>JBAPLJ010001350.1:1465000-2883778 GCA_037832345.1 Rhizophora mangle
CTCCCTCATACGTCTGCCACAGCTCTTCTTCAGAAGGCTGCTCAAATGGGTTCAACATCAAGCAATGCCTCACTGCTAAGAAGCTTTGGAAGCTCTTCCTCGAATGCTACTAAGTTCGGCGGTGGCATTTTCGGTGAAAATGTGGGCAACCTGAATGACTTGATGAACTCCTTTGCAACTGGAAATTCCTCCATTTTTTGTTCTACAGGTGGGCATGCAGCAGAAAACCCTTTTGCCGCAGCGGGATACAATTCCAATAGGGCCGGTCTGGATAGAGAAAAGCACCCCCACCAGGGCCCGAGCTATGGCAACATGGACGAAGCAAAGTTGAACCAAAGTCTCAACATGGGCATTGGTGGGTCCGATAGGTTGACAAGAGACTTTCTTGGGGTTGGACAGATAGTGAGAAGCATGAGTAGCGGAGGGTTTTCACAACAAAGAGAGAAGCAGCAGCGTGGCATAGATATGGCCTCTTCCTCCTTGGATTCAGAGAGAAATATTGCTGCTGCGCCGACAAGCCAATCTTTTGGTGGAGATGGACACTTCCAGTGAGGAAAGTGATGAGAAAGTACAGGTACGTAAACAAAAAACTAACTGAACTACCATGATGAATTTTCTTTTGTTTGTTTTACTGGTTCCCATTCCCTTGGTAAATGTGTGTTCTTAATTGTTTGTATGTTTATTATACTCTTCATTTGGGACTTCTAAACTTTACTCAAAAAGTATAAAATAAAAATTTCTGCGTTTTGCTGTCTCTCTGACACAGTTTCTTTGCATGGGGGGCAGTCATGAGATGGTCTCCAGATGGGTTTTGTTTCTTTCCTTGTCTTTTTGTTTCTATTTTCTCTACCTGTTTTTCCTTTCATACGATGCATATGTTTGTAGCCATCTCCCTCTCTCTCTCTCCCTCTCTCTCTCTGCGGATACATATGCGTGTACACATGTATATGTGGCAGAGTCACGAGTGCAAGTTCTTAGATTCTCAAACAAAATGTCCTTTCTCTTGAGGTACATTTCATATATAATAATACTACTCTGTTAGAGTATCTAATGTATTAGTATCAGTCCCACGCTAATCTCGCAATTGGCATAGATATTAGACAAGTAGTTAGAATGAAGTAATTATATTAAATCTACAAATTGCTTTTTTTTTTTTTTTTCTTTTTTGCATGATCTTTTCGACTTTTTTTAAATTTTGTTCGCGCATCATTTTTTTTTTCTTCCTTTTTTTCTCTTTCCTTTCCAAAACATGGAATGAAAACCAAAAACATTGACGTATGTACATACAGAGATCGGTGGATGTGGTACCACTTGCGTAGAAGACAGAACATCAAGACCTCTCTCAGAAATAAGAATTTAACATGCTAATAAGATAGAGAAACCTTTTACCGCCGTAAATATTTGAATTAGATTTATACATTTTATATATATATAGCGGCATTCCATTTTTCTCCATTTAACATACATCCATAGATTTAGACGTACCATTTCGACTTCCTTGTATTATTTTTATTAGTGTTCTTCAGTGCTACATGTCACCTACGGTTACACCTCAAAAATGTCACCGCTGCAGTACGTTTAACCATGTTTGTCAATCTAATTGCGGGTTATGTTGTTTTTGTTATATATCACCTTACAAATTAACTCTTTTTTTTTTTTTTTAAAAAAAAAGTTTATTGCTCTAAGAGAATTACGTACCCTGTGTTCTGATTTCAAAATTTGCCTGTTTATAGGGAATGTAGCTTGTTTATGAAGAGATGCATGGCGTGTTGTCTCAGGGAAATGAAGTACTAGAGACAGCTGTAGTTTCCCTTTTCTGTCTTCTCGCTTCCATTCAATTGTAACTGGATGCCCCTCAATTTTATATTTTGGATATTTACTTTAGCCGGAACATTTTCCTGTTTACTTTATTTTCTGGTACTTAAAACATAGAACAGTTTAGGAACCTTCGTGTCTTGAAACTTTCTCTTCATGTTTTATCATAAGGAGTCCTTATGCATGATGGTTTTATAAAGTAATTTTCGTTAGATAATTTTGTAGGACAACATGTGGGACAACCTTTTTTAAATGAATTCACTTTCGCACCCCCATATGCTTGTATGATATTTCCACATCTTGGAACGATATTTCAACATCGTGGGCCTCATTTAGATTCTCTGAGACTATGACATGAATTTCTGAATGGCGACATGCCTAAACTAAACTTCAATGAAGAAAGTAAAAGTATTATTGTCATTACTAGAGGTCGTGGAATTTTCTACGTTGAGTCAAGTGAACTTAACGTGAAATGTAAGGGAAAACAAAAAATTGATGTTAGAACCAATTGAAATATAATAATAATAATAATAATAATAATAATAATAAAATAGATTTGTAAGACAATTCATGTATGTGCTACATTCACAGCAAAAGTACGAGAGTATAGCAAACAGGAATTTCTTTGGAAAGTAGGAACCGCAAGAGAAAAATTTTAGAAACCTAACACAGCGAAAATTTTATAGGACATTACACCAAAAGAAAAGAGAAAGAAAGCTTTGTAACACCAAAATTTGGACTGTTACTGTTTCATCTGATGGGTGCAGGATTCATTGATGGACCAAATTTATGGTAGAATCTCTTATGAAGGTATCTAGTGCCATATCACAATATTGATTAATCATGCTTTTATATTTTATTGTATGTCTTAGTAGTCAATCGGCTGATGAGTGACTTTTGTACATATTTGATATTTCAAGCATGCCATGATTGAGGAGTGATGGGGTGATGAGGTCTATGTTTTCTACGTGGGAGAGAGTGGTTGATTCAAACTTAGCAGATCAGGTAGTGGTTAAGAAGGCAATTGGGGTGTTCTTCTCGAGGTGCATGGATAGGAGCAGATGGTTTAATAGAAAAGATAGATTCCAAATGCGTATTTGATTAAGCAAGGAGGAGTTGTAAGAAATCACATAGATGTCATGTTTGTGCATAGAAAAAATGGTAGTAGCCGTTTTATAGATTGATTGGCGAAGATGGAGGGAAAGGGAAACGACATTGTGTGCTTGGATATGTGGGAGAGCATGTGCGGGAGTTGATGTGGAGCTGAGGGCGAGAAGTTTAGATATTGGCGTGGATGGAGTGGAGGTGCATGGGGTACAATGAACGTTTCTTTTTGTATAGTTGGGTTGATATGGGTTGGTGTAGCTTTCTGGGTTCCTTGGCTGCGTTTTTATCGAATGGTATGAGAATGTTGCTGATTTTTCGTAACTGGATTGTGCTTTTGTGGTGATTTGGCCAGTGTTGACACTCGAATATTATGCTAACCTGCTGTTTTTTTATTGGCAAAATTTTTTGATGAATGAAGATTAGTATGTATAATGCAAAAAATAATATAAATGTGTACAAGAAATGAAGCAACAGCCATTTATAAAAGCATGACCACTACTTGTATGGATACACCAAGGAGGTGTACAGTGTGTGTAGCAAAAGCGAAATGTTCTTTATAATCACTAGTCAAACTCACACATTGGTTAATCATTCATTATGTTGTGGTAGCATCAATCAGGTTGAAAGTTCTTCCCTACACACATATGGAGACTATCCGTTAAACCACCTGTTTAACATCCCTTGAGCTATTCTTGAATAACCTCCTATTTCTTTCCAGCCATAAATGCCAAAATATTATTGTTGAAATTATTAGCTGGAAAACCTTGCTTAGTTGGGATGGGTGTTGGGCCATTCTTGCGAGTATCTAAACAATTAACAATAGGTATTCTTTATTTTTAGTTGGTTTATATAGATGATATAATCATCAATAAATTCTAAAAATGAAGTTTATGAGATAAATATAATTTATAAAAATAATTGTTATAAAAAGATAATTATGAGATATTTATTATGTTAAAATTATATTTTTAAATATTGATGGTAAAAACAAAATTTGAGATGGGACATTGATTGAGCAATGATAGTGACAATTTTTATATTTCTTTATACACACAAATTGAATTACAAGAATATTTGATCAATCATATATGTTTTTATTAGATAAACAAATTTATTGGATTAACTACTTTGAGAATTTTCAAATCAAATATTATTTGTGTGTTTGGGGAGTTTTTTTTTTTTTTTTTTACATGAAATGTCTAAGTGACTATTATATTTGAGATCACTAAAGCATTGATCTCACAATTGATGTATTTGATTTAACTTTTGGGCTAATTTAATGAAAGGTTGCTTTTAAGAGTGAACATTAGGCATGCTATGGATTATATAGAAATGAGTAAGTGATCTATAATAAATTTGTCATCTTAACTAATTATGGAAATACATTCTATTATTCTTAATGATTTTTAATTTACTAAACCCTTGGGTAAGGTAAAACAAAAATTTATAAAAAGTTACTATTTTATTCAAATATTTGAAAATTAATATAATTAAATAAAATAATAAATAGACATTAATTTCATATTTAATGTGTAATAAGAATATTAGTATCAATAATGAATTGATTTACACTAAGAAAATATACATTGATATTTTAAATCAAATAACTTTAACATTTTTTTACATATGAGTGATAATGATAAATTACTATGAATCATATTGATTTAACAATATAAATTGATTAATTAAAAAATTAATAATAAATTAAATAAATTATAACTTATCTAATTTTTTGAAATTATAATATATGTTAATTGTTAACAATTTAAAATTTTAATACGTCACAAAAGTATAAGAATAATTGAAAAATAAATAAATATAAAAATAAATTAAGTTCTTAGTTAAAAATATTTTAAAATGTTCTAAAATTAAATATATGTCATTTAAAAGTTTTCAAATTAAAGTGTAATTTTGTAAAAATTTGTGCCATTCCTCTAGCTAAATCCTATGTGAAATATCTTCAACGGGTCAATCATCCTATTTTAGTACAAGGGAAACTGGCCTCTTCTCTCTCATCCTGAGAGAGTTTTACATTCACAAGAATTATTCTTTCTCATTACTTGCACAAATTTGTATTACATGTTACTTTTCTTGTTGTTTGCACAAATCACTGTTAAGACTAGATTATTGAACAGTAATAATTTGTAGCTATCCATTGAAAAAGTCAAAAGAGTGAGATAATTATTTTTTTTTATAATCTTTTTTTTTTTTTGGTAGATTGTGATTAATTATTTATTTATTTGAATTGTATCATAATATGACCTACCAGCATCGTGCGAGTCATACTTAGGCTATGATCAAAACCCTGACTCCTAGGTTGTGCCTAGGCATAGCTCTTAATTGCCCTATGTCTTTGTTTGTGAAAATTTTGATTATAGATGTAAATTAACGAGAGTGTGGCAAATATTATATTATTTTTAGATAATTTTTTATTGTAAAAAGTATTTAAAAATTAGTAAATATAAATTTAATAATTTAAATTTAAATTTAAATTTTATTAATTAAAATTTATATAAAAATAATTTATTTATATTTTAAATTTTTATTAAATTTAAAAATTTTACATTTATAATATATTATAAATTTTAAATTTAATAAAAATTTAAAATTTTAAATTTCTAATTAAATTGTATATTTATTTATTTATTTATAGTATATTAATTTATAATTTTACTTTTAAAATTAAAAAAATTTGTTATTCTTTTAAACGTAGCAATGATGCATGATACAAACAAAAAATAAGAATTAACCTAGACACAACACAAACTAAGGGTGAAATTTGTTCAAAGCATGACACGACATTAACTCATAGTACTTAGCCTTATGAATTATGTGAGATTCATTTTTTGAATATTTTAGCATAGTATGACATGACATAAAAGATAAGTGAGTTATACCAAGGAATGACAAAAAAAACAATAAGTTTGTTAAAAAAAAAAAAAAGTCATACCAAGTACAACACAACTTATTTTACATGATATTACTAACCAGTGTACATATATGCTAATGCTATTCTCTTGGCTTCTCCAATAATTTAATTATATTAAGTAATTTTTGGTATTTCTTATAATATTTTAAATTTTTCTTCTTTTAATTTGTGTGATAATAAACAAATAACTTAAACTTGGTATGAAAGTAATTTCAAGAAAATGATTGCAATAAATAATGAACCTAAAGTCAAGAAAAACAAAAAGCTCTTAAACATCCTAAGAACAACATTAAAAATATTACAAAACTTTTTAATAAGTTAAACATATTTTTGTTTGTGCTAATTTAATACCTTTAGATGTTACTTTTTTAGGTTCTTAATTTGAACTCTATGACTCTTATGATTTTTAATTACAACAATCATTTTCATTTGTTAGATATTATGCTAAAATGATAAGGTTGAGATGTTGGTAGTTAATGGGTATAAGAAAATTAAAAATATAATATATAAAGGGTTTTGAGTCTAATATTAGATTAACGTACTTATAATCTAATAGGAATTGGTTAATAGTAATATTGAGGGGTCACCATCCTAAACATTTTCATTTTTTTAATTTCTATCATTAATTTGTAAGAAGAAGGATATTTAATATCTAATTAATTTGTTATAAGAGTCAAGAAAGAACATGCAAAAATTCTAATTTCTTTTTCTCCCTTACTCTCTCTCTCTCTCTCTCTCTCTCTCTCTTAGTTAAGACACTCTAGTTGAGCTCTAGTAATGACAATCTTGTATCATAATGAGCTTTATTCTTATAGTTACCTAAATAGACTAGCAAGGAAGAACAAAGGCATAGTAATGGGGAGATCATGTTTAATACCTAAAAGAGATAAGTTGCAAGAAAGATTTGATAAGCAAATCTAAAGTCTAAAAGAGCAAATGTGCCAATAGGAGATTTCTCTTAGCTAATGGAGATACTAAGCTTAATAGTTATAGATTGTGTTGATTGAGGAGAAACCTAAGCGAACACATGGTTATTACCTCTACAAAAAGATAATCATCAAAGTGAGGGAGCAAGAGATGTAATTAAAGGGAAAATTGATAAGGCAATGCAACTATATATCCCTATAGTAACACTCCTTTACTTTGAAGGAGTTAATCTATGAAAATGGGTTATTAAACGTAATTGGTTCTTTTGTTTGTATAAAATGTTAGAAAAGTAGTAGGTGGAGACATGTATAATGTATTTTAATGATAAACTAAAGGTGTGGTTCTAATGTTGGTTATTGGATCACCCTAAAATCACATGGGACAAATTTGTAAAGGAAGCATACATGAGGCTTAGAAATAAAAGCTTGGTGGACATGATAAAGGAATTGAACAAACTGATGCAAAGAGGTGTAAGGATAAATTATTCAGAGCATTTTAAGGAATTAAAAGTTTAAATAAAATAAGGTAACCCTGGCCTTACTATTGAGTATTTTATTTTCAATTTTATTAGTAGTTTTAATGAAGCTATTAATCTTTCAAATAATAATGCTGCAATCTAAAACTTTCAGCTAAGTTTGTGGGTTAGTTAGGTCATAAAGCCTCATTGTTTGGCCAAAACTCTTCATAATGATGGAAATTCATCTTCATTTAAGTTCTACATACCATCCCTATTCAATTGGTTAAAGTGAAATTTTAAATCATTAACTAAAGAAACATTTATGAGATATAATTTTTTTAAAAGCTAATTCAATAGACAAAATAGTTGTATTTGGCAAAATGGTGGTAAAATACCAATTTTCATATAGCTATAAAAATGACACCCTTCCAAGCCTTATATGGTCACATTACCTTAACTCTTTACTAGCTTATGGTATTAATATAGCCATTATTGATGGATTTTTGTAAGAAAGAGAATTGCAAACTAATTTGTTAAAGGACTAATTCCTTGAAGCTTAGAACATGATGAAACATTAATAAGGTATTTAATTTTAATGAATTTATATTGATAAAATTACTTTTAATTTTATAATTATAATCTTTAGAATGAATATTTTAAACACGATAAAAGATTTTTTCTTATTTAATTTCAAATCTTGCACATAATAAATTAATTATATAAATATTTCTCAAGTATAAGTGAATAGAAACTTTCTCATCTAAATATTTGTATCATAATTAATAAGTAGAAGATGATATACTAGTATACAATCTCTAACATTTTTTTTTTTAATTCAAGATAAACAAAAGGAATATATGGAATTGTATAAAAAAAATCTCCCTTTTTTTTTATAAATTTTAATCTACTAGATCAATTATATTAATTTAAAGAAATAAGAAAAACAAAACTTTTACTAAAGAATGTCCATAAACTATGTTATTTTAAACTATTCAACTTAATCATAGTAACATTGATTTCAATATGCAATGACTAATTAAAATCTAAGGTACAAAAAACAAGATGATACAAAAGGATTTGATATGAATTTTTTTCAAAATAAAATTAATAAATATTTTGCTCTTTAGAATTTTATCGATAATAATAGTTTGTAGACCAAAAATTTTTTAAAAAAATGAATGTGAAATAATATATGGTAAAACCAATGATATAACCATTGTTAAGTTGTCTTTGGAATTTTTTTTTATTTTTTTCAATTAAAATGAAGCCCAAAGACTAGGAATAAAGAACAAAGTCATTGGGAATTAAATATAAAATCAAGAAATTCCAATAAAAGTACCCCAATCAATTGTACTAAAAGGTGAGACTAATTTTAAATATTGAAAACCAAGGTTAGTTGATAGTCCTTTTTTTTTTTTCTGTCTTGGCAAAGGGTTAAGACCTATATTAAAAACTTACAACCTATGACATACATGCCAATTTCATTAAAAAAAAAATTGCATAACTTTTGGAAGGAATTGTTATAAAATTAACATTTTAATGCTTTGTGAGAGTCACATTAACAATCAACATTATTACTTAAAATTATAGTAAATGCTTTTAACATTGTTTGTATTAAAACAACTTCAAAATTGGATCCAAATACTCTCCTAATAATTATTGACAAGCATCCATTAAAAAGGAATTATAACAATAGATTTTCCCTTATTGTAATTTATTAGGTGACCACTTTTTTGCTTCTTTGTGGCTACATAGATATAAATACCTTCATTGGTTGTAATAAAAGTTGAGTAGATAGGTTAGTAGATTTAGAGTTAGATGACCTACTAATCTTTATAGTTATAAAAGAGCACGTGGAAATGTTTTTTGGTAGTTCTTTTTCTTATGTTTATGTTAAAGGCATTTCTTGTATGTCATGATGGCTCCCCTCTTTGATAGCTTACTAGTTTAAAAATATAATTTTCTACCAATCTTAATTTTTTGTTTCTTGAATCTACTTAGCATACTTTTCATGGCTAATTGATCAATAGGATCTTTACCAAATTCAACTAAAAAAGGTTAACTCATCATAAAAGTGTGTCTTTAGGTACTTTTATTTTATATACCATGGATGAGATTTTAGAATGACAAACATGGCATGACAATGAGGTATTGCATAGACATCATAACCCTTCAATGAACAAGACATCTTCTATAGTTATATAACATGCTTGAATCTTATGTGCATAATCTCATATTAACAAGTTTCATTAAATGCCTTATAATTAGAATTGACTTCTTTTCCAACATACAACTTCTCTTAATCCTAGACCTAAGATCATTCCTTCACCTATTGTAAATATCCTTATTTATCATAAGTTTAGTCATAACCACCACTTTAATATCCTTAAGCATGGATATTATACACCTTATCTTAGCACTTATAACCTTCTCACTACAATATCAAATAGATTATTATCCTTAATATCCCCATTTGATATCAACTATGAAGTATACTTTGCACCACCATTTTGGAGAATAATTAAATATGTCTTTGCATGCATCAGGGATAAAAGTTGTAGTTCCAACATGTGTTTTCCTTACCTCTCTGATATGAACATCAACAAAATGTCTATCTATATCATGACCCTCCAAATTCTCTTGGTTAACCTAACAAAATGTAGTTTTAGCTCATTTTTCCTAATTGTAAGCCCATACTCATTTACCTAATGACTAGCTTATGGCTAGTCTCCTAACATTAGGTTCATGCATAATCACCTTATGGATACCACCATGCTCACTCTCCCTAACATATTCTCTTTATGCCTATACTTAGTATCAATTCCTTATCAATACCATGCTTCTCTCCCTTCTCACTATTCCTATTCAATGATATTTTTAGTATATAATAAATTTATATTCAATAAGTCTAATTTTATTTTATTCCTTAAACATCATCTCAAATCTAAAATTCATAAATATTTATATTACAACCTAATATACTCTTTGTTTTAACTTTCTCAAAATCAATGCTATTATCAAGCTTAACATAATACTCTATTCATTTTTTTTTTGTCATCTTGTATTATGTACTTAACTATATCACAAAACTTAAATTCAATTCTTAACACACTAAACCCTTGATAAAGGTTTGTGACTTTTTTTAATTAATTGTTTTGTAAGAAAACTTTAAAAATAATTTTTAGAAAAAAGTAAATTTTTTCTCTTTAATTCTTTTTTCTTTTTTTGAAATTAGGCAAGTTAATTAGTCAAGATTAGGATTTTTTTTATCATTGTTCAATTTTAACTAGAGGGAGGGAGGGAGAGAGAGAGAGAGAGAGAGAGAGAGAGAGAGAGATAGATAGATATAGAGGGTTGTTCATCATATCAATTGTAAATGTTGACTTGCATAAGTGAGGTTACTACAAAGTCAAATAATTCTAATTGAAATAAGTAAGGTTAACCACATCACTTGCCATGTAAGCATCATTTTAAGACTTAATACCCAAATTAAGGTGATTAATGGCGTTAACCCCATTTAAATATTTTTTTTAAGATACTAACCTTATTTGAAGTTTGTTTTTGTTACTCATCTAGATTTGGACAATCAAAAAGTTACTTGATTAAAAGCAATAATATATGTTTTTGATACTCTTATCTGATTAAGCCCTCTTTTGTACTATACAAATTATAACTATTCACTAAATTATTATATTAATCCCCAATTTTTTTTGCCATTTATTACTTAGCTTATGATTGATATTATCATCATCTTATGCTCTGGAATTCTTAGTATAGATTTAAAGCACTATATTGCAATCTATCTTGATAGTTTTTACGATTAATGCTCCATTTAATTTTTTTACATTTATAATTTAGTTATTTTGAGTTTTCATAATATTTATTATTATGTTAAGTTGTGGCTTAAAAGGTAGGGAGTAGTATTATTAGTTTGAGTTGTTTTATTGTAAATTAAATAATATTGAATTGAAGGTTGAAGGTTGAAGATTTATCGATAATTTGATTTTAAATTTTTTATGATAATATTCTAGATTATGTTAACAAGAATTTGGTTTTAGTATAAGGTTGAAGATGATATTGTGCTTGCTTTACATTAAGGCTTAAGATGATATTATCTCTTACAGGTTTATATTTCTTTGTCTTAAGTAATGTGTTTATCACAAATATTATTTTCTCTCCTTGCTTTTTCTCTCTCCCTCCCCACTTATCTTCCTTTTCCATTCCTAATACCTTCAATGGAGGCCATAAACATATTAATGGTAGTCATCTTGGCCTAGTATTATGCCTATCAATGATGGTATTAAGCAACATGATGGATACAATTCATCTTGTTGATCTACTTTCTAATGACATTCTTGGTGTAGATCTAGCCATCATTAATGTTTCCTTTGCCAATTGCATTCTTCACTTTTGTCTATTTTGCTTCTTTTTTTTTTTCACTTTGTAGCCCTCTTCTATAGCATATTCACTATCAAATTCAAATTTGAGTTAACTTTTTTTATTTCTAACCAAACCCTATTTTTGAAAAAATTTTAGTTATGTGTTTCTTTCGTTAAGTACTTTTTTTTCTCAATTTATTGACTATTTGTTTGTTGAGAAAACATTGAGAAATGATAAAGAAAAGCAGTTTTATTTATGTTCTCCTTATAGATCCTATGATAAGAAATCAATAACATGTATCAAGTCAATCGATCTTTTACATCTTTCCTTTGGATTCCTCAATAATTAAATATCGTGATTGGGTCTTGCATCCATAACTTTCATTTTCTTGGCAATTTGTTTTCTTGTTTTGTTTTTGTTTCACAAATTGATAGACCATTTTTTATAAGATTTGTGAAATCAAAATCCAACATTAATATCTAAGAATTTAAAAAAAATAAAAGAGAGAAAGAGAGAGAGAGAGAGAGAGAGAGAAGGGGTAAAAGAGAATTTTTCAAGTTTCTTTCATATATATATTTATTATCTAATTGTATTTTTAAAAAATAGTTAAATGTCATGTAACATATCATATGCTCAATTTTTTTATAGGTAAGTGTGTCATATTTATAGGCTATTGGAATCTAACATCCTAAATTTGTAATTATAAAATATTACTTTTTGACAATCATATTAGATTTTTCAAAACCTATAAAGTTTAGAATACTGTAGTATATTAACTCCTTTTACATCTAAGTAACTTTGTTAAGAAAAGGCTTTAACTCTTAATTTTGATTACTAAATTTAGAGATATTTCTTTGTTTTTCTTTTGGATTAAGTTTAGTTTATGCTTTGAATATTAAAATTTTGTGGTTAATGTTTGCTCATGAATTTAGCTTTATTATGATTTCCTTAAAATCTTTGGTTTTGACAACATTTAATTCCTTTATTTTTGTTTTGATGTAGATCATTAAGTATAAACAATTTAGTTTGGAGTTTTACAACCTTCAAATTCTTAAAATTTTCTCTCAAATTATAAAGTTAACTTATAATAATTTAAATCTATACTTTTATTAATAAATAAAAATTTAAAAAAATTATAAAAATATCTCATTTTAAATCTCTTATATTATACAGATATTAACTCATTAATAGGTAGGTTTGCCAATTAGTCATTTTTCAATTATAATTTAGGTGTCTTCATAATATAGTTTTCTAACTTCTTATGTTCAATGTAAAACATGTTTGGCATGGTAAGTCTCAAGTCAACCAAGGTTTCTATTTAAATCAATTTCACTTGATTTATATTTTATTTTCTTTTTATTATAACATTATTTTTCTACTTAATTGTTAAGCAATTTCAATTATGAATTTGAGTAAGAAATCTTAATTCTAAATCAAAAGTGGATATTATCAATAAGGCAATAATTATTGTTTGAATTCAATATTAATTAATGAATACATCTAAATCAACTTAATGATCATAACTGGTTCATTCAACATGGCTTTAATTTCCCTACAACACATTATCATTTATTTATCAAAGCAATATAGTAAATAATTAATCAATTACATTTCATAATTAATAAGGCCCATTGGAATATTAAGCCTAAAAGTGAATCTAACCCAAAGGGTTTCTTTTCTAAGACTTAATTCACATGAAAATAACAAGTGGAGTACCAAGAAAGAGTCAACATAATATTTGATTAAATAAATATTGATATGATCATCAACTAAAAAGTTATGTATATAGCATATAATATATAGTTAATTTGATTATATATATATATAGCCCTTTTTTTGTTTTAATAATTATTTTTTATAAGATCTTTTCTGTTAATAATCATTGGTAATCAATATTTTCTATGCCTAACCCATGTAGCAAAACCAAGAATTAAGGGCAAACTACTTAGATATCAATCTTTTAAAAGATTCGGTCAATAGAAAATCAAAATGTTGTGTTTCACTTCAAAAGGACTTAATCAAATTTTCTCAATTTTAAAAGGAAATTAGTATTATTGGATAAGAAGAGTTGTATAGCAATTTAGGTATGGCTTTTTAGAGACAATATATGAATTATATATTTATAAGGAGATAGAGACAACACTTAAACTAGATTCAAAGGTTAGAGTTAAGGTTAAAAAAAATATAAGGAGCACCTAAGCTTTATATATTTTTAAGGGATCAATGAGGCACTTAAAAATATTTATGTGATAATTTAGAAAACTATATAATAAATGAATATATAAGAGGGCTAAAGTGACAATTAAAAAAATTATGATACAATTTTAAATTATATATAGATATAAATTTATATTATATAAACCTAAATGAACTCTATTTTCTAGTATTTAGAAAAAGTTTAAATAAACTATTATGTAAATCTAACAACTTAAGATAGATATTTTAGAGTTAAGTTCAAGCAAATACAGTAAATTTGAAAACTTCTCTTATGCATATTTTAAAGGAAAGTTCAAGCAAATGTAAAGACTGAAACCAAGAAAAAAAAATATATTTTTTGTTTACTTAAGATTTTTATATATTAGCAATTGCAAATCAAAATTAAAAATATGAGTAAAGGAATAGTTAATATTAAAAACCAAAAATTTAGATTAAATCCAAACAAAACTTATTATTGTAAAAGGATTCAATATAGCTTTATGATTTTCCAAAGTTAAGACGCATTTAGTAAAGTTAACTACTATATGAAAATAAAAATCAAATGCATTTATATATTAAGAAAATTAATAAATATTTTATCACAAATTACAAAAGTTGTATTATTATTAGTAAAAAAAATCACCATTCCTTTCACTAAAACCCTTTAACATTTGAAGATTAAGACAAATAGTCACATCCTCAACTAAATTATAAATCAAAAGTAAGAGTTGTAAAATTTTTTATGTTACATTGGATATGCAGCAATTTACTCTAGCAGATAAATAGACAAATTTAAATGAAAAAGGGGCAATTTACATTGGGGCAATTGCCCCCTTTGTCCTTATCTAAATACATCTATAATATATATTACAATTATTATTATTATTACAAGTGGCCACATGTAACTTATGTCACAAATTGATGAACGTTTGGTGGAATAAGAAATGGCAATAGGAATAAATGATGTAAATCATCAATGAGAATTTATCTATTTAAAGAAGCCAAAAATTAGACTTGTCTGATTATTGCATGATTATTATATTCTTACTTGCAACAAAAATTTTAGAATAAACATATAATGATTAAGAAGGATTTATTAAAGGAAAAGTCAATGGAAAGACAACAACATTAACTAAGTGAAAAAAAATAAGAATATAATTATAATATTAATTCTAGTATGCAAAAAGTAAAAAACTAAAAGAGAAAAGTAAACTAAAATTGCAATCGAATCAATCAAATTTAGTGAAAGTAGCTACTATCAAATTTATTTAAGAAAGAAATAATTTTTTTTGTCACATGTGTCTAGCATTACATCAAGTTATTGTTTTTTAAATTTATAAAGATAGTTTAAGTTACATGTCTAATAAAAATCACTCAAAATCTTTTAGTTACTTTCTAAAAGATCTTTTAATTTGCATAAATACTCTTTTTATCAATGAAAATAATGAGTTCTTGAATCCCAAAATTTCAACTTTTAGGCCAAATCTAATTTTTTACATTCTACATTTTTCCTTATCTATTTATTATAATTTATCCTATTTTGCAACACTTTATCCCTCACTTTTTTCACTATCATTTTAAACCTGTAATATCTCAAACTCTCCTAGAAAATGGTATTAAAGCTTTATTGATCTTAAAGGATTCATGAAAACCAATTTTTGAATCAAAAATAAATAAATTATAAATCCAAAACTCTAAAGTTTAAGCCTAAAAAAGAAAATAGTTTGATGCTTTCCATAACTTCAAAAGATAAAAAGAAAAGGCCTACTCAATCTTAAGTCTAGCTTCCAAACCAAAAAGTTTAAAATTGTGTATGTAAAAGACTTCTTTAACTTTATGAATAAATATAAAGAAGCAAAAATCAAATTAAAGTTTAGTTGATAAACCATAAAGTTTTAAATATCCAAAAATTAATTTGTAGCAATTTGGAGACAAATGAAACATGAAAATATTTAAACATGGTGAAAAACCAAATTTTACTTTTTAGAGTTTACAAGATTTTTTCACATTTTTATCAAAATAAAAATTTTAGTAAAAATCAAAATTTGTGAAAGTTTTTAATAAAAACACACTATATTTAAATATTAGAATATTTTTAGAAAAGTTAGAAAATAGTTTTAGATTAGCTTTAAATTATATGTTCTTGTAAAAGTTTAAATTGAAGAGAAAGAATAAGTTCTGAGAAAAAAAATTGTTATTAATAAATAATCATCTCCCTAGCAAACAATATGTTTTCAATAACCTTTAAGTTAAACATCAAGCAAAGTGTTGACAAGTAATGTGGAACAAAAAGACTTTAAATGCAATATTCATTCTAATATATAAATAATAATTAGATCGAAAAAGTGAATTAAGATTGTAGTATGATCAGTTCAGTTAGATGAAAGTTTTCAACACTAAATTTAGTAGATTTAATCACCATCATTTTCTCTTTAGTCTTGATTTTTAAATCTCATTTCAACAAAAAATTTACATGAGAAAGAAATAACTAAGTCAAAATGAAGATAATTTCTAATGAAGAATTACTTTTATTTTACTAAGATTTGAATTTATAAAAGGTATGGTTCTCATTATTTCCTTACAAGTTTTAGAGGCCTCCTACTTGTAAGATGATTGTCCCTCTAAGAAAAAAGATGTAAAGATTAATAACTTATATAGATAAAGATGGTGGAAATTTGTCATTAACTTTGTAAACTTGATATTTAAAAGTGTATATGGTAATGCCAAAATGTTAAACAATTAGTTTGGAAATAATGATGTATTTTAATTGTTATTACTTTTATATGTAACTTTTTCCCCTTTTTTGGATATTATGATTAACCATGTAAAATTCAATCAAAAAATCATTAATGAAAAGCAAAATGAATCTCTTATAATGAATGGGTCATGTCATTTTTTTTCTTTGGTATAATAATTTTTTGTGCATAATAATTTAATTAAATTATCTTTTTTTTTAAATTGATTGATGATTTCAAATTAGTGATTCTCATTAAACCATGTGAGTTATATCTAAAAGTTCTTCTTGTAACTAAACATGATATTGTTATAACTGGAATTTCTACTTATAGATTTAGTTTATTAAGCCCTTCAATTTAGATTTTATGCAAATTATTCTGTGAATTGTTATTTTGTAAGAATAATTTTATTCAAATGTATAACTAGTAAATAGTCTCTAGAAATAATATATATTTTTTTCAAATTTATAACTAATATTTTATCTTTTATTATTAAACATTCTTAGGTATTTTTCATATTCAACTCTTGGAGTATTGATTTCTCAAATTATAATGCTCTAATAATAAACATTTTGGATTTAACTTTTATGAGTTGTGCAACTCATGAGCCTTATTATAAATGGTGTCTCATATTATATAAGAAATAATATGCATAGTTATATATATATAAAAGAATTTTTTGTGAATTATTTTATGACTTTATTGGTGCAATTTAGATAATGATTTTTGAATTCTTTTTTAGCTACATTTAGGCTGATGGTTTGTCCTTATTAGTATACAAATTCCAAAATACTTTAATCTTGTTTGTCATTAATACTTGTAGTAGATATAGTTACACATTAAAATGCATTTTGGTGTTATAGTTTTTTCTTATAATTTTGTCATCTTGCAATCTTGCAAATCTTCACTAAAGTGTTTATTGTGATTCCAAATTGAACATTCATGTCCAATACTTTAAATAAATACTTTTTTTTAGTAAAAATGAAATTACCACATATATATATACACATAATTTACATAATTTATCATTTATTTTTATTTGCATTATTCTAATTTAATAAGTTACAATTAAAACACTCAATTTTAATTTAATCATTTTGTTTCTTGATAAGATTAAAAGTTATAAAATTCATCTACTAAAAAATATATTTTTTTTGCAATTAAATCCACTATATTTATTTTTATTCAATTAATATGTACAAGAACTTATTACTCTATTTTGCTATTTTATTTTAATATTTTTTATATCTTCTTTATTTTTACTATAATAAATGATTGCTTATTAGCTTAATATAGTTATGACCTACTTATAGTTTTAAGTTTTTATAGGAAAAATAATCACAATTCAAATAATTAATAAAATATAGTCCCCTATGATTGAGTTTTTTTATATAAAATATTGGGTTTCTTTATTCATTATAAAATAAAGTCAATTAGATTTTCAAAATTATCAAGAATTGCATATTGTAAAAATTATGCAAAGAAATACATTAATTAAATAATGATCAAGAATTACATGAATTTATAGTATCTTTCCAATTCTTCTTAAAATTATATTTTTATGTATCAGCCAAAAGTGCATATTTAATTATAAAACTCACAAAAAATGTTATCTCTTAAGATAATAGGATGGGTTGTAGAACGATATTATCTTTCACAACTTTAAAATGGAAAATAGTCAAATGCCCAAAATTTTCTTTTTTTCTATCAAATTAAGAATGTTTTCCTCACCAAATCATGCATTCACCATGCTCACCCTCAAAATACACACCTATTTTAATTTCACTTAATTTCAAAATTCAAACTCTTATGAGAAAATAATATAATTTCTTGTACCTTTTAATTCAATTGTCAATGATGTTATTTGAATAAGTTATATAACCACTCTTTTACAATTAAACATATGTTTTACATGCTTCATGTTATTGATAATTTATTAGATAAAAACAATCAATTACTCCTCCCTTATACATGTTAAACAAATCTTTAGCACATCACCACCTTAATGATTAAAAGACTTTTAAGCTAGTCTTGCAAACATATCTCAGAACTTAATGGGAAACATTATTGAATGAGGAGTAATTGCTAAGATCCTTCAATAATGTTTCTCATTAATTTTTGAGGCACATTTGCAAGACTACCCTAAAACCATTGAAAATCATGAGATGATAAAGTACTAAAGCAACAAATGGAATCATTTTGTCCAACACATATGAGGAAGGAGCACTTGGTGGGCCATTAAAGAACTTCTTTCAAAGTTTTGAGGGCATGATTCTCTCCATATGTCAATCATTTATTCAATAATGCATGAAATCTATGTTATTTCTATAGATATTTATTTGAAAGAAATTGTAGTAATTATAAGGATGGTTATTTTCCATTGGTATTTAAAATGTTCTCCAAGTACTATGAAATCATCAAAAAAAAGTGATTATAAGATTTAATATATCCTATAATTTGGTTTTCACCCATATTTACAGTTCTTAAAAGCCTTTTTTTTTTCTCTATTTTGAAAAAAAATAAAGTTTATTGACTACCCTTAGAAAAATAATTATGAAGAATTAGCTATTGATAATATGTTTTTTCTATAATTGTTAACTAAATACACATGTCATAAGCTATTTTGGCATTCATGTAAATTGGCATTCTTGATTGACATGGCATAAAGCCATTATGGAGAACCACACCAAGAACCTCATGAGATATAAACATCATGAACCATTTTCATATTACTTCTACCATCAATCTCTAATTCATAATAATTATTACTAACTAATAAATAATATGCAATTATATTCTTATTATTTTAGTCTATTCTTATTAAACTAATCACATATATGCTTTTTTTGTCTTACTAATGTTAAATATTTTTCTCTTCCCTAGATAATAATAATAGTGACAATTATTATTATTCTTATAATGACACAAATATATTATTATTTACATTTTATTACCTTTGCATTACAAAGTCCTTTTAGTTTGTTTAAGGAAAGCTAGTAGTATTATGGAATAATTGACTTTGAGTCCATTTAAGGACCATAAAGTCTCAAGACCATAGTCAATTAGCATTATTTTATATTTTTGTTAACTATATTAGTGTTATGAATGTGTTTTAGTGTTTGTCTTCTTAACCTTGTAATAGTTATCTTAAGATGTCACTAATTTATTTCCCAAATATACAAAGCCCTGTAGGTAGTTTATATTGCAATAGATATTATTACTATGTATATGACAAATTAGTTGTTTGTGCTTTATTTATATCATGAATTTTATTTCATTATTCATAATTTTTTTTAATTAAGCTACCTGTTTTTATTATTTTTAAGAAAGAGAGAGAGAGAGAGATTTTGTACTTTGACTACAAATGTCATAGAATTACTTCTTTAACTGTAATGATTGATTCACTTGTAATTATTCATAATACTTTAAAATAAATAAATAAATAAAATAAAATAAGAAACACATGAAGGTGTAATAGCCCAAGTAACTTAAGTATTGTATCACTAGTAACCTATAAGTAAAATGCAAGAAAACATATTGACTCACACCAATTTGATGCTTTGTTGAGGAATCCAAAAACTTGGTATAAATAATGTTTTAGAATTGAAATATCAAATTAGTAAGTACAAAATTAATCTTGGTGACCTACATCATACAATTATAAATTTAGGTAAATAGTCTTAAGTAAGATCTTTTGAATATACCACCCATGGACATCATAAAGGAGTTTAATGATTTTTAATGAAACTTAGAATAGAAATACACATATTAATCATTAGTTTTCATTTGTATGCATGTGTACCTCTCATTTTTTCTCACCATATGAACTGGTCACTGATTTTAACTTGTAATCTTGGATAATATTCAATTATTGAGTTAAAATTGATTTATTATTCAAACGTGATAATTGAAATATAAATAAAACTACAATAAGCCAAAATAAAAAAGAAATTAATCAGTCACATTACTAAAGTCAAATTCACTAAAAATAGTTAGTAATACATCTAGTAAATAATACATATAAGTTTGCTTTAATGTTTGTTCCAAAATTTTTTGGAAATTTAATCTAAAGTATAGATGATGATTTTTTTTTTTTTTTTTTTTTTTTTTTTTGTAATTGGACTTAGATTATTATTGTAAGAAGTCAATGGAAATAAAAATTATAGTAAAAATCAACTAATTTCAAATTTAAAAGAGAAACCAGTAAAAAAAAAAAGTATATACTCAAAATCTTTTTATTTGAAAGAAAATAATTTAGTTATAAAAATATTTTTAAACAAATTTTTTTCTTAAAAATTTAGTTATTTTTTATTAATCATTAGATGTTAAATATATTAAAATTTTAATATTTAGAAAGATAGTGAAATAAAAATTTATATAAAATATAACTTTTTAAGAAATAGTAGTAAATTTTTTTTTATATTATATTTTTTAACATTATAACTTCTTAAAAAATAAATAGGTAATCTGAAATTTTGAAAATTACTTAACATAAATCATCCGTGACAAATTGAAAATAACATTTACCGGCCCTGCCCGAATTTAAAAATTAAAGGCAAAAGAAATCTATGTTTTGGATGAATTAAATGGTCCAACAGATTTTATCGGTTTAATTTTCAGAACATTATTTTTATGTAGCCTAATTCATTATTTTCTCAAAATATGTTGCCTCTTCTAAGAAAAAATTCTTCATTTCCGCTAAACAAATAGGCATACACCATGAAATTGCTTTGACTCTTATTTGCTGCCGAAGTTGCCTCTTGGACTGTATGAACACTTCAATTATTCAATAATGAAGAATTGAATGCTCTGTTTTGTTTTTGTTTTTGTATTTTTTTTTTCTACCATCCACTAATACACATTAAATACATAAAGGAATATATAAGTAATTTTTATTTTTTATCCAAAAATATATTGAATTGAGACAAATTTTGAATTATCTAAAAATATAATTAATAATAATTTATTTATTTTAATATAATATAAAATTATTAATTATGATTTCTTTTTTTAAAATATGAATTAACCCATCAATCCATTCATTAAGTTAATTCACAGGTTCATTGGTTTGACTATTAACTCAACAAATGTACTGGTGGTCGTAAAAAAAAAATATAATTATACATAATTATTTTTAAAAAAAATATAAATCTTTTTACCAAAAATCTGTTTAGTTTATCAATCTGATCTTTTGGATCAATTGGATTGAGTGTTCTTTTTCAAGTCACTTCCTTTTATAATGAGATAAAAAAAAATTGAATTGATCTAAACTTTAAATTATTAATTTAATGATATGACTGTAAACAAGTTTAATTTTCAAAAATATGATCTATGATACATAAACTAAGACATAAGAATATGAAGATAATGCTAGATAGACATGAAGATACACCTAACTCTTAGAAAATTAGGATATAAGTAAGATATATATTAAAAGTAATTAATTTTATATATTAACATATTAATTAGATATATTTCATATGTATTTAAATTTATTTATTTATTCATTTTAACATGTTCGAAGAAGGAGACAAGTATCATATTTTATACATATAACCACTTTTTGAAAAATAATAATAATAATAATAAAATTAAATAAAAATATGACAATATAAAAAATTTAAAAATAAATTATAAATATTTAAGAGTTATTAACACTATTGTTGCTTGCAAGAAACATTCTGCAAGAAGTTGTAACCAAAAGCATATAAAAGACAATGAGAAAGGATGAATGAATAATTTAATCACTATATATATATATATATATATATATATATATAAAAATATTAATTGATAAAATATAATATATATATAAAATATAAATATATATATATATATTATAATTAAAAATTTTAATTATATGTAATTTATAATTTAATATATATTATATTTTTAAAAAAATTAATATATATTATATAAAAAATAAATAATTAAAGATAAAATAATTTAATGTATATTAAAATTAATAAAATATAAAATATTGATAAAAATAAGTAATTTAATTTAAATAAATTAAAAATAAAATATTTTGTAATTTATGATTTGATATATATTAATATTAATATTTAATTAATATACTTTATTGATGAATATAAAAAAATTAAGTTAAATAAATTAAGTAAAAGATATATTATAATTTATATATTTTTACTTAAAATTAATTTTAATTTTTTAAAAAATATATTTTAATATAAAAATATAAATAATTTTTTTAAAAAATATACAATAAATATATTGAGATAAGAAATATTGCAAACTAGAGCTTTGACCGTAGTGGCAGAAACATATATCAGTTGTTGAAATGTAGGGAAAAAAAAACAACTTTCTCTACCTTTCATTAATATATTTCTTAAAACCCGTGACTTTTGTTAGAATTTGGAGGTGTGGGGGTCATTTGCCAGAAGCAAACGCAGGCATCCGGGAGAGAGTGAGAGAAAACCAACATTCCATGAACACCACAACGAACATACTTGAGTGGTTCTTCCAATCATTAATCCTGCGATAGCAGCATTGCATTAAATCAATGCAGTCTATCCCTTTTCAGTCAGTGCACCTGTTTGTGTGCAGCTATGTAAATAAATGGATGGATGGAGGCAATATACAACTCAAGCATAACGAAGATGAAACACAAGGCCATGGCAGAGTCGTTTAAAGATCTTCGAATTCGATGACTCCCTTTCCCCTCCAAAGCTTCCCTTGTTTTTAAAATCAGATTGCCTTTGCACAAACTTGCCGGAAAATGGTATATTTTTAAAATTCAATTACCATAATTTAATTAATCATTTTATAACAATTAAACTAATTATCTTACATCTATTATATGTATAAAAAATAATTAACTGTTATTATCATAATTTTTTCTTATGAACCATTATCCTTACTTATAAGCAATTATATCTAACATATTATATAAATTAATTTTTTTCACTCTTATATTCTATTTGAAAAGTTTCATGACACTAAATTAATATGAAGAATGGTTATTTTGCAAAATTTTATTATTCAAAATATATATAAAGGAGAAATTCTCTTAAAGTTTTAAAAAATAAATGTTATATATTTGTTATATTATAACAATTTATTTATAAAAACAAAAACTATATTTAAAAGACATTACTATTTCTATAATTGAATCTCTTCAAACAGAACCAGTACCCTATATTTTGGCCCAAAATGACACACTCTTCTCTCTGATTTTGTTGTGAAAGTTTCCTTTAGAATGACCCTCCTGAGCCCCACAAGAAAACACATTCCCAAATTGTAGATTATTTAAACAACATAAACAATATGGGTGTGTGTGTGTGTGTGTGTGTGTGTGTGGCATTGCTAACTTATCACTGAGCAATGAAAATAAAATATCTTAGCAAATCATGTGTCGATAGGATTTAAAGTTCCAAAAAATCACAATTCAAAACACTGTTTGTAATAATCCAAGATTGATTTACAATGCACTGAAAGATAATTTCAAACTAGCTTTCGTTAGTGCTGTAATTAAGGATATGGTTTTTTCGGAAAACAATAAAATACATTTTCCTTTTTTGATACAGCAAAATCAAGAACAAATATTGTCCTTGAAGATAAACTTTAACATAAATAACATGTACTTACTACCACGAACCCTGTTTTTCCTTTGCTGGATCCAGTCTCCAACACATGCATGTATCCTTTTTCGAGAATACCAATTCCATTCTTCGGCAAACCCACGTCAATCATTACTGAACAGGACCAACACATCCTCATTCCATGCATGGGCAGTGTCATCATAATTGGATTGACCAAGACCAAGAACCTGTTGGCAGGGATGCGTGAGCTGTAACTCGGAATAAATCCGATTCATGAAAATTCAGACCAACAAGTGGTGGGCCAATGCCTTCTCCAGGGTCTTCAGTTTCTGAAGCAGAACGTTCATATGGGACAAGACTTCCATTAACACAAGCACTAAGAAAAACACCCACCAGAGAATATCTGAAGGTCTGCTCGAAAAAAGCAGAATCAGTACATAAATATTTTAGCAGCACCAGAGGTCAGAATATAATTTGATACCACTGATCATGTAGAGCAGTCCCTGAAAATATATTCAGAAAAAAAAAAAATAAAAATCAGCAAAGATAGATACTAATTAGCACCATGGAAAGACATAAATCAAGAACACATCTCATTTAAAGAATAAAACCTTCAACCAGAATGAATCACCTAAATGCAGGTCCTAATGAATAAAACCTACTATCTATGGATGGTCTAAATATAAAGTCAAACTTGTTGGGCGCTGCTACTAATTTTACTGATGGTATAGAGGAAAGAGATAAGAAAAGAGTTCCTGAAAGAGCTGCCCAATGCCAATTGCCTTTCTATACATGTCCCTTGGTATTTCATATTTAGAGGCGAGCAAACATCTACCCGTAAATAGAAAAGAAAGCCAAAGACATAACGGGCATAGTATAAGATATAATTTTCCTTTTGGCCATTATAAATTGTCTGAAAAAATAACTTCAGTAACACAAATATCAAACTTGTTGATTCCCACTGTTAAAGTATAATATATAATTTATATTTTAATGTTATTTAAAAACACTGAAATAATTTTTTAATATAATATTAGAGCCATGATTAAATAATCATAAATTTAACTTTTTTTTTTATATTTTATTTAATTATAATTTTTTAATTTATTTATCTCAAATGTTGTCGGTCACAAAATGCCATGCCTATATACAGCTTTATTTCTTGGATCACCTGAACTTTGCTCAAAATTCCCAATACCAAAACTTGAAATTCTAAGCCCAAACACCACCTCCAACTATCGATTCGGTAAGCTTGATGCACATTGTCAAGAATGTGCTGCCACTCAACGATTAACATAAATTGAAAGCAACGAAAATATTGTCATGCCCATCCAAAAACCCAAACTAATATTTATGTCGAAAATTGAATTCTCAACTGCCTGAAAAAGAGCACAATGGTCTGCCTAACGTTTTTCCGTATCCATCAAATTAATTAGGAAGATTATTAACATTCATTTACTGTAGTATATAGAAAACTGATATTATAATACATACCTTTTTCTTATAACTTTCCACCTCTTCGCAAACAAAAATTATTAAATTTTCTTTACTCACATTACTATCATCTCAAACATAAAGATGTTAAAAATATTTTTTTCTTTCACTCTTCATCCTTTTAATTTTCCTTCCCCCAACTTTTTATCCAATCATACTTTAAGAGTACAAAAAGCCTTACTACAGGATCACACGGCAAGTGGCTCAAAAATAAAACTACCAAAAACCTTAGTATCATTCGAATTTCCACTCTATTGTAACCAATAAGGATATTGGCCACGTCCTTGAACCTGCACCGCAATCCAACAGTCAAGAACACCTTTCACATTGTTAAATAGCGTTCAGCTGTTTAAAAAATCGAAGTTCAAGTGAATAATCTCCTGCTTATTCGAACACTAATCCCACGGGACAACCTCATCTGGGGTTACCACCATCGCTGATTCTGATCTCATCTCATGTCCAAACACACAACTTTTCCTTACAACCATCGCAATTATTTATTTATTTATTATTTCTTTTCTGTTTGGACTATTCATACAATCGGCTTTTGCCTAGCCATGCATATTGAATGTGATTAATCCAAGACCACAAGACCATATCAGCAGAAAGAAAACCCATCATCATAGTTATTTGGAGTCTGTGGCGATGAAGCAGGAATTAGCCACATCAGCAAAGAGGCATGAATGTCTTCGTGCATGGTTAGCCCCAAGGGATTAAAACTTCAAGCAAGCAGACTACAATTATGCACCACCTATAGCCTATAAGAGACAACTCAGGCAAACGAATTGTTACATAAACATCATTGCATTACCCAGTAATATTCACAGATCAGTTTGTTAAGTTTATAGACAGCAATTTGTGACAGTTTACCTCGTTGTGCTCCTCTAGTTAATTTAGTAATTTCCTCTATGCTGCATAGCTTTCATGCAATTCAGCAAGATAAAATATCCACAAACATTCAAATATATGAATTGAAGTTGCCAAGGACACAATTACTGAATTCCAGATGGTAATAATTAAACAAAGCATTGCCAATCAATACCATAATGAAGAACGTGGCCATGAAGATGGCACACAGAGTGATAAGACTCCATACCAATGCTCTCATTCATCCACAACTATAGAGATTATTAAGGGTTAGCATATTGTTGGATGAAATTCAAGAACTTAAAGAAATCTGAAATCATCATAGATATTAGTTGTATCCTATTTTGATGCAGCAGGGATTAAGTAAAACAAAAGTGGGCATCATTGAGTTCAAAAACAGTTAGCCTTAAAAGATAAAAACCTTGAGCATTATAATTTAAATCAAGCATGATACACATAGGCATTAGCTACATATACTATACAACAACCCACACACATAGCCTGTTAAACAAGCATCCTCCTATCACTGGGTAATATCACAAACCAGTTCATCAAGCCGTAGACTGCAGTTTGTGTAAGTTATCATGTCTCTTGTAATTCAGTTGGTAGTTTCTTGAATGCTGATTAGCTCCATTCATGAAGATCTATATCCACAAACCTTCAAACATAAAACTCAAAAATTTGCAAATTCAGAATTCCTGAATGGCAAATGGTAATCATCAAATAAAGCATTACAAGTACAGGCCAAAATGATGCATATGGCCATGAAGAATGTTCATCAGCAGAAAAATTTCATACATTCGCCCACAAATCCACAACAATAGGTAAATTGTCAGATGAAATCCAAGAGCTTTAAGAAATCTGTGATACTTTGATTCAACTTATAGATAGGAAGGGGTAGCCGCAATATTCAATGAAAGGTTTCCTTTAAAGGAAAAACAGTTAAGATCTGGTTTTTTCTATGGAAGACATTAATTTGTTAAGTGACTTATCAAGGCTTGCTGGCAGCGCCTTGGGAGAGAAAAGATCTGGCCTCTCAAAAACTTTAACAGCAAATTGTGCTGCCATGTTTACCTGTAATAAAATTGGAGATAAGATTAATAGAAGAACACTCTATGGATGGAAAATACAGCAAGAACAAGCCTTAATCCCAAGTTCAATTGGATCTTTTACATGAATTTTTCCTTGTCATTTTGTTCTATTATAAACTAAGTTTGAAAGCATTTGTTGGTATACATTAGAAAAATCCAAACCAATGTAAACACCACTCCCTCAATTTATGTCCAATCGATGCTAAGTCCTTGTTTTTTATTTGATCCTTTCTAGAGTCACCACAAAACAATCCATCCATGCATTCTCATCAACATTACACTCAATTTGTACATGTTTCTTTACAGCTCAATCCTCACTGCCCTATAGGAACACTAGTCTAATTGATTTTTGATAGAATTTACCATTCTTAAAGGGAATCTGGTGTTCACATGAAACTTTAGTCGCACATCTCCATTTTTAGCCATTTAGCTCATGTTCTATGAATTCCAGTATATTTCCAGTCCCTGCACATTTCCACTCAATCGACAAGGAAACTCCTTGAATCACATTCTGGACAGTGAGCAACATTGCTGTAAACACCTGAAGAACTCACATGGATACACCAATAATACATTGACAAACTGAGGAAAGATCGCTAATAAGGTTGAGCAAGTTCTAGTGGCTGAGAAAGGAGGATTTGGAGGACATCTAAGGCTGATTTAGGACCATATTGGGAAATTTCATGATGGTTTTAAAGGCTACTGAAAAGAGGAAACAAACCTGTAAAATTGGGAACAATCAGAATGCAACTGAAGAAGTAAAGAGAAAAACCAATTGAGAGCTTTGAAGGAAAGCAACTCAATTGATCAAGGGTTGAGGTGCACATGATAGAGGTGATTTAGGGCTGAATTTGAACAGTTATTTGATAGATTTAAAGGCTTGAAACAAAAGGAAACAGATCTGAAACTCTAGCAGAAAATCACAACTAAATCAAAGAAGAAAAAGGAATAGCAATTGAGAACTTCACAGAAAGCTCTTCAATTGATCATAGGTCTAGGGATTGATGGGGGAAGTTTCAGAGGATTTTGATAGTGTTTGAAGCAGAAACATATAGCTGAAAAGAGGGGAAGAAACTTTAGAAGAGAAAACTCCTCAAGAACAGAACTTTCAACTTATAAATCTACTATTTGAATTTTGATTGACAGAGGGGTTATCTGTATATAGAGCAACATGAAATGCCTAGAAAGTTATCCTCCAAGTATAAAAAAGATAAAAAAAAAAAAAGGATTAGAACAGGTTTGGGAGAGTTTTAGGCCAAACTTGACAAGAAAAACACGTTCTGTCAGAGTAGGAACCCAAAACAGAGCAGAAAACATGAACCTAGACCAGCAGAAAGTATTCCCAGCCTGGGCTAGGCCAGCAGTGCATACTGCTTGCCTGGAATGGACTGGCAATATGTATTGCCAGCCCATATGGGCATTATAATTCTTTTGTACTTCTTTAGTTTGTATCTTGCTCATTTAACCCCTAAATTAGGCCAGCCACATACCCCTTGGAAAGCTTATAAAGTCTAGTTTCTGAACATAAAAGTGTAGCACTCTAATTCAATTTCATTTGAGAATTATGCCTAAAGGAGAAGACCATACTCAATGCAATCTACTCATTCATGAAGTTTGACTCTAGAAGGTTGTGCCTCTCAATTAATCCATCTAGTGTCTGAAAGCCTTGCAGGTCTGGTCTCATTTGCAACTAACCTCACTCAAAAATCCCATCAATAAGTCAAAAATTTAAAGTTTAAGCATACAAAGGTCAAGTTTGACAACTCAAAACCTGCGTATAATTGGCTTCCAAATTTCAAACAGTCAAACCCAAATTCAAGCCTCTAAGCCCAACTAAAGTCCACTGTTATCAATCACAAGGTGCATTTGATAATTGATAAAACTAGGGTGTCTACACCAATATGTTTTCAAGTGTCTAGCACGTGTTCTGAGGCATGTCAGGCAGGTGTCAGTATCCAACACAGACATGCAGGCTTATTAGAAGTGTTTGCTTTATAGTTATCCTGTGACACTTGTTATTGATTTCACTGTCATTTTAGAAATATTGAAAACAAAGAGTTTATCAAAGACACAGCTTTTGTTTTTCAAGCTTTCATCAGCTACAAATGATGCATGAAACAGAAGATAAAATTAAAAGATCAATCTCCCTTCCTTTAGGCCTTCTCTCTCTCTGTATATTTCTCCCTTCAACCTTTCAGCCATCTCCCACTGAGAATAAGTTTAGATTTATAAGCACCCATTCATGCTTTAACAACATATAGAAGCTCATCCAACAGCTCTACTCAACTCAACCTTAAACCCAAACTACTTGGTGACTCCGTAGGTTCACACACACATTTTCTAATCTGCTCACATTAAAATAATGATCAAATTTTTTGGGAAATCAATTTACTTCAGGAAAAGTTGAAAATCCACTTCTATTCTTTCTTTTCTGTCTAGGTGAGCCATGCCTTCAATATGGTGCACTCTAGGTTTACACAAAATGTAATGAGCCCACCTAAAACAAGCTTTTCCCAACTTTCTTCAATCAAGGTGCATTCCTTGGCTCAGGAACATTAGCCTGTAATCAAGGGTTAAACCCTCCAGCCTAATGTGGATTTTATTATAATGACAGGGTCGAGTTGTAAGACATGCAGAAGCATCACAGGACAAAAACAAACATTAAACCCAATCATGAACACCAAAAAAAAGAAAAAGCAGTTTCCAAATAGTTAATTGGGTCAGCAAATCAAAATCAGCAAAATGAAACAGCCAAAGCCCACCACCAAAGTAAATAAATTAAAATGCGTAGATGTTGTACAAATTCTTATGAGCCAAACGCAGTTCCATTTTCAGTCAAGGATTCAACAACGCTTAAAAATCATCTATGTAACAAAAAGAAGAAAAAAAAAAATGTCAAAGCACTACTAAAAGTAAAAGGAAAAATAAAAAACAACAAGAAGTTAGATAAACAATAAAAATGTGCACGGTCAAAAGCAACATTACCGACTCTGTAGCTGCCTTCAAGAAACATTTCGCAAGGGGCAGTACGCAAAACCTATTGAGAGAGAGCGAGAATGAAAAACTCAAGTCAAAGAAAGAACACGAGGTAAGGGCTTGCATTCCTATATCAATGAACCAGAGTTTAAATATTTTATACTCGAATTCTCATATAACGAGAAGAGATCTATGTAACCAATCTCAATTAAATTACGGCTGTTTTATTATTGTAACACCTCTTATTTTGATAGAGATATATACTTAACATCTTTAACCACCTGACTTTGATGCGTATTGAGGGGGCGGTGGGGATTGGGAGTTATACAAACAGAGGCATCAGCGACGAAGCAAGGGAGGAGACAACTTGAAACTTACATTCCACGGCCACCGGCTAGCGCTTCCTCGGAAGGGTCTTTCCCGTCATCAATCCTACAACACAAGAAGCAGCGTTACAGTAATTCAATTGATTCACACATGTTCACTCCAAGCAATTGTGCGTCTGCGTGTGTGTGACTAAATGTATTGATTGATAGAGAGAGATAAAGACAGAGAAAGAGAGAGGACGGAAGTGAAACCGAAATTTACACGAAGCCATAACGGCGATCAAATAAGAGGCGACGGCAGTGTCGTTTGGAGATCGATGACTCCATTTCTACCCTATCCCCAGGCTTCCCTCCTTCCCTCCTTCCTTCGCAAAATCAGATTATTTCGTAAGTCAGAGCACCGCCTGTATATGCGGATACGCAGCACCAGCCCAAGCGCCAGAGTCCACTGAGGCCGAGATGGGTCGGCTGGCTTATCTGCAAGTATAAAAAACAAACAAGCCCTTTGGGATGATGGGTTTGGTTTTTTACCCAATGAACCACCAAACAAAAACAAAACAGAAATTAGTTTTTTTTTTTTTTTAAACAAAATATTACATCTAATTTTATTGTTAATTAAATATTTTTAAATTTAAATAAAAATATTTTATATTATATTTTTAATATTAATAAATTAAAAATTTATTATTATATTTTTAAAATAAATTTTTAATAATTATATCTAATTTAAATAAATTTATAATTTATTATTATACTTATTACTATATTATTAATAACAATTAATAAAATAATTTAAATTAAAATTAATATAAAATAAAATAATTTAAAATATTATTAATTTATTACTAAATAATTCTAATAAAAATATATATATTAAACTGTTTAATTTATTTAAATCAATTTATTTAATTAAAATTAAATTAAATTATTACAAATAAATTAATTATAATTTATAATTTAAATAAATTATACTTAATAAAACTATATATAAAATTACTTATATTATTAAAAAATAAAAAACTAATTAAGAAAATGAATTTGTACCTTTGAAGAGCTTGATAACGAGCTTCTTGTTGGGATGCCGTAGAATGGCCTGTTTATGGGACAAGTTGGTGGCAGTGGGTAAAGCGCACTCCTCAAGTTTGGGACTGTTGTCGAGAGTCACGGTGGAGGGGTCAAAGATGACGTTGCCACTTGGGATAACAACTGGGAAGTTCATGAGAGGCAAGTTGGTGTCGATGACAGATGGAATATCTACAGATTCAGAATACACGAGCTCACATACACGAGTTCGCATGTGTTACGGGTCAAAATAGCAAGCAACATATATTGAGGTTTGATATCACTTCGTACTCAACACTTCAAGACTTGAGTTATGAATCTTCAGCTTCATTTATATATATATAGTTTACTTTCTCATTTTGTTTTGAACATGGGAGAAACTCTTGTACTTAATAAACTCTCTTTCTTTTTCTCTTTCTCCCCCTTTCTTCAGATTTCTTTCAGGAGAGAAATTGATTTTTTGGGGAGATTACAGTCCTGTCGCTTGCTAGAGAAACAGAGGAGAAAGAATTTGAACATGGTGGTGTGGGTGGTTGGTGGTTGCAAGAGGTGTTACCGGTATTTTTGGAGCCATCTTTTTCTGCATCTTAAAGAGCCAAAGTGCAAAGACAATAATAATATTCTTTTTAATCTAATTATTTATTTAATTTAAATATGTATATAGTAATTGAAAGTATGAAATGCAATAAGAACAGATGACCTTGTTTTGTCATGAATGATTGATTGATTGAAATAAAGAGTCATCTTATTATTTTAGTTTTATTAGGTAATTAAAATAAAATTAATGTAGGAAAGGAAGGTGAAGATGAGGTTCGGAAATCACATACATTTCCAGCGTGTAAATAAAGATGTGCACAACAGAGAGAGAGATAAAGATTAGGGAGAGAAAAGATAAGAATAAGATGGTGAGAAGGAAAATGTAGAGAGAAGATAAAGTGCAGCAGAGGATAGAGATAGAAAGAGAGAGTTATTTAATATCGAAGGAAAATCTCACTATTTAACTACCAAATTAATGTTTTGAAAACTATATCATCAAAATAGAAGAGAGAAATTGTCCTCTCCACAGCTTCTTTGAACTATTAATCTCCTTTCTCAAGCCTCTGTCAAGTAACATATAAGAAATATAATTTTCTTTATTTTGACCTTATTTAGGTTGATAACAAGCCTTTATTTAGAGAGAGTCTAGATACCTTGGTCCTTGTTACACACAAGGATTGCATATTAATCAATTTTGATGATTTTCTTTTAGAAATTATTGAAACAAGCCTGTTCAAGACTAATTTATTTTTAATTATTTTCTTAATTTCACAAATTTTTAATTATAACAATTTGTTTCAACTTTTGAATATAAAGATTACTCACATACTCTAATTTAGCATGTCATAAATCATAAGAATCAACAATATAAATAAAAGAAGTAGATGTAGTATTATTAATAATACCAAGTATATTTAGAATGAAAAGTCTTTATCTCTAGTAGCCTTTTCCCACAAATACATCATTTTTAGTTATGAAAACTCTATCAAATTCAAAAAAGACCTTTACTTTAACCTTCCCTAGTAAGGGCATGGAGACTAGATTGATGTGAATCTTAGGGACGTAAAACACATCATTCAAGAACAATACCTTTTCACAAGTGAGTTTGATAAGGACTATGCCCTTACCCATAACTGATGTTGTTCTTAAATCTCTCATGAAGACATTTTCTTCTCCATCTCTTATTAATGTGTAGAAGGTTAATGTCCTTTTATCCACACAAGTGTGCCTTGTCACACCAAAATCTATTGCTCATTCTTTTAAGTCGGTGGCAATGTTTACTTAGGAGATGACAACAACAATAACATCTACTTTTACTAAATTGACATTTAGTTTCATAGGTATGTCACTCCCTTTTTTATGCCTACATTAAAGGGCATGATGCCCTAGTTTTTTACACATATAGCAAACACCTTTCCTCTTGAAAGTTAGGTTACTAGTCTTGGGCTCATCAAACTTTGAGACCAATTATCATACCTTTTTTTGTTATGATGGTGATGATGACTATGGTGACTTTTTTCTTCTTGCCTTTGTTATGCTACATTTGCCTTTGATGCAATCTTTTTTACTCATACTTCCCTTGACAAATTTTGTTATTGTCTTCAATCGAGATATGCATGATGACATCTTCTAATGATATATGCTTCCTTTTGTGTTTAAGCTATTGTTGATAATCATTCCAAGACTGTGGAACCTTTTTAATGAGGCAGCTTGCTACATATTCCTTTAGCAGCTTGATGTTCTCATTTTTTTAAGTTGTCCAACAGTTTATGATATTCATTGATTTAGTCTTAAACACTCCTTTCATTAGACATCTGAAAACATAAATGGTGAGTTACAATAAACTTTTATGTACTAGCATCTTCCAACACATTTCTTTTGTTCATTTTTTTCTCATATTTCTTTTGCTTCTTTTGAAGAATAATAGACATTAAAAAGATTTATGAATAATGTACAAAGAATGGTGTGACGATAAACTTTATTGGATTGTTCTTAAACAAAAAAAATATATATTTTATCATAATTTTCAGAATCAATTATTGGTTTGGATTTTGAAAGGGAAAAGGTAAAACCTAATACATCTAAAAAAAAAAAAAAAACTATTCTTGCTAGTGTTTAAAGTGGGAACTAGTAAAAGTTTCAATTTTGGGAGGTATCTAGTAAGAACTTAGAAGCATATGGAATTGATTGATTATGTAAATGAATAAAAGTAGAATTATTAATAGTAGAAGCAAAAGGAGAAGTAGATTGACTAGTGTTTGCATCCATAATAACAAAAGAAATTATCCTTGAAATTTTTAGCAAAAGAAGAGAATATGTTATATATAGATGCAATATAAATCAAACTAAATAGAAAAATTTGATGTCTAAGGCCTGTTTAACACTATCCTTAGGGATAACTTTTGCCCTTATGAATAATGACTTAGTGTAGTAAGTTGTAGTAGTTATCCTCATAGGATATAATAGACTCTTCCACTAATGTGCATTTTGAATAATAAGATAATAAAAACAATATTAATTTGTTTAACCTAAGAAATTTTAGAGAATAATAGAACGAAACAAGAAAATTGTGATTTCTATCTTGTGTCTTGAAAAAGAAAATAAGGCTCTTTTTATACTACTTCAAATTTAATTTTTCATAAAAAATGAGTATTAAAGATAAAGATAATGGCATGTGGTTATGGTGGTTTTATTGTTATAATAGCTAGTTTTCCAATAGAGAAAACAACTAGTCTTCCAACAAAAAAAAAAAAACTAGTTTTTCAATATGAGATAAAAATCTTATATATATATATATATATATATATATATATATATATATATATATATTTCCAACAATCCTAATTAATTGCAATTGTTCATATTGAGGTAGATAAGGATGAAAATTTTAGATAAGTGTATGGGGGCATGCAATGTAGAATAATTTTTTGTTGAATGTTGTGTAGATAAATTTGTGGCATGTATTAAATATAATACTTAAAGTATAATACTATGATGTCCATGGAAAAAAATGATTATCTTAGCAAAATGTTATGGGTGAGGAGCATAAAAGGACGTTGTGAAATGGAGTCTATAAGTGTAAAGGAACATCAAATTGAAGCAAACCAAAGTAATGGTAAAAGAAGGGAAAAGTCTTAAGTTATGGATGGAATTTGCACAATCAAAGGAGGCATTCAAGTTTTATCAAAAATATGTGTGAGGTCAAGGCTTTGGTATTGTGAGACAAGGAGTCTTAGTCCTTCGTTTGTGTTCATGCACCCAATCACATAACCAAGGGTACAAAGATGTTAACACACAAAGGGAGATGACAAATGGCTAATAATAAAGTACAATGATGAGTACAACCATGTCTTAAGCTCGAAAATGTCAAGGTTTCTTTAGTAACACCAACAAATGACTACATACCTAAAAAGATAGCTAGAAAATAGGGGATATAGTAGGAGTAAAACCATCTAAAAGTGTTTCCAATAGTGGTTATGGAATCTGATGGTTTTGAGAAGACAAGTTGCTTGGCAAAGGATTATTACAACTATATAGACAAATATAGGAGGTTACAACTTCAGGATGGTAATGTCAAGCATGTTTCAAGATATATACAAGAAAACTCAGGATTTTTTTTATTGACACCGTAATTATATATATATATTTTAGAGGTATTGCAATTCATAGTTTTTTTTTAAAAAAAATTATGATTGTGAATTTCTTATTTAATTTTTTATGTAAAGTTTGTATATGTTTAAGTATATGATGATTATAATATTTATTTTTATTTCAAAATAATTATTATTTTAAAAAATAAATTTAATTATAATCATTCTAAGTAATTTTTTTTATTATTTATTCAAATTAATAAAATAAAATAAAATAAATATTATAAATTATTAATAATATGTTTAATATTAAATATACAATTTTAAATATTATAATGTTATTTATATTTTTAAAAGTAAAATAAAATTTTCATTATATTTTTTTATGATCAATTTATATATTAAAAATTATTTTAAAAATTATTTTTACTAAATGTTTAAAATTTTTGTAATTTTTTATTATTATTACCTAACAATATATAATATATGATTTTTAATGACTATATTTTCATTTTCAATATTTTTGTTTACTATATTTTTATTCACATCACTTCTATTTATAATTTTTTATTGTATTAATAAACATGCCTTAAATGAATATGGAGAAGCAATGCAAGAAGGTTACAAGTGATGGCATTGTCACGTAAGAGTAAAGAGACTCTTTTGGTAGTTAATTATATGGCTTGATAAGATTTTTTCTTATTAATACCATACAACACAAGTTCATTTTCATACTACTTGCACTAACTCTTTGCTCATAAATCAAAGCACTATGCAAATTTCAAACTCATCACTAGACTAATTATTCAACATCCTTATGCCAATAATAACATTATAAAAGATACAATTTTCATGCCTATGGACTATAGGCTTGTCCTTGTTTTTTATGCTTTTTTTTTTTTTACCACCGAGATATGGTAAGAAATATAGTGAACAATGGAGTAGATTTTTAGAGCAATTGCTTAATCAAAACCCTAAAGGAGGACATTTTCGTGTTTGAAGTCTTTCCTTAATTCCTTCATTAGAAGTTTAACCAACCAAAGCATTTTTTTTTTCTTAACTTTATAAGTTCATAAAGAGTTTTCCATACAATAATAGCTAATTACTTTGACCAATATTTTGAGGGTGTCTTGAAGTTGTAGAATCATAAAATATATAGATGCTAGTGTCACTACAACATATATGATCTACAGTAGCAATTCATAATCGCTACTATAATGGTAAAAATTACTATCTATAATCAAAGTAGGATTTTTATTTGGTTAAATTTGCAAGCATTATAATCAATATAATGCAACAGTTTTATTGGCTTAAAGTGACACATATGAAATTGTTATATACATATGTTTTAGGTAGTAGTTTTAAATGATGATTGTAATGATTTTTATATTAAGTATCTAGCATTTATGAAAAGTATATGAGATATATTTCCTATTGTTTTAAAAAATGATTTGTTATTTGTTTAGGCAACAATTTTTTTATTTTAATTTAGTAGTGACTATTGGAGAAATAAGTAATGGTCATTAAAGAAATAGAAAGTAGTTATTGGAAAAATAAGTAATGGTTTTTTGTAAAATATAAACAACTTCTAATGGAACTTGAAGTGTTTACTATACATTAAGTAGTAATTTTTGTTAGAATGGGTAACAATTTTGTAGTGGAATATGGACCAATTTTGTAGTGTAATTTGTAGTAGTTTTGTAATGGAATATGCATTAGTTTTTTGGTAGAATACATTATGTTTTTAAAATAGATTACATAGTAATTTTTAAATAGAATACATAGTGATTTTTTAGTAAAATAAGCTGACATTTCTAGCATAGTAATAAACAGTTCTTGATAAATGCTCATATTCCACTTGAATTGGCTTTTAGTTTGCTATTAAATAAATAATAAATTTGGTATAAAGGCATCATCTAATGAAATAAGGATATTGTCATTGAAAGTGCACTACACAAAGAAACAAACATTGTACTAAATATAACTAAATAGTACAAGCAACAACAATTAACTTAATTAATATTTAATATATCTCATATAAAGTCAAAGCACATTCACATGTTCTAAATAAAGTTGTACAAAAATTGTAAAGTCCTCAAATTCAATCAAGGGCATTATCTTATAAAAGATAAACAAAACTTTTAATGTAAACTTAGAAAAATTTTCAAAGAATTGAAAAATAAAAAATAAGGAAAAAAGAAGAATACTTGAATGCGTGGACTATATATGTCTATTGAGAATAAATGATATTTGTGCTATAATTCTTGATTTGGAGCACTAAAAGCATCATCAAGTGAATGAGCTCTTAGAATACTTAAAGGAGCCATGTCAAAGTTCATGGTCAACCTAGGATTTTTTTGTTAAAATTTTGGGAATATTGCATAAAAATGGTGGACTATTATAGTAGTTTGTAGTTTCATCTTCTTTTGCAACTCTTGTGTTTATGTATTAAACTTCTTTTGCATCTCAACTTACACATTGTCCTTAACAGTTTACATAAAGTATTTTAAAACTTTGACAACATCTTTAACAATTGATTTCTTTTTCAAACTTGTAAGGTTGACATCTCTTCCATAAAGCCTTACCTTTCTAAAATGTTTTTCCCCTGTAATCACAGTAAATGTACCTATATGAAATTGGTTAATTGATCCTTCTCTTTGAGTTTGAAGCTCCTAAATCTGATTTTGGATTCAAAGCAAATCAACTTAAAGGTGAAAAAAAGCAATGGAACCTTAGATCCTACACTAAAAAAAAAATGGACAAAAAAAATTGAATTGCTTACAATTTATTGAGATGTATCATCTAAAAGCTTATATTTTTTGTTAAGTCTTCTTTTACGAGTAATCTTAAAGATTTTAAGTTGAGAAGCATAGTTTTTACTAGGATCTTAATTTTTTTTTATATACAAATGCAAACAATATAATGCAACAAAATAAAGTAAGAATGAAAAGTTTTAGAGATAAGAAAGAAAATTTCCAATTTACATTACTTGCATTAGCTTCCATGAAGCATTCTTTTTTTTAAAATCTAACACATGTCAAGTCTTTATATATATTGGCGCCAATCTAACATTCCTATATAATGTCCTAAGAAAATTACTAAATTCACATAAAATTTGCTCATATTGACCTTTTCTCATCCTTATGTCTTGCATATATTGCACTTATTATTATTAATCCTTTTTTTTCTCCCATTAAAAAATTATTAGTGAACATATACAAATATTCAATCTACAAACAAGGATTTTAATGAATTATATAACTAAGAGATACATCTTTTGATTACCTTAGATATTTCCTTCTACCTCTTGTTATTATCTTGATCCTTCTTCCATGGAAGGTTGTGTTCCCATTTGACCACAAGTTATCCTTCTTAATTGTTGATTATCAAAATTTATGTCTATTTAAGCTTGTTGCCCACTTACATTGTTGGCTTTTTACCATCTATAATTGTCTCAATTGATTGTAACTTACTACTTAGAATAGAAATACTCAATCTCATAATATTTGGCTACTGAGTTTGCTTCTCTCTTCTTCTATATGTTCTTGTATTGATGTTTGCTATCTTAAGATACTCAAGAAGGAAGTTGCCACCTCTTTTGCATTAAATGAAGCCTTCTTTCTTAATGAATTTTTTCTTCATGGCTAATGGCTTTCAAAAGTATTAAGGAATTAAAAAGTATATAAATAGTAAAGTCATAGCAATAATTGTGTTTTCAACATAATATTCCCTTACTACACACATTTTAAGTCCTATTTAAGTTTATGCAAATGAAAGAAAATAGCAAATATGCAAAGACAATCCAGTCATATTTCAAATGATGTTAGGACAAAATATCATCATAACCTTAAAGTAACAATCCTTAATTAACATATATCGAAATATTTCAAATGAAGGTAGATTATTATGTTTGATATCAAAATATTTTAAAGATCAAAATAAGAAAAAAAAAACTTTGTAACATGTTTTCTTTAATTAATTGCATCCATTTATGTCCAAAGTGTTTCATCACAATCTGCATTATTATTTAATTGCTTTAAATCTCTTTTAGAAGGTAGATTATTTATTTGTAAGTCAATTATGGTACTAGGCATGTCTTTTCTTATCAAACTTGAAGCATTCACATTTAAACAAAACATGATTAAATTGACTCCAATTGTCCAATTAAATAATTTTTACAATTACTCCATAATATCTCACTTATCCCTTCACTAGATTTTGGTCTTTTGAACTAACAAAGTTATTTGTTAATGTTGTTAGTGTAATGCCACTGTTTTGTGTCTTCTGCCTTACATCTCATTCTCTCCTGTGGAATTTATAGTCATTAATAACATAACCACTATAACACTTTGTCACAATATTAAGACCAATAGATAACCATCAAATATAAGGAGAAATCTCCTTATTTGTAACTTGGTTTTAAAACCAATTGGGAAAATCCCAACTATAATTTTGTACTCTTATCCATCCTTTTCTTTATCATTCACTTATTTGTTGCCTAAGCTTCTTATAGTAAAGATAACAATGAGCAATACATTGGGTAATTTAAGCAAATAAGATTAAATGACAATTTGAATTAAGATTAAGCTTGCTTGATATATCTTACAACTTTTTCATCTCTACAATTAAATAATGTATGACTATGCATTTATTTAAGAGTAATAGTAGCCAAAATAAAGGTATTTACTCCTTCATTATAGTGCTAAATTGTTGATTATATTTCATAAAAGGAGTCTTTAGCTTATCATGCATATATCTTGAGTAAAACACCAAATATTTTTTTAACCAAATAACCTTCTGTAATAAAACCTTTAGAATGACTTTTATTACAAACATATGACTTCAATTTGCACAAATATCTCTTAATCCTACACATTCAATAACATTGCACAAACTTATTAAGCCTAATTTCATCAACTAAGTGGATAGGGAAGTACATCATTATATTAAAAAGACTTGGAGGAAAAATCATCTCTAATTGACATAATGTTTCACTAATTTCTTTCTATAAGTGATCTAACTCTTTTGACTTCACAACTTTACTACATATTGATTTTAAAAACAATCCCAATATTATTAAAGCTATAGCAATATGTTTTGTTATCGTCTTCCTAACTGTAATTAAAAGAAGGTAATACATCAATAAATGCACATCATGATGCTTATATCCTATAATTTTCTTCCATTTTTCATTCACACATCTGGATATATTAAATGTACAACTTTGAGGAAGTTTGGTATCTTTTATAACAACATAAAACATGGTTTTCTCCTTTGGTGTCATTGAAAAGCATGCTTTAGATAGATAAATGTATTAACCATTATTAAAAAAAAAAAAAAAGGTTAGAACTCTTTTCTTATCCTTAAGTCCTATAAATCAATACGAGTTTTTGCATGATCATTTGTTTTACCAAGAATGTTAAGGATAATCCCAAAAATGTTGTCACAAATGTTCTTCTTTATATGTATCACATCTAAACTGTGATGATATTTATTATTCTTCACAATATTGCAAACTAAAAAATATAGATTTTTTCTTTTATAGACTATTAAAGATTGTCTTTTGCTTCTTTCCAAATTAATTATTAAAGTTAGATAACTTTGATATAATTTTTAACCCTAATAAAGAACTTGGAGCATTTCTTAACTCTATCTTACCATTAAAAGATTTTTTATCTCTTCTCCAAGGGTGATTAGCATATAAGAATGTATAATGATTCATATAACATGTTTTCCTACTATGATACAAATATTTAGAAACAATATCTTAATTACAAGTAGGATAATTTAGATTTCCCTTTGTATTTCATCTTGACAACATTACATAAGCTAAAAAATCATTGATAGTCCATAATAAGGCTATGTGCATTTAAAAAAATTATTTATTAGATGCATCATATGTCTCCAAACTATACTCTCACAAGTCCTTCAATTCTTTAATTAATTATTGCAAAAACACATCTATTTCTCTTCTAAATGAATTAGGGTTAGGAATAATCATAGAAAACATCATATATTTTGGTCTCATAAAGAATCATGGTGCTAGATTGTAATTAGTAAGCACAATTAGCCATGTGTTATCTGCTTTCCACTATTTTTGAAATGGTTTAAATCCATCGTTGGTCAAACCTAATCTTATATTACGAGGTTCCTTTACAAAAGATGGATGTTAACATATCAAAATCTTTCCAAGTTTGACCATTAACAGGATGTCTCACATTACCATTATTAGGTTGATGTTTTACATGTCAAGCCATATTATCAGTTATTTTTAAGTCAATGAAAAGTTTTTGAAGTCTAAATTTCAAAGGGAAATATTTTAGAATTTCAGTTGACACCTAATGGACTTTTAAGGATACATTAAAGATTTCATCTCCTTTAACTTTTTTTATTTTTTTCACCTCGTAGCCCTACACATGTGATAGATATTTGCCTTTTCATGCTTATCCCAAGAAAGCATATAATCATTAAGATATTCATGAACTTCTTTTGTAGTTAAAGTCCTAGTATTTTCACCATAATTTTAGTTTCATTAAATAAACTAAGAATCTTAGTATTGTGGAATGCCTCCTTGATTAAGTCCAACATATCTCTAAATGTTACATTACTAAGGCCATGAAGACACTTAAGAAGATATAATCTTATTGTAAAAGAAAGCCTTGAAAAGGTCTTACAACTAAGGTATAATTCTTGTTAACCTTCTTTTACTAATGTGTAGAACTTTCTAGCTTATACATTAGGACTCTCCCCAACATCCCTAAAAGTGTTATGTAAAAAGCCATTAATATCATCATTATTATCAACTTCAATTTGATCATCATTTATCACCTTACTAGATTGTGATCCCTCGCCATGAAAAATCCATATCTTATAATCTTGCATGAATCCTTGAATGACTAAATATTCATAAATCACATATCTAGAGTACCAATAATGATAATATTTTTTATAAGAGTAAGATATTTTGTCTCTTTTAGTAAACTTAGCAAAAACTTTATTTAAGAAATCATTAACCCTATCCAAGTAATCATTACTTAATTTATCAAAACCCACTGAACTTCTATCCTTCATGTCATTCATACAATCTTCAATCAAAAAAACCAAATATACTTAAAATATTTTAGGTTATAATCAAAAAAAAAAAAATACTTCAAATAAATTCCAATTCAATTGAAAAATGTGCTTAACAATTTTATGGATCATATTTGATCTTAATTTTTATGGAATAGAACGTCTTAAGCTTAAAGTTAAAAGAAAGAAGAAAATGCATTTAGTCATGCCAAATATGAGTTTTGTTATGGTCTAGGCACATTTAATCTCATCTTAACATTGAAAAACCATGAGTTTCAAAGCTAGGCTCGAATTACTAACATTCCACCCCTTTCCCCACAAAAAACCCCTCCTTTGCATGCTTATATTTTAGTGTTTTTTCAAATGTTTTCCATAGCCTGCCTAACTACATTGGCTTTTGTTATTTACCAATGGGCTAGATCTAATTATGATAGGTGTCTAACACTTAACTTAATCCAAGCAAGCTACTCGGTTTGTAAGTTTGGTCCAGCCAAATGCCAATACCACAAATAAATTGACAGACACAAACATGTTTTTAATCCTTTAGTAATAACAATGAGTATTGAGGAAGATTAAGTCCTACATGTTCCAAGCACACTAGCTTACATTGTGCTTTCAAATCTGTATAAACTTATGTTTATTGATTAGTGAAGTCATGGTTTCATTTTCTTGCTCTAAAGAAAGTCACTTGAAAGAAAGTACTTCAAATTTTGGCTTTAGAAATGGTTTGACTATAATTTTTATTGCAATATAACCATGACATATTATTGGAGATTTTTTTTTCTATTTTTTTTTCTTGGGTTAAAAAAGGGAGGGATGAAGCAGGGGAAGTGGAAGCAGGGTTGAAATGCTTGATTACTTCACTATTGGTAGAGTTTGTGGATGGAACATTTGCTAAATGGTTATTATTGGTTGCTTTATATGAATGAAATCTAACATTAAATTGGACATCCTTTCCCATACCCAAAAAAATAAATAAATAAATATGATTTTCTTTTAATAAAAAAAGTATTAAAAAAATAGAGTTGGCATGTTGAATTTCAAAGTTCTATTCTAAGGAAGTTTAATGTTTGCCTATCATTGTTAAGAAAAATGGTTGGAGCATCTCTTAGCTAAAATGCACAAGTAATGTGTATATATGGAAATATTACAAAATTGTTACCTTGAGGGTAATAAGAGAATGGAAACAGTTTGAATTCTATTGTACTCAACATTCATTGGTAAAGAGGTGCCAAAAAAGTACAATGTCAAAGAGAATTTTAGTTTGATTTTCAATACCAAAAACAGAAATAATAACTAGCACAAGCAAGCACATAAACCACTCCAATTCCTCTTCCATTCAAAGCAAGGTTTTGAATACCAAACTAGATTGGTCAATCAGATCAGTAAAATTAGAAATTAGATCGTAATTTAATTCAATTTATTTTAAAAACTATTAATCTTAAAATTTGGTAATTAAACATGTATTAATGATTTTGAAATATTAGACAAAGAAGGGTAACCTTATAATATTTCACGTGTTTACTCACATGACATGTAATTTAGGTTCTTAGCAATTTCTAAATAAAATAATTTAAAAATTTTTGAAAGTAAATATATTTTAATTTTAAAAATTGTTTAGGGCTGAAGTTTTTTCTAATGGATAAATAATATATACTCATAATTTTTTTTATATATTTAAAGTTTCTTATTATCTCGTTACTAATGAGACCAAACTTCTTGCCACATAAAAAAGGAAAGATTAATCACAAAGAAATAATATGTCACAATTCTAAATATAAAATTTAGAGATTCCTTAGAAAATGCATGATGTCTATAATTTTATAGATAAATAGAAAAATGTAAATATAATTTTGAAAATAATTTTTGAAATGAATGTGTGATATCAATTTATAATTTTTGCAAGGTGAAAGAGAAATCTGCATAACCTTATCAAGATACATGGTTTTAAATTATGAAATTATGTTTTTACCCCAAACAAAATGAAATTGAACCAAAGTCCACAACACAACGGAGTAAGCCTTTTTTAAGATTATATGAAAATAATATCAAAGAAAATGATGAGGGAGAAAAAAAAAGATTTCTATTGTCTGGAAAGTGATTGAGACAAAAAAAAAATAAAATAAAAAAATGGTATGGGACCCATGATTTTTTTTTTTTTTTAATTTGGTGAGAAAATCTGAAAAAATTGGGCCTCATAATGGGTTTAATTATGCAAGTACAAAAATATGGACAACTTTATACAATATTCTCCACCATAATTTTGTAACTAGATGTGATTTTTGTATGATCATATTTTTATTTTTTCATTACTTTGTGACAAATAATTAAATAAAAAATTTATTATTTCATATATTTTCTTTTTTTTTTTCTGTTTATTATCAAGATAACAGTTGACAATTTTTTTTTTAATTTTTATTTCCATTCTCAAATTTTTTTTTTCACACTTTTCTTTTATATATATATATATTTTTTTTTTCTTTTGTATTAAAAGCTTTTATGCTCTACTTTAATCTGAATAAAAAGTAAGTTTTTATTTTGTAAGTTTGGCGCCCAGTGGGCCAGATTTTTATATAATTCCCTCCTTGTTTTCCCGCCAAAAGGAAAGGCAATCTCCCGACGCTATAAATCACCTGAAAAAAAATATGCTGAGAGAGGAAACAGAAGAGGGAGAGAGAAGGGGGGAATGGAGACGACGAAAGCAGCGGCTACAGGTTGCTACAAGTGCGGCCGTCCGGGCCACTGGTCTCGCGACTGCCCTGATTCTAACCTTAACCCTAACTCCAACCCTAATTCTGAGGATCCCGCCAACTCAATTCCTTCTTCTTCTTCGAAATCTTTTTCGGTTAAGCCTAGTTATGATAATAATTCCAAGTCGTCTTTGGCGGAAAAGCCAAAGAAGGTGCCAAGAAGCCGGCCGAAGCTCACCCCAGAGCTTCTTCTTGGAGACGACGGCCTCGGCTACATTCTTCGTTACTTCCCTCGTCATTTTAAGTATCGCGGCCGCGGGCATGAGGTAATTCCATTAATTTCCTTTCCAATTTTCCAAATCTCTATGCTCAGTTAGTTGTTGAGCATGATAGATCTGAACAAATAAATAGGATTTTAATTGAGGTACCGAGGCACATGTCTGATACTATTTTCTTGAATTACAGTAAATTAAGTGTGGAATATTGGGATTTCTCCATGTATAGCTGAAAGAAATGGACCTGCCTACCTAATAATTTTGTGTGGTCAGTTGGACAGTGGAGCTCATAGTGTCTATATATGAACTAAACTTGTTCTGATGTCTCAAAATCATTTCTCGTGTGCGGAGATAAACATAAGGATGTTGGATGCAAACCACTGTAAGAAGTTGTTTTGAAAGTTTAGAGCTGAGCTTATTACATCTAGTGTCTACAATCTAGAAAGCCTTCTGACTGTCTGATGGTCTTATGCTGTATCACTACACAGCTGACCTATTTCTTTTTCCCAATTCTCTTATAATTATGCAAAATATTGGATGGGAGAGTAATGAATCAAAATATGTTCACATGAATGATTTGAAAATAACAAACTAGTCTGAAATGTTCAGAGGAAAAATGGTTACAAGGTTAATTCATTGCTTTCTTATTCTTCTGATTCTTTCCCTGATTAGATTTTATCTCTCCATTTCTACATTCGGCTTTTCAAATCTTCGCACATAAGTCAAGTAAACAGGGAACTGAGAAATTCAGGCATCATTTTGGCATAGGAAAATTCACAACATCTTTGCATGAAGGCACAGCATGGTACACAGTTGCTGGCTGCATATGTATATTTTCCATGTTATGCAGATAGCTGCTCAAGTTTTTTCCTATCTATCTAGCAAGTGCTAATAGATGCTTGACATGGAAAAAAATACCTAACTTAACAGATGGGTACATTTAAAAGCTGCTCAGGTCATAAGCATCTATTATTAACACTTGCTAGATAGATGAAGATCTCACCAAACATAAACCCATGCAATCAATGTATCTAAAGATAACTCAAACATGGAAAGGAGATGGAACTTAGCTTCTACTTGTTCCTACCTACTCTTTACTTCAGTGCTAATTTTCATGAAAATTACATTTTCTTTTTCACTTCTTTTGTCATTTTATTTATTTGTCAATTTTGCACTTTGTAGGTTAGCAACTTAGGGAACTTGATAAGTTTGTACAGTGAATGGCACTCTCATTTGCTCCCATACTACTCATTCGATCAATTTGTGCATAAGGTGGAACAAGTTGCTGCCACAAAACGCGTAAAGGTGAGACAATTAAACATTTATTACTTAATCTTCCTTTTTATATGGTTAACCTAGGCTTGGGATCGTCTTTCAATGGGCTTGAGGATTACCTCTCATTTCATAACTGGGCAAAATTAGAGGCAATATAGATCATGCATGGTAAAACCAACAAATGGATGCATGGTATGATCAGCTCATGCTACATGACACATTATTGAAATTGATATTGTATTATCCATGCCTTCTCCTTTGTAAAATATGATGGTGAACTAGTATTGCAGCTGATTGAAAATAGGATACTGCAGGAGCTATATGAAGCCTGTAGATATTCTAATACTTGCATTCTTTTCATTGGAGCTGAGAATAATACTCCAATCTAATTACATTCAAGTATGGATGCATCTCAGTAGATTTTTATTTCAAGGAGTGCATAGGGTGTGCCTGCATAATTCAGGGAGAATTAACTGATGGAAAAATAAATGAATTGAATAGATCATAGATGAATCTCTTTAAAAGAAGTTAAGAAAGAGGGCTATCAAAACTAGTTGAAGTGATTTCAGCATCTTAATTTTAATTGTAAAAATTAACATGTAGAGTGCATTGCTTTCATGTTTTTTTTCTTGATCTCCATTAAAAACATAATCCTCTAGTCAGTTTGGAAATGTTTTGGTTCCACCCAGCTATGGTCTTGGAAAGGAAGTTCTGGAAATGATTATACTCTTTTGCATAAAATGGTAGCATGCCTAAAACAGTTACAATTCCACTTCACAACAGTTTTTTTGCTTCTCATCCCTTTGAATCTATGAGCTACTGCTTCCAACAACCTGCCACTTTTTATTATGGTAACCCCTACTTCTATTGTTTTATGCCCTTCCATTGCTTGTTATTATTTCTAGTGAATCTGTTAAATTTATCTCTTCCCTCAGGTGGAAACTATCTTGATTATAAGTCATCAGTCATGCTTTGATAGGGGGATAGGTGAAATCATTGCATAGCTAAACAGGATACCTAAATGCATGATTTCCAAGTTTAAAAGGCCTCAAATGTTTTTACATGGAGCAATCTTCACTGCTATGCTAGTTAGCCCAACTCAGTGCAAACAGAAGAGGGTTGTCATTTAATGCCATTGCTCTTTCCTGAAGGAGGGTGTAGTTGGCTTGTTGAGCTTTAGGTTTGAAGAATTACTATAATAAATATGTCCAAAAGAAGTTTGAGGCTCATATTATCAGAGCTGAAGATATATACACACAGTGATCTATCTAAATGAAACATGTTTCAGTTTCGTGCTTAAAATTTAGTGAGTAAAGTAGGCAAAGAAGGAAATGAGGCTCAAAGTATGGCAATGAGAAATATAATGCAACGTCTATGCAATTTTCCAAAACAAGAGATTCTCTCTTTTTCAAGATCATTTAGCTGAAGACCTTTGATAGCATCTTTATACTTGCATCTGTTATTTGCTTCCTATGAACTTTCATCAATTCTTCAACTTCCAGCATCCTTAAACTTAGTCTATAAACATGATTTGTAATTTGCAACTTCTATTTTAATATTGCTAACATTTATATGTACTCATGCAACATATATAAATAACATTCATCCACATGATTACAATGAATCTGTGTTACATATATGACCGCACACTTTTAATCAGACATGTATTAGAGACTTAAGAGAGAAAGTTGCCAATGGTGGAGATACTACAAAGTTGCACGAACTACCAACTGCACTTGTCAACCCAGATAACGAACAAGGTATGCTGACTCTCTTGTTGAAGGGTATCCAGAATTTTCCATGTTTGTGCATTTTGATTGTGTCTGTTACTAGGAGCTTTGTACTCTGAAAATGATTTCTTAAGCAACAAGGTATTTTCTCAATTTTGGCTGTGTGGATGATCATGCCTGTTGGCTATGGTTTTATGATCTGCCAAATGTTTAATATGTTATGCATCATGTTTAATGAACTAGTAAGTAAGCAAATAATTAAATAAATAAGTAAACATCAACCATAGAAAGTTGCCTCATATTCATGGGTTGACTTACTGATTCTGTTGTGAATAAACACACAACTTTGTCATATTGAACTTACTATGCCTTCCCAATAAATCTGTCACAAGTGACTGCAGTGTGCCTTTCCAATTTTTATAATCTTGCATTTAAAATTTCAACTTGAAACCCTGTTGTGTTAAGTATCAGGGAAACTAATATAGCTGTCAACACTCCCCCTCAAGATGGTGTGAAGATTTCTCACATGCCCATCTTGCAACCAAAACACGGAAAGGATTATTACTAAATCCCTTAGTACAACCACCACCTAGCTAATTCTCTGAAAGCACATGAGAAAAATTATTTCTTGATAAAATGCTGGTCAATTTCAATCTGTTTTATTGGATCATGTTGAACTGGATTATGAGCAATAGTAATAATGGCCATGTTAACACAGTATGTTTGGAGACACAAAGGTTCACAAACCCCCAGGGCTACAGCTCATATTCAGCCTTAGCAATTGATTATGCTACTGCACTCTGTTTTTTAGCTTCTCCATGTAACCAAAATCCTGCCTGCAAATGTGTAATAGCCTGATGCAGACCTCATGTCATCAGGGGATCCAGGCCAGTTTGCACCTGTAAATCCTTCTATTTTTAGGTGGCCATGTTTAGAGAAGAGCAATCCCTTTCCTCATGTAGATTCTAGGTTTCTTAGGATATGAAGAATTTCTTCTAGATCTGAATGCCAAGGATCCTTCATAAATTGACCCACCAAACTTACAGAATGGGCTTATTTGGCCTAGTGTAAGAAAGACAAATTAATCTGCTGACCTGTCTTTGATATCACCCAATGTAAACAGGTTTACCAAAACCTGTAATTTATTGATTGGCTTCAGTAGGGGAATCTGCTGGCTTACAACCCAACATACTTGTTTCTCCTAGAAGTTCTAGAATAAATTTCCTTTGACAGATAAATATTCCCTTATCAGATGTAGCAACTTCTACACCAAGGAAACATCTTGGCATGCAGATACTGTGTTACAGGTATGAACCAGGAGAAATTACACATGAAAGTGAATGTTTGGTGAAGAATTAGTCTCAAGAGTGATAACAGGGAAGGAGAATATGGTTTGAGAAAGAGAAGACTAAAGCAGAGCTTCAGGAGAGAGAAAAAGAGGAATTTGATTGATCAATAAAGGAGTTGCACAAAGCACGTGGATTGAAACTATAAATTCCCATTTATCGTTTTCATCCAAAAAAAAAATTCAAAAATTGTAACATCTATAATGGTTTTAACTGCCTTCCTTCTCAGTTCCTCTTCATGCCATCCACATGGCTACTCCTTTCTTCTGCTTCTTTTCATAATGAACTGCCTACACCCAAATAGACAATCTGTGTGGCCCCACAAGGTAATTTAGAGCAAATAAAGAAACGAGAAAAGTTGGAATAGCAATGATAAATGAGAGAGAAGTTTAGAGGGCTTAGAGTGGAGTAAAGGATGAGATTTGAGAGAAAACCACACGATAACAATGACACTTAGTGTAGCAATAAAAGTGCTTTATATAGGTGAAAGGAAAAGAAGAAAAATATTTTGCTCAATAAAGGTGCTTTAAATGATGATTTATAGCATCTTTTGTGTTGTACATTATACCAGTATCTGACTCTGACATAATGCTCTTCATAAGCTAATTAGTTGTAGACAAAATCACAAGGTAAAAGATGTGTAGTTTTAATGATGCATATTTTGAGTTTTTGCACTTAAGTTGCTGATTCCTTGGCTTTAGGTGGCTAACTAGTTTTTCTATTTATGTAAGATGTCAAGGGTTTGTAGAAATAACATAGAAAATTCTTGGACTTGTTCTTTCCAAGAAAAAGAGGTTCCTTCATGGCTTATAATAGCTGCCTTCTGTGTTCTATCCATTTATTACCACCACCAACTATCAGCTATTGGCTATTGCTCTCTTTGCCTTGCCTACACTGCAACAAGAAAATAGTTATTCATCATTTTTGTCTTGTTGAAGATTTGATGATTTCTTTTAGATCTTTCAACTCCTGCTGAGGCCATGAACACTGAAGAACCTCGCCATATGAGAGATCCATCAACACAGAACGATGATGCAGATGTTACACAAGAAGACATGCTTCATGAAATTTATGAGATGACCACTGGAGTAAGTTTTCATTTTTTTTCCAATAAGTTTCCTCAAGTTTTTATTTTCTGCTTTCTGTGTTTCTGTTCCATCAAATTGTCAAAAAACGTGGACTAGTTGAGTTCTCTTGTGAACAGTGCCATTTAGATATCTTTCATGGAGGTAATGACGAGGGCTTGGTTAGGTGGTCTGATGGTTTTCAGTCACTTGTATGAAGTGTTTGTATACCTAGAGCTTCAAGTGGTCAGAGTAATAATAGCTCTAAGAAGCATGAGATACACATGTTAAAATGCAAATGCATTATTCTTTTTATCCATTCTCAACTCTTTGTACTCATGGCTTCAATTCCCATGCATCAATATATTTTCATGTATGTTAAGTGATTACTGCTCTTAAAAGTTTCAATAATCTATAAGCATTTCATTGGAAATAAATGCTGAGAATATCTAGCATGTTGATGATGGAATAAAAAGTCTGCCACAGCCACCATAATAGAAATGATGAAATTCTTTCTTATGACTTGACATTTAAGGTGGATATTATGGTAAGTTGAAGTTAATAATACTCTTGGGTTACACAAATATATGCAATGTGGTTTATAGTACATAATATACTAATAACCAAGTGTAACCTTTCCCAAGTTTAGGCGCAACACTTTTAAAAGGTCTTTTCCAAATCATGGTGCAAATCTTGCGTTGGTTACCCTTTTTTCGTCTTTACACCAAAAACGTTCTTTTTATTTTATTTTATTTTATGTTTTTGCTTGAAACTGATTAACATTTATTGCCTGTAGTTTACATGAATTCTATTTAGATTTATAATGCCCTCAGGTAAAATTGTTTTGACTCCAGTGAATTTTGCCTTGCAATCATATCTGTCACTTCTATTTATGTTTGGTGGAAGAAAGTACATTTAAAAGTTTGTGCTCCTTACATTGTGACCACAATATATTATGACACCATGACATTTTGTATTTTGTGGCATGATATTTGAAACTCAAATTGAATCTAACAAAGTTTACAAAGTATAAAAAAAGCTTCATCTTGTAATAACATTCAAGTATTTTATCTTTTGAATTTCATTTGATATGATCACCAGGTTGAATTTAAGTGAAGTTAGTATCTCAAAGCCATGACAAGAAGAATTCATTATCTCTTGTTGACCTTACTTCCTGTCATCACATCTTTGTATACCTTTCTTTTTTTTGGGATGAGTTTTTGATTTGAGAACAATAGCTTTGTGACAATTCTTTCTTATAGTGATTGCATTAAGTTTATGCTGTCTTTTTTTTTTTTTTTTTTTTGTTGGACTTTAAACGTTTGCAAATAACAAATTATTTGAAGTTTGCTTCAATAACTTGAGTTCAGCCGAAATTTTTAGTGTTTATGGGCTTATTAGGCAAACCATCCTAGAATCTGGGTAAAAATGGGCGCCTGGTTTAGTTTCTTTAGGGTGAAAACCATAATTTATTGTGAGTTTGACTGGACCATGCACATCTCTGCTAACTATTGTGTTGTGGATGCTAATTTGTGTGTGTTACCAGAAAACTTGTCAGTTCATTCAACAATTTCAGAATTGAAGCATGAATTTATTTAAAAAGAAATAAAATACTTTAGATGGATTTATGAAAATTTTATTGTGCTATCTGGAAGTGTAGATATGAATAAGCCTACTTCAGATGCATGGATTTGTCTGGTCAACTGTGAACCGATAGCACTACAGAATAAGTAATTCCTGTCTTGATGGGAATGATTAGGTATAGGTCACAATTGATGCCATTACCTTTTTGTTATGAAATCACCGTCATCTTCATCATCATTACCTTCTTCCTCGTATCACCTCCACCTTGTTCTTGAGAATGAGGCTCATTCCCTGCTTTTGTGTGCCTTGATCTTCTAGATGCTGTTTCTAAGCTAAATCATAACAAAAACTATGCGCAAGGAAATAGAAATGACCACATCATGGTTAAATTCTTTGAAGGGTGAGAACAGTAAGGTACTTCGTTTGAATTAGTGTCACAAATTTTAAGTTGTAGAAACAGTATCTTTGTAAAATCAAGGTTAAAGTTACATGCATCTAATCTTTTTCAAATCTGACACTATGGGAACCTTATGCACTGGAACACTTTTCAGTGATTGATTGCATGTACTTAATCACTATTTCTGGTTATTTATTCTTTAGGAAACATCCCGAGCCCCTGGCAGTGGCACGATGCTACCAAGCCAGAATGCAGGATCTATTTCCACAGATGTTCAGATCACAGATGAACAACGAGCTCGCATGGAAGCTAACAGGTTGAGGGCGCTGGAAAAAGCTGCAGCTCGGAGTGGCTCACTCCATTGAATTTCATTGTGTTCTTCAAATCTATGTGTATAATGCATAATTATGAGGGCGATAGGATTGTTTTGTTGCTGAATTCGTAGATGCTGCATGACGAGGCTTTTCTTGATTTGGTCTGTTTGGTGCATGTTGGGCTGACGAGGCCTTCGTGAAATTCGTAGCTTTACGGTCTAGAAAACTTTAATATTTGTTTGGACAAAAGTTTGCCGAATTAAGTTTTGCCCAAGTCGGAGTGGTTAAAATGTAAGCATTCGTTAGACACTAGGCTAAAACAAAAACATAACTAGAAAGAGATTTTTCATTTTTTTTTTTTAATTTTTATTTGGAATAAATCAAAGATAGAGAAATCATAAAGATTAAATTTTCAATATGAAAGAGTCCACTGGCAAGCCAAGGAAAGCTAGAAAAATCATGAACTGAGATACGACCAAGTGGAAATTCTAATTTGAATGGATAGCAAAACCCACAAATGTGCAGGCAAACAGTTTCCCAAAATATAAACAATTTGACGTCCACCTATTATCCTGAATTTGACCCAAAAAAAAACGAAAACTATTTGCAAACTTGTAGTTGTGATTGAACCATTGTTTTTCAAATGGGGACTAACTAATTAGGCCGAGAAATGGGGATTAAATTTTAATTTGGTTTACTTTATTTTTAAATATTATTATTTTTAAAATTAATAAATAATTAATAAATTAATTATAATATTTTAAGTTAATAAATTAATTATAATATTTTTAATTATATTATCTTTAAAAACTTATAAAATATTATAAAGATAACAAATTTCAAAATTAAATTAAAAAAGATATAAATAATATTTTTTATCACTAAACTATAAATAAATATATAAATTATTGAAAATAGTAAAAATATATATTTAAAAAGATTTATAATATATGACATTAAATTAGAGAATATTTTAGAGCAATCTCTTTAAGAGTAGTTACTGATTTTCAGTTTATATATTATAATTTGAAATGTATTTGAAAGTGAAAATAAATTTAATATTTTATTAAAATTTATAAAAACTTATAAAACTTTTGAAAACTTTTGAAATTCTTACAAATTTTTATAGAGAATAGTCTATTTTGAAACTTGATTTACAGTTAAAGTTTGAGTTTTTTTTATAAGCAAGGAGAGTTGCTTCGGATGTCTTGATGAGGTGGAAAGTAAAGTTAGGACAAAAATGTTTTTAATAAGAGAATCTACTTTTATTTAGGTATTATTGTATTAGTTTGAGGTAAAGACAAAAGTGTTTTTGGTGGAAAGTAAAACTAGATTCTTTTTCCCCCAACATTTAATTTTAACTATTTCTTTTTACCCTTATTCATTACAACCAACAATTACTCTTGATTTTGTTTGTTTGTCCTTTTGGTCTTCTCATCCATGATAACTACTGGTTCGTAGATGTAGTCAAACAAATCATGATTTGCATAAGGATCAAAAGGGGATGACATTGAGCCTTGTTTTGCCAAAAGTTGTTCTGCTTTTTATAAAGTTTCTTTGAGGGAGAGAACATATTCTTCTTGGGAGGTGGAACGGGTTAGGCAAGCTTGTGATTAAGATTTTTGGGCCAGAAATTGGGATGTGCTAGCCTTAATGGTGTTTGAATGAGTTGGATTTTTCTTGAACCACTTAAGAATGCCAACTTTGTGTGCCTTTTGCTGTTGAGTTTGTGAAAATTGGTGTCAAAACTTTACTTTGTAGATACATCTAAGAATTGGAGTGCCTATAAATGAATTTGTTCTGTATTGGAATTACCAAGTGCAATACCATGGAAATCTGAAGAAATAGCTGAATTGAAGCAGTTTAGGATAAGCTTCATCATAAGTCGAGACAACATATGTAGTTTTCAAGAATGTTGATTCCTTAAAATGTGCAAAAATTAGATATCATACTTAAAACAATGAATATGCTTATTTAACTATTCAAATCCTCAAAATTATCCATTCAACTGAATGGCCTAGTCATTCTTATACCCAAATCACCTTCTAAAACTCAATTTACCAAACCTTAAACTTTACCCAATATTTTTCTTACTATGATTATAAACAAACCTAGTATAATGCATTTTATTTCCAAAATTATCAATTTAGACATTCCTAATTATTTTTTAGGGAAAGTCAAATCTCTATCAGGTTTCCTCTACAGTTCATCCAATAGTGGTCTTGGTTCGATCCAGTCAAACAAATCTTCCTTGAGCCAATTCAAGAAGGAATAAACATTTTTGAAGCCAGATATACTGCCTTGACTCATGAGAAAGCTTATCCTAAATTGCTTTAATTATGCTATTTCTTTAAACTTCCATGGTGTTGCACTTGAGAATTCCAATATAAACCATATCCACTTACAATCACTTCAATTCTTGGACATATCTACAAAGTAAAGTTTTGGCACCAATTTTCACAAACCTAACAACAAAAGGTGCATAATTCTGGCATTCTTGATTAGTTCAACAAAAATTCAACTCATTCAAACACCATTAAGACCAGCACATCCTAGTTTCTGACCCACAAATCTCAATCACAAGCACATTCCATCTCCCAAGAAGAATATGTTCTGTCCCTTAAAGAAACTTTACAAAAAGTAAAACAACTTCTAGTGGAACAAGGCTTAACGTCATTCTTTTTTTATCTTTATGCAAATCATGATCTGTTTAACTATATCTACAGACCTCTGGTTATCAAGAATGAGAAGACCAAAAGGACAAACAAACAAAATCAAGAGGAATCATTGGCAACAAAGGACAAGGGTAAAAGGAAAAAGAAAAAGTTAAATGTTAAGGGAAATAGAATCTACCTTTACTTTCCACTGAAAGTACTTTTGTCTTTATCTCAAGGGAATACAATAGTACTTAGGTAAAAGTAGATTCTTTCACTGAAAGCACTTTTGTCTTGACTCCACTAACTTTCCACCTCATCTAGGCATCCGAAGTGACTCTTAACTTAAACTTCAATTGTAAATCAAGCTTTAAATTATACTTTTTCCTACAAAAATTTATAAGAGTTTCAGAAATTTTCAAAAGCCTTACAAGTTTTTACAAGTTTTAATAAAATATCAAATTTATTTCACTATTATTTTCCATTTATTTCTACTTTCAATCACATTTCAAACTATTCTTAAAGATCTTGCTCTAGAACACCTTCTGGTTTAACAACACCATGCACTATAAATCTTTTCAAATATGTGCTCCTACTATTTTTGAGTGGTAGTAGAGCCTAATGGCTTTTTGTGGCAGGATGTAAGAGTATATCCATAGTTATTAGGCTAAGAGAGAAATTGAGCGTAAGCACTTAGAAGGTTAAGTATAAGCAAAGAAGAAACAAATGAGGGTGTTCTAAACAGTAAGTCCCAAAGAGGCAATAAGACCATTGGCAAACTCTAAGATGTAGGTAGGGAAATCACTACAAAACCCTCTCTATAAGCTTCAACTTGTAGGTCTATCTCTTTCCTAGTAAGTATGTCTACTATCTTCCATCCTTTAATGTCTAGCCATGACCCTGCAGCCTTTACTTTAGGCATTATCAATCGGGAAGAAGTTCCGATTGAAAATTTTGATAAATTCATTGATACTTGGTAAATTCCTAAACCAAATGAAAAACAAATTTACAAAACTAGCTAGTTTAATCTTCTCCACAAAACTGATTACACCATCAAAATAGAAGAACTAAATTGTTGTCTTTCCAACTCACTTGAAACCATAAAACTTCTTTCTTCAACCTGCATTAAACATCATAAAAAACACTACATTTACCTACATTTCAGCCTTATTTAGGTAGGTATCAAACCTCATTCTCATGAAAGGTTAGACACTTTTGTTCTAGCTGTTTTTAGGGATTGTTATCTTTTAAGTTTTGATGATTCTCTTCTTAGCATCATAGAATCAAGTCTATGTTTTGGTCCAATTGATCTTAATTGTTATCCAAATTTCACAATCTCTTTGCATGATAAGAATATACTTGATGTTCTTACTTTACAAATCAAAGTTCACAATAACAAATTTGTTAAGGGATCGATTTCGCTTAGCCTGATGTATCAAATACATTACAAGGCTATGAAATTTTCATTCAACGCAAAAGCCATTCATCAAGGTGGAATAAAAGGTGAAACAATCTTATGGGAAACAAATATGCACAAGGCCAATCTTCAACTCCCAAGTATATTAAATGGCATAAGGTAAACTTGCTTGAAATGTAGAAACTTGAAAATATTGTTGCTCCAAAACCTCCTGTTACAACTAATGTTAACAAGATAACTTAACATCGTGATGGTGGTTTTAACATATCTTTTGCTAGACACTCCATAAGTGCTAGATCTAAATCCAGTAAGGATGAGGATCTTAACTCAAAATTGCATGTTATTTGCAAAAAAGTAGATCTATAAGACACCCATCTAGTTATTTTAGAATTGGGAGTCAATAATTTAACCTTGCTATATAGATTTATGTAAACAAGTACCTCAAGCAGTGTATGCAGCCTCGCCTCCAAGATCCCTAAAGTCTTTTAGTGCATTAGCATCACAAATCCAATTTCCTAAAGAACTTGAGATACATCCTGAGCTTAATGTCTTGGAAAAAGAACCAAAAAAAAATTTTGAAATTAAAAAGAAATTTTAAGAAAAAAATTTTATGGTGATTAGAATAAAGAGAAACAAGAATGGTTTTTGAAACATTTTCAAAATAAAAGAAGGCTAAAAGTCCCATAAGATTATTATAATTGTATTTCCAAAAACCAAAAACATGTTTTGTTCTTCAATTCGTTCGATGAGCCCTACTTTCAATGGGGATATGAATATCCCTAGACCTCTTTTAAAAAGGAAGATGAAATATAGGCCCAAATCAAATCACAATAATGGGAGTTAATGAATGGCTCAAAAGCTGAGTTCATTCATCCTTCATTATATGAAATTTAATTTAAACATAAAGGAGCCACTATTTTAGCTTCGTTATTTCAAATTCAACAAGAACATGAAGATTTCTCTTCAAAAGATATTGAAAAATTAATTGAAAAAAATAATTAAACAAACAAAGCTTTGCAAACTATAAGCACCCCAACTTTCCAATATATATACCAACCTTTCAAACTTTTCTATTTGAAAAGAAATTTCTAAAAATACTATGGAATTTTCAGAACCTATTTTTAAACCATTTCAATTTTCAAACAATGCTTCTGATGAGTTTTGCCAAGCTTTGATGCAAAGGTTGTAGGCTCTAAAGGAAACAAAGATTGATGCCTCATCTAGCAAAGGTATGCATACCCTCTAGGAATTTGCATCTAGTGATAATTTATCACAAACCTTAGTCTCAAATATTAAGTCACTTAAGGTACAACATATCAAAGTTGAACCTTTAGGACCATCCATACAGATGTATTATCTTAGAATTACAGCCCCAGACCTTTCCTTTAAAGAAAAGCCATCTTTTCTTTAGGTCAAGTACAATTCTAATTAAATTTACGAATGGAACATTGATGAGTATTTAGAATATCAAATTCTAAATTTCCTACAACAAATGACTATGGTTTTCAATGCCTATTAAACCAATAGTCACACATCTGACAAAACCATTGTAAAATCCTAATTTTAGGATTTTTTAGCCAACTAAAAGGCTTGTGAGATCACATTTTCACTCCAACTAACCACACCACAATTTTTTAGGTTATTAAAAAGAGATGTTGATAATAAACCTCTTTTTAATGAAAATGGTAAGATCATACCTCATGCAGTGGTAAGCCTTATCTTTGCCATCATCAAACATTTCATAGGTGGCCCTTCTCACCTAAAAGATAAAAGGGCAGAACTTTTATCCAACCTTAAATGAAAATTTTAGCATAATTTCTGATGGTACAAAGATACGTTTCTAACTCATGTCATGCAATAGAAAGATGCAAATCAAGCCTTTTCAAAGGAAAAATTCCTGGTTGGTTTACAAAACTGCTTGGAGATAAGATAAGAACAAAATAACAAAATCAATATAATAGTAAAATAACTTATCATAGACTTGCATATGGTAAACTAATTAGTTTTGTCAAAAAGGAAGGTTTACAAATATGTGCAGATATTAAATTGAAAAAGCAAATCAAAAAGGAGCAACAACAAACTTAAAAGGAACTCAGATCTTTTTGTACTTAGTTTGACGACAACTTGTACCAAAAGGAAAAAACCAAATGAAAGCATAAACCCTTCAAATCTAAAAGCCCATATTACAAAAACCTAAGCCAAGATAATCCAAACCATTTATAGAATTTAAAAAGTCTAGAAAGTTCAAACCAACAAAGGCCTAAATAACCAAGTACACCTATTATAAGTATGGAAAAGCCAAACATTTGGCTCAATATTGTAAACCAAACACAAAGCTCCAAACCCTTGAACTTGTAGAAAATATACAAACCTAACTTCAAGCCTTATAGGTTAAGACTTTAGATGATGACACATATAAGTTATCCTTTGAGGATGAAGTTAGACTCTAAATTAATGAGTTTTGAACCTCATCATCTAAGGCAAAAATTGGATCCAAAAAAGAAAGAACAAGTTTGCGTTCTAACTTATGACCAAGAGCAAGTTCTTGAAATTCTCGACTTAGTAGGAAATGACTAAGCTAAGGCCCAATTTCTACAAAAACTTCTTGAAAGACCAACTTCATCAAAAGCAAAAGATATGCTCTCAAATATTCAGGCTCCTTATAATCTTAAGGATGTCGTAAACAAATTTGACCAATCCCAGTCCAAACCTGTCACTCTTAGGGGTTTAAATCGAGAAATAAACCAAATCAAACATAAAATCCATGAAAAAGCTCAACACTCAAAAGATCACCAAATGCTAGTATCCTTATTGAATGTAGTTAACCCACAAAATCGAAAAACCCAGATTTACTAGAAACTTCCAAAGCACCTCATCTAAATATTGAAAGCCTTGAAAGCAATGAATTTCTATTTCTTTTAATAGAGATTACCACCCAAAAATGACTTGTGAAAATCCATTTAAAAATTGCTAACCAATTTTCTTTGGAGACTATAGCCCTTGTAGATACTGGTGCTAACCTTAACTATATACAAGAAAGACTTGTTCCTATAAGTATTTCAAGAAAACAATAGAGGGACTAAAGTCAGCTAACAACTATTGATTGCACATTGACTACAAACTTCTTGAAATATAGGTTTGCTAACAAAGAATTTTCATTCAAACCTCCTTTGTCCTTGTTTGAAACCTCAAACAAAAGGTAATTCTTAAAAACCCTTTCCTCAATCTAATTAAACCCTTCCAAGTATTTGGTCAAGGAATCCACACCCAAATCCTAAGCCAAACAATTACCTTTTCTTTTATTCAAAAACCTCCATCAAAAAATTTAAATCTTCTCAAAATTTTGTCTCTTCAAAAAAATAATTGAGATCAACCTTTTACTCCAAACAAAAAAATCTCACCTTCAATTTCTAAAATCTAAAGTATCTTTCCAAAAAATTGAACAACAATTATCTTTTTCCATTATTCAAAACAAAGTCCAAATTTAAAAAAGTTCAAATTGAATCTTTGATCTATTTTAATGTTCCTAATGTCTTTTGGTTTTGTCAATAGCATATAGTTTCCTTACCGTATGTTAAAAACTTTGATGAAAGGAACATCTCATCTAAAGCTCAACCCATTCAAATGAATTTTGAATTGGTTAAGCACTATAAGTAGGAAATTAATGAACTCCTATAAAAAGTTACAAACCCTTAAATGATGCTTAGAATGGATAAGATATTCAATTCCAAATCAAAAGGATATATTACAAAAGCTAGTAAGAGCCAAAATATTTTCTAAATTTGACATGAAATCAGGTTTTGGCAAATCTAGATTCATAAGTGACCATTACAAAACTACCTTTATTGTTTCATTCAAACAATATGAATGGAATGTAATACCATTTGGACTTAAAAATGCCTCCTCTAAGTTTCAGAGGATCATGAATGAAATCTATTTGCCTTACATGCACTTCATCATTGTTTACATTGATGATATTCTAGTATTCTCTAAAAACCTAGATCAGTATTTTAAGCATCTCCAAAGTTTCATTCATGTCACCAAAAAAAGTTGGCTTAGTTGTTTCCAAATCAAAGCTCAAGTTGTTCCAAACCAAGGTAAGATTTTTAGGACATTACATCCAACAAAGTATGCTTACTCCTTTTTCTAGAGCTTTAGCCTTCATGGATCAATTTCCTAATGAAATCTTAGGCAAATCTCAACTCCAACGTTTCCTAGGAAGTTTAAATTATGATTTTGATTTCTATCTAAACTTAACCTTGTTTGTAAGCCCCTTTACGACAGGTTGTCCAAAAGAAAATCCTTTCAACCTTAGACTATTGAGCATTCCACCATTGTGAGAAAAATCAAACAACAAGTGAAAGAACTACCTTGTCCACATTAGGCTGATCCTAACCTACTTAAAATTGTTGAGATTGAAGCATTTGACTAAGGGTATGGAAGAGTGTTGAAACAAGTCAAAGGTCAATGGGAGCAACTTGTTCGCTTTACTTCAAAACACTGGAATGATTATCAATGATGATTTTTCACTATTAAAAAAAAATTGGCAATTGTTTTATGTATTTCAAAATTTCAAAATGATTTATTAAATGAAAAATTTTTATTACAACTTGCTTACCAAGCTGAAAAGATTATTTTACAAAAAGTTGTTCAAAATCTTGCATCAAAATAAGTTTTTGCACAATGATAAGCCATTTTAAGTGTTTTTTATTTTGATATTGAGTACATCAAAGACTCTTCTAACTATTTACCTTATTTTCTTACAAGGGAAATTTCTTAGGGAACTAAATCCATAACCCCTCTAGAAAATGCCCAAAAATCCAAAGAGAAAAACTAAACCCAACCAAAAACTCAAACCACCAAACAAAAAACAAGGGCTGAAATGTTCAACCATTTAGACTCTGGCCCATTAAGCTCCAAAAAAAATTACAAGTCCACACAAACAAGCTACAAAGTCTAATGACTCTTTTAAGTTTTCAATCCTAAATTCACCCAAATTTAAGGACCTAAGTCCTAAAACCTAAAAAATTTTAAAGGTCTAGTTTGATAAAGCATATGAAGATAGGTCAACAACAAAATCAAAAAGACAATCAACTCCCTCAACATTTTCATTTGACAATGCCACAATCAAGGTATCATCCAAAGGCAAACAAGTGGTTTCACCACCATTACCAAAACAAAAGAAGTTGTCTTTTTCAAAATAAATGGTTTTACCATTAACCTCAATGAAACAAGAGGTGGTCATAGTCTTATTGCTCCTTCTAAAAATTGATTTTCAAAAAAGAAAAGTGGTTATTTTCAATAATCCTCCAAAATCTTCCAAAAACTACCAACTATATTTTAGGAAACCTAGTTTCTACAATATTGACTTGGTTATGGATTTTACCATGAAGATCCTAAAATGCCCAAAAACTCTTGAAAACTTGGCTTTATAAACCTTGAGACTTTAGAAAAAATAGTCAATTTTATGAAGTCATATTGATTGATACTTAGTCAGTAAAAATTAGACACCATACTCAAAATAATGAATATGCTTACTCGACTATTCAAATCCTCAAAATTATCCATTCAACCAAATGACTTAGTCATCCTTGTACCTAAATCACCTTCTAAAACTCAATTTACCAAACCCTAAACTTTACCTTCTTACTGGGATTATAAACAAGCTTGGTATAATGCATTTTATTTTCCAAAATTCATAATTTAGACATTCCTGATTATTTTTTTAGGAAAGTCACATCTCTATCAGGTTTCCTCTATGGTTCATCCAATGGTGGTCTTGGTTCGGTTTAGTTAAACAAATCTTGCCTAAGCCAATTCCATTTTTAAAGCCAGATATGTTGCCCTAACTTATGAGGAAACTTATCCTAAATTGCTTCAATGTTGCTATTTCTTCAGACTTGCATGGTGTTGCACTTAAGAATTCCAATACATAACAATAGGCACTTTAATTCTTGGACATTTCTATAATGTAAAGTTCTAGCACCAATTTTCACAAACTTGGCAACAAAAGGTGCACAAAACTGGTGTTTATGAGTGGTTTAAGAAAAATCTAACTCATTTGAACACCATTGAGGCTAGCACATCCCAATTTTTGGCCCATAAATCTCAATCACAAGTACACCTAGCTGATTCCACCTCTTAAGAAGAATATGTTCTCTCCCTCAAAAAAAAAAAAACTTTACAAAAGCAGAACAACTTTTGGTGGAACAAGGCTTAATGTAATCCTTTTTTGATCCTTGTGCAAATCATGATCAATTTAACTACATCTTTTAACCTCTGGTTATCAAGGATAAGAAGACCAAAAGGACAAACAAACAAAATCAAGAGGAATCTTCAACAACAAAAGATAAGGGTAAAAATAAAAAGTAAAAGTTAAATATTAAGGGAAAAAGAATATATCTTTACTTTCCACCGAAAGTACTTTTGTCTTTACTTCAAGGTAATACAATAGTACTTAGGTAAAAGTAAATTCTCTAACTGAAAGCACTTTGTTCTTGACTCTACTAACTTTCCACCTTATCAAGGCATTCAAAGCAGCTCTCTTTGCATATAAAGGGAATTGAAATTTTAGTTGTAAATTAAACTTCAAAATAAACTCTGCTTTATAAAAATTTGTAAGAGTTTCAGAAGTTTTGAAAAACCTTGTAAGTTTTTACAAGTTTTAATAAAATATCAAATTTATTTCACTATTATTTTCCATTTATTTTAGCTTTTAAATACATTTCAAACTATAGTATATGAGTTAGAAATCAGTTACTATTCTTAAAGAACTTGCTCTAAAACGCCCTTTAATTTAATAACGCCATGTACTATGGATCTTTTCAAATATATACTCTTATTATTTTCAAGTGGTATATATATATGTATTTTTTTTTTTTCAAAACTAAGAATTGCACGATTTGATTCTTTAAAAATCAAAAAAATTCATGAATTATAAAAATTATTTATATAATATATTTATTTATATTTTAATAAATATACATGAAATTATAAATTAAATTATATTGATACTTATCTTTTAATTTAAATTATTTTATTTATATTAAAATATTTAAATTAAATTACTTATATTTTTAAATGTATCACATTAATTAATTTTTAAATATATATATATATATATATATATATTAAATAATAGTTTATTACTAATTAAAATGACTGAATAATTAAATTTAAAATTTTTAAGTTTTTAAATTTAATTATTAGTTTAATTTTTAAAATTTTAGTTGAACACACATAAATATATTCTACATACAAACATTACAAAACTTAGTCCAGAGAGAGTTGCACTAACTAGATATGGTGAAACTTCTCGTCTAACATCCACAATCAATAGCTACCATCTGGTTTGGCCATTTGTCACATGCACTTAATGTATATTTATCAGCAAAATAAAAAAAAATTTAAAATTAATTTTTAAGAATAAATCAAATAGTTATTAATTATAATTACAAAACTTAGTCTAAAAATAAAATTATTATCAAAGCTTTCTTTATTTTTCTTCTTTTAACTTAAGGCTGTTATAATTAATGATCATCCACACAAATATTTTGAAAACAAATCTTTAAACACTTTTAAGGAAAAAGGAATTAAAGGTCAATATTATTGTATTATATTTAATTTCTCTTGGTCAAATAGAGAAAGTATATATATGGATTCTTACTCTTAAACTATAATTAAGAAATTGATGTTAATTTTTATAATTACATTTTAGTTTTTATATTTTCAAATATATTATATTTAATTCTAAAGATTTTTAAAATTTTTTTAATTAAGTCTAATTTAATTTTTATTTAACATTGTTACAATTATCTTTATATATTTGACCCATTAAAATTCTATCATGTTAACAATAAAGAAGAAATATAACCTTAAAAGATTAAATCAATGAAATTTATTTAATTTAATGTTAATTCACCAATTAATTCATTTATATTAATAAGATATTTAATCGTATATGATGACCATTTAAATATTAAAACTATCAAAAGATGATTTGACATATCTTTTTAGTGTATGGTCTCTCAGTTAATTCAATTTTGGCATCATATTAATATTTCAATTAAATATAAAGTATGAAATTAATATTTACTCTATTTTATTAGTTATGATATTTTTAATATATATTATTGATTTTATGAATGAGATCATCACCCTTTAGGAATACTCATTTCATTTTGGTCAAGAAATTTTTTTAAATTAATATATACGGTAATAGTAGAATATTCTCTTATAATTACTTTAAGATGATATAACATTTATTAATCACTCAGTTTATTTTTATATAATTCATATTATACCTAATATAAGTTCTTTCAAACAATTCTTGAATAGAACAATCTAAAAGTTAAATCAAAATATAACAATTCCTATATGAGATATCCTAAATTTAAAAATTACTTACATGACTAACATATAAACAATTTTATAGATACAAGTAATATTTTATTTGATAATTTTCATAATAGGTCAATTCAATAAATTTGTTTATCTAATAAGCACTTACATTTTTATTCAAATATTCATATACATTAATCTATAAAATCAATTATTTTTTTCGTAAAAAAATAAATATAACATATGTAAGTATTATAGTTTTATTAATATCTAATTTCAATAAAGTATCAATTAAAAATATTTAAAAATAATATTTTGATATAATAGATATTTTATAATTATAATTTAATTATTATTATTTTTACAAAATATATTAATTTTATAAATATTATCTTTAAGATCTATTAATAAATAAATTATTCATATAAAAAAATAAAAAAAAAAATATTTTTATTAATAAAACTATACCTACGAAATATATAATATATATTTAAACAATAACTACCACATTAATTATTAGGACACACACTAACACTTCATTCCAGGTTTTGTTAAATGACCAAGGTGTGTTCAACACTTAGCCAAGAAACCAACCATTGACGAGCAGATGGTTGTCAATTCATGGATTTTTTATACAGCTGCGTTTTTTCTGACTCAATCCATTATAATACACCAACCGATTGCGTCTGGCCACTGCTCATCTAGACACAATGATTCATTATGCCAACTACCAATTGCAAGCATCAAGCTTAGTGATTTGCCTGGAGCATCTGCTACCCAGGGTTGGCCTAATGACCAAGAGTTCATATATTTTGCAGAGGCAATCTTATCTCAACCTCTTACGAAAGAGATCTCTTACGTACAAGCGTGAATTTAACGAGTTTTAAACATAAATGCCGCTCCACATTATATTTATATGACTTGCATGCTTATTTATGGCCTCTGTTATTATATTATAAATTTAAAAATTTAAGAAATATACAACTAAACGATTATAATAATATAATTTGTTGGCTCGTGTTTGATACGTGTAGACGTGATTTTTCTGGCTTATGAAAATGGGTTTCCTCAAACATGTTAAATTTTGATTATTATTATTATAATACTGATGTCTTTTACGTGAACTTCATTCCTTTGTACAAAAAGAATCTTTGGATGAAATCAATAAAATCTAAAATTTTCTTTTACAGAAATTTTGTACCAATTATAATTTGATTCTGCAAAGTCCGTGAATGGCACAATCCCCCAACCCCAGGCCCCAAAAGGCCAAACAACCAACATTCTCGGTCTAAATTTTCTGCACTGTCAGCGAGACTTTTGTCACCTATGGCAGGATGGAGTCCACAAATTGCCCCGCCAGAGAGATTCTTTACCCAAACCTGTACTGACAAATAAAATTGTGAGATTTTTTTTTGGGTCATCTAACTCAAGTGTCATAAGTTAATGTCAAGTAGCAAACAATCTAATAGTGTCAATATTTAGTAGGCATAATATATAATCTCTTATTTTAGGTTTTTTCTTAATTAATTTATGAAAAGACTCATTAGACCAGAAACTATACAATAAAAATAATTATTTTTGTTTTTATAAATTTTATATTTTTTCTCAAAATTAGAACTCAAAACTTTAAAATTAAATATATAAAGTTTAAATTACTTTGAGTGTAATTTAGCTCAAATAGCCATTAAAATTTTGTTCACCTACTTAAACTCACAACAAGTGGGTCTATTTGCCCGTGTAGTAATTGGTAAGGGTCTCCAACCTTTCCTCACCTCAGCCAGTGAAAACTAAGAACTAACACTTGATCAATGACTATTTGATAATTAAAAAATAAAAGATTTTCTTAATTAAAAGATAAAGTTATTGTTCTAATAAATTAAACATTATGACATTTAAAATTTTTTGACGAATTCTTCAACTAACTTCTTTTGTGTTACAAAAATTCCTTTTGAAGTTTGTTGCACTTGTAAACCAAGGAAGAAAGTCATTAGACCCAACTTAGTCATTTCAAACTTCTTCATCATCTCAAATTTAAGTAGGTTAACTAGTTTAGGATTACTTATAATAAATAGAAAGTCATCAACACAAAGAGAAACTAGTAGGAGCTCATCTTTTTTGGCTTTCACGTATAAAGTAACTTCATTTTAGCTTTTGGTTAAAGAAAGCTTTAGCATATAGTCATTAATCTTGGTGTACCACATCCTAACTATCTTTTTCAAATCATAGAGGCTTTTTTAAGTAAATAAAAATTGTTTTCTTGTCCTTGTTTCTATAAGCCTTCATGTTACTCACCAAAGACCTCTTCTTCCAACTTTTCATGTAAAATGGCTAACTTTACATCAAGTTGATGGACACTTCAACTTTTCTGAACTAAGAGCAATTTTATTATATCTAACCTAGTAACAGGTGTAAATGTTTCAAAGTGATCAATGTCATACTGTAGTTGAACATAGCCCTTTTCTACCAAACTTACTTTTAACTTATTCAAATAGTCATCAAGATTTAGCTTTGCCTTGAAAATTCATTTGACACTTATAGGTTTCTTGTTTTTAGTCTATCCATAAGGATTTAAGTCTTATTGTTCTCAATTATATTTATCTTAACTTGTATTGCTTGCCTCCAACTAGGATCAACTAATGCTTTTACATTGCTTGTTGGTTTAAGTTGAGCAACAAGACTCCTTGCACAAACATAAGAAAAGGATCGTGTTCCTCTAATTAGTGTGTGATCCACTAGTTCATCATTTAAAGAAGCAAAGTCTCTTCAAGGCTATTGTTGCATATGAAATGGTTGGATCAAGGAGACTTCATTGTTGGCTTTCTCCCAATTCCAAGTCTCCTCCTTAGTAAATTTAACATCACTACTAATAACGAGCTTGCCTAATAGAGTATTGAATAGCCTATAGTTACTTGAAGTATTTGTATAACACATAAAAACATTCACCTCAACTTTAAAATCTAATTTATCTATCTTTTTTTCTAGGATATAAAAGTAGCAAATGCTACTAAAAACCTTTAAATGATTAAGTAAAGGTTTCTTCTTTAACCAAACCTCATATGGGGTTTTCTTAGCTAAGGTTTTAGTTTAAAGTCTATTGAAAACATACATAGTTGTAGTGATAACTTTACCCCAAAACCTTTGGGTATCCTTTTCTTAAAAAGCAAGCATCTTGAAACATTTATTCTCATTTTGTTTCTTCTTTCACTTAACCCATTCTATTGAAGTGTGTAAGGAGTTATGAACTATTGTTCTTTGTCACTTAAGGAATTTGCATAAAAGAGATTAAAGTATATTTAGTTTTATTGTCAATCTCGATGGCTTTAACCTTACTCCTAATTGATTTTCAATATAGGTTTCGAACCCTTTAAAAGCACTTTTTGTTGTTTCTAATCCTTGCTTCAAAAGAAAGATTTAGCCAAATCTTGTATAATTATCAATGAGAACTATAAATTATCTATTTTCATTTAGAGAGTTTATGCACATTGAACCACAAATGTCACTGTGGACCAATTGCATTTTCCTATGGCTCTCATATTTTGATTTCGAGAGAAAGGTAAACTCTTGTTTACCTTACTAACATGCTTCATAAATTAGCACTTTCTCAGTAATATGTAGGTAAGTCATCTACCATTTTTTTTTTTTGGATAAATTTAGCATGCTAGCATGATGCACATGTCCCAATCTTTATGCCATAGAGTTGTCTCAACCAAGAAGACTGACATAGCCATACACTCAGTTTGCCTCAAGTCCAAATGAAAGTTTTTTTTTCCCTTTATAACAAAAATAGACAATTTCTTTCCAATAGCAGCATTATTTCTAAATTCCAATGAAAAATTCCTTTCTAAGAGTTGAATAACACTTAACAAATTCTGATTCTTCTTAAGCACATAAAATCATCATATACAAACTTGATAGCTAATTGTGTTTAAATGGTAGCAATTCCCTTGCCTTTGACTTGTATAAGGTCACCATTCCAAATCTTGACTTTGGAAGTGAATGACTAATCTAGTTCTTTTATAAGCCAAATCTCAATGCTTATATCAAGTTGTTGATATCAACAAATAATTATTCTTCTACACTTTAGTGATCATCATCAATAACTTGTGCTTACTGCTAATTTTGTTGCAGCATTTTTTTTTCTGTAGACATACTCTCTCTCTGTGCTCTTTACATTACATTACCTACAAACATATATTAGGCCTTCACTAGCAATACTTTGTAGATGATTGATTTTCATATAGTGATCACATGGTGGAAAAGCAAATTTGCCACTTGTAATGTTGCTCTATCTTTCTTTCTTCTGTTGCTTTCTTGTTTTTTATAATTCTATCTTTGTTGGTTTTTCTCAAAGTGCTTAGTTAGGAAAGAACCCCAAATATCACCTCTTGTCTTATTAGTCTTTTTGGTTCTTAGGCTTGTAACGCATGTATCAACTCACCTAAAGATATTTTTGTCAAGTTTGTAGAATACTTAAAAAAGAATATTTTGGTTGCAAATCTTTCAAGTATACTTACCAACACCTTTTGAAAAACCCTTGATTTTGAAAGCTCCTTATTAAGGATTTTGATTTAATTCACAAGTTTTATCAAATTATCTCTATTATCTTTTATAATTTGTCTTTATCATTTTAAGCATCTCAAACTCTCTTTTAAGATTGAGGAGTTGCATTATTCTTATCATCAAATTGCCTTAAAACTAGCTCATTATGGTTTTTGAATTGTGTCTTTGCAAGATTTACTAATAAAGGTGGATCAATTCTTTCTTTCTTTGTATTATTCTAGAGAACAAAGGCCCTTAGGTAAGCTCTCATCGTAACAGTCCATGGTAGATAAGTTTCTTTAATAAACTTAAGTGGTGGAAGTTGAGAGAAGCTTGTAAAGGCCATCTCAATAAACTAGTTTTGCTTTCTATAATAAACTCTTTCAAATCTCTCTTCTAGATTCAAATTCTCTCATGTGTTTTACTCTAATGTTTGTAATCAACTCTTACCTTTTAATAGATGCTTAAAAAAACTAAAATGATTTAATACCATTGTTATGATTCTCTTATTGTTTCCTTTTGGTTTTACCTTATAACATCAAAAGCTTAAGCAATGACAGTGAAAAACGAAAGCAAGAAAAAGGAATAAAGTTGTTTGAGAGGCCACCTCTCATTTCATTGAACATCATTAACCTTATATATATGGCTTGATTTCCTTACAAATTTCAAACTATCATCTATAAAATTGCATCAACTTGAAAAAAAGTTTAGTTTAAATTCACATACAAATTTCATAATTCTAATTCAAGTTGACTTAAACACAATCACAAAATACAAAGCAAAACTAATCTTGCTACACTTGGAAAGCATTATAGTTGTACAAGTTGCTTTACTACCAAGATGACATATCACTTAGTTCATTTTTGGGCATATGCATATAGGGCCTGAAGTTCTCACTTTGAACCAAATGAGGAATGTGGTTAATACAAATCATTTTGGCAATTAGAGGTGCTTAACAAGGTAATGCATTTTGCTTTGAAGGTTATTAAAGGTTATCTTCCAACTCGTGGTTCTTTATCTCAATAAGGTTTGTGTTAGGATAAGGTGTGTGATTTGTATGGTGATAAGAATGAATTTATTTCTCATGCATTATTAGATTGCTCCTTTGTCTTTGGATTTGGCTCCTTTTCCCTTTAGGTTTTCGCATGTACGTTAGGTTACAAGATTCCCTTAAGTCATGGCTCAAGAACTTTGCTAAGGTAAGTATTAGAGAGGGAGCATTTTGATATGGTATTTATGTTTTCTCAGGCAATTTAAAGGTCTTAAAACTTGAGGACTCATGAACATAGGTATCTTTCACTCCAACAAATCATTAATATGGTTATCCAACTTCATTTTCTTAGTCACCAACTAACAAGTTGTTTTTATATCAATTATGTTTACATCATCATCATCTATTATAAAATGATACCACCACCAGTAGGTGCTTTTAAGGTAAATATAGATGCAACTTTATTCCTTCACTATAGTGGCATAATTATTGCAATTAGGGCCATAATGAGAAATTAGCTGCATCTTTAATTATGGGTCATGTAATTAGAAAGTTTGATTCCTTTAACATGATTCTTGCAATCCAAAAACCTTGAAAGAAAAAGTCTTTGATGCAATAATTTACCAACAACATTCTAAGCATTTTACAATAGTTTCTAATATTAAGTTCAAGAATACCTGTTGAATTGCTAACAAGGTTGCACATGACCTTGCCCAATTATTTGATATTAGTTTTGATGAATGTATATGATTAGGTGACTTGCTTTTATGTGTTTCTACTACATTATGTATGGAACATTCCTAATATTTTATACCAATTCAATTTGATTATTATAAAAAAAACAAACAAACAAATTTAAGAAAGTATAACAATTTACTTTTTGTCTATGATTTCTCATTGTTAGACTTTTCTGGGAATGTAAAACAAGAAAAGAATATGTTCCTTCAGGTAGTGGGATTTCTTGGCCGATTGATTTATGAAGGCTTTTATATTACTTTGGTTGTATGATTAAATTTGCATTGGCTAAGTTATAGGCTTGATGAATGATTTAGAAGTTGAGAATTATGTTAAGCTTTCATAAATAAGCATATAGAATATTCATATTACATGTCATTTAATTCTTGTTAACTGGTAAAAAATGGTTCTTATAAAGACATTTTCTTCTTCATTTCTTAATAATGTGTAAAAGGTAAATGCACTTCTATCCCTAAAAATGTGCCTCGTAGTAGTAGAATCTATTACACACTCTTTGTGTTAATTAATATTTGTTTTCAATTTGCTACTATGATCAAAACTCAATTATTATCACAGAATAAAATTGTTTCATACTAATAATGCTATAAAATATAGAGATTCAAAATTGTTATAGCTTCTTTCTTAATTTAGTACTATTCTTCAATACCTATGTTCTTGTATCTCATAACAAAATGGGTAGGCTAAATGAAATCATTGTCACATTCTAGATACAATTTGATTCCTTTTTATTTCTACCTCATGCCTTAAGCATTTTTTTTGTGAAAAGCTACTTTATTGTTTTACATACTATTAGTCATATTTCATCCCAAATTATAAAAAAGATATCTTCTTTTGAGCAACTTTATAGTACACCACCTCTATATCAATCTCTTTGAGTCTTTGGTTATGATTGCTTTATTGTAACCTCATTAATAAACATCTTTAAATTTCTCATCATGTCATTTTTTAGGAACATAAGATGTTTTTTTCTCTTTCCTCCTTTCAATTAAATGTTTCCTTACAACTTTCTTCACTAATCCTTATGTTGAATTAATGTTAGACATTATAAATCCTAAAGTTTCATTATAGTCTCCTCCTATAGATCCTTTTCCTTCTAACTTAGATACAAGTTCAACATGAACACCAGTAATAAATCCTTAAGTATCTTCCTCATTTATAAATTCAATGTTTCCTTTTAAGTCTCCCTTTCAGCCTCCACTTATGCATCATTTCTTTTGAGTAAGTAAACTATCCTCTCACTTTTAAGATTTTTTTATTTGTTTTACTTAATTATTGCTTCCTTGGGATTTGGTTAAGCTATCTCTTGGTAAATTTGTAATTAAGTGCATATAGGTCTATAAGATTAAGACAAGATTAGATGGATGTGTTAAGCAGTACAAAGCTTAATTGGTAAGCAAAGACTATACTTAAGAGTATGGGATTAACTATACAAAGACTTTTGCTCCTACGACATGGATCACTTTAGTCAAGAGTCTATTAGTAGTTGTTATAGTTCAACATGGGAAGCATTTTTAGATGGATATTAATAATGCATTTCTTAATGGTGATCTTATAGAAGGGGTCTAGTTACATCTTCCACCTTGATATAATCATCAATCCAATAGATTCTATCATGTTTGTTAAGTACTCTATGGCCTCAAAAATGCACTTTGGGTATAATTTGCAAAATTCAGTATTATAATACATCAGTTTGGTTTTACTTTAAATTTTTATGATACTATCTTATTTGTTTTGCAAAACTGTTAAATGAATCATTTTGCTTTTACCTTATGTCAATGATATGATTATCACAAAAGATGATTTACATGACATTAATGATCTTAAGAAGTATCTCAATGAATAATTTGAGAAGAAATATCTTGACTTATTCAATTATTTTTTAGGGGTTTTTTTTTTTTTATGCTAATGGATATTATTTGTCTTAAATTAAATATGCATCAAATTTGCTTACTCGAGTAAGGATTAGTAATAACAAAATTTGTTTTTACTCCTTTCAAGTATAATGTCAAATTTTCTTCCATTGATGACAAACCATTAAAGGATCTTACTCTTTATGGACAAATAGTTAAGAATATGGTATATCTCATTATTATTTAACCTAATATTCAGTTCATTGCACCAACTCAGTCTACTCACTTTACTATTATTTTTTTTATTTTTTATTATGTCAATAAACCATTTCATCTAAAAATTTATGTTATTAAATGAGATTCAAGATATGTATCACATATTATATTTTAATATTAACAATTATTCATATACATGTAAAACTCATGTTAAGTGCATCCTAAATCCTTATTTACATATAGATTGACATATAAAGAAAAATTCAGTTTATTCTCCTTTAATTATGTTATTAATTTTACTTATGTGATTATTTTTTCTAATTCACAAATAGGAAATAAAAGAGATTAAAAAATAAAAAATTAATTTTAAAATTTCCTTTTCAATTTTTTAAAGAAAAAAAAAACATTTTCCAAACTCACTATTTTTTCTTAAGAAGAGAAAGAGAGAGAGAGAGAGAAAAAAACTTTTGAATTTTTCTTTTTTCTTCTTAAAAAAAATCTCCCAAAATTTTATTTTTATCTTCCTAAAAAGGAAAAGATTATAAAAATATTCTTAATTTAGATTTTTTATTATTTTCTTATTTTTGTTTTCTTAAAAAGAGAAAAAGAGCAAAAAAAACTACTCACAAATTTTTTAAAAAAAAAAGGAAAAAGGAAGTAAATATAAAAAAATTATATTTTAATTTTAGATTTTAATTATAAGTTAATTATATATATATATATATATATATATATATATATATATATATATATAATATATAATACTAAATATATTTTAATATAACGTGTAATACAAGTATAAATCTTGTATATATGTGTGTGTATTAGCAAAAATAAGAAAAAATCTTAACTTTCTAATTTATCCATGTCATTATTATTGCTTCTACAATGACTTTTTTTTTTTTTTTTAATTTGTAAATTAAAAAAAAAATAAGAAAAATTAAAAAAATTAAAAAAAATTATAGTGTTTAGTTTAATTTGGAATTAAAATTAATTTTTTTTATGGCTACTTGGTTTATCTAAAATTAAGAATTAAAGTACAAAACTTTTTTTTGATAGAAAATAAAAAAATATATATTTTAATTGTCCAAACAAATGATACGTAATATTGTGTAAAAATAAATAAATTTTGCATAAAAATATATAATGAAGTGATCCAATGCATGTTACAACTAACATAAGACATAAATTTAAATGACCCTAATTTTTCAAATAATAATATTAAAAGACAATAACAAGTACATGAAAAAAGAAAGACACTAGCGACACTTTCTCTCAAGCAAAAAGAAAGTTTAGAGTCTGGTAAATGAATGATAATTGTGAACAATTTCCCACCACGAAAGAAAGTAGCTCCTACACCATAACACATACACATGCAATTTACAAGATTCTCCACACTTTCTTGTAAGAGACAGAGAACACAAAGGAAGATAAAATGACAGGTCAACTTCAGTACGGATTGAAGAGCATAATAATACACTGGTATACGCTACCCCGACCAACTTGAAAACTTAAACAAATTGGCAGCTGCAAAAGCAACCTATTAACAATGCTAGCTTCATTCATTTTAAACCAACAGAAAACTTGGACATCCAACCAAATTGAATTAAATCACTATCATTTTCATCTCTGTCGTGACGTGCCCAAATCAAGTAAATCATAAGAAAGCAGATCTATCACCCTAAGAGAGTCAAAAGGGGTTGCGAGAATGTCAGTAGGCCAAAACAAAAATGTCCAATAGGAGTTGTGAACTTCATCCTCAAAATGTGTACAGATACTCGAATTGATTTGATTGTACAATCCATGAAACACACATTCAGTTCATGTAAAGGATGAGAATGGGATATAATAAAGGTTTCATTTCTTAAAGGGTGAAATGCCTGGCTGGCTTTTCTAAGGATCTAGCAAAAATTGTCATGACAAACAATAAATTTTCAAGATTATGGTGGGTTTGCGTTACCTGAGGGATGAATGATGAATGATAAGCAACTAGACATTAGATAATAAGAAATTTATGAAAATAAAGATCTTTTTTTTTTTTTTTTTAGAATCAACTTCTAATAATTATTTTAAAAAAATTAAAATTTAATAAAATGAAAAATTTTAATTAATATTTTTAATTGAATATTACTTGAGGAAAAAAATTACAAATATTACAAATATATAAAATCAAGTTTAACTTGATATATATATTTACAAAAATAATTATATCTAATTATTTGAAAGTAATTATATCTGTTAATTTGAAAATAATAAATAAAAATAAATAATTAATAATATAATTAATATTAATAATTTCTTAAGTAGGAAGATTTTATTTCTTAAAAAAGAAAAAATTAAGATTAAGGGAAAAGAAAACAAAAAAAATTAGGATGGAAAATAAGAACAAATTATAATGACAAAAACAAAAATTTAGGTTAGATTAGAAAAGGCTAATAACATATAGGATCATGGGTTTTGTTTTAGACATGGTTAAGGTAGTTAAGAAGGGAATGAGAATTATTAATAAGTTATACTTGTGAATTATTATTTCCTTAGATGAGGAAATAGAAGTATTTTTTCTTTTTTAAATAATAAGTTGATTCCTATCATCATGTTAATTCTTGTGAATGAGAATTATTAATAAATTACACTTCTGAATTAGGATTTCTTAGACGTAAGAATCTTGTTTCCCTTTTTAAGAAAATGGGAGCATTTTTATTTTAACGAAAACAGTTTTTTTTTTTTTTTTTTTTTATAATGAGTTGATTTCCATCGTTATGTTAATTCGTTTTAAAACAAATGCTTATGAGTGTTTAATAATTTTCAAGTGCTTGTTTGTATCATCTCAATCCTTAAAAATTTATAATTGTTAGAGAACCATATAATTATGAAGATTTAATTATAATCAAAAATAAATTTAATTAAAATTAAATAAGAATTTTAACAATTAATCCATATTAGAGCAGAAAGTATAATTGCCTTATATATAAGATAATCTCTATTATGTATATTGAAATTCATGTGTTAATTAAGACACATAGTTCAATATGAATGATATAACTGTAGTAGGTTTTGGTCTGCGGAGATGAACCTCACAATCTCACTGTGTTATTTTTTTCTCTTTCTCCAAAACATCTAAGTGATCCACGCGATGAATATATAAAAAACACGTGTGCAAGAGAAATGAATAAATATAAAGTAAAATTAGATAATTTATAAATATTTAGATGTCTTGATTTCAATAATTTTTTTAAAAAAATTTTATTTTAAAATTATTAACTCAACTATTAAATTCATAATAATATAAAAAATCATAAAATTTTGTTACAACTTAACACACAAAAATTTTTTATATTAATAATTATACAATTTTAAATTATTTTTTTTATTTATTTTAAATAACACTTATTTTTATAAAAAATATATTATTTCTTTCTTATAATTTTAAAATTAAAAAAATATTGATAAATTATCTTTTTTTTTTTAATATTTTATATTATTTTATATTTTTTTATTATAAATAAAAAATATATAAATAAAAAAAAATAAATTAAAAAATTTAAAAATATATTTATTAATTCTTAAAATAAATTTTTTTTTAATTTTTTATATAAAAATTTTTTTTATTAATTTAAAAAAAAAAATAATTTATTATTAAAATATTTTCTTATCAAGTTAGCGGTTACTTTTTTAACAAAATCATTTACTATATTCTCATAGGTAAAATAATTTTAGACAAAATAATTTATCTTGTTGGTATTTTTTTTTATAATAAAAAAATAATTTATTTGTATATATAATTATTAGTATTTTAAAATTTATTTGATTATATAATTATATATACCTATTACAAAATATATATATATTAAATTTAAATAATTTATTTATTATAAAAAATATATAAATTTAAATATTTATGATATATAATAAAAATTATAAATAATTATATTAATATATTAAAATAAAAAAAAAAAAAATATATAATTTAATAATTATAATTATTATTTAATTTTTTATTATTTTTATTTAAATTATTTTATTATATTACCTAACACTTTTATTATTATTATTATTATTTGTCACTGCAGTTCATTTCTTTTTTAGACTTGATCTTTCCTTTTCGTATCTACTTCAATCCTTTTAGTCGTACGTCACCAAATTTAAATGTCCTGCATATCTGGTTGAGATACTACTACAAATAGTTTTGAATTTTATAATTACTTATAAAAAATTATAATTAAAATAAAATTTTATTAATCAATCAATATAATTTAATTATAATTAAATAAAACTTTTAATAATCAATTAATATTATAATAAAAAATTTATTATTATTATTACACCATAATTACCTTATATGTAAATTAATATTTTTATATATATTATGAAATATTTAAATTTTTTTTTTTTTTTTATTTTTTTACGTAATTTATCTAATATTTTAAAAATAATAAAAATAAAAATTTTTATACAAAAATTATTTATTAATCTAACGTATTAAAATTTTTAATAATTAAAATACATTGATTAGAATCCTGACACATTTATTTTTACTAAAATTATGTCAATAATATATATATATATATATATATATATATATATATATATACGGAGAGGTGCGAAAAGAAAAGGAAAGAGTCGGTGGCAACGGACATATAGATGGGCTCAACGACACAGTACTAAATACTGAGGGCCAGTACTTAAATACTGAGGGCCAAGTGCGTCTACATCGACATCGACATTTAAGGCTGACACGTTCCTCTCTGCAAACGTAGAAAGCCCCCATTTATTACAAGCTCGAAACTTCCCTTCTGCCTTCAATTCCCTGAACCTATTTCTATTGACTGTGGTAAAATGAATAGAATATATATACACATTTGTTGAAAAATAAGAAAAAAGAGATAAAAATAAAATAACATGAAAGTAAACCCTGGCATTGAATTATTTACTAGTTCAAGCTAAAGTCAAGAGAGTTATCATTGATGAAGCAGCTGCTGGTAATCCACCAGTGTTAATTGGCTTCCATGTATGTTTTAATAATGCAGTCAAAAGTTTCACCAGCGGCGGAGGGTGGGGGTTGGGGGGGAACAACGAAAATTTGAGAGGATTGAACAGCCCGAGAAATTTAAAAAGGGAAACAAGAAAGAGATAAATAATAGTAAGTTTATCTTCTTCAATAATGGCTGCAGCCTGAGAATATAAAAAAAATCATGGATAGGAGAAAATAAAGATTTTATAATTTTTCTCTTCCTGCAAGTTCTGAGGTGGGTTCACGTGATGGGACTGTAGCGGCATCCGTGAGTTTTGCAAGCAAAGAGTTGGAGAAACGATGCCATTGCCAGTGGGAGTTCTCAGTGCCTTTGGCCTTTAATGGTGCCTCTTCAGTCGTGGTGAGTGATTATAGAAAATTTAATTTTTTAGTTAGAGTGGGACAGGGAAATAAATAAATAATATATTAATATATATATATAAACCACTCAAAGGGACTGAAATTTGGGGCTTTTTTTGTGTGTGTGTGTGTATTTTGGGGATCTATGTATGTATGTGTGCTTCAGATTCATTGATTCAGACGTTTTTGCATTGTGATGTCTTTGTGCGGGCAAAATGGTAGATGTGAGGATTTGAAAGGCTTTGAAAGTGATTGGTGTTTAGAAGCGCCAAAGACAGGGGGCAGAATCAACAGGGCTGCAGACATATAAAGAGGGTTTGGCCTTTTTGGGCGGTGGTCTTCCAGAGATTTGAGCATGAAGATTCCCCTGGTTTGGAGCTTGTAGTGCCACAAATTTATGCAAAACTGGATCCCATAAATCAAAACCCAATCACATCAATATTATTTCTATTAGAAAACCCATGATTTGAAAGATCACTCTTTTGATCTTTTTATTCACCCTTTTCATTCTGTAGCCATTTCTGGCCCTCCAGAGATTTTGTTCATTTTTTTGGAGGATGAAATTGCAGGTTATTCCAAGTTCAAGGTGCCATTTTTTTGTATCATTTCTTCTGTTTACTGTCAATGCCATCTCTCTCGTTTCTCCGGTCAGATCAGGCGATGCCGAGGCCTTGCTGACCCTGAAATCATCCATTGATCCTCTGAACGCGTTGCCTATGGCCACGAGGAGCCGATGTGTGCAAATGGCAAGGGGTCAAGGAGTGCCTGAATGGAAGGGTCTCAAAGCTTGTGGTGGAACATCTGAACCTGAGTGGCACCATAGACGGCAAAAGCCTGAACCAGTTGGATCAAATCCGAGTCTTAAGCTTCAAAGGAAACTCAATCTCCGGTCAAATCCCCGATCTCTCCGGCCTCGTCAATCTCAAATCTTTCTTCCTCAACTTCAACAATTTCTCCGGCGGTTTCCCAGCTTCCATTACGGGACTACATCGTCTGAAAGTCATAGTTTTGTCCGCTAACCATATCTCAGGTCCAATCCCAATGTCACTCCTCAAACTCAGACGGCTTTATGTTTTCTACTTGCAAGACAACTTGTTGACGGGATCAATCCCTCCTCTTAACCAAGCCAGTCTAAAACACTTAAATGTCTCTAACAACAAGCTCTCCGGCCAGATTCCGGCGTCCCCGGCATTGATTCGGTTCAACGGGTCGTCGTTTACCGGAAACGTTGATCTCTGCGGCGAGCAGGTACAAACTCCTTGCAAGAATACAGGTCAGCAGGGACCGTCATTGAGTCCTGCCTATCCGACAGGGCCAACAACGTCCTCCGAGTCCAAGTCCAAGTCCAAGCTATCTAGGGGCAAGCTAGTGAAAATTATCGTACCAATCGTGGGTGGGGTCTTGTTTCTTTTGGCTTGTGTGTTGCTGTTATGTTTAGTTTTCGAGAAAAAGCAGCGTGGCAGGAAAGTGGGTGGGATTGTTGGCCCACCTGGGGAAGGAAGAAGTAAAGCCTCAGCCGTTCGATCATCGGGGGCTGATAGATCAGAGAGGAGGAGCGGCTTTCCTGGATCCGGGGGCACCATCAGTGGCATGAGTGGTAATTCTGGGAGAAAACAAGGTGGGTTTTCATGGGAAAATGAGGGATTGGGGACTCTGGTGTTCTTGGGCGCAGGGGATCAGCAGATGAGCTACAGCTTGGAAGATTTATTGAAGGCATCGGCCGAAACTCTGGGGAGAGGTACGCTGGGGAGCACCTATAAAGCTGTGATGGAGTCTGGGTACATCGTGACCGTCAAAAGGCTGAAGGATGCAAGTTATCCGAGGCTGGAGGAATTTAGGAGACACATGGAGCTGCTTGGTAGGCTGAGGCATCCAAACCTTGTCCCACTCAGGGCTTACTTCCAGGCCAAGGAGGAACGGCTTCTTGTCTATGATTATTTCCCCAACGGCAGCCTTTTCTCTCTCTTGCACGGTATGTCTTTGAAAAAGCAGCCCCTCTCTCCATCTTTTTATATTTATTTATTGACTTTGTGTTTGATTTTATTTGGTTTTATTGTTACTTTCATTCATTAACACAATGCCACCGCATTTTGGTTTTGGTTTTAGTTGGTTGAGAATTGAGATAACGTGATAGAATAATTGGTTGCATGTGATTGATAATCAACGATTAAAACATGTGTTGAAGAGTATACTTTTTAATTTTCCTTCAAAACTTTTGCTACCTCATTGACAAAAATCACTATAAAAAAAGTTGTTTCATGAAAAATAAAAAAAAAAAAAAAAAAAAAAAAAAAAAAAAAAAAGGAAACTGACCATATCCACATAAAGAGTGAAATCTGAAAGTATTCGGAGGGTTATGATGTATAAAAATATGTGCTAGTGACTAAGTAAAGTAATGCATAATGTCAATCTTTTTAAATGTTTTCTTAATAAAATGTTAATTTTTTGTAAACTAAATTGGATTTACTTCTCATATAATAAACTTTACCATTTAAACGGTAGATGACAAAAAAAAAAATAATAATAAAAAAAGAAAAGAAAAGAGAAGCATTGATTAAACTTTGACCTAGTATAAGAGACAAGAACATAGCAACATTATACCCCAATGCATTATACTTGTAAAACTATTATATATATATATATATATATATATATATAGGAAAACAAATAATAATACAACATTCTACCCCAGACCATGTGCCCATCCTATCTGCATTCAATTATAGACATCACTGTACGTACACCCCTGCATTTGAAAATAGGTAGGGTCTCATGGTAGCCGAGGTGATTGAAAGATGGACAGATGACACACAATAATGCAGATGTGATCTAAATGTCCTTATATTGTTCTTCTGCAATTTATAGCTAAATAATGTACAACTGGAAAAGGAAAGAAAAAAGATACCCCAATGGCATCTAATAGACAGTTTTTTATTTTCTTGTTAAAAAAAAAAAAAAAAGAAAAAAAGAAAAGACAAAATTGCAGTAAAGCACCTCATAATGATATATGTTTTGAACTCAGCCTGTGTTACTGTTGGTCAAAGGATGAAGTGCAGATAGGGAGATTGGAACGTTGGTTGGCTGCGGACCGCTCCTTACTTCATGGTCTCCGTGAATAATGTTGACGTTTTTAAAGGGGCAAAGGTGAAACAGAGGAAAAGAAAAAGTTACTTTAAAAAATTGTGCTTTTTGTTCAACTTTCTTGACATCCCTTGAAGAGTCTTTTTCAAAACCTGTTGATAGGGCTTTGTTTTTTGCGTCTCAAAAAAGGTTGAAAAAGATTGGTAGAGGAAGATCAAAACAAAAAAGTTGAGACAAATGTGATACATTCAAAAAGGAACTTTGGGTCACGAATCCCTTTAAAAAAAATGCTTTTATCTTGTACTAATTGTCCATTCTAAGAGAAATTTTTGTGACCGAGACCCTATTAACAATTCACATAAATCTCTAAATCATGCATTGTATTATGGTTTCAACTAATCTTAAATCATAAGGATATTTGCTCCTTTGTGAGTCTAAGCTTGGAAGAACTGGATACTTGGAAATGTTGGGTTAGAACCCAATGATAGCATTTCGATGTCTAAGGCAATGAAAATCGAAAGAAATAGGTTAGAGAACTAATTGAAGAGAGAGATTCTTTATTTGCTGTCCTAGGCTATTGATGTGGGCTTGGGTGGATTGAGGCCTATTGTTACTCCTTAAGTATCTAAAATTTTGGGTGAAAAAATAAGTCTTGTGAGCATGTTCTTATCATTATTAGATAAAAAAATTGTTACAATAAATCACTTAAATTTTTGAGGTCAGAAGATCACATAAGATTAACTTTTCTACTTTAATACAAGAAATATGAATATGATGCAATTTTAACTGAAATTGCAACTTTCCAGTTGTGGTTCCAATTATTTGTAGTGAATATGGTGTACAATTTCATCTTTTGCATGACTCCATTCCATTCTGGCATCTTGAATTTCCAAGTTTGTTTAAAGCTTTGTTCTACAACAAAATGGATAGATGTTGTGTGCAATTGGTGTGTGAAATATCTAATTGAAGTAAGCAATGCGGTTAGTGTTACTGAGCCACTATTCCAAAACTGTTGATTGTCTTATAGTATAAGGCGTGGAGAGTTTTGGGGAGACTGACACCTACAGAAGTTTTTAAAAGAGTGCCAGCCTACCATTAACATAACCAAGAGCCAAGAGGGGGACAAGCTGGTACAACATGTATTACATATGTTCTACCACTATTATCAGTGTAGATTACTGAGACACGCCTGGTCAGTAACATGAAGAGCATTTTTGTGCCTCTTATGGGTTTAGCTGTAGATTATTGTGCCTTGCAAAATAATCTACTCTTCACTGTAGTTATTGAGGAAAATGCCAGAGAACAGCTCAGTCCAAACTTGATACTTGGACTTGATACTATTAATCAAGTCAATCCAGTCTTTGCATCAAAATTTTTCTTGATGCTATTGACTGACAGCTGGCCAGATCGAGGGAGAGAAAGAATGAAGGGACAAAGTGTTGTGTCACAGTATAATGAATATTGCATAGAAATATTCATGTTTAACACATGAATTGAAAGAAAGTGATGCTGTAAATAAAGAATCTTAACGGCAAGAAGGAATAAGAAAGTAAAGCCTTCGTGATTAATGGGACTTCACTTCATGGTGGTTGAGAGCATTATAATTTGTCCTGTTCATATAATTGTCTGAAGGATTCCTAGTTATTGTTAACCCCATTGCACCTGCAGATGTGAATGCTGAATATAGACGAGGTTTAGAATGGTAAAAGTCATGGCTATAAAAAGCAAATCAAAAAATTAGGATACCTAACAGTCCATCATGTTTATTTCGTTAGCAATGACTATGTGATGAATCTAATAGTGATAACGCTAAGAACATTGTCTCCTTCAATCAGCTGTTACTGATTCTTTATCCTGTGTTATTGCACTTCTATGTGAATACATAGTAAGTACTTCTTCCAAAGCTCAGGGTCCAACATTGGCTCGTTTGCATTCTACGGTTAGAGTGCAAATAGGTTTCCTTTGTTTTAGATGTCAAATTCTATCTTATTGCCTATGTTGTTTACTTCGATTGCTTTCTTAGCAAGCTCCAGAAGACAAAAAGTATTATTTTTCAAGCTCGGTGTCTGAATCCATATTTTGCACACCTCTGATTGTGGAAAGATGACACTGGCAGCTCTTGCCTGGATTTAAGGATAGACAGTATTCTATTGCTATAAAATGCAGTGTATGAGAAATGATTTAAGACATCATGTTTCATCGTAGAGAATTCATTAATTCAAGTGTTGTCTCTTCTCTTGTTGGTTGCCACGATAGCCATGTCTAAAAATCTGGGCCTAGGTTAACAGGACAACTAGCACAACATTGCTGCCTGCATGTGGTGCATTGTAACATTCTTTTTAAATCTTTGCAGGGACAAGAACTTCAGGTGGCGGAAAGCCTCTTCACTGGACCTGCCTGAAAATAGCTGAGGACTTGGCAACTGGGCTCCTCTATATACACCAGAACCCTGGCTTAACCCATGGAAATTTGAAATCCTCCAATGTTCTTTTAGGCCCTGAATTTGAGTCCTGCCTAACAGATTATGGCCTGACCACATTCCGAGATCCAGACTCACTGGATGAACCGAGTGCTACATCTCTCTTCTACCGAGCCCCTGAAAGCCGTGACACGCGAAAACCACCCACCCAACAATCTGATGTCTATAGCTTTGGTGTGCTCCTTTTGGAACTTCTTACTGGAAAAACTCCATTCCAAGATCTTGTTCAGGAACATGGCTCAGATATTCCTCGGTGGGTGAGGTCAGTACGTGAAGAAGAGACAGAGTCAGGTGATGAGCCTGCCTCAAGCAACGAGGCTGCTGAAGAGAAACTTCAGGCCCTTGTAAACATTGCTATGGCTTGTGTCTCACTCACACCGGATAACCGGCCCTCAATGAGGGAAGTTCTGAAGATGATAAGAGATGCAAGGGCGGAGGCACAAGTTTCATCCAATAGTAGTGACCATTCTCCTGGACGATGGTCAGATACGATCCAGAGCTTGCCTAGAGAAGAGCATTCCAGCATTTGAGTTAGTACTTGAGGCGGCTTTCATAAATGTATTCTGCTTTCTTTTTGACCCATTTTCTCTCAAGTATTCAAAATTTGATTTTTCAACAAGGCCTTGTAGAGTTCATTGATGTGTAAAGTTTTTCACATTTTCTCCTCCTAAATTTCCATTTTTTCCCTTTTAATTTCCAATTTCACGGTTGATTCAGATTGGCAGGAGTTTTTAGTATGTATGGCTTGAAATTTTTTTGAAGGGCGTTAAAGGTTGACTACGGAGAAGGGTGACAATTACCAATATTTTTATCTATCAAGTTAATACGGTGGTGCATCTGCTCGAGCTTGCGGATAGCCTAAAAGAATGGAAGTAGCCTAATGCAAAAACAAATGACATTTGTTCAAGCCTGTCATCGTCCAGAGCTTGTGCCATGTTATGGACACACAACCTCATCATTCGAAATGATCAACATTTGATTTAATTTTATCTCTGCGCTCTCTGGTCAACTGACTGAAGGTTTACTTTTGCCTGCTAGTCAAATTCACTTTAATAGTAAAGTGTTGTAATAAAAGACGTACGTACAACCTGAGCTTAACTATACGGGTTTTTAACTTCATAATTTATGTACATTAGCTTTGCATAATTTGGTTGGTTTAGATAAGTTAAGCAGGTCCATGAAACCTAAAAGCAAAGGATTTTTCAGATAATGACTGATGAAGATTTTTTTCCAATTGAGAGGTTGAGTACCCACAAAATAAAGGAAAGACTATAAGGTGTTAGGTTGTGACTTAGCATGAACACTCTTATACTTAAGTCAGGAGAAGAAGAGTAGAGAAAAGAGTGATAGCTTCAAGAAGATGAGATTACTCGAAAGTTATGAGGGCATAAAGTATTTGTAAGTCTCTTAGAGGGTTTCTATTGGTTGATATGTGTGTGGAGACTACTTAGGTTGGCCAGTCAGATTAGTACCCTTTAAAGGATAGCATGGCTTGGTCTCCTAGCAGATATTGATAGTGATGAAAGTAGTCGTGGAATGCTCTTGTATGTTGCGCCTATTGAGATTGAAGGCATTCTTCCGATTGTACAGGTGTAAGAGTGATATTGGTGATGATTTGTGTCTCATGACCTAGATACTGATGATGATGTGTGTCTAATGACCTGAAGTGTAACAGACAGAGAGTGGAACTTACCTATTTTTGTTGTCAAGTCACACATGAAGTTGCCTAGAGCCTAGAAGGCTCCTGGTTGATGAGTTGAAAAGGGATGTCAAGCTTAAATGGGATGTGGGCCTTGGACCCATATCATGTGGGGAAAAGCTCTCTACAAGACTTAAACCTTTCTAGATTTTTTCAATTAGGGTCTATACTTTCTTAAGTTTTCATTTAATGACTTTGTCTTTTATTTCCATTTCAATTAAGGGATTTATTTATTTATTTTACTAAAAAAAAGTTTTACTGTTAAAGATGTCTATTAATTTAACAATATACATTTTCTAAAAAAAATAAGAAAATATAGAATGTGCATATATTGGTCTAAACCCCCTTCCCCTTAATTGTGAAAACCCTAAATTAAAGAAGGAAATCCCGTATAGGTTAACCCTAATTTTGCACCAAAACACCAAATTGATTAACTTTCTCTAGCCCCATTTCAATCTTTTTTGCCTTGCTAAGTGGCATTTGATCAGACGATGCTTACCTTTAGAAAGAAATCAGTCATGCTTGTCCTCACTCCTCAAATATTGGTATGAATATTCTCTTTTGTCCACACTTCACCCATCAGGTAGTTGTGCACTTTTTAGTTCGTAATTTGTGTGAGGGATATGTTGTGCCACTATTGTAAGCTAGTTGTAATGTAGACAACATGGATAGATTTGAACCTTGACCAAAGATTTTTGTCTTATGGTTGTTTCAGAGTAAGAAATATATTGAATTTTTTTTTTTTTTTGTGTGGCCAGCTAGTTAGCAAAATTTCTTTGATTGAATTTGTCATGGCAAGCTGGTGGCTATGGTATATTCCATTGGATTAATTTGCTTATATGTGAGAGGTCACTCCAAATAATTCCTGGTTTGTTAGGGAAGGTGAGCAAAATGGAGTAAGACACGGGACAGTGGAAGGAGGAATTAGTTTGCTTGCGAATTATTGTTGCCTCCATATGTTTCATGCTAATGATGACATAAGTTATAAAAGGATGAAGTTGAAATGCTTTAACATTAAGAATACAAAGGATGAAAAGGTTGGCTTTACCTAAATTATAGTTGGGTGAGATATGTTATTTTTAGTTATCGACAACAGTTGATAAATTTTAGTATTCACTAACACTTTGTTAAGTCATTGAATTGGTCATATTGCTATGTAATATAATGTTATGGTTATGTAATTGGCCCTGCTGTGGCTGTGTACTATCTAATATGAACTGCTAATGTTATGTTATTTACACAAATAATGATATGCAACTTGAGTTCCAATTTAGATGAAGTTAAAATCTCATACTGTATATAATATGTAAAATTTTAGCTAAACAAATTGTTAACATTTTTTTTTTTTTGGAGCCTTGTAATGTCTCATTCCCATAACACAAGGTCCCTAACAAATAAAAAGGGCGAATTATTAACAATTGATAAAAAAAAAAACTTAGTCACAAATTGTATATTTGATATTAACAAAATCTAAGGTCTTTAAGGTCAATTTAGTCCAACAAGACAAAATTTGATAAAGATATCGGAAGGAACAAAAATTTGTAACTATGTTTCAGCAACAAAAAAGTTAGATATCTCAATCTCTCATAGGGGACAAAAAGGCTCCAACTATTGATGTCAATATTCATATGCTTCTTCCAAAATTCCCATGTGCTCACTTCTTTTTTCCTACTTTCCTTTTAGTGTCAAGTTTCTTCCTATTTTCCTTGGTTTGACTACGAAAATCAATGATATTCAAATTGTCAATCCAACTTCCATAAAAACAAATTCAAAGGGTTAATCCAGATTTCAATTTCAAACATTGAAATAACCTATAATTGTTGGGGTGTTATCACATTATAACTACTCTTGGTTCTAGGTCTATTTGATTGGTTTGAAGTGGTTGTCACTTCCCTCCCTCCACTAAGTTTGAGCTATCCACTAGCATGGCTTTCTTGTGTCATGGGAACATTATCACTTTCTTGTACCCACATCCAAATTTCTTCTTTATTTTACTAGGGAAAATGCATGTCATGTCTTAATCCTTTTACCTTGCATGGAAAAATTAGTGTTCCAATGCAATAATGCAAAAGATTACAACCAATTCATTTACTTTAAGAATAAACATCAATATTTACAATTTGGGTAGCATATGTAGATATGAATTTACTTAGAATTCTTGACTTTGCATTGGTTACATTGAACCTTGTTGAATCTTTCACTTGGTCTACAAAATCTTTCATTTCATAAGTAATAATAATATATCTCAAAAGGAAAAACATGAAATGTTAAATGCACATTGTATCTCACATTCTTGCTATGATTAGGTGAGAGAGTTCTTGTTCTTGTTTCCTTTTGTTTTTCTGCCTCAGCATTATTAGTAAGGGCATCACTTCTTTTTCTCTTTTATCTTGATACATAAATGTTCACTTTAGTTATGTATCATAAATCAATAGTGCAATTATTATGTATATACACTTATAGTTTATAAAATAGGAGGATATACTGATTCTTGACCACCTAGATGGACACAATGATCATTGTCAAAATGCTTATCATTGCCCATTTGATTGGTAGGTTTAATAGTGCCTTTATATATTAGCAAGTTGTTTAGTTTGTTGACCTGATTCTTCTATGGACAAATCCTCCTATTATGTTGTTGCTTCTTGCACAACTGACATGTCATTTTCATACCCACTCTTGTCATGTTTGTTGAGGTTGTCCTCAACTATTCCAATTCCTTTCTCCTCCAATTTGATTTTTGGTTTATCAACTACCTTTCTATGAGGTTGAAACAATATAGTCTCTTTCCTTGTTACTAGCCATAATTTTTCCTAGCTCATTGGTTGCATCACGTATCCATATATCTTTAAATATGTGTCCTCCTTGTACCAATGGGAAATGTAGCCAGTAGGATCATCACCTTTATGATCTATGGTACAAAGGGTATGTGCATAAGGAATGCTAGATAAGGTCTATGCTCTACATGTATAAGTTCTTGCATCTAACTTCATAATATGTCTATCCTCTCAATGCTTGACTTCATAACCCTCACTCCCATTCCACTCAAGCTCACAATAATGACTCACCTTGATGTTGTCATTAAGTTGTCTTTTAATTCTAAGACCAAAGTCACAAGACCACTTGCCTGCTAATCCTTTTTTTTTCTTTTTAATTTCAACCTTCTTATTACATAAATGCAAATGTTCTTCAGCATGGAAATAATATATTTGGCCCTAACAAACATAATTTTTCCATTGAATGCATTGTGTAAATTGTTATCAACTATATCACTTTTTATATTGAGATTCAAGAAAGCCTTTCACTATTTGTCTTTTCCAGTTCAACATAACATCATGTGCAACTAGGTTCTCTTTCTTTAACTTTGCTTGCTTTGCATTGAATTTAACTTCATTTGTGTCCTTCATAACACTTTGAAACATTATATGTAGTCTTAACCCCTTGTGCTTCTTTCTCTAATTAGCAAATATATGTCTCCCATAACACCTTTATTTAGCACTAGGGAGTTACTGCCTAATTGCATTTAGTAAACCATGAATGGAAAAAAGAAAATTAAACAAATTAGAAAACCAATATGAATTATGTTAAGTTGAGACAAGATGGAAAATTTTTAAATTTGTTAATTCCTTTTGTTGATTTGTCATTACTATCCACCTATATACATTAATGATGCCCAAATATGATTTTAATGACTTGAATAACCAACTCCATGTGTCTATACTTTTAGTTGTAACAACAACTCATGAAATTGGGAACATTTAATTATTCTCATCCTACCAATTGCAGTTATAATCTCTCCCTTAACCACACCTTGGTGCTTAGTTATAATTCTACCATTGTGCTTGGATTACTCCTCTTAAATTCAGCTTTGTAATCTTGTAGTTTGGCATAGTCTTTTTTGGCATCTCCTTATACATTTTACATAATTATATTTCTTGCCTTGTGTAACTTGGAAAACCCACCTCCCACTATAATTGTCTTTTTTCCATATCTTTTAATTCTTCTAAATTCAAGTTAGCAATAAAAGTTTAATTTTGGAAGTATTTCTTAGCCAACCAATTTTAAGAAATTTTGACATTCTAGAACATTGATTTGTAGTGATAAATGTTAATCAATGTTTTCGCCTAAGCACAATTTAGCTCTTTGACAAATCAAGTAGCTATCTTCCAAGGATATGATGACTTTTTACACTTTGCCCTCACAAATTGGTTTTTGTTCTTTGTGTATTTAAACTTAATCCTCTCCTTTCATGAATAGTTCAAAAGAACCTCTTTAAATTGCTTTAATCTTCAAAAAGCATTGACACTTCAAACTAATGCTTTCTTGTCATGTGTTATGTACTAGATATTTTCTTTTTCTCCTTATTGTATAATCATTGTCATCATCAATGCTAAATTCAAAACTTGCATTGTCTGAAGTGTTTGGATAATTTGTTTCATATCCATCTGCCTCAGCTGCATCATTTTCCTTATATGCATTAGGATCCTGGCCATCATTTGTCTTTTCTTGAGAATTTTCATTACCTTTACACCTTTGGCTCTTAAATCTAACATCAAGCATATCTAAATCAACCTCACCAAAATTTTCCATGTTAAATTTCCTAAAATCTTCTTTAGCTTTTTTTTTTTTTAACTCTAAGTCATCATCATTAGTTAGCATGCCTACTTTAAGTTTGCTTCTTGCATGCTCATTATTATCTAGATCATCACTTTCTATGTTCCTATTAGTTTCCATATCATTCATGCCAATTACTCTTGCTTTAACAAAACTATCTAAATCAATGCTACTTAACACATCATCATTATTATAATCAATGTCATTTAATGGAGTTAATGGTCTCTCTCTTCATTGCTTTCCTTGTCTTTTAGTTCCACTATCTACATTTTTTTAATACTTCACTACCCTTACCACCCATAATTTCCTTATTTACTTGCTCATGCTGCCTTTCATTTTTTTTCTCCCTTTATTCCTTTATCTGTTTTTTTCTATTCTCCACCACCCTCATTACCTATGCTTTTGTCATCTACCTCCCTTTGTTGCCTTTTCATTTTTTTTCTCCCTCTTTTTGCTATATCTACATTATTGTGAGCTCTTCTCTCACCATACACACTTTCACCATTTATCTCCATCCCTTGATCTTAATCTTCACCAAGATGCACAACATAAACATCAACTTACTTATGCTTTAAGAAAAGGTCAACTAATTCCTTAATCAATGTATCATTATTTATAATTTCTTTTAATCCCTTATTCAATGTCTTTATAAGGACCCAATAATAAATTTTCATAAAACTATGATAACCTAAGTCTTTTAATAATACACATTGGATATCCTAATAACAAAATCTAACAATTTTAATATCCCACCTTTGAACATTGTCATTCTTTAAAACTTCACTATGGTATATAAAATTTTTCCATTATATTCACTCATTCTTTGATAAAAAAATGATAGTAAACAACATATTTTAGATATGGTTAATAAAGATATAAAAGCATGACTCCACAAGCCACTAGCACATAGGACAACAATAGTAGTGCCAAGCAATTTTTTTTTTTTTGTTGTAAGTAATAAATGGTCCTTTAATCTTAGCTATTGTAACTTTTTGTCTAGCAAAAGAGTAACAAAGATACTAAAGTTAACATATGCAGTCCACAAGAAATGAATAAACAAGTAACAAACACTTAAAAAAATGTTATAAATAACATAGAAACAAACATAGGACAATCATAACAAGTTACATATAACCTTTGCAACAAGACTTGTAAACCATAACACACCCAATAAACGTAAGAAACACCAAAAAACAAAAACATTAAATTAACTAGCCTCTTCAATGACAAACAAGATGCATAATGATTGGACCATTACCAAAAACAAGAAAGGAAAGTTGCATGACAAAAATGGAGAAAAGGTTGATTTCTTTTTTGGATATTCAAATCAATTTTTATGGGGTAAGGGCAAGATTATGATATTTCTTTGAGAGAGGGAGCATCATTTGATTGATTGTTGCCTAGGGAAGGAAAAAAGATTAAAGGGGGGCTAGAAAAAGTTAATTGATTTGGTGCTTTGGTTCAAAATTAGGGTTAGCTTATTAGGAATTTCCTTCCTCAATTTTGGGTTTTCATAATAAAGAGGGGGGTTCATACCAATATATACACATTTTGTATCTACTTTTTTTTATTTTTATTTTTATGAAATGTGTATCATTAGGTTAGTATACATATTTACTAGTCAAACTATTTCCTATAAAAAAAAAAAGAAATTCTTAATTGAAATGAAAATAAGAGGTATAATCCTTAAATGAAAACTTAAAAAGTTATAGTCTCAATTGAAAAAATCTAGAAAGGTTTAAGCCTTGTAGAGAGCTATCCTATGTTATAATGTCCTAATTACTTAACACCCCTTTAAGCCTTGGCTTTGCAAGAAAGCTAAGGCTGCATGTCATTTGCCAATTTGGTGTTTGTTTGAAAAAAATTTCAGCCAATTCACTTGCTCCCTTTCTCGCAATGTCATTACTTGGTATCTATGTCCTTTGAAACCTTCAAGCGACTCATTTTTAGTTGTCACTCCTTTAGCATGTGCACGAGACTTCTCTATTTAAAAGGAATGCATATTCTCACTTTCTCATCTTAAAAAATTTCTAAACCTTCTTTCACTTCAATTGAAGTGAAATTTTTTGCTTTATTATCTCTTTGCTTTATTATCTCTTTGCTTCATTTTAATGTAGCTATGTTAAGTACTTAAAGCAATTTTGAGGAGAGGGAGGAGGCTTAAATGTAAGTGGTTCTCATTAAGAATGTTGATAAGGTATGAGGTCCTTTGAATTGAGTGATGTCTATGGAAGCAAGGTCCCAAGATGAATCTACAGACCTTATCGAGGTGTTAGAGTCTAAGGATGGTAAGGATCAAGCATTTATGCCCCTTTATAGCTTGTTATGCTATGATGTAAAGAAGAAGAGAGATCATTCCCCATGAGTTTTTTTTCTTTTATTGCAACCATCTAGACTAAGTCAACCTTAAGAGGAATAATATTATTTGTCCTCGTAAAGACAAGAGGGCATGTTTGGCTACTCTATGCTACACTATTGTTTTTGTTACTTTATTAGAGATGAGGCTTTCTTTACCTATTCTTGAAGTTTGTTAAAAGTATCTATAATATAAAAAAAATTACCTTAGGCTAATTGCTTAATAGTTAAAGCAAATAGCTTAAGTTCTTATGCTTCCTATCACACACATATCTTTCTTCACATGTATGACCTTAAGGGCTTTAGAAAAGATGTAGTGGGTTTACCCAATGCCCTTCTTCATGCTAAGGAATGGATCAAAGTTAAGGAGAGTAAGAACAATGTGGAGTATCAAACTCAGTTTATCTACATCAATGACCTATCCAACATCTTATATCTACTGATTTGGAACAAGGAAGCTATGCTCAATGATCAACCTACCCTTGATGCCTTGGAGCATAATGTTATGAAGTGCCTTTAAGAGATAGATATCTACAAGACATTCTTGGAAGTTGTTTTAAGTCCAATTCCTAAGGGTCACTTTAGCCAAGAGGCGTATTTGGGTGATCAAATTGTGTTTGGATCCTACGTTCTTATTGAGGAAGGTTTGGCCTTCATAAGTGCCTTTAATCCCAATATGTCTACCTCTTATGTTGTTTTAGGAACTCATCCTTCCATTAGTATTCTTCTTAAAAAGGTAAGAGGGTTACTATTGAAATAGAGGCTTTCCATTGAAAGACACATCAAACTTCCATGTCAAATGACAACAAGTAATTGAGTGACTTATTCATCCAATGGTTCATTCATAAGTGTATGGTCAAGGTTATTGTGAAGATGAAGAAGGGTTAGGAGGAGCTAGTGACAATGGTGAGTATGTGGAAACAAAAGGCTAGTAAAATGGAGACAAGAGCAAAGGGTTGGAAGAGGAGTTGTGGGTTACTTGATAGAGATTGTCTGTGAGCTTATAGGCCACAAATTAAGAGAATTTACAGGTGCTTGTTGAAGCTCTACCTTAAGTCATTGTTAAGATTTCTGATACTTGATGAGAAAAGGTTCTTATGATGCATCTTAAGTGGAACATGGCCGATCAATAAGGGGGTAACATGATTGACTTCACCTTGTAGGTTGACATTGTAAGTAATTTCAAGGTGCCTTAAAATAGGTTTCCTTTATATTTTTCCTTTTTTATGAGCATTTTTGATTGTTATACCCCTCATGTAATTTTGAAAATGGCTATATATATATAATTTATTTTGAGCTTGGGAGTTGTCTTTTCTTAGTACCCATTGATTGTGTGTTGTAAAGGTATGTCATTTCATGTTTTTAAGTATATTCTAAAGCATTGCACTCATTTTTTGTTGTTGTAATCATTCATGTCATTTACTAATTTTTGGGCCAATTGCCATTCTACTTTAATGTTTTACTATAGCCATATTTACATTCATTGGCAACTGCCACTTGTTATACTTTCATTAGTTGCAGGATTTTATATAAGGGCAAAAGCCATTGACAACCTAGTACTCCTTATTTATGCTAATCTTTGAGAGCATTTACATCCTTCCTTACAAGGTTTTCTAATTCATTATGACTTTAAAACTTTATCAAACAATTTGTATGTATAATGGTTTTTTGTTGAGATAATCCATCTTCTCACCATAGCTAAAGTCTTTTAGAATATAGGAGGGACAAACCCAATGTTGTAAATTGCATAACATTTATAATTATGTTTGTTACAACTTTGCTTATATAACTTTACAAAGTTCATTAGATAGATATTTTGTAAGGTGCCTTCATTTACTTCTTGAGAAGATTATATTAGTCACTCCTTATTTTAGTAAGAAAGCTTGTATTTACCCCTTAGCTATATTACCTTGTATATGGAGCATTTGAATGCTAGGTTGACCCTTACTTTACATCATGCAATACAAAAATTTTTTGGGTTGATGAGAATAATTCCTTGCTAGTTGGTTCCTAACTTTTTACACCTTATGACAAGCTTATTAGTTTTAGGTATAAGATGTCCTGTTGTCATTCTTGTGACCATGTTGGCTAATCTTTATAAGATAGTTAGCATTACTTATGAAGGAGACCAATGACAATTTTGGTTAAAGATTTAGAGAAAAAGTTAGGTAAGGATAGGACATTTCAATGGTGCTTGGAAGATAACTTTACTAAGCAAGATTCGGAGACCAAGGCTAAGTTGGTTCATCTTAGGGCTAGCTTGAAGGCTACTAGCAAGCATGAAAAGGAATTGCTATATAGGCTAGATCAAGCATAAGGTGGTTTTATCTTTATTGAGGAGATTGATATGAGGGTTATAATATTTGGCAACTTTTGGTATCACTAATTCTGTAAGGACTTGTAGAAATGTTTTCAAATTACAAAGGATAACAAGTTTTCACTTCTTTACCTTAGGTATTCCCTTTCCAAAAGGGATTTCCTTTTGTCTGATTATCAAGGTATTGTGGCTTGTCCTTCCAACCCTATCCTTTCTAAGAAGGAACCTTTATCTTCTTGAGTTGCAACTTGTTTGTCCTTTTATCTATGCTACTTATTTTTGTTCTCTTATTTCTTTAGGTACTTTTATACTTTTGTACTCTTGCGTTTTGTATTGTTATCTCTAATTAAGGTGATTCCATTCAAATAAGATCAACTTCATATCTTTTATTGGTTTTTGTGTTATTGTAGTTTCTAATACTATGTTCTTAATGTCATATTGTAAACACTCCTCCTTAATTGTCTTAGGAAGTTGTGCTACTTTTAATGCAAGTTAATTAGGAGGGTTTAGGTCCTTATTCTTCTCTCCAAAAACTTTATTTGAGGTTTTAAGTCATGAATTTTAAAGTTAAGTTCTTGTGTTTATCTTATCTTTATTTTGGAACTGAATGGCCTTAAAAAGCTACACCCTATGATATTTAATGAATAAATAAAATGAGATTTTCATTCCATCTCATTATAAACTATTTTTCTTTTCTTTTATGCATTTAATCATCAACTATAAGATGTAAATCAAAGGTTTGCTTCATATTTTTATTTGCATTGCATTTTTCATCTACTTTCATTTTATGCATTATTATGACTTGCACTTTTTTCTTCTTTTTATTTTTATTTTTGTTTTCACTTTTCTTTGAATGCTTATGGCCTTAAACCATTTTTGTCATAGGTCATAGCTTGTTTATACATTACTTTCTACACACTTGACATATAGGTTCCTTGTGCTTTTTGTTTCAACACTTTTAGTTGTAGGTTCTTAATTGTACTTTCCCTATATATTAAAAATCAATGTGTGCATAATTTTTATTTTTGCATGACAATATGATTTTTTTTTTTTTTTTAGCTTTCCATACTTTAAGCCACAAGGCTCGTTCCTTTCTGCATTATCTATGACTTGTTTAAGAATGTAATGCTTGGGTGGAGCATGGGTTACACTATTTTAGTTTGCAATTATTTTGTCTTTTGAAGTTGCATGTGTTAACTGTTTTTTCATATTTATTACTTTAAAGGCTCATGCAAGTTAGTTGGGATGTGAAACATTTACTAGAATAGATTATTAGTAGGGGCTCAACTTTAAACCATGTCTTAGTTTTTGTACTTTGAGGGCATGTGCTAGCTATAAAGCATTAAGTTAATGGACTTATTTGTAGGCATTAGTGATGAACAATTTTTGTTTTAATACTCCAAGGGCTTGTGTAGGTTCCATAAACCACAAAGAGTTGATTTATAGGGTTTATCAATAGGGATCAATCTAACTATATTTAAGTTTTAGTACATTGAGGACTTATGTAAGTCCTTTAGATCGTAGAGCATTGACTTGAATGATTTATTAGTGGGCCCTAACCTTTAACCATCTTTTGGTTTTAATACTCTAAAGGTCCATTTAAGTCCCTTTGGTCACAAAGTGTAAACGTAAAGGGCTTATTATTATAGGTTAGCATTTAATCATTCTTTTGTCTTTATATTTTAAGGGGTCATTCATGTCCTTTAGGTTATAAAGCATTGATTCAAAGGATTTATTAATAGGAACTAGATTTTAGCCATTTTATGGTTTTAGTAATCTAAGGACTTATGTGTGTTTGTTAAGTTGTAAAGCGTTAACTTAAAAAGTTTATTAGTAGGGAGTTAACCTGAAATGTTTTTGGTTTTAGTAGTTTATTAGGCAAACAATGGTGAGGTACATTTGTCATTGATTAAAAGAAAATAAAATATAGAGGGTTATTAGAAATAAAATTTCAAACTGGGCAAGTTTCATACCCTTAAGATTGGGAATCCATCTTTTTTAAGCTAGTAGCTTTCAAGTTGGATGCTTTCTTCCACCTATACTAACTCTGCCAATTAGGCATCAACTTGCTTGTTCTATCATTGCTTTTACTTAGTTCCCACTTTTGTAAGATGAAGTTGTTTTTGTTGAACAAGTGTTCCTTGACACACTTGTTGTGGTATTAAGCTATCTTTTGTTAAGAAGCTATAATGTTCACAAGGGCTTGTTTCCTAAGATCCTTTAAGAGATCAAGATTGGTCTACAACTCCTTACTATTAACATTTTTTGAAAGTTATTAAAGTAATAGCTTGGCTTCACCAATATCATAGGCACCATTGCTTCTAATCTACATGCCAAGGTGAAAAGTGTTTCACCTATGGTTGTTCTCAAAGTGGTGCAGTATACTTGCTGAACACTAACTTGTCAGCTCATTAAATGATAGATTTATTCATAACCACCATTGGGCTATTGGTCTATGATTGTTTAACAATTACAAATTTCAAATGGATGCATAGCTTATTGCAAAAATTCTTGAAATTGTCATTGTCAAATTACTTCTCATTGTCTATGATGAAGACTCAAGGGATGTTGAATCTATATATAATGAACTTTTTTCATATTTGCCTCAATTATGGCTGATAATAGCTTAGCTTCTATTTATTTGGTGAAGTAGTTAATTTTTACCACTATAAATCTTTTGTCACTAGTAGCTTTAGGAAGAAGACCTACTAAATTTAGTCATCTTTATATGAATGGCTAGGGTGCTAATATGAGACTTAGTTAAATGGTTTCTAATTAAAGTAAATTTGCAAAATGAGAGTAATTTGTCACATTTTCTCACATGCACCAAAGAGTGGAAGTGATAGGATGGAGTTGACTATTGATAAGCTTATCCTAAGGTATATGAGCAATCATTCTCCTAAGAATGACTTGAGTGGAAGTGAGGCCTAAGTACCTTTTTAACTCATTAAAAGCTTTTTGTAATACTCCTTCCAAGTGAATTTTAATCCTTTTTTTAAGACCTAAAAAAATTTCAATTGATGATACCGAGACATGGTTATAAATAAGTTGACATGGGCTAACATGTCTATGGGTTTTTACACTTCTTTGATGCTTGTCAGGAGTGAAAAATTTATGATCACCTCAAATTTCTTTGGATTCACATCAATTCCTTAATTTCATATGAGAAAACTTAGGAATTCACCATATTGTATCCTAAAGTTGTTAAAGGTTTCTTATAAGTTTGCTATATGGTTTAAGGAAGTTCTACTTTTGATAGGTAAATCATTTATGTACACTTCTATAATTTTTTGAAATTGTGATTTAAATATGTTATTAACCAAGTGTTGGTAGGTGGCATATGAATTTGTTAAGCCAAAAGGCATCACTTTATGGTAGTATGGCCCTCCTTGTATGACCAATGACATCTCCTCTTGGGTAAGCTCATATATAAGAATTTGATTGTATCCAAAGAAGGAATGTGTGAAGGTTAGTAACTTGTGCCTTAAGGTACGTCTAACAAGTTTATTAATATGAGTCAAATGATAGCTATCTTTTGGCACACTTTGTTTAAGTTAGTGGAGTTGACATACATTCTCCATTTGTTGTTCTATTTCTTCACTAAGACCACATTGGTCAACTAATTGAGGTAGTTGACTGGGTTAATGATGAGCTTATACACACTAACCTTGGGATCTATTCTAAACAATTTTTTTCTCTTGCACACTTTTGTAAACCAACTTAAGATAAGCTCCTTGGTGTGTGTTGATTGTTCTTTTGGTATAAATGTGTTTATATGAGACAAAAGAAAGTTGCTAAAAATTCAAAAATTATGTTTGTAAGTCCATAAAAAAGATAGTTACCTTTGAAATATTTCCATGTTAAAAAATATGTCCATCGGTCCATCAAAAAGGCAATTCCTTTGAAAAATTTTCATGTAAAAAATTCTATCCGTTGGTCCATCAAAAAGACAATTTCTTTGAAAAATTTCCATGTCAAAAATTTTATTTGTTTGGTAACTATAATAAATTGATGAAGATCTTCCAAATCAAGAAACAATTTGTCTATTGGGTAGTTGTAACAAATTGATGAAGGTTTATCTCTATAAGTTAGCAAATTGATTTTTCAAATCAATTCAAATCAAGATACTCTAGCTTTGTATACCCAAAAAATAATTCAAATAATGAGATCTCAAGGTTCTTACCAAGACATGAATTTTTTCTTTAATTTTCTAGATAGTTATGTAATCACTCAATTATATGGCATATCAAAATTAAATAGCACATATCTAACATTCTCTCCCTTTTAATGATGGCAAAATAATTAACTTGATGAAAGATTTATAAGATCTCCCTCAAACCATGCACCAAAAAAACTAAGTCACACATAGTGAATTAAGAATTTGTAGCATTAATCAATGAAGATATTTTTTTTTTTAAAGAAAAATAATAATTGCAAACAAATTTTTCAATTATTAAAAGGGAAAGGCAACAAGCTATCTTAAAAGAAATAACAAGTTGTCCTAAAAAAAAAAAAGAAAAAAAAACTCTAGGCAACACTTAAGCTACAAAATAAATAAATAAATAAAGACACATTTTATTATACAAATACAATAACCAAAATGTATGAATGAGAGTTTAGGTTGTGTTGACCACTTCCAAATGCTCTTTAATGCTTAAGAATCCATCCTCACTCAAGGGATTTGTAAAGATGTTTGTAAGTTGGTTATTTGTACCCATAAATTTAAAACCAACATCTCCCTTTAGCATATAATCTCAAATCATTAATGATGAATGAGGTTTTTAGTGAGGTTTAAGGCATTAGTGTTGTCACATCAAATGGGAACTTTAGAAAAATCTAACTTGAATTTTTCAAGAGTTTGCTTGATCTAAAGACATTATGAGTAACAATTGCTAGTGGCAAGATATTTAACTTTAACCATAGAAAGTGCTATGGAATTTTGCTTCTGATTGGACCAAGACACTAATGCACCACCTAAAAGTTGGCAAGCACCAGTGTTGCTTTTCCTATCAAGTTGATCACTAGCCTAACAAAGTTTGAGTAACCCATACAGTCTAAGTTGGTAAACCCTTTAATGTAACAAAGCACCCTTTTTAATGTAACTAAATGTGACTTTTAGGTGATAATTGAAAATGAACACATAAGCATACAACAAACATAATGTGAGGCTATTAGTAGTAAGGTAAAAAAGCCTTCCAATCATACCTTAATATAGTTTCTGATCCACTTTCTTACGAATTTTATCCTTATCTAGCTTCGTGGATGTGGACATAAGTGCACCACAAGGCTTTGAATCCTTCATTCCATACTATTTCAATGTTTCACTCATGCACTTAGTTTGGCTAATGAGATTCCATTCATGCTTTGCTTGATTTGTAAGCCTGGGAAGAAACTAAGTTCTCCCATTATACTCATTTGAAATTCTTTCTCCATTTAAGAAGCAAATTCTTTACATAGAGAATTGTTAGTTGCACTAAAAATAATATCATTAACATAAATTTATACAACTAAATTTTTATCTTTCACTGTTGTGAATAATTTTACGTTTACCTTGCCTTTGAAAAAATATTTTTTAATTAACAAGGAACTGAGTTGCTTATACTAAGCTCAGGAGACTTGCTTTAATTTGTATAAAGTTTTAGTGAATTTATACATATAATTAAGAAATTTAGTGCTTTCAAAACCTAAAGGATATTCAAGATATACTTCCTTAACAATAAAACCATTATGAAATGCACTCTTCACATCTATTTGATATAACATTCAATTCATGAAAAGATGTATATGCTATCAAGATGGAAATGACTTTTAATCAAGCCATAGGTGCAAAGGTTTCATCATAATCTATTCCCTCTTCTTGATTGTATCCTTTAGCCATTAATCTAGCCTTGTTTTAAACTACTTTCCCATTCTTATCTAGTTTATTACAAAACACCCACTTAATGCCTATGATAGAATAGTCTTGAGGTTTAAGGACTAAGGCCCATACTTGGTTTCTCTCAAATTATTTTAACTCATCCTTTATGGCATACACTTAATGCTCATCACTTAAGGCTTTTTCTACATGTTTAGGATTTATTTGAGAAATGAGTGCTAAGTTGGTGTTTAAGTGCCTAAATGATGATCTAGTCCTATGACAATTAGAAACATTACCAATGATTTGAGCTTGGAATGATTTATTGACATGCTTACATTCTCTTAGCATCTTGTGAACCATGTTTTGTAAGCTACTTGAATTTTCAAGGTTTGACTTACTTGGCTGGGGTTGCTCGATTTCAATGCTATTGACATTACTTTGAGTTGCTTTGCCTAATAAATTGGTTAAGATTTTTGCTACATTTTTTAAAGCATCTTCCTTTATTAGATTAAAATGGTTTGTTTCATCAAAATTAATATGCATAGAATCTTCTACTACTTATGATCTTTTATTGAAAACTTTTTATGCTTTACGTAAGGAAGAGTATCCTAAGAAAATACCTTCATTAGCCTTTAAATCAAAATTTTCAAGATTGTCTTTAGTGTTCAAGATAAAGAATTTACATCCAAAACCTTGAAATAATTGATTTGCAACTTTCTATCTTTCTACAACTTGGAATAAGTCTTTTTGAGTAAAGGATGAATTATAACTTAATTTGATACATAACACATCATGTGGATAACTTCAACCCAAAAATGTTTAAGCAATCTAAACTCATTTAGCATTATTTAAGTTATCTCTTGCAAGGTTTTATTTTTATATTTAGCCACCCCATTTTGTTGAGGTGTTCTTGGGGCCAAAAAAATTGTGAGAGACTCTTTGAGCATCATAAAATTTTTTGAAACCCTCATTCTCAAATTCTCCTCCATGGTCACTTTTAATTGAATTGATGGAACATCTTTTTTCATTTTGCAATTGCTTGTAAAGTCTCTTAAATGCTTGCAATGCCTCATCCTCGTACGCAAGGAATAAGACCCATGCAAACTTAGGATAATCATTTATTAGGACAAAGACCTTGAAATAATTGATTTGCGGCTTTCCCTCTTTCCACGACTTGTAATACGCCTTTTTGAGTAAGGGATGTATTAGAACTTGATTTGATACATAACACATTTTATGAAAAACTTCAGCTTAAAAATATTTAGGCAAGCTAAACTCATTTAGCATTATCTAAGTAATTTCTTGCAAGGTTAAATTTTTGCGTTTAGCCACCCCATTTTGTTGACGTGTTCTTGGGGCCAAAAAATTATGAGAGGATTCTTTGGGCATCATAAAATTTTTTGAAACCCTTATTCTCAAATTCTCCTCCATGACCACTTTTAATTAAAGTGATGGAATATCTTTTTTGATTTTGCAATTGCTTGTAAAGTCTCTTAAATGCTTACCCTCATCCTTGTATGCAAGGAATAAGATCTATGTAAAATTGATTGCAGTAATTTTGGTTTTATACTATTTGGAATAGCTCTCTCATATTCCAAAATTTTGTCTAGTGGCATTCTATCACATAATCCATTGACGACTATATAAATGACTACAATTTGTTTTTCGATTGGAAGTGGTGCATATTATGGTTGTTTGGGTACTTTTGTAAGCCTTGCACCTCTATTGAGTAATGCCTAAGTCGCAGCATCAAGGTCTAAGCCAAATTAAGCAAAGGCAGCCACTTCGCGATGTTGTGCCAATTCTAGTTTTGAACTACCACAGATGTTTTTCATAGCTTTCAACTAAGCGACAGATCTGATGCAACTGACCCACCTAAAGTGGACGCACCAGATGGACGAAAAAGGTTCATATGCAATAATTAAAGAGGTTTGGAAGTAAATAATACCTTTTTATTCTTAAAATAACTTTTTACCTATTTGCCCATCTTACAAGTGTCATAAAGTTTATCTTTCTCAAATTTTAACTTAGGTAGATATTTATAAGATTATGGTTGTTTATCTTGGAAAATAATTTCACACTTATATGTCCTAAGCACCTATGCCATAACCAAGACTCTTCCTTTACAGAAGCTAATTAAAGTTAATTGCTATGACAAAATTAACTAATGCTAAGTAAATTGAATTTAAGACCGTAAACTAAAGAGACATTATCAATAGTAAGAGACCATCCCTTACTAATCTTTCTAATGCCAATTATCTTACCTTTGGCATTATCTTTAAAAGTTACATTTTCTCCATTAATTACTTTGAGAGAAAGAAAATTTTCTACACTATCAATCATATGTCTAGAGCATCCACTATCCAAGTACCATTTGTTTTTCTTCTTCCAATTTTCCAAACATACCTATATAAGTTTTATCTAATTTAAGGTACCTAATTTGTTTGGGTCCTTTTGGTTAAGCTTTAGTACATTTTACAATGTCATAAAAATTTGTCATGCCATGAATGCTTTTTCTAATGTTACATGCTTGAATCATATGTCCAAAATCATCATAATATTGCCATCTAATGTGATATTTCTCATGTGAAAATGAACATGATGCATTAATGAAATTGTGCATATAAGGTTGAAAAGCATAGGAAAAGGTGTTAATCATACCACTAGGTGCGTGGTGGCTATGCCAAAATGATTTTATAGTCAAATTATAATGTACTTTATGTTGTCATGATGCATGTCCATACATAATGCATGATTGTTACTTCTAGGTGATAAGGATGCATGTGATTTTGTGGGGGTAGCTATAACTTAAACTTTATATAGATGACATGAGTGATTAAAGACCAATTTAGATTTATCATTAATTGGTTTTTGAGAACAATGTAGTTAGTCAAGCATTTCTTTCCCCTTAACAAACTTTAGAAAGGAAATTTTAAAGGTTTTCATTTTCCTTCTTTAGATAAAGGTTTTCTTCATTAAGCTTATTTAAAGTAATATCATGTGTTTTTTTGCAAATTTCCATTCTTTTGTATGAGTGATTCATTTTTGCTTTTTAGGATCTCATTTTCATGCTTAATTACTTTATAGTAAGCGTTGAGATCATAAATTTGGCTACTTGTTTCAACATTTCTTTTTTCGTGCATTCAAGTATGTGAATTATCTCAATATCATTACACAAGTCATAGTTAGAGTTTACCTCATCATTTTTTCCCATGAAGCACAAGTAGTTTGCTTCATCATCGGAGGACTCATCATCTAAATTACTAAAATCATCTTAAGTGGCCTTGCATGCTTTCTTGGTTGGTTTCTTACACATTTTCTTATCAAGATAATTTGCTACAATGTTTCTAGGTTTGTTACACTCATAGCAAACAATCTCCTTCTTTTGTGATGCATCATTTTTAGTGGATCACTTAAAGGACTTTCTACTAGGTTGCTTTTTCTTTCTTAATAATTTTGCAAATTTTTGCGTGAGCATCACAAACTCTTTTTGATTTTGTTCATTGAATGAATTATCATCCTTGTCATCTTCTTAATCATCTTTGGTTGCTTTTCTAGTTAAGATAGAGGACTCAAATGCCATGCCTTTCTTTTTCTCTGTGACTTTCTTTTTGAAGGTCATCTCGTATGTGAGTAATGAACCCACTATTTCATTTAGGGGTAATATGTTTAGGTCTTTTGATTATGAGATTGCAATCGCTTTTGGGTTCCATGATTTTGGGAGTGACATGAGTATTTTTTTGATGAGTTCTATATTATTAAGGTTTTTTATAAAATTTCTTAAAAAATTAATAATGTTAAAAAATTATAAATACATTTTAATATTCTCATCATTGTTTATTTCAAATAATTCATATTTATATATAAAAATATTAATTTTAATGTCCTTTACTTTGGTGGTTTCCTTATATGTCAACATAAGATTGTTTCATATCTCTTTTGTGGACTAACGGGGAAAGATATAATTTTATTCATCTTAGGTCATTACACAATAGAGTAAGTATTTGGCTCTAGAGTTAAGAGTTTGGCTTTCAAAATCTTCATAGGTATACTCACTCTTGAGTTTATTAACAATGACTCTATTTTTGTTTTGGTGATTTTTCTACGATCTTAAGCAATGATTGGTTAAACAATAGAATCATAAAAATGAAGGTATAGGATCATTTTTATTTTTTAATAGGTAAAATTTGCACCATCATAGATAGGAGTTTTGAGGGCTTACTATCTTTGGGGTAATAAATAGGTGAAGAAGAAGTCATGGATCCACTCTAGACAATAAAATTGGTGATTCAAAGATTGAACTCTAATATAGATTGACGAAATACATGTGTCTATAACATGTGTAATGTAAAAAAATTAAATAATTGCAACCAATAAAAGTTTAATATGCTATACAAATAAATTAATGTAAATATAGTAGCATTAATTTTAACTAGGAATAAGAAAATAAATCTAACAATTGTATATGTATATGCCTATGTATATATATGTATGTATATGTATATTTTTTTTTGTAGATTGTATTTTTACTTTTTTTTTTAAATTAATGTGTCATAACATTTGTATTGTGTCACATCTTTGTCACTGCATTTACATTTATGCTGAATATATAGCGCGAAGTTCTCCTATTTCTTTAATGAAATTGTTTAGGGGGACGAGTGGGACCAGAGCACGTGATTCCTTGCATATGTAAACTCGTTAATTCACTGGCTCATCCCATATACTCATGGACCCATAATGTGTAAGTTCGACGCGGTAACACACGGCCACAAAGGAGATGCGAACTTAAGGCAACAGAAAATTCATTGTAATTCGGGCCTACTCGCCTGAGGAAAAGAAAAGAAAAAGGAGGGTCGTTCGGGAGTGTCCTTTTCATGCCTTCACCTTTAAAAAATTATATTGATTCTAAAAGTCAAGTTAGTAAATAAAAAATACAACGTGATTATTTGTATATTTAAGTGATATAAAATTTTATTTTTTAAATAATAAAATTTATTAATTATGAATTTAAAATAAATAATTAGGAGAATTATTATTATTATTTTTTTAAATCTAGCAGTGAGATCTAATGTTCACCCAGATAATCTAATCAAAGGACGCGTGAGCTCCCTGGAAATGTGGTCACAAGGGACGCCTACTCCAAGTCGGCAGGCGGTAAGTTTCACTTTCAACTGCTAAGAACCTGAATTGGGCTTTTCAGGCGAGGTGTGAGAAATTACATGCCACCGCGTTACCGGGAGGAAGACGAAAGAGCCAATGAAAGATCAAATCAATCATTTTCTATATGGGAGTTTTTTTGGGACGATAATTTAAAGCCAAATCAATGTCCTTTGCCCTTTCATCCTTATAGTCACAGTAAGGTTTGGATGCAAACAGAACGAATGTTTAATATCAATATAAGTTCCCAAAATACAAAATACAAATACAATAAATAAATAAAGAGAGATTTCTTACAATTTGTAATTTATAAAAATAATTAAATATAAAATTGATTAAATGTAATGTGATAAAAAAATTTATTGGAAAGGAATCTAATTATTGTTAATGATTTTAATATCCAATATATTAATATCTAGTAAAATTCTAATATTTCTAATAAAATCAGTCAACCACAATGAAATTGCACTCTTTTCTTTGTAAGTTTTGGGAGGCCAGGACTAATTTCCATTGACTTCCGAGCAAGTAACCCTTACTCATCCCTTCATCATAACATTAAAACTTGAGTTCATTGCAACTGCAGCTGCAATTTCTTTTTGTTTTCATTGTAATCTTCGTGTGAGCATGCTTGAATCTACACAGAAATGTTGATGCCGGCGGACATAAGGCTTCCATTGAGCCCTCGGACACTAGCCAGGCCTCTATATATATATATATATCGAGAACACAAGAGTCGCGTCTAATCATCCCACATTAACATTAATTTGAAGTCTTTCGTATTCCAAACAATTAACAACATTTGTACGCACTATCTTGAGCAGAGTCACGAATCAAGAATGGATAGGCATCAAAACAATGGGAACAGTGGCGAGGCGCCGAGGATGGTTCCTGTAAGAGGTGCAGTTTTGAAGAGCAGCGTGAACAAGGTGGCCAAATTGGTTGTTGGGAAGACAAGTCTCAACTCAAAAGCCTCATCAACTGTTCATCCTTCCTAGTCTCTGTTGCTCTATCCCAAGATGTTCATTCGTTCGTTGATTGGTGTTATATATGTCTAGGTTGCACAAGGTTTGGCACTGGTTTCCATTTCTAGTTTTATATTAGGGCCCAATAAAAGATTCTATCCGAGACCACAATGGGTTGCTGTGTAGAAGGAATGAACTCAAAGTAGTAGGGCCCGTTTGTGGTCTTAGGATATAGGTCTAGTTTCCAATTAAGACAAGCTCATGTGTTCTTTTATGTCCTTTTGAAGTTTTTGGATTGTGTGTTCCTTTTGTGCTGTACTGTCAGTGTCTTTGAATTTTAATGAGAAGTGCGATGGGTGTGTTTCTGCTTTCAACTATGCAACGGAAGTGTTCTCAAATTTTCAAATATATCTCTCCACGGCAAGGTTTGAATATTTCTCTTCCTCTTAGCTCAACCCACTTCTCCAATCGACATCCTTGCCGATCAATCAGACTCCGCGTAGTGCTTGTCTCTCTTTGCCAATCAATCTCTCTTTGACCTCAGCGTGTTTAGTGGAGCCTTGATCGGAATTGTCGGTCTAATTCCCTCCTTTCTTCTCACTTAGAATATATTTTGTAACTACAAGCTAACCATTTCAAGTCTGACTTGAATTTTATTATATTCAAATTTAACTAATTTAATAAACAAATTTTACTAAAATATATCAGCATCAATGTCATTTAATAATTAAAATAGTTCAACTAAATCATGTCAAAATTTATATATTATTTAAATAAATCAAATAAATAGAAAATTATCTAATTATAAAATTAAAAAGTTAACTATAAAATATAAATTAAAAATTAATAAACAAAGTTTTTAGGATTTAAATTTTATCAATTAAATACTATTAATACAACTATTATTGGGTTGTTAAAATTAAAACTTATCAAACATTATGGTAGAATTTCCTAAGATATATGATAATCTCTTTCAAAAATCATTAATTATACTTATATGAATCCCTTGTCTATTCTTATGATTATAAAAACTAACACGAGTTTATTAAAATTTGTAAAATTTTTAACAATGATTACAAAGGTATGTTAATTTGTAAGCTATATAATTTAAGTTTAATATTTTTATGAACTAATATTAAATTTCTACTTTTGCTCCATTATTTAATATTTTAAATATGCAAGTTATGTTCAGTTATTAACCCAAATGAAAATCAAAAGTATTAAATTTGATTAACTGAGATAATTTAAAACAATCAGAATATCAATTTGTTAACAAAATTTAGTGATTATATTCTTACCTAGTCACTCATATTCAATAAAACACATGAATAAACAACTAAAAATTCACAAAACATCTTAAAAAAAATTAGTAAATGATGAGGAAGAATAGAAGAATGTAGGAAGGTCAATAGTTTTCTAGTCTTGCATGTTTGTCTCTCATCTTCATTGTTTTTAGGTCCTCTACTTGTTCTTTCATCCTCTCATTCTCCACCACTTGGAACCACCTTTTTATGATGCTTTTTCCTCAAAATATAGACTTTTCAAAATCTTAAATTGGCTAGTAGATATTCCCACAAAATCAACTTCAATCCCTATCTTTTAAAACTCCTAATTTTATTATGATTAATGTTTAAATTTACACCACCTACTTTCATCTAACTTTTGAACATCATAAAGACAAATTTCAGGTTGGTCATATTATGAAAGTTATAGCACTGTGTCTCATGTTTTCAAAAAGGTAAAGAATGCCTCAATCCAAAGTTCGTAACTCCAATTATAGCCCAAAAACTAAATAATGCCTAAATTGTTAATAGAAATTCATGTTGAAATATACTAAGTCCTACATTTTTCCTTCCTAGAAAAGGTCTCTCTAATTGGGCCTTTCTATCCACCATTGTTATGATCTAACTTTCTCCATATTTCCATTGAAAATTTTATTGTGAATATGCATGAAACTACGATGGATATTAATTTGCCTTTAAATAATCTTTCAAAAAAGAAACTCTTATTGGTCTTTTTAGTTTCATGTCTCTCCTGGTAACACGGTGGTGTGCAATGTTACCTAGAAATCAACCCTACGTGTGAGGACCCAACTCAAGTTCTTTGCTGGAGGTGAAACTTCTTACCGGCAAGCTTCATGTTAAGCATTCTTTTGAAAATCCTGTTATTTTTTCTTCGTGTTAGATCATTGATTTATTTTCTTTGTTTTCTTTCTTCTTTTTTTTTTTCATTATTTTGTGGGGATGGGGGATAAGTGGAAAAATTGGTGCTTGAACTCTAGTCCTCTTTGTCATTAAATCTAAACTTATGAAATTCAGTGAAGTTTCATTTTTCATCTTTTTTAATTTGAACATTGAAATTCACCACATATTTTTTTATGTAGGAGGAAGACTGAATTATAGATATTTTTCTGTTTTAGTTTCTTATTTGTTTTTCTTGGCGATTGGTACTTTTCCTAGATATGCATCGAATGTGTTTGTGAACAGATGGCACAAGCCAATTTACACGTTTATCATACATACGCACATAGACATACACGATACATGGATAGAGTTTTCTTATTTCTTTGATGAAATTATTTAATAGGATAGGTTGGACTAGAGCAATAATTGTTTACTTAGCAAACTTCCAAGCTACTACTCACCTTCAAGGGTGAAAACATAAACACTTACAGATTTTATCTCATTTAAATTAAAAATCCAGTTAACATCGCTATACCTTTCTAGTACAACAAGAAATTTACTATAAAAGATACCATAATTCATGGTAACTCTTAAATATCTTTAAAATCTTATTAAAGTATTCTAATGATTATGGTTTGGATTGTGAGTATATCTACTTAGTTCATATACAACATATGCAACATTAAGATATGTAAAATTTATTAAATGCACTAAACTACCAATTATTTTAGCATATTTAGATTAAAATATAGAATCACCATTATGTTTTACCAAATATATATTTACATTAAAAGGAGTTAAAACTAGTTTTACATCAAAGTTTATCTATATAATGCTCATAAGATAGAAATAAACTATTAGGAGTTCTATATGTCTGGACTCCTAAAATAACATTTGCTTATAAATAACGACTTTATATTGACTATCAATTTCATATTAGAACTAAATATGAGTATGTCATCAACATATAAACATATAATCACACAAGTATCATTTTCAATTTTTGTATAAACACATTTATCAACACCAACAATTGAAAAACCATTATTTAGGTGCTTGTTTCAACCTATATAGAGATTTCAACAAGTTTATAAACCTTTTTCTCATGATCTGGAGCTATACAACCTTCAATTTGTGACATATAAATCTCATCATTAAGATCATTATATACAAATTCAATTTTAACGTCCATTTAATGAATAAAGAGATTATAAACAAATGTTAATGCAATCAAAATTCTAATGGATGCAATTTTAACAATAGGAGCAAAAGTTTCAAAGTAATAAATATTCTTCTTTTAGGTATATCCTTTTGTAACAAGTCTCACCTTATATTTGTCAATAGATCCATCTAGTCTATATTTTTCTTAAAAATCCATTAGCAACTTATAGGTTTAGCTCCTATAGGTAAATCCATTAGTTCCTATATACCATTATGATTTAAAAAATTTTTCTCACTTTCTATGGCTTCCATCCATATAATGGAATCACTAAAGAATACTGCTTCAAAATAAGTCAAAGAATTATTATTCAGTACCAGAGTGTAGAAGGCATTACCAAAAGTGCTTTTAATTTTTTGTCTCTTACTCCTCCTTAGCTTTGGTTCACAATATGTATGATAAAAGACCCTTTTGTAAACTTAACCATAGCGGCAGATGGTTATGTTAATTCCTTTTTCATAAAATATATGATCAAAGAATTCTACATTTTTTTTGTCTCAATGATGGTATTAACATCAAGCACATCACTCTTAATTACAAGAAAAAGATAAGAAGCATTTTGATTTACATAACTTATAAACATGCAATCAGAAGTTTTAGAACCTATTTTCCTTTTTTCTTTTTTGGTTTAGGTAGAAATACTTTAAGCAAGACACCTTTACACTTTAAAATAAATTATACTAGGAGAATACCGCTTCCACAATTCGTATGGAGTCTTACCTATTTTTTCTAAATAAAATTCAATTTTGACCTCATAAGTTATTAGGAGACCCAAAACTAGCAAGCATAACATTCATCATTTCTTTCAACATCTTATTTTTCCTTTCTACTACCCCTCTTGACTCTTGTGTAGATGGAGGTGAGACTTTATGGATAATTTCCTCTCTTTTATAAAAATCTAATAACAACTAAGAACTATACTCTCCTCCTTTATTTGATTTAAATTGCTTTATCTTCCAGCCTAACTGGTTTTCTACTTTCATCTTATATTTGATAAATATATCATATACTTTATCTTTATCTCTCAGTAATAAAACCTTGGTATATATAGAATAGTCATCAATGAAAGTCATATAAAATCATTTGCTACCTTTAGTTATAATACTCTTTAAGTCTCCCAAATCAGAATAGATTAGGTTCAATCTTTCAATTTTTCGTTGCACTGATTTGTAATTTTTCTTACCTAATTTAATCTCCACACAAATCTCACATTTACTCACATCACCAAGTAAATTTTCAATTAGACCAAATTGTTTTAACTTTTGAATATAGGGATTACACGCATGTCCAAATCTAGCTTGCCATAAATCATAAGAATCAATAGTATAAGTAAAAGAAGTAAATATATTATTATTAATAATACCAAGTATATTTAGAATGTAAATTCCTTGGTTGCGGTAACCCTTTCCCATAAATACAACATTTTTAGTTATAACAATTTTGTTAGACTTAAAAGAGACCTTTACTCCAATCTTCCTTAGCAAGGACACAAAAACCAAATTGATGCGAATCTTAACACATAAAGTACATCATACAATGCCTTTCCTGAAGTGAGTTGGATAAAGACTTTGCCCTTCCCCAGAACAAGTGTTATTCTTGAATCTCCCATGAAGACATTTTCTTCTACGTTCCCTATTGGTGTGTAGGAGGTAAATGCACTTATATCCCCATAAATGTGCCTTATAACACCATAATATATTGCTCACTCTTTTAAGTTGGTGGCAACATTGACTTCAGAGATGATAATAATAATAACATCTGCTTCTACCAAATTGACATTTGGTTTTATAGGTACATCACCCCCTTTTTTATGCCTACATTAGGGGGCATAATGCCCTAGTTTCTTCCACATACATAACAAACACCTTTCCATTTGAAGCTTAGGTTATTGGTCTTGGGTTTATTATACTTTTGGGACCAAATATCAGACCTTTTTCTGTTGTTATGGTGATGATGATTGTGATGACTTTTATCTCCTTTCCTTTGTTCCACCACATTTCCCTTTGATGTGATTTTCTTTGCCCATGCTTCCCTTAATCAGATTTTGTTCTTGTCTTTAATTAAGATATGTACAATGACATCTTTCAATGACATATGCTTTCTTTTGTGTTTGAGTTGCTACTTATAATCATTCCAAGATTATGAAAACTTTTCAATAAGGCAACCTACTACATATTCCTTTAACAGCTTGATGTTCTTATTCTTTAGGTCATCCAGCTGCTTATGATATTCATTAATTTGATTATGAACACTTCTTTCATCAAACATTTCAAAATATAAATGGATATATATATATATATATATATATATATATATATATACACATTATAACAATTAGATTATTTATTTTATAAAATTATGTAATTTTTATTTTTAATATTTATAACAATTTATGAATGTTTACATATAATAAACACACACATGTTATACACAATATAAATAATATAATTTGTCAAATAGTAATATTTAATTATTATATATCTTATATAGTTATATAATTTTGATATAAGTTAATATATTAAAATAAATAATAAATAATAATATATATATTTTTTATTTTTATAAATAATGTGTCATGATGTATGAAATTTTTTATATTATAAGGTCTATGGAAATTTAATATATAGACTTTTATATTTTCAAAAAGAAATTATTTTTATAATTTAAATTTGTTATCTTTTGATTTTAATTTTACTAATATATTGTGTCTCGAGTCTCACCTATTATAATACGGGGAAAATTTGTGAAAAAGTGAGAAAGAATTTTTTTTATTAAAATCTACTAGTTAGATGTAATGATCACCCAAATAATCTAATCAAAGGACGCGTGAGTTCCCTGGAAATGTAGTCACCGGGGACGCCAACTCCAAGTCGGCAGCGGTAAGTTTCACTTTCAACTGCCAAGAACTTGAATTGGGTTTTTCAGGTGAGGCGTGAGTAATTACACGCCACCGTGTCGGCGGGAGGGAGACGAAGGAGCCAATGAAAGATCAAATCAATCATTTTCTATCTGGGAATTTTTTTTGGAGGATAGTTTAAAGCCAAATCAATTTCCTGTCCCCTTTCATCCATATAGGCGATGCAAACAGAGCAAATGTTTAATATGAATATAAGTTCCCCAAATACAAAATATAAATAAAATAAATACATAAATAAAGAGAGGGGTCAAATTTTTTTTATAATTTATAATTTATAAAAATAATTAAATATAAAATTAATTAAATATAATGTGATAAAAAAAATTATTGAAAAGGAATCTAATTAATGTTAATAATTTTAATATCTAATATATTAATATCTAATAGAATTCTAATATTTCTAATAAAACCAGTCAACCACGATGAAATTGCACCCTTCTTTTCCTTGTAACTTTTGGGTGGTCAGGACTAATTTGCAATGACTTCCTAGCGAGTAACCCTTGCTCATCCCTTCATCTGAACATTAAAACTTGTAAACTGCTTATTAAGTTCTTTGCAACTGCAGCTGCAATTTCTTTATGTTTCCATTGTAATCTTCGTGTGAGCATACTTGAATCTACGCAGAAATGTTGATCCTGGCGGACATAAAGCTTTCATTGAGCCCTCGGACACTAGCGATGCCTATATATAGAGAGAGAAACAAGTGTCATGTCTAATCATCCCACATTAACATTAATTTGAAGTTTTTTATATTCCAAACAATTAACAACATTTGTACGCACTATCTTGGGCAGAGTCACGAATCTAGAATTGTCTTTGAATTTTAATGAGAAGTGCGATGGGTGTGTTTCTGCTTTCAACTATGCAACGGAAGTGTTCTCAAATTTTCAAATATATCTCCCCAAGGCAAGGTTTGAATATTTTCTCTTCCACTTAGCTCGACCCACTTCTCCAATCGACATCCTTGCCGATCAACCAAACTCCCCCTAGTGCTTGTCTCTCTTTGCCAATCAATCTCTCTTTGACCTCGTGTTTAGTGGAACCTTGTTCGGAATTGTCGGTCTAATTCCCTCCTTTCTTCTCACGTAGAATATATTTTGTAACTACAAGCTAACCAATTCAAGTCTAAATTGAATTTTATTATGTTCCAGTTTAACTAATTTAATAATCAAATTTTATAAAAAGGAAATTTGTATTAGTGTCATTTAATAATATAGTAACCAAACTAATTCAATTAAATCATGTAAATTTTCTATATTATTTAGATAAAATAAATAAGGAGAAAATTATCTAATAATAAAATTAAATGTTAATTATAAAATGAAAATTAAAAATTAATAGATAAGATTTTTAGGACTTGAATTTTATCAATTAAATACTATTAATATAACTATTTATGGGTTGTTAAAATTAAAACTTATTAAACATTATGACAAAATTTCCTAAGATATATGATAATCTCTTTCAAAAATCATCAATTATACTTATATTAATCACGTATCTATTATAAAAATTAACACGAATTCATTAAAATTTGTGAAATTCTTAGCAATGATCACAAAGGTGTGTTAATTTGTAAGTTACACAATCAAAGTTTAATGCTTTTATGAACTAACATTAAACTTCTACTTTCACTCCATTGTTTAATATTTCAAATGTGTAAGTCATGGTCAATTACTAACACAAATGAAAATCAAAAGCATTAAATTGGATTAACTGAGATAATTCAAAATAATCAGAATATCAATTTGTTAATAAATTTAGTGACTACATTCTTACCTTAGAATAAAAGATTTAACTACTTATATTCAACAAAACATATGAATAAACAACTAAAAATTCACAAAACATCTTAAAAGAAATCAGTAAATGATGAGGAAGAATAGAAGAATGTAAGGAAGGTAGATAGTTTTCTAGTCTTGCATGTTTGTCTCTCATCTTCATTGTTTTTAGGTCCTTTACTTGTTCTTTCATCCTCTCATTCTCCACCACTTGGAACTTATGATGCTTTTCCCTCAAAATATAGACTTCTCAAAATCCTAAATTGGCTAGTAGATATTTCCCACAACATCAACTTCAATCCTTATCTTTTGTAACTCTTAATTTTATACTGATTGATGTTTAGATTTACACCACCTACTTTCATCTAACTTTTGAACATCATAAGACAAAATTTCAAGTTGGGCATATCATGAAAGTTGTAGCATTATGTCTCAAGTTTCCAAAAAACTAAAGAATGCCTCAATCCAAAGTTCTTAACTCCAGTTATAGCCCAAAAACTAAATGGTGCCTAAATTGTTAATATAGAAATTCATGTTGAAATATATTAAGTCCTACATTTTTCCTTCCTATAAAAGGTCTCCTTAATTGGGCTTTCTATCCACCATTGTTATGATCTAACTTTCTCCATATTTTCATTGAAAATTTTATTGTGAATATGCATGAAACTACGATGGATATTGATTTGCCTTTAAATAATCTTTCAAAAAAGAAACTCTTATTGACCTTTTTAGTTTTATTTCTCTCTTGGTAACACGGCAGCATGAAATGTTACCTAGAAATCAACCCTATGTGTGAATACCCAACTCAAGTTCTTTGTTGGAGGTGAAACTTCTTAGTGGCAGGCTTCATGTTAAGCATTCTTTTGAAAAGCCTATTGTTTTTTTTTTTATTGTTAGATCATTTGATTTCTTTTCTTTGTTTTCCTTCTTTTTCTTTTTTTGATTTTTATTATTTTGTAGGGAGGGGGGATAGGTGAAAAAATTGCTGCTTGAACTCTAGACCTCTTAGTCATTAAATCAAAACTTATGAAATTCAGTGAAATTTTATTTTTTATTTTTTTTAATTTGAACATTGAAATTCGCCGCATATTTTTTTTTATGCAAGAGTAGGACTAAATTATAGATTTTTTTTGTTATAGTTTCTTGTCTAATTTTCTTGGCAATTGGTATGATGTGCACTTTAAATAGTGAGTTAATATAAATAGTATTAATCTACTTAACCCAAGAAATTTTAGAGAGTAGTAAAATGAAGTATGAAAAAGGTGATTTTTGTATATTAAAATGAAGAAAAGACACCTCTTTATACTATTTTTTTGATTTATTTTCTCATAAAAATATGTATTAAATATAAAGATAATGGCTGGTGGTTATTAAGGTTTTATTGTTATAACAGTTTGTTTTCCAATGGACAAAAATGATTCATTTTTCAACAGACAAAAATAGCTAGTTTTCTAATGAACAAAAAATGACTAACTTTTCAATAAATAAAAATGACTAGTTGCTTAATATGGTATACAAGTTTTTTAAATTATACTTATTTTTTTTTTCACATTCTCCCACATATTTTAAAAAGCTAAACTTTGTTGGGTAAACTAATAAATATATAACATATCACATTTAGTGCCTTTCAGATTACAAATTAAAGACTATAAAGTATAAGCTTTGATATTTAGAAAGATGGTGAAATTAAAAATTTCTATAAACCATGAGTTCTTTATAAATAACAGTGAGCTTGCTTTCATGTTATATTCTCTAACATTATACTATTTGATGTAATTTAGTGTTGTAAGGCCTCGTGCTTCCTCGATTTATTTTAGTGAGAGCTTTAGAGATTTTACCTAGGATCTCATAGGAGCTGCCTCACTCCATTCTCATATAGTTGAATCAATCAAGTGTGTATTCCAATCACACACCAACCATTAGGGCTATAAAATTCATTAAGAATATACCTTAACCTTCAATATTGGAATTATTGCACTATTTACACTATAAAAAGGGATTTTATAATCTTAATAATGTACACAAAGTCAATTAATAACTTATTATTATCCATATGAACCTATTTCAAGGTATCTCTTATCACATAGGTTAGGATCCTATCACTCTTGACCATGCTTTATATGTAGTAGTCCCATTCCACTTGATGTAATTTTCACTAGCTTTCTGCCTAGTGGCTTTGTTAGAAAATCCACCAAATTCATCTCTAATTTTACAAAATTAACTAATATTACTCCATTATTCAATAGCTATTCATCTAATTCATATTTCAAACAAATATGTTTGTTTCTCCTATTATATGATTTGCTTTTTATACAAGTAATGGTGACTTGGTTATCACAATGCATCGACATTAATGGTGTTGATTTCACCCATAATAGAATATCCATTAGGAAATTCCTCAACCATTCTACCTCTTCAAGGTTATAAACTCGAATTCCATGATGCATCCAACAATAATTATTTGCTTAGCAGACTTCCAAGCTACTACTCCACCTCTAAGGGTGAAAATATAAACACTTATAAATTTTAACTTATTTAAATCAAATATCTAGTTAACATTGCTATACCCTTTTAGTATAATAGGAAATCAACTATAAAATATACCATAATTCATGGTACCTCGTAAATATCTCATAAATCACGTTAAAGTATTCCAATGATTATGGTTTGGATTATGAATATATCTATTCAATCTATATACAACATATGTAATGTTAAGATATGAAAAATTCATTAAATGCATCAAACTACCAATGATTTTAGCATATTTACATTGAAATACAGAATCACCATTGTATTTTACCAAATATACATTTGAGTGAAAATGAGCCAAAACTAGTTTCACATTAAAGTTTATCTATATAATGCTTATGTGACAAAAATAAACTATTAAGAGTTCTATAAATTTGGACTCCTAAAACAACATTTGCTTGCAAATAATGTCTTTATATTGACTATCAATTCCATATTAGAACTAAATATAAGTATGTCATTAACATATAAACATATAATCACACAAGCATCATTTTCAATTTTTGTACAAACACATTTATCAATACCAACAATTGAAAAAACATTAGAAATTAAAACATTATCAAACTTCTCATGTCATTCTTTAGGTGCTTGTTTCAACTTATATAGAGATTTAACAAATTTTTACAAACCTTTTTCGCTTGATTTGGATCTACACAACCTTTAGGTTGTGACAAATAAATCTCTTCATTAAGATCACTATATAAAAATGCAGTTTTAATGTCCATTTAATGAATAAAGAGATTATAAACATATGTTAATGCAATCAAAACTCTAATGGATGCAATTTTAACAACAAGAGCAAAAGTAACAAAGTAATCAATATTCTTTTTTTGGGTATATCCTTAGGTAACAAGTCTCACCTTATATTTGTCGATGACTCCACCTAGTCTATAATTTTTCTTAAAAATCCATTTGCAGCTTATGGGTTTAGCTCCTACAAGTAAATCCATTAGTTCATATGTACCATTATGATTCAAAAAATTTATCTCACTTTATATGACTTATATCCATATAGTGGAATCATTCGAGGATACTATTTCAAAATAAGTCAAAGAATCATTGTTCACTACTAAAGTGTAAAAGGCATTATCAAAATTATTTTCAATTCTTTGTCTCTTACTCCTTTTTAACTTTGATTCATAATGTGTGATAAAAGACCCTCTTTCAGACTCAACTATAGTAGTATATGGTTGTGTTAATTCCTTTTTCATAGAAAATATATGATTAAAAAATTTTACATTTTTTTTTGTCTCGATAATGGTATTAGCATCAAGTACATCACTCTTAATTATAAGAAAATGATAAGTAGCACTTTAATTTGCATAACTTATAAATATGCAATCAAAAGTTTTAAAACCTATTTTCCATTTTTTTTAAGCAAGACACCCCTACACATTTTAAATAACTTACATTAGGAAAATACCCCTTCCACAATTCAATTGGAGTCTTACTTTTTCTTTAAATAAAATTTGCTTTTTGACCCCATAAGTTATTAGGAGCCGTAAAACTAACAAGCATAACATTTATCATTTCTTTCAACATCCTATTTTTCCTTTCTACTACCCCTTTTAACTCTAGTGAATAAGAAGGTGAGAGTTTATGGATAATTCCCTCTCTTTCACAAAAATTTGATAACAACTAAGAACCATACTCTCCTCCTTTATTTGATCTAAATTGCTTTATCTTCTAACCTAACTAGTTTTTTACTTTGATCTTATATTTGATAAATACAACACATACTTCAATTTTATCTCTCAATAATAAAACCCTAGTAAATTTAGAATAGTCATCAATGAAAGTCACATAAAATCATTTACCATCTCTGGTCATAATACTCTTTAAGTCTCCCAAATTAGAATAGATTAAATTTAGTAATTCAATTTCTCATTGCATTGATTTGCAATTTTTCTTGGCTAATTTAGTCTCCACACAAATCTCACACTTACTCACATCAACATGTAAATTTTCAATCAGACCAAATTGTTTCAACCTTTGAACATATGGATTACTCACATACCCTAATCTAACATGCCATAAATCATAAGAATCAATAGGATAAGTAGAAGAATTATATGTATTATTATTAATAATACCAAGTAGATTTAGAATGTAAAGTCCTTGGTTACAATAACCTTTTCCCATAAATTCATTATTTTAAGTCATGACAACTTTGTTAAACTCAAAAGAGACCTTTACTCCAATCTTCCTTAACAAGGACACAGAAACCAAATTGATGATAATCTCAAGGACATAAAGCACATCATTTAAGGATAGTGCCTTTTTTGAAGTGAGTTTAACAAGGACTTTTTCCTTACCCAGAACAAGTGTTATTCTTGAATCTCTATGAAAACACTTTCTTCTACATTCCCTATTAGTGTGCAGGAGGTAAATGCACTTCTGTCCTTACAAATGTACCTTGTATCACCATAATTTGTTGCCCACTCTTTTAAGTTGGTGGCAACATTGACTTAAGAGATGATAGCAATAATAACATCTGCTTCTACCAAATTGGCATTTGGTTTTACAGGTACATTACTCCCTTTTTTATGCTTATATTAAGGGGCATAATGCCCTGGTTTCCCACACATGTAACAAACAGCTTTCCTTTTGAAGTTATGGTTATTGGTCTTGGGTTTATTATGCTTTTAGGACCAATTATAATACCTTTTTTTGATGTGATGGTGAGAATGATTATGATAACTTTTGTCTCCTTTCCTTTGTTCCACCACCTTTCCCTTTGATGTGATTTATTTTGCCTATGCTTCCCTTAATCAGATTTTATTCTTGTCTTTAATCAAGTTATGCACAATGACATCTTCTAATTACATATGCTTTCTCTTGTGTTTGAGTTGTTACTTATAATCATTCCAAGACTATGGAATGAGGCAACCTACTACATATTCCACTAAAAGCTTGATGTTCTCATTCTTTAGGTCATCCAACTACTTGTGATATTCATTGATTTGATCCTGAACACTCTTTTCATTCAACATTTCAAAATGCAAATGATTAGTTATAATAAACTTTTGCATACCAATATCCTTCACCATATATTTTTTGATTATTTTTTCCCATATTTCTTTTGCTTCTTTTGAAGAACAATAGACGCCAAAATGATCATTAGATAATGTACTGAAAATGATGCGATGATAAACTTTATTGGCTTGTTCCTAGATAGGAATCCTTTTATCATAATTCTCAGAGTCAAGCATTGGTTTAGGTTCTGAAAAGGCAAAGGCAAAACCTAATACATCTAAAGCTAAGAAAACACATTCTTACAAGTATTTAAAGTGGGAACTAGTAAAAGTTTCAATCTTAAAGGTGTCTAGCAAGAACTTGGAATCATGTGGAATTGATTCATTTTACGAAAGAATAGAAGTAGAATTATTGATAGTAGAAGTAGGGGCAAATTGATTAATGTTTACATCTATGATAACAAATGTAAAAAAATTATCCTTAAGATTGATAGTAATAGAAGACAATATAAAAAATATAAATGTAATAGAAATCAAGCTCAATAGTAAAATTTAATACCTGAGGCATGCTCAACACTATCCTTTAGGATAATTTTTTCCTTTGCAAACAATGTTTCAATGTAATAGGTTATAATGGTTATCCTCCCAAGATATAATAAACCCTCCTACTAATGCACATTTTAAATAATAAGGCAATAGAAATAGTATTAATTTGCTTAACTTAACAATTTTTAGAGGGCAACGGAATGAAGTATGAAAAATGTGATTCTATATATTGAAAAGAAGAGAAGAAACCTTTATATACTATTTTTTTGGTTTAATTTCTTATAAAGTTAGGTATTAAATATAAATATAATGACTGGAGGTTATAGAGGTTTTATTTTTGTATGGACTAGTTTTCCAATAGACAAAACTGATTCATTTTCCAACTCACAAAAACTATTCATTTTCCAACGAACAAAAATGGCTAGTTTTCCAATGAACAAATAATGGTTAATTTTTTAACAAACAAAAATGAATAATTTTTCAATATAGGATGCAAGTCTTTTATAATATACTTTTTTTTTCTTTAATAGTCTTATCCTTGTTTTCACAAAGTGTGGTTACTTCCATGATTTAAACATGTGAAGTCACATGTGTACCCAGCCTATCAATAAAGAAGTTAGTCCTTTCAATTAGAGGTTTTGCACTAGTTGAATTGAAATCACTTGGATGCACTTTGTTGTTAAGACAACAACAACTACTTTGTTTTGTTTATGATTGTTTTCATCATAGATAGCCAACATATTCTTTGATGGATAAAGATACTTCCAATGCTAAATCACACCCTAAGAGGCAATGACTCCTGAAACACCAAGTTAGATTGGTTAAGAGAAAGGACTCTGCTTGCTATGAGATTGTTCCAACCCAAGATCCTTTGTTGTTTGAGAAAGAATTCTTTGTTGTTATCCATGCACGCCAATTAGTAGCCCAAAATGATGGAATAATACTAATAGGATTAGCAAGTCCTTCAGGGGATAAGAAGATGATTTTTAAAAAAAGATACTCGACTTATAGAAATAATAATTGATATATTTATAATATATTATTTTTAATAAAAATTAATTTATTTTTCTATTATTTGAGAGGAATGTTAAATGTGAGATATATATTAGAATAAATCTCTCAAACTTCATAAATCTTATATTCTTTTTAGGATTAAAACCCATAATTTCAAAGATAAAGGCTTAAATTTTTAACAAGTAGAATGTTTTATGAGTGATATACCCTTTTCTTGTTTATAACTTTTGTGGTATTAAAGAATCCCATAATTACGTAGATTTGATTATAATTAAGGTAGAATTCCAATAACAATTACAATGAAGGTTTTTGTGTTGGTAAATATAGGCTATTATGACCAAATCATATATCTCTGTGTATTATAATTTTTTTCTTTATTAATTTATTATTTCACATAATTCATTAGATTGTGTTAAAAATATAAAAATCTCTATCTTTAAGATATAAAAAGCTAATATAAATTATAACCTTCATATGTGTTTTTACCCACAAACATAAGGTTTTAAAATGTTATTTGACATGGTATCCATATCTTAATATGGGTACGCTTCTTTTATATACTTTTGATTTTGTTCATATTTAAGTTTCATTGTTGGGCATGAATCTCCTTGTCTCCACAACATGATGAGCCTCACTTGTTGATGGTATAATGTCACCATTCACCTATATATGTTACTTTTTATATAGGTCAATTTGTTTGTTGTTTAAGTCAATACACAAGCACTTTTTTTTTTTTAAAAAAAAAAAAAGAGGGGGTGGGGGGATCATAGTTCAATTTTTATTTAATTTTTGGTTTTCTTTTTTGGGAGGGGAGGATTTTTTCCAAGTCTTTAAGTTTAAATGACCAAATATTATATGCATTACTTATGTGCCTTCATAGGAGGATGAAACGCATTTACAAGTAACTATGTGTTTATCTTTTGTTGGCTCTTACATTTTTAAGAAAGATGAAAATACTCTATGATTCATGTTCATCTTGAGGTAGGCTATTAGAGAATACTACAATTGGGGAGATTTGATTATAATTAAAATAAGATTTTATGAATTAATTTGTGTAAATTTAATTGAAAGAAAAATATGATTTTAGTAATTAATCGATATCAAAGTTGAATCCTTAACCTACTATATATATTGAAATTCATGCATCATATGAAACATAATTCAATAAGAAAGATGTCACCGTTATGAGTTTTTGTGTCCATAGACATAAGTCATCACACTTGAATCATGTATATCTTTTTGTATTATTATTTCACATCTCTTTCTTAATTTATTTACTCATATAATAAAGTTTATATTTTGGCATGGGGTACGAACATCACTGATTTGCAAAGATGTACTAACATGTAATCCTTAGTCTTCCATGCACCAAAATATAAAAAATTTTAAAAATGCTTATTTAGTTCTTTGTAAATGAAGCTAAAATTTCATTGGGCTTGCTATGAAAGTTCCTTTACTCCTTTCACTAATGATCAAGCTAAAAATATGGTCATAATGCTTGGCTTACAACTACAAGATCTTTAATGATCCTTTTAGACTATAACTATTAAGGGCTCAAACAACCCTTAATAGCTTAAGCTCTTAAAGTGTTCATTCTCCAACATCATTCATATACAATATTTCTCATGGAAACTAAAAAGAAAAGGTGTTATAGTTATAGGCCCAAGCAAATTTTGAGTTTTGTAAGAATAAAATATCTTAATCCTATAAAAGGGGTAGGTGGGTTGGCCCTTCAGTGGAAGTAAGAGGGGAGTCCAACTATCCTAAGGAAATTAAAACACTTCTTTCATAGAGAATTTTTTGGGTACAAATCGAGAGATGACTAGTTTTTGTTTTGTGTATATTGTTACCTAATCAAAAGCTGTTGACAATAAGTGTGACAAAAGATAGAATCCTATAAACTAAATGCAAGGGTCCCTTGGATGTGTGGGGGGGATTTTCAATACAATGCTAGAAAGTATTAAGAAGCAAGGAAAGTAACTGTTTGAGAGGCATTACAAAGGCTTTTCAGCAATTCCTTAACATATACTTACTCATTAATTTAGGATAAAAAGAAAATCCATACACCTAGTATAACAACTTGATCAGCCATCAAAATGTTGTTGAATGATTGGACCATACTGTCACAAATATGGATTAGTGTGAGTTGTTCCTTTAGACTCTCTTATTTCATGAGCATATACTTAAATCAAACCATTGGCCTATTGTGCTCAATGTAGTTTATCCATGCAAGACACATTAAAGGATTTAAATTTGAGACTAAGTGGATTGAGGAGCTTAAGTGCTCGTAAATTATAGTGAAATATTGAATCTAGAGAGCACCTAGTTCAGTTAGCTTCTAATTGATGAAGAAAACTTCTCATTTACCTCTTAATTAGCCAACAAAAAACAAACCTCTAGGAAAGTGTGATAACCCTGGAGTACAAAATGAATAAGCAATATCAAATTGAAAATTGAAACACTCAAGTGAGAAATTAAGGTAATTCAACAATATTATCAAATAGAGCAATCCTTGGAGAGGGAAAGTGCCTTGACTAAACAACTTGACGATTCTTCGGCTCAAAAGAAACAATATTAGCATCAAAGGTCTTGGATAAATTGGCTTCCATTGTAACCACAATATGTAATTCTTTTACACAACCACAATCCACAAATAACAAAGAAATTTGATTACTTAAATCAAAATAGAGGAAGGCTAATAGATAAACAATGAGCTAGAAATTAAGAATTATATCCACTCCTTCCAAGACTTATATAAAAGAGGGTTTATTAAAGGAGTTCAAGAAATCCTAAAAGTTGTACACCCCATTGTGACCCAACAAAAAATGATAACTTCGGTAAAGAGATTTCTTATGATGAAATTACACATGTAATATCTGAGATAACAGAACTTAAGGCACCTAGCTCAAATGGTTATCTAAGGTTGTTATACTAGAAATATTGGAGTATTATAGGATTAGATGTCATCAAAATGGTCTTATGCTTATTCTTTATGAGTTATCTCCAAATTGAACGCAATCATACTCATATTGCCTTAATCATAAAAGCATAACTCCGAAAAACAATTGATCAATTTTGCCTTATAAATATTTATGACTTTTCATATAAAATTATCTCCAAGATCCTAACTAATAAACTAAAGTTTTAACTATTACAGATAGTTATCTTTGCACAAAAATGATGCAAACCTCAAAAGATGTGGTTAAGGAACCTAAAATGCACAAAGAATTGAACAAAAACCTAAGAAAGCTAAAACAAATTTTAACTATGTAAAACCTATACCCAATATTCAAGAAACATGAACTTAAGGTATAAAGAAGTATATAAATGTTACACTCCAAAAAAGAAGGGATTTAAAAGTGATAAATCAAATTAAATGTCACAAAAAGAATTTGTTCTTGATAAATTCTTTAGTTCTTAAAAGAATCAAATAAAAAAATTCTCACTTTTGTTTTCACTAATGTTCTATATTTTTTTAACAATGAAATTAACCCTATTTATAAGCTAAATAAACAACCCTAAAAATCCTAAAAATAACGATAATAAGAAATTATTATTTTTTATTGAAAACTCCTATTTTATAACAAAGTCTTAATTAGGAGCAAATTTTATTGTAACCCTAATCCATTAAGTACTCTAATCAAATTAATAAAGTCTTAACCTACATTAAGAAGTGTTTTGCTGCCCTTCAAACTTGAATTTTCATCTTTAGCCCAAATTTCTTTAATCAGCCTACTAAGTGTCTCTTTCATCCATTTAACTCTTGAACATATCATTAGCCCTTCTCGAATACTTAATGGATTCTTAGAAGCCCTCAATGCATTGGCCTTTTGATGGATTTCATCACAAACAAATTTATTTTTAACCACCATGTACAAGAAAATATCTTAATAGCCCATAAATGCTTCTATTGTTTAAAATATAGGTGCAACAAATAGGGAATATATAACCCTTAAACTAGATATGCAAAAGACTCGCAATATTGTTGAATGATATTTCCTCGAATAGGTTATGGAAAAACTTGGCATTAATGGATGGTGGGTCACTCAAGTTACACAATGTGTTCAAATAGTTTCTTAGTATATTTTGGTTAATGAAAAAGCCTCGAACCCTTTCTCCCCCACTCAAAGTTTAAGGCAAGTTGATCCTTTATTGCTTCACTTATTCCTCTTAATGTTGGATATTTTATCTTAGTCCTTAAAGTATATAGTTCTGCAATGACAAATTCTTGGCTATAGAATTAAGTCATATTGTCCATCAATCTCTCATGTATTTTATCCAGATGACATTCTCCTTTTTGAGTAAGCCTTGGTATTGGAAGTTATGGCTTTAAAGTAGATTATTGAGAGGTATTATAAGTCATTGAGCCAAATTTTGAATTACAACAAGTTTGGTATCTAATTTAGTCATAACATCGGCTTGGATATCATCATAAAGATTCTTGGCATCTTTGATATGAAGTGGTTGGCTTATAGAGATATTAAAAACAAGAGAAGACACCTTTATATACTATTTTTTTGGTTCAATTTCTTATAAAGTTAGATATTAAAAATAAAGATAATGACTAGTGGTTATGGAGGTTTTATTGTTATAATAGCTAGTTTTCCAATAGACAAAAATGATTCATTTTCCAATTGACAAAAACTGTTCATTTTCCAACAGACAAAAATGGGTAGTTTTCCAATAAACAAAAAAATGGCTAATTTTTCAACAGACAAAAATGACTAATTTTTCAATATAGGATGCAAGTCTTTTATAATATACTTTTTTTTTCTTTAATAAACTTATCCTTGTCTTCATAAAGTGTGGTTACTTCCATGATTTAAACATGTGAAGTCATATATGTACCCAACCCATCAGTAAAGAAGTTAGTCCTTTCAATTAGAGGTTTTGCACTAATTGAATTGACATCACTTGGTTGCACTTTGTTTTAAGGACAACAACTACTACTTTGTTTTGTTTATGATTGTTTTCATCATAGATAGCCAACATATTCTTTGATGGATAAAGATACTTCCAATGCTAAATCACACCCCAAGAGGTAATGACTCCTGAAACACCAAGTTAGATTGGTTAAGAGAAAGGACTTTGATCGCTATGAGATTGTTCCAATCCAAGATCCTTTTTCGTTTAAGAAAGGATTCTTTGTTGTTATCCATGCACGCCAGTTATTAGCCCAAAAGAATGATGGAATAATACTAATAGGCTTAGCAAGTCCTTTAGGGGATAAGAAGACGGTTTTTAGAGAAAAAATACTCAACTTATAGAAATAATAATTGATATATTTATAATATATTATTTTTAATAAAAATTAATTTATTTTTCTATCATTTAAGAGGAATATTAAATGTGAGATATATATTAGAATAATTCTCTCAAATTTCATAAATCTTATATTCTTTTTAAGATAAAAACCCATAATTTGTAAGATAAAGGCTTAAATTTTTAACAAGTAGAATGTTTTATGAGTGATATACCCTTCTCTTGTTTATAACTGTTGTGGTATTAAAGAATCCCATAATTACGTAGATTTGATTATAATTAAGGTAGAATTCCAATAACAATTACAATGGATGTTTTTGTGTTAGTAAATATAGGCTATTATTACCAAATCATATATCTTTGTGTATTACAATTTTTCTTTTCTTTATTGATTTATTATTTCACATAATTCATTAGACTACATTAAAAATATAAAAGTCTCTATCTTTAAGATACAAAAAAACTAATATAAATTATAACCTTTATATGTGTTTTTACCCAGAAATATAAGGTTTTAAAATGTTATTTGACATGGTACCCAAATCTTAATTTGGGTACGCTTCTTTTACATGCTTTTGATTTTGTTCATATTTAAGTTTCATTGTTGGGCATTAATCTCTTTGTCTCCACAACATGATGAGCCTTACTTGTTGATGGTATAATGTCACCATTCACCTTCATATGTTACTTTTTATATAAGTCAATTTATTTGTTGTTTAAGTCAATACACAAGCAAATTTTTTTTTTTTTTTAAAAGAGGGGATGGGGGGGATCATAGTTCAATTTTTATTTAATTTTTGGTTTTTTTTTTTTGAGGGGAGGATTTTTTCCAAGTCTTTAAGTTCAAATGACCAAATATTATATGCACTACTTGTGTGCCTTCACAGGAGGATGAAACACAATTACAAGCAATTATGTGTTTATCTTTTGTTGGCTCTTACCTTTTTAAGAAAGATGAAAATACTTTATAATTCATGTTCATCTTGAGGGAGGTTATTAGAGAATACTACAATTAGGGAGATTTGATTATAATTAAAATAAGATATTTTAAATTAATCCATGTAAATTTAATTGAAAACAAAATATGATTTTAGTAATTAATCAATATCAAAGTAAAATCCTTAACAATCTCCACTATATATATTGAAATTCATGCATCATATGAGACATAATTCAATAAGAAGGATGTGATTGTTATGAGTTTTTGTGTCCATAGACATAAGTCATCACACTTGAACCACGTGAATCTTTTTGTATTATTGTTTCACTTCTCTTTCTTAATTTATTTTCTCATATAATAAAGTTTATATTTTAGCATGGGGTATGAACATGATTGATTTGCAAAGATGTACTAACATGTAATCCTTAGTCTTCTATGCACCAAAATACAAAAAATTTTAAAAATGCTTATTTAGTTCTTTGCAAGTAAAGCTGAAATTTCATTGGGCTTGCTATGAAAGTTCCTTTACTCCTTTCACTAATGATCAAACTAAAAATATGGTCATAGTGATTGGCCTACAACTACACGGTCTTTAATGATCCTTTTAGACTAGAACTATTAAGGGTTTCAAACAACCCTCAATAGCTTAAGCTCTTAAAGTATTCATTCTCCAGCATCATTCATATACAGTATCTCTCATGGAGACTAAAAAGAAAAGGTGTTTTAGTTATAGGCTTAAGCAAATTTTGAGTTTTGTAAGAATAAAATATCTTAATCCTATAGAAGGGGTAGGTAGGTTGGCCCTCTAATGGAAGTAAGAAAGGAGTCCAAATATCCTAAGGAAATTAAAACACCTCTTTCATAGAAAATTTTTTGGGTACAAATCAAGAGATGACTAGTTTTTGTTTTGTTTATATTGTTACCTAAACAAAAATTGCTGACAATAAGTGTGACAAAAGATAGAATCCTATAAATTAAAGACAAGGGTCCCTTGGATGTATGGGGGTGATCTTCAATATAATGGTGGAAAGTATTAAAAAGCAAGGAAAATAACTGTTTGAGAGGCATTACAAAGGCTTTTCAGCAATTCCTTAACATATACTTATTCATTAATTTAGGATAAAAAGAAAATCCATACACCTAGTATAACAACTTGATTAGCCATCAAAATGTTGTTGAATGATTGGACCATACTGTCACAAATATGGATTAGTGTGAGTTGTTCCTTTAGACTCTTTATTTAATGAGCATATACTCAAATCAAACCATTGGCCCATTGTGCTCAATGTAGTCTATCCATGCAGGACACCTTAAAGGATTTAAATTTAAGACTAAGTGGAACGAGGAGCCTAAGTGCTCGTAAATTATAGTGAAATATTGAATGTAAAGAGCACCTAGTTTAGTTAAAATTCTAATTAATGAAGAAACTTGTCATTTACCTTTCAATTAGCCAACAAAAAACAAACCTGTAGGAAAGTGCTATAACCCTGGAGTGCAAAATGAATAAGGAATATCAAATTGAAAATTGAAACACTCAAGTAAGAAATTGAAGTTATTTAACAATATTATCTAACAGAGCAATCCTTGGAAAGGGAAAGTGCCCTAACTAAACTACTTATTGGTGCTTCGGCTCAAAAGGAACATTATTAGCATCAAAGGTCTTCGATAAATTGGCTTTTATTGTAACCATAAAATGCAATTCTTCTGCACAACCACAATCCACAAATAACAAAGAAATTTGATTACTTAAATCAAAATAGAGGAAGGCTAATAGATAAACAATGAGCTAGAAATTAAGAATTATATCTACTCCTTCCAAGACCAATAAAAAAGAGGGTTTATTAAAGGAGTTCAAGAAATCTTGGAAGTTGTACACCCTATTATGACCTAAAAAAAAATGAATGATATCTTAGGTAAATTTCTTATGATGAAATTACACATGTAATATTTGAGATAAGAGAAAACTCAAGGCACTTAGCTTAAATGGTTATCTAAGGTTGTTATACTAGAAACACTAGAGTATTGTAGGATTAAATATCATCAAAATAGTCTTAGGCTTATTCTTTATGAGTTATCTCCTAATTTAACTCTATCATATTCACATTTCCTTAATCATAAAAGCTTAACTCCTAAAGACAATTGAACAATTTTGCCTTATAGATATTGACAACTTTTCATATAAAATTATCTCCAAGATCCTAACTAATAAATTAAAGCTTTATCTATTGCAGATAGTTATCTTTGCACAAAAATGATGCAAACCTCAAAAGATGTGGTTAAGGGACCTAAAATGCACAAAAAATTGAACAAAAACCTAAGAAAGCTAAAACAAATTTTAACTATGTAAGACTTATACCCAATATTCAAGAAACATGAAGGTAAGGTATAAAGAAGTGTATAAATGTTACACTCCAAAAATGAAGGGATTTAAGAGTGATAAATCAAATTAAATGCCATAAAAAGAGTTTGTTCTTGATAAATTCTTTAGTTCTTAAAAGAATCAAATAAAAAAATTCTCACTTTTGTTTTCACTAATGTTCTACATTTTTTTAATAATGAAATCAACCCTATTTATAAGCTAAATAAACAATCCTAAAAATAACAATAATGAGAAATTTTTATTTTATTGAAAACTTTTATTTTATAACAAAGTCTTAATTAGGAGTGAATTTTATTGTAACCCTAACCCATTAAGTACTTTAATCAAATTAATAAAGTCTTAACCTACATTAAGATGTGTTTTGTTGCCCTTCAAACTTGAATTTTCATCTTTAGCCCAAATTTCATTAATCAGCCTACTAAGTGCCTCTTTCATCCTTTTAACTCTTGAACCTATCATTAGCACTTCTTGAATACTTAATGGATCCTTAGCAGCCCTCAATGCATTGGCCTTTCCATGAATTTCATCATAAACAATTTTATTTTTAACCACCATATTCAAGAAAATATCTTAATAGCCCATAAATGCTTCCATTGTTTAAAATATAGGTGCAGCAAATAGGGATATATAACCCTTAAACTAGATATGCAAAAGACTTGCAACATTGGTGAATGATATTTCCTCGAATAGGTTATGGAAAAACTTGGCATTAATGGATGGTGGATCACTCAAGTTATATTAAGTGTTCAAATAGTTTCTTATTATATTTTGGTTAATGAAAGACCCTCGAACCCTTTCTCCCCCACTCACAGTTTAAGGCAAGTTGATCCTTTATTGCTTCACTTATTCCTCTTGATGTTGGATATTCTATCTTAGTCCTTAAAGTATATAGTTCTGCAATGACAAATTTTTGACTATAGAATTAAGTCTTATTGTCCATCAATCTCTCATATGTTTTATCCAGTTGACATTCTCCTTTTTGAGTAAGCCTTGGTAGTGGAAGTTATGGCTTTAAAGTAGATTATTGAGAGGTATTATAAGTCCTCGAGCCAAATTTTGAATTACAACAAGTTTGGTATCTAATTTAGTCATGACACCAGCTTGGATATCATCACAAAGATTCTTGGCATCCTTAATATGAAGTGGTTGGCTTATAGAGACTGCTATTTAAGCCTCTCATCCAATCTAGAAAGGTCTAAATTTGAAGTTTTAAGATTCATTTAATGACATATTGAGCAAAAATTGTAGGGCTAAAAACAACTCTTATCAATGGTAGGTATAAAGGTACTTCTCATGGCAATGACAACCTCCATCCTTACCAAGACCATAATACCCTTTAAACTACCCAAGAAACTATGCCAAGGAATTAATTGGCGAATAGCTTGATTTTGGTGAGTTTAAAAAGAGGAATAATTTTAGATTCATTGGAATAACTTGCACACACTTTCAAAACTAAAGCCTTAAGGAGGAATGGGGTTTCATAACCTTCATGCCTTTAATTCAACTCTCCTTGCTAAACAATATTAGTGCTTCATGAACAACCTTAATGCAATGTGAATTAAAGTTTTTCAACATATCTACTTTCCTTTAATAAATGTTCTGATGGCTAGGGAAAGACAAGGTTATTGCTAATGTTGGAATGGCCTTTAATAAGGTAAAGATACATTTTTAAAAGACCTATGATAGGAAATTAAGAGATGGCAGGAATGCCACAATTTGGAGTGATTCCTAGGCATTAGAGCTTCCTAGTTTCATAAATAATTTGCATAGCCCAATGAACTTTACATGGTATTGGTGAGAGCTTTAATTGAACATGGCACCCAAGAGTAAAAATCAAATTGACACAATGATTACTTATATCTAAAGAAGCATAAGTCATTTAAAAAATTCCATTAAGCCACAGTAAACACCAAGATAGGTTTGTGTGGCACCATGATAGATTTGGTCACCACTTAGTTAAAAGCAACTACCATGTTCTATTTATTGCCATGGAAGATTTATAAACTAGATTTGAGGAAGTAAGTCCTTCAACCCAGTAGCTACTATAGGCCTTGAAAATTCACCTAAGCATTAAGAATTTTATTTGGAAAGCCTTATGAGACTCCTTCTCTACCCAAAATAACATATATAAATAAGTAATAATTGCAAATTATAGCTATCTAATATGTGGTAAACAATTGGAATCAATAGCTCAAGCCCTTTTAAGATGTGATTGCGTCAAAGCTACTTGGATTGGGAGTGAATTCACTTACTTGCTAAGCATAACTTAGATAGTGAAATTTAATTCATGGTGGATTGTAATGATAGAAGCATTGCCAAAGCATGAGAGAAAGGAAATTTTAAGACTCCTAATTATTTGGTACTATAATATCTAAAAGACAAAGTGTCATTTATGTAGGCAACAATGCAACATTAATCCCTTAGTCACCATTAGGAATGGTAAAAGAGACTGTAAAGATGTAAGTATAATTTGCCTCCTAATAATCCTACCACCACAAATGACTTGCCTAAGATGAAATGTTGGCAACCATGCTAGCAATATGGGGAGGGTGGCTAACATTCACCTTTGAAACTAATTGTGAGATTCATGTTAAGGCATGCTTAGACAATGATTTTTTTATGCCCCTAAGATGTTACTCCAGTAGTTTAAGATATTCATGAATGGCTTGGCGGGGTGAAGGAAACAAAGCTCCATTGGATTCCTAAAACATCATATCATAGGGCAGAGATGGTTTTTGCCCTTCTGATTAGTTTAACCCCTATTAAATTTGTGGGAATTTTATCTAATGATTCTTGTTAAACCTAAATTCTTATTCAATGAATGTTCTCTTTTGAGCAAAAAAAAAAAAAGTTTCATTTATTGTGTTAAGTAATAATTTTTATGCAATGCATCTTCTCAACGCCTACTCTCTCTTATTTATGTTAAAAATTAATAAGTTAGATAAAATTATCCTTTTAGGGCTCCAAAAAATAGCACTAGATTGATCATTAGCTTTTTTCAACAATTACAGATTCCTTTACAATCCAAGCAATGCCACTAAGTCGAGCAACACCATATTTCTCAACTAAGAGTCATTTGTTATGTAAATTGATAGAGAACTTTTGTATAATTTCTTTTCATAGAAAGGTAAAGAACAAGCTCAAGGTGAATGAATGTCTTTTGCTTCCCTTTTATTTTTATAGATGTATAGTTACTAAAAAAGTCTATTAACTTTGGAAAGGTTAGAGTTATAACTCCCTCCACCTTCTCTTAAATATACTATCTCACATCTTTTAATTGTGCTCTTTAACTTCTCTTAATTAAGCCAAGTTAGCTCATATGGATGTACCAACCGTATATTAACATCTTTTACTCATACATAATGAATTGGAAGGATTTGATCATTACTTAAAAAAAATTCTAAACATCCAATTTTTCTCTACTTATTTATCAAGATAAATGAGTTGTGTGACCCATATCTATACTTATGCATAAAAGTATATTCTATGCACGTGCTAGAGATACATCATGATTACAATCCTTTTAAAAATATATATGAGATTTTCAATAAGAGGAAATAAGAGTTCTTTTTTTTTTTTTTTCTAATAATTGATAATAGATTTTTCTTTTCAATGTTTAAGTCTATACTAAATACTTATTGATTTTTAGGTCTATTTTACCTTTTTTTAATTCAATTATAATTAAAATAATAGTTTTTTGAAATTTGAAATAAGTTAATTGGTTGAATAATATAACAAATTTTTATATTTGGCAAATATAATTTGTACAATTTTTTTAAAAATTTTATTTAAATTTACCATTAATTCAACACCAATTGAACTAATTTACTATTAAATTTTTAAGATTTTCTAATTTGATAATAGGTTTTGTTTTAACAATATTGCTAATATTACATGATCACCATAATTAGAGAAAGAAAGAAATGAAATAATGTTACTATATGTATCAACTATTTACATCAATAAATGTAGTAGAACTATTAAAATACCATTCAATAATAAGTTAATATATATTAAAATAAATAATAAATAATAATATATTTTTCTTCTATTCTTATAAATAATGTGTCATAGTGTATGAAATTTTTATATTATAAGGTTTATGTGAATTTAATATATACACTTATATTTTCATAAAAAATTATTTTTATAATTTAAATTTATTATCTCTTGGTCCCAACTTTACTAATATATTGTGTTTCAACTCTCACCAATTATAATATGGGGGAAGAATTAGTGAAAAAGTGAGAAAGAATTTCTTTTTAAAGATTAGCATGCCAATTCATAGGCCATCTCTAACCCAATTTGAAATCAAACTACTCAAACCGAAATGACCTAAACCTCAAAATGAAATCAATGAATTGAATCAAAAAATAACTTGAACCTTAGATTTCTCGATTCGAACAGGTCTGATTTGACATATGTGACACCCCTATATACATGCATGATGTCTAAGATACACAAACAAAACAAGAAATTTAGGTTTACCGCGTCAAAACACGCATCAAACACAGACACGCACTTGACCGACGTCCGATACATCAAAACATTTTCGTTAAAATTTTGAAAAGAATTGAACATTTCCAAGACACTTCGAGGACATGCCAATGACATTTCTGGAATGTTTTTGTAATTTTGACAATAAAACCTAATATCTAACTAAAAGCTTCCATTACACTTTACAATAACCAGTTTGCTTAAACTAATTAATAATTTTTATTCAAATAATTATACAACAATATACACAAGAATCATATAATAAATATAAAATTACGTATGTGTGTTCATACGCATTTGCGTATGCATATGCCTGTGGATGTAACTCGTTAATTCACTGGCTCATTCCATATACTCATGGACCCATAACGGGCAAGTTCGACACAATAACACTGCCACCGAGGAGATGCCCGAACTTACTGCAACAGAAATTTCATTGTAATTCGGGCCCCCCGCGCATGAGGAAAAGAAAAGAAAAGGGTCGTTCAGGAGTGTTATTTTCATGCCTTCACCAAATTTTACATTGAAATGGAGGTTGGAGAGAGAGACCATAAGAAAGGTAATATTTTAATGAATTTTATCATGCAATTTCTCTGAGTTAATAAATAAAAAATATGAAAATATTATTTATATACTTAATTGATATAAAATTTTATTTTTTAAAATCTATAATTTTATTAATTGCAAATCTTAGTTAAGAGGATTATTTTTTTAAAAATCTACCGGTTAGACCTAATAATGTTCACCCAAATAATCTAATCAAAGGACGTGTGAGCTCCCTGGACATGTGGTCACAAAGGACGCCAACTCCATGTCAGCAGGCGGTAAGTTTCACTTTCAACTCCCAAGAACTTGCATTGGGTTTTTCAGGTGAGGCGTGAGCAATTACACGCCACCGTGTCGGCGGCGGGAGGGAGACGAAGGAGCCAATGAAAGATCAAATCAGTCATTTTCTATCAGGGAATTATTTTGGAGGATCGTTTAAAGCCAAATCAATTTCCTGTCCCCTTTCATCCACATAGGCGATGCAAACAGAGGGAATGTTTAATATGAATATAAGTTCCCCAAATTTAAAATATAAATAAATATATGGGGGGGTCAAATTTTTTCATAATTTATAATTTATAAAAATAATTAAATATAAAATTTATTAAATGTGATTTGATAAAAAAATTATTAGAAAGAAATCTAATTATTGTTAATGACTTTAATATCCAATACATTAATATCTAGTAGAATTCTAATATTTCTAATAAAACCAGTCAACCACAAGGAAATTGCACCCTTCTTTTCTTTGTAACTTTTGGGTGGTCGGGACTAATTTGCAATGACTTCCTAGCGAGTAACCCTTGCTCATCCCTTCATCTAAACATTAAAACTTGTAAACTGCTTATTAAGTTCTTTGCAACTGCAGCTGCAATTTCTTTATGTTTCCATTGTAATCTTCGTGTGAGCATGCTTGAATCTACGCAGAAATGTTGATCCTGGCGGACATAAAGCTTTCATTGAGCCCTCGGACACTAGCGATGCCTATATATAGAGAGAGAAACAAGAGTCATGTCTAATCATCCCACATTAACATTAATTTGAAGTTTTTTATATTCCAAACAATTAACAACATTTGTACGCACTATCTTGGGCAGAGTCACGAATCAAGAATGGATAGGCATCAAAACAATGGGAAGAGTGGCGAGGCGCCGAGGGTGGTTCCTGTAAGAGGTGCAGTTTTGAAGAGCAGCGTGAACAAGGTGGGCAAATTGGTTGTTGGGAAGCCGAGTCCCAACTCAAAAGCCTCATCAACTGTTCATCCTTCCTAGTCTCTGTTGCTCTATCCCAAGATGTTCATTCGTTCGTTGATTGGTGTTACATTTGTCTAGCCCGTTGCACAAGGTTTGGCATTGGTTTCTATTTCTAGTTTTCTATTAGGGCCCAATAAAAAGATTCTATCCGAGACAACAATGGGTTGTTGTGTAGAAGAAATGAACTCGAAGTAGTAGGCCCGTTTGTGGTCTTAGGATATAGGTCTAGCTTCAAATTAAGACAAGTTCATGTGTTCTTTGACGTCCTTTTGAAGTTTTTGGATTGTGTGTTGCTTTTGTGCTCTACTGTTATTATCTTTGAATCTTAATGAGAAGTGCGACGGGTGTGTTTCTGCTTTCAACTATGCAACGGAAGTGTTCTCAAATTTTCAAATATATCTCTCCAAGGCAAGGTTTGAATATTTCTCTTCCACTTAGCTCGACCCACTTCTCCAATCGACATCCTTGCAGAACAATCAGATTCCGCTGAGTGCTTGTCTCTCTCCCCAATCAACTCAATCTCGCGTGTTTAGTGGAACCTTGTTGGGAATTGTCGGTGCAATTCCCTCCTTTCTTCTCCCGTAGAATATATTTAGCACTACAAGCTAACCAATTCAAGCCTCCGTTGAATTTTATTATGTTCAAGTTTAACTAATTTAATAAACAAATTTTACAAAAGGGAATTTGTATTAGTGTCATTTAGTAATTTAGTAATCAAACTAATTCAACTAAATCATGCAAATTTCTTATATTATTTAGATAAATCAAATGAAAAGAAAATTATTTAACTATAAAATTAAAAGTCAATTATAAAATATAAATTGTAAATCAATAGAAAAACTTTTAGGACTTAAATTTTATCAACTAAATACTATTAATATAACTATTTATGAGTTGTTAAAATTAAAACTTATCAAACATTATGACAGAATTCTCTAAGATATATGATAATCTCTTTCAAAAGTCATTAATTATACTTATATTAATCTCATATCTATTCTTGTGACTATAAAAACTAATACGAGTTCATTAAAATTTGTGAAATTCTTAACAATGATCACAAAGGTGTGTTAATTTGTAAGCTACACAATCTAAGTTTAATGTTTTTATGAACTAACATTAAACTTCTACTTTCACTCCATTGTTTAATATTTTAAATGTGCAAGTCATGGTCAATTACTAACACAAATGAAAATCAAAAGCATCAAATTGGATTAACTGAGATAATTCAAAACAATCAGAATATCAATTTGTTAATAAATTTAGTGACTACATTTTTACCTTAGAATAAAAGATCTAACCACTTATTCCAACAAGACCCATAAATAAACAACTAAAATTCACAAAACATCTTAAAAGAAATCAGTAAATGATGAGGAAGAATAGAAGAATGTAGGAAGGTCGATAGTTTTCTAGTTTTGCATGTTTATTTCTCATCTTCATTGTTTTTGGGTCCTCTACTTGTTCTTTCGTCCTCTCATTCTCCACCACTTGGAACCACCTTTTTATGATGCATTTTCCTCAAAATATAGACTTCTCAAAATCCTAAATTGGCTAGTAGATATTTCCCACAACATCAACTTCAATCCTTATCTTTTAGAACTCCTAATTTTTTACTAATTGATGTTTAGATTTACACCACCTACTTTCATCTAACTTTTGAACATCATAAAGACAAAATTTCAAGTTGGGCATATCATTAAAGTTGTAGCACTATGTCTCAAGTTTCCAAAAAAAGCTAAAGAATGCCTTAATCCAAAGTTCCTAACTCCAGTTATAGCCCAAAAACTAAATAATGCCTAAATTGTTAAAATAGAAATTCATGTTGAAATATATTAAGTCCTACATTTTCCCTTCCTATAAAAGGTTTCCTTACTTAGGCCTTCTATCCACCATTGTTATGATCTAACTTTCTTCATATTTCCATTGAAAATTTTATTGTGAATATGCATGAAACTACGATGGATATTGATTTGCCTTTAAATAATCTTTCAAAAAAGAAACTCCTATTGGTCTTTTTAGTTTCGTGTCTCTCTTAGTAACATGGTGGCATGCAATGTTACCTAGAAATCAACCCTACGTTTGAAGACCCAACTCAAGTTCTTTGCTGAAGGTGAAACTTCCTACCGGTAGGCTTCATGTTAAGCATTCTTTTGAAAAGCCTATTGTTTTTTCTTATTGTTAGATCATTTGATTTCTTTTCTTTATTTTCCTTCTTTTTTTTTTTTTTCTTTTTTTTAATTATTTTGTGGGGATGAGGGATAGGTGAAAAAATTGGTGCTTGATCTCTAGATCTCTTAGTCATTAAATCTAAACTTATAAAATTTAGTGAAGTTATATTTTTCATTTTTTTTTAATTTGAACATTGAAATTCGCCACATTTTTTTTTTATGCAGGAGTAGGACTAAATTATAGACATTTTTCTGTTTTAGTTTCTTATATGTTTTTCTTAGTGATTGGTATGATGTGCACTTTAAACAATGAGTTAACAAAAATAGTATTAATGTATTTAATCCAAGAAATTTTAGAAAGTAGTAAATGAAGTATGAAAAATGTGATTTCTGTATATTAAAATGAAGAAAAGACACCCTTTTATACTATTTTTTTGATTTATTTTCTCATGAAAATATGTATTAAATATAAAGATAGTGGTTGGTGGTTATTGAAGTTTTATTGTTATAACAGTTAGTTTTGCAATTGACAAAAATGATTTATTTTTTAATAGACAAAAACAGCTCGTCTTCTAATAAACAAGAAATGACTAATTTTTCTATAAACAAAAATGACTAGTTATTTAATATGGTATACAAGTCTTTTAAACTATACTTATTTTTTTTTTTTTCACATTCTCCCACATATTTTAAAAAGCTGAACTTCATTGGGTAAACTAATAAATATATAACATATCACATTTAACGCCTTCGGATTACAAATTAAAGACTATAAAGTGCAAGCTTTGATATTCAGAAGGATGGTGAAATTAAAAATTTTTATGAACCATGAGTTCCTTATGAATAACAGTGAGCTTGCCTTCATGTTATATTCTCTAAGATTATACTACTTAACATAGTTTAGTGTTGTAAGGGCTTGCACTTCCTTGATTTATTTTAGTGAGAGTTCTAGAGATTTTGCCTAGGATCTCATAGGAGCTGCCCCACTCCATTCTCATATAGTTGAATCTATCAAGTCTGTGTTCCAATCATACACCAACCATTAGGGCTATAAAATTCATTAAGAATATACCTTAACCTTCAATATTGGAATTATTGCACTATTTACACTATAAAAAGGGACTTTATGATCTTAATAGTGTACACGGAGTCAATCAATAACTTATTATTATCCATATGAACATATTTCAAGGTATCTCTTATCATATAGGTTAGGATCCTATCACTCTTGACCATGCTTTATATGTAGTAGTCCCATTCCACTTGATGTAATTTCCACTAGCTTTCTGCCTAGTGGCTTCGTTAGAGAATCCACCAAATTCATCTCTAATTTTATAAAATTAATTGATATTACTCCATTATTTAATAGCTACTCAACTAATTCATGTCTCAAACAAATATGTTTGTTTCTCATATTATATGATTTGCTTTTTATAAAAGTAATGGTGACTTGGCTATCATAATGCATCGACATTAATGGTGTCGATTTCACCCATAATAGAATATCCATTAGGAAATTCTTCAGCCATTCTACCTCTACACTGGCCATCTCCAAGGCTATAAATTCGAATTCCATGATGCATCGAGCAATAATTATTTACTTAGCAGACTTCCAAGCTGCTACTCCACCTCTAAGGGTGAAAATATAAACACTTATGGATTTTATCTTATTTAAATCAAATATCCAGTTAGCATTGCTATACCCTTCTAGTACAGTAGGAAATCAACTACAAAAGATACCATAATTCATGCTACCTCGTAAATATCTGAGAAATCTTGTTAAAGTATTCCAATGATTATGGTTTGGATTATGAGTATATCTATTCAGTCTATATACAACATATGCAACATCAAGACATGAAAAATTCATTGAATGTATCAAACTACCAATGATTTTAGTATATTTACATTGAAATACAAAATCACCATTGTGTTTTACCAAATATACATCTGTGTGAAAAGGAGTCAAAACTAGTATCACATTTAAACTTTATCTATATAATGCTCATGTGACAAAAATAAACTATTAGGAGTTTTAGGAGTTTTATAAATCTGGACTCCTAAAACAACATTTTCTTGCAAATAATGTCTTTGTATTGACTATCAATTCCATATTAGAACTAAATATGAGTATGTCATCAACATATAAACATATAATTACACAAGTATCATTTTTAGTTTTTGTACAAACACATTTATCAATACCAATAATTGAAAAACCATTAGAAATTAAAACATTATCAAACTTCTCATCTCATTCTTTAGGTGCATGTTTCAACCCATATAGAGATTTAACAAATTTACAAAACCTTTTCCTCTTGATTTGGATCTATACAACCTTTAGGTTCTGACAAATAAATCTTTTCACTGAGATCACTATATAAAAATGCAGTTTTAATATTTAATATCCATTTAAAGAATAAAGAGATTATAAACATATGTCAATGTAATCAAAACTCTAATGGATGCAATTTTAATAGCACGAGCAAAAGTAACAAAGTAATCAATATTCTTTTTTTTGGGTATATCCTTAGGCAACAAGTGTCACCTTATATTTGTCGATGAATCCATCTAGTCTATATTTTTTCTTAAAAATCCATTTTCAGCTTATAGGTTTAGCTCTTGCAAGTAAATCCATTAGTTCATATGTACCATTATGATTCAAAACATTTATCTCACTTTTTATGAATTCTATCCATATAGTGGAATCATTCAAGAATACTATTTCAAAATAAGTCAAAGGATCATTGTTCACTACTAAAGTGTAAAAGGCATCATCAAAAGTGCTTTTGATTCTTTGTCTCTTACTCCTCCTTCATTTTAATTCATAATGTGTGATAAAAGACTCTTTTTCAGACTCAACTATTGCAGTATATGGTTGTGTTAATTCCTTTTTCATAGAAAATATATGATTAAAGAATTTTACATTTTTTTTGTCTCAATAATGGTATTAGCATCAAGTACATCACTCTTCATTACAAGAAAATGATAAGCAACACTTTGATTTGCATAATTTATAAATATGTAATCAGAGGTTTTAGAACCTATTTTCCATTTTTTTTAAAGCAAGACACCCTTACAATTTTAAATAACTTATATTAAGAGAATACCCCTTCCATAATTCAATTGGAGTCTTACTTGTTTTTTTAAATAAAATTTGATTTTAACCTCATAAGTTATTAGGAGCCCCAAAACTAACAAGCAAAACATTTATCATTTCTTTCGTCATCAAATTTTTCCTTTCTACTACCCCCTTAAACTATATTGAATAAGGAGGTAAGACTTTATGGATAATTCCCTCTCTTTCACAAAAATCTAATAACAATTGAGAACCATACTCTCCTCCTTTATTTGATCTAAATCTTTTAATCTTCTAACCTAACTAGTTTTCTACTTTCATCTTATATTTGATAAATACATCACATACTTCAACTTTATCTCTCAATAATAAAACCCCAGTATATTTTTAGAATAGTCATCAATGAAAGTCACATAAAATCATTTTCCACCTCGGGTCATAATACTCTTTAAGTCTCCCAAATTAGAATAGATCAAATTTAGTAATTCAATTTCTCATTGCACTAATTTGCAATTTTTCTTGGCTAATTTAGTCTCCACACAAATCTCACACTTACTCACATCACCATGTAAATTTTCAATCAGACCAAATTGTTTCAACCTTCAAACATATGGATTACTCATATACCCTAATCTAACATGCCATAAATCATAAGAATCAATAGGATAAGTAGAAGTAGATGTATTATTATTAATAATATCAAGTACATTTAGAATGTAAAGTCCTTGGTTACAATAACCCTTTTCCCACAAATACATCATTTTTAGTCAAGACAACATTATTAGGCTCAATAGAGACCTTTACTCCAATCTTCCTCAACAAGGACACAGAAACCAAATTGATGCAAATCTTAGGGACATAAAGCACATCATTTAAGGATAGTGCCTTTTTTGAAGTGACTTTGATAAGGACTTTTCCCTTACCCAAAACAAGTGTTATTTTTGAATCTCTCATGAAGACATTTTCTTCTACATTCCTTACTGGTGTGTAAGACGTAAATGCACTTATATCCCTACAAATGTACCTTATATCACCATAATCTATTGCCCACTCTTTTAAGTTGGTGGCAATGTTGACTTAGGAGAGGATAACAATAATAACATCTACTTTTACCAAATTAGCATTTGGTTTTACAGGTACATCACTCTCTTTTTTATGCCTACATTAGGGGGTATAATGCCCTAGTTTCCCACACATATAACAAACAACTTTCCTTTTGAAGTTGAGCTTATTGGTCTTGGGTTTATCATACTTTTGGGATCAATTATCATACCTTTTTCTATTGTGATGGTGATAATGATTGTGATAACATTTGTCTCCTTTCCTTTGTTCCACCACCTTTCCCTTTCATGTGATTTCTTTTGCCTATGTTTCCTTTAATCATATTCTATTCTTATCTTTAATCAAGATATGCACAATGACATCCTCTAATGACATATGCTTTCTCTTGTGTTTAAGTTGCTACTTATAATCATTCCAAGACTATTGAAGCCTTGTAATGAGGCAACCTACTACATATTCCACTAATAGCTTGATGTTCTCATTCTTTAGGTCATCCAACTGCTTATAATATTCATTGATTTGATCCTAAACACTCTTTTCATTGGACATTTCAAAATGCAAATGATTAGTTATAGTAAACTTTTGTATACCAACATCCTTCACCATATATTTTTTGTTTATTTTTTCCCATATTTCTTTTCCTTCTTTTAAAGAATAATAAACACCAAAAAGATCATTAGATAATGTACTGAGAATGGTGTGATGATAAACTTTATTGGCTTGTTCCAAGATAGGAAATATTTTATCATAATTATCAGAGCCAAGCATTGGTTTGGGTTCTAAAAGGACAAAGGCAAAACCTAATACATCTAAAACTGAAAAAAACAAATTCTTACAAGCATTTAAAGTGGGAAATAGTAAAAGTTTCAATCTTGAAGGTATCTAGCAAGAACTCGGAAGCACGTGAAATTAATTGATTCTATGAAAGAATAGAAGTAGAATTATTAACAGTAGAAATAAGGGCAAATTAACTAATGTTTACATCTATAATAACAAATGTAAAAAAATTATCCTTAAGATTGATAGCAATAGAAGACAATATATAAAATATAAATGTAATAGAAATCAAGCTCAATAGAAAATTTTGATGTCTGAGGCATGCACGACACTATCCTTTAGGATAATTTTTGCCCTTGCAGACAATGTTCCAATGCAACAGGTTATAGTGGTTATCCTCCCAAGATATAATGGACCCTCCTACTAATGCACATTTCAAATAATAAGGCAATAGAAATAGTATTAATTTGCTTAACTTAAATTTTTAGAGGGTAATGGAATGAAGTATGAAAAATGTGATTTTTTTTATATTGAAAAGAAGAGAAGACACCTTTATATACTATTTTTTTGGTTTAATTTTTTATAAAGTTAGATATTAAATATAAAGATAATGACTGGTGGTTATTGAGGTTTTATTGTTGTAATGGCTAGTTTTCTAAAAGACAAAAATGATTTATTTTCCAATTGACAAAAACTGTTCATTTTCCAATAGACAAAAATAGGTAGTTTTCCAATAAACAAAAAAACGGCTAATTTTTCAACAGACAAAAATGACTAATTTTTCAATATAGGATGCAAGTCTTTTATAATATACTTTTTTTTTTCTTCAATAAACTTATCCTTGTCTTCATAAAGTGTGGTTACTTCCATGATTTAAACATGTGAAGTCACATGTGTACCCAACCTATCAGTTAAGAAGTTAGTCCTTTCAATTAGAGGTTTTGCACTTGTTGAATTGACATCACTTGGTTGCACTTTGTTTTAAGGACAACAACTACTACTTTGTTTTGTTTATGATTGTTTTCATCATAGATAGCCAACATATTCTTTGATGGATAAAGATACTTCTAATGCTAAATCACACCCTAAGAGACAATGACTCCTGAAACACCAAGTTAGATTGGTCAAGAAAAAGGACTTTGATCGCTATGAGATTGTTCCAATCCAAGATCCTTTGTCGTTTAAGAAAGGATTCTTCGTTGTTATCCATGCATGCCAGTTATTAGCCCAAAAGAATGATGGAATAATACTAATAGGCTTAGCAAGTCCTTCAGGGGATAAGAAGACGATTTTTAGAGAAAAGATACTTAACTTATAGAAATAATAATTGATATATTTATAATATATTATTTTTAATAAAAATTAATTTATTTTTCTATCATTTAAAAGGAATGTTAAATGTGAGATATATATTAGAATAATTCTCTCAAATTTCATAAATCTTATATTCTTTTTAAGATTAAAACCCATAATTTCAAAGATAGGCTTAAATTTTTAACAAGTAGAATGTTTTATGAGTGATATACCCTTCTCTTTTTTATAACTTTTGTGGTATTAAAAAATCTCATAATTACGTAGATTTGATTATAATTAAGGTAGAATTCTAATAACAATTACAATGGATGTTTTTGTGTTGGTAAATATAGGTTATTATGACCAAATCATATATCTTTATGTATTACAATTTTTCTTTTCTTTATTGATTTATTATTTCACATAATTCATTAGACTACATTAAAAATATAAAAGTCTCTATCTTTAAGATACAAAAAAACTAATATAAATTATAACCATTATATGTGTTTTTACCCACAAATATAAGGTTTTAAAATATTATTTGACATGGTACCCAAATCTTAATTTGGGTACGCTTCTTTTACATGCTTTTGATTTTGTTCATATTTAAGTTTCATTGTTGGGCATTAATCTCTTTGTCTCCACAACATGATAAGCCTCACTTGTTGATGGTATAATGTTACCATTCACCTACATATGTTACATTTTATATAGGTCAATTTATTTGTTGTTTAAGTCAATACACAAGCACTTTTTTTTTTTTTTAAGAGAGGGGGTAGGGGGTCATAGTTCAATTTTTATTTAATTTTTGGTTTTTTTTTTTTTAGAGGGGAGGATTTTTTCCAAGTCTTTAAGTTTAAATGACCAAATATTATATGCACTACTTGTGTGCTTTCATAGGAGGATGAAACACAATTATAAGCAACTATGTGTTTATCTTTTGTTGGCTCTTACCTTTTTAAGAAAGAGGGAGGCTATTCATGTTCATCTTGAGGGAGGCTATTAGAGAATACTACAATTAGGGAGATTTGATTATAATTAAAATAAGATATTTTGAATTAATCTGTGTAAATTTAATTGAAAACAAAATATGATTTTAGTAATTAATCAATATCAAAGTAGAATCCTTAACAATCTCCACTATATATATTGAAATTCATGCATCATATGAGACATAATTCAATAAGGATGTGACCGTTATGAGTTTTTGTGTTCATAGACATAAGTCATCACACTCGAACCACGTGAATCTTTTTGTATTATTGTTTCACTTCTCTTTCTTAATTTATTTTCTCATATAGTAAAGTTTATATTTTAGCATGGGGTATGAACATGATTGATTTGCAAGATGTACTAACATGTAATCCTTAGTCTTCTATGCACCAAAATATAAAAAATTTTAAAAATGCTTATTTAGTTCTTTGCAAATGAAGCTAAAATTTCATTGGGCTTTCTATGAAAGTTCCTTTACTCCTTTCACTAATGATCAAACTAAAAATATGGTCATAGTGATTGGCCTACAGCTACACAATCTTTAATGATCCTTTTAGACTAGAACTATTAAGGGTTCAAACAACCCTCAATAGCTTAAGCTCTTAAAGTGTTCATTCTCCAGCATCATTCATATACAGTATTTGTCATGGAAACTAAAAAGAAAAGGTGTTATAGTTATAAGCCCAAGCAAATTTTGAGTTTTGTAAGAATAAAATATCTTAATCCTATAGAAGGGGTAGGTGGGTTGGCCCTCTCTAATGGAAGTAAAAGAGGAGTCCAAATAGCCTAAGGAAATTAAAACACTTCTTTCATAGAAAAAATTTTTTGGGTACAAATCAAGAGATGACTAGTTTTTGTTTTGTGTATATTGTTACCCAAACAAAAATTGTTGACAATAAGTGTGACAAAAGACAGAATCCTATAAACTAAAGACAAGGGTCCCTTGGATGTATGGGGGCGATTTTCAATACAATGGTGGAAAGTATTAAAAAGCAAGGAAAATAACTGTTTAAGAGGCATTGCAAAGGCTTTTCAGCAATTCCTTAACATATAGTTACTGATTAATTTAGGATAAAAAGAAAATCCATACACCTAGTATAACAACTTGATTAGCCATCAAAATATCATTGAATGATTGGACCACATTGTCACAAATATGGATTAGTGTGAGTTGTTCCTTTAGACTCTCTTATTTCATGAGCATATACTCAAATCAAACCATTGGCCTATTGTGCTCAATGTAGTCTATCCATGCAGGACACCTTAAAGGATTTAAATTTAAGACTAAGTGGAACAAGGAGCCTAAGCGCTCCTAAATTATAGTGAAATATTGAATGTAGAGAGCACATAGTTTAGTTAGCTTCTAATTACTGAAGAAACTTATCATTAACCTTTTAATTAGCCAACAAAAAACAAACCTGTAGGAAAGTGTTATAACCCTGGAGTGCAAAATGAATAAGGAATATCAAATTGAAAATTGAAACACTCAAGTAAGAAATTGAAGTAATTCAACAATATTATCTAACAGAGCAATCCTTGGAGAGGGAAAGTGCCCTAACCAAACTACTTATTGATGCTTCGGCTCAAAAAGAACAATATTAGCATCAAAGGTCTTTGATAAATTGGCTTCTATTGTAACCATAATATGTAATTCTTCTGCACAACCAAAATCTACAAATAACAAAGAAATTTGATTACTTAAATCAAAATAGAGGAAGGCTAATAGATAAACAATGAGCTAGAAATTAAGAATTATATCTACTCCTTCCAAGACCTATATAAAAGAGGGTTTATTAAAGGAGTTCAAGAAATCTTGGAAGTTGTACACCCTATTATGACCTTAAAAAAAAAAATGAATGATAACTTAGGTAAATTTTTTATGATGAAATTACACATGTAATATCTAAGATAAGAGAGAACTAAAGGCACCTAGCTTAAATGGTTATCTAAGGTTGTTATACTAGAAACACTAGAGTATTGTAGGATTAGATGTCATCAAAATAGTCTTATGCTTATTCTTCATGAGTTATCTCCTAATTTAACTCAATCATACTCACATTGCCTTAATCATAAAAGTTCAACTCCTAAAGACAATTGAACAATTTTGCCTTATAAATATTTACAACTTTTCATATAAAATTATCTCCAAGATCCTAACTAATAAACTAAAGTTTTATCTATTACAGATAGTTATCTTTGGACAAAAATGATGCAAACCTCAAAAGATGTGGTTAAGGGACCTAAAATGCACAAAGAATTGAACAAAAACCTAAGAAAGCTAAAAAACAAATTTTAACTATGTAAGACCTATACCCAATATTCAAGAAACATGAACCTAAGGTATAAAGAAGTATATAAATGTTACACTCCAAAAATGAAGGGATTTGAGAGTGATAAATCGAATTAAATGCCACAAAAAGAGTTTGTTCTTGATAAATTCTTTAGTTCTTAAAAGAACCAAATAAAACAAATTCTCACTTTTGTTTTCACTAATGTTCTACAATTTTTTTAACAATGAAATCAACCCTATTTATAAGCTAAATAAACAACCCTAAAAATCCTAAAAATAACGATAATAAGAAATTCTTATTTTATTGAAAACTTTTATTTTTATAACAAAGTCTTAATTAAGAGTGAATTTTATTGTAACCCCAATCCATTAAGTACACTAATCAAATTAGTAAAGTCTTAACCTACATTAAGACATGTTTTGTTGCCCTTCAAACTTGAATTTTCATCTTTGGCCCAAATTTCTTTAATCAGCCTACTAAGTGCCTCTTTCATCCTTTTAACTCTTAAACGTATCATTAGCCCTTCTTGAATACTTAATGGATCCTTAGAAGACCTCAATGCATTGGCCTTTCCATGGATTTCATCACAAACAATTTTATTTTTAGCCACCATATTCAAGAAAATATTTGAATAGCCCATAAATGCTTCCATTGTTTAAAATATAGGTGTAGCAAATAGAGGTATATAACCCTTAAACTAGATATGCAAAAGACTTGCAACATTGTTGAATGATATTTCCTCAAATAGGTTATGGAAAAGCTTGGCATTGATGGCTGGTGGGTCACTCAAGTTATATAATGTGTTCAAATAGTTTCTTATTATATTTTGGTTACTGAAAGACCCTCAAACCCTTTCTCCCCCACTCAAAGTTTAAGGCAAGTTGATCCTTTATTGCTTCACTTATTCCTCTTAATGTTAGATATTCTATCTTAGTCTTTAAAGTATATAGTTCTGCAATGACAAATTTTTGACTATAGAATTAAGTCTTATTGTCCATTAATCTCTCATGTGTTTTATCTAGATGACATTCTCCTTTTTGAGTAAGCCTTGGTATTGGAAGTTATGGCTTTAAAGTAGATTATTGAGAGGTATTATAAGTCCTCGAGCCAAATTTGGAATTACAACAAGTTTGGTATCTAATTTAGTCATAACACTAGCTTGGATATCATCACAAAGATTCTTGGCATCCTTAATATGAAGTGGTTGGTTTATAGTGACAGCTATTTAAGCCTCTCATCCAATCTAGAAAGGTCTAAATTTGAAGTTTTAAGATTCATTTAATGACATATTGAGCAAAAATTGTAGGGCTAAAAACAACTCTTATCAATGGTAGGTATAAAAGTACTTCTCATGGTAATGACAACCTCCATCCTTACTAAGACCATAATACCCTTTAAACTACCCAAGAAACTATGCCAAGGAATTAATTGGTGAATAGCTTGATTTTGGTGAGTTTAAAAAGAGGAATAATTTTAGATTCATTGGAATAACTTGCACACACTTTCAAAACTGAAGCCTTAAGGAGGAATGGGGTTTCATAACCTTCATACCTTCAATTCAATTCTCCTTGCTAAACAAATTAGTGCTTCATGAACAACCTTAATGCAATGTGAATTAAAGTTTTTCTACATATCTACTTTCCTTTAATAAATGTTCTGATGGCTAGGGAAAGACAAGGTTATCACTAATGTTGGAATGGCTTTGAATAAGGTAAAGAGACATTTTTAAAAGGCCTATGATAGGAAATTAGAGATGGCAGGAATGCCATAATTTAGAGTGATTCCGGGGCATTAGAGCTTCCTAGTTTCATAAATAATTTGCATAGCCCAATGAACTTTACATGGTATTGGTGGGAGCTTTAATTGAACATGGCACCCAAGAGTAAAAATCAAATTGACACAATGATTACTTATATCTAAAGAAGCATAAGTCATTGAAAAAATTCCATTAAGCCATAGTAAACACCAAGATAGGTTTGTGTGTCACCATGATAGATTTGGTCACCACTTAGTTAAAAGCAACTACCATGTTCTATTTATTGCCACGGAAGAGGTATAAACTAGATTTAAGGAAGTAAGTCCTTTAACCCAGTAGCGACTATAGGCCTTGAAAATTCACCTAAGCATTAAGAATTTTATTTGGAAAGCCCTATAAGACTCCTTCTCTACCCAAAATAACATATACAAATAAGTCATCATTGCAAATTGTAGCAACCTAATATATGGTAGATAGTTGGAATCAATAGCTCAAGCCCTTTTAAGATGTGACCACGTCAAAGCTACTTGGATTGGGAGTGAATTCACTTACTTGCTAAGCATAACTTAGATAGTGAAATTTAATTCATGGTGGATTGTAATGATAGAAGCATTGCCAAAGCATGAGAGAAAGGAAATTTTAGGACTCCTAATTATTTGGTACTATAATATCTAAAAGACAAGGTGTCATTTATACAGGCAATAATGCAACATTAATCCCTTAGTCACCATTAGGAATGGTAAAAGAGACTGTAAAGATGTAAGTATAATTTGCCTCCTAAAAATCCTACCACCACAAATGACTTGCCTAAGATGAAATGTTGGTCAACATGGCTACCACCTTTAAAAACATCTCTTAAAATCAATAGTGATGTAACCTCTAAATTTGTAAAGGGTGAAGCTAGTATCGTTGTAATTTGCTGAAATAGTAACAGAGCCCTAGTGGAGGAAACTACTATGTGGAGTCAAGTTTCCTTACTATTAATAGTTGAAGCCTTGGAATTTAGATTGGCAACCATGCTAACAATGTGGGGAGGGTGGCCAACATTCACCTTTGAAACTAATTGTGAGATTCATGTTAAGGCATTCTTAGACAATGATTTTTTTTTATGCCCCTAAGATGTTACTCCAGTAGTTTAAGATATTCATGAATGGCTTGGTGGGGTGAAGGAAACAAAGCTCCATTAGATTCCTAAAACATCATATCATAGGGCAGAGATGGTTTTTTCCCTTTTGATTGGTTTAACCCCCATTAAATTTATGGCAATTGTATCTAATGATTCTTGTTAAACCTAAATTCTTATTCAATGAATATTCTCTTTTGAGCAAAAAAGAAAAAGTTTCATTTATTGTGTTAAGTAATAATTCATATGCAATGCATCTTCTCAAAGCTTACTCTCTCTTATTTATGTCAAAAATTAATAAGATAGATAAAATTATCCTTTTAGGGCTCCAAAAAATAGAATTAGATTGGTCATTAGCTTTTTTCAACAATTACAGATTCCTTTACAATCCAAGCAATGCCACTAAGTCGAGCAACACCATATTTCTCAACTAAGAGTCATTTGTTATGTAAATTGACAGAGAACTTTTGTATAATTTCTTTTCATAAAAAGGTAAAGAACAAGCTCAAGGTGAATGAATGTCTTTTGCTTCCCTTTTATTTTTATAGATTTATAGTTACTAAAAAAGTCTATTAGCTTTGGAAAGGTTGGAGTTATAACTCCCTCCACCTTCTCTTAAATATACTATCTCACATCTTTTAATTATGCTCTTTAACTTCTCTTAATTAAGCCAAGTTAGCTCATATGGATGCACCAACCTAATCTAATATATTAACATCTTTTACTCATACATAATGAATTGGAAGGATTTGATCATTACTTAAAAAAAATTCTAAACATCCAATTTTTCTCTACTTATTTATCAAGATAAATGAGTTGTGTGACCCATATCTATACTTATGCATAAAAGTATATTCTATGCACGTGCTAGAGATACATCATGATTACAATCCTTTTAAAAATATATATGAGATTTTCAATAAGAGGAAATAAGAGTTCTTTTTTTTTTTCTAATAATTGATGATAGATTTTTCTTTTCAATGTTTAAGTTTACGCTAAATACTTATTGATTTTTAGGTCTATTTTAATTTTTTAAATTTAATTATAATTAAAATAATAGTTTTGAAATTTGAAATAAGTTAATTGGTTGAATAATATAACAAATTTTTATATTTGGCAAATATAATTTGTACAATTTTTTTAAAAAATTTATTTAAATTTACCATTAATTCAACACCAATTGAACTAATTTACTATTAAATTTTTAAGATTTTCTAATTTGATAATAGGTTTTGTTTTAACAATATTGCTAATATTACATGATCACCATAATTAGAGAAAGAAATGAAATAATGTTACTATATATATCAACTATTTACATCAATAAATGTAGTAGAACTATTAAAATACCATTCAATAATCATTAGATTCAAATATGTCAAAAAATTAGGATCACAAACCCTTTTTTTAAGTTGAACTTACCCAAAAAAAAAATTTAATATCTAACACAAGTTGCCTAGACAATTTAACATTTTTTTTTTCTTAAAGAGAATTAAAAATATAAATTAAAAAATTATAGTATTTGAATCATAAATTTTTTATTTTTATGAATTTAGATCTTATGGACATATAAAAAAAAAAGAGTTTTGTTATCTAATATTCTTTTATTTTTATTTATTATTTTATAAATTATACACATTGTATACACAAATATATATTTATTACATATATATAATATATATATATATATATATATATATATATATATATATATATATATATATATATTATATATATTTATATATTTATATATATAATATTATTTTTAATATTTATAATAATTTATAAATGTTTACATATAATAAATACACACACATATTATAAATAATATAAATTATATAATTTGTTAAATACCAACATTTAATTATTATATATTTTATATAATTATATAATTTTGATATAAATTAATATATTAAAATAAATAATAAATAATAATATATTTTTCTTTTATTTTTATAAATAATGTATTATGGTGTATAAAATTTTTATATTATAAAATTTATGTGAATCTAATATATACACGTATATTTTTATAAAAAAATTATTTTTATAATTTAAATTTATTATCTCTTGGTCCTAACTTTATTAATATGTTGTGTTTGAAGTTTCACCAATTATAATATGGGGGAAGAATTAGTGAAAAAGTGAGAAAAAATTTCTTTTTAAAGATTAGCGTGCCAATTCATAGGCCATCTCTAACCCAATTTGAAATCAAACTACTCAAACCGAAATGACCTAAACCTCAAAATGAAATCAATGAATTGAATCAAAAAATAACTTGAACCTTAGATTTCTCGATTCGAACAGGTCTGATTTGACATATGTGACACCCCTATATACATGCATGATGTCTAAGATACACAAACAAAACAAGAAATTTAGGTTTACCGCGTCAAAACACGCATCAAACACAGACACGCACTTGACCGACGTCCGATACATCAAAACATTTTCGTTAAAATTTTGAAAAGAATTGAACATTTCCAAGACACTTCGAGGACATGCCAATGACATTTCTGGAATGTTTTTGTAATTTTGACAATAAAACCTAATATCTAACTAAAAGCTTCCATTACACTTTACAATAACCAGTTTGCTTAAACTAATTAATAATTTTTATTCAAATAATTATACAACAATATACACAAGAATCATATAATAAATATAAAATTACGTATGTGTGTTCATACGCATTTGCGTATGCATATGCCTGTGGATGTAACTCGTTAATTCACTGGCTCATTCCATATACTCATGGACCCATAACGGGCAAGTTCGACACAATAACACTGCCACCGAGGAGATGCCCGAACTTACTGCAACAGAAATTTCATTGTAATTCGGGCCCCCGCGCATGAGGAAAAGAAAAGAAAAGGGTCGTTCAGGAGTGTTATTTTCATGCCTTCACCAAATTTTACATTGAAATGGAGGTTGGAGAGAGAGACCATAAGAAAGGTAATATTTTAATGAATTTTATCATGCAATTTCTCTGAGTTAATAAATAAAAAATATGAAAATATTATTTATATACTTAATTGATATAAAATTTTATTTTTTAAAATCTATAATTTTATTAATTGCAAATCTTAGTTAAGAGGATTATTTTTTTAAAAATCTACCGGTTAGACCTAATAATGTTCACCCAAATAATCTAATCAAAGGACGTGTGAGCTCCCTGGACATGTGGTCACAAAGGACGCCAACTCCATGTCAGCAGGCGGTAAGTTTCACTTTCAACTCCCAAGAACTTGCATTGGGTTTTTCAGGTGAGGCGTGAGCAATTACACGCCACCGTGTCGGCGGCGGGAGGGAGACGAAGGAGCCAATGAAAGATCAAATCAGTCATTTTCTATCAGGGAATTATTTTGGAGGATCGTTTAAAGCCAAATCAATTTCCTGTCCCCTTTCATCCACATAGGCGATGCAAACAGAGGGAATGTTTAATATGAATATAAGTTCCCCAAATTTAAAATATAAATAAATATATGGGGGGGTCAAATTTTTTCATAATTTATAATTTATAAAAATAATTAAATATAAAATTTATTAAATGTGATTTGATAAAAAAAATTATTAGAAAGAAATCTAATTATTGTTAATGACTTTAATATCCAATACATTAATATCTAGTAGAATTCTAATATTTCTAATAAAACCAGTCAACCACAAGGAAATTGCACCCTTCTTTTCTTTGTAACTTTTGGGTGGTCGGGACTAATTTGCAATGACTTCCTAGCGAGTAACCCTTGCTCATCCCTTCATCTAAACATTAAAACTTGTAAACTGCTTATTAAGTTCTTTGCAACTGCAGCTGCAATTTCTTTATGTTTCCATTGTAATCTTCGTGTGAGCATGCTTGAATCTACGCAGAAATGTTGATCCTGGCGGACATAAAGCTTTCATTGAGCCCTCGGACACTAGCGATGCCTATATATAGAGAGAGAAACAAGAGTCATGTCTAATCATCCCACATTAACATTAATTTGAAGTTTTTTATATTCCAAACAATTAACAACATTTGTACGCACTATCTTGGGCAGAGTCACGAATCAAGAATGGATAGGCATCAAAACAATGGGAAGAGTGGCGAGGCGCCGAGGGTGGTTCCTGTAAGAGGTGCAGTTTTGAAGAGCAGCGTGAACAAGGTGGGCAAATTGGTTGTTGGGAAGCCGAGTCCCAACTCAAAAGCCTCATCAACTGTTCATCCTTCCTAGTCTCTGTTGCTCTATCCCAAGATGTTCATTCGTTCGTTGATTGGTGTTACATTTGTCTAGCCCGTTGCACAAGGTTTGGCATTGGTTTCTATTTCTAGTTTTCTATTAGGGCCCAATAAAAAGATTCTATCCGAGACAACAATGGGTTGTTGTGTAGAAGAAATGAACTCGAAGTAGTAGGCCCGTTTGTGGTCTTAGGATATAGGTCTAGCTTCAAATTAAGACAAGTTCATGTGTTCTTTGACGTCCTTTTGAAGTTTTTGGATTGTGTGTTGCTTTTGTGCTCTACTGTTATTGTCTTTGAATCTTAATGAGAAGTGCGACGGGTGTGTTTCTGCTTTCAACTATGCAACGGAAGTGTTCTCAAATTTTCAAATATATCTCTCCAAGGCAAGGTTTGAATATTTCTCTTCCACTTAGCTCGACCCACTTCTCCAATCGACATCCTTGCAGAACAATCAGATTCCGCTGAGTGCTTGTCTCTCTCCCCAATCAACTCAATCTCGCGTGTTTAGTGGAACCTTGTTGGGAATTGTCGGTGCAATTCCCTCCTTTCTTCTCCCGTAGAATATATTTAGCACTACAAGCTAACCAATTCAAGCCTCCGTTGAATTTTATTATGTTCAAGTTTAACTAATTTAATAAACAAATTTTACAAAAGGGAATTTGTATTAGTGTCATTTAGTAATTTAGTAATCAAACTAATTCAACTAAATCATGCAAATTTCTTATATTATTTAGATAAATCAAATGAAAAGAAAATTATTTAACTATAAAATTAAAAGTCAATTATAAAATATAAATTGTAAATCAATAGAAAAACTTTTAGGACTTAAATTTTATCAACTAAATACTATTAATATAACTATTTATGAGTTGTTAAAATTAAAACTTATCAAACATTATGACAGAATTCTCTAAGATATATGATAATCTCTTTCAAAAGTCATTAATTATACTTATATTAATCTCATATCTATTCTTGTGACTATAAAAACTAATACGAGTTCATTAAAATTTGTGAAATTCTTAACAATGATCACAAAGGTGTGTTAATTTGTAAGCTACACAATCTAAGTTTAATGTTTTTATGAACTAACATTAAACTTCTACTTTCACTCCATTGTTTAATATTTTAAATGTGCAAGTCATGGTCAATTACTAACACAAATGAAAATCAAAAGCATCAAATTGGATTAACTGAGATAATTCAAAACAATCAGAATATCAATTTGTTAATAAATTTAGTGACTACATTTTTACCTTAGAATAAAAGATCTAACCACTTATTCCAACAAGACCCATAAATAAACAACTAAAATTCACAAAACATCTTAAAAGAAATCAGTAAATGATGAGGAAGAATAGAAGAATGTAGGAAGGTCGATAGTTTTCTAGTTTTGCATGTTTATTTCTCATCTTCATTGTTTTTGGGTCCTCTACTTGTTCTTTCGTCCTCTCATTCTCCACCACTTGGAACCACCTTTTTATGATGCATTTTCCTCAAAATATAGACTTCTCAAAATCCTAAATTGGCTAGTAGATATTTCCCACAACATCAACTTCAATCCTTATCTTTTAGAACTCCTAATTTTTTACTAATTGATGTTTAGATTTACACCACCTACTTTCATCTAACTTTTGAACATCATAAAGACAAAATTTCAAGTTGGGCATATCATTAAAGTTGTAGCACTATGTCTCAAGTTTCCAAAAAAAGCTAAAGAATGCCTTAATCCAAAGTTCCTAACTCCAGTTATAGCCCAAAAACTAAATAATGCCTAAATTGTTAAAATAGAAATTCATGTTGAAATATATTAAGTCCTACATTTTCCCTTCCTATAAAAGGTTTCCTTACTTAGGCCTTCTATCCACCATTGTTATGATCTAACTTTCTTCATATTTCCATTGAAAATTTTATTGTGAATATGCATGAAACTACGATGGATATTGATTTGCCTTTAAATAATCTTTCAAAAAAGAAACTCCTATTGGTCTTTTTAGTTTCGTGTCTCTCTTAGTAACATGGTGGCATGCAATGTTACCTAGAAATCAACCCTACGTTTGAAGACCCAACTCAAGTTCTTTGCTGAAGGTGAAACTTCCTACCGGTAGGCTTCATGTTAAGCATTCTTTTGAAAAGCCTATTGTTTTTTCTTATTGTTAGATCATTTGATTTCTTTTCTTTATTTTCCTTCTTTTTCTTTTTCTTTTTTTTAATTATTTTGTGGGGATGAGGGATAGGTGAAAAAATTGGTGCTTGATCTCTAGATCTCTTAGTCATTAAATCTAAACTTATAAAATTTAGTGAAGTTATATTTTTCATTTTTTTTTAATTTGAACATTGAAATTCGCCACATTTTTTTTTTATGCAGGAGTAGGACTAAATTATAGACATTTTTCTGTTTTAGTTTCTTATATGTTTTTCTTAGTGATTGGTATGATGTGCACTTTAAACAATGAGTTAACAAAAATAGTATTAATGTATTTAATCCAAGAAATTTTAGAAAGTAGTAAATGAAGTATGAAAAATGTGATTTCTGTATATTAAAATGAAGAAAAGACACCCTTTTATACTATTTTTTTGATTTATTTTCTCATGAAAATATGTATTAAATATAAAGATAGTGGTTGGTGGTTATTGAAGTTTTATTGTTATAACAGTTAGTTTTGCAATTGACAAAAATGATTTATTTTTTAATAGACAAAAACAGCTCGTCTTCTAATAAACAAGAAATGACTAATTTTTCTATAAACAAAAATGACTAGTTATTTAATATGGTATACAAGTCTTTTTAAACTATACTTATTTTTTTTTTTTTTCACATTCTCCCACATATTTTAAAAAAGCTGAACTTCATTGGGTAAACTAATAAATATATAACATATCACATTTAACGCCTTCGGATTACAAATTAAAGACTATAAAGTGCAAGCTTTGATATTCAGAAGGATGGTGAAATTAAAAAATTTTTATGAACCATGAGTTCCTTATGAATAACAGTGAGCTTGCCTTCATGTTATATTCTCTAAGATTATACTACTTAACATAGTTTAGTGTTGTAAGGGCTTGCACTTCCTTGATTTATTTTAGTGAGAGTTCTAGAGATTTTGCCTAGGATCTCATAGGAGCTGCCCCACTCCATTCTCATATAGTTGAATCTATCAAGTCTGTGTTCCAATCATACACCAACCATTAGGGCTATAAAATTCATTAAGAATATACCTTAACCTTCAATATTGGAATTATTGCACTATTTACACTATAAAAAGGGACTTTATGATCTTAATAGTGTACACGGAGTCAATCAATAACTTATTATTATCCATATGAACATATTTCAAGGTATCTCTTATCATCATATAGGTTAGGATCCTATCACTCTTGACCATGCTTTATATGTAGTAGTCCCATTCCACTTGATGTAATTTCCACTAGCTTTCTGCCTAGTGGCTTCGTTAGAGAATCCACCAAATTCATCTCTAATTTTATAAAATTAATTGATATTACTCCATTATTTAATAGCTACTCAACTAATTCATGTCTCAAACAAATATGTTTGTTTCTCATATTATATGATTTGCTTTTTATAAAAGTAATGGTGACTTGGCTATCATAATGCATCGACATTAATGGTGTCGATTTCACCCATAATAGAATATCCATTAGGAAATTCTTCAGCCATTCTACCTCTACACTGGCCATCTCCAAGGCTATAAATTCGAATTCCATGATGCATCGAGCAATAATTATTTACTTAGCAGACTTCCAAGCTGCTACTCCACCTCTAAGGGTGAAAATATAAACACTTATGGATTTTATCTTATTTAAATCAAATATCCAGTTAGCATTGCTATACCCTTCTAGTACAGTAGGAAATCAACTACAAAAGATACCATAATTCATGCTACCTCGTAAATATCTGAGAAATCTTGTTAAAGTATTCCAATGATTATGGTTTGGATTATGAGTATATCTATTCAGTCTATATACAACATATGCAACATCAAGACATGAAAAATTCATTGAATGTATCAAACTACCAATGATTTTAGTATATTTACATTGAAATACAAAATCACCATTGTGTTTTACCAAATATACATCTGTGTGAAAAGGAGTCAAAACTAGTATCACATTTAAACTTTATCTATATAATGCTCATGTGACAAAAATAAACTATTAGGAGTTTTAGGAGTTTTATAAATCTGGACTCCTAAAACAACATTTTCTTGCAAATAATGTCTTTGTATTGACTATCAATTCCATATTAGAACTAAATATGAGTATGTCATCAACATATAAACATATAATTACACAAGTATCATTTTTAGTTTTTGTACAAACACATTTATCAATACCAATAATTGAAAAACCATTAGAAATTAAAACATTATCAAACTTCTCATCTCATTCTTTAGGTGCATGTTTCAACCCATATAGAGATTTAACAAATTTACAAACCTTTTCCTCTTGATTTGGATCTATACAACCTTTAGGTTCTGACAAATAAATCTTTTCACTGAGATCACTATATAAAAATGCAGTTTTAATATTTAATATCCATTTAAAGAATAAAGAGATTATAAACATATGTCAATGTAATCAAAACTCTAATGGATGCAATTTTAATAGCACGAGCAAAAGTAACAAAGTAATCAATATTCTTTTTTTGGGTATATCCTTAGGCAACAAGTGTCACCTTATATTTGTCGATGAATCCATCTAGTCTATATTTTTTCTTAAAAATCCATTTTCAGCTTATAGGTTTAGCTCTTGCAAGTAAATCCATTAGTTCATATGTACCATTATGATTCAAAACATTTATCTCACTTTTTATGAATTCTATCCATATAGTGGAATCATTCAAGAATACTATTTCAAAATAAGTCAAAGGATCATTGTTCACTACTAAAGTGTAAAAGGCATCATCAAAAGTGCTTTTGATTCTTTGTCTCTTACTCCTCCTTCATTTTAATTCATAATGTGTGATAAAAGACTCTTTTTCAGACTCAACTATTGCAGTATATGGTTGTGTTAATTCCTTTTTCATAGAAAATATATGATTAAAGAATTTTACATTTTTTTTGTCTCAATAATGGTATTAGCATCAAGTACATCACTCTTCATTACAAGAAAATGATAAGCAACACTTTGATTTGCATAATTTATAAATATGTAATCAGAGGTTTTAGAACCTATTTTCCATTTTTTTTAAAGCAAGACACCCTTACAATTTTAAATAACTTATATTAAGAGAATACCCCTTCCATAATTCAATTGGAGTCTTACTTGTTTTTTTAAATAAAATTTGATTTTAACCTCATAAGTTATTAGGAGCCCCAAAACTAACAAGCAAAACATTTATCATTTCTTTCGTCATCAAATTTTTCCTTTCTACTACCCCCTTAAACTATATTGAATAAGGAGGTAAGACTTTATGGATAATTCCCTCTCTTTCACAAAAATCTAATAACAATTGAGAACCATACTCTCCTCCTTTATTTGATCTAAATCTTTTAATCTTCTAACCTAACTAGTTTTCTACTTTCATCTTATATTTGATAAATACATCACATACTTCAACTTTATCTCTCAATAATAAAACCCCAGTATATTTAGAATAGTCATCAATGAAAGTCACATAAAATCATTTTCCACCTCGGGTCATAATACTCTTTAAGTCTCCCAAATTAGAATAGATCAAATTTAGTAATTCAATTTCTCATTGCACTAATTTGCAATTTTTCTTGGCTAATTTAGTCTCCACACAAATCTCACACTTACTCACATCACCATGTAAATTTTCAATCAGACCAAATTGTTTCAACCTTCAAACATATGGATTACTCATATACCCTAATCTAACATGCCATAAATCATAAGAATCAATAGGATAAGTAGAAGTAGATGTATTATTATTAATAATATCAAGTACATTTAGAATGTAAAGTCCTTGGTTACAATAACCCTTTCCCACAAATACATCATTTTTAGTCAAGACAACATTATTAGGCTCAATAGAGACCTTTACTCCAATCTTCCTCAACAAGGACACAGAAACCAAATTGATGCAAATCTTAGGGACATAAAGCACATCATTTAAGGATAGTGCCTTTTTTGAAGTGACTTTGATAAGGACTTTTCCCTTACCCAAAACAAGTGTTATTTTTGAATCTCTCATGAAGACATTTTCTTCTACATTCCTTACTGGTGTGTAAGACGTAAATGCACTTATATCCCTACAAATGTACCTTATATCACCATAATCTATTGCCCACTCTTTTAAGTTGGTGGCAATGTTGACTTAGGAGAGGATAACAATAATAACATCTACTTTTACCAAATTAGCATTTGGTTTTACAGGTACATCACTCTCTTTTTTATGCCTACATTAGGGGGTATAATGCCCTAGTTTCCCACACATATAACAAACAACTTTCCTTTTGAAGTTGAGCTTATTGGTCTTGGGTTTATCATACTTTTGGGATCAATTATCATACCTTTTTCTATTGTGATGGTGATAATGATTGTGATAACATTTGTCTCCTTTCCTTTGTTCCACCACCTTTCCCTTTCATGTGATTTCTTTTGCCTATGTTTCCTTTAATCATATTCTATTCTTATCTTTAATCAAGATATGCACAATGACATCCTCTAATGACATATGCTTTCTCTTGTGTTTAAGTTGCTACTTATAATCATTCCAAGACTATTGAAGCCTTGTAATGAGGCAACCTACTACATATTCCACTAATAGCTTGATGTTCTCATTCTTTAGGTCATCCAACTGCTTATAATATTCATTGATTTGATCCTAAACACTCTTTTCATTGGACATTTCAAAATGCAAATGATTAGTTATAGTAAACTTTTGTATACCAACATCCTTCACCATATATTTTTTTTTGTTTATTTTTTCCCATATTTCTTTTCCTTCTTTTAAAGAATAATAAACACCAAAAAGATCATTAGATAATGTACTGAGAATGGTGTGATGATAAACTTTATTGGCTTGTTCCAAGATAGGAAATATTTTATCATAATTATCAGAGCCAAGCATTGGTTTGGGTTCTAAAAGGACAAAGGCAAAACCTAATACATCTAAAACTGAAAAAAACAAATTCTTACAAGCATTTAAAGTGGGAAATAGTAAAAGTTTCAATCTTGAAGGTATCTAGCAAGAACTCGGAAGCACGTGAAATTAATTGATTCTATGAAAGAATAGAAGTAGAATTATTAACAGTAGAAATAAGGGCAAATTAACTAATGTTTACATCTATAATAACAAATGTAAAAAAATTATCCTTAAGATTGATAGCAATAGAAGACAATATATAAAATATAAATGTAATAGAAATCAAGCTCAATAGAAAATTTTGATGTCTGAGGCATGCACGACACTATCCTTTAGGATAATTTTTGCCCTTGCAGACAATGTTCCAATGCAACAGGTTATAGTGGTTATCCTCCCAAGATATAATGGACCCTCCTACTAATGCACATTTCAAATAATAAGGCAATAGAAATAGTATTAATTTGCTTAACTTAAATTTTTAGAGGGTAATGGAATGAAGTATGAAAAATGTGATTTTTTTTATATTGAAAAGAAGAGAAGACACCTTTATATACTATTTTTTTGGTTTAATTTTTTTATAAAGTTAGATATTAAATATAAAGATAATGACTGGTGGTTATTGAGGTTTTATTGTTGTAATGGCTAGTTTTCTAAAAGACAAAAATGATTTATTTTCCAATTGACAAAAACTGTTCATTTTCCAATAGACAAAAATAGGTAGTTTTCCAATAAACAAAAAAACGGCTAATTTTTCAACAGACAAAAATGACTAATTTTTCAATATAGGATGCAAGTCTTTTATAATATACTTTTTTTTTTCTTCAATAAACTTATCCTTGTCTTCATAAAGTGTGGTTACTTCCATGATTTAAACATGTGAAGTCACATGTGTACCCAACCTATCAGTTAAGAAGTTAGTCCTTTCAATTAGAGGTTTTGCACTTGTTGAATTGACATCACTTGGTTGCACTTTGTTTTAAGGACAACAACTACTACTTTGTTTTGTTTATGATTGTTTTCATCATAGATAGCCAACATATTCTTTGATGGATAAAGATACTTCTAATGCTAAATCACACCCTAAGAGACAATGACTCCTGAAACACCAAGTTAGATTGGTCAAGAAAAAGGACTTTGATCGCTATGAGATTGTTCCAATCCAAGATCCTTTGTCGTTTAAGAAAGGATTCTTCGTTGTTATCCATGCATGCCAGTTATTAGCCCAAAAGAATGATGGAATAATACTAATAGGCTTAGCAAGTCCTTCAGGGGATAAGAAGACGATTTTTAGAGAAAAGATACTTAACTTATAGAAATAATAATTGATATATTTATAATATATTATTTTTAATAAAAATTAATTTATTTTTCTATCATTTAAAAGGAATGTTAAATGTGAGATATATATATTAGAATAATTCTCTCAAATTTCATAAATCTTATATTCTTTTTAAGATTAAAACCCATAATTTCAAAGATAGGCTTAAATTTTTAACAAGTAGAATGTTTTATGAGTGATATACCCTTCTCTTTTTTATAACTTTTGTGGTATTAAAAAATCTCATAATTACGTAGATTTGATTATAATTAAGGTAGAATTCTAATAACAATTACAATGGATGTTTTTGTGTTGGTAAATATAGGTTATTATGACCAAATCATATATCTTTATGTATTACAATTTTTCTTTTCTTTATTGATTTATTATTTCACATAATTCATTAGACTACATTAAAAATATAAAAGTCTCTATCTTTAAGATACAAAAAAAACTAATATAAATTATAACCATTATATGTGTTTTTACCCACAAATATAAGGTTTTAAAATATTATTTGACATGGTACCCAAATCTTAATTTGGGTACGCTTCTTTTACATGCTTTTGATTTTGTTCATATTTAAGTTTCATTGTTGGGCATTAATCTCTTTGTCTCCACAACATGATAAGCCTCACTTGTTGATGGTATAATGTTACCATTCACCTACATATGTTACATTTTATATAGGTCAATTTATTTGTTGTTTAAGTCAATACACAAGCACTTTTTTTTTTTTTAAGAGAGGGGGTAGGGGGTCATAGTTCAATTTTTATTTAATTTTTGGTTTTTTTTTTTTAGAGGGGAGGATTTTTTCCAAGTCTTTAAGTTTAAATGACCAAATATTATATGCACTACTTGTGTGCTTTCATAGGAGGATGAAACACAATTATAAGCAACTATGTGTTTATCTTTTGTTGGCTCTTACCTTTTTAAGAAAGAGGGAGGCTATTCATGTTCATCTTGAGGGAGGCTATTAGAGAATACTACAATTAGGGAGATTTGATTATAATTAAAATAAGATATTTTGAATTAATCTGTGTAAATTTAATTGAAAACAAAATATGATTTTAGTAATTAATCAATATCAAAGTAGAATCCTTAACAATCTCCACTATATATATTGAAATTCATGCATCATATGAGACATAATTCAATAAGGATGTGACCGTTATGAGTTTTTGTGTTCATAGACATAAGTCATCACACTCGAACCACGTGAATCTTTTTGTATTATTGTTTCACTTCTCTTTCTTAATTTATTTTCTCATATAGTAAAGTTTATATTTTAGCATGGGGTATGAACATGATTGATTTGCAAGATGTACTAACATGTAATCCTTAGTCTTCTATGCACCAAAATATAAAAAATTTTAAAAATGCTTATTTAGTTCTTTGCAAATGAAGCTAAAATTTCATTGGGCTTTCTATGAAAGTTCCTTTACTCCTTTCACTAATGATCAAACTAAAAATATGGTCATAGTGATTGGCCTACAGCTACACAATCTTTAATGATCCTTTTAGACTAGAACTATTAAGGGTTCAAACAACCCTCAATAGCTTAAGCTCTTAAAGTGTTCATTCTCCAGCATCATTCATATACAGTATTTGTCATGGAAACTAAAAAGAAAAGGTGTTATAGTTATAAGCCCAAGCAAATTTTGAGTTTTGTAAGAATAAAATATCTTAATCCTATAGAAGGGGTAGGTGGGTTGGCCCTCTAATGGAAGTAAAAGAGGAGTCCAAATAGCCTAAGGAAATTAAAACACTTCTTTCATAGAAAATTTTTTGGGTACAAATCAAGAGATGACTAGTTTTTGTTTTGTGTATATTGTTACCCAAACAAAAATTGTTGACAATAAGTGTGACAAAAGACAGAATCCTATAAACTAAAGACAAGGGTCCCTTGGATGTATGGGGGCGATTTTCAATACAATGGTGGAAAGTATTAAAAAGCAAGGAAAATAACTGTTTAAGAGGCATTGCAAAGGCTTTTCAGCAATTCCTTAACATATAGTTACTGATTAATTTAGGATAAAAAGAAAATCCATACACCTAGTATAACAACTTGATTAGCCATCAAAATATCATTGAATGATTGGACCACATTGTCACAAATATGGATTAGTGTGAGTTGTTCCTTTAGACTCTCTTATTTCATGAGCATATACTCAAATCAAACCATTGGCCTATTGTGCTCAATGTAGTCTATCCATGCAGGACACCTTAAAGGATTTAAATTTAAGACTAAGTGGAACAAGGAGCCTAAGCGCTCCTAAATTATAGTGAAATATTGAATGTAGAGAGCACATAGTTTAGTTAGCTTCTAATTACTGAAGAAACTTATCATTAACCTTTTAATTAGCCAACAAAAAACAAACCTGTAGGAAAGTGTTATAACCCTGGAGTGCAAAATGAATAAGGAATATCAAATTGAAAATTGAAACACTCAAGTAAGAAATTGAAGTAATTCAACAATATTATCTAACAGAGCAATCCTTGGAGAGGGAAAGTGCCCTAACCAAACTACTTATTGATGCTTCGGCTCAAAAAGAACAATATTAGCATCAAAGGTCTTTGATAAATTGGCTTCTATTGTAACCATAATATGTAATTCTTCTGCACAACCAAAATCTACAAATAACAAAGAAATTTGATTACTTAAATCAAAATAGAGGAAGGCTAATAGATAAACAATGAGCTAGAAATTAAGAATTATATCTACTCCTTCCAAGACCTATATAAAAGAGGTTTTTATTAAAGGAGTTCAAGAAATCTTGGAAGTTGTACACCCTATTATGACCTTAAAAAAAAAAATGAATGATAACTTAGGTAAATTTTTTATGATGAAATTACACATGTAATATCTAAGATAAGAGAGAACTAAAGGCACCTAGCTTAAATGGTTATCTAAGGTTGTTATACTAGAAACACTAGAGTATTGTAGGATTAGATGTCATCAAAATAGTCTTATGCTTATTCTTCATGAGTTATCTCCTAATTTAACTCAATCATACTCACATTGCCTTAATCATAAAAGTTCAACTCCTAAAGACAATTGAACAATTTTGCCTTATAAATATTTACAACTTTTCATATAAAATTATCTCCAAGATCCTAACTAATAAACTAAAGTTTTATCTATTACAGATAGTTATCTTTGGACAAAAATGATGCAAACCTCAAAAGATGTGGTTAAGGGACCTAAAATGCACAAAGAATTGAACAAAAACCTAAGAAAGCTAAAACAAATTTTAACTATGTAAGACCTATACCCAATATTCAAGAAACATGAACCTAAGGTATAAAGAAGTATATAAATGTTACACTCCAAAAATGAAGGGATTTGAGAGTGATAAATCGAATTAAATGCCACAAAAAGAGTTTGTTCTTGATAAATTCTTTAGTTCTTAAAAGAACCAAATAAAACAAATTCTCACTTTTGTTTTCACTAATGTTCTACAATTTTTTTAACAATGAAATCAACCCTATTTATAAGCTAAATAAACAACCCTAAAAATCCTAAAAATAACGATAATAAGAAATTCTTATTTTATTGAAAACTTTTATTTTTATAACAAAGTCTTAATTAAGAGTGAATTTTATTGTAACCCCAATCCCATTAAGTACACTAATCAAATTAGTAAAGTCTTAACCTACATTAAGACATGTTTTGTTGCCCTTCAAACTTGAATTTTCATCTTTGGCCCAAATTTCTTTAATCAGCCTACTAAGTGCCTCTTTCATCCTTTTAACTCTTAAACGTATCATTAGCCCTTCTTGAATACTTAATGGATCCTTAGAAGACCTCAATGCATTGGCCTTTCCATGGATTTCATCACAAACAATTTTATTTTTAGCCACCATATTCAAGAAAATATTTGAATAGCCCATAAATGCTTCCATTGTTTAAAATATAGGTGTAGCAAATAGAGGTATATAACCCTTAAACTAGATATGCAAAAGACTTGCAACATTGTTGAATGATATTTCCTCAAATAGGTTATGGAAAAGCTTGGCATTGATGGCTGGTGGGTCACTCAAGTTATATAATGTGTTCAAATAGTTTCTTATTATATTTTGGTTACTGAAAGACCCTCAAACCCTTTCTCCCCCACTCAAAGTTTAAGGCAAGTTGATCCTTTATTGCTTCACTTATTCCTCTTAATGTTAGATATTCTATCTTAGTCTTTAAAGTATATAGTTCTGCAATGACAAATTTTTGACTATAGAATTAAGTCTTATTGTCCATTAATCTCTCATGTGTTTTATCTAGATGACATTCTCCTTTTTGAGTAAGCCTTGGTATTGGAAGTTATGGCTTTAAAGTAGATTATTGAGAGGTATTATAAGTCCTCGAGCCAAATTTGGAATTACAACAAGTTTGGTATCTAATTTAGTCATAACACTAGCTTGGATATCATCACAAAGATTCTTGGCATCCTTAATATGAAGTGGTTGGTTTATAGTGACAGCTATTTAAGCCTCTCATCCAATCTAGAAAGGTCTAAATTTGAAGTTTTAAGATTCATTTAATGACATATTGAGCAAAAATTGTAGGGCTAAAAAAACAACTCTTATCAATGGTAGGTATAAAAGTACTTCTCATGGTAATGACAACCTCCATCCTTACTAAGACCATAATACCCTTTAAACTACCCAAGAAACTATGCCAAGGAATTAATTGGTGAATAGCTTGATTTTGGTGAGTTTAAAAAGAGGAATAATTTTAGATTCATTGGAATAACTTGCACACACTTTCAAAACTGAAGCCTTAAGGAGGAATGGGGTTTCATAACCTTCATACCTTCAATTCAATTCTCCTTGCTAAACAAATTAGTGCTTCATGAACAACCTTAATGCAATGTGAATTAAAGTTTTTCTACATATCTACTTTCCTTTAATAAATGTTCTGATGGCTAGGGAAAGACAAGGTTATCACTAATGTTGGAATGGCTTTGAATAAGGTAAAGAGACATTTTTAAAAGGCCTATGATAGGAAATTAGAGATGGCAGGAATGCCATAATTTAGAGTGATTCCGGGGCATTAGAGCTTCCTAGTTTCATAAATAATTTGCATAGCCCAATGAACTTTACATGGTATTGGTGGGAGCTTTAATTGAACATGGCACCCAAGAGTAAAAATCAAATTGACACAATGATTACTTATATCTAAAGAAGCATAAGTCATTGAATTGAAAAATTCCATTAAGCCATAGTAAACACCAAGATAGGTTTGTGTGTCACCATGATAGATTTGGTCACCACTTAGTTAAAAGCAACTACCATGTTCTATTTATTGCCACGGAAGAGGTATAAACTAGATTTAAGGAAGTAAGTCCTTTAACCCAGTAGCGACTATAGGCCTTGAAAATTCACCTAAGCATTAAGAATTTTATTTGGAAAGCCCTATAAGACTCCTTCTCTACCCAAAATAACATATACAAATAAGTCATCATTGCAAATTGTAGCAACCTAATATATGGTAGATAGTTGGAATCAATAGCTCAAGCCCTTTTAAGATGTGACCACGTCAAAGCTACTTGGATTGGGAGTGAATTCACTTACTTGCTAAGCATAACTTAGATAGTGAAATTTAATTCATGGTGGATTGTAATGATAGAAGCATTGCCAAAGCATGAGAGAAAGGAAATTTTAGGACTCCTAATTATTTGGTACTATAATATCTAAAAGACAAGGTGTCATTTATACAGGCAATAATGCAACATTAATCCCTTAGTCACCATTAGGAATGGTAAAAGAGACTGTAAAGATGTAAGTATAATTTGCCTCCTAAAAATCCTACCACCACAAATGACTTGCCTAAGATGAAATGTTGGTCAACATGGCTACCACCTTTAAAAACATCTCTTAAAATCAATAGTGATGTAACCTCTAAATTTGTAAAGGGTGAAGCTAGTATCGTTGTAATTTGCTGAAATAGTAACAGAGCCCTAGTGGAGGAAACTACTATGTGGAGTCAAGTTTCCTTACTATTAATAGTTGAAGCCTTGGAATTTAGATTGGCAACCATGCTAACAATGTGGGGAGGGTGGCCAACATTCACCTTTGAAACTAATTGTGAGATTCATGTTAAGGCATTCTTAGACAATGATTTTTTTTTTATGCCCCTAAGATGTTACTCCAGTAGTTTAAGATATTCATGAATGGCTTGGTGGGGTGAAGGAAACAAAGCTCCATTAGATTCCTAAAACATCATATCATAGGGCAGAGATGGTTTTTTCCCTTTTGATTGGTTTAACCCCCATTAAATTTATGGCAATTGTATCTAATGATTCTTGTTAAACCTAAATTCTTATTCAATGAATATTCTCTTTTGAGCAAAAAAAGAAAAAGTTTCATTTATTGTGTTAAGTAATAATTCATATGCAATGCATCTTCTCAAAGCTTACTCTCTCTTATTTATGTCAAAAATTAATAAGATAGATAAAATTATCCTTTTAGGGCTCCAAAAAATAGAATTAGATTGGTCATTAGCTTTTTTCAACAATTACAGATTCCTTTACAATCCAAGCAATGCCACTAAGTCGAGCAACACCATATTTCTCAACTAAGAGTCATTTGTTATGTAAATTGACAGAGAACTTTTGTATAATTTCTTTTCATAAAAAGGTAAAGAACAAGCTCAAGGTGAATGAATGTCTTTTGCTTCCCTTTTATTTTTATAGATTTATAGTTACTAAAAAAGTCTATTAGCTTTGGAAAGGTTGGAGTTATAACTCCCTCCACCTTCTCTTAAATATACTATCTCACATCTTTTTAATTATGCTCTTTAACTTCTCTTAATTAAGCCAAGTTAGCTCATATGGATGCACCAACCTAATCTAATATATTAACATCTTTTACTCATACATAATGAATTGGAAGGATTTGATCATTACTTAAAAAAAATTCTAAACATCCAATTTTTCTCTACTTATTTATCAAGATAAATGAGTTGTGTGACCCATATCTATACTTATGCATAAAAGTATATTCTATGCACGTGCTAGAGATACATCATGATTACAATCCTTTTAAAAATATATATGAGATTTTCAATAAGAGGAAATAAGAGTTCTTTTTTTTTTTTCTAATAATTGATGATAGATTTTTCTTTTCAATGTTTAAGTTTACGCTAAATACTTATTGATTTTTAGGTCTATTTTAATTTTTTAAATTTAATTATAATTAAAATAATAGTTTTTGAAATTTGAAATAAGTTAATTGGTTGAATAATATAACAAATTTTTATATTTGGCAAATATAATTTGTACAATTTTTTTAAAAAATTTATTTAAATTTACCATTAATTCAACACCAATTGAACTAATTTACTATTAAATTTTTAAGATTTTCTAATTTGATAATAGGTTTTGTTTTAACAATATTGCTAATATTACATGATCACCATAATTAGAGAAAGAAATGAAATAAATGTTACTATATATATCAACTATTTACATCAATAAATGTAGTAGAACTATTAAAATACCATTCAATAATCATTAGATTCAAATATGTCAAAAAATTAGGATCACAAACCCTTTTTTTAAGTTGAACTTACCCAAAAAAAAATTTAATATCTAACACAAGTTGCCTAGACAATTTAACATTTTTTTTTCTTAAAGAGAATTAAAAATATAAATTAAAAAATTATAGTATTTGAATCATAAATTTTTTATTTTTATGAATTTAGATCTTATGGACATATAAAAAAAAAAAAAAGAGTTTGTTATCTAATATTCTTTTATTTTTATTTATTTATTTTATAATATTATACACATTGTATATACACAAATATATATATATTTATATATATATATATATATATATATATATATATATATATATATATATATATATATATTATATATATTTATATATTTTATATAATATTATTTTTAATTTATATAATAATTTATAAATGTTTACATATAATAAATACACACACATATTATAAATAATATAAATTATATAATTTGTTAAATACCAACATTTAATTATTATATATTTTATATAATTATATAATTTTAATATAAATTAATATATTTAAAAATAAATAATAAATAATAATATATTTTTCTTCTATTTTTATAAATAATGTATTATGGTGTATAAAATTTTTATATTATAAAATTTATGTGAATCTAATATATACACTTATATTTTCATAAAAAAAAATTATTTTTATAATTTAAATTTATTATCTCTTGGTCCTAACTTTACTAATATATTGTGTTTGAAGTTTCACCAATTATAATATGGGGGAAGAATTAGTGAAAAAGTGAGAAAAAATTTCTTTTTAAAGATTAGCATGCCAATTCATAGGTCATCTCTAACCCAATTTGAAATCAAACTACTCAAACCGAAATGACCTAAACCTCAAAATGAAATCAATGAATTGAATCAAAAAATAACTTGAATCTTAGATTTCTCGATTCGAACAGGTCTGATTTGACATATGTGACACCCCTATATACATGCATGACGTCTAAGGTACACAAACAAAACAAGAAATTTAGGTTTACCGCGTCAAAACACGCATCAAACACAGACACGCACTTGACCGACGTCCGATACATCAAAACATTTTCGTTAAAATTTTGAAAAGAATTGAACATTTCCAAGACACTTCGAGGACATGCCAATGACATTTCTGGAATGTTTTTGTAATTTTGACAATAAAACCTAATATCTAACTAAAAGCTTCCATTACACTTTACAATAACCAGTTTGCTTAAACTAATTAATAATTTTTATTCAAATAATTATACAACAATATACACAAGAATCATATAATAAATATAAAATTACGTATGTGTGTTCATACGCATTTGCGTATGCATATGCCTGTGGATGTAACTCGTTAATTCACTGGCTCATTCCATATACTCATGGACCCATAACGGGCAAGTTCGACACAATAACACTGCCACCGAGGAGATGCCCGAACTTACTGCAACAGAAATTTCATTGTAATTCGGGCCCCCGCGCATGAGGAAAAGAAAAGAAAAGGGTCGTTCAGGAGTGTTATTTTCATGCCTTCACCAAATTTTACATTGAAATGGAGGTTGGAGAGAGAGACCATAAGAAAGGTAATATTTTAATGAATTTTATCATGCAATTTCTCTGAGTTAATAAATAAAAAATATGAAAATATTATTTATATACTTAATTGATATAAAATTTTATTTTTTAAAATCTATAATTTTATTAATTGCAAATCTTAGTTAAGAGGATTATTTTTTTTTAAAAATCTACCGGTTAGACCTAATAATGTTCACCCAAATAATCTAATCAAAGGACGTGTGAGCTCCCTGGACATGTGGTCACAAAGGACGCCAACTCCATGTCAGCAGGCGGTAAGTTTCACTTTCAACTCCCAAGAACGTGCATTGGGTTTTTCAGGTGAGGCGTGAGCAATTACACGCCACCGTGTCGGCGGCGGGAGGGAGACGAAGGAGCCAATGAAAGATCAAATCAGTCATTTTCTATCAGGGAATTATTTTGGAGGATCGTTTAAAGCCAAATCAATTTCCTGTCCCCTTTCATCCACATAGGCGATGCAAACAGAGGGAATGTTTAATATGAATATAAGTTCCCCAAATTTAAAATATAAATAAATATATGGAGGGGTCAAATTTTTTCAAAATTTATAATTTATAAAAATAATTAAATATAAAATTTATTAAATGTGATTTGATAAAAAAATTATTAGAAAGAAATCTAATTATTGTTAATGACTTTAATATCCAATACATTAATATCTACTAGAATTCTAATATTTCTAATAAAACCAGTCAACCACAAGGAAATTGCACCCTTCTTTTCTTTGTAACTTTTGGGTGGTCGGGACTAATTTGCAATGACTTCCTAGCGAGTAACCCTTGCTCATCCCTTCATCTGAACATTAAAACTTGTAAACTGCTTATTAAGTTCTTTGCAACTGCAGCTGCAATTTCTTTATGTTTCCATTGTAATCTTCGTGTAAGCATGCTTGAATCTACACAGAAATGTTGATCCTGGCGGACATAAAGCTTTCATTGAGCCCTCGGACGCTAGCGATGCCTATATATAGAGAGAGAAACAAGAGTCATGTCTAATCATCCCACATTAACATTAATTTGAAGTTTAATATTCCAAACAATTAACAACATTTGTACGCACTCTCTTGGGCAGAGTTACGAATCAAGAATGGATAGGCATCAAAACAATGGGAACAGTGGCGAGGCGCCGAGGGTGGTTCCTGTAAGAGGTGAAGTCTTGAAGAGCAGCGTGAACAAGGTGGCCAAATTGGTTGTTGGGAAGCCGAGTCCCAACTCAAAAGCCTCATCAACTGTTCATCCTTCCTAGTCTCTGTTGCTCTATCCCAAGATGTTCATTCGTTCGTTGATTGGTGTTACATTTGTCTAGCCCGTTGCACAAGGTTTGGCATTTGGTTTGGTTTCTATTTCTAGTTTTCTATTAGGGCCCAATAAAAAGATTCTATCCGAGACAACAATGGGTTGTTGTGTAGAAGAAATGAACTCGAAGTAGTAGGCCCGTTTGTGGTCTTAGGATATAGGTCTAGCTTCCAATTAAGACAAGTTCATGTGTTCTTTTGTATCCTTTTGAAGTTTTTGGATTGTGTGTTGCTTTTGTGCTCTACTGTTATTGTCTTTGAATCTTAATGAGAAGTGCGACGGGTGTGTTTCTGCTTTCAACTATGCAACGGAAGTGTTCTCAAATTTTCAAATATATCTCTCCAAGGCAAGGTTTGAATATTTCTCTTCCACTTAGCTCGACCCACTTCTCCAATCGACATCCTTGCAGAACAATCAGATTCCGCTGAGTGCTTGTCTCTCTCCCCAATCAACTCAATCTCGCGTGTTTAGTGGAACCTTGTTCGGAATTGTCGGTCCAATTCCCTCCTTTCTTCTCCCCCGTAGAATATATTTAGTCCTACAAGCTAACCAATTCAAGTCTCAGTTAAATTTCATCGTCTTCAAATTTAACTAATTTAATAAAAAAATTTTACAAAATAGAATTAGTTCACCCAAGCTTTTAATTATTATCAAATATTGATTAACTCCAAAAAGTGAGCGATTGTTGTCAGTGGAATCCAATTCCTCCTCTCTCCTTACAAAGCATATATTTTTATAGGAAGAATGCGATTCCACTTTTTCCCAGATCATCATTTTCTAATTTGGGTGAATTTTGGTTTAGAGGGCTCATGCCCTTTAGACGACATTTGGTGGTCCCGAACGAATAATGAATAACGGAAAAGTTTCACTTGTTCCTGAAGGTTTGACTGAACGTCCGATCTCTTGATCTTAAAAATTTTGATAACATATTAAAATATAAAATTAATTTAAAATTTTAAATTATAATATCAAAATATTTTTTAAAAAATTATTTTCATATGTAGTTTTATTATATGTTATTTTTTTTAAAAAAAAAAAAATTTCAATTTCATATGTATCGTGTCTAAGCCGAGAAACGACTTTCACAGCTTCATAATAACTAAATAATACATTTGTGACTCTAAATTAATAAATACCATATAATAAAGGAGTTGTAGAAAAAAAAAAAAAAGGAAAGAAATTAAAGGTGGGGCTGGCACATTCCACTGTCCGCAATAATAATTTGGCATCGAATGCTTATTGGGATTCGCACTGTTGCTGAATTCCAAGATCGAAAAATCTTAATGCGCCAAAAGAAAAAAATTAAAAGTTTTTGTATTTCATTAAAAGTTTTATGTATTTCATTTAAATCTTTTTGATTATGTAGGGAAAAAAAAAAAAAAAAAAAAAAAAAAAAAAAAAAAAAAAAAACAGAGAAAGAAACAGTTCGGTGTGTGATTTACTGGGAAGCAAAGCAAATATGCAGGCAGGCCCGTCCACAGAGACGGAGATGAAAAGAGGGAAAGAAAAGGGGCGGGCAGTAGGGAGTAGCCCACAAATAATGCATAAAGTAGGCAAAAGCGACACTGAGTGTTGTCACTTTGTGTGTGTGTGTGTGTGTGTGCAACTTTGTGTGCGTGTCTGTGTGTGCGTGTAGAAGCACTAGTTGGTGAGAGAGAGAGAGAGAGAGAGAGAAGAAAAAGGTGGGGGAAAGCCGATTTACCCAAATATGGAAGGCGAATCTAGACAATTAGAGCTCCGTCGGGGATTTAATAAGCTACGCTCCTCCTCTTCCTCCTCCTACTTTTACATAAATGGTAAAGCTAACCTCTCTCTCTCTCTCTCTCTTAAATATCTCTGTCCATGCCACGTCCATTTCTTGTTCTGTATGAGCTTTTTCCTCTCTTCTGTCCAGCTCAATTGTACAATATCTCTCGGTCTCTCTGTGTGTCTCTGTGTTTGTGTCTCTGTCTCTCGAACTACTTCTTTATGTATTTCTTTTAGCTTTTGTTGGTTTTTTTTTTTTTTTTTTTTTTTGTTTTTCGGGAGGAATCTATTCTAGGGTTGTAAGAGGTACTGGATGGATTTTAATGTTAATTGAAGGTGAAAGCTAACAGGAATAAATTTCCCTACTTTCTTTTTCTTCTTTTGGCTGTCTTTTTGCAGAGTTATGAAGAAAAAAAAAATATTGAAGTAAATTGGTGAGATTAAGTTAATATTGGTGTTTGCACACTTTGGAAGGTTGTTTTGTAGGGGTGGGGGTTTGGGGGGGGGGTTGGGTGGGTGTTGATGTTCTTGAGCTATGGTGGTGTAGTGAGTTTGTATAGTGGGCAGAAAAATGGCTGCCGAGTCGTCCAACACGGGAGGGTTTCTTCGGGACAACAAAGCCTTGGGTTCTGCTTTCGATCAACAAGCTATATCCTTCCAATCTGCTGCCATAAACAACAGTTCCAAGATTATCCCTATGGGAGATTACTTTGGGGTGAATGCTGCTGCTGCTACCACTACTTCGGCCATCATGATGATGCCTGTGAATCCTAGAATAATCAGCAGCAGTCCTGGAATGGTTCAGGTTCAGCCTGTAATTTCTGCTTCTTCTTCTTCGCTTGTCATTGATTCCATTCCTCCTGGCCTAAAACATGACACAGGCTTGGCTGCTGAGTGGTCTGTTGACGAACAGTTGAACTTGGAGGAAGGCCTTGCCAAGTAGGTAGCTTGTTATGTTGTTATGAATGCTTTCTTTGTTTCTTAAATTTGTTTCTTAAATTTGTTTCTTCCTAACAACCTTTCTATAATTTTATTTTATCATCAGCCCTTTTATTAATGTTTGCAACCATGAAAACTGTGTCAATGGTGACAGCATTTGTAGGTAGTTCAGGGGATATGTATGATGGTTTTAGGCATATGCAAGCTTCCTTTGGTTCAACAGTAAAGCATTGCATAGATCAAGCAGGTTTTGTAATTTTGTTGACAGTTTCTTTTATGGAGGATTTTCATTTTATGCTATTATTGCATTTTGCTGGACATTTGCTAGTATCTGACATGTCCGTGTACTTGAACCATAATGAAAAAGGAAATGTGGCATCTAGTGGTGTTAGATTATGAATACTGGACGCTATACTCAAAGTTTAAGTTTAGGTACACAACTGTGGCTTACAGTTTGCAGTTATTGATGATTTCTTTTCACCTATCATTGTTTCATCTTTGGAAGAATTGACATATTTGTGCTCAATGGTTATGTTAAACTACTTGTGTTGACAATTAATGTGTGTAGTCTAAAAGGGCTCTGTTTTTGGATGTCATGTTGGATGTTAGTTTCCCAAGTGGGTTAAAATTACTGCTTTATAGGTTAGTTTACATGTGTTCTTCTCCTTGAATTAATTTTCCAGATATGCTGATGAGCCAAATATTATGAGATACATAAAGATTGCAGCCACATTACGCGACAAAACTGTACGTGATGTTGCATTAAGGTGTAGGTGGATGACGGTATGCTCTTTTTTTTTAGTAATAATATAATTGATGCTATGTTTTTGTTTTGGATATCTAAATAGAATGCAGATTACAAAAAGGTCCTTAAAGTTTGTCGCTGATTACATTTGAGGGATTGAGAATTTAATTTCAGGCGCCTTTAGATTGCATTATGTTTTTTTTGTTTTGTTTTTAACACTTGCATTACCAAAAACTGTACTTGTAGATGATGCAAGAGAAGATTGTTCTAAACATACACTTAGAAAGGAGTTTGGTTTGAAGCAATCATTTAAGGTCTTATAATTATTTTTTTTCTTATTTTTGGAAGCTGTTCATAGGAAGGATTATGTTTGTTTGTTGTTGTTGCATATGTGCACCATTCATCTTGTATTACCTGATGATTAATTGTCTGTTTTAGTTGCTGAGAAAGCATTTGTAGTGACCAAATTTTTAGAGTACTCTTCATTGGATGAATAGAATCTCTTTCATTAAAAAATGTTGAAGATTTATTTGTTTGAAGAGTATGTACTTTTTCATTTGATGAAAAAGTTGCCTGTGAAATCCTTTGCAGAGAAAGCGAAGAAAAGCAGAGGAATTTAACTTGGAAAAGAAGGCTGGCCATAGGAAGGTACATCATATTAGCCAAGTTGTTCTATCTTTAAATGTTTTGGCTGTGCATTGCATTGTTTCACCTGGTAAGATATTTGGAAATGCCATTTTGAGTTTGCAATTTACAAAATTCATTCTCCTTTCTCTTCTGAACATTTACATATTATTGTGACATAGAATTTGGTGGAAAGTACATATGGGGAACCCACTAAGAACATTTGTGAGCTGATTGCTTGGTGTTAGAGTAGAAGATAAAGGCATCTCTTAAGAAAAGGGTGTGAGGGAGAGAAACAAGGTTCCTGCACTATGAAGTCTAGTAAAAGGGTCCAAAGCCTTACCCTTGTTTTTACAAAGAGGCTATTTCTATGACTCAAACCTGTGATCCCCCAATCACAATGGAGTAAATTTACCATCGCACCAAGGCTTGTGCTTCAAAAAGGAATCTCTTAAGTTAGCTTTTTACTGCTTACCTCTTGGTATGCTCACTTCAATAATTTTTTACTAAAATTTTGGAAAATGCTGAAGGAGGACTTGGTGTAATGGTAGGGTCACCTTATTGTGATCTGGAGGTCATTAGGTTGAGTCACTTAAGCAACATCCTTGTGAAAACAAGGGTAAGGTTGTGTACCCCAAACCTTGTAGTGTGAGTCTCCTGCATTGGGATGCCATTTTGATTTTGGGAAGGATTGCTTTTTGTTGGCCTATGGATAATTAAATGGACTAGGAAAACAACTGTTGTCTGAAACTTGCCCATTTGATGATGAAGTTTTGCTTATGGGCCTTATATTAATTAGGTGGTTTTCAGTTTATGCAAACAGAAAGAAAACTTGCAGGGGTTGGTACCAAGTATTGTTTGTTCCATTTTTTGTGGTGAGAACTGAGAAATAGCACTTTGTTAGTATCATGCTGGTCTCTAAATCAAAACATATCTTTTATAAATGTCTAGGGGTTTGGATAAGCAGAAATGTTAGATGCAACCTTTTCTTATTTTCCATATCAGATTCTGTTGAACCAAAGTTGGGCATACAAAGTCTTAAATAGTTTATATGTCTAGAATTTTTCAAAAAGTTACGCACAATTTGTGAAATGACCTGTCAGTGTCCAAGGCTATGAACCACAATGGTGCAGACAATGTCTCATAAATATTTTCACTAATCAAGCTGTTAATAGTGTCAAGCATCCTACTGGAAATCACAAAATACTCCTTCCCCCAATATTACAGTATAACTGAACCAATGCTTGTGGAGTCCCTTTTAGGTAGTTTGACATGATTGTTTCATTACTAGTCATGGTAGTAGATACAAGGTGTAATCTATGCAATGCTGCAGTAGATATTTATGGATGCTTTTGATGTCTTTTTTGGTGCATTTTCTTCTTGGGTGCATTTTTTATGTAATGCAAATACTGGTTTTTATTGCCAATTTCCTTTCACTGTATCATGAATATCTGATTTTTGCTTGAATTCATTAATCAATCAACATCCTTAGGATGTAATTGATTGAAGAAGCAGTATTCTAAAGATCTTGCTTCTTCAGGATAAGATGGTGGAATCATCCTCAAAGATACATGTAACTTCTGCTCTGTCACAAAACATGGTTGGATATACTCTAATGACACAGAGTGAGCCTTTTCTTTCTGAAGGTCAGAAATTTAATTGCTATAACTGAACATTTCTTTCAATGTTAAGTTTTGCAGATTTTGCTTTTTCGCTTTAGGTACCAGTGAATTCTCTCTCTCTCTCTCACTCTCTCACACACACACACACACTTGAGTGCTTGGTCAGCGCCCCGGCTCCCAAGACACACAAACCTGCTGTGTATAAGTGTTTAGTGTTCTTGATTTTCTATGGATAGGTGTTTAATTCTGCTGAATCAGTAGGGTGATGAAATGCCATTTGAAATAATTGGCACATTTAAATACATAGTTTGTAAAGGCTATTACTACTTTGTGCTGCGTCTTTTTCTTGTTATTCTGGATAGGGTGATATTTGAAATTGGTTCTGTGGATTCAAACCCTGTTTATGTTCTCTTTCTCAAATTCTCTCCTTTGAAATTTGTGTAGACTTATAAAAAAGTTTTTAATTTCCTAATTTTTGCATTGTGGTTTGTGTTGTCTGGCATTATTTTGTTGAGGCTCTGGACAACTAATTGCAATCATGTTGGCCACATTTTTGCCTTGATCTGAGTATTCTAATCCACTTTTTGGGATGGAGGATGATCTTGATAAATCAGTGTGCTGTCTCAGTAGGAAACAATGGAACTCTTGTGTGGATAAGTTGGAATGAAGAAATTCTAATGCTCAATGCTAAGTGAGGCAGAAAATATTGTATTCTGTCAGAGATCTTGATTACAAGAATAACTGAAAGGAATTTTTTCAAGAGTGTAGGGCTTCTATTATGTCACAGAAAATAAATTGTTTGGAGAAAATAATTTCCATTGGGAAGCATTTCTATGAAAATGAATTGTTTTAATTAATTGTGACACAGCATGAAGGTATTTTTCCAAAATATCACGTATAAATACAAAAGTCATAGCATGGATAGTTGATGATGTTGGCGTTATTCAGCAACTGGCCTATAAGTTTTCAGCAATTAATAAGGTATTATCAGGGTGGTTGAGATTACAGTGATTTGAGAATGGATGAAGTATTGAAAGCTGTTGGACATTGGTCCATTCTCAGACCAATGCTTTTGTGGTCCATTAATCACCTTGGAGGTAGCTGAGACCATAATTTTCGTCAAATATGACCTACAACTAGTCTATGATTAGTAAGATATTAATTATTACAAGTATCACAGTGGGGATGTTGGAGTCAGGGACAATGGCCAAGGTGGCCAGCAGCCAAAGTGATTAATGGTGATAACTGGTGGTCATCAAATGATATTTATTCCCTCTTTTATGCTGAAAAAGGTTTTGGAAAATGACTTTCCCTTCCTTCAAAAAATGGCATGATTTTTCCCTTTGATGAGGAAGATATTTTTTTCACGGACCAATTATCCAAAGTGTACTGAGAAAAATGTGTGTGAACTGTGACGTTATGTGATTGCATGGCAGGGCTTACTATGGAAGTGAAACATGGTCTGGCATATGTTGGATGAGAACGATGAGCTGAAAAAGAGTTTGTCTCTTTAGATTCAATAGTTGAGTAACTTGGCTGTATAATGTTCTAGAAGCTGCCTTCTGCCTCTGTTTTATTAGTTTTTCTCTTTCTTTCTTAACATTAGTTTGTCTAGAAGTTGTATATTTATTTTGTTTTCATCTTTCTAGGCTTCTGTGGACCATTCCCTTTGTAAATTTTTCTTCGCTTTCACAAATTACTTGTTTGAAAAGAATGTTGCTTCCACTGATCTGTTTGCTTCCTTGGGTGGCTTCAGGAATAAGTGGCACAGTTAAGCATCTCTTGGAACAGAATGCTCAAGTGTTTAGCCAAATCACAACTAACCTTTCTATGTGCAAGGTGACCACCAGATACCTATATTTATTATGCTGGTTCAAACTATCGATGTTAGCTGATGAAGAAAAGCAGTGTCGCTATTTTATAACTGCTTCATTATTCTCAGATGGGAAAAACTTGTTTTCGAGATTTGAAGTGTTGAAGTAATAATATTTAGATACAAAACATTTTTGGGCTACTATTTTGGAACAGATAATCATCTTGTTTTCCTACTTGTGGACAAGCTGATTTTATTATAATCTTGTTCCTTTTATATCATTAGGAGTTTTGTATGACTGAAATTTCCATTAAGTTGAAGGGTAAATTTTATTGAAAGGAATTAGGCTAGGGATGTTGTATGGTAGGGAGTGTTGGGCTATTAAGAAACATGATGTCCAGAAATGGGTGTGGTGGAGATGAGAATTCTTAGATGGATTTGTAGCAACTCTAGGAAGAACTAAATAAGAAATGAGGATATTTGTGGCAAAGTAGGTGTAGCTTTGATTGGAGACTAGTTGAGGGAATAACATTTGTGTTGGTTTGGACATGTCCCATGTAGACCTAGAAATACTCCAATTAAGCAGAGACCAAATCCATGTGAATGGTGAGAGGAGATGGAGAGCGTGACCTAAGTTGACTTGAAAATCTTTAGTTAGGAAGGATTTAGAATGACTACACCTCACATCAAACTTTTATGATAGAATGGAAAGATAAGAAAGGATTCATGTAGTCGTTCCTAGTTAAATTTGGGACTAGGACATTTTTATTGTTGTATTTTCCTAGATTAAACAAAACTAGCAGTTGTTAGAAATGAAACTTTATCCTGATGCTTATGTTCATGCTTGTGCCTTGGCCACTTCTTCCTCTGTTGCTTTCAGTTTCTGCACTATGTCACAAATTCTCAAGCTTTTAATGATCTTTAAGTTATTATTTATTTATTTATTTTGACACGAGTCACTTCTTCCTTTGAAGGCTCTGAGTTAAAATCTTTTGGTTCGTTAAAATATGATTTTTGCTTTTCACGACAGGATAGTGCATCATAAAGACACGGTAGATAAAAGCCCCTGACCAATTTTCAGTGTAGTTTGCTAGCAGCTTGCTTGAAATGGCCTCAGTCAGATTGGTAGCACCAATTTTTATTGTTTCCCCTTATATGCAGCATTATTCAAGATGCCATTCTGCTGTACTATGCATGCTTGGTTTGAGGATCAAAATTATATTATTTTGTTTTTTTGGTGTGCATTTCAACACTATTGTGAAATGCTTGTTGGCTGTCACATCAGAATTAATGCTTTCTCTTATTAGCCCATAGAGTTTGCAAATTATTTATAGCACAAAGATTGGTTTAAATGTTGATTTGAATGTGTTAGTGTTGTTTTTTTGTGCTCAAGTTTTAGTTATATATACTGATTCATGTTTTCTGAGGGTGATTAATTTGTTGCCTTTGCTGGCAGTTACAGGATAATATTGATCTCTTTTGCCAAGCTAGGAACAATATTACTGCAATCCTGAATGAGTATGTCAATGTTCTCAATTTCTTGAATGGATTTATGCTGATGATTACCAATACCCATGGTTACCTTTTGAGTTGTTAATGTTGTCCAAAATTTTACTGTGATTTCCGCAGCATGAGAGGCACGCCTGGCATAATGAGCCAAATGCCACCTCTGCCTGTCTGCATTAATGAGGATCTTGCAAGTAGTATATTGCCTGATGTAACTCAGGTATAGCCTGTAAAATTGTAACTCTTGTATATTATGATCGCATTTAGCCTTACATGATTCATGCATAATGGCTTGGTGGCATGTTGAGTGGGATAGAGTTGTTTGGTTTTGTGTGAACCCAGGGATATTAATTAATGCTTATGGCCCTGTCTGCAAGTTATGGATGTTACACCTTCTCAACCCTGCTAACATTGAGGATTCATCTTCCTTTAAAAAAACAAAAAGGAAGAAGAGAGAGAGAGAGGATACATAAGATGCCCAAAAAAGGAAAAATATTGAGATTGGTCTTTGCCTTTTTTTGGAAAAAGAAGTTAAATAGGGAATGGCAATATGACTATGATTATCATATTCAGTTTTAGGGATTTTGTCTGCTGTGAGTTTCTCTTATCAAGTTGTTCTTGTACTGAATGAATATAATGTACACCTGGTTTGAACCTTCCATGGAATTTAATCTATGCTACAAACCTTTGGTGCATATTTTAAGATATCTCCTTGTTAATCTGTTTGTTATCTAATCTTTGTTTATCTCACATTTTTCAATGATTTATCGCATCAATACATCATACTTATGGCTCTGTTACATGTCAAGAACTTCAGTAACTTAGATCTAGCTGCCTATCATTCTGTTAACCAATTTAAGTGAAAATCTACAATTATAAGTTGGAATTTTTCATACTTTGTTACACATCTAATCTAATTTTGCAAATTTTGTGTGACAAAACTCAATAATGAATAAAACAGCTGCTTGCTAGAGTTACATTGGCATTTGAAATTACTCCTTATTCTTGTCAATTTGCAGTATATCAAAAAGTTTTACATATACTTGTGTAAGTCAAATCATCAAACTTGTGGTTTGTTCAAGTCACCATGGTATGTTACCCAATGTAAGTTTAAACATTGATGTTTTAATAGAAAATATGTTTGATACCATTACGCAGTTAAGAGCCAGTGGTTTAAACAAATGGAAGAATACTTGTGACTTGTTTTATGAAATCCATTTGTTTTGTTGTTTTTCCTTTATATTGCTAGTCAGCGATGTTTGGCTCCAGATTTATCTCATCTGCATGTAAGTACAAGAATTTTATTGTAAATGCCAAGCATACGGTATGAAGCTAATTTCCTTTCTGTGTAATCATATTGATCACACTTTTTGGTCCCATAATGGAAACCCGAAATGTTTAGCTCGCCAAACATGAAACCCAAGCACCAGATAATAAGAATGTCTGAGGGCTCATTGCTCCTGTCCTCAAGGGACAGAATCGTCTAACTGGACCATCATTTTTCGGATAAATTGAGTATGTTTCTTTTGTACAAATTTATTTGACGGAAACACCTTTTAATGAAACTTCGGCACTTGATTTGTACAAATTTTTAGCATATGATTCTTGCTATGGTGTCAGTTATGTACTTGTTGGACCTTACAGATTATTGACAACTTTGATGCTTCTTGTCTAGATTTAGACATGTGATTCTCTTCTTCGTGTAAATGGAAACCAACCTTCCTGTCAGTGCTATGGAGGTGTGTTGATATTACTGACTTACCTACACCAAAGGAACAGGTCGGCCCCTGGTAGATAAGGATCAGCTAGTAAAATCGGAACTGCAAAGAGCTGGCCAAAATTTCAGAATAAATGTGGAAAATCAAAAAACATTGTTGAAGTAACTTTGTATCATCTTTGTATTGGGCTACATACTGTATTTGTAGTGTTTACAAGGACTAGGAATCAATTTTAGGCTTAAACTTAAGAATTAATGCAAGTTTTCTCTTCTCTAACTAAGCAGTCTTAAATTTAGATCATGTAAAACGTAAACTTGAAGTTGTAATTGATGAGAGAGTCCTCTGTAAATATCATCCGCCCTGTCTTCGGAGTGCCATACAACCTACAAGATTGAAGCTAAGGTTGTACTAATGGTTTTATCTACTAAAAGGCTTGACAGGCTTTATAATCATTGTTTCATCTCAAAAAGTCAGTTGGAGAACCCAATTGTCCTGTTGGTATAGACATATGCAAGTAATTAGTGGTACGTTGCATCAATGTTTTACGCAGACACAAGCACGAGTTGGGGATGCCCATCAAGCAAGCTTGTGGAAAGTTAATAGGCCGAGGAGTAACCATAGACAAGCTAGACGATTGCTCGAAAAATGTTTTAAAGCACTGGAATCGACCAGAAGGAAGGTTGGTTAAATAATTGATAAACAAAGGCAAGATATTGTGGGCTTGGACAACACGATAGGCAGGTGTGTGTTGGATGTGTGGGTTGACAAGCAGGTAGCATTTAGTAGGCAGGCAAGTATCATCGGGTTGGCATGCAGACAACACTGGGCTAATAGACTGGGAGTTGGCCAATAGGCTAACAGTTGGGCCACTAAAAATTAGGCTTATTGTTAGCCGATTAGGTAGGGTTGTTGGCCAAGACAGCTGGCTAGATCATGAGCATTAATTCCCTGAAAAATGGAAGAATGGGGATAAAGCTAACCAAGAAAAAGAGAATCTAACAAAAAAATATGTTCTGTGGGTGTGATATTGATACAACTTTTTTAATTTATATAATTTAATAATTATTTTTTATTATTTTTAAATTAATAAATATAATTATTTTTATAATAATAAATTATTAAATTAAATTAAATTTTATTTATTTTTAAATTAATAAATATAATTATTTTAATAATAATAAATTATTAAATTAAATTAAATTTTATTTATTTTTAAATTAATAAATATAATTATTTTTATAATAATAAAATTATCAAATTATATTCGAGTGTATATATTTATAATACTTTATCAAATTTTTAGTTTATTACAAGTTAATTTTTTTAAAATAATTATTAAAAATTAATTCTTTTGAAGAAATAAATTCTTATTTTTTATTTTTAATTTCCAATCCCTAGTTGCTCATCATATGATAATAGAGTAGTATTTTTAGTAATTTCTCTTTTGTTTCATGTCTAAAAAAAAAAAAATGTTTATGCCCTTAACAAAAAAAAAAAAAATTGAGCATCATTGATTTGTAGTTCTATATTATGTTTTTATACAATTCATTTAATTCTAATACTAAAATATTTTGAGTTGAAAAATCATTATCTCTTATACAAAAGTCTCTTAAAAAGCTTGAATAAGTGGTCTTTATGGAACATAAAATCAGCTAAGAAACAATACATATGGATTTATTAGCAAATGAAGGAAACCAAAGGAGTCCTATGGGGATAACAAATGTGACTATACGCAACACTTAAGGGTGGACTCTTTTTATTAGGATGATAGTGATTTTGTAATTTAGATTTCTAGGGCTGAAAAATATTTTTATTTCCATTGTATGACTAAAGTTTTTAAAGTATAAATTACCTTTATTCAATTAAAGGGTGATGCTAGCCAATGGTATGATTGGTTTGAAACTTGTGTTGAAGTTTCAACTTACGTTGATTTCACCAAAGACCCTCTTATGTGCTTTAGGCCTTTAGAATACCATAATGTTGATAGAAAACTCACAAAAATTTGTTAGACATCAACCATCATAAAATATCAGAGTTGATTCAAGTGACTTGCTAATTGAGGTAAAGATTAGTCAGAAAGGCAATTAGTGAGAATATTTATTGAATGACTTACTTCTGACATTCAACATGAAGCCAAAGTTCACTAGTTATGAATAATGGTAGCAATTATCTCCTTTGCTTGCCTATAAAAGGAGAACCTAGGCATTGAAATTTGTCACCTTATTACACCATGTCATCTTTTTCTATTTGCCCTTTTAATACTAGATGCTTAATTCAAGAATAGTTGAAAAATTGAATGGAAAAAGGACTATGTTGGCACTACGATGAGAAGTGCCAGGAAAGCTATTAATGATTAAGTCGATTAAGGAAGCTGAAAAGGTAGATGATGACCATCCATATCTAAATGGTGATGAAACCCTTATTGAATATATTAATAAGCCTACAATGCATGCTTTGGTAAGATATTCTACTTCATAAACTATGAAAATTGATGGATTTCTTAAAGGATGACCAATAATGTTGCTAATTGACTCGGGCAGTACTAATAATTTTATGGACGAGAAAATTGCTAAAAAACTTACTTATTCAATAGAGGACTACAATAAGTTTGTTGTAAAGGTTATAGATGGACAAAATTTAACATGCCAAGAAAAGTGGATAAAGGTAAAGCTTTTATTATAAGGTTAGATCATTTATATTGATCTTTTTTTATATTACATCTATAAAATTATGAGATTATTCTTGACACTTATTGGTTGTAGATCTTAGGAGACATTACTTGAATTTTTTTAAGTTAAAAATGAAGTTTTTGTTAATGAGTATGTAGTAGAATTATGGGGAAGATGCAATGGTAAAATTACTAATGTTAGTAGTTATTTAATGGAGAGAGTCCTATGGAAAGTAGAACAAGGGTTCCTTTTGTAGTTGTATAGTGTAGAGGTGGCCAAATCTTATTTTATGAAGGGGAAAGAGGTCACTACATTATTAACTAAATTCTTTGATTTATTTGTTGAGTCTACAAGTCTACCCCTAAGGAGGACATATGATCACTGTATTCCTTTATTGTTTGGGAGTGCACCTATTAACATTTAACCTTATTGTTAACCCATACTTTTCTCTTATTCTCCTAGTAAAGAAGAAAGATGGGTCTTAAAGGATTTGTGTGGACTATCAGGCAGCCAATTGTATTATTATGGAGGATAAATATCTTATTGATGTGGTTGATGAGTTACTGAATGAGTTGGAAGGTGCCTAACTATTCACTAAACCCAATTTGAGATCAAGTTATTATCAAATTTGGTTCCATGAGGAGATAATTTAGAAGAAAGCTTTTAAGACACACGATGGCCATTACAAGTTCTTGGTTATGCCTTTTGGGCTTACTAATGGTCCTTTAACATTCCAAAGTTTAATGAGTGATATCTTCCAACCACATTTGTGTAAGTTTGTCTTGATATTTTTTGATGATTTTTTGGTATACAATTTCTCTTTTGAAGCTTATTTATCACATTTACAAATTGTGTTCACTACTCTATATAAGTATTTTTTATTTGTTAAGAAGTCAAAATGCAACTTTGTTAGTCAAATGGTGGAATATCTTAGCCATGTTGTTTCCAAGGAAGGTGTGACAACTAATCCTTCCAAAGTTCAAGCAATGCTAGATTGGCTAGTTCTAAAAGTAATTAAGGCAATATGTGGCTTCTTGGGATTAACTGACTATTATCACATGCTTGTTCGTGATTATAGGATGATTAATTCTAATTTAACGTCTTTTTTAAAGAAAGATTTATTTAATTAGAATGATAAAGTGAAGGAAGCATTTGATCACCTTAAGCAGGCCATGATCCTTACATTAGTTCTTGCCTTACTTGACTTGAGTAAAGGTATTTATTATTAAATTTGATGCTTATGAAGTTGAAATTGGTGTAATATTAATGTAGGAAGGTTGATTTATTGTCTTTATTAGTAAAGCCTTATCATTAAAACATCTTTGTATGTTTGTCTTTGACAAGGAGATGTTAACTATAATTCAAGCAATCACAAAATCACATCCTTATTTGATTGGGAGGCATTTTCAAATTAGGAGTGATCATAAAAGTTTGAAATATTTATTGGAATATCAAATCTCTTCTATGGAAGAGTAAAAATGGATTTCTAAATTGTTGGGTTATGACTACAAGATTTTTTACAATAAGATAAGTGAAAAGAAACTTGTAACTGATGCATTATCTCACATTTTGGAGCATACTGAGTTGGTAACAATCTCTATTTCTATTTGTAATATGATTTCAAAAAGTAGAAATGAGTGGTAGGATGATCCTAAAACTTAGGAAATCATTGAGAAATGGTAAAATGATCTTAATTCATCATTATACTAAATTAGTAGCAATCTCTATTTTTACTTATAATATGTTTGTACAAATTAGAAATGAGTGGTAGGATGATATCAAAACTTGAAAAATCATTAAGAAATGATAGAAAGATCCTGATTTAATCATCTATTACACTTGAGATTCTACAAATTTCCATTACAAGGGCAAAATGGACCTTGTTCTTTGGCCTAGTTATAAAGACACAATCTTGTAAGAGTCTCATGCCATTCTGACTATTGGACATTTGGGGTTTCTTCATACCAATAAGTGCATTTGTCAAGAATTTTATTGAAAAGGTATGAAGAACAAAATAAAAAAGCTTGTACTTGAATGTGATCTTTACTAATGCCATAAGAGTGAATTTGTGTCATATTTAAGTTTTCTTTAACCTTTACCTATCCTAGAAGAAGCTTGAACATATATCTTTATGAATTTTATTAAGGGACTCCTATTGTCCCAAAGGAAAGCTACTAGTTTTGTTGTTATGGATCTCTTGACTAATTATGTTCATTTATGTGCTATAAGTCATCCTTATATTGTTATTATTATTATTTGAGTTTTTGTTACAAATATTATGAAGTTGCATGATAGTCCTAAGTCTATTGATAATGATTGGGATAAATTTTTCACTAGCAATTTTTGAAAGGAGTTGTTTTGTTTATAAGGGAAACAATTAAATATAAGCACTACTTACTACCTATAGATAGATGGATAGATTAAGATAGTTAATAGGTCCTTGAAAACTACCTTCATCACTTTGTGAGTGACAAGCCAAAAAACTAGATAAAATAGCTTCCTTAAGTTGAATGGTGGTACAATACCACTTATTATTCTTTAGTAAAGATATCCCCATTTCAAGTTGTTTATAGTCAAGCTTTTCTTATTCTTATAAGGTATATAGCTAGATCATCTGATGTGGACTGAGTCACTAAGAACTTATAAGGTAGAGATAAGTTGCTTTAGCTTCTGAAAGATAATTTTGTTGTAGCTTAAGCTTACAAGAAGCAATATGTTGATATGCATTGTACTAAGTATGAGTTTTTAGTAAGAGATTGGGTCTATCTCAAATTTTAACCATATTGACAATTGTCTATCACTGCTCACTCTTTAATAAAATTATCTCCTCACTTCTTTAGGTCATATAAAGTTCTTGAACACATTGGTCTTGTTGCTTATTGTTTTGATTTACTAGTAGGGTTTAAAATACATCATATTTTTTCATGTTTCTTGCTTGATAAAGAAAGTGGGAGGGAGTATGGTTGCATGAAGCCAGCTATTTGACATTACTTCCACTAAAAATGTTAATGTTTTGTCATAGGTTATCTTAGATTGACATATTATCAAACATGAAAATTGAGTTATCACCCAAATTCTTATTTAGTGGACCAAGCTTCCTATTAAGGATGTTACCTAGGAGTTCTATTATTCTTTTGCAAAGTGACTTTTGAAATTTATTATTAGTTAGCCTTGAAGACAAGGTTGCATTAAAGGGCGGAGGAATGAAGCAATTTCCTTAATTTACGTGATTTAATAATTATCTTTTATTATTTCCAATTAGTAGAAATAATGACTTTCATAGTAATAAGTTGTTAAGTCAAATTTAAGTCTAGATATTTGTAATACCTTATGACTTCTTGATATAAACAATAATATTCATCAAATTTTTAGCTTATTAGAGGTCAATTCCCTTGAAGTGGTTATTAGAGGCTGATCCCCTTGAAGAGATCAATCCTTATCTTTTATTTTTGCAATTTTTACTTTCAATCCAAAATTCCTCATTAGATATTTACACATACGAAAAAATTTTATACACTTAAATATAATACAACTCATCATAATAAGACAAAAATTTGTAAATATAATACAAGTCACCATAATAAGATAAAAATTTTCAACTTTTGAGTAATTCTTTTTCAATTTCTCTGATTTTCATCAATGTGTTTGTTGTTGCAATTGTTTTTGGGACTATGACAACTAGCATAATTTATTGCTTTAGATTGATGATTGAGTTAAAAATAAGGGTTAGAAAGTCTAAATGCTAAAAAAGAGAATCTTAAGTTTTTAGGGCAAAGGTAGGGCAAAGATTAGGTTGAGGAGATTGATCTTGAAAGTTTTAAGAGAATTTCTAAGTTCAAAGAATTTGAACATGGCATATTGGTTTTTTTTTTGGTATTGTTTTGATGGGAGGATTATGGGAATGAGATTTGTGTGGTGGGTTCAAGTGGGTTGAGGCAATGATGGCAATGGTTCTTAAAGACCCAATAGACATTTGGACAACATGATTAAAGGAGGAAGTGTAGGTTTGGCAAAAATTGTTAGTTAAGGGTTTGACTTATTCAAATAGGGTGATGGGTTTGAGGAATGGAAAAAGTGGTGATGGTTGGTTGTTGTTGTTGTTTGTATCAGTGTTAATATTGTAATTAATGTTGCTACTAGTAGTGCTATTATTGCTATGGCTAATTAGGGAAGATTAGTTTTGGTTATCTTGTCTTATTGGAAATAGCATATAGGAGAAATTAAAATGAAAATAATTGAGAGTTGAAATATTTTTGTTTTATTGTGTTGAGTTGTATTACATTTGCTTTATGCTTGTAAATATGATTGCCCAAAATGTGGTGCATCAACATTAGGCAGAACTCAAAAGTTTGCAGTATATAGGCAAAGGATTTCAAATTAAGAATTATTGCACAATCATGTTATTGCTAATATTCATGTGGATCATACCACATATAATAGTTAACTATTCAAAATTTTGAAAATTGAACTTTAAAATTAAGGTATTGAAATTTGAATTTTAAACATTTTTATTAAAGAAATAAGGAAAACCTAAAAAGGGTTGTTGATTGAGGGGGAAGTGTCATATGCACATTTAATTTAAGAACATTTGAGACCTTAATTATATAGGCATTTAATAGGAAGAAAATTTTTATGTAGAGAAATTACCCTAAAGAAAGGAATTATTTTTCCAAATAATTAGTACTAAAGAACTTTTTTTTTTTCCCTCCCATCTTTGGTACCATTAAGACCCATAAATTGACAAATCAATAGTAAGGTATATGCATTTTCCTTTCTTTTTGTATTATACCTAATAAGGATATTATGAAATAAACTTAAAGCTTATATCTCACTTAAGCTTGACTTCCCTTGTGCTCTAACCTATAAGACATGCATCGCCACAAGGGACACTTTGAAATCATATGCTCAAGCAAATGCTGTCAAACTCTATAAGATGCACCTACTAGAGCATTATGCCAATAATCTCATTACTTCTAGTATCTACTAAGGGAACATGTCATATTATCCTCCAAAAGGTATTTACATGGCATGCCAATCTAAATAGTCCTCTTACCCATCAACCATTTAGAATCCTAAAGTGAGCCTATAAATATTTTATGCCTTCACAACCTTTAGTTAAACTTTTCTTCAAGTCATCACCTCCCTTTCACTACTTTTTAGAATTTTCACTTACTTAGACATCATAATGTTGCCACTCTCCTCAGCCTAACATCTTATAGCCTTTTCTTAGTCTTGTAAGTACTTAATCCCTTCATTAGAGTCATTTGGTGCTATCTATGAGAATGACAAGCTATGTACTCTTTCATTTTCTTTAAGAAACACTTTCTTCTTCATCTCTTCCTTTTATAATACTTGTAAGCCTTAGATAACCATATATTGGAAGATGATTTAACTTAACAAGACCATAACATACCCTATCTATTCATTACCTTTAGTCGTACCACAAACAACCAAGCCTTAACTTTTATGAACTAATTCCAAACTATGCAAGACCAAGTCTAGGCCCTTACCATGATAGTTATGACCTTATTACATACCCAAATAAGCAACCTATTAGGGTTTCCAAAGTCCACCCAATTAGAAAGAAGGAGATCGATAATGGTCTTAATTGTTGAGAACTAAGAAAAGTTTAGAACCATACCTTTGTGTTTGGAAGGTACCAATACTACTTGAGTAAAAGCTGCTAGGGTGGTCATCCTTACATCCCCTAGACATATTATGGGCTAAAGACTTTTCTTCTTGTTACCAAGGGAGTCTTGTGGTTATTCTTTAACATCCTCCCTAAATGAAAGGCCAAAATGCCCCTTCCTGCCATACTACAACAATTACAATAGCCTCAAGCCAAAAACTAATAGGAAAACTCAAGAGAACTTTGGAGCTCTTTCAACTCATGCATTTAGTTGCTTTGCTACAAAATAGAATGGGGTGCCACTCCTTTGATCATGAGGATGCCTTTGATGCACCTTCATCAAAGGACATTCAAAATGCAATGGTTTAAGAAAAGCTTAAACTTTTCAATCTAGAGGTTTATGATGGAACCACCGATCCTATAAACCACTAAAACATATTTTAGACCTTGATGTCTCACCATACAATGTCAAACAATATAGTATGCAAAGCCTTTACCACTACTTGAACAAAGTAACCTAAAGATAGTATGTGGAAATCCCCTCTTTTTCCATTTTTGCTTTAAAGCAACTCAACAAAGAATTTGTAACTCATTTCATCATAAGCAAGAGACACAAAAAAAGTCCTAATAACCTTGATTGGGTTTTAAAAATGAAAAGACAAGTCACTATGTGATTATGTAACCTTTTTCAATATGGAAATGTTAAATATGTATGGATTGAAAGATAACTTCATGTTGTCTACCTTTATGTTTGGCTTAAGGAGGATACATTTCACCTTTTCATTGTTGAAGAGGCTACCCATAAACCTTATTGAGATCATGTAGTGAACATAACAATTCATTCTTGTTGATGATAAGTTCAACTATACAAAGGACATTGTCAACTAAGGGACTAAAGAGCAAATTGGAGAGGTCACCAATAAGAGGCCAAAAGATAAAGTAAAAAGTAAGACCTTACCTTGTAACACAAAAATGAGAAATAATGTTAGCTTAGAGCTCAAATATAACCATTTTGCTCCCTTGATGACCTTTAGGACAAATATCATCATGAAAATCAATGAAAAAAGCTTGATAAATGGCCAGCTCTATTTAGGGCCTTCCTTACAAAGTGAGGCCGTTCAAGGTTTTATCAATTTCATAATGATCATGGCCACTCCACAAATGAGTGTAGGTAATAGAAAAATTGTAATAGATAAACTAATCAAACATAAGATGTTGTAGAGATATGGATGCAAAGAAATCCAAGACAATCTAAGAAGCAACCCCTAGGCATGATAATTAGAACTAGGAGTGGGGTGCCCCCTTAGGTAGCAATGCAAACAAAGCAAACTTGTCTCCCATTCAGCCTAGCAAAGAAGTCATTAATACAATTATAGGAGGCCCCTCCATAGGAATAAGCTCCATAACATGAAAATCCTATATAGGAAGGATAATGAATTTTCAAGGCATGAGGCCTTGCGAAACAAGCATGCCAATCACCTCTATAAATGATGACTTGAGTGGAGTGAATATCCTTGTGATGACCTATTGGCCATCGAAGTAATGTTCAATAGTTTCAATGTTTAATAAGTCTTGTTGGACATGGGAAGCTTTGCAAAAATCTTATATTTGAATGCTTTTATTGAAATGGGGTTCACATAAGAAATTATAAAACCATAAATTCCTTTCTCTAAGGCTTCTTTGGAGAAGTTATTGTTCTTATAAGCTCAATCAAGCTCCCTTTCACAATTAAAAACTCATATCATTCAATGGAGGCCACCTAAAAGTTATGGCAGTCAAAACCCTAGCTTCCTATAAAGTTATCTTAGGGTTGCCAACCTTAAGAGCCTTTGATGTTGTCTTACCTATTAAGCACCTAAAAAATGAAGTTAATGGAGAATATAAGCATGCTTGTGAACTCTAAGTTAATTTGGAAAAAAGAAAGAGCAAGCAGACTAATATGAATGTTGTAAGGCTAGATTATAGGCTAAATTTTGAAGAGTGGGGGATGCTCACTGAAGGGTTAGTCCAAATTTCTCTTAACTTGGATAACTCAAAAAGACAATACAAATTAAGGAACAATTGACAAGGGGAATAATAGATGCAATCATTAGACTATTAAGGAATCACATGTTTGTTTTTGCCTTAGTTGCAATTGACGTGCTTGAAATAAGCCTTAAAGTCATTGCACAAAGGCTTAGCACTAACTTGGATCACAAGCTAATAAAACTAAAAAGAAGTGAAAATTTTTCCCTAGAAGATAAGTAATAATTCAAGAAGATGTTGATAAACTACCTCAAGCCAACTTTATTAAGGAGGTTAACTACTCTTATTGGTTGGCCAACATGGTCATTGTCAAAAGGAATAATTGTAAATGAAGAATATGTTCCAACTTTAATGACTAAACAAAGCATGACTAAAAGATAGCTAATCTTTTGCCTATATTAATCAACTAGTTGATGGTACCTCAATACATAAGTTAATGATCTTTATAGATGCCTTGTCCAAATATAATTAAATCCTATGTATGGGCATGAACAAGAGAAAACATCCTTTTTCATGTGAGGGGAGATGAATTGCTACAATGTAATGTCATTTAGCTTGGCGAATACAAGTGTCACCTACCAACATTAGGTTAATAAAATGTTTAAACTAGAGATCTAGTGAAATATTGAGGTATATGTAAATGATATGCTAGTCAAAAGTAGAAACTCCTTGGACCATGTCAAAACCTATAAGAAACCTTTAACACATTGAACAAATACAACATAAACCTAAATCCCAAAAAATGCACCTATGCTATGTAATTCAACAAGTGCTTACTTTTTTTATTTCCAACTAGTGAATAAAGGCAAACTTAGAGAAAACTAAGGCCATTTTAAACTTGCAACCGTAAAAAAAGCATCAAAGATGTGTTAGTCCTTTCTAGCATGTCGGCCCTCCTCAATAGATTTATATCCATACCTAGAGAAAACAGTTGCAATTCTTATAAATTTTAAGAAAGTGATTAATTTATTTACTTTGAATGGTGATTGCAAAAACACCTTCAATGAGTTGACAAGGTACTTAGCCTTACTCTTACTCTTTAACAAGCTAGTTGATGTGAGATCTTAAAGGTACAATGATACCTATGAGCAAAACAAGGAATTCAAGTCTAAAAAAAGCTTAATTAGGTTTAATAAGAGAAAAAAAAAACCTTGACCCAATGTTTATTAAGAAAACACAAACTAAAAGTATAAATCAAAATTAAAACACTGTAAAAGTAATCTTGATAGGTTTCAAAGTTCTCAAAAGAACCAAAGAGAAAAATCTCTCAAATTTTATTAAAAATCAATTGGCTAGCCCTTATAAAAGAGGGTTATATGCATATATATAGAGTTTAAAATAAAATAATAAATCTAAAACAAAATAGGAAACAACAAATTTGCTTAACAAACTACTAAATAAAGGATTAGACAAATTCAGCTTAAATTAAGGCATTACTTACCCCATGAAAATTATGAAATAACTAAATAACATGTATGATTCCCTAAAGAAACAAGGTATGCAGCCAAGTTGTAAAAAGAAACAAAGTGTGCTACCAAGTCCAAAATTCAGCCCAAACTCCTCACTTAAATTATCTTTGAAGTTGTATGAAGGTTTTAAAGCCTTAATGTTTTTTAAGTCTCGATCCTTTTGTTTTGTGTTACTTTTAATCCAAATAATTTCAATAAACCCATTTAAAGCATACCATATCCATTTAGCTTTAGCACTTGTTATTAGACCTTTATTTATGCACAATGGATCACTACATATGCTAACTTGATTCTCATCATTCCTGCTTTCCTCAAAAGTATTTATTCTTAAATCATCACCTACATTAAAAGGAGAAAGGTCAAAAACTTTAAAAGTAGTATCAATATTATACTCTTTGAGAATATCTAATTTGTAGGTATTGTCATTAATCCTTACAATCACATTGGAATGGTTTTGCTCTTGCTTGCAACTTTGAATACCTTTATGTAGGGAATCTCTCCTTGCAAATATGCACCCAAACCCAATCACTACATTAAAACTTTCTTTCACCCTTTATTGACTTGGTTTATTTATTACTCAATTCTCCTTTCTATGTGTTGACATGCCCTTTCCTGCAATTGCTTAACCAATTTAGCTTTCTTCTTATTATCTAAACTACCTTATTCCTTAACAAGTAAAAGTAATAAATTCAAAGGGGTAAGTAAATTACAACCATCAACAACAAAAAATGAAGAACAATTAATTTTTGAATAGACATTGCTATTATAAGCAAATTCAATGTTCAACAAACACTCTTCCTGATTCTTCAAGTTCTTTTGAATGACAGTGACATCAAGGATGTTAATGTTCTATTAACCACTTTGATTTGTCCATCAGTTTGAGATTGACAGTAGTTGAAAACAAAGTTTAGTTCCAAAGTTTTCCCATAAAGTCTTCTAAAAATGGCTTAAGAAATTAACATCTTAATCAAAAACAATAGTCCTTGGAATGTTGTCTTAAAGCATAATTTCCTTAAGAACAAATTTGTTATATTAGTTGCATCATCAATTTTTAGGGTAAGGAATAAAATGTGTCATCTTCAAAAACTTGTCACCACTAACAAAAATATAATCTCTTCCCTTTTTAACCTAGGTAAACCAAAAATAAAAAAATGTCCATAGATATGTCAACCCAAGCCAAGTATGGGTAAAGGTGTATAAAGACTATGGGATAAAACTCTATATTTAATTTGTTTACAAGTAATACACTTCACATATATCCCCTTAACATCTCTCTTCATGTGTTGCCAAAAGAAGTGATTATTTAGAATATCTAAAGTTTTTCTAACACCAAACTGTCATATTAAACCACCTTCATGCACTTCCCTTACTAGTAATTTTGTTACAGAACTCTTAGGCATTAATAACCTAATTCTCTAAATAAGAACTCATCTTGCTTATAAAATTTTCCAAAGGCAGCCTTTTCACATGCATTGAATACATTAGCAAAATTAAGATCATTAACATATAATCTTTGATATATTTAAATCCTAACAATGTTGCATCTAAAGTAAAGATAAGTACATACCTTTGAGATAATGCAAAAGCCATAATATTTTTCATGCCTTACTTATACTTGATCACATAAGGAAACATCTCAAAGAATTCCACCCATTTAGCATATTATTTATTTAACTTACTTTATCCCTTTTAATGCTTTAAGGACTTATGGTTAGTATGCATCACGAACTTCTTAAGCTAAAGATAGTGCTATTATGTCTTTAAGGCCCTTACCAACCCATACAAGTTTTAGTAAAGTTGGGTAAAACAAGTAATGGCACATAACTCAATTTTTTTTTATTAGATTAAATGCACTTTGTTGTCCACTTCCTCATAAAACCTACACTTTTCTTCACAATTTCAATAAGTGGTGCAATAATTGTGCTAAAATTCTTAATAAATCTCCTAGAATCTTCTCCCACAAAGTATCAAAAGTCTTAGTTAGTGTGTAAGGAAATGCATTAGCATGTATCTTAGCATTCTCACAATCCATAGCTTTTGAGCAACTTGCAATTCCTCCTTTAGCTCCTTGACTTTCTCCTTTACTATGAAGACCTTTCTCTCCTAAATGTCTTCCCTCTCAATTTACTTGAGAGGGAAGCTAGTTAAGGGTAGAAATGCTCGTAGAGTTTAAACCTCCCCTTAAAGCAGCTTAGGACCTAGTCACAATGTGATACCATAAATATGCCCCATTGGTAAAAGGGCCCTTAGGAGTTAGACTCAAAATAATGTCCATGGACATTTTATGAATGCTTATCTTTTAAAGCCATCATGTAATTTTTTTGTTCCAAGTCATCAAGAGCAATGAGTAGACAACATCATTTGAGTTCTTGATATAAATGAACTAAGTTTGACACTTCACCTTGTTCAGAGTATCTTAAAGTTTGATTCCATGTTTAGCATGACAAGGGCATTATATAAGCAAATTCCATCCTTTCCAAAGAACTTGGAATCATGCATGTCAAGCAAAACACTGTGGGTGATCTCAAGATCTCTTGCTACTCCTAAAATTGTCTTGTTCCTCTAACCATTAAGAAGGAGTTGGCCCAAGTTGATCTTAAAAAATTGCAGATATTATTGAAATAAACTTAGTAAAGGGAAAAGTCAACCCCATTTACCGTTGGGTAATGAAAATGGCAATGTATTCTCAAGGAATCTAACATAAATTCTTATCTTGATGCAAGCAAATAATGCAAATTTTTTTCCTATCAACCTAGTCCAAATAATTGTAGTAAGTGGCATAAACTCACCATGGTTTATCCTTCTTCTTATTCACTTCATAACATGACAAGCTACAATGAGGTAATGACATTTGTGATAAAGTATCCTCAAACTCCAACACCTTGGCAGGTTCATCCTAGAACTCCACGTCTTGGGATATCTCTTCATCTAGGAGTGCCCCTTCTTAGTGGACACCCTCAGAAAAAGCCACCACCATCTGAACTCCTCCCTTTCCACAAGCACATCTCAATTTAACCACATTATAAGAATAATAACAAACCAAGAAGGAAAGAACAAAGGAGTAGCATAAGAGGAAAAAAGGAAACTTGAGAAGCATTCTAGATGAGATAGTGAGAATGGCACCTAGCTTATAAATAGAGAAAATTTGTGTGTATATCAAAAGGTTATCAACTTAAGCAACAACACTTGAGGGTCTTATACAATATAAATACTAAGGAGTTGCATCTTGAAGAAATGATCAAGTGAATTGATTATTTTTTTTTTTAAAAAAAAAAGTCAAACTACAAATAAATAGGTGAAAAAAAGCCCTAAATCTTCCTTATAATGCTAGGTTTTAAAGGGAGGACAAGTGATAAGGATATTATGATGCGGCCCATGACTTACATCTCGTCGAAGTTTAGCTTCTTCAACCTAACAACTTAGAGCCTTCAAGACTTTAGGCAACTTGACATGTTGCTTAACAATAGATCTGGATAAGCTCCACACCTTATTCCCTACATTTTAGCCAATAGGAGGTGTTGCCATCAAGGATGCTCTAACATTTGCATGCCTAAGCAAATGACTCAAATTTTTGTTGGATGCAATTGCTAAAGCATCATGCCACCTCTCTCATTGAACTAGCAATGAAGCAATCTGGCCCATCATAAATGGACCTAGTCACTAAGTATCTTGATATCACAAAGTTACAAGATAAGCAAGTGGCAAGGTGCTTTAGGTATAAAGTGGCCCAATACACTATCTCAAAAGAGATTCTTTAGCCTCCCACTGCTAAAGTTCCTCACCAAAGGAGAGAAATTATGTGCTTAGAGAGATAAATGAAGGAATATGTGGTGGCCATGTTGGAGGAATGGTCATGGCCTTTAAAGCTTTGAAGTAGGGTTTTTCTTGACCTATGATAAAATATGATTATGGAGAACTCATAAAAAAATGTGACAATTTCTAATGATTCACAAACTTGCCCTAACTACTTGCCACTCATCCAACTTCCATTTTAACTCCATGGCCATTTGTGCAATGGGTACTTGATTTGATGAGCCCCTTCCCTAATGTCATAAAAGGTGGTAGATACATAGTGGTAGCAATAGATTACATTACCAAGTGGGTAGAAGCCAAATTGTTAACAACCATAACCAAAGCAAATGTGAGAATATTCTTTTAGAAGTCTATCATATTCAGATTTAGCATCACACAAGTCATTATCATCGCCAATGCAAGCAGTTTGATAATTCCAAATTGAGGAAATTCTACAAAGAATTAGGCATCCACCTAAAATTTGTAGCTACTAAACATCCTCGACTAATGGGCAAGTGGAAGTCACCAATAAATTTATCATTCAAGGTGGGCAGTGGGCAAACAAACTGCTAGGTGTTCTGTAGGCATACAACATCGCCCTCAAGAATGGCCACAAGAGAAACTCCTTTTGTCCTAATATTTGGGTCAGAAGCAATAGTAACTGTAAAGGTTAAAAAAAATGAAAAAAATTTAGAAGAATAGGAGATGAGAAAATGATAATGCACTTGCCTCATTAATAGAGGAACCTCATGCACATATCGACATAAAAGGATGTCAACCAAAGAGACACCACTTGGGGGTCTCAAATGACACCAATTCAAAGGAGCAGCGATAGGGTCTTGAGGAAATGTATAGCCCTAGTTTCACGCAAAGCGACAACTTAAAGGAGAGGACAAGTAATAAGGATATTATGACAAGGCCTACAGCCCACATCTTGTCCAAGCTGACTTCTTTTCTTCACCTTGGCAACCCTAAAACTTCAAGACTCTAAGGCAACCCAACACATTGCCTAACAATAATTTTAGATAAGCTCCACACCTGATCCGCAATTTTCTAGCCTATGGGACACATGTCGCAATTAAGGACACTTTGACACATCTACGCCTAAGGGAAATCCTCCAACTCTTGCAAGGTGTACTTTCCAAAGCATCATGCCACTACTCTCATCATTAATAGTGACTACTAAGAGACCAAGCCACATGACCCTCCAAAGAATACTTGCCTGACATGCCAACTTGGCTAGTTTTCTCACCAATCCTAGGTTAGGGCAATACATATCGACATTCCATGGTATCTCTAATATCGTCAAGGAGTTTCATGTGCCTATTTGTTTTGTTCATAAAATAAAAAAAAAAAAAAAAAAACAGAGAAGGAAGTAGAATGAAGCATGATAGTCGTAGGTTTTTAGGATGGACTAGCTGTATAAGGTGATTTGACTTTTAATGTCATGACTATTTTTGCAACATTTGTAATACTAGTATCTATTTCATGTATATTGTGCTTATAGGTTTTCAAGCCTTTTTTAGTTAGGCCAGACATTTGTTCTAGACTGCTTCTTTCAATTAATAATAAAATTGTCGTTCCAAAAAAGAAAATCAACGTCAAAATTTTAAAACTAAGGATTTCCACTTCTTCGTTACTTTGGGACATGGGAATAAGAAAGTCTATCAGCTATCATCAATCTCTCAGACAAACGCTAACACCTGCATGGATATGACGTTGGGTTTTTTCAGGTACCTCATGTGTCAAAATAAATTATTGCAAATAAGTTAGCTGCAAATCATTTGCTGGCCAATTATTGCATATAGTCTTTGAACCTAATTACGCACTTTTAAGCAAATCGTATGCAAATCTTAAATGCTTGAATTAATAAATATTGAATGTGGTGCTTCTGCTGAGCCTGCAACTCAATTTCCTATGCATATATATAAAGGAAAATCATTCCATTTTGGTAGTTAGGTGACCCATTAACATCTTTCATACTACTTTAAGTTCAATTTTTTTTTTTTTTTTTTTTTTTTTTTTCCTAAAGTCTTCGATAATTAGCAAATCCTAAGAAACACAAGCTACTTCTGTAACTACGGACATCAATACATGTAGTCACGATGCATCTAATTAACCACAAAAACAAGGCAATTGCATTGCACCACTTCAATAGACTTCACGAAAGGGATCACAATGAACTAATTGGGTCATTCAAAAGTATTTTATCAACTGGAAGTCTGTAGGTTTCACTAAAAAGAGAATATATCATGCTATATTTAGGAGTATGTGTAATTTGTCAATCATTTTTAATCAAAAAAAAAAAAACACAAGATTTTTTTTTTTACCGACTTTAATACAATTATTAAAATAGCATGCAAAGAAAATTTTAAATATACGAATAAAGGTAAAAGAGAAATTTAGATATAGATAATTTTGATTATGATTCCCCTAGCAAAGTAAGTACATAGCAGCAATGCCTTGTACTTTTGAAAACGATCGTATTGTGCACACGACATGCCAATCAATCCCACACAGTTATTGGATCATAGTACAAAATAATAATGGCAAGCCAGCCCAATAACTGTTCCACTCAGACTCAGACTTGTGCTCGACGTTCCCTTCGTCCTAAACACTTTTTTTCATTGGGTGTGTTTGTGTTCACAAGTGCTCTGATCTCATCGCCCCATTAATTTTAAACATGATGTTAATGAAATTTCTTTGGGCTCACTTGCTCACCTGTCCTGGGATGTTGTCAAGTCACCCCGTATCGTTTCCGATTCAAGAGACCTCGCATTCAGGTATGGTTGGAAAAGAAGAACCATTGTTAGTCTTTTCTTCGACACTTCTGAGTAGTAGAAGTCTCACAACGACTACTTCTGGCAAACCAGAAGAAAAGAAATTACCCCTTTGATAATTTCCCGTTGGCTTCCTAGCCGGGGATCTGTAAAGCTATTCTTAGGAACATTAGGCATACGTCCTCCATCCATATTGCCTCCCCAACCCACCCTTTGAGAAAAGGAATTGCCTTGTAGTATTTGAGGCTCTAAACCTGTAAATCAGAGTCCCCCCCCCCCCCCCCCCCCCCCCACAAAAAAAAAAAAAAAAACTCACTGAAGAGAAGATTAAAAAATTTTTAACATGGAAAATAATTTTTCATGATGCATAACATATATCCTGATGAATTGCCCCCATTGGCAAGAAAAAAAAGTGAGAAATGTAGAAGAAGAAGAGGAAAAAGTATTGCCTAATCTATTCCTTTATGTATGAGCATAACAAATTTTTTGTGTGTGTATTTATTTATTTATTTGATCATTTTATTTATATAATTTTTTTTTAATTATATTTAAAATTAATTTAATTTAATGTATTTTTTAGGAAAATAAAATTAATTTTTTTAACTAATAAAAAAAATTCCCGAGAACAAAAGAAGAGGAAAAGTAATTAATTACTGTGGCAATTGTATTGTCTTGGCATGAACTTTCAAAATGAGAGCCAAGGGGGGGGGCAATCCCTACCCCATCTGACTTTTGTCACGTGAGGAAAAAGACAAAAATTGCGTTTCGTTTAACTTTGGTCGCTAATCCAATCTCAAAATGTGAACTGGGTCCTACAATTTTCTAAAAAGAGACTTTCATTTGTCATGACATGACGAGCACGTTTCTGTTTTTGGTGTAAATGAAGAAGAAGGCGGAGTTGGTATCTTATAGTAAAGTCTTGTTATGGAGAATTACATTGAATATATAGCGTAAAGTAAGTTAGATTGTTATACCGAAATACTAGGAAAAAAAAAAAAAAAAATAATTAACATTTTGATAACCATTTTAATATCTTTGGTAAAGTAAAAATAATATTTATGTTTATTAAATATTTTTACAAATATTTAAATCAATATCTCTATAATACAAATATGTTTATTAAAGTAAAATAATGAATAAAATAATATTTATATTTCTCTATAAAAAAAAATTTTTTTTTTTAGTATATTAAGATATCTATTAACTACTCTACAAAAACTAAAAATATATATTAAATATTATAAAATAAATATAAAATATTCTAACAGTCTTTGATTAGCCCACCTTTGGAGAAAATAAATTGGCTTTTTAGTATCCGAGAGTTTGCACTTGTAAATTGGAGTCCCCCCCCCCCAACTCACTGAATAAAAGGATATAAAATTTTTAACATGAAAAATTATTTTTCATGTCGCCTAACATATAACCCAATGAATTATGCTAAATGAAAAAAAAAAATTAGAGAAAATATAAAGAAAAAATATTTTCAAACTTATACCTTTATAAATGGCCATGATAAATTATTATTTTATTATATATTTATTTTAAATATAATACAGTTATAATTTTATATTATATAAATTTATTTTATTAAAATTTTATTTAAAGTTTTTTTTAATTATATTCAAATTTAAGTTAATTTAATTTATATTTTAAGTAAATTAAATTAATTTTTTTAATGGTAAAAAAATTTCCTAAGATCAAAACAAGAGAAGTAAGTAATTACAGTCGCAATTGTTGTGGCGCAAGCTTTCAAAAGGAAAGTGACAGAGGGCTGTCCCGAGCCCATCTGACTTTTGTCTCGAGCGGAAAACACAAATAATGCGCTTCGTTCAACGCTGCTCGCTAATTCAATCTCCAAATGTGAACTGGGTCCTACAATTTTCTAAAAAGGGACTTCTACGAGTACGTTTCAGTTTTCGGTCTGGTCTGAAAGAGTGGGATGGGCGAGTTGGGTGTCTCACACTCTTGAGACTTATGTTGGGTATACACTCTAAGACAAACTGGACCGTTATATTAGAGTATCATAAAAAAAGAATTTAGGACCGATTAAAATTATCAATCACTTTAATATTTTGTAAGATAAAATATGCATTTAACCCTATCAAATATTTTAACATATAATTTTATAATATAAATAAATATTTTTAATATGTTTCATAATTTTTTGTAAATACACGTTTGTCTGTCCTAAATTTTTTAGACTTTACATAATTAATTATATTAATAATAATTTATATTTGTCCATAATTAGGGACGAAGTACACTGTACAGTGAGTCACAAAATCGATGATCATTACGGCTTTGAGTATGATGTTTTTGACCCATTTCTAATTTTTCTCCAATATTTTGGATCACGGGTTTGAAACTCACGGCCGAACAAGCAGCGATGTTATGAGTACAGGCGTAGCAAACACTGTTCACGGTGAGAATAATCAAAACCAGCATTTTGCGAAAGCATTGATGGAGACACCGTGAGAGCCTACATCTATGGACGGCACCCACGCAGAAACAAGGTCTAAGTCATTGTCAAAAATTGTCACGTCAACAGTTTTCTGCTCAGCTTGATGTGGCTCGTACTTCTCTATTATTTGGCTAGGAGTTAATAGGGAATTGGAGAACTCCGTTGTGCGTGTCAAACAGTACAATTCTTTTGCATGTTTCATTCAAGTAAAAATGTCATAAAAAGAAGAAATCTCTCAATAAGAGAGGATCTGTGTTCAAGTTGTATCAAATTCAAATGATAACGCTTTAAGGAAACTCGTGATAGTAATTTGATTACATTGAAATTCTTGAGTTCTCACATCAAAACTAAAAAAAAGAAGATCATTAAACTCTTTATATATCTATTTAAAATCTATAAAATATTTAATAAGAGACCTTTCTTATTTTCTTAAATGATAAAATTTCTTACACACATTATATATATATATAAAAGGCAAATTATCCTTACTAAAATATTAAAAGGCTAAATGGTTCATAAATTTTTTAAACAACTTACAATAATTAACCAATCCAATTATTTCAACATTAATAGAATTGTAAATTTACAAAAATATCCTATCATTTTTTCTCAATCAAACCATTTTTACTTTAAAGTTAAATAATAGTTCATCAATAAGATGATCATCCTTATCAATGCTATAAAAATACACTTGTATTATTTTGCTCCAATCTATATAGTTTATACCATTGGGTTTATGTTCTATAATCTTTCTTATCATAAGAACATTTGAAATTATAATCCTTACAATCATACACTTAGTCATTGTTAGCCATTATGATCAAAATAAATAATTTCAACAAAAAAATAAAAAGAGTGGCTCAATAAGACCACACAACTAATGAATTAAACCAGAGAAATAAAAAAGAGTGGTAGAATATTCTTACTATAACATGGTATTGCAACATGACACTATAGAGTGACATTATAGCTTGGTATTATAGCATAACTAGGTTTTCTCTCTTTTAGGAGAATTTTCTATCTCTCTCTTGAAAGACTTCTCTCTTTGTGAAGAATTTTCTATCTCTCTTTTGAGAGACTTTTTGCTCTTTAAAGGAATTTTTCTAAACCAACTCTTCTACCATATAATAGAAAATCTCATTCTTTTATATTATTGTTCATAGTACAAGATGTTAATATATACAAGCTAAAGATCAATTTCTCTTAGAATTAAATCTCATAATTAGTCTTATGATTATCCTTATAATCAAGTAATTATATTTACTTACATTATATTATATATATATATATTGTCTTCTTATATTTACAACACTATCTAAAGGTCAAGTGAAAACAAAATTATCCTTTTGCTCCTTATAAAGGGAGACCTACCATCTGAGGTCCTTAGATTAACAACATCCCTCTTATAAAGGTAGCATAAATCTTGATTTTCCTCAAGGGTAATGCTAATTATTTTATAGAGGTTGGCCAATATGACTTAAGTAATGATAACACAACACCTTATATCTAAAACCATCAAACTCATCAAAAGACATCAAGAATGGATGACTAACTAGCAAAGAGCTATCCTTATTAACCTAAAAAACTTTGGTATCTCACAATGTATAAGAAGGGTCAACTTGGCGATCAAATGCTCCATATATAAGGAAATATAACTAAGGGGTGGACATTAAGCCTTCTTACTCAAGTAATAAGTGAGCAACTTGATCCTTTAAGGGAGACAATGATGGCACCTTACGAAATATTTGTCTAGTCAACTTTGGGAATTCACATAAGCAAAGTTACAATCAATACAATTTTGAGCATCATGTAGTTTATGAACATTGGGAGTGGCCCTTATATAGCAAATTGACTAGTATTTTGAAACTATTTGGTTGTGGTAAGAAGTAAATAAGCAAGGATTCTCTTAATGAGGGACCATCATACTTTCAAACTATTTTACAAATGGCCTAACACTTTAAAGAATTGGTAAGAATAAAAATACCAAGCCCTTTTAGAGATAAAATCCCTAACCATTAAGAACATGACAAATAGTTCATGAGAAAACACAAAAATGATTATAAAGAAACTAAAGTGGTATGACACTTGGCCTAAAATTAGAAAAAGGCATGGAATGGTTAAAACAATTCAAAGAAACGTGACACTTTAGAAAAAAAATTGAAAGTACCAAATGACCTATCTCCATAATACACAACCAAAAGGATACAAATCAAAAAGGACTCTAAAATTCAAAGAAAAATTATGTAAAGGAAAACTAAAAAGGCTTACAAAAAAAAAAGGTTAAAAAAAATACAAGAAAACCTATTCTAAGTCACCCTAAGAATCACTTATGGTGATAGCATAAAAGTTGGGGTCAACCATGTTGTTCTCTTATTGATCACCTTGGCCATTGCTTGGTTTAAAATCATCCTCCAAAGTTCATAGTAAGGGAAATAGGAAATCTCTAAAAAAGGGTCAAATCCCATTCAAGACACACCATAAGAATCTTCTCTTGCCCAATATCAAAAGTTTTGGCTAGTACATAAGGAAAAGCATTATAAGGAGCATAGCATTCTAGCAATCTATAGCTTTTGAGCTTGCAATTCCTCCTCTATCTCTTTTACTATCTCCTTCACTTTGAGGACCTTCCTCTCCCACACATCTAGCTTCTTTTGTAACCCTCAAATCCTTCTTCATCTTTATGACAACCTTATCTATGCCTTTGAAGATTTATGCTTCTTCTATTAGGAAGCCCCAATTTTAAAAGCAACCCTCATCCAATTTCAAGAGGAACCAATTGAGGAAGTAGGTTTTCTATCTTGAAAACAGGTGAGCACCTTGATTTGCTTGAAATGGGAGCAAGTTAAGAGTAAAGGTACTCGCAGAGGCCAAACTCACTTTCATAGTAGCTTAGGACTAGGTCACAACATGATGCCTCAAATACACCCCCTTAAGAAAAGGACCCTTAGGGGTTGGATTTGAAATGACCTCTATAGACATTGTACAAATGTCTATCTTTTGAGCCATCACAGGACTGTCTACTTTTAGACATCAAGAGCAGGTTAATCACCAAGCTTGGCCTCTCGATTCCAAACCAATAAGTAGACAATATTGCCTAAGTTCTTGATATAGATGAACTAAGTATGATACTCTACCTTCTTTTGAGCATTGTAAAGTTTGATTCCTTCCTTAGTATGATGAGGAACACTATACAAACCAATTTCATCCTTTTTAAAGAACTTGAAATCATGTATATTGAGCAATACATTTTGAATGATGGGAACCCTAATATCTCGAGCTACTTTAGCCATGATTGTCACATTCCTCAAGCCACTGGGAAGGAGTTGTTTTAAGGAAATCTTAAAAACTTTAAATGTTCTTAAAAAATGTTAAGAAATAAGAAAGTCAACCCTATGTCTAGTTGGACAATTAAAATGACAATGAATGTTAGAAAAGCTTGACACATATCTTTATCTCAATGTAAGAAAATAACGCAAACTTTCTTGTTATCAACCTAATCCAAATAGTTACAATAAGTGGCAAAAACTCATTAAGATTTATCCTTCTTCTTCTTAACATTGCAACATGATAAGTCATAAGGAGATATAAACATTTGTGATGAAGTATCTTTAATCTCAAACACCTTAATGAGGTCAATAGCTTCATCCTAAGACTTCATGTCTTGGGACACCCTTCACCTAAGAGTGCCCCTTCCTAGTGAACACCCTAAAAAAGAGCCACTCTATTTAGGACTCCTTAATTTTAATAAGTACATCTAAATTTAATATCATTATAAGAATAATACAAACCACAAAGGAAATGACAAAGGAGTAGAAATTACAGAAGAAGAATGAAGGAAATTTAAGAAGCATTTTAGATGAGAAAGTGAGAATATGCTTGTCTTATAAATAGAGGAAACCCATGTACTTATCAAAGGGGTAGCAACTTAAGAGACACCACTTAAGAGTCTAGGATAATACAACTACTAAGGAGCTACATCTTGAAGAAATGACCAAGTTAATTGATTGAAATTTTTCAATGCTTGCCGGGTCTTAAAGAGAGGACAAGTGATAAGGATATTATGACATGGCCTATAACCTATATCTTGTCTAAGTCTAGCTTTCCCTTTTTAACATAACAACCTAGAGCCTTCAATACTTTAGGCAACTTGACATGTTGCTTAATAGCTAGTCTAGATAAGCTCCACACCTTGTTCACTACACTTTAGCCTATAAGGGATAAATTGTCATCAAGGACACTCTAACACTCATACTACCTACCCTTCAACTAACTTCCATTTTGGCTCCATGCCCATTTATGTAAAGGGTACTTCATTTGTGGCCCCTTCACAAAATCACATAAGGCGTAAGATGCATAGTGGTAGTAGTAGATTACTTTACCAAATGGGTAGAAGCCAAATCGTTAATGGTCATAATTGAGGCAAATGTGAGAAAATTTTTTTTGGAAGTCTGTCATATACAGATTCAACATCTCGTAAGTCATTATCCTTGCCAACATAAAGTAGTTTGACATTGCCAAATTTAGGAAATTCTGTGAAGAATTAAGCTTTCACTTAAAATTTGTAGTCACCAAATAACCTTAGACCTAATGGGCAAGTGAAGGTCACCAACAAATTTATTATTCAAGGTGAATAGTGGACAATCATACTACTTGGCATTTATTAGGCATACCATATCAACCCAAGAACAACTATAAGAGAAACTCCTTCGGGCCCAACATTTGGGTCAGGGTTGCCTTAATATTCAAACTCAATATTGTTATTAATAATAATACTAATGTTTTTACATATATTGTTAATATTCTTCTTTATGGTGTAATATATTAGGATATATAAATTTAAAAAGATTATATGATATGGTTAAATTGGAATTATTACCACATTTTGATAAATCTAAGGATAAATGCACACCTTGTATGTTAACAAAAATAATTAGAAGTACATTTTCAAGTATTTAAAGATCTTCAAGTTTGTTAAAATTAATTCATAGTGACATATATGATTTGTATAACACATAAACATTAGAAGAGAAAAAAAAAATACTTTGTGACATTTATTGATGATTACTCTAAATATTGTCATATTTATTTATTACATACTAAAAATAAAGCTCTTAAAAGATTCAAACTCTATAAATCTAAAGTTGAATTGTAATGTAAATTTGTTATTAAATACTTATGATTTAATAGTGAATGAAAATATTATGATACTGTAATCTTTAAGTCTTTAGGAATCATTCATCAAACATTTGCTCATTACACATTACAACAGAATAGTGTTGTTAAACGTGAAAATCAAACATTAATGGAAATGGTTAATGTTATATTGTTAACTTCTTACTTAAGCTATGGATTTTGGGGAGAAGCATTGCTTACAACAAGCCACATTTTGAATGGAGTTTCAATAAAAAGGAACAAAACAACTTCATATGAATTATAGAATATAAGTCAAACCTTAATTACCTGAAAGTTTGGAACTATAAAGTAATTAGTAAAGTTTCTAAATCCAAAAGAAAAAAGCTAGGAAAAAGAAGAATTAAGTATATCTTTTTGGGATATGCTCATAATAGTAAGGTATATTGATTCCTAGTCATAAAGCTTATAACTCTCTATCTATTAACAGACTCATAAAATATAGAGATGTTATTTTTTATGAACATAATTTCATCTATATTCATAAAATTTTAGAAAAAAGAAATGAGCTCATAATAAGGAAATGATGTGTTGGCAAAAAGAAATGAAAATGATGAAGTCATTGAACTACATAAGAGCAAAAAAGCAAAGAAAGCAAAGACTTTTAATTCTAACTACTTCATGTTCCTAATAGAAATAACAAGGGAATTAGTGAGTAATCAAATTTTATATCGCTTTAATACTAAAGATGATCCCAAGATATTTAGTGAAGCAGTGAAATTGCAAGATGTCATGTTTTGGAAGAAAGTGATAAATGATGAAATGAATTCCATTATGGGTAATAAAACTCGGAAAGTGGTAGACCTCCCACTTGGTTCAAAGCTAACTGGATGTAAATGGATTTTCACAAAGAAAATAAAGGTTAATGAAACTATTGATAAGTACAAAGTTAGGTTGGTTGCTAAAGGTTTTACATAAAAATAAAGTGTCAATTATTTTGACACATATTTACTAGTGGCTAAAATTGTCACAATCAAGCTACTCATTGTACTTGCTTTAATTCATAATCTAGTAATTCGTCAAATGGATGTAAAAATAACCATTCTTAAATAGTGAATTAGAAGAAGAAGTGTATATGGAACAACCTAAGTGATTTGTTGTACCTGGTCAAGAGGAAAAGGTTTATAAATCAATTAAGTCCTTATATGGACTAAAACAAGCATCTAAGCAATAACACCAAAAATTTGATTAAGTGATACTTGCCAATGAAATTAAGATTAATTAATCAAATAAATGTGTCTATAGTAAGTTTAAAGAAGGAAAAATTATAATTATTTGTATGTATGTAGTGACATGTTAATCTTTGGCACTAACCTAGAAGAAGTTAAAGTTACCAAAATGCTTTAATTAAGTAATTTCGATATAAAAGACATGGGTAAGGTAAATGTCATCCTTGGAATCAAAATCTTACAAGATCAAAAGAGTATGACGCTTTCTTAATCACATTATATTGAAAATTTTTTTTAGTAAATTTAATCACATAGATTGTGTATCAGCCTCTACCTTATTTGATCATAACATGAGTTTTACCAAGAATGTTGGAAGTCCTATATCACAACTGAAATATGCCAAGATAATAGGATGTCTAATGTGTACATAATGACATGTACAAGGTTAGATATAACTTATGTAGTTGGCAAATAAGTAGGTACATAAGTAATCCAAGTGACATGCATTGTCATGGAGTAAATAGAATCCTAAAATACTTAAAGAAAACAAAGAATTATGGTATAAGTTATACTAGCTATCCTTCTGTTGTAAAAGGATACTTAGGTGCCAATTGGATCATAAATAAAGAGGATCATACTTTTATCAATGGATAGACTTTTATGCTTAATAGGCATGCAATTTCTTAGAGTTCCAAAAAACAAACTTATATAGTAGATTCCACTATTACTACAAAATTTGTAGCATTGGTTTTGGTAAGTAAATAAACAAAATAATTAAAGAATTTAGTTTATGAGATTACTTTGTGGCAAAAACCAATAGCACCCATTTATATACATTATGATAGTGTTGCAACTCTAGCAAAAGGGTATAGTCAAGTATATAATGGTAAGTTTAAACACATTGGACTTAAACATAACTATGTGAGAGACTTGGTAATGAATAAAGTGATCATTATTGATTTTGTAAAATCAAGTCAAAATATGGTTAATCCTTTAACAAAAGGATTAACAAAAGATATGGTAAATAAGACATTAAGAGGGATAGGTCTTAAGCCCATAAATACAAATTACCTATGATGAAAACTTAACTTAACACTTGTTACAATGTTAAGTCTTAAGTTCAATGAGTCAAAATATATTATTAGTGTGATTGAAGTACTATAATTAATTTGTTTTCCATCACAAAGTGTTTAACACTCTTAATAAACTTAAATAAGCTTGTGCCTTTTAGGATTTGAACCTAAGAGGCATGTATGGTGCAAAACAACATAACCACTAGACTAATACTCTCAAATAATTATTTATTGCATCATTAAGTAATAAACATGACTTTACTAGATAACTAAAAATTTTATTCGATGGGTCTTGAACCTAAGACCTATAAATTGTAACAAAAAATTACAATCACTAAACTAAATGGTAATTAGATAATAGTTATCAATTAATTGATTTACATGTCATTTCAGAAGAAATGATAAAAAATAAAGAAAAATTGTGCTTAAAGTAAATGGTAATTATATGGTAGTTATCAATTAACTGATTTATATGTTGTTTCATAAGAAATGATAGAAAATAAAGAAAAGTTATATCTTTAGTATTTGAACTCATAACTATTTAATAAATGGTTAAGATTTTAACTATCAAACTAAAGGTATCTACTAATAAAATATTACCACCACTTTTATAAATATTGAGAGTTTGACATTTGTTCAACATATTATTTTTTTTTTCTTTCTCTTGATATGTTCATTATTAAATCAATGATCATTAAAATTGTTATAAAAATATTATAAATATTTTAAAAAATATACTAATTTTTTAAAAATTTGATTCTAATAGTAAAACTTATAATTAATTGTATTTTATTTTATTTTAAAAAAATATTTACATAAACTTTTATTTTAAATTAATGAGGATAAATTTTATTTTTAAAAAAATAATATTTAATATATAATTTAAAATAATTATTTTTAAAATTTTAATATAATTAAAAATTTTATATTAATAATTTGTTGGTGCAAATCATTTACACCTAATTATTTTGTATAATTTTTGAATTTATTTACAGACTTTTGTGCAAATCATATACAAATTTTAAGTGAATGAATTAGTAAATATTAAATGTGGTGCTCCTGCCAAGCTTGCAACTCAATTTCTTGTAAAAATAAAATAAACTAAAAGGCGAAGTATTCCATTCTTATAAATGATCCATTAACATGTTTCATATTATTCTTAGTTCAATTTTATTTCTTTTTTTTCCTAAAATTCTTTGATAATACGCAAATCCTTAGAAACACAAACCACTTTTGGAGTATGTAATTTGACCTTCATTTTTGTTAAAAAAAAAAAAAAAAAAGGAAGAAGAAGAAGAAACCAAGTTTTTTTTTTTTTTTTTTTTTAATCAACTTTAATACAAGTTTGTTTACACGCGACGTTGTGGGCCACACTGTGCCCCCTAATAATTTTCCGTTTGCCTCCTAGCTATTGTTGGGCATGCGTCTCCCATCTATCTGCCAGCCTAGCTCCAACCTTTCAGAAAAGAAATTGCCTTTTAGCATTCGAAAGTCTACACCTGTAAATTGGGGTTTCCTGTCCACCACCCCCACCTCCCACCCCCCACCCTTCCTCACAAATTCAACTTTTTTAACATGGAAGATAATTGTTCATATTAAGTAACATATAACCCAGTAAATTGCCCCCAGTGAAACAATATTAAAAAAAAAATTAAGAAGAAAAAAATAAAAAAAAAGCATTGCCCAACCTATTCATTTATGTGTAAGCATAATAAATTATTATTTTTATTCATATATATATATATATATATATATATATATAATTTTACGCTATAAAATATATTTGATTATTTTTTTATTTTAATTAAATTTCATTTAATTTTTTTATTTATATTTAAAATTAAATTAATTGAATTTATATTTTGAATAAGTTAAATTATAAATATTTTTAATTAATAAAAACCGCCCCCGTGAGAAATTCATTGTGAACAAAAGAAACGGAAGAGATATTAATTACAATCGTAATTGTTTTGGCATGAACTTCCAAAAGCAAAGCCCACCACATTTGACTGTTCTCTCGTGCTGAAAAGACAAATAATGCCCTTCGTTTTAATCTCAAAATGTGGACTGGGTCCTACAATTTTCTAAAAAGAGACTTCTTTTGTCATGACATGATGGACACGTTGCTTCTTCTTCTTCTTCTTTTTAATGAATAAAAGACAGAAAAAAAAAAGTTAAATATGCGTCATAAAATAATAAGTAAAATTATTATATTAAAATATATATAACTAATATAAATTATTAATTACTTTAATATTTTATAAGATCTAACGAACTTTTAGTTTGATTGAATATTTGATAGATATTTAAATTTATAATTTATTAATATAAATAAATATTTTAAATCACTAAATAAATAACGTAATAAAATGAACATGTTTGTCATTTATGATCAAGAATGGATTTTCTTGCAAACACACGTTTGTTTGTTCTTTTTCTCTGCTTTTTTTTTTTCACCTGCTTTGTTCGTTATAATATGTTAAAAGTAATTAACCACATTCAAATGCAAACGATTAAGCGTGCACAATTAATTATATTCACAATAAGGCATACTTGTCCGTAATTAGGAGCAAGTACAACACAGTGCCTTACAAAATCATAGATCATTGAGGCTTTGACTCTGATGCTTTTGACCCATTTCTCAGTTTTCTCGAATATTTTGGGTTACGAGTTTGAAACTGTTTTGCAATATTATAGCCACAGGCTTAGCAAATATCGTTCACGGTGAGAGTAATCAAAACCAACATCTTGCGAAGGCATTGACGGAAACACCCTGTGCCCATGTCTTTGGACGTTACCCACATAGAAACAAAGGTTTTTGAGTCATTTTCAAAGTTGTCACGTCGACAGCTTTCTGCTCGGCATGATGCGGTTGGTACTTCTTTTACCGGGTTATATAGTTACTAGGGATCAGGGAACTGCGTCTTTGAAAGAGTAATGTGTCAAACAGTACCATTCTTTCGTTTCGGAAGATGAAATTGAGTAGAATTTTTGGAGTTGATCCCATGAACCCTCCCTTCTAAAAGAACTTGAATCCATGTAAATCATTCAAATGGGACCCTTCGCATGTGCCACAAGCAAGCACATGCATTTTTCTCGTTAGGTTTTTTTTTTATTGAAACTTGATTACATGAATACAATCAACTATATACAATTAATATAATTAATAAAATAATATATATATTTTTCACTTTTTACTAACTCATTTTTTTTCATTATTAGAATTATAGGAGTATTATTTTATTAATTATATATAATTAAGTCCGTTATATTGTGGTCATGAAAAATTTTTCTTTTCAGTGTCTTAAGATACCTATTAACCACTCTAAAAAGATGAGATGTGTTAGCCCTTACTCTCCGTCTCACTTTTGGTGTTTGCATGCAATACGTGTCCTGAATAATGCATGCAAGTGGGATGATCAGACTGCCATTTCCCGTCTTTACAGACAACAAATCATTATTCATAAGAGCCTCGCTTTCATGCACACTCCTTTCACACGGGAACCTATTCGGATTCCACACTGGTCTCAATTGTTAAAATATTTAAAAAGTAATCGACGTCATTTAGAGAAACGAAAAAAATGAAAATAATAATAATAATAATAATAAAGAATCTGGAGGCAGGCATTAATGGTAGGAAAGGGAAGATGGTGCTGAGTGGGGCAAAATGTAAAGTAAAATCAAGATTGAGGAACAGAAAAAAAATGGTAGTGCGGGGTTGGTTGACAAAGCAAGTCTTAAGAAAAGAATGAATTTGAAAAGGAGAATAACCACCAAGGCAGTAGAGATAAAGGAAAAAGTGAAAGAGATAAAGATGTGTAGGACTATCATTGTTTTACTTGATGGAACAATGGGAAGATATAATTGGTGTAAGTGATATTATTGCTTTATTTTAGGTAAGATTTTTTTTTTTTTTTTTTTTTGATAAACTGAAAGTTCTGAGAATATTTGCATTAATGGTTGCTTGAATAAACTTTGAAGAAGTTAAATAAATAAATAAAGTGACATAACAATTAGAGTTAAATAGGTTTTAGAGATCATTAATTTCTCATAATTGCTTTTCACAAAATTGCCAATAATTAATTTCTCGCACTTGGGGTTGCTTCTGTTCTTTTTCTGTCCAATTAACTTTTTCCCTCTCTGTCTTACCTGGCTTTCTTCTCCTTTTATATTCATACTATTCCTTTTTATAGAGTCCACACGTAATGGCTCCCCTTTTCACAACCATATCTACTCTCTTAGCTAATCATCCTAGTTTTTTTTGAGTAAGATTGTTAAAATAGAAATTCTACTTAACATTAATTTAAGATGTTAATGATCAAATCACACAATTCAATCGCATGATCATAAAATTTCATCAAAATATATAAAAAAATAAAAATAAAATGATATTAAAATAATAATAATAATAATGTAAGATATGAAAAAGACTCATAAACTCATTATATTAAGATTGAATTAAGATAAATCAAAATATGTTTGTTACTTTCTTATATCTTGTTCAGATTTTTTTTTTCTTATTTGACCAACAAATTGATTTATGTATGGTCTATGGACAAAATAGACTATTGCTGGACATAAACAAGTGCATATTATTGGGAGATTATGTTGGTTTAATTGGCTTCAAATGAGTTTTGAATTCGAGACCTTCAATCCCATAAATGACTCTAGTATCACCGTATTGTACTCATATGATCATTTCTGCTGCATGTCTTTGGACGATATGGTTACCATGTAATTTCTTCGTTTATCGATGAGCAATCTCCCCATGGCCAATTGAGCATCATTTGGAACCCAACAGAATTATTCTTCTGTCAATAGTGTAGAATATGCTGGTTTTTCTCATTTATAACCCCATGTACATTTCAAAACGTAAGCCTTAATATCTTTTTGGTAAAAAATAAAAAATAAAAAACTAAATTTTTTTTTAAAATATAAATAAATTCGCTATATTTTTTATTGTTGAATGATTCCACCTTTCTCTATCACTATATTGTTAATTGTGCTGATCTCAACCATTTATCTTGTATCATATCACCAAATAATATTCAAATCATTAAAAAAATGAAAATGATAATTATGTAGAATTATTGAGATTTTTTTTTTATTTTGTCGAAAATAAAAACAAGGAGTTGTCAAAAATTAAATTAAAAAAGAAAACAGAAATCCCATTTTTAATTGGATTTTTCGTAAAAATCAGATTTTATTTTTAACAAAATAAAAAATTTCAATAATTAGAACTTAAGACGTGGATCATAAAAACTTTGTTATTATGACACATAACCATAAATTCAAAAATTTACTATAATAAATGAAACTCAAAATATAAATTACACATTAACGTCTAATACACACAATACTTACTTATTGTAGTCTTCTCATGCCTTTTTTTTTTTTTTAACATTATTTATTTTGGTATATAGTAATAAATATTTCCTTAAGTGCGTTAGACATTGGACTAAAGGACATTGATTTCATAAAAGGGTTGATTTATGTCGCATTGGACTTATTGGAAAACTCGCAACCACTTCCAAACTTGGATAACTGTATTAACTCTAATTAGAAAGTAAAATAATTGATTTATGTCGCATTTCATGTCATTTAGGTTACTAAAAATATCAGCACGTTAAATATCACTCTTTTCCACTATTCATAAAGCAATCGTGAGCACTGCTAATATTCTTTTTTTTTTTCCACAGAAATAATAGTTTAGATTGGAAAATGGAACCCCACTGAAATTCCAGTCTACATGGTGTATTATTAAGAGGGATCTCTTGAGCTTAGTTCACCATTCCAAATTCAAGTTACAACGACCAGTGGCCACACATGTCAGAGAGGGAAAGGGAGGTGGGGGGACAAACTGATTGATTTTTATCCAATTTCGAAAAGCAGAGAAGGAGGTCTTCGAGAACTCACTAGACATTTTTCATGCCGTCAAGGAAGTGAACAAAGAGATTAGGTTGGCTTTGCAATCATTGATACATTTTCTCCCACCATCGTCCTGTTACACTTTTTTGGGTGTTGAGGTTTATTTTACTAGCCTGTGCTAGACTTGGTCTGATAGTGTATCTGTGTGTTGTGGTAGACCGAGAAAAAATGCATAGAGAGAGAGAGAGAGTGAGAGGTCAGAGATGATGTGGCATTATGGCCTCAATTTTTGGAAACCCCTTTTTCTTTTTTTCTGAATTTTCAAAATTTTTAATATGCAACAAAGATAGTAAGATGGTATGATGTGCAACAAGTATGCCTATGTGTGCAACGCTCTTATGGAAAAATAACCTTCATGCTCATTGCACAATGTGTTATCTTTATTGCGAAATTTACAGTAATTGTTGCAATTTGGGTAATTTTAAGTGAAAAACTTGCAATTTTAAATAAAAATATAATATTTTTAGGAGATATGGGACCAACAATTTCCAGAGAGAGAATTGCACTCCTTGCGCCAACTGTTGCCATTTTGGAGGCTTTCCTCTTTGATTATTTTCTCCTTTAGTTTCGTGTCTCTTAGTGTTACTCCTCCTCCCCCCTCCTCCTCCTCCTCCAACTGTCCCTCACTTTCTTAACATATTCGTATCAGCTATATATATATATATACATAACATGCCCTCAAGTATGGTGTACTCTGAACACTTCGTCTAAAAGCACGACGTACCCTTATTTTGCTTTTTCTCTCAACCGGCGTGAAGATAGAAGAAGGGAGCAGTAGCCCTCACCTTTCCCTTGCGGGACTAGTTCGCTATTGAAATAGTTGTGCAATCCTTTGCAGTTTTTGGTTCCTCCGCAGGAACAACTAATATGCTGGAAACAAGTCCGCCTCTTTTAGACCATTTTAGAGCTCTTCCAGCTAGCAATTTAACCCAACCACGCGATCCGCAGAATAGAGGTGTTGCGGAAGGATGCCAACTTCCATTGATAGATCTCAGTGGTCTCAACAGCCATGACCAGAGGAAACGGGAAGCTTGCGTTTCAGCTATTTACAAGGCATCGTCGGAGTGGGGATTCTTCCAAGTAGTGAACCATGGAATAAACCTGGAGCTACTCGAGAATATGAGGAGAGAGCAGAGGAAGCTGTTTCAGGCACCTTTTGACATGAAGGCAGCATGTGGAGCATTCCACAATTCGTATAGATGGGGAACAGCATCTGCTACTTGTCCAGAGCAATTCTCCTGGTCTGAGGTTTTCCATATCCCCCTTTCAAATGTTTCTGATGATGCTTGGTTTAGGACTCTGAGGTAACATTCTTTTCCAGTACAATATTACTTGTTCCAGTATCTATCTCTCTCTCTCTCACACACACACGCGCGCGCGGACACAAATCCCCACCACACAAGTACTATTTTGTCTAGAATCTTAACTCTCTCCATTTTGAAGAAATAAAATTCATAATACACAAACAACTCTTTCAATTTAGTTATCCATTTTCTAAATTTCTCCCATAACGCTTAGTTGGTCCTAAATAGGAAATCATCATTATTATTTCTACCCTATCTAACTAGCACCTTTTTCCAAGAGTTTCAACATGGAAATTTGTGTCTGACTCGATGTTCTATCAGGTAGATCAAAATTGATGATTGTTGAAAGCATTTGTGATTACCCCCAAATAAATTGTTGTTATTAGAGATGACCCCAGTTCGGTTAAGTGAAGAGAAAAATTGGCAAGTCATTGAGTCTGCTATATTCGGTCCGGTTGCTAAAAGTCGTGGACTTTAACGAGACTAGATCCTCCTCGGTTACGGCACTAACCACAACTGAGGGGAACGGTCCAGTTTTAGACTTGGTTCGACCCCTTGTTCGTTTCAAGTTCAGACTAGAATCGGGTTACCTCCAATCGTCGCATATCTTTGCAACATCTTTAACAATATACCCTGCGTCAGCATGCACAAGCTCTCTGTGCGGCTAATACAAGGAATGGTTCACATGGGATTGGTTGTCAATAGGATCACAGCCACCATTAGTCAAAATATCATTTTTGAAATCAAATATTTATGTCCCTAAGGAAAGAAGACACTTGATGATTGATATGATTAGTGTCGATTAGTTGAGTCTTGTACCACATGGTAAAGCTGGTATGCTAAATAAGTTTCTCCCATTTACACAAAGAGATGTGAGCATACTGATTTGATCGATTACTTTAATCTGCAGGCAGGTGATGACAGAATTTGCAGCGGCAATGTCAAAGCTAGCAAGGGTGCTTGCCGGGGTGCTAGCAGAAAACTTGGGCCATCCAAAAGAAACTTTCTACGACATTTGCAATGAAGACGCCACCTGCTTCCTTCGGTTAAATCGTTACCCAGCCTGTCCGTTATCTCCGGATATTTTTGGCCTGGTGCCCCACACCGACAGTGATTTTCTCACAATTCTTTCTCAAGATGAAGTCGGCGGACTTCAACTCATGAAGGATTCCAAGTGGGTGGCTGTTGAGCCTAATCCGAATGCCCTTATCGTCAACATCGGTGACCTCTTCCAGGTTATTTCATCATCCTCTTCAATTCATACAGTTTTTCATAGACCAACAGCTCTCATATCCTCCATCAACAAATGGCATGTGCGACTAATTACTTGTCACCTCACGTTTCATATTGCTTTCCTACGTACCATGTAATTATGAATTTGAATCCTCACCAAAAAAATTTAGTGAAACTAAACATATATGTGGCCCTAAACAATTCTAAAAGTAACTGGTGACTTTTATTGAGTGCCCTAGAGTTGCTCCCGTGCAACGGTGCAAACTAATATGCAGTTTAAATTTAGTGCCTTTGTTTTTTTTTTTTTTTTTTGACGGGACTATAAAACACTACTTCTATTTTTCCCTTTCTACTTCATCGTCGCCCTGAAACCGTTTTTATGTTCTTGTTTATTAATAAAACAGTAAAGTAGCTAAAAAGACAAGTGTTTGCAAGAGGCCAATCTATCTTAATACCAAAAAGAGGCTATGTAGGAAAATCACTGAAAACCAGAAAATGTATCCATCCTCTCTTTCTCTCTCTCTCTCTCTCTCACGCTTACACACACACACACACTTCCCCGTTGTCCATTACTGCCTATGAAAACAAAATGAGACTAAAAAAAGAATTGGTTACAATTTTATGAAGAATTCTTCAACCTTGAACTACAAAACAATATTCTCATTGTTCTACACCTCAACCTTGCATATTTCAAGGATATATTCCATGGAGAATTCAATCTTTACAAGCGGAGAACATCATAGACAGCTAGATGCCTGTATCTTATATGAAAATACATACAAGTACCTAAATCAGAACTTTTCGGAGATCTAGTCTAAGTACACACACTTATAACTGTTTTAAAACTAATATTAGAGATTTTCTTAACTTATTAAGACCAATCTTTTCTTTGTTGTTTTCTTTGGCTATTGTAATTTATGGACAGGCTTGGAGCAATGACATTTATAAGAGTGTTGAGCACAAGGTGATGACTAATGCAAGAAAAGAAAGATACTCAATTGCCTATTTCCTTTGCCCTGCATATGACGCATTGATAGGGAGCTGCAGAGAGCCTTCTATGTATAGACAATTCACTTTTGGAGAATACAGGAGCCAAGTTCAAGAAGATGTCAAGAAAACGGGTCATAAAATAGGACTTCTAAGATTTCTACGTTAAGAGAACGGGTCAATGAGGCAGAATAATCAAGCAGGCTTAAATGTTCACCAAGTTCAAATGCAGCTTAGTGCCAAGAACAGAAAGAGAAATCAAGCAATCACTTCAAACAAAATCATGCAGCCATCCGGCCAGGAACATCCCACATTCAGCAACCATGACGTTCGTTCCATTAACTTGATAATGAGACAAACGAGCAAAGATAGACAAACGGAAAGACGTCTATTGCATATTCACTTAAACTGTACTTTATAGCTATGTTAGGATTTTTCCATAATGATAAGTAAAGAAACAAACATCTCATTTCATCTTCCTTTTAGAGGTTGAAAGAGAGAGCGAGGAGGAGGAGAATTGCTGATGGAATCCCTCTCACAGCTTGCCATTTCTCAACTCACAAGAATCCGTATCACAAAACTCAGTCTCTCAGAAGCATGCAGGACACAAACAAGACAAAATCATCCAACTTAGGTTCAGGGAACTCCATACATGTCCCTTTATGACATCAGCCAACTACATTTAGTAATACAGTCATAGATTGCCATTTCTTCTCGTCAATTATTGAAAGTATAGGTAGAAACATGTCTCATTGCAGCACCTACATAAATAAATTGTTAGAAATTATTGTCCCTGAGCTTTATAGTCTTCCTCATCTGCAACATTTCATTTGAGTATGCCAATGAAACCGTTGCCCTGCACAGGACATTCAGGTTACCTCATCCTAAAAGTATGTGCAGCACTACAACAAGGCTTCCAGCTCTTAAATACATGTAAAATTTGCAAGAATCTTCTTTCTGCTTTAACCCACTAGCTTTACAGTCCGCAGTTTCATGCCCGAGAATTGAATTTGCTATAAGTTGTCTCACTAACGTGCCTAGGAAGTACAAAAATGTTCAGAAAAGGACCTTTATGCCATATACACTGACTGGAGTAAGAAAGGGAAGATGGCTGTCTATCAGCTGAGCCTTTCTTCTCACTAGGTTACAAGGCTGTTGATAAATTCTATAACAAATTTTAACAACATCCCAGTTAAGCCACTTCTGCAGTTGAACTATGCTAGAAATCAGTAGACACGAAATACCATGTCAGGATGAAACCCAATCATTTGTAATGCTACAGTCAAAACAATATGAACAGAAGAGCACAGTGTCAATGATACTAGAATTTGCTATTTTACATGTAACTCTTCAGTAGAATTATAAAACATACATCCATCCATCAGAAAATAAATAAATAATAAAAAAAACAAGCCAAAATGGATGAGTAGGAATGTACAACTAGGATGCCTTGGATTAGTTTGGCTGACAGAAAATCATATGTTTCTATTTGACTGTAACTAATGTGCTTTGTACAGAATTCAGATATACTATTCGATTAAGTAGCATGGATACCTGGGATTTGAGACTGGCTTTCTTAGATCCGTTCCTCGTATCCAAATGTTAGAAAACTTTGCTAGCAAAATCGTGAAAACCAAGAGGTTTACTCAAGCAAAAAATACGAGCAACGTCTGCCTGCGCCGTTGGAGGACTTTCCTAGTTTTATTGGATTAAATTATTTCCCTCCTTTTATTTCTTTTGAAAAATAGCATAAATATCAAAACCTTACTAAGGAGTCGGGTCATTAGGGCAGTAATTCGATAAATAGATTAATAATTGACTTAATCAGGTCAATATCTAGAACAATTTTTTGATATTATTAAATGCTATCTAATAATTTATATTAATTTAATCATATGCACATTATATATCTCTAAGTTTTTACTTCTCTCTTGTCGCTTTTGAGTAAATAATGAAAAAATCTAACTAAAATTCTACATTTGCTACTTTTAAGATATATTCTAAATATTAATATTATATATTGAAAATAATATTTTTAAAGACATCAAATTCGTCAATTTTAAAATTTTGAATAACTATTTTCTTGCATATCAATGAGACATAAGTAAAAAAAAAAAAAAAATTAAAAGAGCCAAATAATATATATAAAAATCTATTTAGTATCAATTTAAATCATATATTAATGTAATTAGAATCCTATAAATTAATTATTTATTGTGAATTAAATCTTAAAATAACTATTAAATATTAGTTTGATAAATATGTAAATGAAATTAAATTTGAAATATTAATTAATGTATTTAATATATCGTAATATCAATTTTAAAACAAAATTTTCAACAATTAATTGGGATAAGATCAAATGTCTTATTGAAACTTCGGAACTACATTATTTTAATTAAAAATTAATTTAATCCAATATAATTTGGTTGATAAATTATTTAAGTTTAGAAAAATTGTATCGAATTAATCAATTTTTCTAAATTCAAATATCTATTTTTTTTTTGACAAATCCTATATCAACGTTAATTAATTATTAATTTGTTTATTTTGCTGTAAATTCACGTATGGAGTCGCCCATGCTTGTTTAAATTCTTTATAGTGATTTATTTTCCTAAATATATATTATTTTATGGCAAACAAATTATTGAAACTTTATTGTGGGTATGTTGAACTATGAGAACTAGAGTTTTTCAATTTCATTTTTCGTATGATAAGAATATTTTTGGCTCCTTTATATTACAATAATTGGTTATTTAATTTTCAATTTTATTATGCTATTTCACATGTTTGATTAAGTGTACACGGCTATTACTTTGCTCTTTGAAAGAAAATTATTATTATTATTATTATTATTATTATTATTATTATTATTATTATTTTAATATAATTTAGTAGAAAAGAATATTTTTTGAGTTTAAAATGGTTGCTGGTAGCACAAATTTTAAATGCCCAACAATGAATTTTTTTTTTCCCCCAAATTAATCACTCCTTGAAAAGAAGAGCAACGATGGAACAATTTCTTATTATTTTAACTGAAAAATTCTGAAGTATTCACATATGGAAGCAAATCAAGCCGAAAGTGCAACTAGCGTGAATCCTTGACGCTGAAATTCGTTTCAACTGGTGAAAAGTTTGAATTAAACTCTACATGGAAAGCATTTTTGCAGAAAATTTTCACCTACACTTTGACAATATTTTTTGTAAAATTTTCTGCTACAACATTTTTCTGCCAGTTCTATATATGTAATGAATCAAACAGATTTTCCAGAATAGCTAGTCAACCTTTCCCTTTTTACCAATGGATTGTGTGAAGATTAAAGAGAAGAAAAGAGAGAATTCTTTATTAGAATAAGTATTACTCAAAGTAAAAGTGCGTGTAGAACAACAATTTATGTATAAAAAATAACTATGTGTTCAAAGCATTGTAATAATATCCACAAAAATTAGGAGAGGGAGGGGGACCCTCTGCAGTGCTAAGAAAAACACCCCATCAAAGTCAAATACGCCCATTCTCGTCCGCTAGTCTGGTAGAAGAAGAAGAATAAGAAGTGTGCAGATAATACACACATTACATTACGATACAATACAATGGCGGCTGTTACAGGAGCCTCCCCCATGTTGAGCAAGCATCTCCTTCCCCATCTACATCTCCATCTCCAACGGCGCAACCCCATAACTGTCAGCTGCTCCTGCGAGAAACACGAAGAGGCCTTTGCTGCAAAGGGTAGAAGAATTAGTGTGAAGGCATCATCTTCCAAGACTGGTGGCGCTGGCGTCTTAGAGCGGCCGGTACAAAATTCATAATTATATTGAAAGTTTGAAAAATAATTGTTTCAAGTTGTACATTTGATATCACCCTATTTAAAGTAAAATTTGTTATTATTAATTTATAATTTATAATTAAAGTTTATATAAATTTTTTTATAAAATAAAATAAAATATATGTTATATTATTAAAATTAAATTTTTAAAAAATTATTATATTTTTAAAATTATTTTTTAAAATATCTATAATATTTTTACATTAATATTATAGACCAAGGGAGAACATATGCATTGTTCCCATCTCTTGTAGATTTCTCTTTCTATTTTTACTCATTTAAATCTAATCTCCCAATCAAATGATTATTTTGTTGTCTTCATGCATCCAATTTAATGGCTTTACTATCCATATATTGCTTGCCATTGAAGTAAGAAAGTTATTTTAGGACATAGCTTGATTTGTAGACTCACAAAAATCTGAGAAACAAAATAAATCACGTATTTGATGAAGTGCTGCATAAGATGTTATGTACTGCATTCAATCAAAACATAACTAGGTTTGTTCTTTTCCACTCTCCTTGGAATCCTATATATTTTGACATGGAACTTGATATATATATATATATATATATATATATATATATATATATATAAAGGAAAATCATTCCATTTTGGTAGTTAGGTGACCCATTAACATGTTTCATACTACTTTAACTTCAATTTTATTTTCTTCTTCTTCTTTTTTTTTTTTCCTAAAGTCTTCGATAATTAGCAAATCCTAAGAAACACAAGCTACTTCTGTAACTAAGGCTTTGGCCATGATGTTTTTGAGCCATTTCTATGTTTTCTCGGATATCTTGGGTCACGGGTCTGGAACCGTCCGCTGGACTAGCAGCGATATTATAACTACAGGCATAGCAAACATTGCTCACGGTGAGAATAATCAAAACCAACATTTCGCGAAAGCATTGGCGGAGAGACCTCGTGCTTATGTCTTTGGACGGCACCCACATAGAAACAAAGGTTTAAGTCGTTGTCAAAATTGTCCAGTCGACAGCTTTCTGCTCAGCAAGATGCCGTTGGTTCTTCTTTTATCTGCGCGTCTGTGAAAGAGTAATGAGTCGAATAGTACAGTGCTTTCATTTCGGGAGATGAAATTAAGTAGAAGTTTTGGAGTTGATCCCCCCATGAACTCTCCCATTAACCACAAGCAAGCATATGTATTTTTCTCCTTAGTCTTTTCAGTGGAACTTGATTACACGAATACACTCAAATGTACATGATTAATAAAATAACATTTATTATTTCTCATTTCACTAACTCATATTCTTTTTATTATTGGAATTATATATTTATTATTTTATTAATTATGTAAATATATATTAAAGATTATAAAATAAATATAAAATATTTTAATAGCATGACTAATTCACTTTTTTAAAAAAGAAATTATCTTTTAGTATTTGAGACTCTACACCTGCAAATTAAAGTCCCCCCATTCAACTCACTGAATAAAAAGATAGAAAATTTTTAATACAAAAAATAATTTTTCATGTTGCATAACATATAATCCAATGAATTGCTCCTAATGAAAAAAAAAATTGAAAAAGAAGAAATAAAAAAATATTACCTAACTATTTCTTTATGAATGTACATAACAAATTATTATTTTTATTTATATTTATTTTGAATATATATATATATATATATATATAATTTTATATTATATAAATTTATTTTATTATTTTATTTATTTTAATGAGATTCTATTTAATTTTTTTATTTATATTCAAAATTAAGTTAATTTAATTTATATTTTAAGTAAATTAAATTAATTTTTTAATAAATAAAAAAAATTTCCTAAGAACAAAAGAAGAGAAAAAGTAATTAATTACAGTGGCTATGATTGTGGCGGAGACTTTCAAAAGGAAAGTGACAAAGGGCATTCCCCAGCCCATCTGACCTTTTGTCTTGTGCGGAAACGGCAAATAATGCGCCCGTTGAACATTGGTCGCTGATTTAATCTCCAAATGTGAACTGGGTCCTACAATTTTCTAAAAAAGAGACTTCTTTTGTCGTGACTTGACGAGAAGGTTTCCGCTTTCGGTGTAAAAGAGTGGGAAGGGGTGAGTTGGGTATCTCATATTCTTAAGAATTATGTTGGATATATCCTGTGAGATAAATTCAACTATTATATTAAAATATGAAAAAACAATTAAAATTAATAAAAATTATCAACCACTTTAATATTTTTTGTAAGATGAAATATACATTTAACTCTATTAAATATTTTAATAAATATTTAAATTCATAACTCTATAATATCAATAAATGCTTCAAATCAATTAATAACACTCATCGATGGTATAAAGTGGTGAATATATTTTTCATTTATAGTCAAGAATTAAATTTCTTGTAAATACACGTTCTTGGACTCGCTTTGACTATGATGTTTTTGACCCATTTCTAATTTTTCTCCAATATTTTGGATCACGGGTTTGAAACTAACCGCGATAGCAAACATTGTTCGCGGTGAGAATGATCAAAACCAACATTTTCCGACAGCATTGACGGAGACACCTTGAGCCCATGTCTCTGGACGGAATCCATGCAGAGACAAGGTCTAAGTCATTGTCAAAAATGTCACGTCAACAGTGTTCGGCATGATGTGGCTGGTACTTCTATTATTTGGTCAGTGGTTAATAGGGAACAGGGAAACTCCGTTATGCGCGTCTTTGTAAGAGTGATGTGTCGAACAGTGCAATTCTTTCATTTCCAAAGATGAAATTAAGTAGAAGTTTTGTAATTGGTGTCATCAACTCAAGCAAACACATGCATTTTTCTTGTTAGTTTTTTTTAGTGGAATTTGATTACACCAATAATACACTCTTTCACTGACTCTTTTTTTTTTTTTTCATTATTAAAATCATATAAGTATTATTTTATTAATTGTGTATAATTAGTGTATCAAATTTCTATTAGCCGTTAGTTTCCATCTCACTTTTGGGTGTTTGCATGCAATGCGTCTCCTGAATAATGCGTGCAAGAGGGCTGATAAGACTGCCAATTCACGTTTTAGAGACGACAAATCATTATTCTTTAAAGCCTCTCTTTCATGCCCACTCCTTTCACGCGGAAACCCACGCGGATTCCAAACTCCTTGCCTTTGGGGCCTCAATTGTTAAAATATTTAAAGGTAATCGATGGCGTTGAGAGAAAGGAAAGATGAAGAAAAAAAAAAAATAAAAGAATAAACAGAAAGAGAGGACATGGGTAAACAAAAAATTATGATACATTTTAAAATTTAAAAAACATTAAAACGGGTGTAAGACAAAAAAAAAATCCTAATGTAGCGAATAAAGAAGAAAAAGTTTTGGATACAAGCTTGTGGGGGTGGGTGCTTTTGCTTATTGAGGAGGTTGGAGAAGTTAACTTCAAGAGACATTAGGCTGTTGTGGGCGTTCCAATGAATTGAGAGTGAGCAAGGAAGTGATAAAAGAGGGAAGGGCAAGCGAATTACCTACGTAGGACTGCTTTTGGAGAGATCGGACACAACATTGCAACAAGTAAAAAATAGTAAAATGTGTACCCCAGTGTTGAATTTGTTTTGCGTAATGTGTTTCGTGCAAATGCTGCGATTTGAATTTCGAGGGTTTGCGGAATGATTTGGTGGGAAAAACATAGTAATTATATTAATTATAGATATATGAATAGTTTTGTATTTAGGTTTGTTGGTGGCTTAATTTTTCCTAAAATAGGGAAAAAAAAAAAAGGTCAGGAAAAATGACATTTGTATGGTAACGCATAAATAGTTTTGCTGAGATAACAAAATGAAAAGGATAGTATAATATCTAAAAGTTTAATGCACAAACAAGTTCTAGTTGTAGTTTACGGAAATAATATATTTGGTATTGATTTAGTTTTGGTCAAAGTTGTTTAATGCATAGTGAGGTTTAATTATTGCCATGAATTGCAACTAATTTCATCTTTATCGTTGTGATGGTAGATTTCGTATAGAAGACTAAGAAAGGCAAGAGCTTAGGAATGAATGAGAAGGCCAACCATTGGTGGTAGGAAAGGGAAGATGGCGCAAAGGGGAGCAAAAAGAACAATGGTGGAAGCAAAAATGTTGATGAGCACGTTGATGGGCAACTCAATCAGATGAATAATGAGAATGATAATGAGGAGGGCAAGCCAAGGATTGATGACACAGATAATGAGATATATGATGAGAAGAATAATAACAAGATGGATGAGAAGGAAAGTGAAAATGTAAATGGATCACATAATGGAAGAAAATGTTGACAATGTCATTATTAAAATTGTGAGTGGATTTTGAGGGGAGAAAGACAAGGAAGGCATGGGTGGGGATGAGGAGAGAGCCCATTAGAGAAATGATGATTAAGATGGTGTACCCAAAGGTAGTGATGTTGTAACACGTATTGAACAAGATGAGAAAGTAATGGGGGAAGTTAAGGTCGATGGGGCAAGAGTGAATGACAATATGCCAAATGCTATTTGTGGGATGGATCATAATGCAAAGGTTGGCAGCATGTTTGACAGTGATGATTTTGATGGAGTTGTAAGTTGTGCTGTGTTACGCCCAACTACAAAAGATGAAGTCCCTTGCAGAGTACGAGAAGTTGACAGCAAAATTCCAATCAGCATGATCTTTAATGTTGTTAAGTCTGTAGAAGATGCAGTGATTGATGTTATGGAGGATAATGTGGGAAGGAGGGCCTTGGGGACAATGCTAAGGACTCAGAGATTGTTGGGAAGGAAGAGGATGAGAATACTATTATTGAATAGCAAATTAGTGGCAAAGAATCTAAGGACAATGCTGTTGAGTAGGAGAGATAAAAGAAACAAGATGCTGGCAATCCTCTTGTGTATGTTGATGCCACTAGCAAGGAGGGAGCTAAACTAGGTATGTTATGACTACACAACTTCAACTATTAAACGCGTTTGCTTGAACCTAATGCCTTTGTTAACTGTGGATTGTTTGTTGTGGATAAGGAAGTGACCTAGGCCAAAGGCAAAGAAAAAGTATATGAGCGCTTGCATAGTTCTTCACATGTCTAAGTCAAGCTGCAAAGGAAGTAGAACCTACATCTGTTAAAATCTCTACCCATAAAAGAAGGATGATGTTGGTAGTTGATGTGCAACTACTTAATTTGATTCGTTCCAAAAAAGTCAGGTAATTTTTCCTTCCCCTTGAGTAATGTGTTAGGGCAAAGAGTCTAACCCTTTTAAGTTTGCCACACATTTTAATGGCATTTATGTATTGCACAACAATGATTATACAACAATTTTCAAGGCAGGATGTGAATTTGTGTATAAAAAAGAGCTCAAGGACTACTGGAGTTAGAAAGGCCAATTAAGTGATGGAGTAAGTAAGTGTCTTGGTAAAGTACTTGTTATTTGATCATGAGGTGTAGTTATGATAGTCCGTATTTTCACGATGCGCCCCCAGAAGGGAAATCAACGAACACAAAAGAGATGCGCTAACATGGACCTTAAGCATCATGTGCAGCTTGGGTCTTCTCATTGATTAATTATAAGTTGCCACCAACCATTTTAGGTGCAGTTGGAACACCATAAACTGTCAACCTTAAAAGACTGCCTAATCTGTTAAATTGATAGGATTTGGTCTACATTAGCAAGATTCATTAGGTTTTGAGAGCCAGGTTACACCTAACAGGGGCCATGACTAACCTAAATGCCTATGGTGAATGATAGTACCGTTGTTCACCTCCTTTACTTCAATGTTTTTTTTTCTATTTGTTTTCTATTTAATTCTCTTTCTCTAGCATGTATAACTTACCATAAATATACACACACTAATGTTTTAAGGAATTTGGAGCAGAAGATTGTGGAGAATTTAAAAGGAGATGAGGAAAGCTAGTTATGGAGACCTCTTGCTCTAATTTGTAATTTGTTAAGGTTAAGTGATAATTTTAACGAAGATTCTTAGCTTTGGTAAATTTGGAATGATTTTAATAATGACTCTTCACCAACAATCAAAATGAGATTTTTTGAAGAGTTTTTTGGAAGTATTTGGATGCTTTGTAGGGTGATCCTTCGCATCGTCAATAATAATTATATTTGATATTATAATTAAAAAATAATCATATTTTTGGAACAAGAAGAATTCAATCAAGTTTCAATCTATTTAAAGAATTCTAGGGTTGTTTAGGAATTTGAGTTAAATTTAAAATTTGATTCTTAGATTTTTTTTTTTTTTGAAAAGGAAGATTTTACTTAAAGAGGATTATTGGATAATTTTTGTTGTCCATTTGAGTGTTCCATGGTCAATTGGTCAGTTATTAAAATTTTAAAATTCTAAAGGTTTAATTTCAATATTATGCATTTTAAAATGTATGAATTTTCAAAAATAAGTTGTTAAAAATATATTTTTTAAGTAATGAGCAAATTTAATATTAATTTTGAAAATATTTAGATTTTAAGTTCTAATTGGACCTTTTTCTTGCATTAATAAGCTTTCCTCAACCAATTTAAGAATAAACTTTAAAATTTTAGTGCAAAAATTATTCTTCAAAATGCAAAGCTAGCAAAAATTTGGTTGAGAAAATATAAAAGTTTTAAATTTCTAAATTTGGAATATTCAAGAAAGATTGCAACAAAAAAATTTTGTCAAGTTTAGATTAGTTTATTTAAGAATGTAAAGAAAAAAAAATTAGATTTATTTTTGAAATTAAAGGCAATTTAAAAAATATATAATTTTTAAAAATTTTGAAATCAAGGGAAAGAAAGGATTTAAAATTTTAAAAAATAAGAAATTTTTATAAACATACATTTTTTTTTTTTTTTGGAAAGGTAGACATTTAAATGAAAGTAGATTTTATCTAAGAAAAAAAGAAGGTTACTTTTGATTTTGAATAAAAACTTCTTCATTTGGGCTTAATTCAATAAAATGAAACTACAAATGAATTTGACCTTAAAGATCAATGCTATTGAAATTTCAGAGCCCATCCCTACTAACCATTAAAATATTGACATTTTGTTAAAAGGTAAAAAGACTAATTCCACCCAATATGTTAGAGACTTTTTGTAATTATACTTACTTTGTTTTTTTTGTTTTTTTTATATAATTCATCACCACATTAGTTATGTTAGTTAAATTTATTTCATATTAAATATTTTTTTTTTGTTAAGTATAGCCACTCACGCACCATGTAGTTAATGCATCTCCCTCTCACTACCAAGTCATTAAATTTGTTGATTGGCAAATGAGTGACAGCCACATAGTTGCACTTAATAAAAATGGTTCAATGTGAGTCAAATTTAACTAATAAAATTAACATGTTGAGTGAATGTTGAAAAGAAAAAGAGGTGGATATAATTATAAAAACTTATTAATGTTTTGGGTAAAATTAGTCTTTTTTCCTTGTTTAAAGGGCGACCCTTTTTTTCCTTGTTTAAAGGGAGGCTACCTTCAAATGCCAAAATGGCATTGTTTCATGGTAGGCTTGGCTTTAAGACATTGTTTTGTTGTCATGTTGATCTTAGGTGAGCAGAGAATTTAAATGCCATCTTTTTCCTTTTTAGTTATCTCCTCTCATTTCTCCTCTCTCTCTCTCTTACAAAGCCTCTCATTCTGTTTCACCTCTATGCCTCTATAACCCTAAAACTCAACCCTCTCAACATTATCTTTCATTTTTAGCTTATAAAAAAATGAAATCCTTAAGCTCTCACCCTTCTAACTTCATGATTACATAATATCTTGATACCTTGTTGCTTGTAGAACCTCATTATCATGAATTTGGGTATCAAATCCTCCCTTTCAAGCACTTGGGTGAGGATCCCAAACTGTTTCGATGGTTTTTGTTCATTTTTTTGCTATTTTCTTTTTCATTTCAAAAATATTTATTATAAGGCTTTTTTTGTGTTATGAATCTAATGGACACCTTACCTCTTAGTGTGAAGAGGAGATGAATTTAGCTAATGGTGATTTGGGCTTTGATTTTATTGTCTTTAGATCTAAGGTTTGGAGTGGGGTGTGCTAACACGATGAGATTATAGCTAGACCTTATCATTTTGAGTTTGATTTCAATACTCGTATCACATATTGATTAGAATTTTTAGGGTTCTTTGTGGCTTTATTTGACATCATATGTTCTTGAAAAGTGAAAGTTGATGTTTAGGGGAATAAAACAAAATGTAATTTGATTTTTAGTGAAGTGTTCTTTAAGGGTGAATTATGTTTATGGATTAGAGAGATGTGGTTTGATTTTTAAAGAAGTGTCATGGTGTTAGGTTGTGTTCTTGGAATGGATCTAACTCAAGTCAAGCTAAGGAAAAGAAGAAGATCATGTTAGTTTGACCTTTTGACTAAGATAATCAAATTTTAAAGCCTTTTTTTTTTCTTTTTTACTTTTTGCTATTTTTTGCTTGTTTTGAAATATTTATAATCATTATTTATTTATTTATGTATTATGTAGTAAGAGAGAAAAGTATCATTGAAGTCATCGATGACAACTCTAATGACTCCTTGATTTCACTTTCTTATTGTTTTATATAAAAGGGTAGGAAAGCGAAAAAGAATAAGAGTGCATACTAGCTTTGGAAAGTCAATGCTTCAAGCTAACTATATTTGCCTCCTTGATTTTGTTTTCATTTTTATGTTTCTTAATTCCTTAATTGATGCTTTTAAATATTTGGTTGTGTTTATTTTAATGTATTTGGAGTAAGAAAGTAAGATAGGTTATACAATATAGCCAAAATGATTGAAAGTTACCTTAGGTGGTGCAATTAAGTTGGTTTTATTAATTTGATTAGACTTTTACCTTATGCTTTGCTTTATTTTTCATTTGAAATTTGTAAATGCCTAACTTAAAATGGATAGTACTAATACTAATATTGTGGGAAAGTAAAATGAATCAATAAAAAGGAAAAAAGAAAATTCTTCTAAGATCAATATGTGAAGGTCATAAAGGAAGTTAAGAATAAACATTAAATATTAGAATTCCCTACTATGACTAACTACTTTACTCTTTAATAAAGCATATCTGCAACTATCACTTGAAAGGATACAATTTCAATACAAAAATTAAAATTAATATAAAATTTCAAGTAACAATAATTTGTTGACTTTAACTAAATTGATTTTTATTTTTTTTAACTTTGGTTGGTTACTAACTCGCCAAGAAAGTTTTCCCCATTGGGAAATTAGTTAAACTAATTAAATCCTTAAAATAATAATATATTTCCTTATTTATAAGTCTCTTTTAAATCTTTAATGTTATGGAAGAAGAAAAAGGGATATTAATATGGGTAAAAAGTCTATATTGACCTTGCAAATGAGAAACAAATTGCGGTTTCAACTATTGTTATTTAGATTCTTGTGATGGAGACACTTTCTCTTTTTATTACTTCTACTTAAAAGGAAAATAAATACTATTATAAGAAAAATAAATATTCTTTATGTTTTTCATTTCCCTTCTATGTTTTTTTTATTTACTTACTCCATTATGTTGACCACCCACCCCTTTAATGTAGAGGGACTAACATAAGATATGTCATAAATACTAATCATTATTATCTTATAAATTATATTATAATTATTATTTTATAATTTATTTACTTATTTTATAGTATTTTAATATAATTAAAAATTTTAATTAAATTATTTAAAATATATATAAATTATTTAAATATTTTAAAATATTTTAAAATTATTTGAGTATTTTAATACAAATTATTAACCATTTTCTTATTTATATTAAAATATTTTTCTAATTAGTTAGATAATTTTACTTATAAATATATATAAGTCTAATGACTAAATTATTCCAGTAAATAAATATTTTAATAAAAGTATTGACTTTAACCTTATCATTCTCTTTAAGAAATATTTTTTTCTTAGGTTAATCAAGTGTTAGTTTTATTTTTGGTAAACGTTGCATCAAGTAGTATCTGAGTAGGTATCACTTATTCTGATGGTAACACGAGATGTAAGGAATAGCAACCATCTTATTAATGAAGATAAGGGGATGTAGGTCATATGGTTAACCATTTGTGACTAGGAGGTGGCACTACAAAACCTTGGCCAAAAGATTGATCAATTGGAATGTAGATTGGAACTCATCATTAACAATCAACTTAAAGCTCTTTAAGTGGGAGGTGCTAACAGGAATGAAAGAAATGAAAGGAATTAGATTAGAAATTTTGCTCTTAGTCAACCTCTTACCCAACTTGTTGTTGCAAATTCATGTAGATGTCAAACTTTTGTAATGGATTCTAACGAAAAAAAAAAAAAAAACAAATTTATGTATACGTTAGGCTTATGTAAAGGACTATAATGCTACATATGAACAATGACGACCCCAACGTCCTCAAACATTAAATAAATTTCAACTAAAGGTAGATATCTTATTTTTAATGGTCAATTAAATATTAAATGTTTTATGAATTAATTAGTCAAAGTAAAAAGATTCTTTAATAATATGGAGATACTTGAGTAACAAAAAGTTGGATTAGTAGCTTATCAACTAAAAGGAGGAGCCTTTGCTCGATGGGAATAAATGAAAGACCAAAAAAGAAGATAAGGGAAAACTCCAGTTAGTTGTTGGTATAAAATGAAACAACTTCTAAGAAGAGCATTTCTTCCTCCATATAATGAGTAGATCTTATTTCAAAAATATCAACATTGCAACCAAGGCAATCAATCAGTTTATGGATACTCAACATAATTTTTAGATTGTTTGAGTATAATAACTTAATGAAATAAAAAATTTTGCAAGTATCAAAATACCTTGATGGACTAAAACCAACCATTCGAGATAAAATTGGAGTTTAAATGTTGATGGATGTACATGAGACTAGGAAATTGGTATTAAAAGCTAAGCTTATGTTGTAAAAAAAAAGAATAAGTTTGAATTTTCTTATTAGTTTTATATTAATTCTAACAAATTTATTGCAAAAAAAGAAAAACAGAATGCCTTAAGTCAACTTAAAAAAAAGGGTACCAATCAAAACCATTGGTAAACATTCATGTATAGAAAAAACTATAATTCAGAATGTTAATCCTTATGAAAGCCTATACTTAGCAAGTGTTTAAGTGCAACGAGATAGGACATTGTTCTAATGATTGCCTACAATAAAAGATAATGAATGTAGCAAAGCAAGAAAGAGCAGTTGGAGTTAAAGATGATAAAGTCTATTATGACCTAAATGGCGAGAAGTGTGAGTACAAGGATGATAGAGTTATCTATATAATGAGAAAATTGATGCTAGCTCTTAAATAAGAACATAATACTTAATGAAATAAGTTGTTCTGTATAAGGTGCACAATTAACAATACTTTGTTTGATTTGATTATTGATGGTGAAAGTCAAGAAAATATTATTAAGGTAGAAACTATTAAGAAATTGCATCTACTAGTAGAAAAGTATACGAATCCATACATCATTGGGTGGATCAAGACAATGGGAGAAATTTGATCAACAAAATGTTGTAAGGTTCCTTTTTGAATTTGCCAGTATACAAATTAGGTTTACTGTGATGTTGTAGACATGGATGCTTGCAACTTATTATTTGGACAACCCTAACAATTTGATGTTGATGCTCAACACTCAAGTTAAAAGAATATTTACAAGTTTTAAAAAGATGGGATAAATTATATATTACTATATTTAAAAAGAGGATTTAAAACCATGATTTCTCTAGTTAATGGGAGAACTTTTCTAACGGTAACCCACTTAAATCAAGAGATTGACATTGTCATTAAAGAATCAATAGAAGTTCAAGTGCTAACAGTAACCTATAAGTCCTAGGAAATAAAGAATAATTTCATAATTTATAGGTCACAAGATCTTATTAATTCTTTACTTATTGTATTTGTTAATTTTCTTGGAATGGATAACTAAGTAAATAATTGTTCAACATCATTATTTAAGTCATTACTCATGATTCATAAAATAAGTTAGGTCATATTAAAGACACTAATTTATTTGAAATATTTGTTCTTGTAGCATGAAAGATGTTAATCCCTCATTGTCAACTCGAAGTGAGTGTTTTTCAAATTAAGGGGTCTGATGTAGGACATCACAAAGACTAATCATTATTTACTAACAAATTATAATTTAATTTTTATTTTATAATTTATTTACTTATTTTAGTATAATTATAAATCTTAATTAAATTATTTATGATATATACAAATTATTTAAGTATTGTATAGTATTTTATAATATTCTTTTAGTTAGTTAATAAGTGTTTTTTCATTTACGTTAAAATATTTTTCTAGTTAAATAGGTTTACCTATAAATATATATAAACTCAAGAGATAAATCATTCTAGTGAATAAATATATCAATAAAAGCCCTAACTTTATCTCTATCATTTTATTTGAAAATATGGTTTTCTTAAGTTAATTAAGTGTTACCCTTATTTTTGCTAAACGTTGCATCAAGGACCCTCTCCTTTTATAGGAGAATAGTTCCCTCCTTATTGGAACCTCTAGGATATCACCTTGTTACCATCAATATTGTTTTATTATTATGATTGATTCTATCCTTTTCTCACATTTTTTTTAATATATATGGGCTCCTTGGTCTTGTAAGTTTCATTGCTTTGGGCAATTATGCCTTAAAAAGGAGTGTGGGGAGCATTCTGAGCTTATTGAAACTATCATCATGGATTCCCTCTTGAGCTAATAGGCCTTCATAAGTTAATTAACCTTACTGGACTTAAAGGTTAGGCTCTCTAAGACCTATTAACACTATTGCCTCATATAAATTTGATGTAATGGGTCTTTTAGCCTTTTTCTTTGTGTAATGGACTTGTAAAAGCTAGTTTATTAAGCCTTAGGACCCTTATAATAATATATACTATACTTTGCCCATTATAAGTTGAGAATATGAAGACTTACCTCTAGGTTTAATGATGTATTGGGGTTTGGTTGCTTATTCCCAAAAGTAGTCTCTCTAGGCCTTAATATTAGACCTAGAGATTGGACGACTTTAGATTTAATCTAAGGACCTAATGAGTGTTTAGGCTCTCTTCCTCCTAAGCTCATAATTGGTGGGGCTTTGGGTATAGGCTTGTAATTGTAGTTGGATTTTATGAATAAACTTTGTAAATGGACCTACAATAATAAAATTACTTATTTACTTTTCCATTTTCCTTTTTTTAATTTCTTTTTCTTTATTGTTTTTACTTTTTCCCCCTTTTTCCTTTCCTTTTTTTTTTTCCTTTCTTTTTTGTTCAAATACAACCAATCTTATGATCAAAATTCAAATGAGTTGTGATCTAATTACAATCTATAAGGTTTACTTACTAAAGTGTCATGCCAATACTTTAACCACTACTATAGTCTATTAATAAACTACCCTCCAAAGGTTATTTGCCTTACATACTAACCTAGATGGTCTTCTCATTTATTAGCCAATAGAAATCTTCGAGTGAGCCAATAAATGCTTTATGCTTCCATAACCTCTAAGTAATCTTCGCTCCAAGTTATCACCTATTTTTCACTACTTTTTAGAGCTCTCACTAACTTAAACATCTGAATGTTGATGCTGGGCCTCAATCTAGCACCTAATAACCTCTCTTTAGTCTTATAAGTTCTTAGTCCCCTAACAAAATAACTCTTTTATCATTTGGATCATTTATAGGAATGACAAGTTGTGTGCTTTTCCATTCTCTTAAAGAAACACTTTCTTCTTCATCTTTTCCCTTAATAATACTTGGAAGCCCTAGAAAACCATAACATAGTAAGTGATTTAGCACAATAAGACCATAACATACCCTCTTTGTCTATTACCTTTAGCTCCATTAGAAACAACCAAGCTTTAAATTTTATGAACTAGTTCCAAGCTATGCAATACTAGGTTCAAGCTCTCACCCTAACAATAATGACCTTGGTGTATGCCCAAAAAAGCACCCTACCACAAGTTCCAAAGTCCACCTAACCAAAAGGGAGGTGACCAACAACAATCTTAGTTATTGAAACTTGAGAAAAGATTGGAACCATACCCTTATGGTCAAAAGGTGTCAATAACACCTTAGTAAAAGCTTATACTATAGTGGTTACCCTTACTTCCCCTAAATGGATCATAGGCTAAAGACTTTCCTTCTTGCCACTAAGGGAGTCTTGTAGTCATTCTTCAATAACCTCCCAAAATGGTAGGCTATAAGCTCCCTTCCAGCTACACAATAACAAGTGTAATAACCTCAAGCTAAAAACTAGTAGGAAACCTTTAAAGATGACAAGGTGGCTAGATAGTTCAAGTAACTCTTACATTTAGTTACTTTGCTAAAAAGTGAAAAGGAGGCCACCCCCTTGATCTTGAAGGATGCCTTTGACATACATTCAGAACTCATTGGCTCAAGAAAAATTCAAACATCCTAACATAGAGATTATAATGGAACCACTAATCCCATGGACCACTGGAACAAATTCTAAACCTTGATGTCTCTCCATAGGGCATTAGATGCCATAATATACAAAGCCTTTACCATTACTTTGAACAAAGCAACCTTGAGATGTTATGTGGAAATCCCTTCTTATTCCATTACCACTTCAGGTTAGCTTAACAAAGAATTTATGACTAGTTTCATCCCAACTAAGAAAGGCAAGAAAGCCCTAACAAACTTAATTGAGTTTTAATAAGGAAATGACAAGTCATTATGTGATTATGTAACCCTTCTAATATAGAAATGTTAGATATGCAAGAATTGAAAGATGGCTTCATGTTGTTTACCTTTGTGTTCAACTTAGAGAGGACACCATTCACTTATTCCTTACTTAAAAAGCTGCCCATAGACCTTAATAAGATCTTGTAGTGATTATAACAACTCATTCTTGTTGCTAATGAGTTTAACTCTAGAAAGGGCATTAATGATCAATGGACTAAAGAGCAAATCAAAGAAACTACCTATAGGAGGCCAAAAGACAAAATAAAAAATAAGACCCCACCTTATAACTTTAGAAAGAAAAAATGTTAGCCAAGAGCCTAGATATAACCATTATTCCTCCTTAACACTCTTAGGACAAATATCATCATGGAAATTAAGGATAATAAATGGCTACCTTTACCCTAGTCCTTCTTTACAAAGCAAGACTAATCAAGGTTTTTCTAATTTTATACCATGGCCACACCACAAACAAGTACAGGCAATTAAAAACAAAGTATAGGCACTAATTAAACATGATAAGTTACAAAGATATATGTGCAAAGTAAACTAAGATGGAGTGAGAACTAACCTCTATGTGTGATAATCAGAACCAAGAGTCTTGGTGGATATAGAAAGTTCTACATACATTTTGTACTTTGTTGTCTTACAAAAATAAGTTTCACACAAAAATTCTAAAACCCATAAATTCCTCTCTCCATGGATTTTTTAGGGAGGTTTCTCTTCCTATATGCTTAATCAAGTTCACACTTAGAAACTTGTATCATTTAATAGAAGCCACCCTAAAATTTATGGTAGTTAAAACCTCAATTTCCTTTAATGTGATCTTAAGGTGGCTAACCTTAAGAGCCTTTGATATTGTTTTATCACTCACGCACCTAAAAATGGAGTTCCTTACCCCTACCAAAGTTCTTAAAGTGAAAGGAAAGGGTAAGTAGACAAACATTAACATTACAAGGCTATATTATAGGCCAAATTTTGAAGAGTGGAGGATAGATGCCAAAGTGTCAATTCAATTTTCTCTTAACACAAAGAACCTAAAAGGATAGTAAAAATTGAGGAATAATTAATAAGGGAACTAAAAGATGTAATCATCACACTTTTAGGGAATCACACATTTTTTTTTTTTTACATGGGTTCTAATCAACATGCTTGAAATTGACCCAAGAGTCACGCACAAAGGTGTAGCATTAACCTAACACACAACTCAATAAAACCAAAATAGAGAAATTTTTCCACTAAGAACAATTTAAGAGGTGGTTGATAAACTACTTCAAGTTAGCTTCATTAAGGAGGTTAACGAACTTGACTAGTTGGCCAACATGGTCATGGTTAAAAAGAATAACTACAAATGAAGAATGTGCATGAACTTGAATGACTTAAACAAAGTGTGACCAACTCATAACTATCCTTTTCCTTATGTTGACCAATTTGTTAATGTTACCTTAAAACACCTGCTCGTTACTAATTTTCATGGATGCCTTCTTCGAATATAATCAAATCCTTATGTATGAGCTTGACTGGGAGAAAACATCTTTCATCACATTAAGGGGCACATATTGCTACAATGTAATGTCATTATGCTTATAAAATACAAGTACCACCTGCCAACATTTGGTTAACAAATTGTTTAAACCATAGATCCTGTGAAATGTTGAAGTATATCTCAATGACATGTTGGTCAAAAGAAGAACCTCCTCAAACTATGTAAATGACTTATAGGAAATTTTCAATATGTTGAATAAATACAACATAAGGTTGATCTCGAGAAAATCACCTTTGATGTACAATCTAACAAGTTCCTAGGTTTTCATGTTTCCAACTATAAAATAAAGGCAAACCTACGAAAAATTAAGGCCATTTTAAATTTTCTAACCTTAGAATGCGTTATAAATGTTTAAGTCCTCATTGTCATACTGGCTCACCTTAATAAATTTAAATCTAAATTTAGAAAAAAAATAGTTGTAATTCTTCTAATTCTTAAAAAAAAAAAAAAAAAAGGATTTACATTTACTTGGAATGGTGACTACAATAAAGCTTTCAATGAGTTGAAAAGGTATATAGCCTCACTCTTACTCTTTAACAAGCTAATCCCAAAAAAAGAGTTATTCATATACCTTATAGTATACTTGTTGGTAACCAATTTGGTTCTTATCTAAGAAGAAGGCCTACTCTCGAGGCTAGTGTATTATGTTAGACAATGTGGTGCTAATTATGATTATCTCAACAAGAAAACTTAGGTCATACTTTCATGCCTACAAAATCTTTATCCTTAAAGACCAATTGCTAAGATTAGTTTTTCATAAAACAAATATCATAGGATAACTATTATAGTGGTTAATAGAGCTCCAAGAGCTTAACATCCATTTACACTCTTAAAAAACAATAAAGGGTCAAGCATTAGTTGATTTCATTAATAAGTACACTAGCTAAAGTAAGTGAAGCTACAAACACACAGGGGCTAGAATAATCAGTGCATGTTGATGTATCAACTAGTTAACAAGGAAGTGGTATTGACATTGATCTAAGAGGACCAATAAGTTTTGTCTTAGTTTATGAACTAAAATTCTAATTCCCAATATTCCATAATGAATCAAAGTATGAAGCACTCATAGCTGGCAAGTAATTGTAAGGACTTTATAGATAAAAAAATTTTAAAGAACATAACAGCATGTAGATCATTATAGGTTAAGTGCAAGGTGAATTTGAAGCAAAAGAAGAAAAAATGACCAAATATGTTTAGAAAATCAAAAGTGTCTAATTGAACTATGAAATAGTTGATGTATGGCTTAAACTCATCAAAATCCCAAGAGTAGAAAATGCATGGGTAAATGAGTTGTCAAAGTATCAACCATACTATAAATTAAAGATAGAAAGAGTAGTCATAATTGAAACCCTAAATCAATGAAGCTATAAGGCAACAATGACCAAAGTAGCAATGACACAATCCAACCCATCTTATATAGACTTAATCATCAAATGTCTTTAAATCAAAAAATTACAATATGTTAAGCAAGAGGCAAGGTGTATCACATAAAAAGTGGCTTAATACTCCTTATTAAAAGGAAAGAAATATAAGGGATATTTTAGCCCCTCATTACTAAAGTACCTCACTAAAGAGAAGTTAAATTATTTGTTTAGAAAGATACACAAAGGATTATACAATAACCATGCCAAAAGAAGGATCATGGTAATGAAAACTCTAAGGTAGAGTTTTTACTAACCTATGATAAAAGAAGATTCTCTTAAATTCATAAAAAAAAAAAAAAAAGTATAATGATTTTTAACATTTAGCAAGCTAACCTTAATTACTTATCACTCAACTAACTCTCATCCCAACTTCATGGCCATTTACAAAATAAGGACTTAACTTGGTGGACATCATCCTTAAAGTCATAGGAAGTAAGAAAGATGTAATGATAGTAGTTAATTACTTCACCAAGTGGATATACGTTGAATTGTTAGTGAACATAATTAAGGTAAATGTGAGAAAATCCATCTCAACTTCTATCATATGTAGATTCAACATCTTACAAGTCATCATTAGCAACAATTAGAAGTAGTTTCATATGCCAAATTAGGAAATTCTACAAAGAATTTAGCATCCATTTAAAATTTACAATTGTCAAACATCCCCAAACCAATGGACAAGTGCAAATCACTAATCAATCTATCATTCAAGGCCTCAAAAAGTGATTAGACAAAGCTAAATGGCAATGGGCAAACAAACTACCTAGTGTTGTGGGAATACCATACTGCCCTAAGAATAGTCACAAATGAAACCTCTTTTCCCTAAAGTTTGGGTCATAACCAATGGTACCCATAAAAATAGGATAATTGAGCTACCACTAAGAAAGCTTCTAAAAAGATGTCAATATTCAAGAGTTATAGACTAATCTTGACCTTTTGGAGGAACTTAGGAGATAAGTCCTTATGAAAATACCAACCTATCAACAAAAGATGACTCAATACCATAACAATTATGTCAAGGATTTTTTATTCATCAAATGCAACCTTATCTTATAAAAATGGAAATGAGGCGAGAGCAATTATGGAACCAATAAGTTGGTGCCTGATTGCGAAGGTTTATACAAAGTGGCAGAAAAAATCTACCTTAGAAGCTATAAGCTTAAGAAACTAGATAAATCTTCAATCCTAAAGGTATGAAACTTAATTAATTTGAAGTTTTATTTTTAATAATCCCTTTTATTTTGCCTACCTTTATATCAAGAGCACATGTACCTCACTAGCAATATGATATCAATGACAAAATATTCCATCATAAAGATGTTCTCAGGTTGTTTGATGAATAATAAAATATAAAAATAGTCAAAATGCTAGCCCCTCCTAATAAGTCTTTTGAGTTAATGCTTAGTGACCTAAGGGACTTGCTTAAGCTTTTTAAATATAAAAACTAAAATGGGTTAAAGAGTTTAACCCTTTGTAATAAGCCTTTAGAGTAAACGTTCAGTAGCCTAAAGAACATGCTTAAGATCTCAAAGTGTCAAAGCCAAAAATTGATTAAATAGTTAATCCCTTCTAATAAGCCTTTAAAGCTAATACTCAATGATTTAAGGGACAAACCAAAAATTGCTTAAAGGTTGGTCCTTTTTAAAATGTCCTTCGAGTCAAAACTGAATAATTTAATAGATTTATGTAAGCCCCCAAAGCACAAACACCAAAAAGTGGTAAAGGATTTACATCTCTAAAAAGGCCTTTAGGTGCATGCTTCATGTCTTAAAGGTCTCATATAAGTCCATATAGTAGTGAAAATGAAGATTAGATGAAACAAGTTACAAACAAGTCACAACAAAGGCAAGCTTGAAATAAAGTAACTCAAGTTTTGCCCAAATAAACAATAATTGCTTTCTAAATAGACGACATGTCTTGCAACTTGACACTTTGAAATAAAGCCAAAAGAAGGCCATGAATAAGTGTGTAAAATTAAATAGAACATGCAACTTACAACTAACTCACAAAAGAAGTGTAAAGCTACAATTAAGCACATGAAAAAGAAAATGTAACAAACCCTTAAATTGAATGTGCAAAAAGAAATGCATAAATAGGTCATGGCCAAATACACAAAAGGAAACATGAAAGCCTATTATAGTCCAATGTTTAAAAACAAAATGCAAAAATAAAAATAAACACAAAAGTGGCTCATAACATGACTTGAAAAGAGCAAGAGCATATTGCAATAAATCATAAAGTGAAAACAAAAAAGAGATGAGAAATCTGATGCAGAAAGATAAGTGAAGGAAAGCTATGATTCATGCCTAAATGCATAACCAAAAATGCAAAAATAGTTTGTAACTTAGCATAAAAGAAGAATATGAGAAAATATTAAATAAAAATTTCATTTTATTCATTAATCAAAATTCCTTTGGTGCTACTTCTCATGATCAGTACAAAAAGGACAAAAATCTAAGCACAAGAACCAAATATGAACCTGACCTTTATGGAAATAACTTAACTTTTCCTAACACTACCCCTAAGTTCGTGGAAAGGAAGAAGGCTACAAGTGCTTGACCTTTAGACTAGAGAATAGGACAATAAATTCAGGCCTGTACTAAAGGCAAAACCATCAAGTAATCCTCAGCTCACTTAAGAAAAGACATATTAAAGAAGTAAATAATGATGGACCAACAAATGTTTTTAGGTCCTTTAGATGTAGTCCCTTAGTACCAACCTAAGAAGAATTAGCACTTTTAAATTGGTAAGCCAATTTTTAAGATAAGAATTAACTTGTTGTGATAGTATCAATTCTAGACCTTCAAAGAAATTGGATGCCTCACATTTTAGTGTTGCCCATACCACCAAGACTTATATAAGCTTGCTAAAACTATAGGCTTGCACATCTCTCAATAGTATAAGGCATATAATTTTTTTTAGGCTTACATTTCTTAACACTACAATTGCCTAATGAACTCAAGCAAAGAGAACCAATATGTTTTTTGATTTATAGCTATCGTGGAATCCCATATGTGTTACACAAGGGGAACAAGAGACCATAATGTTGAGAAACACATTGACCCCATGCAAAAATGGATTTGAAAAAGCCCTAAGAAAGAAAAATGGACCTAATCTTGAAATAAGGGAACATTAAGGATCATAAGGGAGAAATCTTAGTTTTTCTAAAGGTGTAATAGGAGAATTGAAGTAAACCTCAAGATGATCCTAAGAATAAAAAATAAGACCCCAAGCCTCCAAATTCATTAAAGGTAACAATAAATAGACTTTTAGCATGAAACATGAAATACCTTACAATAATTAGCATTAAAAGTGGTTACCAATTTGACATTAAAAGTGTAGGATTAAAAACTATAATTACACTAAAGTTAAGAAAAAATTTGAAAAGTTGATATTATCTAAAAGGATTGGTTTTATTTACAAGATAATTGTACAAAACCTTTAATGACTAACAAAAACTATCAAAATTAAAAAAAAAAAAAAAACACACAACAGGCTAACATGATTAACAAGCAACACCTTAAAAGGATTAGGGCTCCTTCTTAGGCATAGGAATGGTAGGGTTAGAAGGGCAAAGAAAAGGATGTGGCAACTTGGTTCCCTTAATACCTAGAAAAAGCTTCTATATGTCTTTATAACATTCAATGATAACAAAAATTGCCACATATAGCAACCCTTTTATTAACCTCCCTAATTAAGATGAAGTCATCTTGTGCCTTGTCTACTTTTGGTAACATCTCCTTCTCACACATAAAGACACTCTTGACAACTGCCCTAAGATGGACCAACTCAGCCTTGGCTTTAGAATTTCATTTGGAAAAGTCAATCTCTAATCATTGTTAAAAGGCCCATTCCTTGCTAAGCTTCTTCTCATTAACTTAATTTTGGTCCCTGACAACAAGTGTGAAAGAATCTTGATTAACCACCTCTTACTAGGCTCTATCTAGCTTTGTGTTCAACTTAGTAACTAAAGCCTCAAGACAACTCTCTAACATACCAAATCGCATGATTTGACCATCAAGCTTTAAGTAAGCCTTATAAGCCTCTTCCTATTCCTTTTGCATTTATGTCACCTTGGTTGACTCATTATCTAACATCTTCAACTTATTGAGAGGACCACTAAAGTTGACAATCATAATGTAAAGATATGTAGTCACTTTGGGAACTAGCATGTCAGAAGACACCCCCTTAATGTTGTTACTCTTATGAATATTGTCCTCTAAATCAAAAACTTAGACTAAGGGAAGAGAAGCATAAAAAAAGGGGACTTTAAATCCTCATCTTGAGATAGGTCATCACCTTTAATGTCCTCTTTTGATTAACTTAAGATAAAAACTTGACCTAATGTATTTGGATTAACATCATGAATCTTAACAACCTTAAAATACCCCATAACCATGTTTATGTCTTACGATCTGTAATAACTCATTGATGTTCTTCCTTAAATAGCAAATAAGAATTTTCCTTCAAACAAGCAGACTTAGAGACATGTAAATTAGTATTATCTGAAGAACACTTTGTGTTGTGGACTCACACACGCTAATTAATTTCTAGTTTAAGTTTTTATTTTTCCACTTTATTTTAAAGTTGTTTGGTTTTGTTGGAGGCTTATCTATTGGATTAGGTTATTCCTTAAATTTCATAGTTTATATTTGAAATTATAGGGTTTCTATTTTTTCAATAAACCTATCCTATTTAAAGGAACGAATAACTAATAAAATTATAAGCTGAATTTTATCATTAACCTAGAGATTGAGTTCTCTCTCTGAACAAGGCCTAAGGTTTCAATCTCCCTTTGATGAGCTGAGTTCTTATTATAAAAATAAGTCGTTCTAAAAATCCTATTAAAGGGAAGGGACGATTCATAGCGTCAAACATTTTTATGAATCGCTTGGTGACAAGATCCTTAGTCAAGGAAGACAACAAATTGGTATTAGAGCCAAACACAATGGGTGACTCTCAAACTGAGGATAGACTACGTGCACTCCTCAAAGAGGCATAAGCCATGAGTAATGCTAGGATTGCTGAGGTAGAACAATAGCTAGGAAATCAAATGCAAGAACTCTCACTATAATTGATAGAGATGATGGCAAGCCTCCTAAAAAGTATACGTGTGGAATTAGAAACTGCAAGCCATAACCCACCACAAGAGCAAACACCCCTTGCGATTAACGCAAGCAATCTAACGATAGGGGCTAGTGTAACAACCGGCAGGGGAATGGTGCCTCGATACACAAAGTTGGATTTCCCAACTTATTATGGTGCAAAAGATCCCCTAATCTGGTTACATCAGTGTGAAAAGTTCTTCGTTAATCAGTGGACAATAGAAGTAGACAAGGTGGGGCTAGCCACATTCCATATCCTTGGGGAGGCACAATCGTGGTACCACCAATTAAAATCTAAGCAACCTACAATTAGTTGGAATGGGTTCAAGGAGTACTATTTGCTTCGATTTGGCCCTCTAGCACGTAGCAACCCCTTAGGGGAACTAGTTAATCTTAAACAAATGAAATCAGTTGAGAATTATTAGAGCCAATTTTAGAAGTGATTGGCACAAGCAAACCGATTCGTCAAAACGGACCAGCATGTAAGTTTATTCACTGCGGGATTGTCCAATTCAATTCGCTTGGATGTGGAGCTTCACACACCACTTGATTTAACCCATGCCATTAATCTAGCCAGAGTCTTTGAAGCTAAACAAAAGGTATTGTAAGAACTTGTATAAAAGAAGGGGATGTGGCAAGGCAACCAAGGCATTCTTTCATCTAACACAACATAGACAACACCTTGAGTTAGGAACAGCACTAGTTTGAGAGTGCAAATTGACAACAAAATTGTAAGTTCTTCGTTGCTTTTCATCAAGAAACTGACAAGGGCTGATATGGTAGAAAGAAGGGCACGAGGGCTTTGTTATAATTGTGACGAGTCATATTCAGCAGTGCACCAGTGTAAGAAGCTTTTTTAGCTTGAGTTGGCCAAACAGAACAAGGAGAAATTAGCACTTGAGTCTAAGGTGGAACTGGAGATCTCACTTCATGCCATCATAAGACAAAAGGGGGCAACTACAATGCAAGTTGAGAGCTGTTAGTCCATTAGATCAGAATTGATATTGTCGACTCAACTTGGGAATTATTGGATTAGTTCTACAATACATATCCATCCTTTAAGCTTACGGATAAGCTCTTTCTTCAAGGGGAGGGTGATGTTGTAGACTCATACACACTAATTAATTTCTAGTTTAAGTTTTTATTTTTCCACTTTATTTTAAAGTTGTTTGGTTTTGCTAGAAGTTTATCTATTGAATTAGGTTATTCCTTAAATTTCAAAGTTGAGATCTGAAATTATAGGGTTTTTATTTTTTCAATAAACTTGTCTTATTTAAAAGACCGAGTGACTAATAAAGTTACAAGCTAAACTTTATCATTAACCTAAAGATTGGGTTCTCTCTCTAAACAAGGCTTAAGGTTTTAATCTCCTTTTGATGAGTTGAGTTCTTATTATAAAAATAAGTTGTTCTAAAAACCCTAATTAAGAGAAGAGACGACTCATAGAGCCGGATTTTCTTGTGAATCGCCCAATGACAAGATCCTTGGTCAGGGAAGGCAACACTTTGTACCAGTAATATCAAGTTTGAGGACATCTCATATCTCCAAGGCTTACAAGCTAAGGTTCTTTTCTTAGTTAAAATAAGAATTAATCACTCTCTCGAAACTAAGTTAGGTTTGAGAGGACATATTTATAAAAAATGAAAATGAAAATGGCTAACAATTTTAACCAATGAACAAGAAGTAAGAGCATATTATATGATGAACGAGGAAGAGCAACTTGATCAACTTGTGTTTGCACTATAAACCTAGCCAAATTAAGATTAGTTTACCACATTACTAGCATCTCATGGACTCCAACTCTCGCTTAACAACCCAAACTAAGGTCAAAATTGGGCTTTTAAATAATGGGCATTCCTTCTCCACATATCAACTTAAACTCTACTTGGTTATCGAAAGAAGAAAAAGATTAAAAGGTTCCCTTGGTAGCATCAAAAGTACCCTTGAAGAAGACACTTATTTAGAAAATCTCCTTACACTTACCACCTTAAGGGTTCCAATAAAGAGAACCCACCATTTCAAATAGGCACTTATCACTTGGAACAACTATCAATTCTCTTTGTAAAAGAAACACTCTTTAGAGACTTCTCTCTTTGTGAAGAATTTTTTATCCCTCTTTTGGGAGACTTTTCCCGCTTTAAGGAAATCTTTCTAAATCAACTATTATACTTTATAATAGAAAAACTCTTTCTTTAATATCATCATTCATAGTACAAGATGTTAATGTAGACAAGCTAAAGATCAATTTCTCCTAAAATAAAATTTCATAATTAGTCTTATGATTATCCCTATAATCAAGTAATTATATTTATTTACCTTATAAATAAATAAATAAAAATAAATAAATATATATATATATATATATATATATATATATATATATATATATATATATATATTATCCTCTTATATTTACAACACTTTCTAGAGGTCAAGTGAAAACAAAATTATCCCTCCACTCCTTATAAATGGAAACCTATCATCTAAGGTCCTCAAATCAACAAGATCCCTCCTATAGAGGTAGCATAAATCTTAGTTTACCTTATGAGTAATGCTAATTATTTTATAAAGGTTAGCCAATATGACCTAAGTAATGAAACACTTCACCTAGTATCTAAAACCAGCAAACTCATCAAAAGACATAAAAAATGGGTAACTAACTAGCAAGAAGCTATACTTATTAACCTAAAAAATTTTGGTATCTCATAATGCATAGGAAGGGTCAACTTATCATTCAAATGCATCATATATAAGAAAATATAACTAAGGGGAGGAAAACAAGCCCTCTCACTCAAGTAATGGGTGACTAACTCGATCCTTTAAAGGAGATGATAATGGCACCTTACGGAATATCTATCTAGCTAACCTTAGGAATTCGCATAAGCAAAGTTACAATTGATACAATCATAATTATCATACAATTTATTAACATTAAGAGTTCCCTTTTAAAGTAAACTAACTATTATTTTGAAACTATTTAGTTATGGTAAGAAGCAAATGATCGAGGATTGTCTCAACAAGGGACCATCATACTTGCAAACTATTTTACAAAAGGTCTAAAAGGTATAAAACTCAAAGAATAACAAAACAAAGAACACTTTAAGGAATTGGAAAATATGTGAATACCAAGGCCTTTTAAAGAAAAGACCCTAACCACTTAGAACATGACAAGTGGTTTGTGAGCAAACACAAAAATGGTTACAAAGAAACTAAAGTGACATGACGCTTGGCCTATAATTAGAAAAAGGCATGAAATGGTTGCAACAATTCAAAAAAATGTGACACTGTAGATAAAATTTGAAGGTACTAAGTGACATGTCTCCATAATATGCAACCAAAAGGATACAAAACAAAAGGAACTCATAAATTTAAAGAAATATTGCATAAAGGAAAACTCAAAAAGCTTACAAAAAGAAAAGGAAAAAGAAAAAAAAAAAAAGGAACCTATTTTAAATGACCTTAAGAATCACTTACAGTGATAACCTAAAAGTTAAGGTCAACCAAGTTGTTCTCTTACTAATTGTCTTGGCCATTACCTAGTTCAAAATCATCCTTTAAAGCTCATAGTAAGGGAAATAGGGAACCTAAAAAAAAAGGGTCAAATCTTATTTAGAACACACCATAAGAATACTCTTTTGCCTAATATCAAAAGTTTTAGCGAGTATATAAGGGAGAGCATTATCTTTGCCCAAGTTCTTGATATAGATAAACCAAGTCTAATACTCCACCTTATTTTGAGCATCATAAAGTTTAATTATCTACTTAGTATGATAAGGAACATTATATAAACAAATTTTATCCTTTCTAAAGAATTTGAAATCATACATGTCAGAGCAAAACATTTTGAGTGATGGGAATCCCAAGATCTTGGGCTACTCTAACCATAATTGTCAAGTTCCTCAAACCACTAGGAAGGAGTTGGCTTATGGCAATCTTAAAAAATTATAGATGTTCTTGGAAAATGTTAAGAAATGAGAAAGTTAACCCTATGTTTAGTTGGGCAATGAAAATGGCAAATGTATCTTAGAAAAGCCTGATACATCTTATCTTAATGCGACAAAATAACGCAAATTTTCTTACTATTAGTCCAATCCAAATAGTTGCAATAAATGGCAAAAACTCATCAAGGTTTATCCTTCTTCTTTTTAACATTGTAACATAATAAGCTACAAAGAGGCATAGGCATTTGTGATGACGTATACTTGATCTCTAACACCTTAATAAAGTCAATAGATTCATCCTAAGACTCTATGTCTTAGGACAGCCCTCATCTAGGAGTGCCCCTTCCTAGTGGACACCCTTAAAAAGAGCTAACTCCATTTGGTACTCCTCGCTCTTGATAAACACGTCCAAATTTAATATCAGTATAAGAATAATTACAAACCATAAAGGAAAGAACAAAAGAGCAAAACTATATAGAAGAAGAATGAAGAAAAGTTGAGAATCATTCTAGATAAGAAAGTGAGAATGTGCTTGCCTTACAAATAGAGGAAACCTAAGTACATATCAAAGGGGTGACTTAAGAGACACCACTTAAGGGTCTTGGATGGTACAAATACTAAGGAGTTGCATCTTGCAAAAATAAGCAAGTTAACCAATTAAAATTTTTCAAATAAATGGCAAATAAACAAGTGAAGTGAAGCCTTAACTCTTCCCTATAATGCCAAGTCTTAAAGGGAGGACAAGCAATAAGGATATTATGACATGGCCTATAGCTTATATCTTGTCTAAGCTTAGCTTCCCCTCTTCAATGTAACAACCCAAAGCCTTTAAGACTTTAGGCAACCAAACATGTTACTTAATAGCAAGTATGGATAAGCTCCACACCTTGTTTTCTACACTCCAACCTATAGGACATGCATCACCATTAAGGATGGTCTAACAATCTTACACCCAAGCAAATGCCCCTAATGTTTGTAAGGTGCAACTGCCAATACATTGTACCACTATTCTCTCTAAACTAGCAATGACACAATCCAACTCATTCTAAATGGACTTAATCTTCAAATATCTTTAAATCATAGAGTTACAAGAAGATAAGCAAAAGGAAAGGTGCTTTAAGTACAAAGCGACCTAATACACCCACTTGAAAGAAAACTATACGAAGAGATTCTTCTACCTCTCACTGCCAAAGTTCCTCACTTGAAAGGAAAGGAATTATGTACTTAAAGAGATAAATGAAAGAATATGTGGTAACCATGCTAAAGGAAGGATCATGGCCTTTACAACTTTGAAGCAGAGTTTTTACAAACTCATAATGAAATAAGATTCTCTAGAACTTCTAAAAAAATGTGATAATTGCCAACGTTTTGCAAACTTGCCCCAACTACCTACCACTCAGCTAACTTTTATTTTGGCTCCATGGCCATTTATGCAATGGGTACTTCACTTATGGGCCCCCTCCTTAAAGTCACGTGAGGTGTGAGATACACAGTAGTAGCATTCGATTACTTTACCAGATGGTAAAAGTCAAACCGTTAACAATCATAACTAAGGCAAATATGAGAAAATTCTTTTGGAAGTCTATCACACATAGGTTTAACATCTCACAATTCATTGCCAATAGAAAGCAATTTGACAATGCCAAATTTAGGAAATTTTATGAACAATTAGGCTTCCACTTGAAATTTATAGTTGCTAAATAACCTCAAACCAATGGGCAAGTGGAAGTTGCCAACAAATTTTTCATTCAAGGCGAACAGTGGACAAACGTATTACTTGGTGTTTAGTAGGCATACCACATCGCCTTAAGAACAACCATTGGAGAAACTCCTTTTAGCCTAGCATTTGGGTCAAAAGCAATCATACCCATAAAGGTAAGAATCAAACTACTACTTTGAGAGCTTCAAAGAAGATGTTAATAACAAAGGTGCATAAAAGGAGGAAGAAAATTGAAGGAAAATTTAGAAGAATTGGAGATGAGAAAATAAATATGCACCTACCCTATCAGTAAAGGAATCTCGTGCCTATATGGACACAAAAGGATGTCAACTGAAGAGACATCACTTGATGGTCTCAGACGACACAGGGTCCCGAGGAAGTGTATATCCCTGACTTCCTTGCAAAGCTAGGACTCAATGAGGAAGGCAAGTAAAAAAGATATCATGACACGGGCCTAAGGCCCACCTCTCAGCAACCTTGAGCCTTCAAGGCTCCAAGCAACCTGACACGTTGCTTAACAACATATTTAGATAAGCTCCACACCCTGTCTGATATGCTCTAGCCTATGAAACACATGTTGCAATTAAGAACACTTTGACACATGTACACCAAGGAAAATTCCTCTAGCCTCTAAAAGTTGCACTTGTGTCAAATCATCGTGCCATTGCTGTCATCATTATTAGTGTTTACTCGGGAGACCACGCCACATCACCCTCTAAAGGATACGTGCTTGACATGCCAACTTGGCTAATCCTCCTACCAATCCTTGGTAAGGGCAGTACATATCGACGTATCGACATTCCATGGTATCTCTAATATCATCGAGAAGCCTCTCATGCCTACTTGTTCTGTACATAAAAGATGAGGAGGAAGCAGGATGAGGCATGACGGTTGTGGGGGCTCGAGGATGGACTAGCTCTATAGGGTGTGGCGGCTTTTAGAGCCACCGACTCTTTTTGCGGCATTTGTCTCAGACCAATTCTTGTGTACCTTGTGTGTCAAAACAAATTATTGCAAATAATTAGTTATTTGTTGGTGCAAATCATTCACGGGCCAATTATTGCATATGGATCTTTGGACTTATTAACGCACTTTTGAGCAAATCATATACAAATTCTAAGTGCATGAATTAGTAAATATTGACTGTGGTGCTCCTGCCAAGCCTGCAGCTCACCTTCCTGTAAAAATAAAATAAATTAAAAAGCGAATTATTCCATTCTGATGGATGATCCATTAACATGTTTCATATTACTCTGAGTTCACTTTTATTTCCTTCTTTTAAAAAAAAAAAAAAAAAATCTTTGATAACTTGCAAATCCTAAGAAACACAAACTACTTTAGGAGTATGTATGTGTAATTCATCCTTCATTTTTATAGAAAAAAAAAACATTTTTTTTTTTTTGTTTATCAACTTTAATGCAAGTTTGTTTACACGTGACGTTATGGGCCACACTGTGCCCCCTAATAATTTTCCGTTGGCTTCCAATCCAGGGGGTCTGTAAAGCCATTATTGGGCATATTAGGCGTGCGTCCCCCATCCATACTGCCAGCCTAGCCCCAACCTTTCAGAAAAGAAATTGGCTTTTTGTGTAGAGTCCACACCTGTAAATTGGAGTTTCCACTCCACCCTCCCCCACAAAATCAAATTTTTAAACATAAAAAATAATTGCTCATATTATGTAACATATAACCCACTAAATTGCCCTCAATGGAACAATATTAAAAAAAAATGCAAAAAAATTTATAAAAAAAAAAAAAAACATTGCCCCACATATTCATTTATGTATGAGCATAATAAATTTTTTTTATTCATATTATATATATATATATATATATATAATTTTATACTATAGAAATTTATTTGATTATTTTTATTTGAATTAAATCTCACTTCAATTTTGTATTTTTACTTAAAATTAAATTAATTTAATTTATACTTTAAATGAGTTAAATTATAAATACTTTTAATCAATAAAAACCACCCCCGTGAGAAATTGCTTGAGAACAAAAGAAAAGGAACAGATATTAATTACAGTCGTAATTGTTTTGGCAGGAACTTCCAAAAGCAAAGCCTACCAAATTTGACTTTTGTCTCGTGCTGAAAAGACCAATAATGCTCTTCGTTTTAATCTCAAGATGTGTACTGGGTCCTGCAATTTTCTAAAAAGAGACTTCTTTTGTCATGACATGAGGAACACGTTTCTTCTTTCTTTTTTTTTTTTTTTTTTTTTTAATGAATAGAAGACAGAAAAAAAAAATTATATCAAATATGTATTATAAAATAGGTTAGATTATTACATCAAAACATGAAAAAAAAAATCTCATAACTAGTAAGAATTACTAATTACATTAATATTTTATAAAATCGAATGCTGCATTTAATTTTTATAATTTTGTAATATAAACACATATTTCAAACCACTAAATTAAAAAATAAGATGAACACGTTTTGTATTTATAATAAAAATAAATTTTCTTTTAATCACACATTTGTGTTTTTCTTTTTTAGTAATTAACCACATGCGTATGCAAACAATTAAGCGTGCACAATTGATTATATTCATAATAAGGCATGCTTGTCCGTAATTAGGGACCAAGTACAACACAGTGCGTCACAAAATCACAGATCATTAAGGCTTTGACTCTGATGCTTTTGACCCATTTCTAAGTTTTCTCGAATATTTTGGGTCACGAGTTGGGAACTGTTTTGCAAAAGTATAACCACAGGCTCAGCAAAGATTGTGAGTAATCAAAACCAACATCTTGCGAAGGCATTGACGGAAAACACCTTGTGCCCATGTCTTTGGACGGCACCCACATAGAAACAAAGGTTTTTAGGTCATTGTCAACATTGTCATGTCGACAGGTTTCTGCTCAGCATGGTGTGGTTGGTACTTCCTTTACTCGGTTAGTAGTCAATAGGGATCAGGGAATTGCCCTTGAAAGAGTAATGTGTCAAACAGTACCATTCTCTTCATTCCGGAAGATGAATTTAAGTAGGAGTTTTGGATGAACTCTCCCTTTTAAAAGAACTTGAAGCCATGAAAATCATTCAAATGGGACCCTTCGCATGTGCCACAAACAGGCACATGCATTTTCTCGTGTATTAAGATATCTATTAATATTATATTTGTGTTTATGGAAAATTTTTCTTTCTAGTAGTGTATTTAGATATCTGTTAACCACTCTGAGAAAAAAATGAAATCTATTAGCCGTTACTTTCCATCTCACTTTTGGGTGTTTGCATGCAATACGTATCCTGAATTATGCATGCAAGTGGGATGAAAAGACTGCCATTTCACGTTTCTACAGACAACAAATCATTATTCTTGGAAGCCTCCCGATCCTTTCACACGGAAAAACCTACGCGGATTCCAAACTGGTTTCAATTGTTAAAATATATAAAAGTAATCGACCTCATTGAGAGAAATGAACAAAAGGGTAAAAAAAAAAAAAAAAAAAAAAAAAAAAAAAAGAAGAAAATCAGAAACAGAGGACATGGGGAAAATGGAAATTATGACATATTTTAAAATTTAAAAAACAAAAAAAAAAAAAAAAAAAAAAAAAAAAAAAAGAACGCTTCGCCCTCTTCAATAGAAGAAGAACGCATGTAGTCTTATTTTTGGGAAAAGATAAAAGTTGTAGATAAAGAAATTGTAGCATTATTCTAGCAAATAAAGAAGGAGAAGTTGTAAATATCAAGCTTGTAGTGGTGGGTGTTTTTTTTTTTTTTCTCTTTTTTTTTTTTTTTAACTGAGGCGATTTGAGAAGTTAACCTAAAGGGACATTTGGTTGTTGTGGGCATTTCAATGACCTGAGAGTGAGAGAGGAAGCGACATAGGAGGGAAGGGCAAGCAAAGTACATAGACTTTGTTGAATTTATTTTGTGTAACGTGTTTCATGCAAACACTAAGATCTGAATTTTGAGGGTTTGTGGAATGGTTAGGTGGGGAAAACATAGTAGTTTTATTAATTATAGAGATATGAACGGTTTCATAATGGGTTTTCTTGGTGACTTAACTTTTTTCTAAAATTAGAAAAAAAAAAAAAAGCAAGCCCTAATGATGAAAATAATGATATTTGGATGGTGTGATTTGAAATGGGGGTCAGCATAAAGGGTTTTTGGTGAGGCAATAGTATAATATCTAAATGTGTAATGCAAAATTAAATCCTAGTTGTAGTTTATGGAAACAATATTTTTGGGATTGATTTAGCTTTGATCATAGTTATTTTATGCATGTTGAGGTTTGATTATTGGCATGAATTGCAACCGATCTTATCTTTATTCTCTTGACAATAGATTTAGTGCAAATGGCTAAGAAAAGAATGGGGAGGTAGGCATTGGTGGTGGGAAAGGAAAGAGGTGCCAAAGGGGGTAAAATGTACAGTAAAATGATAGAACAGGGTTGGTTGACAAAGCAAGTTTTAAGAAAAGAATGAGTTTGAAAAGGAGAATAAAAGACCAAAGCAACAGCCAGAAAGGCTAAAGTGAAAGAGATAAGATTTGCGGGATTATCATTGTTTTACTTTGATGCAACAGTGGGAAGATATAATTGGTGTAAGTGATATTTTATTGTTTTATTTTAGGTTTTTTTTTTTTTTTTTTTTTTATAAACTCAAAGTTGTGAGAATAGTTGCATTAATGATTGCTTGAATAGACTTTGAAGTAGTTTAAAAAAATAAATAAATAAATAAATAAAGTGAGATAACAATTAGAGTTGCATAGGTTTTGGAGAAAATTAATTTCTCAGAATTGGTTTTCACAAAATTGCCAATAATTAATTTCTCACCCTTGGAGTTGCTTTCCCAGTTGTACCCTTGCTTCTGTTGTTTTTCCGTTCAATTAATTTTTTTCCTCTCTCTCTCTCTAACCTGGCACTCTGCTCCTTTAATATTCATACCATTCCTTTTTACATGCTTTGAGTCCACATAGTGGCTCTCCTTTTCACAACCATATCTCCTCTCTCAGCCAATCATCCTAGTTTTTTGAGTAAAATTGTTAAAGTTGAGGTTCTAATTGAAGATGTTAATAATTAAATTATATAATTATAAAATTTCATTAAAATACAAAAAAAAATAAAAATTAAATGATTTTAAGAGGTATAATTCATAATTAAATACTTTATACATATCAACTTAATAATAAAAAAAATTACACATCTTAAGAGAAGAATAACCTATTTTTTCTTTGTAATTATAAGAGAATAAATTTTTAATTAAAAATTTCTTTTATATCTAATTACTTATTTATTTATATTTAGTGTTTAAACTTAAATAAAAAAAAATATCTTTATTGATTTTATTAGTAACGAGCTTGAGTTTCAAAAAATCCAAAACCAAATCGTTTTTGCTATATCAACTGTTAGAAGAAGGTACAAAAGGCCGACAGCAAGTGGAGCAATTACAAGATGTTTCAGTCTGAAAAAAAAAAAAAAAAAAAACTAAAAATCTCATTATAAAGGAAATGAAAATGGTAGAATTACATTGTGATTCTACCTCTATTTGAATTGAATTGAAATTTTACAAGACATCAGATTCACATAATTCGGATCACCGCCAGCTTATCTCTTTTTTCTTACTTGTCTTTTTCCCAGGGTAATTTTAAACCTATTAGTCATATTGTATTGGGGTATGTATTTCTCAAAAAAAAATAAAATAAAAATATAAAATTATGAATGTATTGTTAAAAAATTTTATATTAAAAATAAAAAAATAATAATATACAAAAAAAATAACCCATAAACTCATATTATTAAAATTTGAATTAAAATAAATAAAAATACGATGATTAGTTTCTTATATTTTATTTAAAAATTTTGTTTTTATTCACCAACAAATTGTTTTATGTATGGTCTATAGACAAAATAGACTATTGCTAGATATAAACAAGAGCATATTATTGGAAGATTATGTTTGGTTAATTGGCTTCAAATGAATTTTGAATTCGAGACCTTCAATCCTGTAAATGACTCCAGCATAAATGTATTCTACTCATGCGATCATTTCTTCATCAACACGTCTTTGGACGATATGCTTACCATGGAGTTTCTTCGTTTATCGAGGAGCTATCTCCCAATGACCAATTGAGCATCATTTGGAACCCAACAGAGTTATTCTTTTTGTGGAAAGTATAGAATACGCTGGTTCTGCTCATTTGCAACCCCATGTACATTTCAAAACGTGAGCCTCAATATCTTTATGACAAAAATATTAAATTGGTCCTCAAAATTTGACCTTTATTTAATTATAGATATAATATTTCTTTTATAAAAAATAAGTTCACCACATTTTTATTGTAAAATGATTTCACCCTTCTCCATCACATTTCAGTTATTTATCATGCATCACATCAATAAATAATATTTAAGTTATTATAAAAAAATAATAATTATGTAAATTTAGTAAACTTTTTTTTTATTTTGTCAAAAATAAAATTGAGTTGTTTTGAAAATTAAATTAAAAAAAACATAAATTTTTTTATTTAATTTTTTTTGTAAAAATTAAAATTTATTTTAATAAAATAAAAAAATTTCGACAACTCCTTATAACTAAAATTTTCATTTTTTTTAATAACTTAGATATTATTTATTGATGCAATGGGTGATAAATGGTTAAAATTAACAAAATTAACAACACAATGATGGAAAATGGCTAAATCATTCAATAGTAAAAATATGGTGAACTTATTTTTTTTAAAAAAAAAATAAATTGTGTTTATAATTAAATATATGATCAAACATTGAGTTTAATTTAGACTTTTGGCTCTTTTTGGGTTTTCTTTTTCTTTTTCGGTTATGAGATTGAACATATAGATACCATTAATACAATTTCAAAAGATACTCTATTTTCCTTAGTGTATTCTGTAGGACTATAAAATGTCTTGTTTTGTCACACTGTGACAATTAACAATATTCTAATTGTTTTGACAATAATTCTCTCATCAAAAAGCAAATAATATCTCAACAATCTTTGTGCCGTTTTGCTTCTCAAGAACTTTGTTGCAGGCTCCTCAGACCATTTCTAATAATCATACCCAGGCAGGATGAGAAGAGATGAACTTGGAGGTTCACATATAATTACAACTTTAGGCATCTCGGACCACATCTAACTAGAACTTTAGGACGTGGATCATATAAAAAACTTTTGTTATCATGACACTTCCCCCATTGAATTTAAAACTTAAAATTATAAGCGAAGCTCAAAACATAAATTATATATTAAATTTTAATACACACAATACTTATTTAATGTACTTTGTGCATGCATTGTTTCTCAACATGATTTATTTTGGTATATAGTAATAAGAATTCCCTGAAGTGGGTTAGTCAAAAATTGAAAGGACATTGATTTCATAAATGGTTGGAAAACATACAACCACTTCCAAACTTTGGATAACTGTATTAATTCCAAATAAAAAGTAAAATAATTGATTTATGTCGCATGTCATGTCATTTTAGGTTACTAAAATCATCAGCAGGCTTAGTATCACTCTTTTCCACTATTCATAAAGCAATCATGAATACTGCTAATATTCTTTTTTTTTTTTTTTGTTTATCACAGAAATATTAGTTTGGATGGGAAAATGGAACCCCACCGAACGTCCAGTTTTATCATGATGTATTATTAGGAGGGGGGCCTCTTTGGCTTAGTTCACCATTCCAAATTCAAGTTACAACGACCAGTGGCCACACATTCCGGAGAGGGAAAAGGGGGGGAGGGGGGGCAAAATGATTGATATTTATCCAATTATCCAATTTCCAAAAGCAGTGAAGAAGGTCTCCGAGAACTTACTAGACATGTTTCATGCCGTCAAGGAAGTGAACAACTAGATTAGATTGGCGTTGCAATCATTGACACATTTTCTCCCACCATCGTCCTGTTATGCTTTTTTGGGTGTTGAGGTTTGTTTTACACTGCCTGTGTGCTACACTCGGTCTGCTGGTGTGTATATACATGTGTTGTGGTAGACCGAGAAAAAATGTATAGAGAGAGGTCAGAGATGATGTGGCACTGTGGGGCTCAATTTTTGGAAAACCCCACCTTTTTTTTTTTTTTTTAATTTTCAAAATTTTTAGTATGCAGCAAAGATGGTAAGATGGTATGCCAATGTGTGCAACGCCCTTGTGAAAAAATAATCTTCATCCCCTATGCACAATGCGTTATATTTATTGCAAAATTTATCGTCTTTGTTGCAATTTGGTTAATTTTAAGTGAAAATTTTGAAATTTTAAATAAAAAAATAATATTTTTATGAGATATGGGACCAACAATCTGACTTTTCTCCTTCAATTTTACTCCGTGTAGGTAACGAGACTCTTGAGTTAATTAAAGACAACTAATTTCCAGAGAGAGAGTTCCACTCCTTGCGCCAACTGTCGCCATTTTGGAGGCTTTCCTCTTTGTTTATCTTCTCCTTCAGCTCTTTACGTCTCCCTTAGAGTTCCTCCTCCTCCTCCTCCCCCTCCTCCTCCCACTCTCCTTCACTTTCTTGACATACCCTTATTTTATATATAAATATATATAACATGCCCTCTAGTACGGTGTACCCTGACCACTTATTCTAGAAGCACGACGTACCCTTATATTTGGCCTTTTCACTCAACCGGCGTAAAGATAGAAGAAGGGAGTAGTAGCCTTCAACTTTCTCTTGCGGGAATAGTTCTCTATTGGCACAGTTGTGCAATCCTTTACAGTTTTTCGTTCCTACCCCGCATGAACAACTAATATGCTGGAAACAAGTCCCCCTCTTTTAGACCATTTTAGAGCTCTTCCAGCTAGCAATTTAACCCAACCACGCGATCCGCAGAATAGAGGTGTTGCGGAAGGATGCCAACTCCCATTGATAGATCTTAGTGGTCTCAGCAGCCATGACCAGAGGAAACGGGAAGCTTGCGTTTCAGCTATTTACAAGGCATCGTCGGAGTGGGGATTCTTCCAAGTAGTGAACCATGGGATAAACCCGGAGCTACTCGAGAATATGAGGAGAGAGCAGAGGAAGCTGTTCCAGGCACCTTTTGACATGAAGGCAGCATGTGGAGCATTCCACAATTCGTATAGATGGGGAACACCTTCTGCTACTTGTCCAGAGCAATTCTCCTGGTCTGAGGTTTTCCATATCCCTCTTTCAAAAGTTTCTGATGAAGCTTGGTTTAAGACTCTGAGGTAGCATTCTTTTCCAGTACAATATTACTTGTTCTAGTATCTCTCTCTCTCTCTCTCTCTCTCTCTCTCTCTCTCTCTCTCTCACACACACACACACACACACACACACACGGACACACATCCCCACACACACAAGTACAATTTTGTCTAGAATCTTAAAACTCTTTCCATTTTCAAGAAATAAACTTCATAATACAAAAACAACTCTTTCAATTTAGTCATCCATTTTCTAAATTTCTCCCATAACGCTTAGTAGGTTCTAATTATGAAATCATCATCATTATTGCCACCCTATCTAACTAGCACCTTTTTCAAAAAGTTTCAGCATGGAAATTTGTGTCTGGCTCGGTGTTCTATCAAGTAGATCAAAATTGCTGATTGTTGAAAGCATTTGGGATTACCCCCCAAATAAATTGTTATTATTAGAGGTGACCTCAGTTCGGTTTAAGTTCAGCTGCAAATCTCAGTGAGAACCAATGGTTCCGTTTCTGGTGAAGGGAAAAATTGGCAGTTCATTGAGTCTGCGATATTCGGTCCGATTGTTAAAAATCATGAACTTTATCCTCCTCAGTTAAGGCACCAACCACAACTGAGGGGAATGGTCCAGTTTTAGATTTTGGTTCGACCCCTTGTTCGTTTCAAGTTCAGACCAGAATCGGGTTCCCCCCTTCTCGTCGCATATCTTGGCAACATCCTAACAATTTACCCTGCGTCAGCATGCATAAGCTCTCTATGGGGCTAATACAAGGAATGGTTCACATGGGATTAGTTGTCAATAGGATCACAGCCACCATTAGTCAAAATATGATCTTTGAAATCAAATATTTATGTACCCAAGGAAAGAAGAAACTTGATGATTGATATGATTAGTGTCGATTAGTTGAGTCTTGTACCACAGAGTAAAGCTGATATGCTAAATAATTCCTCCCAATTCCACATAGGAGATGTGAGCATACTGATTTGATCGATTACTTTAATCTGCAGGCAGGTGATGACAGAATTTGCAGCGGCAATGTCAAAGCTAGCAAGGGTGCTTGCCGGGGTGCTAGCAGAAAACTTGGGCCATCCGAAAGAAACTTTCTACGACATTTGCAATGAAGACACCACCTGCTTCCTTCGGTTAAATCGTTACCCAGCCTGTCCGTTATCTTCGGATATTTTTGGCCTCGTGCCCCACACCGACAGTGATTTTCTCACAATTCTTTCTCAAGATGAAGTCGGCGGACTTCATCTCATGAAGGATTCCAAATGGGTGGCTGTTGAGCCTAATCCAAATGCTCTTATCGTCAACATCGGTGACCTCTTCCAGGTAAATTCATTATCCTCTTCAGTTCATAGAGTAATAGAACAGAAGAATACCAATAGTTTTTCATAGACCAACAGCTCTCATTTTCTACATGAAACTTTTCGCATCAAAATTCTTACGTCGGCAGTTAAAAAAACACAACTAAAGCATTTATGGAGATCTCCGGGACTTTGACAGTTTCCAACCCTCTCTCATTCCCGAATATAATGCGGTGACAAGTAATAGCTAACGACTACTGGCATTCATATGCAAAATGGGCTGTTTCAGATTTGTGTCATTCAATTTTTTTGAGTAGGTTAGGAAAATATATTAAGTTCTAGATCTATAAGGTTTTGAGCCCAACTTATTTAGATTAATTGAATTTTAAGTCTTACTAAGTTGGAGTTATTAAGATTTCAAATCATCTCACTTTCAAGTATTTTGATTTATAAGTTATTAACCTTTTCAATCAATACATGTTGGATTAAATCAAAATTAGGATGGATTAAGTTAGGTTATTCGAGTTAAGCTAATTTTTGGCATCTCAATTCATCTTACGATGACAGTATACCCTTGTTTCTACTCCACTCATTCCCACAAGCCCTTTTCTACTTCTTCCTTGATTGCATGTCTAAGCCTTACATTTTAAATCAGGTTTCTTAAACTAGGATTTTTGTGTGCCATGAGCATATCCTCCTCTGACAAAACTAATTACTTGTCACCTTTTGTTTCATATTGCTTTCCTATGCACCATGTAATTATGGGTTCGAATCCTCACCAAAAAATTTAATGAAATTAAACATACGTTTGGCCCTATATAATTCTAAGAGTAACTGGTAACTTTTATTGAATACCCTGGAGTTGCTCCTGTGTAACTGCCTAAACTAATATACAGTTTAAATCCTTTTCTTTTTTTTAATGAACTGGAAGACACTACTTGTATTTTCCTTTTCTACACTATACATATATATTGTTGTACTAAAACCCTTTTAATATTCTTGTATACTAATAAAATAGTAAAGTAACTAAAAAGACAAGTTTTTGCAAGAAGCCAATCTATTCTAATACCAAAAAGAGACTAAAGGAAATTCACTGAAAACCAGGAGATGAATCCATCCTCTCTCTCTCACACACATGCGCGCGCGCGCGCGCTTTCCTGTTGTCTATTACTGCCTATTAAAACAAAATGAGAATAAGAGACAAATTGGTTACAATTTTATGAAGAATTCTTCAACCTTGACCTACAAAACAATATTCTCATTGTTCTACACCTCAACCTTGCATATTTCAAGGATTATATTCCATGGAGATATCAATCTTTCCAAGCAGGGAACATCATAGACAGCCTATATCTTACATGAAAAAACATACAAGTTCCTAAATCAAAACTTTTAGGAGATCTGGTCTGAGTACACACACTTATAACTGTTTTTAAACTAATATTAGAGATTTTCTTAACTTATTAAGACTAATCTTTTCTTTGTTGTTTTCTTTGGCTATTGTAATTTATGGACAGGCTTGGAGTAACGACATTTATAAGAGCGTTGAGCACAAGGTGATGACTAATGAAAGAAAAGAAAGATACTCAATTGCCTATTTCCTTTGCCCTGCATATGACGCATTGATAGGGAGCTACAGAGAGCCTTCTATGTATAGAAAATTCACTTTTGGAGAATACAGGAGCCAAGTTCAAGAAGATGTCAAGAAAACGGGTCATAAAATAGGACTTCCAAGATTTCTATATTAAGAGAACTGGTCAGTGAAGCAGAATAATCAAGCAGGCTTAAATGTTCACTAAGTTCAAATGCAGCTTAGTGCCAAGAACAGAAGGAGAAATCAAGCACTCACTTCAAACAAAAACATACAGCCATCTGGCCAGGAACATCCTGCATTCAGCAACCATGATGTTTGTTCCATTAACTTGATAATGACACAAACGAGCAAAGATAGACAAATGGAAAGACATGCATTACACATTCAATTAAATTGTACCTTATAGCTATGTTATGATTTTTCCATAATGATAAGTAAAGAAACAAACAGATATCTCATTTCATCTTCCTTTGTGGTTGTGAGAAAGAGAGTGGGAGAGAAGAAGAAGAAGAGGAAGAAGAAGAAGAAGAAGAAGGCAGAGGGGGAAAAGGGAAGAGGGACTACAGACCTCCCCATCCACAGACTCATCTTGCTAAGGGACAAAATCTTCAAGAGAACAACCAAACTATGGAAATGACCTATCTGAAAAACAACCAAGCTCTGCATAAAATACCTTGCATTTTCTTCTGATGAATACATTATGCCACTTAAAAACAAATCTTGAACATTTGCAGCTTGCAGCTTTAATGCTGATATCTACCTTAACAAACTTCTAGACGCACTACCATAATCTTATCTGTTTTCATGATTCTCGAGTTTTCTTCTTCCAAGATCATTAAACCAAAGGCGAGGCAGGCTTATCCATTAAAATGTCAAAATTTTGATCTCTAAAAACTATAAAATGTTAGATCCAGTCAAACTATGCTCAATAATCCCAAATGGACTCCCTGGTATTGACTCCACAAACCACCCAAGTAGCATTAAATAATTGCTGATTAAATCCCTCTCACAGCTTGCCATTTCTCAACTCACAAGAATCCATATCACAAACTCAGTCTCTCAGAAGCATGCAGGACACAAACAAGACAAAATCATCCAACTTAGCTTCAGGGAACTCCATGCCTGTCCTTTCATAACATCAGCCAACTTCATTTAGTAATATATAGTCATAGACTTCCATTTCTTCTCGTCAATCATTAAAACTGTGGGTAGAAACATGTCTTATTGCAACACCTACATAAATAAATTGTTAGAAATTCTTGTCCCTGACCTTTATAGTTTTCCTCATCTGCAACATTTCATTTGAGTATGCTAATGAAACCATAGCCCAACACAGGACATTCAGGTTACCTCATCCTAAAAGTATTTGCAGCACTAAAACAAGACTTCCACCTCTTAAATACATGTAAAAATTGTGAGAATCTTCTTTCTGCTTTAACCCACTAGCTTTACAGTCTGCAGTTTCATGCCTGAGAAATGAATTTGCTATCAGTTGTCTCACTAACGTGCCTAGGAAGTACAAAAATGTCCAGAAAAGGACCTTTATGCCATATGCACTGACTGGAGTAAGAACAGGAAGATGGCTGTCTATCAGCTGAGCCTTTCTTCTCACTAGGTTACAAGGCTATTGATAAATTCTATAACAAATTTTAACAACATCCCAGTTAAGCCACTTCTGCAGTTTAACTATTCTAGAAATCATTAGACACTAAATACAATGTCGGAACCAAATCCAATTGTTTGTAATGCCACAGTCAAAACAATATGAACAGAAGGGCACAGTGTCACTGATAGTAGAATTTGTTATTTTACATGTAACTCTTTGGTAGAATTATAAAACATACATCCATCCATCAGAAAATAAATAAATAATAATAAAAACAGGCCAAAATGGATGAGTAGGAATGTACAGCTAGGATGCCTTGGATTAGTTTGGTTGACAGAAAATCATATGTTTCTACTTGACTGTAACTAATGGGCTTTGTACAGAATTCAGATGTATTATTCAATCAAGTAGCATGGATACCTTGGATTTAAGACTGGCTTTCTTCTTCACTGGAGGGACCATCTCTTCTCTAATATCATCCTGATGCTGGTTTTCCAAGTTTTGGAAAAAAGCACTGTCCTCTAGGACCAATTCAGGCCTTTTTTCCTCTTCTGCTGGCTTATTAAGCAAAGGACCCAGTAACAGGACCAGCATGTCCTGTGCAGGGTCCCCTGACCTGTTGAAACTGACAAAACTTTGTTTTTCACCAGAGGGTGATCTGTCCTTTTTTTCATGGGCTACCAGAGACCATTCACAAGGATTCACAGCAGTGTCTGTTGTAGGAAGATCAATTGCTAATTCATGCTCGTTAATTGTCAAATGTTTTTGCTCTGACAATTTATTGCCATGGATGTACTGCATCCAGAATAACAGAATCATGTAAGCTACAGCTTGAAAAATTTTCAGGTTAAAAGGACCCCAAAATCACTCAATTCTCTAAAAAGATAAAGTCCTTATGATGTTGAAATTTAATTGGTTCACTAGAAAACAAGTTGAAAGGATTAAGGACCTAGGAACTATGGTCCACATTTCATATTAGTGTTGTAGAGTATATTGCCTGACATTATATGCTTCCAAGATTATCCAGGCATTTGGATCACTTTTCCTTATTAAAAGGAGGAAACAAGGTAATTTGTGATATCAAGGTATGCCGGAAGATTACGATGAGGACAACCAAGTTTATGCTTTAGGAGGTTTGGATTTCGTAATTAGTCTGCAGTCTTAGTTTAAGTTTCTTCTTTAGATATCTTTCCCCTAAATAGTTACAACCACGATGACAACATCAACAACTAAGCACTAATTAGTTTAATTTGAAGAAAGAACTGTAGTTTCAAGATTCTATATGTAGAGGATTTAAGCAGTTTTTTTTTTAGAGGAGGTTTATGAAACAATTTTATTAGCAAATTGATGTTTATACTGGTACATAATCAGAGGAATGATTCCTGAACCCTACTGAAAGTTCAACACACACACACACACACACAAATATATATATATAGGTCATGCCGCTTTACCGCATTGTTTTATTCTTTGATGGCGGTGATGATATGATTTCCTTCCAAAATTTCAATTCAAAAAAGGCAAAAAAAAAAAAAATTCCTAAAACAAAAAATCGTTCGAAAGAGTAAGGAAGGGACTGACCTCCTGAGCAATGCTGACAAGATCTTCAACAGTGAGCCCTGAATCCTCCTGGCTATACTCGGGAACAGGAGCAGGAACAGCAGCAATTACTTTGTGCTTTCTTTTTCTAATTACTTTAGTATCTTTATCTTTATTACTCGTGCTTCTCTTGGATTGACATCTTCTAACAGAAAAACGAGATTTGCGTAAAGAATTTGAAATTTCTTCTTCTTCTTCTCCTTCTCTAGGATCATCCTCCTCCTCCTCCTCCTCCTCCTTCTTCTTCTTCTTGTCGGGATCCGCAGTCGCAGCGGCGGCGGCGGCGGTGGCGGCTGCTGCTCCTCCACCTCCCGGAAGCATCCACGAAGGCAATCGCCGCGTAGTTTCCTCATCCATTCTTTCTATTTATTCTCTGATTCTGATTTGACCTACCCAACAATTCATCGCCCACGAGTGAATCTGAATTACAATCGAAATTTAATGATAGATTAAAAGAACCTAAAAGCAATTAAAATGTAATGGATGGATTCAAAGCTGCAGACTCTCTGGGGTTAAGGCTTCGTTTTCTGCATTACGTGATTGAAAGATAATTCTAAAGAAGCAAAGTCACATAGCAGTTATATGGTTGGATGGCGGTGGTAGATTGAATTTGAATACCTAAAAATAATAATAATAATATTAATAATAAAATTAGGATTACAAATCTTTGATGGCACACAAGGAAATTATGCAAATCAATCACTCCTTGAAAAGAAGAGCAACGATGGAACAATTTCTTACCAATTTTTACTGAAAAATTCTGAAGGTATTCACGTATGGAAGCAAATCAAGCTGAAAGTGCAACTAGCGTGAATCCTTGATGCTGAAATTTGTTTCAACTGGTGAAATGTTTGAATTAAGCTCTGCGTGGAATGCATTTTTGCTAAATGCTTACACACCGAGAAGGAATTATTTATTTAAGAAGTTTGTATCTCATATAAAAAATAAAGAGAATTTGTTATAGTTGTTTATAAGGTAATGTCTATTTTATATTTTATAAAATAAAATAATTTAAAAAATATTTTATATACAATGTCTTAAAATTTAAGTTTAATATTAGATGATCATTGTGTGGAGTTGGTTGCCTCCCCTTAACCTAAATCTTTTTTAATATTTTTTAGGTTATATAGGTTAAATTAAATTTTTTTTATTAATTAATTATATTATTTAAATTAATTATTTTTTAAATAATTATTTTTATTTATTAAAAAATTAATTATTAGTAAATTAATTATTATAATAATAAAATCACCGTAAGTATCACCTAAATCTTTTTTAAGCCTTTTAGATTATATTGTTCAAATTAATCTTTTTTGACTAACCAATTATATTGGTCAAACTAATTTTTTTTTAATTAATTATTTTTGTCTATTGAAAAACTAATTATTAGTAAATCAGTTGTTATAGTAATAAAATCACTATAACCAACTATTATTTTTATTTTTAATATTTATTTTTATGAAAAATTAGTTGTTGGTAAATCAGATATTATAGTAATAAAATTATTATAGTTAATTATTATTTTTATTTTTAATATTTATTTTTATGAGAAATTAAATTAGAAATAGTATAAAAGGAGTCATCTCTTCTTTTTTATGATATAAAAATCATATTTTTCTTACTTTATTTTATTTGCTTTTTGAAATTTATTAGATTAATCAAATTAATATCATTTTTGTTGCCTCATTATCTAAAATACAAATTAATGGAAAAATTTGTTGGATCTTAGGAGAATAGCCACTATAACCTATTGCACTAAGAAATTATTTACAGGAGTAGAAATTATTGTTAAGGATAGTCTTAAACACACTTGAAGCATCAAAGTTTCCTATTTAGTTTGATTTTTGTTGCATTTGTATTTAATATATTCTATTCTTTTACTAACAATTTTAAAGATAATTTCCTTGTGTTTATTGTCATGGATACAAACAATAGTAAATCTACTTCTACTTTTACTACTAATAATTTTACTTTTATTTTTTCACAAAATTAATCAATTTCACATGTTTCCAAGTTCTTATCATACACCTTTAAGATTGAAATTTTTATTATTTCCCACTTTAAATGTTAATAAGAATGTATTTTTTAGCTTTAGATATATTAGGTTTTGCCTTTACTCTTTCAAAAACCAAATCATTGTCTAGTTCTAAGAATTATGATAAAATGTTTTCTATTTGGAAACAAGCCAATAAAATTTGTCATTACATCATTCTCAATACAATATATAATGATCTTTTTGATATTTATTATTCTTTAAAAAATTAAAAGAAATATGGAAAATAATGAATAAAAAATATGTGGTGGAGAATGTTAATATACAAAAGTTTGTTATTACTAACCATTTGTATTTTCAAATGTTTGATGAAAGGAGTGTTCATGACCAAACCAATGAATATTATAAGCTGCTGGACAACTTAAAGAATGAGAACATCAAACTGCCAGAGAAATATGTAGCAAACTACCTTATCGAAAAACTTTCATACTCTTAGAATGACTACAAGTATTAACCTAAACACAAGAGGAAACATATGTTGTTAAAGGATTACACCATGCACATCTTGATTAAAGATAAAAATAGAATCTAATTAAGGGAAGCATAGGCAAAAGAGATCATGTCAAAAGAAAATGTGGTAAAAAAAAAAGGAAAAGAGACAAAAGTCGTCACAATCATCAACACTATCACAACAAAAAATGTTATAATAATTAGTCACAAAAGTATGATAAGCCCAAGAACAATAACTTAACCATTAAAAGAATGATCTATGTATGGAAAACTAGGGCATTATGCCCTCTAATACAGACATAGAAAAAGGAGTGACATGCTTATGTAACCAAATGTCAATTTGGTAGAAACAAATATTATTGTTGTTGTCATCTCTTAAGTTAACATTGCTACTAACTCAAAAGAATGGGCAATAGATTTTAGTTCTATAAGGTACATTTATGGGGATAGAAGTGCATTTACCTCTTACACACTAATAGGGGGTGAACGAAAAAAATCTCTTTATGGGAAATTTAAGGACGACACTTGTTTTGGATAATGGCAAAATCCTTATAAACCTCACTTCAAGAAAGGTGTTGTCCTTAAATGATGTGATGTGCTTTACATTCCTGATATTTACATCAATATGGTTTATGTGTCCCTATTAGTGAAGGTTAAAGTAAAAGTCTTTTTTAAGTCCAACAAAATTATCATGACTAAAAATAATGTATTCATAAGAAAGGGATATAGAAACTAGGGACTTTTCATTTTAAATGTACTTGATATTATTAATAATAATACATTTATTTCTTTTAATTATACAATTAACTCTTATAATTTATAACACACTATATTAAGGCATGTGAGTAATCCTTATGTTCTGAATTTAAAACAACTTAGTTTAATTGAAAATTTATGTGGTGATGTGAATAAGTGTGAGATTTGTGTGGATGCTGAATTAGCTAAGAAAAATTGTAAATCAATGCGATAGGAAACTAAATTACTATACTTAATCCATTAGGAGACTTAAAAAACACTATGACTAAAGATAACAAATGATTTTATATGATTTTTATAGATAATTATTTTAGATATATTAGGGTTTTCTTATTAAGAGATAAGGATGAAATATGTGATATATTTATCAAATATAAGATGGAAGTAGATTTAGTTCAAATAAAGAAAGAAAGTATAGTTCTCAGTTTTTGTTAGATTTTTGTGAAAGAGGGAATTATCCATGAAGTCTTAGCTCTTTATTCACCAGAGTTAAATGGGGTAGCAGAAAGGAAAAATAAGACGTTAAAAGAAATGATAAATGATATGTTTATTAGTTTTAAAGCTCCTAATAACTTATGGAAGAGACAATACTTTTTGTATATTACTTACAAAATTAGATTCCATATTAGAAAATATGTAAGACTCCATATGAATTATAGAAAGGGTATTACCCGAATATAAGTTATTTAAAAGTATAAGGTGTCTTGATAAAGTACTTTTGCATAAACCAAAGAAAAAGAAAATAATGTTTAAGATCTTTTATCGCATGTTTATAAGTTATGTAAATCAAAGCACTACTTATCATTTTTTTTGTAATTAAGAGTGATGTACTTGATGCTAATACTATCATTAAGACAAAAAAAATCTAGAATTTTTTGGGCATATATTTCCTATGAAAAAGGAATTAGCATAGCATAGTCATCTACTCTTATAGTTGAGTCAAATAAAGAGTCATCTATCACATATTATGAACCACAATTAAGGAGGAGTAAGAGAAAAAAAATCAAAAAGATTTTTTATGATGATGTTTACACTATAGTAATAAATAATGATCTTTTAACTTATTTTAAAACAATATCCTCTAGTATATAGATATAAGTCATATAAAGTAAGATAAATTTTTAAATCATAATGGTACATAGGAACTAGTAGATTTACATGCATGAGCTAAATACAAATAGATCTCTTTAATAAATACAAGGTAAGACTTATTGTAAAAGGATATAATCAAATGAAAAATATTGATTACTTTGATACTTGTGTCCCTATTATTAGAATTACATCCATTAAAGTCTTGATTACATTAGCATATGTTTAGAATCTTTTTGTTCATCAAAAGGATTTTAAAACCGCATTTTTATATAGTGATCTTAATGAAGAGATTTATATGCTACAACTTAAAGGTTATGTAGCTTTAGATCAAGAGAAAAAGATTTGTAAACTTGTTAAATCTCTATATGAGTTGAAACAAGTACCTAAATAATGACATAAGAAGTTTGATAATATTTTGATTTCTAATAGTTTTTTAATTATTGAGGTTGATAAATGTGTTTATATAAAAATTAGAAATGATACTTGTGCTATCATAGGTTTGTATGTTGATGACATACTCATACTTAATTCTAATATATAATTGATAATAAATACAAAGTCCTTACTTGCATCACATTTTGACATGAAAAATTTGAGAGAAGCAAATGTTATTTTAGGAGTGAAGATTTATAAAACTCCTAATGGTATATTTTTATCATAAAAGCATTATATAGATAAACTTCTCAAGAATATGAACATTTTGATGTGAAACTAATTTTGACTCCTTTTGATACAAATGTATATTTGTTAAAACACAATGGTGATTTTGTATTTTAGTCTAAATATGTTCAAAATCATTAGTAGTTTGATACATTTAATGAATTTTACACATTCTGATATTGCGTATGCTTTGTGTATACCAAGTAGATATACACATAATCCAAATCATAATCATTGAAATACTTTAACAAAAGTTTTGAGGTATTTAAGAGGTACCATGAATTATGATATATTTTATAATGGATTTTTCACTATACTAGAAGGGTATAGTGGTGTTAACTGGATTTCTAATTCATATGAGATAAAATCTATAAGTAAGTATGTTTTTATTCTTTAAGGTAGAGCAATGACTTAGAAGTCTGCTAAGTAAACAATTATTACTTGGTTCACCATAAAATTTAAGTGTATAGTGTTAGAGATGGCTAGTATAGAAACAAATTGGCTAAGGAATTTCTTGATAAATATTCCATTATGGGTGAAATCGACACCATCAATATTGATGCATTATGATAGTTAAGTCACTATTACTTATGCAAAAAGTAAGTCATATAATGGGAAAAGTAAACATATTTGTCTGAAACATGAATTAGTAAAATAACTGTTGAATAATAAAGTGATATCAATTAATTTAATAAAATCAAAGATGAATACGATGGATCCTTTAACTAAGTCATTAGGTAGAAAGTCAGTGAAAATTACATCGAAAGAAATGAGATTAATGCCTATAAAGTATGGTTAAGAGTGATAATAACCCAACTTTTGTGATAGGGGATCCCTTAAAGTAGGTTCATATGAGTGATAACAAGTTACTAATTGACCTTATGTGCACAATTAAAACTATAAAGTCTCTTTCTATGGCGTAAATAGTATAATAATTCTAATGTTGGAGGTTGAGTTACACTCTTAATGAATTTTATAGCCTTTATGGGAAGTGTGTAAGTAAAATGCACACTTGATAGATTCAATTATATGAAAATGGAGAGGGGCTACTCTTATGAGATCTAGGCAAAATCTTTAAAGCTCTCATGAAAATAAATCAAGCAAGCACAAGGTCTTATAATGCTAAATTGAGTATAATCTCAAAGAATATAACATAAAGGCAAGTTCACTATTATTCATAAAGAAATCATGGTTTATAAAAATTTTTAATTTCACCATCTTTCTAAATATCAAAAATTTTTAATCCAAAGTCCAAAAGATACTAAAGGTAATGTGTTATATACTCATTGGTTAACCTAACAAAGTTTAGCTTTTTAAAATATGTAAAGGAATGTAGAAAAAAGTAATTATATTTAAAAAACTTATATCTTATATCGAAAATAAAAGGTCTAATTATACTTATTTATAAGATAATATTTGTTTTATACTTTACAAAATAAAAAGATCTAAGAGAGGTTTCGCGCATGAGTAAATGACTCAAAACCTATACCTAATATCAAAGGCCTAATGCAACCTTTTTTAGACCTTTTAGATTGTCAAATTAGTCCTTTTTTTTACCATAATCAATCATTATTTTTATCCTTAATATTTATTTTTATGAAAAATTAAACCAAAAATAGTATATAAAGAACCTTCTCTTCTTTTCTAAGATATAGAAATCACATTTTTCTTACTCTATTTTGTTATTCTTTAAAATTTATTAGTTTAATTAGATTAATATTATTTTTATTATCTCATTATTTGAAATATATATTAATAATAAGATCTATTATATTTTAAAATGATAGTTGTTATAACTTACTAAATTAAGACATTATCCATAAGAATAAAAATTATTTTTAAGTATCGTGACCAACACACATCATATATCAATTTTTTTTTATTTAATTTGATTTTTTATCTATATTTAGCATATTTTATTTATTTACTAATATGATTCAAAGAGAAAGTCTTAGAGTTTTGACAATTTTTTTTTTTCTTTTTCAAGATTTGCTGCTAGAAATACGATTTTGGAATCATTTTTCAACCAATGCTATATATGTAAAGAATCAAAAAGTGTTTTCAGAATAGCTGGCCAACGTTTCTTGAAGATTAAAGAGAGGAAAAGAGAGAATTCTTTATTAGAATAAGTATTACTCAAAGTGAAAGTAAGTGTAGAACAAGAATTTATGTATGAAAAATAAGTGTGTGTTCATAGAATTGTAACAAAGTTTGAGAATTTTTGTGTATGTTCATAGTCATGAAAGAAAGAAAAATCAGTAATCCCACATCACTTACGATGCAAGGCCGATTTTTCTATTGACATTTTTAACCCCTAAACAAGCCAAATTAGGTGAAATTGCCACACGTCAATATTGCTGGTTGGATCCCATAATTCCAAAAAAAAAAAAAAAAAAAAACAACTTCAAAATAATAATAATAATAATAATTTTATGTGTTAAAAGATAGAACGAGTAATAATATCCACACAATCTAGGGAAGAGGGAGAGGGGCCTTCTGTAGTACTACTGCCATAGAAGAAGAAGACCCCATCAAAGTTGAATACCCCACAGTCTCGTCTGCTAGTCTGCTAGAAGAAGAAGAAGAAGTGGGCAGATAATACATAGATTGTATTACGACACGATACAATGGCGGCTGTTACAGGAGCCTCCACGATGTTGAGCAAGCATCTCCTTCTCCATATACATCCCCATCCCCGCCGGCGCATCCCTTTAACTGTCAGCTTCTCCTGGGAGAAACACGAGGAGGCCTTGGTTGCTACAAAGGGTAGAAGAATTAGTGTGAAGGCATCATCTTCCAAGACTGGTGGCGCTGGCGTCTTGGAGCGACCCACTTTTGATCAATCCTATTTTGACCCTTCTTCCCAAGTTCTTGAAGGTCCGATTTTCTTTTCATTCTTTTTTCTTCTGGGTTTTCATTTGTTTCTTCTTTTCTTTGGATTTAGTTTTTGAACTTCTTCCCGAGTTCTTGAATCCTGGTTTGGTTTTTGAAGTTGTAAAAGCATCTTGGCTATGACTATGGTTTTTGAAGCATCTTTTGATTTGAGAAATCTTTTTATGTTGCTCTTTGATTCATACCACTCTCGAAAATTGAACAAAGCCGTTCGTTATTATCTTCTTACCATCATTTTGATGATGGTGGCTGAAATAAGTGATCTTTTGATGCTTCTCTTTTTTGTCATGTTTAAGGGCGTGCAGTAGGAATATCCATCTATTGCGCGATACTCAGACATGGTGGGATTTGGGATTTGGGATTTGGGGAAAGATAAAATGTATGCAGTCTTACATTGTTTTTAAAGAGACACTGTTTGTCTCCGCGATTCAAAGTCTTCTCATTTGATGCTTTTCTCTCTTGAAATGTTTCCTGGTCTTATTCATTTGTTCATTTGATCTTGTTATTCCTCTCGTAAATTATACTTCTATCTTATCATGTAAATCCTTGCTCCATTGAAATCAGTTCGATGGTTGATATATGGGATGCTTATGATTATTATGACCAAGATGTCAACATCACCTTTTCTGTTTTCTTTCGATATTTATTTACCGTGAATAAGAGATGTTTTTGAATTGCAGGAGGGGACATTGGACGACTGAGGGAGAAGAGAGGAATTGGGAGTGGAGATAGTTACAGAGTTTTACTGATTGATGATATTCGCCATTCAGAAAACTTAGGTAATTGAAGCAATGACTGCACATTACGTGTCCTTCACAACAGACAACTTATATTTAAAAAGCTAGCAAGTCAAATATCTATGAATGCTTTGCACTTTCTTTATATATATATATATCTATTTTCCTTTTTCCTAGAACTCTCTACTATATCCATAGTTGTTTTGACTGCTAAAACATGGAAGTAAGCATTGCTTTGATGGGCTCTTAAGCCATCAGTGTTGGTAAAAGTCAGAGCTTTATCTTTGCCCCAATTTTTTAAGTCTAAATGTGAGGCTGCCTAACACTACCATGCAAAAATTTTGAAGCCACCAGCCTGTCACTTAAACTTCTCCTTTTCTTGCTATTAAACATTTCAGAAGGAAAGTTTGGATATCAATTTCTCAATTCTTTTTTGTTATGTGTTGGTTACATTTGCAGTCACAAAGGTCATACCCCAAGTTGTTCCATCTGTCACACCCAATGATGCTAGAAGACTATTTCACAAGTCACAGGAAAATGGTTTTGCTGTTGTTATTGTCACAGTCAAGGTATATTTTATCCATGGAATGATATGTGTTCTCATTTTCTGCTTCTGCCCTTTTTGTTTAACTTTATTTTAAACATCTACCTGGTCATCTGTTGATTGTGTTGGGGGAAATGGTAACTTGTTCTGGAACAATTTAAGCTTCATATGTGCAATCTTGGATGGTCAAAACATACAGCAAGCTTGCATGGAGGTATATCTACAATGTTATGACATCATGAAACCATTAAGCAATTTTAGCAATATGTAGATAGGAAATTTTAAGCATAGACAAGTCTTAGCAATCCTGCTTTCTAGAAGATCATAAATGCATGACCTGGCATTACTTGGTATGTTATTCTTTGCAATGACAACATATGCTTTGTTTCCATCGTTTGTTGATTTCTCTTTCTATTTTTACTCATTTGAATCTAATCTTGTAATCAGATGATTATTTTGTTATCTTCATGCATCTAATTTAATGGCTTTACCATCCATGTATTGCCTGCTGTTGAAGTAAGAAAGTTATTTTAGGACATAGCTTGATTTGTAGACTCACACAAACCTGAGAAACAAAATAAAGCACCTATTTGATTAAGTACTCCATTATTTCTGAGGAACAATGTTATGTACTGCATTCAATCAAAACATAACTAGGTTTGTTCTTTCCCACTCTCCTTGGAATCCTATATATTTTGACTTGGAACTTGATGTTAGTGGTTAATTAATGTATTCTTGACTTATAGCTTGAAAATAGGATTTCATGGTTTGATAAGACTTGGTGTTAAGAGGTGCAAGGCCAATAGTAGGTCAAATACAAGATCTTGGCCTTAGTATCTATAGCTCAAGTTTTTTCCTTGGCTAAGGTTAAGGTCTCATGCAAATAGGAAATGGTTCGAGAAATCAAAATTAACCAAAAAAAAAAAAAAAAAAAAAAAAAAGAGGTTCATCTAATGTTAGCCATTAGGTTTTCTAGATCTAGCAATGAATGTCAACCAATCGTCGTCCCTAGGTTGCAGTGAAAATTCAAAGGAGAGGTTCAGAGTTTCTGACTTTTGTAAGTTTTCTCCTTGTTATTCCTATGTGTTTAACCACTTTTTCCCCCTTTCATTCTGTTCTCTTCGCTTCTCTACTGCACTTTCCCTATTGTCCCCTAATTACATCTAGCATGCTAAAGTTTACCTTAATTACAAAAAATGTGTCAATGTATTAGACATTATTAAACACATACCAAACTAGCAGTGTGGTGTCAAAAATTATACTCTGTTAAGTGACCGTTAGGAAAAGTTTAATTTAATAACAAAAATGGCATTATAATTGCCTAAGGGACACAAATACCCTTGTATAAGCATATTGGTTGAATAAAAATATAATTAAAAAAAAAAAAAAGAAAAAAGACTGGGGGTAGTTATGGAGAACAAGGGACTTGGTGAGAGGGGTAGAGTAAATGGGAAAAGAGCAATGGGTCAAGATCCCATTGCAGTGATCTTTGTGGGCATGGGTCAAGAAATGACACCTCTTCCTCTTGGAAACTTGACTCCATGTACCCACTGAGAAGGGCATCCCTCTAGGCATTTCTATCAGCATCTCTGTTTTTAATTTAATTTTGTGGGGTCATCAACTTTGTCTCCTTTCCTTTAGTCAATGACACACCCCACTTGCCTCAGACGGATTCTACCTTTGCTTTCTTTCCACTGCAGCTCCTTTCCTTCAGTCCACAACCCAACCAGCCTGCCTCACACAGCAATCACCTGTGTTGCTACCCTTCACAATCTAAACCAAATATTACCCATTGATTCAACATTAAAGTCACAGTCATACCCATCAATTTTCATAACTAAAACCATGGATTCAAACATTTGATGAATGGATTTGCATCGCACATAGCCCACAAATCAACATTAATCATACAATAATGATGTAGTAGAGCACTTTGGAAATTTTTATCTGTTTTTGCATATTCTTTTCCACTCAGAAGAAGGGAAATTTCTTTTTATGAGTATACCTGTATTTCTTTCGATGTTTATAAAAATCTTTTCTTTGGATTGGGTTGTGCTGGAGATGAAACGGCCTAGAGATGAGAGAGTAAAAGAAATGAAGAGAGAAGTGGGGCTAGGATTCTCTGCAGTGGGTCTTTTATCTTGTTCTTTATATACGAGGGCATTACCATCTTTTCACGAGTTCTGTCCATTTTAACTGTCATTTGTCACTGCATGTTTTTTGTAATTTTTGATACATTGGTATGTATTTTGTAATTAAGGCATAGTTTAGTATACAAGATATAAATTTCCCCTCTTTCGTGTTCTTCCAGAATTTTCTTTGTACTTTCCCTTTTCTTTCTTTGCTTCCCCTATTCTCTCTCTGGTACCCCCCATTATCCTTCATCACAAGAAATGAACAAAAGCCTATAAGTCATCTATGTTCAGTTCCTAGGAATTAGCTTATCCTACAAGAACTGTTAATTTATAAAATCCTTTCCAGTTTACTTCCCAAGCCAAAATATTTTAAGAATAAAATGTGAAGAGAGCATCCACACTGCTTTGTCTTTAGCAATTGGTGGTGTAGAATGGCTGAAAGAAGAATTGAATTTAGGTGGAAAATTGAAGTTAGAACAAGAAAATTAGGGTTAAGGTTTAGAAAATGAACCACTCAAATGTCAAAGGTTGGTTTCTGAATTAATGACAATCTGAATAATTTTTTCTAGCAACTTATAAGTTTATTTATACTAGATTTTAATATGAATAAATCTCAACCCTTGACGAAATAAAACTTTATCTAATCTTAGTCATTCATGTATTAAAATAGACACATGACTTTTAATTAAAACTAATAACTAAAATAAAACAAATTAACAATATAGCGAGGAAGCTCCTGCATCAATAGGGAAACCTTAAAACTATATAAACACCTTTTGGATTATATGTCTATAGATAAATTTGAGTTGGGTGTCGACACCTTTATTGGTTTTATTTGCTACCATCCAACCTAAAGGATTTTGGTTCACTTCCCCTTGCATTCATTTGTGCACTTTTTTAACTAGTTATTCATACTAGAAGATTTATGATCTGTTCGACCATGTGGTTAAAATAGGAAAACAACTTCCAGTTGTCTGGAAAGATGGCAGAGAATTGTTGATCATTCTCTGGGAACAGAAATAATGAGATGAAATGTCGTTAATTTAGAGGTGCTAAACAAAGCACAAAATGTATGGCTGCCAAATTAGAGTACTCTTTGAATCGCCACAAAGCCCATGGCAGCCCTGCATTATCCTCTCTTGGGAGAGCCTATGTCAACGATTTTTCCAAATCCAGCATGGGGTGAGTTCTACATACAGATGCCCCAATTGATGAGAAACTGCCTATAACTTAGAGTTCATCCACCTTATACACTCACATACAGTTAGGCTTGGATGGGCATATCCTTGGTTTCTATGCTGGAGCAAATGATTTTGAAGGTTCTGTTTTTCTTGTAGGAGAAAATATGTTGTTTCTTTCTGACCTATAATTAGGCTTGGATGGGCATATCCTTGTTTTTATGCTGGAGCAAATAATTGTGAAGTTTCTGTTTTTCTTCTAGGAGAAAATATGTTGTTTCTTTCTGACCTATGAAAACAAGCCCGAGAAGCTTTCTTTTTGTAGCAAAATCTCGATCTATAAAATTTTGATCTAGTCTTGCTATTACAACATTAGGTAATGAAAATTTTGGTTTAGAGAAGAAGTCAGTTTTGTCAAACCAAAGGAAATATAATAGAAACTAGTAATTTTCTTTGAAAGGAGCATGTGGCTATTTGGAGGTGTTTTTAAGTTAGTCTGCAAATTGCTCCCTTTCCAAGCTGTGTTTTTAAGTAATTTAGTCTGCAAGCTGCTCCCTTTCCAAGCTGTCTGCACAATATGTCATTCTCCCTTGGATAAAACTTAAACATATGCTTTGAGATGCCTTCACAGAAAAACTCATGTTGCAATTGTTCGTATGGCAATGGTGATCTCATTACTCTCTTGAATTTTTGTAAATTATAGTAAATTTTTAGCCATTTGCTTAATCTTGGCTACATTTGCTTCCCAGGTAATGAGGGTAGATCTCCTTGCTTAATTGAGGTTTATAGCATCCTGCTCTTCCGTGTCAGAATTTACTTAGCTTTTCCCCCTTATAAGCCTAACTTAGTTTCAGCTTCTTGTAGTATGCTTCTTCCTCATTTTTGTTTGATTTTGTTTGTCTGGCATTTTTGCTTTTATTCCCTTCAATGTAAGACAGAAAATAATGACTTTAATGTTTAAACACGATTGCCAGGAACACGCGGAGTTCTACTCCCAGATGATGATACGCGGGGGACTAAGATCATCGATCGAGCCAGATTCAAATACAGTGTAAACTAGCGGGTAAATCTGGTAGAGGTGCAACATGTGGACAATTTTGGATATTGTATTGTATAACAATCAGACTCGGAAAAAGAAGGAAACAATGGAATAGCCATATAATATGTTAATTGTTGGACTTTGATTACAAAGCCGCAGAACTATGCAATTCTAGACCATAACAGGTGATACTTATATGTTAGTAATTTGTGAAAAGCTGTTCAACTCAATAATTAAAATTCAATGATATGAGAATTTATATTTAGAGATTTTGGTGGTATCACAAAGCTAGTTTTCACGCACTTCCTCAGTTCTACCAAGAGGCAGATCATTCACACTGATGTTAGGATAGTTACGGGGACTTGCCCTTGCATCTCTAAACCCCCGAATTCAAATCGTAAGTCTACAAAGCAGGATGCATGTCACCGGCTAGTGTCCTAAAATGGGGTTAGCGTCAGGCAACTGATGGCTAGTTATTTTGCATTGTATGTACCAAATGGGTAAGTCTCAACTCATGGCTGTTTTTAAGCCTTACGGTGTAAGTAGGCTCTCAAAATTATTTTCAACAAATAAACAGATATTGAGAAATGAAGTTAGATACTCAATTCATATGTATTTGCACAGAATGCTTAACTTAAATTCGATCTTGCATTTCATAGGATGCATTTATATAAAAAAAAAAAGGGTTTTTCCTTGAAACTTGTATAAGGTGGGAAGCAATTAAGGGATGCTTAATGCATTGTTGAATTGTGCAATAGTCAATTATCTTAACATAGGCTCAAGTACTCAATTAACAGCTATCAAAGTTCGACCAAATTTACAAGCTTGTCAGAAATTAGGACTGAAATTATGGTTTTGATCATAAGAAATTGAAAAAAAAAAAAAAAAAGAAAAAGGGCTTTTAGTTGATTTGCAACTTTTTGAAGGGATTAAATTGATGAATGGTGACAGACAGGTCACTCACTTACAGTTGGTTGATGACACTCTTGTTTTTTGGTAAACTCAAAAAAGGGTGTCGTGAAACCAACCCAGATTTTGATGTGTTTTGAGTTAGCTTCTGGATTAAGAGTCAACTTCCACAAGTCAGCTTTGATTGGAATTGGTTTGCAAGCTGGGAATTTTAGCAGGGTAGCTAGAAAACTCAGAACTTCGGTGGATAAGCTACCTATAAAATATTTGGGTTTGCCTCTTGGTGCTAATCCAAGACCCGTGAAGACATGGCAAACGGTAGTTGGCAAGTTCAAAAGCATATTGTCCACATGGAAAGGCAAGCTGCTGTCTATGGGGGGTTAGGGTGACTTTGATTAAATCGGTCTTGAATTGTTAGCCACTGTACTTTATGCCTCTTTTTAAAGTCCCTAATGGTGTTGTAAAAGAGTTGGAAAGGATTCAAAGAAGATTTTTGTGGTCTGGATCTACAGGCATCTAAATCTAAATGAAGGTGAGATTTTCTGGAGGAAGGTTGTTGATTCCAAGTATAGAGTTAGTAATTTGAGCAGAATTTTTGGCAATTCAGATGTTGAAGCAAGTCAAACTCAAATCAGAACTTCTCACATTTGGAATGACATTTTTGCAGTTAATTTGCATTTTGCAAATAATGGTTATAGAGCAGTTGTGGGGGATGGGAACAAAGTGTCTTTTTGGAAAGATAAGTGGCTTGGTAGTGAAGCTTTGATGACCCAATTTCCAAGAGTGTTTGCTGTCTCAAATGAAAAAGATGCTGAAGTGAGAGAGATGGAAGTTTCGGATGGGCTCTAATGGAGATGGCAGCCAAGATGGACCAGAAATTGTTTGCCCGGGAAGGAGAAGTAGAAAATCAGTTGGTGAAATTGTTGGCCAAAGTGACTTTTGTGCAATGATGTAGAAGATAAGTGGCAATGGGTTTATGATAATCATGGTGATTTTATTGTCAAATCTTTTTGTAAGGTTGAAATCTTTGTATGGTTGGTTTTACTAGACAAAGTGCACACCAAGGAGAAGTTGCTCAAAAAGGGTATAATTGAGAGAGAGGAGTTGAAGTGTGTGATCTGTAAGGAATTTATTATTGAGAATGTAGATCACTTATTCCTCCATTACAATCATGTGTGGAGAATTCGGATGAATATCCTTAGGTGGTGGGGATTCTCTTGGTTAATGCCAAAATCTTAAGAAATCTCTTCCATCAATGGTCTGAATTTGTGAAGGGGCACAGGCGCATTGCAAAGAAGTGTTGGTTGTTAATCTTTTATGCTACATTATGGACAATGTGGGGTACCCGAAATGATTGCTTCTTCAATCAAAAGACTTTTGAATGGCAGGATCTGTATTACCTAGTCTTGATGAGGGCAGGAACATGGATGCAGGCATTGAGGACAACTTTCCCTCTTCTGGAATTGATTTAATCAAGTCTTCAGATTGTGTAAAGATCATTATGGAGATGAGATTAAAAAAAAAAAAAAAAAAAAAAGAAAAAGGCTACAATCAAACTTTTTTTTTTTTTATTTTGTATTTTTGGTAACCCATGTAATGTATATTAGCCTTTTTTTTTTTTTTTTCCTTGAAGTATGGAGTCAAGTCTTGAGCATATCACAGGAGTTTGCTAACTTAATCAGTTTTGAAATCTACTTATTTTATTTTATTTTATTAATGTATATACTCAATTTTCAAAAACAAAAATATGGTTTTGATCAGTATTGAACACTGTTAAAAAAAAAAAAAAAAAAAAAAGCCAATTAGTGCAATAAAGGGACATCCACAAAAGCCACAAAGTAGCAAGAAGGAAGGAAAGGGAAGTAAAATGTCTAACCATCACTTATTTAGATGAGAAAATTAGGATTATGCACAAGTGAAGTGTGCTGCGGTGTCTGCATCTCTTTCACTGGAATTCTCAGCTAGTACGATAAATTGAGCGAATGCAAAAAAATAAAAATAGAAAATTGTCCAGGTTATAGACTGATTTTCAATACAAATTAGCCATGCAAGGTGTAGAAAAATAATTATTTGCCAAGAGAAAAGAAGTCAACAAATTCCATATTTTCTACATGGTTCACATCTTATTCCAATTATTTTACCATTTCAGCAAGAACTCTGCCAGCGGATGAAGTTCCAAAATGTGATGCTGCAGGCACTGTGGAGGTTGAGTTGGTAACTGCGATAAAGGATTAAATTAAGAAGAAAATATGTAATTGATTACATATTTTTGTTTTCATAAATTTATGGGAAGTCGGACAAAAGGCTAAAAAGATGACACAAGAAGTTTATGAGTGTCACTTTTATAAAAATATTAAATATTATTAAAAAAATTATTTAAAATATAAAATTTAATTTTAAAAAATAAAGATAAATTAAATAATATAATATATTTTAAATTAAATTTAATTAATATTTTTATTTTACAACTTAATTTTAATATTACTATTTATATATCCATAATAATACAAAAATTTATTATAATTAAATTGTTTCAATTAATATAGAAAATAATCATATTTTTATTAATATTTTATGTTAATAATATTATGATAAATTTTTTTTTAAAAAAATTTATTTATTAAATATTATTATATAAAAATTAAGTATAATTTAATTATTTTTACTTGTAATATAAATATTTAAATTATATATTTAAAAGAAATTAATGAAATTGGTCAATGATAAAATTCTTTTGTATTTATACCTCACTAAGCAGATATGAGTTGTATTAAGTGTAAGTAAATCAAATAAAAAATGAAAAAGTCACAATAAATATTGAATTTTTTAAAATTATATATACTAATATTTATAGATCTTTTGATACTATAACCTTAATGAAAAATTATATTTCATCACCTTTATAATTTTTTTTTTCTTCACATTATAGTTATATCTATTTGTTTCATTAAAATCTCAATTATTAGATACTATTGAGATATATAGAAAAAAGGTTATAAGCAATTAAAAAAAAGATAAAAATTTTAAAATCTTACAATAATAATGAATGTTGTAAAAAAATATAATATTTTAGGGATAGTGTTTAAATCCATTTGTCAAATTCATCAAAAGTCATAACATATGTATATAGTAAAATTATGTTAGACACACCTTAACAAGAAATATGACAAAAAGAAGTAATTAAATATTAATAGTTAGGAGCATAATGAGTAACTCTTTTTTATCCAAATCTTTATGGAAGTATGTATTCAAAATTGTAAACTATTTGTTAAATAAGATTTCTAGTAAGACAATTCAAAGTACCCCTATTAAATTGTCCATAAGAAAGAAATCAAATTTAAGACATTTAAATGTTTATGGTTGTCCAACAAAAGTGAGAATTCATATGGAAGAAAATTAAACTCTTGAACGATCAATGGTTACTTTATTGGTTACTCAAAGAAATTTATAAGGTATATAAATATAGTCTAAAAATTGTAGAAACTAGTAATACAAAATTCATTGAAAAGAGTAATGAATATCAAAATATGGATATAAAAGAAATTAAGGTAAATATTTTTTTACTCATATTAGTTCCTTCATTCAATACAAAAGAATTAACTCACAACTAACTAATAGAAATAAATCACAATAGTAAGTATTAAGAAATCTTAAAGGAAAGAAAAGCACCTATTTCAAATGATTATGTAATTTATTTATAAAAGTCAAATTTTAATATTGAAATCAATAAGGATTTAGTTTCAACTTTTACATGCCATAAGAAGTATTTATAAAAAATAATTATGACATTGATGTCTAAATATAATTTAGTGTTTTACTATATGTATGTAAAAATTATATTTCTTAATAGAATTCTTGATAATGAAGTTTAAATAAATCAATCTAAAGGTTTTTTTTTTTTTGGTCAAAGATAAAAATTAAATGTATGTAGACCAAGGATGTTAAGATATGGACTAAAACAAGATTTTCTACAATGATATATTAAATTTAATGATATCATAAACATCCTTCAGATTTAAGAAAGAACATGATTGATTAGTGTATATACCAAAAAATCAATGAGAGTAAGCTTACTTTTAAGTCTTGTATTTTACTTGCTACTAATGTTTTATATATATTATATGAGATTAAAGAATTTCTTTTAAAAAAAAATTATAATGAAAGATATTAAAGAGATATATTATGTGATATGAATAGAAAATTTTTGTAATAAATTACAATAAATTAGAATTGTTTCAGAATATCTATCTTAAAAAAATTTAAAAAAAATTAATACAAATAAGTGTTCATCTATTCTTATACAAAAATGTGACAAATTCAATTTTATGCAATGTTCGAAGAATGATGTGGAACATAACGAAATAAAATCAAATCCATATGGCTCTATTATTAATAACTTAATGTATTTACAAACCCTATTAAACTAAATATTAATTTTATAATTAAAATGTTAGGTAGGTGTAAAAATAATCCTAAAATAGATTATAAGAAAATTACAAAAAAATTATTAACGTACTTAAAGGAAGAAATAATTATATGCTTATATATAAATAATCTGACTACTTAAATGTGAATAAATATTCAAATTTAAACTTTACTAAATACATTGATAGTAGAAAGTTCTTATTTGTTTCTATTAAGAAGAGTGATAAAGAATAATAATAAATTATTTATCATTGCTTCATCCATCATAAAGACAAAGTTTTTGGTATAATTTAAAATTATAATTTATGCAATATGTCTATATAATTTGTCGACATTATTATCAAGTTGTTAAAAATTTATGTGATGATTTTATAGCGTTATTCTTTTCCATGAATGATAAATGCTTAAAGAGTACCTAATTGATTGGAAATTGAAATATCTTGTCATCAAGGAGAATGTTCATAAACAAAGAGTATTTATAAAGTATTAATTAATCTTATGATAATAGATTAATATGAAGTTGACAATCAACATTATGTAGAAAATGCATTCTTAAAATGAGTTTTGGTTGCGTTAATGATAATTGATAATGTATGATGTAATGACACTTTAAGCTTATTAATGTGTTTCTAATATACATTATGTATTTCTTATTATTTTATGATTGCATACACATTACTATTTTAAGATTAATATAAGAGTCTTTAGGAAACATTATTATGAATCATTATAAAATTAGATATATCTTATGAGTCTTATATAATAGATTTTTAATGTTGTAATAAATGGAAGTAAGTGTTTTGAATAAATAAAGTATAACCATTATAACTCATATTAAATATTTTATCATATTATAACATTATTATAAAATCATAAGAAGTTGTTATTATCATTTGTATATAACAATTCATGTAATAAATTTTAATGAGATCAAGTAGAAAAATGTTAGAATTTCTCAATTAATAATGTTAAAATATTTATAAATAATATTTTTATTTAGAATTTAATCATAATTTGTTATGATTAGTGAGAAACAATTTTGCATATTATTGTACTATTAAGGATTATAATCTTGAATTTGTTTCAAAGATTAATGGACATATTTAATTTAAATTATGTAATTGTCTATATATATATATATATATATATATATATATATATATATATATATATATATATATATATATATATATATATATATATAACTAATACCTTCTTTTTGTAACATATATAAAAAATTTTATTTAAAAACGTGTAATTACAATAGAAAGTTAAAAAAAAAAAAAAAGAGAAGTATGTTATTAGATTAAGGCAAACTCTTCAAATACATTAATTATTTTAAATTTTATAAATTTAAATATATTATTTACACTATTATATATATATGAATATATTTAATTTCAAAATTTTAAAAAAATTAATGTTTTATAATAATATTTTTTATTAAAAAATATAACAAAGAAAATGTAGATAGAAATAAGAAAGAAGAAAGAATGTGAATAGAGATGAGAGAGAAAAAAAAATATTGAGAGAAGAGAAAAAAATTTATAAAAAAATATAGAAAAAGTAAATATAGAGAGAGTTTAAAAAGATAAAATTAAAGAAATTAAAAATATAAAAGAGAAATTATGAAGAGAAAATATAAAAAAAAGAAAAATAATATATAAAATAGTGAATAAAAATAAAATGTTTAGAGAAAAAAACAAAAAGAGAGAGAAAAGAAAAGAAATATAGAAATAAAATGTAGAAAAAAAAGAGAGAATAGAAAGAAAATAAAAAAAACTGTTAATGTATTTTTTTTATTTTTTTAAAAAAGAAAAGACTGAGTGTGAATAAGATCATTATAAAGGGATTCAAATTAGTTTTATTATTAAGAAAACAAATTGTATAAACAACAAGCACTTCTTTACATTTAAATTTTATAGTGTATAGTGCAATTTGATAAATTTTATTTTATATTAAAATGAATGTTATAAATTTTTTATTGTATTAATTTTTAAAAAAATTATTTTAAAAGACATTTGATAAAGATATATAATTTAAAATAATTTTATAAATTTTAAATTGTACAACATATTATTTGAATAGAAGGTATAAAGAGAAAATATAAAAGTAAAATATTTGGAGAGAGTGTGTGTGTATATTGTAGAGAGAGGAGAAAAAAATGAAAAAAGATTTAGAGAGAGAATTATGAAAAATAAAATGAATATAAAAAAAGTGTGAAGAGAAAAAAAAAAGTAAAAATAATATTAATATATTTTAAAAATAAATGAAAATTTCAAAAATTTTGAGTTTGTTGTTTTTTTTTTAATATTTTACTTTTAAAAAAAGAAGTGCACAATATTTATAAAAAAAATGTTTATTAAAAAAATAAAATAAAAAATAATAACACTAAACAAACTCTAAATAAAATTATTAAAAATTAAAATATTTTATTATGAGATTAAATAATATAAGATAACATGATATTAAAAAAAAAAAATATAAAATAAGTTAAAATAATAATTTATATTGTTATTAAGTAATATAAAAATAAAAATATAATAATTTTTTTTATTTTATATTTAGATGATATAAGATAAAATAATATAATATATTAAAATAATTTTTTTTTATTTTTTTTAATAATTAGTTATAATTTATTTTTATTATAAATAATTAAAATTTAAAATTAATTTTAAGATATTAAAAATAAAATTTTAAAATTATAAAATTTTAATAAAAATAAAAAAAATTAAAAAAATAACTTATATGTGATTAAATATATATAAATTTTATAATAATAAAAAAATAATATTAATTTTTTATAAAAAAATAATACTTTCACTCAATATAATTATTAAAAAATATTTTTTATATTAATATTTTTTTATATTTAATTATTTATTTATTAATATTTAATATTTAATATTTAAATAAAAGTATATTATTAATGGTATTATATTGTTAACGAGACTCGATAACGTAATGTCAACGACCTTGTTAAAAACCATCAACTCCCTCTGATGCCGGAGTCTCGCTGGCCTTGGCGCCGATAGATCGCCGGCCATCGCATTATAATGCCACAACCACGAACAAAACTCATCTCCAAGCTCATCGCCCGCCGATATATTCATTTTCGGTGCTCACTCGCCAAAAAGAGGCCTGAAATCACGTCCATTGGCTCAAATTAAAAAGAAAAAGAAAAAAGACAGCCATTTTAAATCTTGGCGAATTCTTTTTATTTTTGAAGGAAACCGATCGTGTGCTTGGTCTATAAGCTTGAGTTTAAAAGAAAAATGATGTCCAGGTCGTATAGCAACCTTTCTGAAATCGCTTCCGGTCATTTTCCGACAATGGATCAATCCTCTAAAACGGAGCAGTTGCCTCGAGTGATGATCGATCCCTCGTCGGTGTTCGCCGCTCCCTAGAATATGATTGGGTGAAGGGAGGATTTCAGAGCCTGAAAATGATAAAGAAAAGTCTACTTACCAATCCCTTGCCGCTTGCGATCCCTCGCCAGAGTTGGCCGCTCCGTCGCGGTGGGCTGACCGATCAAGCCATGAGATATATAGAACTGAGGCTTTTAATTAAATGTATAATTTGTAGGCCCCAGCCCACGCAATAAGATAGTTTAGTCCAGAAGTTGTTAAAGTTTGTAAGCCCACACACTATCCTGTAACCAAACATGGGCTAAGGTATTATAGGTCTTCTATTGAAGCTCACATTACCCTAATTATTATACAATTTAAAATTTTAAAAATTAAATTAAATTAATAAAATTTAAAATTAAATTATAATTTAACTTAATTAATTTGAAAAATTTTTAATTTTAATAAATAAATTATAATTTTTTTAATTAAATTAATTTTAAAAATAATTTTTTTATATTTTTATTTTTTAAAATATAAAATTTATATTATTAAAAATTTTTATATATTTAATATTAAATATTAATTTTACTAATTTAATTTCAATTATAACTATTAAATCAATTAAATTTTAAACATTTAAATTTTTCAATTCAATAATCGATTTGATTTTTAAAATTTTGACTCAAATTTATCTACAAGAGATAGGTTAGATTAATACTTTAAATTGTATAGTGTGTCTCATTCAATAGCTTAAATTTTTCAATTGAATGATTTATTGATTTTTATTGTTGAAAAAATTGTTGGCTAATCATATATAATAATTTTTATCATGGCGAGTCATAGACTTGGGTTGATTTAAGTAGGCCACCAAACTTTCATTTTAGTTTTGATTAAGATAATAAAATTGAGTGGCATAACACTATTTTCACTCAAACTTTACAAACCCTCTTTGATGCTTCTCGTTACTTTGAATAATGGTGATTAGATCTTCTCCATCTACTTCATTTTGTACGAATCATTTAAATGTTTTGACAATGATTATTATTTTGGCTAAAGAAGAAAAATTATCTTGCCTTAAATTTATCATCAACATATATATATATATATATATATATATATATATATATATATATATATATATAGGAATTTATGTTCTATATTCTAAAAGTTCTCTGTATTGTCTTTGCATTTATAGTAATCATCATTTATAAAATCAAAAAAAAAAAAAAAATACAAGTTCAAAGTAGTTAGGTTGGCACTGCAAATTATGGGTATCAATTTGAGTGGTAATGTACTGAACTAAAGGATAAATATGATAAATGAAAAAAAATCTACTGTATGTAAACAAATAATGTTTATAGGAAAAAGAAATAAAAAAAAAATCCCTTTGTTGTTCTCCATTTGTTCTGTAAAGATTGAACCCCTTTTAACTTTTAGTCATATCATAATTGGAAGTCTAGGGGAGCTAAATTTGCAGCCTGGTTTGGATATCTTCAAGTGGACAGTGGACTTCACTGTTTTTCTCAACTGTGCTTGTGTTGTTCTCATCTACCTAACTTTCTATCACTAGTAGGCACCAGTATAGGGGCATACTTTATGTTGGTTCCCGTATTTATAATTCATGAATTGATCGAAAACAAGGGAGACAAACCAGCAGCAAATGTGATCGAGCAAATGTATGGCTATCACAAGGGTTCAATATGGTGAAAATTTTGTGGTTTGGCTTTAAAAAAAGAAGAAGCAGAAGGCACAAAAAAGGCAAGACTTTCAAGCAAAAACCCATGTAGAAAATCGCTAAATGTTTTCACAATATTGAAAATTCAATATATTTTCTAAACAATGCAACATACTTTTATTGTTTTGTAAACGAGAAAGGTATCTTTTGGTGCTTTGTTTTGAATCAATTAAGGATGTTGGTCTAGGGTGGTTCGTTAATACAAAGAGTTATCTATGTGATCGGAAGCTTTAAATTCGAGTTATAATTCAAACCAACTAACATAAAAAAAAAAAATAAAGTGTAAAAGAAATAAACGATAATGGCTGACTTTAGTTGGCTAAAGTAGCTACATACATATCACTTGCGAACTAATAATAATGGCCAATAATGACTTACAACTAAAAGAATGGCATGCAGAGTCTCCAAAATAATTGGAAGGTGATGATAATGAGAAAGTGTTTGTTTCATGTTCGATCGGAAATAAGTGACTGAATTGCACTTGAAAGATTGTTAATGGCGGCAACAACGTTGGCCACACCTTCCCTGTTCGTTTCAATTTGTGTCTCTTCAAGTTGAAGCCTGCGGTGCTCCAATTCCATCAGTTCTTGGTGTCGTTTGTCTCTCTTCTCCTCGCAGCCTCTGATTGTTTCAGCCAAGATTGAAGCACTCTGCCTGATGCTTGAACCCAAATTCTGAACTTTTCTTCTCTTTGTGTTGGCATCAAATTTCTCGCTCGATTGTGTTCCTGATGATGGCTCTACATTTCATAAGGTTACGTACAAGTCAGAAAACCGATGACCCTTGCAATAAAGCACCAGGACCACCAATGAGGTCTTAAATAAAAGCATCAAAAGGGCATCTAAAAATGGTAAAAACTAGCAATCATTTCAAGCTTTCATGTCTAAGATATCTAAAATATGAATCTTGACAAGGGACAATGCTATACAGAATTTATCACATTTATTGATAAAAAAAAAGGCTATCAGGCAATGCAGCAAGGGCCACTGCTATGCAATGCATATAATAGTATGTGTCCAAAAAATAAAATTAAAAAAAAAAAAAAACAATCGTAAAGGAAGAAATTTTGCAGTCAGTCAAAGATTTAGAAAGAATCCCATGAGCTTTTTGATGAGAGGGTTGTACTTTATGGAGAAAACTCTGGCGGAAAATGAAAAGACCAGTTTTGGGTAGGACAGCATGTGGCCATAAGCTTGCTGACAGTACGCATATATAATTAGTGGACACCAAATTCAAGAATCCCTTGTTTCATGCTCAGCCAATCCTAGCCTGCCATTATTTTCAATCTTAGTAATCGGAGTCAGAATGAGGGTTAAATTTTCTTTATTTTAGGTCCAATTGCTTTCCTCCCTTTGGAATTGGATACTGCATAGGCCAGCGGGGTCAATGATTCCAAATTGATTTCTGGGAGGAGGGGAAGGATGGGGTTTTTTCCCTCTTTTTTTTTTTATATATCTCTTGAAGTACCAAGATTCGCCACCGTGGGAAGAATCATTAGATAGCGTTTGCAACAGTGACTTGCATGATTATATTCTGCTCCCTAATGCCATGCACAAAAAAAAAAAAAAAAAAAAAAAAAAAAAACCCCATTAAAGCAAAATCTTTGTAGTCCCATGCATGATTATATCTACTCCCCGTTGATTCAATCATGTGATTTAGTTATATAATATATATTTTATATGTGTGTGTGTGTTTTTTTTTTATTGTTTTTTGGTTGCAAAACTCACGAGAAATATAATAAAAAAAAAAAAGGTACTACTAGGATGCGTCTCAAATGTTATCAAAAATTAACAGACCAATCATGGCTGCCGTTTAATCCCAAGCACATAATAAAACATATTAGAGCTAAATGGTAATTATTTAGATAACCACATCTCTAATTGCCTTTAACACCAGAATTTATTATTTGCAAACAACTAATTAATAATGGAGTAACATACATTCATGAGTACATCACTATTCCTTGTCGATTCAATCATGTTCCTTATCACTTGTGTGAAATGTGTTTGTGTCCCAAAACAGTATCTTCAAAGTATTAAATTTAAGTGAAAAAAGCAAGAATAGAGAGAGGAGGAGGAGGAGGAGGTGGGGGGTGGAATGGTCAAAAATGCTTATCCTGATTCAAAGGGTCCATACATATAGTTGTACTCTATAAATGTACAAGTAATAGTACGTTAGTAACAGAATAATATGGACAGTAGTGGCAGAGTTTTCAACCCTGCAAGTTTGACCGAAATCATTTTATAGCCTTAAGACAAAACAAACAAAAGTGGTCTCATGTGGGACTGACAATGTAAGCAAGTCACTGCAGAGCTTGCAGAAAGAAAGAAAGAAAAAACAAAGAAAATCATAGTAAAATTTCATAATTTTAAGTACCTGAGCCTGAAGTACCCAAAGGTTCCACCGGAGGTGCTGCCGGAGGATCTGGTGGCCGGACGGTCACCGGAACAGCCGCTGAGGATTCAATGCAGAATTGCTGCTGCTGTGGCTGTTGTTGTTGTTGTTGTTGTTGTACCCTTTGTTGCTGGGGTTGTTGCAAGGCATTGCTGTATTTCCTTTGAACAACTTCGTTGAGAGCCTCGTACACCTCAAAGGACATGTTAGAAGGGAGGTTCTGGTCCTTGCGCTGGTGGCGCTCCATGGTCCAGTAGGAAGGGGTTGTTTGAGAAGAAGAATCAGGGGCGTTGGAAGATCTTGACTGGTACTCCCGCACTTTCTTGTAGTCCCGGAGGAGATTGTCCCACTTGTCATTGCATTGGTTCTGGCTGCGGATGCAGCCATGCGAGCAGCAGTAGTTCTCCACCCATTTCCACCTCAGCTCCGCCGGCTTAGACGATGAAGGCAGGTTGGGTTTGGACCGTCGCTCGTCGTCCAGCTTCTTGGCGGTGATTAAGATCAATGTCTCTTCGATTGTCCAGTTGCCTTTGCGGTATTCACGTGGGCTGCTGCTGCTGGTGGCCGCAGCCGTTGTGGTGGTCGCAACGATGGCAGTGGTGGTTGCGGGGAGGAGTGGGAGGTGCTGAGTGGCTGATGGCGGAAGTAGAGGTGGCTGTTGTGGGGTTGTGAATGGAGGTTCAGACATTGTTAAAACTCTCAAGGCATATCACATTCAAACATGAGAATGAAAAGACAAACGTTTGAGAGAGTGAGATGAGAGTAGCGAGGAAGAGGGAGGGAAGTGCTACTTAGAGCTGAGATTGGTTTTGTCGTCTACAAGTGGATTTAATTTCAAGTGATGCTTGTGGGGAATGTCATTTAAATCTAGACAGACAAATAAAAATTAATTATATATATATATATATATATATATTTCAACATATACCATTTTACATAGCCTTTCGTCTCTTTTAAACAAAGCAAAGGAAATGTGTACACAAAACTCACCCACCATATCATCCCCACAGAGCACTACAAGAGCCTTAGTTACGTATATGCATTCTCATTCATCCCACGAGCCATTGAACTTGAAGCTACCGCTGGGTTCATGTACATATATTTTTGAACAGATTAAACATTCATATGTAGGATAGGGGTTTAGTATCATAGGCATTCCCATGATGGGGCCATGCTACCCTATAGACATTGCTAGACACTCACTCCTAATCCTATGGTTCATATATTAGTTTAATTAATTGAATAACAAAGAAGGATGTGCAAACCATATAAGCAATCCAATTTCATACTTTTATACTGATATATTATGATCATTAATGTTAGATTTGTAATTCATTAGGCACATCTTAGTTATGATATAAGTCATTACTGAAATATTGTACAATTTGCATTTACACATAGATGGATCAAAATGAACAATCTGTCAATATTGCAAATATACAATGAACAATCTGTCTTTAATTGGTCTGATTACTGTAATTTGATTAGTAAATATTGCTAAGTGTTCAATTCAACAAATCTAAAGTACCAGGTTTTGTATGAATAATTTTGTTTGAGTTCAAGGGCCTTTTTTTTTTTTTTTTTTTTTTTTTTTTTTTGGCCTTCTAAAAGTTTAAATTGAATGTTGATTTGAAAAGCTTTATCCCATTGTTCTTCATAGTTTGAAAATTATGTGTCTCTTTCTCACCAATTTTCACCTGCTTAATGAGAATTATAACTCATGTCATCTTCTTGCCTTTAAGACATAGACATGGTACCAAACAAGATGATTGTAAAAGAGAAATTCAATTGAATTTAGTTCTTCCAAAGCCATCATATCCGTGTTCCATGCTGCTTGGAAGGCGATTTGGGCGTGCATTATGCATTGTCAGAATGACCCATATGCACTATTCTCTATTAACTATTACAGCCAATTACTGATGTATTACATTGTTTATACATATAGACAATTGCATCAGACGGAAGAGCATTGGAAGCCGCCTAGAAATGGATGAATAAACTCAACGCTGATGCACAAATGAAGGGATTGGAATGCTGAGATGATTGATGCCATTATTAGATATGAATGCCATAGTCATTGGACAAATCGAAAAATTTCTTGAGTCCCAACCGTGTGCACCTGCTTTGTTACCCCTTATACCATTTGTTGATTTTCGAGGAGACTACCTAATCAGTCGAATTCTTCGAGATTGTGCACACCCTATTCTTTATATTAATATTCGAAGTACAAGCTTTATGAATTTTGAGCATATTATTTGAAAAATACATTCTAGATTGAAAATTAAAACACATCTTTGTCTTTGGTCTGAAACATTTAGAAAATGTTAACTCTTAATAAATATTTTTTTTCAATTAGATGTGATAATTAAATGAATAAATTTATTTTTAAAAAAATTGATTTAAATTTTACGTATTTTAAATTATATTAAAAATAAATTACTAAAATTTTAAATTATTTTAAATATAAATTATTTTAATTTATTATTAATGAGGCTAGAATGGAAGGAATCTTTAAGTAGATTGAATCTGGTTACTTGGATCGGGTCAAGTTTTTACCCAGGTGACAAAGTACAATGCGTTCATATGCCCAATAGTTTGTTCCGCAAAACATTGGTTTGCCACGGAATAGAATTGTGAGTACTGCAGGCCCCATGTACCCAGCAATATGCAAACCTACTTAACTTAGGGCCTGTTTGGTATGGATGCAGATTTATGATTTTTATTTTATTTTATTTTTTTTATCCAAAAATCAATAATGTTTTTTCTTTAAAACTCAAAGCAATTTAAAAAAAAAAAAAAAAAAATCAGCATGGGCAGCAAACACCACAAAATGAAGCTTCCCCATATTGATTTCTCATTTTTCAAAACACACCCAACCTTTTGTCTGAATCTCTCCTCCTCCTCCTCCTCCTCCATTGTTTCTCTCTCTACCTTACTTCTCTCACTAGCTTCCGTGTCACATCTGCCCCTCTTACGTTGTTTTCTCCAGCAGACAAGGAGTCAATCTCTCCCTGTTTCTTTCGTATTTTCTTTTATCTATCATGTGTTGACTTCTTGATCTTGTGCACCATTCACTTTCAACCCTTTTCTTTCTTTCTAGGATCATTTGATAGATATGTGGCAAAGACATTTTGACTTGTTTTCGTAAGTCCCCTAGGCAAAATTGGCCTTTTTCCCATGTTCCAAAGTATATGTTGAGTGATGATCATATAAACTTATTCTTACAGATCATGGGATTGCTTGCTGGTTTCAGGGCTTTAGTGTTCTGAGATCAAAGTCAATTATTTTGAAGTGTTTTATCATTTTACCTTTTGAATCCTTGATGATGAGGTTGGTTTGTAGCAAAATCACTAATTATAAGGTTGAGGCTTTTGTACTATTGTTTCAAGATTAGTACTTTAGCAATCGTTCTTTGATTTGGAGGCACTTTTTTCCCCGATCATTTATTTATTTATTTATTTATTGGAAAAATTCCAACTTAATTTGATGGGTTTTTATTTTTTATTATTTTTTTTAAAGGTGGGTCAAATTGACTTAAAAATAAAGTTGTCATATGGTAATCAAGCTACCTTTTACAAGCAAATATATTTTGCTTGCTTGCAATTTTGATGAGGAAACATCTCCACTGCCAGAAGAAAACAATAGATGATTATTCATTTAAAGTCAAGTAACGTTCTTATGTATTTTACTTTTTTTTTTTTTTTTTTTTTTTTAATATCATAAGATATAGTATTTTTTTTATAATTAACCAAAATTTATTATTTTCTTTTGCAGGAAATAAAAATGCAAAATGATATTTTTTTTTTTTAAAAAAAAAAAGTTACCTAAATTATTGAAAATTATGCATAATTTTTTAGGATAAAACAATAACTGGACAACATGCTAATAATAGTTCAATTCAAAATCTTTTTATTAGTGGAGAAGAAGATAAAAATGACAAAAATGGAACATTTAAAAAAGTTGGCACCAAGAATGATGATGGGCACTAGGATAAAAGGGTTAAAACATGAACTAGTTTTGTAACAATTTGAAGAAAAGAATCTAACTTGGTTTAGAGTGCATTGGCCAACTCTTTGGCCTAGATTGGAGAAAAATAAACAAATAAAAAATTTTTAAAAAAAAACTTGAGTTATTCAAAATTTTGTTGGTTGCAATGGAAATTCTTCAAAGCCTAAAAATAACAAAGTGCATTCTCTTGAAGCTTACATAAAGGCACTTGAACAATTGGAAGGAATAGATGGAACAACTTACTACAGGACAACTAAACTGTTTAAAGAGGAAGAGTTTAGAGTTATATTCCTAAAGATGTTAGATGTAAGGAAGAAAGACTAAGTTCTATAATATATTTAAATGCTTAGAATTATAAAACTTGTTAATATGTGTGTTTGGATGCTATCTTTATAGTTTTTTTTTTTTTTTGGTGCTTTATCTTTGAATTTATTAATATGTGAGTTTGGATGTTGTTGTTGTACACTTTTGTGTAACTATTTTATATATTACTATTAATCTTGATTATGATATTTTGGGAATAATGATAGATTAATAAATATATTTTTATATGATAATAAAATCAAGTCAATATGTTGAAGATGAACTTAGAGGAAGATAACATTGGGGATCTGCCATTAGATTTGAAGGATGATATGAAAAGGATTATGGATGCAACTTTTACCTTGGGCCATGATGACTCGCAATTTTGAAATAAATCATGCCCACAAAGAACTTTTAAGTCATCGGACCATAAGTGGGTGGTTGTAACTTTGGATAGTCATTCAATATTTGTTTTGAAACTTCTTGTTTGATTCCATAAGAACAATGAGCATTATTCCTCTAGATTGTTAGTCATAATTAGTGACAATGTGTGGTTGGTGATAGGATGCAACACTAGTTTGAAACTATTTCTAGACACTTCAAACAAAATTCTAAAAACACTTTATTCACTTGTAAAAATTCTAATTTTTTTTTTATCAAAACTTAATAAAATTTCATCAAAAATTAAGAATAATTTGAGATATTTATTTATTTATTTTAATTAACTCATATGATCATTTATTTTTTTATTTTTTAATTACTATTTTGAATAATAATTTTTTTTTAAATTAGTGATAGATTGTTATTTTTCAAATTATTGAAAAATTGTGTTAGAACAATAGATGATACTCACAATTTCACTTGTTTTTTAGTTGCTGACCAAATTCCATAATGTGGAAAGAAAATCATGTCTCCCTAACATATAATGTGTGTATATATGAATTATATTTTTTATAATCAAAGTTTAAAAAATTGAATTAAATTAATTAATTAAATTAATAAAATTTAAAATTAAACTGTAATATATTTTAATTTATTTTAAAAAAAAAATTATTTATTCTAAAATTTAATAATCAAACTAGTGAATCTGTTAAGTAAATTATAAATTGATAAATTGATAATAATTTTTTTAAATTAATTAATTTCAAAAATTTTGTAAAAAAAATTTAAAAATATATAATTATAAAAAAATATTTTATTTTTTTTGTAAAATAAAAATTATATTTTTTATATTTTTTTAAAAAAATTATTAATTTTAATAATTTTAAAAAATATTTATATTTATATTTATTTATATTTTAATAAAAAATATAAAATATATTAAATTATATTAATATTTATTTTTTAATTTAAATAATTTTAATATATATATATATATATATAATAAAAAATATTATAAAATTATAATATATTTGATATTAAATTTATTTTACTTAAATTAATTATATTAATTTATTTATTTTATCTTCTTATTATATATAAAATATATATATATATATATATATATTAAATATTAATTTTTTATTAATTTATTTTTAATTAAAATAAATAAATAAATTAATTTTTAAAATTTTTTAATTTAATAATCAATTAATTTTTAAAATAATTATTATATAATGAGTTGATTGAAACAAAAAATAAATTATATAATATTTTAATTAATATTATTTAGTACCACTCACAAAAATTAATTTTTAATTTAAATATCAAATTTTTATATTTTTATATAAAATATATTATTTAATTAATTTTAAATATATTAATACACCTTAATTCATCATTTTTTTTATCCTAACTAATATTATTTGATTAATTTTAAATAGATTAACATGCCTATTTTTTTTTTAAAATTTTTATTATAAAAAATATTATTAATTAAATAACTAAAAACATTAAATATAAATCACTGAAATAAAAAGAACTCTTTAATATCATCCTGTCCTCACTCCCTAATATTATTAAAAGATGATCAAAGTAAATTTTTTCAATCATTTTTCTAATATACACTTATTAATTTAAGAAGTAAAAATAAATTATTTTTACATATTATGAAATTAATAATTTTATCAAAATACAAATATCATCAAATCTATTTTTTTTTTTATAATATAATGATAATAATTTTAATATTAAAAATAATAATAATAATAATATTTTTTACAATAATTAATATTTATTGAAACCAATTACAATGAATATACATTTTAAAATAAAATTGTATAAATTTTACACAACAATATAATAATTAATGTATTGATATTATTTTTATGTTGTCTTTAATTATTATTAGTACTTATTATCAAAATTATCAACTTTATGAACATCATATTGAATTTTTTTAATTTATTTTAAATTAAAATATAACTTGCCTTCCTTTTGCTATTAAGAAATTAATATAATAATAATATATCTCAATAAATAAATAAAATATTTAAAATGAAAAATTAATTGTCACTAATAAAGATTAAAAGTTAACAGCAAACATCATTTAAAAAAAAAAAGAAAAAAACAGCAAACAATAAAATCAAAATATCAAACTGCAAAAGACAACTAAAATATAACAATGTAAACAAAAAGGACTCTTAATATATCTCATATTGTCAGGGTTGTGCCCAGCAAGCACAATTCTAGTAAGCCTGTAAATTAAAAGCATGAAGCTACAAAAGCTGACCAAGTGAGTATATTTGACAGGAGCATTAGATAAACAGCTATAAATTCAGGACCCGTTCATGAAGTACGTCCATGATAAATAAAGTAGGCTGAGACAAAACAAAAGTTTCTACAACACAATTTTCCCAGACAAGCAGAAGGGGGAAAGGAAGAGAGCCAAGTTCTACACTTTCAACCGACCAAAAATGTGAAAAGAAAACAACCTTCAAATCCAGTATAATAGATATCTCAAAGTCAAATTTCATTCCCATGCAACTGATATCATGGAGTTGGCCAGGCCAGATTCCTCAAATGTCATTTTAGTATCATAGTCCAGACTCTTAGCTCCTGGGATTGCCTCTGTCAGGCGATACGGCCTTGTTCTTGCTTCCTCTAGCTGAGAATGGCAGAATGACCACAACAACTACAGGAAAGCAAAAGGCCAAATTTAGAATGTTACAACAAAATTACCTGGCAATGTAGCATTCCAGGGCAGGAAACAAGACTGACAGAAACTTGGAAAAGTAGAACATTATCTCAAATTTAAAATGGAAAACTCTAGGTTCTCAAATCATGAACCACAAAAGTTATGTAGCCCATTGATTTGTGAGCTCCACGTCCAACCCACAGAAACAATGATCCCCATGATTTTGTTCCATTATTTGGGAAGCAAAGCTTACTCATTCAGAAAAGGCCATGTAAACTTGTCAACATGCCATGCTCATGATACCTAAATTTGACGTCAGATTTTAGTTGACAGTTAATGTCACATGTTTACCGACAAATATAAGAGTAAGGAATAGTGAAAAAAGCATCAATTATGCTCACAATAGTTCAGATTTGAGAATCTGGGCCAATGAAGAACGGGAAAAACTGACAATGGAAACATACATTTTCAAATAAAGGGAACAAATGGTTCTATTTCACTTTTACAGATTGATAGACTTCATTAGAGAGATGGCAAAAGGCAAAATTCTATCCGACATAACTGAGACGCAAGTTAAGCCAAACCAACAAGAGATCAATCACAAATGAGTGGTTAAATCAGAATTATCTGCAATATAAATTACCACATCCATTGAAATCCTTTTAAAATATTAAACACATTTACCATATTTTGGTAGGTTACGCATTTGTATGCCACAAATAGGTACTTGTGGACACAAATTTCTTTACAACAAAATGACGAAAAATCTGCAATTGGAAGAACTAAGGAGGAAGGAAAATAAAATAAAATAAAATAATGCTACCGTCCCTATACCAAGGAGTGTTTCAAATTACACTAAAGATTGAGAAAACCTGGATTGGGTCAGTTTTTAGGAAATTTCTCTGCACCCTTCGTCCATTAGGGAGACGAATTCCAACTCGGCAAAGAAGCCTCCTGTCACCCTTGGGTTCTTCAGGCAAAGGTGGATATTTGGGTTCCTCAGGCAAACATTTTTCTTCCTGATCATTACTTGTTACATCTTTATCATGGGAAGCCACCACACTTGATTCCTTCATGCTTTCCATAGAAGCAGCCAACGCTCGTTGCACATCTTCATCATCTTCATTGGTTTCATCTGCAAAAAGAAGTGAACCCAAAGTTTATATTGCCATAAGACAATCCACATATGCAGATACAATCACAATATACAAGCCCACCAGCAAAGGGAATACACAAAAGCATATGACAAGAGGGAAAAATATATCCCATCCCAGAGAAACAAATGAGATATGAAAGATTGTTAACAGGTATTTCACCACTTCTCAATGTTGTAGTCCTATGATCAAAAGCAACAGCATTGAGGCATTAATGGTAGACAACATGTTTTCATAGGAAACAAGCTTTAAAAATAAATAATTTGTTAAGAACCCAATAGAAGATGAGTCATTGTGATCCACTTGGTTCCACAAAGGTTAAAAGAAATAAGTTGTATGACAAAGCAACACAAGAAATGTCAGAAACAAACATTACGGTACATTGCATCCATTTGACTTAATAGGACGTTATGACATAGCTTCCCTAAACGTGTGTGCCATGATTTGCCTATAAAAATTATGTAGATGAACAATCACGTTGGTGAGATCATATTTTAAGCCAATACTCATGCCTTGCATGCATGTTTTGCCTCCATTACTAGTCTCTTGCCTTGCCTGTTTACCAAGTCAACTTCTGTTTCACATTTTGTTGAGATTCTTCTAGATCAATACCACTACCTTCCCATCATCACTCACAAAAGAGGAATCCCTTGATTGCACATTTGGAAAAACATAAAAAACTATCCATTATAGTCATGGTTATTATCTATTGATAACAGATGTTAGCAACATATAAATATGGAAGGCCAGTGGAAGCAAGAGTTTGATTTGGTTATCTGCCAATCTGTGCACAGTTGGTTAATACAATAATTTCTTTCTTCACTTCCAATCACCAGAAGAATGTGTGGTCAGTACAGAAAGATCTGAAATCATTTCCACAGGTTCTGCAGCTGTATATTTTAGGATCTTGTAGTAGATTTATCAGCATGAAAAACCTTTGGAATCCTTTAGGAAGGAATGGTCCAACCCTTACACTAAATCAACATATTTCCCCCAGTGAAAGAAATAAAAGCTTCACCTTTGTAAAAAATTGTGATAAAGAAAACTCAGGTAATTTGCCCTCAGGCTAGCCATGCTCCATAGCTCTTTGCTATAGAACAAAACAGAAATTCTTCTTTTAATACCATTTTGTCAAAGGGCTAGATTCTACATCAAAATCTCTTAGGTAAGTAGTTATGACCCCTATTATCAACAACCCTTTTCCCAGTCAATTTCAAACAATAAAAACCACATAATGCAATGAGATTATTTCAAACACTGAACTAGATATCCATAGAGCAGTAAAAACATATAAAATATCATAACTTACCTTTTTTTTTTGGTGGAGTCCAAGAACTCCCCCTTGGACGTTTATGAGATAGAGTTTTATGATGATTCCTTGGCCCGCCATCCATAAATGGCACCAAATCCTATGGTTGAAAGGAAGTTTCCTCAAAATCAGCAAGGTATGAAATTAGAGCTCAAAATCTATTCAGAGTATTCTATGGCCCCTTTTCAGGAGCAATTTTTGTAATGATCACAAACAGGTAGTCTAAATCTAGTCATCACAACAATGCATACCTCAAGCAAGCTCTCAGGTTGTATCATCCCACTCCATGAATGCATTCTTTGACCTGTTATTGGGTCAATAACAAGCACTGCAGGAATAGAATCCAATTTGTAATAGGTGCAAACCTTCCTGCCTTCACCTGTATCATCATTGACCTACAACAATGGACCAAGACCAGAAGAACAAATTGATGGCTGTAAATTTTAATGTACATTTGCTTTTTATTAATGACTAATCTTGTTTCTTAATTTTCCATCAATCAGACATTTTATAATCTGCCATACAAAGTTTTAGTTTATACCATATTATACTTAAGCCAAAATACCATATGGGAATTTAGAAAAGGGATAATTACAAACATATCCTTGAAAATTGGCCTTGAAAACACTTTGCTCCTCTAAAGTTTTATTTTGAATAATTTACCCCATGTAGTTTGTTTTATGTAAAAAAATCAGCCCTGTTGTCAAACACAGTAAACTCTCTCATTAACTCAAAGCCAAAAGTGCATAGTTACAAAAATCCATTCTATAGAAGACTCCTATTTTTTTAGGATTACTATTTTGTCCTTATTTTTGATGTGCATCCATGCTCGCCTCCCTAAATTTTTATCTCCATAAACATTTTAGTCTTACAAGGACCAAAGTGCTAAAAATCAAACCAAAGTGTTTATTGGTCAAACTTAGGTGGTGCTTTTCTAATAATCTCTTAAAAAGGTATTTTTTGTAGATGTGAATTAGCTATACTTATTTGAAAACATCCATTAAAAAAAAACAAAAAAGAGAGAGAGAGAGAGAGTTATAAGAAAAAGGCATCGGTAGTTGCTATGCACAAAAGCTTGTCAAACCACCCTTGGACCCCTATGGTTAAGAATTAAGACTTCAATCCTTGAGGTATCAGGTTTTAATCCTGGAAAGGGAGGATATAGAATTTATGAGAATGAGAAGAGCTACTCCCATTGTGTAGCTCATGGCCCAATGGGCCTCAAAATGGGCCAAAAAAAACAAAAGCTTGCTAGGCAACAAAACCCCCCTAACCTCCACCCTCTCCACCAAAAATGAAAAAAACAAGAGAGGGAGAGAGGGAGAGAGAGAGAGAGAGAGAACAAAAGTAGAAATCAAATTCTCTATTTGAAGTAACCCACAGAGAGTAATGAATAATTGGAATCTCATCCACAACATAAGAAACCTTTACTGGCCACTTAGAGAAGTCCCTTCTACAACTTGTTCATAAACCAAAATGGTGCAATCAACAACATGAATGCAAGAGATAGTGTTTAGTCCATCCTTATTATGCAGAAGATTTTTGCAAGGAGTTGCCAATCCTTTGAGGTGCTATACTCTAAATGCTATTTCAATGGCTCTTTTTGTAGTTGTTAACAAAGGACTAAGATAATAGCTATGGTAGAGACTGTCTCATCTTAACAAAATTCTTAATATAATATGTTTATCAAGTCACCACCTTATCAACATGCGACTAAAAGGCAGTAATAGAGATGATAGATATTATCTCAATTTAACAAAATTCTAAATATAAAATATGTTTTCAAGTCACAACTGCATCAGCATAGAGCAGGCAAGCATTCTCTCATCAGTTTTAAAATGTTACAAAAAGCATACTATAGTTTAAATCCAGTAACATTTAATATCTTTTGTGAACTGTCTATCAGTTCGAACACAAATACCCTTGTACTTCTCCTTCAAGCTTCAAATGACCCATTTTAAAAAATAATACATTATCAATATCCTGCACCTCGCCTAAAAGCTTAAATTTTTAGGTGGAACGGTTTCTTGACATGATATCAAAGCCTTACACGACCAAGTGATCATGAGTTCAACTCTTGTTATCCTCACATTTAATTATGTATTAATTATAAATTCGAGGTTTGTTCATACTTTAGGACCAAGTGAACCTCACTTGTTCACGCAAAAATCCAGCTCACAACCCAATCGAGCTGGGCTTTTGCATGAGGAGGCTTGCTAAAGTATAATATATGATTCAATCTTACTGGCCGCTTAGAGAAGTCTCTTCTACAACTTGTTCAAAAAACAAAATGGTGCAAATTAACAACACAAATGCAAGAGATAGTCTTTAGTCCATCCTTAATATGCAGAAGTTGTTTGCCAAGGAGTTGCCAATCCTTTTGAGGTGCTTTACTCTAAATGCTATTTCCACAAAGGACTAAAATAATAATATAGTAGAGACTGTCTCATCTTAACAAAATTCTTAATATAATATGTTTTTCAAGTCACCACCTTATCAATAGGCAACAGGCAGGCAGCAATAGAGATGATAGATATTATCTCAATTTAACAAAATTCTGAATATAAAATATGTTTTTTCAAGTCACAACCTAATCATCATAGTGCAAGCAAGCATTCTCTCATAAATTTTAAAATATTACAAAAAATGTACTATAGTTTAAATCCAGTAATATTTAATATCTTGTAAACTATCTGTCAGTTTGAACACAAATACCCTTATACTTCTCCTTCAAGCTTCAAATGACCCATGTTAAAATATAACATATAATCAATATCCTGCACCTCACCAAAGAGCTTAAATTTTTTGGTGAAATAGTTTCTTGACATAATATCAAAGCCTTCTTGACCAAGTGACCACGAGTCTAACTCTCGCTGCCCTCACATTTATTTTAGGTTGTTCATACTTTAGGACCAAGTGAACCTGATTTGTTCACACAAAAGTCTAACTCACAGACCAAGTCAGCTGAGCTTTCACATGAATAGGCTTGTTAAAATATAATATATGATTCATATCCTGAACCTCACCTAACAATTTAAATATTTAGGTAACGACCCATCTTACCCAACTTATTTCACTTACTCATGTAAGGTCATTTCACTTAATTATGCAAGGTCTTGGCTTTTCAATATTTCTAGTCCACATTTTTTGAATGGACATGAGTTTTTGCATTAATTGGTGGTTTGAACTTAAAGTAGAATGAATGTTTTGGGACAAAACACAGCTGAGAAGTACCACGAGGTCCCAATTTTTATGCATTGTTTGAGATTTCCATCAGTAATATTCTTATTTGCATTCCACCAAATCAGGTATCTGACTTTTTCAAAATATCTACATATTTGAGTTCGATTCAATTTTCCAAATGTGAGCACTTGTGAAGTAATTGATACTGTGACTTTGTTTTGCCCATTTTTCCTTGTCTTGGTAGGATTTTCTTGAATTGTTCTTGCAATAGTTAACACTTAAATTCTCTTTGCTTCAAATTTCCTTATCATTTAGTTTTCTTCATGTTTAAGGTTGTGCTTAGTTACAAGAACTCTCAGGGTTAAAGCATTGTGGGATGGGTCACAGTTCTTTTGGGCATTTTTTAAAACTTCATTTTGTGGTTATTAAAATTCATGGTATTTTCACAGATTGAACCTTCTAGATGACTTGTAATGATTAGTGAATATGGGTAATAAGGGCATTTTAGTATCATTGTATGATGCATAATGATATTTTTGTAATTATATTGAGCTTCTTAATTATATTGAGCTTCTAGTAGCAGATACCTAATGAAAGAGGTCAAGTGCCACTTGATATAAATAATAGTATATTTTTGCAACATTTTAAAATAAAATATACAACTTGTTACAACAATCTAAATAATGTGTAATGTTACTGCCAAAAAGATGTCTATGTCGATCCCGCCAGCTTACAAAATCTACCTAACACAATTAAACTTAATAAAGAAAATGGCAATCCATAAGCAGGCACCAAAGAAGATGCCAACTTTATACCATCTCACCCTCCTATAGAGTAAATGATCAACTTTATCCTATCTTACTCCCCTATAGAGTAAAAATCATCTCTCTGTATCACCAATGGTACTTGCAAAATAAATTTCAATAGATTCGACCAAGTAGCCTTTAGCCTTTGTTGAAACTCACCTAATGCCTTATGGGACCACCATTCAAGCTATCCAAAACAAAAATTCTTAAATTACTAATTTTAATTTCACTATCCCTTCCCCAAACCCACAGGCACAGGAGTCTCGTGAACTAATATGTCTTTCTTTTAACTGATTTTTTCACCATTTTAAGGAATGATAAACAAAGATGGTGATATTTAATAGTTCTCCAAACCAGCAGACTATTTGGAGCAGGATATGCAGTCCAGCCTTTAGCAGGCTCCAAAATTAGGCGGCATATGATGCTCATGTTATCGTAGTGATGCATCCATGAGACAAAGATTCAACAAATAAAGATTATCTAAGAAAAGCAATTTTAGTGTCTGGGAGAGAATATTCAAGATAAAAATGGAATTAAACCAAAGGGCTTAATTAAAGGATTCTTTCTTGCAAGCAGATATGGAAATCTGATAGTCATCTGATACTTGATTGCAACCAGGTTAATCTAATGCAGAATAAGGAAGCAATCTTTAAGACAAGAGATGTGTATCTAGAACACAAGTATTAGGTTATCTTACTGATTAGGAATTACTATTAGCATCACGAATAATCTTATTTAAGTAGGATTTACATTTATTTTCCTAGTTCTGTTTAATTTACCTTCTGTCCTAGCCATTTAGCTTCAAAAAGGCCATTTCACAATGTTTAAAATTGACTATTGATTTGATTCACAAGTGAAATCTCCTATATGTAGATTCCCACTGTGCTTATTTTCTTTTAATTTTTGTTCTATTTTTGTAGCCAGTCCTACACCATAATCACTTTTGGCATGTAGCATTTTCTCTCATACTTGATATCAAGTGGGTTCGACCACAGATTGTAAAGACCCAACCCTAAGCTTAGATCTAAGCTCAATGTGAAAATCATTTATAACCATCTTGATGGCACAAATTTTGTTGGAGGCCTTTAAGTTGTATTCTCCAAACTACGTGGAGGATACCTGCCTTTGATGTTTTTAAATTGTAGTCCACACATTTGACTTAAGAAAACAAGAAGAAAATACAAAGGCACATTCTCATGACAATCATGTTGTCCTACTTTCAGTTAAACCAATTTCAAAATTTTAGCTGACATCCTTTCATCAATTCAATTCAGCTTTCATTGGCTACAATGGATGTATAATGTGGCTGATGTATTGCAGCTTTAGGATTGCATGTCAATTTGTCAAGTAAAACCAACTAAAGTTGTTGAAGCGAAAGAAAATACGAAACTAACCTGCCAAAAGATGAAATTAGTACCAATGGTTTGAGCAACAGCTTCATTTGCCCAAGTGTCCCGATTAAGCTTCAAAAATCAATATAAGACCAAAAAGACATGAGATTAAACCTTTGAAAATATAAAAATCTCAAATTAATTGGCCATAATAGTAACTTTTAGTTACCATATGTGAGTTGAACTCCTTCATTGATTGCAAGTTAACAAGAAGCCATTTGTCCTCAACAGAAGCAGCACCTTTAGCCTGGATTCAAAACTCCAAAAATTTATAAGAAGGCTTCAAAAACAGAAACAACAACAAACAAACCAATAAAACCATTGACATTTGAGTCCTATGATGATTATAAGTTTATTTTCCATGATTGTATATCAATAGTCCTCAACTCAGTTGACTGAAAGGGAATTCAAAAGACAAATATCAAAATGAAACTCAAACAAGACATTAAATGGAATAGACAAATATACAAGTAAGTCCACACAGATAGGCATGTAATCTCTACCTCAGAAACATACAAAAAATGCGAAATGCACAAGTGGATATGAAGCAAATATATACAGTCATACATAAGTGGAGAAAGAAAGAATACTATATCTACTGTTCTGCCCTTCCTCTCACATGTTAAGTAGATTCCAGTATTCTTTCTTTTTCTCCTCTTTTCTTACCAAGAAAATCTGTATCATTTCAACATTCTGCCATTTTCATTGCCTTATTGTTCCACCCCCCCTCTCCTGATGCACAAAACCTAACACTCTGACAAACAGATGTGTTCACAATTCTTTCCTGCTTTCATTTTTTGGGCATGTTGATATTCTTTTACCCTCAGTCTTCATGTCATTAGCATTAGATTCTATGGCCTTTGCCCTTTTTTTTGGATTCATCATTTCATCTCTATTCCATCAAAGTCCAAGGAAGGAACAAAAACAATCAGAATATGATTATTGACTCTAAATCAGTAAAGATGTTTGTCAAAGGACCAGTAACCCTTCTAGCCTTTTCAAGTTACACCAGACCATCAGGGGGAAATAAAACAGATCAATTCAATTAGGTTCCCCAGATGAATCAACCACAAAATGGGACCAGTTTTGTGTCCAGATCAACCAGTACTAGTCCATTCATAACACTGGCTCCAGTGACCATAACAAAATTGAGTAAAAAAAAAAAAAAACTTATTACAGCAGTGTAGAGAAAATTTTGATGAAAATCCTTTACCTTTTCAAATGAGCCACAGAACATCAGATGAAATGGTGGTCGGTACAAAGACGCAAGGTTATCTCTAGTGCTATCTGCCGTAGATGTAGCACCTTGGTCCGATTCCCAAACCCTAGGACGTCTCATTTCCTCATCAAAGTTACGAAATGCAATCAAGGAACTCGGCTCATGTGCTGGATTTCCCACCCTTGAACTGAGTGAACACAAATAAAGTGGATATTGAGCTAAGCAGTTTGGGAGGGCAAAGGAATCCTTCAAAAAAAAATTTCCCCAGAAACAATAATAAATTGTTGAATTCAAAAGGAGTGATATAAATGTTTCTGTGTGATGAAGGTTGAAAAAACCATTTTGGAACTAGGAATAAAAAAAGTCCACAAGCTTAAATTGTAAGAATGAGGCAATTTTTCTTAGACAGTGTCATCAAACTCAACTTACCCTTAAAACATACTAAGGTTAGTTACATGCCTCTTGCATACAATCTGCTCCTTTTAACACCAAATTTGTGATGTGCTAAATCAATTTTTTATAAATTGTTTAGAAAATTGGAACAGATATCCAATGAGTCAGATGACAAGTTCAAAGTTCAAGTGGACAGCAGCAAATGCAACTAAATGCCTTCCTTGTCTTCCTCTTTTCCATGATATTCAGTTGAAATAAGAAAGACCAAAGAAAAAGAGGGGGGGGGGAACTCCTTGGCATCATTAGAACCACTAGTAATACAAATACTCAACATATATAATTAACAGGAAAAAAAAAAAAGGATTAAGTGTATCAGTGTACATATACAAAAACTTGAAACTACTATAAAAAGAAATTATATCAAATTCCTATGAGAAGGTAGTTAATAGAAAACTTCTATCATCATAACCTCAAGAAATGTATGAAAATAGATGCAACCTTTTCATTTCTTCAAGCTACAAGACAAATATTAAGAATCAGACTCATACCAACAACATGAAATTAGCACTGCAGAAAAAGCAAACTAATTGAAAAATGTCAGAGAAAAACTCAAACTAGATCATCATTATAGGGTAAAATAAAAACTCAAGCAAAAGACTGAGATTGCTCGAATAAAGGAAAGCAAGCTGCATGGATTAAGTGTCAGCATCCTATAGATTAGAAATTATCTCTCACTGTTGAAAAAAAAAAAAAAAAACTTTACTAAAAGAAGGGTGTGAGGGAAAATTGATAACATACTTGAATAACATGGCATCATCATAAAGGGTGTCCCTTACAACAGGCAAAGGAGGACGCACATCCTCTCCAGCATCTTGTCCAGTTTTCTCATTCTCAAGGTCCCCCAATTCACTGAAACAATGTGAAGAGAACAAACGTTTAAAACATGCAAATGACAAGCCAAGTTATTAGAAACAAAATTAAAACTACGATATACCCAGTATTTTGACCCATCAAGGGATTAGAATTATCTGTTGGTGGAGAACGTAATGGAGATGAAAGTGTTCCGCCTTCATTTCCCACGTAGAATAGTTGAATAGCCTCCTCCAGCTTCCAACTAGTGGCCTGTTCCACCATCAACTTCCTTGTAAGACACACGTAGACTAATAGATGCTTTAACAACGAAAACAGACGCACTTTGCCACGATTCAAAAGGCACACAATGCTAAATCAGCAGATATCAAACAGCATACATTTAGATCATTAGCATTTGTTAACATTAACATCAGACCATCTTTCGAGTTAAAGCATGCCAAGATAAATTGTGTAACACAATGCCAATTTATTTAGGATCTAAAATCGCGGATGCCCTCATCCAAAAGCCAAAAGTAATCACCTACACATAGTTTTTTTTTTTTCCTTTTTTTTTTTACTGATTTTCAAAAAAAAAAAAAAACCCATTAAAAGTCAATTCATAGAATCAAGAAGGAATAAACAAAAAAAAAAAAAAATCAGCAAAACAATATGAAAGATCCAAATTTTATCATTGCAAGATGGAACAAGAACGAGAATTTCAGCAATCTGAAAAAAACTTTCATACGAAGCCGTTCCACCACATCATGAATTACAAGATTCCACTTATTACTTTATTTAAAAGCCAAAAAAGAGTTTTTTTTTATTAAAAAAAAAAGGGAGAAAAGAAAGGGACTTTTTAGGAGAAGGGTATGCGTTAATACCTGCAAAAACTGCATGGCGGTGTCGGCAGTCTGGCCTACAGCGATTTCGAGGAAGGAAGAGACCATTCTTTCCTTATCATTGGCCGACAACATTCCATCCATCCCCTAAAAACAAAGCTCAAATTTTCTGCTGAGATTTCCGTAATTCACAAACAATTGAACTCTCAGCGAGACCAAAACAAAAAGCACGGCGTACCTGCTAGGAACCGGCGGCGGGGGGACGAACAATGAGGATGGGGCTTCTGGCTTATGTTTGCTTGCTTGCTTGCTTTCTTCTTGTCGAAAGAGAGTGTTGTTGTTTTTTTTTTTTTTTTTTTTTTTTTTTTTTTTTTTTTGATATATAAAGAAGAAGAAGAAGAAGAAGAAGAAGAAACAAATTAAGTTTTATGTCGCCGAGACGCCTCCCTCGGGGGCTTTGGTGGGAGGGGCGCGGGCAGGCAGTAGGCTGCTGAATTTGCTGAAAATCTCATTGGCCGTTCCTTTTTAAGTTCAGATGCAAATGGGATGACCGTCATACATAAAGGTTGCTCGTGGTGGGCTTTCCGTCTGCCCCCATCGGCCCTGCCTGCTGTGCTGACGATACAACAGGCTTAGCCTTAAAGTTTTGAGGTCCAACTCCTTTAGGCTTAAAAGTCCCCATGTCCACCGATACTTGGAAATTGTTTTTTTTTTTTTTTTTTTTTTTTTTAATCTCCGCAGTCGAATTGGATTTGGGTTTCACCCCGAGTGAACAAAATCAACCGAATCACTTATTATTATTATTATTTATTGACGTTTGAACTCAATCTCTCAGTAAAAAAGATCTATTATTTTAATAGTGACAATTTCAAGTAATTTTTCTCATATTTAATAATAATATATTTATAAATTGTAATTTATTTAAAAATAAATATTATTATAAAAAAATTTAAATTTAATTTACTAATGCCAAGGATGGCTGGTTTATTTTTTGAGTTGGAACTTGGACTCTTATTATTAAAACAATGCAAAGCAGTTTTGATGTTCAATATTGTTTTTGGAATATAATGCAACCCTCTAAACACACAGCTAATTGAAAAATATGCCACTATATGGTTCGAGTTATCTGGACTCTATAATACACCTTAATCATTAAATATTCATTCAAATAACCCTTTTTTTTTTTTTTGTTCCATTTTAAAATTTTCAAAACTTAAAAGAAAAAAAAAATCATTAAAAGTAATTCTCAATTTTGCTAGCACAACACCCCCAATTTGCTTAAAACGTAAAATACAATTATAAAAATTGAAATAAGAGATTGTACATTTAACCCACACAATCTTAAGTTTGTTATATATATTTATTTTTGTGTTACATGTTCTTTTTTTTTTTTTTTTTTATAATTACTAGACTTGCATGTAAATTTTTGGTTTGACTATAAATAGATGGGTGATGATGAATAAGGTCATGATGATTGGTGATGGTGGTTTTCATAGAGCAGTTTGTGACCTACAATAATATATATATATATAAAAGATATTGTGTTGTAGTTGAATGTCAGCATTATAATGCCTAAATCTATGGAAACTCATTGGAAGAATAGATAAAGATTGGTATGTTAGACTTCCCTGACAGGGGTGTGATCATTTAGTATTTGTAGTGTCATTGGCAGAGACTCCCATTGTTGGCAGAGGAGTGTACGATTGAGGAGGCATGCCAAAGCTTCATGGCATGTAGCTCTGTCGTCTTCCTCTAACATGTCTACTGCCATGAGTAGTAGAGCTGGGAGAGGCCTTACCAGGGATGGTAAACCGACACCTTGCAGGAGGCATGGAGCTTAAGGCGGCACCTATACTAGGTTCGGAGATACGAGCGTCCCCAAGGGTGAGCTAACATTTGATGAGATGTTGGGGTAGAAGAGAGGCGGAGACAATGAATGGCCATCCAAATGGGTACGGAGTAGAAGCTCCATGGTTTTCCGTTTGTAGGGTAATAATTGGATTGGGTCTTTAGAGCCTGCGGCGAGCTCAGTCGAGGCTTTGTCCTTTACCAATGATGTCAATTAGGTGGTGACAAGCGGTGAGCTAACATTTGATAACATGTTGGGGAAGAGACAACAAAGTGCACACCATGCTCAAAAACATTTGAAAAAGTTATAGAAAGTACCCGGCAATGTCAACGACGAATGGTCATGCTTCAGCTAACTTGCTATGTTTTTCATCCTTTCACGTTGAGATATTGTTGGACAAGTCTCTATGCAAGAATACACTTAAAATGGAAGGATTTATCATGATATTGTTCTCATGGGTCTACGAGCTTTCACTTGATTTTGTGAAAAATTAACAGCTATAGGTCAATCAAAAGGCTTCCACCCTTCTATTGTGAAAGAATAAGTATAATACATATTGGGTCAAAATAGGGAAAGTTGCCTCGTTAACTTTTATTGGATTGGCTCTAAAGAGACAGTATCATGACCATAAATTACAGGTTTCTCCATAAATTATGAAGAATCATAGATCGTGTCCTTATTTTAACGTAACAATTTTTTTAAGTTTCCTTTTTTTCAAAAAAAAAAAAAAAAAAAATCACATCTATATTACTAATTTTTTTTCACCATTTGGTAGTCCTATGCATCACGGAAGAAAAGATTGACTACACAAAAAAAAAAAAAAAAAAAAAAAAAAAGTGTTAGCTATGTGTTCCTTCGATATGAAGTTTATATTTGTGTCAACTGGCTGGGAGGCAACAACTCATTCCAAGGAAGGTAACCCATTAGCTCTATATGTTAACTATAGTTATATGAAGGCAATTAGTTGACCTAAGTTTTATGTTTATATTACCAGAGCCATTTTAGGTTTAAGATTTTTTTTTTTTTTTTTTCTGGGATGCATATTTTCTTTTACTGCCTAGTTGATTACTTAAACATATAAAGTTGTCTATTAAGAACCACTTCATCCAAAAATTTAAATTTTTAGGTAAAATAATTTCTTAATGGTGTCTATTATCACTTAAAGAGAGCACTTAACACATGCTCGTCAAATAGCTAAAGTAGAGGCAATTGATGTAGTAAAAAAGAAATTTTCAATTAAAGCTAGTAACAAGAAGCTCATTACTCATATTGCGTAGAAATACCTCATAAGAATTAATATTTTTTTTTTTTTTTTATAAATTATATTATAATTTATTTATCTATTTTATAATGATTTTAATTAATTTATTTATAATTTCGACTAATTCCGGTAGCCAACCATAAGGCCTTTGTTTCAATAAATACACCCTTTTGTAATTCACTCGAATAATCCTCTAGAGGATTTAAACATAGAGGAAGGTAGAAATCACAAAACTTCAAAAAACCTCTAAAAACCCTAGCAGAGAAAGAAGATTACCGACAATTAAAGCTTATTTGAGCGCACCCCCTCTTATATTTACCAACTACATACGGCTTCTAATGGAAAAAATTAATTACTTGCAACACTATCCTTACGTGTTCCTCTGGAGAGCAACTGAGAGTTTTAATTAGTCTTATATAAATGATAAATAGTGCATACCGGCTTGAGTGTTTTTTTTTAAGCATTTTCGATACCCTTAATTTAGGTAATTTAATTTCCTACTACAAATTTATTTTCGATCCATTTTCTTCATGCGCCTAAAATATCGGATGCTTCCATACATAGATTATAAGAAACCGAGACGGTATTTTCTTTCACCCCTCGCTTCAAATCCACACAAAGTACAAGTTGGCATGGAGAAGCACAGGAAATCAAGCAATTGCTCTGCTGCCAAACGCAGAACTGACTAGACGCACGGTTTGCGGTTAAATCAAACGCCGGAAGCGAACAACGGCCTTAGCATTTCACCGTACAGACAAAAGCAGTTGATTGTAAGGCAAACAAACAAGAACCCAAAAACTTGCCTTTCACGGTCACTAGATGATTCCAAAAGATCAAAATGCTTGCTGGTGAAATCAAAGCTGCCAGTCTATAGGAGGAACACCAAGCGTTCCAAAAGCTTGTTCGTGCCAGAGAAATGCCTGACCACATATAATGTTAATATAGAATATGGTTAACCAAGGTATTGTGCTTCTGTATCAGAAGGTGAAAAGAAATGAAAGCAAAAGTACCCCCTCTAAATTACAGGTTAAATATCTGTCGCGAGAGGAGGAGGGGGGGGGGGGGGGCAGCCTCTACCTCAATTCCCTAAACACACTTTCTTCAGATTGACATCATTTCCATTATTCAATAACCCTGTACACCATTTTCCTTTTCTTTTTCGTTTTTGGATTCAAATTAATGATGTCTGTTGCAAGCAATGAGAGGGTAATCAAAGAAAAAGAAAATTTATGCCGTCCATCAATAATTATGCTGTCATTCAACATAATTTCAGCAGTCCGCAGCAACAAAAATCACACAATATATATGTAAAATGCATCAGTAATTTCCACCAGAGGGTTACCTAAGATCTATATGTCCGTTCTCCACCCCCGTTCTCTCTCTCTCTCTCTCTCTCTCTCTCTCTCTCCCACACGTGCACACACACACACAGAAATATAAAAATCAAGTGTCAATTTTTTTCTACCAAAAAAAAAAAAAGAAAAAAGAAAAAAAGAAAATGTTTATTTTCCTGTAAAGCCAGGTTAGCAGTAAATACTTTTAGTTAAACGTAGAATTTCAATTGTATTTCACATTACCACTTTTGTAGACAGATAAAACAATAAACATGTAAAAGGCATTAATTGCACCAAGTATGCAAAAGGGTGACAACAGAAGCATATGGCTGGCATCCTTAGGAAATGATTAGACTTCTTTAGTATAGATTGTTTACAGTTTTGAATCTTGTTATCACATAACCTAGTGTAGCTTATTTGGCTTCTTTTAGTTCATATTTTTCCTACTGTAAAGTATGTGATCAACTATTGGAATACCAAAATGGGGGTCCTCTACGCCTGCACCCATGTATACCTCACAAAAATCTCACCAAAAAAAAATTGATAAAAGAAGCCACACCAGTAGACTTGTACTGAAATTTCCCACAAATGCTTTGCCATTTTGTCATGCTAATCAGTCATCACAATGTGCCCATCCTAATCCTAAGAATCCTACATAACCAATATCAGAGCTATCAATTGAAAAAAAAAAAAAAACAAAGTAGATGCACTTTTTGATCTATTAGTGAATAAATTTATTGCAAAACAATTCAACCAACCTGCAGCCAAAGAAGCCTCTATTTGCAGACAAACCAGAAGGATGCGCTGCCTTGAGAATGTGATGCTTTGTCTCATCAATTAACCTGTGCACCATCCTTATTATAAAAGGAAAAAGTCCACTAATCTTCCCAAGTTATTTATCAAACAGAACTTTTGAGTGGCGCATTATGTAAGCTTTCAATGTTAGTCTACAACAAAGTAATTTCATGGTGCATATGGCTCACGTTGGAAAATTAGTCTACCTTGAATAAACTAAATGAATGATGAACAAAATTAAGGATGTTTTAATCCAAAATCTTGCTGGATGTAAACAGAGAATCTGAATTATTGTAGTATAAGGCCAGAAGAAATAGTATGTCTCTAGAAAAGAAAGGAGAGGAAGGGTGAGGGGAAGAGTGAACTAGGAACTAAACCTACAGCATTCAAACTCAATATTACACCATAAAATTCTCAACAAACACACATTTAAGGCCTTCTAGTAAGAATTAGGGATCTCCAATACACAAGCAATGGTACAATGTTTGAATGTTCCTTCATCAGGATAAATATCAATTTTAAAGATTTCAGCAAGCTTTATGTTTCTCCAGAGATTTTTAATGCAAAGGACAATTTCAGTGTAACCCGTTAAGAATTCTAGGTGAAAAGCCTGCAAATTTCCAATCAACATATAGAAGAACATTGGTTCTCTTGTTTTTAAGTGCCTCAGAAATGAAGATGACTTTTTTTGGAAGAGCACTTTGCACCTCCAACTCAACAAACTTTAATTTTTTAGGAGGGAGAGAATAGATGGCACCTCTGTTGAAAAGTTAAATAAGCAATATTTTCAAGTTTGGAGGCCAAGAACTGCAGTTATTAACCTCTATCAACAATAGAGACACTTTGGTTGACAAAGAGATACGCATTGATCAAAGGAAATTTGTCCTTGGGTAGTTCTCTCATTTGCTTATGGCTACTTTACTTTTAGATGATCTAGGGAGAGAAGTAACCACATAATTACTTTATAACATAAGAAGAAGAAAAAGATTTGAAATTCAGGTTTTCTGGTAATTTAAAAAGGCTATAAATATATGCTTCTGCACACAAGCATTCTGTGATGAAAATTACATGCATCTGGCAGTGTGTGCAGGAGCATATTTCAGATAGAGAAGAATGAAGTGAAGAGATGAGGGGCAAGAGCAATAAGTAAAGCTTCTAGGGTATCCTTTTCATGTGTAAAGTGGCTAGCAATAAATCCTGAATATTGTCTCCTCAAAAGACTTTTTTACACTATTAGCATTGCTGAGCCTAAAATGGAAGTACCTTGATTTCTTTTGAGCAGAGTTTCCCCATAGGAGAAAAACAACTCCTTCCTTCTTCTCTGAAATTGTATTAATGACAGCATCAGTGAACTGCTCCCATCCCTTATTAGCATGAGAATTTGCCTGGTGACTCCTGACTGAGAAGAAACAAAAGAAAACAATAAGTGGCAGAGATGACATACCAAGAGAAGGCAAGGACATAAGAAAAAAAAAAATACCAGTCCACTGGCCCAAAGCAATTGCATATTTCAACTGAACAAAAATTTTGCAACAAATATAGGATTTAAGTCCCTAAAGGAACAATAAAAAGGTTTTATGCCATTGTATAGTGCTTGAGTAAGAAAATATCAGTATGCAAAACACTATCATTAGCAACAGAAGAGGGTCTCATGGTGAAAATCAATTGATGAGAAGAAAAAGATTAGTCCTCCCCTGAATTCTTACCTAAAAGTTTTCAAGCAGAAGTGAAGCATCATACTTTACCCTTATTTATAATGAAGAAAATCAAAACGACAAAGTTGTCACTGCTAACAGCTTTCCCCACCTTATTATAGTCATCAATTTTGGGAATTTATGAATATTTTATTAATATTGGACAGTTTTCAAAGCTCATTCATATGCCATGAGGAAATGAAGTTCAGACATTTAACTATCTGTTTTTACTTAGTGTTTGCAATATGCAGGGTGGGAGATGGCTTTTTGACCATGTGGTTTTCATCATGTGACAGCATGTTATATATCATGATGAGCTACTGGCTTGGAGAGGAATATATTGTTCTACAGAGAAAAGTAAAATACACACAAGCACACAAACATATATATGTCAATCCCTCTTGCTATATTTTGGTTAACCTGGAGGGAGTAAAGTAGCATGGCCTTTAAGAGAGAGGGAAACTCTGTCTCAAGCCTCAAGGGTTAGAATTCTTAGGTTTGGATCATTAAACAATTCTTTTATATTGCCAGGGTGATCGTAGACTATGTTGATTCTCTTCCTTCTATATAATTTGCTTTTGCACAATTTTTGGGATTGCGTATGTAACATGATATTGAATATCAGCTGATAACCTAGGCATAAGTCTGTAGAACATGGCAAACATGCTTAGGAACAATAATAGCAGCATAGCATACATTTGCCCAAGTATTTTGGAATTTTTTTGCTACTTGCTCTTTCTTTGAACAAAATTGTAGGTAATAATTATTATAACAACATTCATTTACTAGCATGAAGTAATCCAGAAAAATAAATATTAAGATCCAAATATGGGATAATGAGAAAATTCTTTTGAATAAGAAGAATCTCACCAGTAAGCACAGAGTTCAGCAAAAGAACACCCTGCAATTTTGGAATTAATTAATTAGAAAACAGAGAATGTCAGCTATAATTTCTTTTTTAAAAATAAAACAATATATTTATCCAATGATAGAAAGTGCACTCATAATATTATAAATAAATAATGAACTCACTATTTTGGCTTTGCAGATGGTAAACACATAAAGCCAGTAACTTCAACTACTTAAGCATTTTTAGATCTCTTATCCAATGAATATAAATTGGTTAGTCCTAAAACATTAGATCATGGCATTTCATAAAACAAGAAATTCTATATAAGAAAAAATGTACAATTTTACAAAAGAATTCATGTGTTGAACTTTAAGCAACATTAGGAAAGTGAGTATTTTTTGGACTTGGGGGTTAGGAGCTGAATTGTAGAAAAGACACTAGATAACACCCTAGAACCAGTATGAGAAAGGATTTCAATGCTTTCGGGCCACAATGTCAACCATAGCTTGGCCACTAAAGCTGAGAGGCTTATAGATGATCCCCATGTTTGTAGGATAGCGTGCTCCAAAGGTCATTAGGATTTCCTCACCTGTTCTATAACTTCTTAACATTTGAAAGTACAATCCATTGCCTGTTCATACCATGCAGTGACTACCACCTTCACATGTATGACACATCTTATTGGTTTTTTGACCTTACCAAATAAACTGTGTCAACTTAATTTAAAGCATCTTTTCATGCTTTCTATCTTGACTGAACTAACTTCTACCCATGATAGCACTGGAACAGATGAAGTTAACCAATTCCCCTGAAATCTGAATTAAAATGACAAAGAACCAACAAGTGTATCAGTCAAGGAACATATATACCTGAACTAAGACTAAGCCCTTTTGTCTTTAACAGAGTGTGATAGATAAATCTTGCATGATTTTAAGCCAATGTCATCTTTAAAGGAAAAATAAAATTCAAACAACTCTAGCTTCTTCTTCCAGTTGAAAATCTCTCAGACAATTAATTTTACTTGTTTTAGGAAACCTATAGAAAAACATGGAATAAAGAAGGAAAACTTTTCATAGAATGAAAGCAGCAGCTTTCCAGTCCATAACAGCAAAGCTCAAGAAGAGAGTTGCTCCTCTTACCAGTCATTGCTTTGTTCTTTTTTTTTGATTTTTGGTGGGGGTGTGGGAGGGAGAGGAAATGAAGCTCCAAGTCCTCGGTTAATAATTCCTCACTCCACTAAATATGTGGACAACTTCTTCAATTTTGTGAAAAAACAAAATGGTTTTCATTCTAGCTCACTTAACAGCTTTCTTGATCCCAATATAAAGACTGATCTTTAAGAAGAGAACTACACTGAGACAGTAAAGCAGCGTGACTTATAACAAAAAAAAAGTCTAATTAGCTTGGGGAATGATTGCAGAAATACCCACAAATTTTCAGAATTCAGTTGTAATAACTATAAATAACTGTAATCCCGAAAAAAAAAAAAAAAAAAAGGAGAGAGAGAGAAAGACGTATTCGAAGTAAGAAAATCATCCTCCATGCATCTAATGTATTTTAGAAATGCCAAAAAATAAGGAAAAAAAAAAAACAGAAAAGAAAAACCTGAATGGCCCAGCGTTCAAGATTGCCATGAGAGGGAATGGAACAGCCAATGTCCTGCTGAAGCTCTTTGAAAATGTTAACAAGACTCGAAGGGGGATTGACTCCCTCAGGGACAGAGAAGGAAAGCCCCATGGCTTGACCAGGGCCATGGTAGGGGTCCTGGCCGATAATAACGGCCTTGACATTGTCAAAGGGTGAGGAGTTGAAGGCATTGAAGATCAACTCTTGGGGAGGATATATAGGCAAACCGCCTTTAGTAATCTCATTTTCAAGGAACTTGCAGAGGCTCTTGGCGTAGGGCTTTTGAAGCTCACCAGGAAGCGCCTCCAGCCAAGTCTTCTCCACCAACAGCTCCTCCACTGGAACGTAACCCACTCCCGAAGCTGCTGCGCCATCAAAACACGATCGATTAACAATCCCTAGTAAACAGACCAAAACTCTCTTCTTTACTCTTATTTTTGGCGGGCGCTAGTGTGTGTGTGTCTTGTTGTGTACCTTTAGAATTGGAGACCAAATGGGAGCAGATTTTGAGGTTGCGCTTCGATTGGGCGCGCAGCTTGTTGAGTTCAATGCGTGACCTCTGGTGGGCAGTGAGGGCAGCGGCGGCGGCAGGGAGCTCAGGGGAAGCGGAATCCGAGATTGACGAGTGTTGTTGTTTTGCAACGCAAAACACAAAGGGCTTCTTCTTGGATTCGGAGTTGGAGGCATCATCCAGTACTGCGAGCCTTTGGCGCTTCTCGTGGGGTTGCAGTTGCCATAGATCAACCAGCGTATTCTTCGTCTTCTTCCTTCCAGATCCCGATTTCATTTTTCCTTTCTTCTTCTTCTCTACATCTGCAAAGTACATTTGGCGCTGCCCGCCCGCAATTTTCCCGCCCGGCCCCCGCCCCGGTGGATCCGTGCTTCGAATTAAATTCCGCCAAACACTACTTACTGTTATTTTCATCATTTTTCTTATTGTTATTCTTATTCTTATGATGTTTTTATTACTAAAAACTCCACCAAAAAGCTTGATGTGTATTAAAAAAAAAAATTAACTTAGAACGCTACGTGAAATAACAAAAATAAAGTAACTATTTTGGTTTAAATTTAAATAAAATTTTCTCCTTAATTTTCTTCACACTTCAAATTCTATCTTAAAATTGTGTTTAGATTCTAACTACTAACATTTTCTACTCAATCATATAATTAAGGTCTGTTTCTTCTTCATTCTCAAAAACTACTGTCACCTAATTACTCGAAAGCTCTCACTTTTTTTTTTTTTTTTTTTGAAATTCAAAAGCCCGTTGTGGAATTTAAAATATTAAATCTTGATATTTGTTATTTTTTATTATTTTAATTTCAATTTTTTTCAAATGATTTATCTTAAATTTATTTTTAAAGATATTCTCACATGGATTTTGCACCATCGATGTTATGTATTTTTCTTTTTTCTATTTTGCTAATGTGACGAAATCCAGCACAATTTTTGCACCTACTACACAAGTTCCCAACTCTCCACCGAGCACCATCAATGGCTAAAGACATCTCCAACATGTAGGGTTTCTTCAAAAACACAAAAATTACAAAGGGCCAATAGATGGGATCCGAGTTTTCTTATTAAATTCTTATCGTTACAATCATGCCCTTGCAAAAGCATTCGTGATGGGTAAATCAAAATGCCATAAGCAGACGAGAAATTCCCACTCAATCAGTAAAATACAATGACAATAAAAAGTTCAGTTTAACAGGTGAAAGGGAAAGGAACTCATAAGCCTACTGGAAAAAGTACTCCACAGAAGTTGCTTCGTTGCTCCAATAAATATGAGAATCCTAAGTAGTAAGTTTTTCCAGCGCTTAGCAAAATCTATCACTTACGAGAATATTGCACCAATTTTCTTAGCAAAGTCATCCCCATCCTCACCATCTACATATTCCTCTTCACCATCCACATTTTCACCCACTTCGGCATCTGCATTTTCGCCCTCTTCGTAAGCGTAGTCCCCTTCATCACCCTGCTCATATTCATAGTCCCCATCTCCCTGGTGTTCTCCCTCAAACTCATGGTCTTCTGTTCTATCCTCAACATTTATTCCATCTTCAGTATCAAGCTCATTGAAATTATTTTTCTCAGAAGATTGGCCATGAGAAAATTCAATGTCTTCTGCTGCAGCTCTAACACCAGCAACTGTTGCAGGAGTAGATTCTTCCTTATTCTTGAGCATATATCTGTTGACACTGTCCTTTGCAACTGAAGGAAGGAGATATTGAGCCTCTGCAAGGGCTGCATTATCGAGGCTACCAACAAAGCTTTCCTCAATCATTTTCTGATTATGATCGTCCTTATTCACATGTGGCATTCCACTACCTGAAGCAGCTGCTTCAGCTTCTCTTTTTCTCTTCAGAATCTCACTAAGAGGCATAGGCCCTTCAAATGAAAGATCACCATCTGAAAGTAGATGACTTTCTATGTGCTTCTGATTTCCAAATGATCGTTGTGTCCTACCCTCTCCATTCCTTGCAACTTTCAACTCAGCAAGACTCTTTGGACCAGCAAAATCAGTACATGTCTCATCCATTATTTCCCTTTTCAGGCGGGGTCGTCTAATATCTCTCCCCTCATTATTGTCATCCTCTTCTACTCTGGGTTTTATTCTATCATGAAGTCTCCCTTGATGGGAGATCTGTGGCCTGCCAGGTGACAACCTACCCCAAAACCTACCTTCATTTATTTCTTGTTCTGTGTGCAAGTCATTAACACTGTTGGGAGATTTTCCAGGAAGCTTGATTCTACCACGCAAGCGACTGTGAATGGACCTATTGTGCGAGGGTAAATGATGCAAATCTCTTCCTGAGGATCCCCCAGAAACTCTCCCCTCCCTGTGGTCATTATGGATAGAATCATGACTGACAACTGATCTCAAGCCATTAACTCTCCGTCGTTTTGATAAAAGGTAACGCAGATCTGACTCACTAATATGTTCAGGGCTATTAGATTTTGTATAGCCTCTCCCTTCCAGATGAGCTGGCCCCATTAGCATCCTCTCTGAAGAAGCCCTAAGATGCTCCCAAGCATGCTGCCCTTGTGTTTGTTCATAGGAATCATAGTCTTCAGGATTTATTGAATGGTAATTGGTAGTATGACCAAGCTCAAATTCATCCATTGTATCCAAGTTCCTTTCATCATGATATCTTTTCTTGCCATATTGATCTTCAGCCTGATAGTAATCTGAGTCTCCCAAATCATCGTCCACAAGTACATCAAAACCAGGAGATGACTCCTTCAAAAATTCATCATAATCCTTACTGTTCTGAAAACTTTGATCATTAGCAACCTGTGAAAGATGCAAACTGTTAGAGAGACCAGAATTTCTGTTCACAAGAGGATTATTTGTTTCCTTATTTCTGGAAACCTCATCATCCATGAGTTTCAGTGGCAAATCATTTTTCTCAGTGCCTATATTTTTTCTTGGTGCAACAATTGCCGTGTTTGATGAAGTTTTAGCTTCAACAGGTGCTTCAACTGGCTTTAAGGGCATCCTTTGTTCTTGAGTGCACTTTTGAAGGCCACCAAAAGTGAACTTTCGAGATGGGGATTCAGAACTTGGGTTAGAAGCTGTCACTTGAAGAGCTTTATTAGTGGTATTACTTGGTCCATGTAGGAAAGCACATCTGTCACCTTTTAAGCAGAGCCCCTTCTGGAAGAAAATGCAGGGCACTGCTTGCTTGCCTGAAGAGTAGGCCATTTGTGTTGCACATGGCACGGCAGTATGTAAAGCAGGCAAGGATGATCCAACAGCAGCTGCTTGGGATCCTCCAAATAAGCCATCAAGAGGCTGAAATGAGAACATATAATATGTAACATCAATAAGTTTGCACATATAATATTTTTTAAGAAAAAAACTAAATAATTGCTCATTGAATAAATCAAAAATGGATATTAGAGGCCATTAGACTTACTGGATGTCGAAACCCACACTTTTGATTCAAACAATTTCCATTCAACCAGAAATAACAATCCCTGGGGTTAACCCGGGCATATTCACTGTGGCGATATTCACATTCACTTCCCTGCAAGCACCAAACATCAACAGGAAATGTTATTAAGTGCTCAAAATCAATTTAAAAATTTAATTCTTTTGGCATTAGGTACACATAAAAACAGACTGAGTTCACATTGTATAATTTGATAGGGGTCCAAAATCAAACAGAGCAACACACAACAATTGCAAAATGGTGAATCACTCAGATGCAAAAAAAAAAAAAAAAAAAAAAAAAAAAAAAAAAAGACAAAAAGAAAGAAAAGTCAATGCATGCTTTAGGTAGACCAATGGTCCATGCAACACCATAAATTTATATCACTCAGATTATGCAGAACAATGGCCTATGTGATGCAATGATTTTGTATCACTATAAATTCCATAAAAATCAATTAAAATGAAAATGAAAAAACCAACTAAAATATTCAACGAGAAGATTTAAAACTTCAAAAAAAAAAAAAACAAATCCTACAAGACAGTAGGAAATTGTGTTGTGCATACTTCTGCATCATGAAAAGCATCCTTTTATTCATGCCCATCGGAGTTGAATGATAGATATTGTAAAAGAGCAAGCGGTCAAAAAGTAATGTTTAAGGATTACTGCCTTTTTTTCACTGGAGAAGAACATTGAGAAGCAGTCTTAAACATTTGACTTCTGGAAAACAAAACTATTGCAGATTATTTGGATTTCATAAACACTGTCATTAGCCATTTAAAATACAAAATATAAAAACAGCCCACTTTATAGCCATGCAGTGAACATAACCGCTAGAATTGTCCTATTGTTAAGAATTTTAAGGTTGATAACAAATTGTGCCAAAAATCTTTAAGGGGACACCAACATTTTGTCTTTTTGGCAGCCTACAAGTGCCAAAGCTATTCAGTGGTTAGATATAGCTTGCAGCACTGGTAACATGAAGGAGAGAGTGGGGTTCAACTGAATCACACATGATTGACCAATTGTAAGATTTACTAATATAGCAGTTGGGTACGGTGACTCTGACTCCCAAAGTCATACCCCAAGTTTCAATTCTAATAGACAACACATACTGAAGAAAGCACAGATCATGCTATCACTAAACCTAAAAGAAAAAAGATCACAGATATCAAAGATAATTTTTTTTTTTTCGCGAAAAAAGAAACATAAAAACTGAACAAAAAGCCACAGAACACATGGAGAATGTTAAACTTAAACATACTAATTCAAAATAACCGTAGCACAAAAAAGATAAAAAGAAAAAAAGATTCGCTGGGGTTTTCAAATTCAATTGACATGCCCTAATCTCCGATCCAAATACGCAAAGATCTTATAATAAACCAAAATTAAAAACAAAACCCATGTCCAAAGATCAGCAAAAACTGTGTTAAAGCACCAAAGAGAAATTCAGCGAATGGAGACAAAACAAAAGTAAAGATTAAAAAATAGTGGTAATAGTGAGAGGGAAGGAGGCAGGGAAGGGAACCTTTTTGCAAGTTAAAGGAGAGGCAAGAAAATAAACGCAGTCGGTGTTCCTCTTCAAGGCCTCTTCTTTTGCAGATGTAGATGATGGTACGGTTGCTGTTGCTGTTGTTGTTCCAAGTTGTTGTTGCTGTTGTTGTTGTTGTTGTTGTTGTTGTTGTTGTTGTCGTCGTTGAGTTGCCGTAGCCATGGCGGCGATTGCTCGTCCGTAGATCCACACACTAGGGTTTCAGATCCAATCCGAAGAAGAAACGATCGAGCAATTGATAATCTTTGATTCTTTACTCTCCAATCCAAAAGCCTTGAGTGTTCTTCTGGTAAAGAGAGAATTCAAACAGAAGAAGGAGAAAAGGGACGCCGCCACCGCTGCTGCTGCTGCCGCCGCCACCGAGACAGGCTAAGAGACTAAGAGGGTTATATGCTTTCTGAGGTACAAGTATGCTGGAGTGCCTGTCACGCGTGTGGATTGGCACGTACGTATGTGCAAGCTGGAACGATTAGCTTGCTCCTTTTTTCAACATTAAAAAAATAAAAATAAAAAATTGCTCCTTTTTGCATATATATTATTACTAATTCGCTTTAGGCGCAGCATTTTGTCCCTGTCCAACAATTATAATTTATTATCTCTCACAATTCCCTTTTATAATTAAAATTTTAAATTTTTATTTTTAATAATTTAATTTTTTAAACTTATGTAAAAAAAAAAAAAATTATTATTTTTATTATTAATTTATTATTTAATAAATCTGTTAAAAAAATTATGATTTATTAAGAAAAAACTTTTGAGAACCCCTTAAAATTTTGACATGTTAGCTAAATACCCTGACGAGTCAAGCAGGTGTGCGCCTCTCTGACACGTCTTTGTAATAGTGAAACGACGCTGGGTTGGGTCATTTGTGCTGCAGCCATTGAAGTCATTCGTCCTTGCATGAGCGCGAGGATGCAGCTGTGGGGACATGTATCCTATAGGTTAGACTGGCATGGCCATCCATTGGAGGGTTGTTTAGATAGGTTGGGCTTCTGTCGGTTCCCATGTCGCATCATTCGAGTCCTCTTGTCCTGTTGGTCTGCATGGTTTTGGAAAGGTTAGGCCACGAGGCTTTGCCGATTGTGAATTAGAGGTGAGTTTGACTGTGTCTAAATTAAAATTTAAAAATTTGTATTAAATAAAATTATAATTTAATTTATTTTATTTTAAAAATTAATAATTAGATTAATTAATTAATTAGTTAAATTATAAATTGATAAATTAATTATAATTTTTATTTAATTAATTTAAAAAATTTATAAAAAATTATAAAAATAATTTTTTATAATTTAATCTTCTTAAAAAAGTATATTATTAAAATTTTTTTATATATTTAATATTAAATATTAATTTAATTTTAAATAAAAATAATTAAAATAATTAAATCTTAAATTATTAAATTTTTCAATTCAATAACTAATTTTATTATTAAAATTTTGACGTATGACATAAAAGAGTTTAACGCAGACGATAAACTTTATTAATAAAGTAAGAGTTTATAAAGGAATGGGTATACCCCCGCTAGCCCAATCCAACCACAGACATGTGGTAGCGCCCAAGCTAAAGCCAAGCAATGAAGTCCTCCATCCTATCTACTCCATTTTTTGGCAAGGGCATCCACAACTGCATTAGAAGCTCTCTCTATGTTCAAAATATCCCAGCTGTGGTTGTTCATAAAAGCCTCCATACACCGGAATTCACTCCACAATTGCTAAGGTCCAGTGGATGGACTTTTCACCCTCAAAGGCAACGACCATAGAATCCGATTCAATGACGAGATGCGGCGTTCCCATGATAGCATAGACAGAAAGAGAAATTTCCATAACATTCTCAATGGCTGGGAGTTCAGCAACGTTAGACTCATGTGTACCAATAAAACATCAGACCCCTTACAGCCTACATGTGTGTATTTTTGTGAATAACGCAATAGTACATATCAAGTAATAATAGATATTTTTATATAATAATATTTGCTTAAACTTATATTAATAATTTTTATTAAAATTATTAAACAATAATATATAAAAATTATACAATATATTTAATGTGTAATCGGATTCATGCTGTTGTGTCTGTGAAACCTAACTTGTCAATATATATGTAAGAGCAATCAAGGTGAAGTCACCGACACCAATGCTGTAGAGAACAAAAAGTTTTGAACTTTTTTTCCTATATTTATAATCCTAAACTAACAAGAAAAGCATTCTCTAATTGTCGTAATTAGAAGCTTTTGGGTCATAAATACTGGGTTATGCTCATTCATGTATGGTCATCTTTGACTATTAGGTGTTTCCTGTAGAGGATTTTTCAGTAATCAATTCTTAGTTTTAGCTTGGAAGTCTGTCAGAAATTAGTATACAATCATTTGCCTCCATTCTTCCCTTTGTTTCATCTTTTGCAAGTCATTGGCATAAAGGCTTCTATGTTAAATTTAAATTAAATCCAATTTCAAAAACAAATCAAAGTGGTTAAAACAGAAATAAAGACAATGATTGTATACTAAATCTCGTTGAAATTCAAAATTTTAAAAATTAAATCAGTTACTTAATTAAAAAATTTAGATGTTGAAAATTTAATTAATTTAATTAATATTAAATATATATAAATATATATTATATATATATATATATATATATATATATATATATATATATATATATATATATACACATGATTTATATGCATTAAAATTAAAAAAATAATTAATGTGATATATTTTAAAATATAAGTTATTTAAATTAAATAAATTTAATATAAAATATATTAAAAAATTTATATATTTTTATTTTATTTTAATTTTTTTATTAAAAATTTAAATATTTTAATATAAATAAAATGAAATAAATTAATATATATATATATATATATATATATATATATTTGTTGAAATATAAATAAATATATTATATAAATATTTTTTCTAAATTTTTACGATTTATGATTTAAAAAAAAAGGAAAAAAAGTTATAAAGTGATGTAACTCTTATTTAAAAAAAAAAACGAAAACTTTCATGGCATGAATTCAAAGCCTCTTGTCTTCTTAATTTTTCACAAATTTTTAAATGTAACTAAATTAAAAAAAATTGTATTTAATTTATTATTTTACGATTTAATTAGTTAAATATTAATTTGATTACTAATTTTTAAAATCAAAAATTTTTGAAAATAAACAAGTCTGAATTAAAATTTAATTATTAATTTTATCAATTTAATCAGTTAATCTAATCTACTTTTAAAAATACTATTACAATTACTAATTTCCTTATAAATTTAACTATTTTTCATACTTTAATTTTGCAATTCATTAACACTTACCCAAAGAAAAGAAATAAAGTTAGCTTAACTATCAAGTCATTATGTCATCCAACTATGTCAATATGTGAGTTATTAAACTTTAAATAATCATCAATAGAAAAAAGTAATTTATAGTTTAGTATAAAGTTATACTTGTGGCTCCTTAATTCTTGAATTTGTGCTATATTGACAAAATTATGAATTTTTGAATTTAGGCTAAAGTATAGTAGAAAACTATCACTTTTAACCCTAAAACACCTTTGATAAAGTGTAAAGTATAGAGATAAAATTATGAGTTTTCAAATTTGTTCAAAGAAAGGTTTTAGAGTTTGGAAAAAATAAAAAAAAATTCAAATTTGTTCAATACAAAGTTAAGTTCTAAAGAGAATGATGAAACTAACCCTAAATCATTCAAAACTAAAAATTGAAGTATGAAAGGATGTTTGATCCAAGAAAATCAAGAGAAATCAAGCTTTTAATCTCAAAATCCAAAATCATAATTGAAAGAGGCCTAAAAACATTAAATGAACAAATAAAGAGTTAGTAACAAAGAGGAGTCTAATCAAGCTAGTGAATAGGATTTCTAAGCAATTAAATGCTTAAATCATGTGCAAGTAAGGAAAAAACATGAAACAAAATATGTGTGTATTAAATCAATGGAATTGTTGTCATCACTCTCTCTAAAGGCATCACTAGAATCATCTTAGTGCTAAAACTAGAATAAAATTTGGTTTAAAAAAAAATTATAAAATATTTGTCTATTTAGAAACTCTAACTTTAGGAATTTTTTTATTATTATTTTTATAAAAGGAAAGAAGGAGAAGCAGTGGGAGAATGAAAACACACAAAAAGAGTAAGAGAGAAAAAAAGAGATGTTAAAGAAAAAGGGACATGTAGAACCAAGCATAATGAGATTGAGAGAGAGAGAAAAAAAAAGAGAGAGAAAGAGAGAAAATTTGGTCTTTAGGAGTGAAAGAGTTAACTGAGAAAGATGAAGCTTAGAATATGGTGTAAAGAGAGAAAGGGTTGAACAACAAAGATGAAGAAGAGAGAGAGGAAAGTCATACAAAGAGTGTATATATAAAACTCTGCAGATTTGATACCTTTCTTGTAAATAAAAGTAATAATAAAAATATGTCAAAATATTATTTTCTTTGCCTATTATGTATAAGAGAAAATGTTTATAGATTTTAAGTGAAAAAAAAAAATCAAGTTATAAGAGATGAACATGATCTATGCTTTGAATAATACTAAATATTACAAAACAATTTTTGTTTAGATGAATAACTTTTTACTAAATAAAATCATCTGCTAAAACACCAAAAAAGTTATCCACCTACTAAGAATTGTGTTTTGTGATAATTTTAAATTTTTTTTTTGTGATGTTTAACATGTGTTTTTTTTTATTATGTGAAAAAAAATTTGAAATACCAATCAAAATGAATGGATGTTATTTTGGTTTGATTTTATTTAGTTTTATCAATCAAACAAAATTTTCAATTTTCTTTGATACCATAACAAAGATTTGAGTGGTCAACTAATGTGATTTCACCAAGTGACATTTTTAAATGTATTATGAACAAGAAGTAAAGGTTTACTATGAGTAGTATGAACAAATCTTCCATTATTACTAGCTAGTGGTTTCTCATGCAATAACAAATCTTCTACCATTCAATTTTCTTTGTTTTAAGTGCCTAGACTTTTCATAACGTTGGCAAATTCTTGTCTCACAAAACCATAACCACCATGACTACTAAACTTTTTATGACCTTCTTATTAAGGAAAGGCCGCAAGAGCCATACTATTTTTGATGGGGGCATTACGTGTTGTAATGTCCTTTAACTACATTGGACAACTCTTGCAAAAGTTTCGATAATAGTGGACACTTGACTAGATAAAACTTGTGAATAAACATTAGAATAATTTAACTTCAAACTCTCAAAAAAAAAAAAAAGAATATCTAGTTGTTATATTTATGCCAACTCAGGCACCCATTAAGGCTTTTTTTCTCTTTTCGTGGATTTGCCTCTAACTAATGCAATTTACTATGGACAAGTAACTAGTGATACATTATGTTCCTCTATTGAGGATAATTATTACCAATCAATGGATTATGTTCCTCTTATTAGAAGATATAACTTCAAAAATTACTGGTTTTACCTCATTAAAGACCTGTCTGATCTCAAATTTATTAGCCATTGTTATTGATTTGTAATCAAAAATAGGCTAAGAGTCCAACTAATACTTATAGCAACAAGATACTAAAACATAGAGTTAATACCTCACACATAATAAATATCATAGGTCAATAGAGCCTCTTTTGTAGGCAAATTAAAACCTTTCCAACTAATTGTTGTAGCCTCTTTAAACAAGAGACTAAAAATCATGACTCTCACTTGATATGCTAACTAATTTTATAAAATCATCCTAAAGGCATGCAATTAGGATTTTAAAGAAGATACTCCCTTTAGTATATAACGTGTTGTAATAAAAGAGAAAAAAAAAAGAAAGAGAAGAGAAGACTAATGCTCAGAGTACAATATGTAACCTTAATGTCTCGAGCCAATAAATTAAAACTCAATCCATCAAAGGGTCCAAACCCATTACCAAAGGCCCAAAGGACCTGAAAAGATTTTAAAGACTTTATGGTATGTGAACCCATAGAATTCTCTAGAACCCTATGACTTGTATATCATTCAAGAATGTAATATTCCAAACATATTCTATGTAAATATCTAGGATAGGAAGATTCTAGATCCAAGGCAAAGAGCTATAAATACCCTAAGTCTTATTCATTTGTAACACCAAGCACTTAAGCAATCAAGCAATGCAACCTTCCTTTCTCCAAGCTTCTTCTCTTATTCCTTTTTGCTCTTTCTCTAGGTTTACTAGCAACTTTCCCCTGAACTTCCATGTTGCAGAATTGGAGAACTTCTTAAGGATAGAACCAACCCTTGAGGAGCATTCCACCTGAATTGACAACGTGGAGACAAAATTTGAACAAGTCACTCACGTGGTGAAATCCACTCTTCAAGAGATCAGCCAATCCTTCAAATGTGATCTCGATGACATTCGACAAGAGGTATGTAGTGATTGTTCCTTTGTTGAAGATGAGTTATGAGACTTTAGACGTGAGGTAGATGGTGGTCATGTCGATTAGGATAAGTACAAGCAAACCATTGTTAATGGGTCATGCTCTACCGACACCGTTAACTTTGGCACAATCCAAGTGTCTAAACTTGCTACCTATAATGGCACTTGTAATGCTATGAAAGTTGAAAATTTCCTTTTCGGCTTAGAACAATATTTTGAAGCCAAGTTCATTTGAGATGATGTAGCAAGGATTTGCACTGCCCCTATATTCCTATGAGATGCTGCTCAAATATGGTGGCGTCACAAGCATGGCAAGGTTGGCAAAGGTATTTGCTCAATTGACACTTGGGACAACTTCAAGCAAGAGTTAAAGAAGCAATTCTGCCCAAGCAATGCCAAGAAGGAAGCTCGAGGTCATCTTTAACATTTAAAGCAAGGAGGGACCATTTGAGACTGCATCAAGGAATTCACCACCCTCATCCTTAAGATTAAGGACATGTATGACAAAAATTCCCCTTTTTACTTCCTGGATGGATTAAAAGATTGGGTTAGAGTTGAACTTGAGAGATGTAATGTGCAAAGTTTGGATGAAGTCATTGCCACTGCCGAGTCTCTTATGGAGTATAACACCCAATCCAAAGAAAAAAGATCTAACTAAGGTAAAAGTGGGGGAAAAAATCCAGACACAAGGAGCAAGTGTATAAGGATAAAGGGAAGGCTAAAGCCTCGTCGCATTGTAAAAGGCATAATCGAGGTAAAACTGATTCTCCTAAACCAAAAACACCATATTTTTATTTACAATGGTTCCCATTGAATGAAGGATTGCCCCTAGTGTAAGACCTTTAATGCCATCATGAGTTAGTTTGAAGATGACTCTTTACAAGATGACTAGGGTCAAACCAAGATGGGATCACTTCGAATTTTGGCAACCATGAAGGGTAAAAGCGCATAACCCCATGTTGACCATAAAGGTTTACTATATGTCCAAAACAGAAAGCAATCTAGAGCCATGTTAGACATTGGAGCTTCCCACAATTTCATTTCCATGGAGGAGGCCAAGCAACTTGGCCTCAAGCTAACAAGTAAAGGTAGCATCTTTAAAGTAGTGAACTACTAGTAAAACCAATTGTTGGCATTACTAAAGGTGTTCCCACAACCCTCGACACATGGAAAGGAAGCATCGACTACTCTGTAGTCCCTATGGATGATTTCTAAGTGGTATTAGGCTTCAAGTTCTTTGACAAGGTACAAGCCTTCTTATTCTCGACTTCCAACTCACTCAAAATATTGAAGGGAGAAAAGGCTTGCACCATACCGATAGAACATGCTCAACAATTGGAGGATCAGGCTTTATCCACATTACAATTCAAGCGAGGTATGAAATCTGACCCAAGCCACCACGCTACCATTCGTGAACTCAACAATAGGGATGTCAACCCTAAGGTCGCCTTACCCAACAAAGTGGAACAAGTCCTTGAAGAGTTCAAGGATGTCATGCCATAAGAGTTGCCGAAAAGACTCCCACCTAGGCGTGAGGTGGATCATGAAATTGAGTTGGAGCCGAATGCCAAGCCCCTACCTTGGCATCATATTGTATGGCACAACCCAAGTTACAGGAGCTATGTAAACAACTTCAATACTTATTAGACTTAGGCTACATCCAATGCTCAAAGTCTCCTTATGGTGCTCTTGTGCTCTTCTAGAAGAAGAAAAATGGAAGTCTGCGCATGTCCATTAACTACCGAACTTTGAACAAGGTCACCAAAAAGAATAAATATCCGATACCATTGATTTTGGATCTCTTCAATCAACTTGGTGATGCACAATGGTTCTCAAAGTTAGATCTATGTTCTGAATATTACCAAGTACGCATTGCAACCGGAGATAAATCCAAGACAACATGCATAATAAGGTATGACTCTTTTGAATTTTTGGTTATGCCCTTTGGTCTCACCAATGCATCAGTAACCTTTTGCACACTTATGAATAAGCTATTTTATCCCTTCCTTAATTGATTCATGGTAGAATACCTAAATAACATCGTGGTGTATAGCAAGACACTCGATGAACACTTATAGCACTTATGATGAGTCTTTCAAGTACTACGCAAGAATGAACTCTACGTCAAAAGAGAGAAGTGCTCATTATCCACACAAGAAGTAGAGTTCCTTGGTCATCACATCCAAGATGGGAAGCTTATGATGGATCTAGCAAAGGTAAAGGCCATCATCGATTGATAGCCATCAACTAGGATTCTGAAGTTAAGATCCTACCTTGATCTAGCCAACTATTATCATCAATTTATCAAAGGGTACTCAGCAAAAATAACACCCTTGACTGACCTATTGAAGAAGGATCATGGGTGGAGATGAATAAAACAATGTCAACATGCCTTTAATGATTTGAAGAAAACTATCTCTGAGGAACCTATCCTTAGCCTTCCCTATTTGAGTAAAGCCTTTGAGGTACACACTTTTGACTTTGCCATTAGAGGTGTTCTTATGCAAGATAACCCTCCCATTACCTTTGAAAGGTAGAAGTTAAATGATATGAAACACCGCTACACTATATAAGAGAAGGAGATGACAGCCATTGTCCATTGCCTAAGGACATGGTGACATTACTTACTTGGCTCACATTTCTTCATTTTAATCGACAATATGGCTACAACTTACTTCCAGACTTAGAAGAAGTTGAGCCCAAAGCAAGCTTGGTGGTAAATTTCCTTACTAAGTTCGACTACCAGTTGAGGTATGAGTCGGATAAAGCTAATGTGATAGCCAACGCGCTTAGCAAGAAAGTGGAACTCACCTCGTTAACTCTTAGTTAACCTAAAGGCCCTATCATCACTCGCATCAAGGATGGCATAAACAAGGATTCCATGATGCAAAACCTTGTTAAGCTAGCCCATGAAGGCAAGACTCGACGATTTTAGGAGGATAATGAGCTACTTTTGACTGTCGGCAACCAAATCATGGTCCCAAGGTATGGAAATTTGAGGAGGGAGATCATCAAAAAATGTCATGATTCCCAATGGGTAGGATATCCTAGTGTTGCATACACCCTTGCCTTTCTTCAATCCTCCTACTATACGAGATGATGTGGAAGCATACATTCAGACATGCCTTGTTTGCCAGCAAGACAAGGCCTATCTACACCACTCTATAAGTCTTTTGGTGCCCCTGCCAATCGCCGAAAGATCATGGCAAAGCTTATCCATGGACTTCATCATGGCCCTACCCAAATTTGAAGGTTATGGGAGCATTATGGTGATTGTAGATTGATTCAGCAACTATGCTACCTTCATTCCAATTTCTTAGGATTGTACTGCTAAGGAAATTGTCTGCACTTTCCTTAAACATGTCATCAAACTTTGGGGAGTACTATGCAATATTGTAAGTGATCGAAACTCATACTTTACTAGAAGGTTCTCAAGTTGAGATAAGTCCCTAAGAGTTTGAAGAGTCTTGTCAGAACCTTCAAACTCTTAGGGACTTATCTAAACTTCTCCACCAGTTTTCATCCCCAAAGTGACGGTTAAACTGAGTGTATCAACGAACTATTGAAGTTGTATTTGAAACACTATGTAAGTGCTCATTAGTAAGATTGAGCCAAGTTGCTTGATGTAGCTTAATTTTACTACAATCTCCAAAGGAGCGAAGCCATGGGTAAAAGCCCCTTTGAGATTGTCACCAACCAATAAACCATGACACCACATGTCATTGCCTCCACATATAGCGGCAAGAGCCCCATGGCACATCAAATTACCAAGGAATGACACAAGTAAGCTGATATTGCCCAGGCTCACTTAGATAAAGTCACTCAGAAGATGAAGAAATGGGTGGATCACAAATAGAGGCACATTGAGTACCAAGAAGGAGACAAAGTACTCATCCGGCTACTCCTACAACAATTCAAGTCCCACCGCAAAGTGCACAAAGGGTTAATTCAAAGGTATGAAGGCCCCTTTTCAATCATAAAACACCTTGGGAAAGTCTCTTACTAGGTACAACGACCACCCGACCTCAAAATTCATCATGTTTTCCATGTAAGTTTCCTAAAATCGTACCATGAAGACATGGAAGACCCTGAAAGAAACAAGTTCAAACGAGCACCAACAGCTATTACTACTACCTTCAACAAGGAAGTGGAGAGTATTATTGTGGATCGAAGGATCTAAAAAAAGGGTGTACCTAATTATACGGAGTACCTGGTGAAATGTAAGGGACATCCTCATGAAGAGGCCAATTGCGAATGGGAGGACACACTATGACAATTCCCTGACAAAATCCAGCACTACAAAGATAAAGCAGCGATGAGGAGGTCGCCGAATTAAGTGGGGGAGAATGTTAGGGACCAAAAAATTAAAACTCAATCCATCAAAGGGTCCAAACTTATTACCAAAGGATCGAAGGACTCAAGAAGATTCTAGAGACTCTATGGTAGGTGAACCCATAGAATTCTCTAAAATCTTATGACTTGTAAATCATTCTAAAATGTAATATTCCAAGTATATTCCATGTAAATATCTAGAATAGAAAGATTCTAAATCTAAGGCAAAGTGTTATAAATACCTCAAGCCTCATTCATCTGTAACACCAAGTACTCAAGCAATCAATCAATCCACCCTTTCTTTCTCCAAGTCTCTTCTCTTATTCCTCTTTACTCTTTCTCTAGGTTTACTAGCAACTTTCCCCTGAAGTTGTCTAGTGCCACACGGGTTTTAGAGTATCCGCAAACTCATCCCATGACACTAAGCTCTGAAACTATGTAAAAAAAAAGAGAGAATTGTGGTGATAAAAGAAAACAAACCTTAAAAATTGCAAGAGTTGATGATCTAATTTTCTATTTATATATTTAGGGTTTTGAATAATACAAAGAAAGGGAGAGAAACAAAAAAATAAAAACTATGTAGGCTAAACCTACTAGAATATATATACTTAACAAATATTATGTCTTAATTAAATTTTTTTGCTTGTATCAATCATAAAATGCTTAGGAGAATAAATATTAGGCATAAAAAGAACTAATATGAAGGTTTATTGATCGATAAAGATTCACTTTGTTTTCAATTGGTGTTTGATTCATAAAATCCCTACAAAGTATAATGAGGATTTAGTAGAAAAAGATATGAAATCCATAGATAAATTTAAGAGAACCAAAAAAATATAATACAAAATAGATTAAATACAAATTTCTTAACTTGTTTCTAATTGAAACATTAAATAACAAAAGGATATTATTAAGTTGAAAAATCATGTACAAAATGATTAATAATACCATTTTGACAATTATGATATTATGCGGGTCATATACGCTATTAAATGTTAATTTTGATATATAAATATAATTAATTAGTTAGATAATTAATGATAAACTAAAATTTTTTAATTTTTATATTAATTGAGATTATAATTTGTATTTATCTCTAATGTATTAAAATTCTAATAGATCATACATATAAAGAGAATTAAAGAAAATATAGATGAAATATCATGTTAGATTTAATTGGAAAATTTTAGAACATTTTTGGACCAAATATATGACTTTTGGCCGTGAAAAGAGTAAAGTATAATTTATGATGTACTATTATTTGTTTCCTAAGTAACATTCATTAGGGATTAAATCAAGAATTAGTTCCTCACATTACTATAATTTTTTATTGTAGGATATTTCTTCTTTTTTTTCAAAATTGCTCCCCACATCACGAAACCTTTAAATTTATCAATGTTTTTCTTTGACAAAATTATTCTTTATATTAATACTGTTAGTTAAAAATACTGTTATTTTTTCATTAAATTTACTACATTATTTTCAGTTAAGTAATATGTGAAATATATAATATTGAATGATATAATATATTGAAGATAAATATTTTTTTATTTTTTTAAAAAATTATTTAACAAAATAAAATGAAAAAATTTTTTTATAATAAAAAAATAAAAAAAGTATATTTCAATTATTTATGTTAATAAAATTTTTTAAAAAAATTAAATTTAACAATTGAATAATAAAATTTTTTGAAAAGTTAAATTTAACAATTAAAAATATATATTAAAAAAATATTTATATTTATATTATTAAAATATTATATTTATCAATATTTAAAATTTTATATAATATTTAACTAAAAATAAGTTACAAATTTAATAATAAAATAAAAAGAAAAAAATACCTATAACTATGAGTATTAAAGTTGGAAGCAATTATATATAAAAAAAAAAATCTTAAAATAAAAAATTTTATAATTTGGGAATCGATTTTTCGTTTGTTAAAAAAAAAAAAAACATCATAACCTGGGAACTAGTTTCTAATTTAATCCAATTGACGAGTCAAATCATCTGCAAACGATACCACTCACTGTGACCAACGACAAATAAGAGAAATTGACACCGCAATTGGAGTTTTGGTATCGCTATTCATTTTATCCGTCTTATACAGTTTTTGCTTTATCCTTGGTTTTCTCGAGTGTAGTCTCCAAAAGCGTTTCCTACCCTGATAACTGTCTTTAACTCATGGCAAGGATAAAGCAAATCTCTGTGAGTAGACCCACTTGTGATGGTGAACCTGTTCCTCCCTGCCAGGAGATGAGCTACCCTGTCGAGTCTTTTGATTCTTAGGTTGACTTGTTCTTGCTGGACAGTGTGGGGTGTCTTTTCTTCGTCTGGGCCAATTCCCTTTTGGAGAATGGCTCGTTGAGGCCCCATTTGACGAGTATGAAGTTGTACGGGTAAATGATAACGAGAAGTCTGCATGTTTGTCTCACGGTGATGGCATCGAGTTAGAAGCATTTTGGGGCGCAACCACACACAGGATGGAAAAAAATGGGAGTGTAGGGCACTCCTGTCAGCAATTGCCATGGAAACTTCTTTGGGGGCTCAAGTGATGATTTGGGCTTAGCGTTAGGGCCTGCAAAACAAGTAGAAACTTAGGCAAGAGGTGCTTTCTAGTGCGCTCATACAAGTAAAAGCGATTCGAGAGGAGAGGGTGAAGACCCTCATACTGTGCCGTATGCAATGCTTGAATTCCTAAGAGAAGCCTTAGAAATCTTTACCTGGCCAGAGAGGATCTCCAACTTTTTTAAATGTTTTCAGTACTTCACTCTACGGATAGGTCCTCGGCTCAGGCACTGGACCTGGAGCTAGAAGCTAGGAAGTGAGCGAGGCGAGGTTTGGACCCTTCACAAAAGTGAGCTTGGGTCTATGTTTATGGTAAGAATCAACTCAGGTCCTTGTGTCAAGTATTACTATCAAAATCAGATTACATTAAAAAATTAAAAGAAAAACAACTTATTTACTGAGTTGAACTAGTTAAAGAGATGACACAGGAAGAGGAAGAAAAATGAAGCAGTTAAACCATTAGAATTGAACACCCCGAGAGTGTGTATTGCCCCAACCGTACAAGACAGCGATTATTTTAGTTAAAACTGACCAATCCACCAAACCCTTATTACAGAACACACAAAACGGTGAAGGATGGCCAAATGATGTACTATTATTTGTTTCTTAGGTAGAATTGACGAGAGCTTAAATTAAGAATTACTCTTTCTTATTACAATAATTTTTTATTGCAAGATTTTTTCTTTTCAAAATTGTTCGATTGTTTTAAAAATTTTTAATTTATTAATTTTTTAAAATTATTTTTTATATTCACATTATTGGTTACAAATATTTTTATTTTTTTCGTTAAATTCACCACGTTATTTACATTTACATTCAAGTATTGCATGACATACAAAATATTAATTAATATAACATGTTAAATATGAATTGTTTGATTTTTTTTTGACAATCTATTTTAAAAATAAAGAAAAAAAATCTTTTTTTATAGTTGAAAAAATATGAAAAAAAAAAAAACACACATTTCAATTATTCATGATAACAAAATTTTTTAAAAAACTAAATTTAATAATTAAAAATATATTTTTTATAAAAATATTTATATTTATATTACTTAAAATATTGTGTCAATCAGCATTTTAAATTTTATTTGGTGTTCAATTGAAAGTAAGTGGGGGATAAAAGTAAAGGTGAAGAATATTTGTAACTAACAGCATTAACATTGGAAGTAATTATGAAAAGAAAAATTTTAAAATTAAAAAATTTTATAATAAAAGAGAAATTTTTCTTTTATTAAAAGTAAATTCTTCAATCAAAAATTCATCCTGACGTAGGGGAGGTAGTTTCTAATTTAATCCCATTGATGAGTCAAGTCCTCTGCAAACGACCAACCACAGATAAAATTGCTAGCGCAATTCGAGTTTTGGTATCGCTCTTTCTTTTCTTTGTCTTGTACATTTTAAACTAATCAAAATACCACCTATATATACATATACAATGTCAAAAAAAAAAAAAAAAAGAACAAAGAAAAGTGCATCAATTAATAATTCAGCTGCTTTTGTACCTAAGTTACCATCATTCGGCTTGCTTTTGTATCTTGGTATTTGGTCAACATTTGTCTAATTATTTGGACTTTTCCATCTCCATCAACACCGTGCATGTGACCATTTCCTGGATGGTATAGAAGAGAGTACAGAGTTTTTGACTATTGCATTATCTCCAACAATGGAAAGCTATGAGAGAGCTAAAAGTTATTGATTAATTGTCTGTCCTCATAATCAATTAAGTAATGAAGTAATTGAGTTTTGGGAAAGGTCCAAAGTTTGAGAGTTTCAAATAACATCGAACACAAACCTAACAGGAAGCCAAAACAGCTAGCCGCAGCGCCCACATCGTCATCTTGGACAGGAAGCGAATCGTATATAAATTCTGCATGACCTTGGACGTTCAACCCATCAATATTTTTCCTTGCAATTTAATTAACAATGGCTTTCCCAAAATTTGCATCCGCTCTGTATCTACTAGCCTTTGCATTCCTCCTTCTCCACCCCCAAAGTGCCCTGGCAGTTGACCCCCTCTTCCATTTCTGTGCTACCAATAAAACCTTTACCTCCCACAGCCCTTATGCGGCCAACCTGAACAATCTTCTTGGCTATCTTGGCTATAAAGCTCCTTCTGATGGTTTAGGTTTCAGTACTGGTGCATTCGGGCTCATCCCAGATCGAGCATACGGCCTTGCTCTTTGTAGAGGCGATGCCAAAGAAGCAGATTGCGAGACATGTCTCGCGGAAGCAGCTTCTACAGTCCGCCAACTCTGTCCTTCAGAGAAAGCAGCAATCGTTGCATATGACAACTGCATGTTGAAGTACTCGGATAAGCAGTTCTTTGGACAAATTGACAAGCAGAACAAGTTCTACATGTGGAACTTGAACGATGTAGCTGATCCAAAGTCATTCAATCATAAGACCGAGCAGTTGTTGAGGCAGTTGGCCAAGAAAGCTCGTGTAAGTCCTAAGCTATATGCATCAGGAGAGATGAAGCTAGGAGGGTCTGAGAAGCTTTACGGGCTGGTTCAGTGCACCAGGGACCTGTCTAGTGCCGACTGCCAGAAGTGTCTCCATGGTACAATTGGTGAGCTTCCAAGCTGCTGTGACGGGAAGGAAGGTGGAAGGGTTATTACCGGAAGTTGCAACTTTAGATATGAGATATACCCATTTGTGCATAATGCATAAATTCTATACTATGCTGGAGATGAATAAAGTGTTGAAGTGAATTATCAACACTAATACTACGCAAGTTTTAGCCCTTTGACCTTTATATCGTTCAGCTTTCATGTATTTGATTATCTTTTTAATAAATCTAATGATATTTCATGGTTTCAATCTCTCCCTTATTTACTGATTGCTTTCAATACTATTGATACATGGTTCAAAAGGAAATGTTATACCAAAAATTAATTAACTAAAAAAATTAAAGAAGTAAAAATATAAGGCAAAACATAAGATTTTGTGTTTAAAAGGATGAATTGTCAAAAAATTTTAAATAATAAAAAAATTTTAATTAAAATTAATGATTATATTTATATTTAATTTAGTCTCATAAATTCAAATTTTGTTAAAAGTAATTTTTATTTTTTAAAAATTATTTAAAATTATTTTAATTATTATTTATATTAAGTTAATTATTTTTTGTTAGATATTATATTATATTCATGATATATAAAATTTTAAATATTATTAGGAGATTTTTTATGAAAAAATTTTTAAAAAATAAGGAAAAGAAATTGAGGAAACTAAACAACAACACTCAAAGAAACTTTTGATTTAAGTGGTTTTTTTTTTGTTTTTTTTTTAACAAATTCCTTTGCACAATTAACATTTACTAGGACAAAAAAAGCATCTAGTTTTGCTTTTTCTTATGTTTTCCATTTTTTTAATTTTTTTTTGGTCAAACAATATTGATAGTATCTTTGACCTTAGATTCAATTGATGGTTTAGATTTCATAATCAGGGCTACAAAACATGGATAAGGTTGAGCTAAATGTTCTTTTGTGCGTTAATACTTTAACATTTAAATTAGTAAGAGTTATTTTGAGAGTGGCCCATGAAGATCCTCGTACTCTAACGTGTGCAGTGCTTGAATCTTTAAGAAAGAGAAGCCTTAGAAGTCTTTAGGCTAGAGAAGATTACTGGCTTTTACATATGTTTTCTGGATAGAAAGACTTGTAAGACCCCTGCGCTCGTTCCAGGAGGTCAGTTAGTGTATGTGGCCTGAGCGTGTGCATTGGACCTCGAGCTAGAAGCCATAGCTCAAGTTTGGATGTGAGGCAAGGTCTGGGCCTTACACAAACAAGGACTTTGGTCAACGTTTATGTTAGGAATCGACCCAGGTCCTTCGCTGAAAAAGGGAGATGAATCATATCCTCACTCTATAGGATATTTGAATCCCTCCGGGGCTTTTTGCTAGTTTTGGTTGGCGACAATTGCCATTGTTTTAAATTCGCAATGATTCTCAGTTAACTAGGCCCTCGTTTCATGTGAAACATCCGTTTTTCCGTTGGTTTTCTCGTGTGTAGTCTCCGAAAGCTTGTTCACAAAACTCCCCAAACTTTCCTACCCTGATTACTGCCTTTAACTCATGGCAAGGATAAAGCAGATCTCTGAGAGTGGACCCACTTGTGATCGTGAACCTGTTCCTCCCTGCCAGGAGATGAGCTACCTTGCTGAGTCTTTTCATTCGTAGGCTGACTTATTCTTGCTTGACAGTGTGGGGTGTCTTTTCTTTGTCTGGGCTAATTCCCTTTTAGAGAATGACTCGTAGAGGCCCCATTTGGCACAACATTTGACGAGTATGAAGTTACAGGGTTAAATGATAACGAGAAGTTTGCATGTTTATCTCACAGTGATGGCATCGAGTTAAAAGCATTTTGGGGCAACTACATAGGAGGTGGGAAAAAGGGGAGTTTAGGCCACTCCTGTCAGCAAGTGCTACCACAGAGCGACACACGACATGTCTTTCCCACAAGATGTGCCAAATGAAAACTTCCATCAGGGCTCAAGTGATGATTTGTGCTTAACGTTAGGACCTGCAAAACAAGTAGAAACTTGGGCAAGAGGTGCTTTCTGGTGTGCTCAAATAAGTAAAAGCGATTTGAGAGGAGAGGGTGGAGACACTCGTACTGTGATGTGTGCAATGCTTGAATTTCTAAGAGAAGCCTTAGAAGTCTTACCTGGCTAGAGAAGATCTCTAACTTTTATTAACATTTTCATCATGAGATCTTAACTCCGGAAAGATTAATATAACCCCTAGAAGTGAGTTCGTTAGTTTCAGGAGTTCAATCCACGTATGTGGCCTCTGCCCATGCACTGGACTCGGAGCTACAAGCTAGGGCGTGAGTTCAAATGCGAGACACGGTTTGGACCTTTCACGAACGTGAGTTTGGGTATACGTTTATGGTAAGAATCAACTCAGGACCTTGTAAGAAATTAGATTACATTACAAAAAAATTAAAAGAAAAAGGACTTATTTACTAAGTTGAATTAGAAAAATAAAGCAGTTAAAACCATTAAAATTGAATAGCTCGAGAGTGTTTATAAAATCACATGTAAGAAGAGGCACTGTATTGCACTTCTATTGTCCTTGTATGATTTTATTGCTTTATCTTCGTACAATGAAATGAAGAATAATATCCTGCACAAGGCCAAAAGAAGATATTTCAAATCAATATGAACAGTTCCCCAACCATACAAAACATCTATTATTTTAGTTAAAACTGACCAATCCACCAAACCCTTTATTATAGAGAACACACAAAAGGGTGAAGTATGGCCAAATGATGAATCATACCACTTTGACAATTATGATATTTTGATGGTCATAATACATTGCTAAATGTTAATTTTGACAAATGAATATAATTAATTAATTAAAAAATTAATGATAAACTAAAAGTGTTTAATTTTTTAAATATTTAGAATTATAATTTATATTTATCAGTAATATATTAAAAATTAATAAATCACATATATCAATAGAATTAAAAAAAATATAAAAGTATCATTTATAATGTTCTATTATTTATTACTTATGCAGAATTAATGAGGGATTAAATTAAGAATTACTTGCTTATATTATAATAATTTCTTATTGCAACGTCTTTTTTTTTTTTTTTTTTTACTTTTTTTTCAAAATTGCTTCTCATGTTACAAATTTTTCAATTTAGAGATGTTTTTATTTTTTCTTTTCTAAAATTATTGTCCATGTTAATACTATTAATTAAAAATACTCATATTTTTCCATTAAATCTATCATATGATTTCTTGTCAAACATCATGTGGGACACAACATGTTGATAAGTATGATATGTCAAATATAAATATTTTTAAATTTTATTTTTATAGTTGAAAAAATAAAAAAAAAATATTTTAATCATGCACAATAACTTTTTTTCTTTTGAAAAATTGAATTTCATGATTAAAAATGTATTTTTTTTAGAAAAATTCACACCAATATTATTAAAGTATCATGTTAATTAATATTTTTAATCCATGTAGTGTCCAACATCAAGTAATGTAGTAGATTTAATGAAAAAGTGAGGATGGGGAATATTTGTAACTAAGATTATTAAGGTTGGAAGCAATTAAGAGAAAAAAAAAAGAACTCAAAATTAATTTTAAAAAAATACAGATTTTTCGATCAAGAAATTGTCATAACGTGGGAAATAGTTCCTAATTTAATCCAATCGAGGAGTCAAATCCTCTCTAAACGATACCACTCAATATGACCAACCACAAATAAGAGGAATTGCTACCGCAATTTAAGTTTCGGTATCGCTCTGGTCTTAGACAGTTTAGGACTCGTGGAAGTTATTTTTGCCATTGTTCCCGTGGATCACCCTTGTAGGAAGGACAAGTAGTTGTGGGGGTTTTCGAAAAACTGTCAACAGGGCCTCTAAGATTATTAAAAAAATAATAATAATAATAATAAAAATGGAGAAGTTGAAATAATTTTATTAATACTTAGATTAGATTCTTATTATATTTAAAATGAAATTGGATTTATCGTTAGGAATTTAAAGTTTTAAACTAATTTTCGTGAATATCACCGAGGATTCTTAGCAACTTAAAAAAGTGAGAAGCACAAGCAAGCCCTCTTGTGGAATGAAGAGCAAACTCCGCGTGCAAATTATATTGTTCTCTTTGGTCTTCCAATAATAATATATGTATTGCAAATTATTTCATATTAGGCGATAAGTCAAATGAAAATTTTCGGACAATTAAGCCCAAATAGAATAAACTAATCGAAACACCACCTAATATATATATATATATACAAACAAGAAAAAAAAAAAAAAAGGAGAAAGAAGAAGAAAAAGTGCATCAATTAGTGATTCGATTGCTTTTGTATCTTGTTATTTAGTCAACATTTGTCTAATTATTTGGACTTTTCCATCTCCATCAACACCTTGGATGTGACCATTCCCTGGATAGTACAGAAGAGAGTCCAAAGGTTTTGACTATTACATTATCTTGAACAAAGGAGAGCTGTAAGAAAGCTTAAAGTTTATTGCCTCTTAATCATTTAAGTAACCAAGTAATGAAGTTTTGGGAAAGGTTCAAAGTTTCAGAGTTCAAATAACATCGAACACAAAGCTAACGGGAGGCCAAAACAGCTTGCCGCAGCGCCCACATTGTCAATGTATAAATTCTGCATCAGCTTGGGGCCTTCAACCCATCAATATTTTTCCCTGCAATTTAATTGACAATGGCTTTCCCAAAATTTGCATCCGCTCTGTATCTACTAGCCTTTGCATTCCTCCTTCTCCACCCCCAAAGTGCCCTGGCAGTTGACCCCCTCTTCCATTTCTGTGCTACCAATAAAACCTTTACCTCCCGCAGCCCTTATGCGGCCAACCTGAACAATCTTCTTGGCTATCTTGGCTACAAAGCTCCTTCTGATGGTTTAGGTTTCAGTACTGGTGCATTCGGGCTCATCCCAGATCGAGCATACGGCCTTGCTCTTTGTAGAGGCGATGCCAAAGAAGCAGATTGCGAGACTTGTCTCGCGGAAGCAGCTTCTAGAATCCGCCAACTCTGTCCTTCAGAGAAAGCAGCAATCGTTGCATATGACAACTGCATGTTGAAGTACTCGGATAAGCAGTTCTTTGGACAAATTGACATGCAGAACAAGTTCTACATGTGGAACTTGAACGATGTAGCTGATCCAAACTCATTCAATCATAAGACCGAGCAGTTGTTGAGGCAGTTGGCCAAGAAAGCTCGCGTAAGTCCAAAGTTATATGCATCGGGAAAGATGAAGCTAGGAGGGTCTGAGAAGCTTTACGGGCTGGTTCAGTGCACCAGGGACCTGTCTAGTGCCAACTGCCAGAACTGTCTCCATGGTATAATTGGTGAACTTCCAAGCTGCTGTGACGGGAAGGAAGGTGGAAGGGTTATTACCGGAAGTTGCAACTTTAGATATGAGATATACCCATTTGTGCATAATGCATAAATTCTACACTATGCTGGAGATAAATAAAGTGTTGTAGTGAATTATGAACACTAATACTATAATAAATCTACATGCAAAATATGCAAGTCTATCCTCTTTGACTTTAATATCATTTAGCATTTCGTTACCTTTTTAATAAATCTAATGATATTTCATGGTTTTATTCTTTCCCTTATTTATTAATTACTTCTAATGTCATTAACACATGGTTCAAAACTAAATGTTATATTAAAAATTAATTAACTAAAATATTATATATATATATATATATATATATATATATATAAAAGTCAAAACTTAAAATTTTTCAATTAAAAGGAAAATCTGTCAAAAAAAATTAAAAAAAAAATTAAAATTAACGATTTTATTTGTATCTAATTTATTCTTATAAATCTTAATTTAATTAAAAATAGTCTTAAACTTTTTTTTATTCCCTTTTGTTTAATACTCTAAAAATATTTTATTTATTATTTATACTAAATTAATTATTTTTTATTAAATATCATGTTATATTCATAATATATATAATTTTAAATATTACAAAAAAAAAATTTTACCTAAAAAAATATACATATTGAAGAGACTAAACAACAACACTCAGAAAAAAAAAAAAAAAAAAGAGCTTTTGATTTAGGTGGTATTTTTTTTTTTTTTTTTCTTCCCTTAAATTCCTTTGCTCAATTAATTTTTATCGGGCAAATCTAGTTTTGCTTTTACTTGTGTTTTTTATTTTTTATTTTTTATTTTTTATTTTTTTGTCAAACAATATTTGTAGCATTTTTTATTATACGCTCAATTGATGGTTTGGACTTCCCAATTAATCCTCCAAAACATGGAGAAATTAGGGTAAAAGGTTTTATTATGCGTTACTACTCCGATGTTCAAATTAGTAAATGTAATTTTGAGAGGGGAGGATGAAGACCCCTCGTACTATACCGTGTGCAGTGCTTGAATTTTTAAGAAAGAGAAGCCATGGAAGTCTTTCTTGGCTAGAGAAGATTTCTGAACTTTTATATATGTTTTCAACGTGGGATTTTAATGTTAGAAAGACTAATGTGACCCCTGAGGCTTGGCTCGTTCTAGGAGGTCACTTCTTGTACGGTGCCGGGCGTGTGCATTGAGCCTCGAGCCAGAAGACAGGGCTCAAGTTTGGATGTGAGGCGATGTCTGGGCCTTTCACAAAACAAGGACTTGGGTCTACTTCTGTGCTAGGAATCGACCCGGGTCCTTCTCTCAAAAGAGAGATGAATCATATCCTCACCCCATAGGATATTTGAATCCCCTTCGGGGCTTGTTGGTAGTTTTGATTGGCGACAATTGACATTGTTTTAAATCTGTATGTTTGTCAGTGAACTAGGCCCTGGTTTCATGTGACACGTACGTTTTTCTCGTGTCGTCTCCAAAAGCTTCTTACCAACTCCCTACACTGATTACTGCCTTCGACTCATGGCAAGGATAAAGCAGATCTCTGAGAGTGGACTCACTTGTGATCGTGAACCTGTGCCTCCCTGCCAGGAGATGAGCTACCTGGTTGAGTCTTTTCAACCGTAGGTTGACTTATTCTTGCTTGACAGTGTAGGGTGTCTTTTCCTCCTCTGGGCTAATCCCCTTTTGGAGATTGAGACGTAGAGGCCCCATTTGGCATAACATATGACGAGTAGGAAGTTGTAAGGTTTAATGATATCGACAAGTTTGCGTGTTTATCTCACAGTAATGGCATCAAGTTCAAAGCATTTTGGGGCAACTACATAGAAGGTGGGAAAAATGGGAGTTAGGGCCACTCCTGTCAGCAAGTGCTATCACAGAAAGAAAAAAGCAATGGAGAGACACACGACATGTCCTTCCCACAAAGAGGTGCCAAATGAAAACTTCCATCGGGGCTCAAGTGATGATTTGTGCTTAACGTTAGGACCTGCAAAACAAGTAGAAACTTGGGCCAGTCTCGTGTGCTCAAATAAGTAAAAGCGATTTGAGAGGAGAGGGTCAGGACCCTCCTACTGTGACGTATGCAGTGCTTGAATTCATTAGAGAAGCTTTAGAAGTCTCGCCAGGTTAGAGAAGATCTCTAACTTTTATAAACATTTTCATCATGAGATTTTAACACCGGAAAAGATTAATACAATGCCTAGGAGTGAGTTAGTTTCAGGAGTTCACTCCACGTATGGGGCCTTAGCTCATGCACTGGACCTGTAGCAGGAAGCCAGGGCGTGAGTTCAAATGCGAGACAAGGTTTGGACCCTTCACAAACGTGAGTTTGGGTATACGTTTATGTCAGAATCAACTCAGGACCTTGTAAGAGATTAGATTACGTTAAAAAAAATTAAAAGAAAAAGAACTTATTTACTAAGTTGAACTAGTTAAAAAGATGACAAGGGCAGCGGAAGAAAAGTCAAGCAGTAAAACCATTAAAATTGAACAGCTCGGGAGTGTGTATAAAATCACATCTAAGATTAGGCACTATATTGCACTTCTATTGCCCTTGTATGATTGTATTGCTTTATCTTCGTACAATGAAATGAAGAACAATATCCTGCACATAAGGCCAAAAGAAGATATTTCAAATCAATATGAACAGCTCCCCCACCACACAAGACAGCGATTATTTTAGTTAAAACTGACCAATCCACCAAACCCTTTATTATAGAACACACAAAAGGGTGATGTATGGCCAAATGATTGGGATAATTGGAGCCAGTTGGCAACTAACAGGCAGTCACAGGCTGCATCTCATCGTGTATTGCCCTGTAGCACTGGAGACTACAGAGCGGAAGCTTCGACTTGGAGTCCCGATACTTGTATGGATTGTTGCAGGATGGACCAGCACATTTCTCCCGGGGCAGAGGGTAACTGAAATTAATCATCAGGATAAAATCATCTGGTGGGGGCAATAGTAAACAGAAGTAGTACAAGAAAAATGTAAGAACTTAGAGTAAGTAGTTAAAGGCCTCCCCAGAGGCCACTTTAGAGAAGCAGCCATACAGGGATGAAATGTGCTTTGATCACGCATCTTAAACTAATTCTCAATCTCAAAGCCTATTTCTCGGACATCTTTTCCAAAATGCAATCAAAACTCTCATTCTTTTTTATTTATTTATTTTTTCCCTTCAATTATATCAGAATCTCAAATCTGAAAGAAGAACAAACTCCTACCTGCAAGGCTTGGAGTCAAATAAACTAGGCAAGCCCACCTCGTTGGGGAAAGTTACAACTGTTCCTGATGGGCCCATAACCCATCTAACATGACCTGCAGTAAGTATCATAGCATTTGCAGCCTTCTCCTGCAAAAATGGAAATCATCAGTCAATGTTCATCTATATCCTTGTGTGCACCTGTATGCACAAATGAAAGTATACAGTTATTTAACTGACTAATGCTTGCAATGAAACACATGTACCCGTGCCAATTCTTCTTGCCGTTTCTTTATTTTATCTTCCCTCTTCTTCCTACTTGAATCTTGGCCCAGTATTTTTCTGATTGCCTCGGCCTAAGATTTCCAATCAGAGTTGATTGTTTCAATTCTCTGAAATCTCACAACAAGAAACAGTGTGAAGAAAAATTAACACCAGACAGGGCAAACCTCAGATTCCCTAGCTGCCTTCTCCACTTGCATCCTGCGTCTCTGAAGAGCCTCAGCTCTCTTCAATTGCTGCTCCACTTCAGAGAGTTTCTCCTTTTGCTCTGCCACACAACAATAAAACACCTAATATCTCTCAAAAGTTCAGAATTCAAGAAAAAGATCTCAAGAGAAGACAACAATTACTCACTTTTAGTGGGAGCTGGAGGCAACCCATTAGGGAACACAATACCATGACCAGAAGGCATATCTTTGCCAGTGTGAAGTGCACGTTGACGCGTTGTAATTGTCATTTCTTGCTTAGTGTCACCCAGTAAATCAACCAATTCTTTTCTTGCTTTTTTCCTCTTAATTTTAGGATCACCATCTGATGCTGGTTCTTCCTCTTCTGTATAATCGGTATCCTCGGATGGTCTCCCAGGCTTAGATTTTCCAACAACTTTGACATTTCTCGATGAACCAAGATCTCCAACATCTATATCATATGGATCATTGACGTTTCTTTTCAACACCTTCGATATCTTCCGCTGTTTCCTGCTGCAACCCTCCTCATCTTCAGATTCTGCGCGATAATCAGCAAAGACCTTAGATGTTTTTACTTTTTCAAGATACCGAATCTCCTCATCATCCTCATCTTCATCATCCAGCAATCCTTGGGACCGTGATTTCTTTGTAACCCGTTTGCTCTTACGGACTGTTTCATTCTTATCCCTTTTCTTTGAATAAGGATTTTCATCAACCATCGAACCTTTCTTGCCATCAGGCTTCCCAACACTTAAACCACTTCTAGAAAAATCTTTCCATGGGTCTCCCTGCAAATAACTTTCTTTGTCCGAAGTAATGGAACCATTGTTATCCAAATTGTCCTACAACAAGGAGACAATGTGCCACTAATTGTGTTTAAAAAGAGAAAATTAAAAATAAAGGAACAAAATAATAATAATAAAATAAAGACGCTAGCGTTAGCATTTTGTTGCAATGGAGAAAGTTCAGTGGACACAAAAGGAAGGATTAACAACAGGTGGTCCTGAGATGCATTACAAAAGCATATAGGAATGTGGATCCACATGTAACAATAAGCTAACAAACAATTTTAGTTCTGATGACCAAAAACATAAACAATTTATTTATTGCACAGAAACATATAAAAATCTTAAAGTATTGAGAAAAGTGGCTGCTGTATGCTACTAGTTCTCCTTTTATCAAATGTCATAAATTGTGTGAATGAAACCATGGTTCCATCATTCAAAGTTTTATGCAAAGAAAATCCAAGAGAATATTAGGCAAATTTTTGAAGGGAAGTACCTCAATCATCTTTTGCTGGAAATCTGGGTACCGAGAAGATTTGGTAGAAGAAGACCCCACAGCAGAAGCACCATCAGAGGTAGCATTAATAGTACGTATCATGCCACCAACCTTAAGCTTAACCTTTTTAACTTTATTCTCATTTCCTGTTCCATCTGTGACAACTCCAAAATGAGCTGAGCTACCTGTGTTTCTCCAATTGGCTGGGGCAAGAACACCTTCACTGCACCGTGTCGAACCAAGTCTGCTATGCCTCTGCTCAGTACTGCCTCGAAAAGAACCATTATTTGAAGCTTCATCAGAATCTGCAAATCCTCCATCTTCATATTTCTGTACATTCTGGCCATATTGAGAATCAGCAAGGTTAATAGATGAAGCCATTGAACAGCATAGAATCAAACTTGACATCTTTCTTTTGAGAAATTGAACCATAATCTATATTCTCATTGCCTAAGACTTTGCTTACAGTGTCTGAAGGCGGTGTGGATGATAAGGATGATATATCATGATAATCAGAAGGTATCTGTGAGTCATTCCGAGGACGACGAGATGTATTACTCCTCTTCTTCCTCACAGCACTGCTTGCATCACTAAACCCAAAACCTTCCATACCAATAAACACGTTGAAGCACAAGTCTATTGCGGCTGTTAGTTACCAAAGAAAGAAAGAGTGAATCAACAAAGGCATCTCGATCTCCTAAATACGAATTAAGGCATGAAACTGTAGGAAAACACTTGCACCTTTATGTACAAAACACAACCAATCAAGAAACAAAAACAAGCAGCAATATACAATTCAGTACTAACAAACTGATCGGATAACAGAACATTGTGTTTGCTTCATAGTAGACAACTATAAAAGATGAAGAGCTTGTAATCCTCAATATAAACATAAAGAGATGAGGGAAACTATGAATACAGCCACAAGCAAATAGTTCATCCTCATCAAAATTCCTAGCAAGGATTTGGGTGTCACATAACAACAATGAATAAGGAAAGATCATAGCAAGAATCTTAGAACAAAACAAAATTGCCACCTTGATGGAAATACGAGAATAAACGTATCAGATCAATCACATAAACAACCCAGATAGCGTTTAAGAAGATCAGTGCAATTAGAATTTAGCCAGCAAACTAAGAAACGGAAAATCTACATGAAATTAATCCTTAACTCAAAACCAACACAAGAAAGGAAAAAAAGAAAAAAGCAGAAAATTTTACGACTGCCCACATGAAAACAGATCGAAACAACCAACCAAAAACATAGGCTCCCAAACCCCCAGAGAGATGCATATAGAGGCCGAGAATCGACTCTTACCTTTCTGGGTCGCAGCAGCAAACCCTCAAAGCCCCGAACCAGGATGATGAAGGCATTAACAAGAACAAGGGCGATGATGGCGGTACTACTAGGACGAGTCGTGCAGATCCAACTTGGAAAGTACGAATTCGGGTCAGCTAACTTAGCCAGGTGGAGATGCATGATTGGAGAGGAGCACTTCGATGGTGGTGGTGGTGGTGGTGGTGGGGGTAATGGATCTTGTGGTTCGGTGTTTTGGGACCATTGCTTCTTGGGCTATTTACTTGGCCCTCAACTTCTTACTGAAAAAAAAAAAAAAATAAATAAATAATTAAAGTATAAATAATATAAAAATAAAAAAGCAACGTATAAACATAATTGTAATTTATAAAATTATACATATAGTAATAATTATCACTTATTTTAAAATTAATTTTTAAATATAGTGATTGATTTTTTTTTATTTGTGTTATGATATAAAAATTTTAACTTGAAAAAAAAAATGTTAAAAGTAAAAAATTTGTATCAATAGATATTATAATTTTATAATTAGTAACTAAATATTAAAATAAAAAAAAATATATATTAATTTTTAATTGTTGTAAGAATGTATAAAATATTTTTTTTAAAAACGTATAAATAAATAATATAAATTATATGTGATTTAAATATTTGTCAAATTAAAATGATATATGATAACAAGAGATAAAATTTTGAAAATTGTTTTAAATCAGTAAAAAATTATTTTTAACACATGTAAATAATTGAGATACTTTAGAAGTGTCAAGTAAATCAACTTATGTTAATATCAATGAACATTATAATCCAAATAAGATATCACAGTATAATAAATTACAAAATTTATCTTTAATTAAATAGACACTAGTTTAGATATGAGTTTCATGAATTATTGGTAATTGGAGAAAGTGAAATCTCTTTCAATAATGGGAAAAAGCAACATTTAATCAAGCAAGAAAGTAGAAACAAAGAATTCAATCCTCCATTAAACTTCTTCTTCTTCTTCTTTTTCCTAACAATAAATATAAGAAGAGAGGAAAAAAATAAAATAGGAAAGTTGATTACCTAATTTAATTAAGATAAACTATAGTAGCATGAATTTGAGAAAGCTTACTAACAACGACCATTGGTGGTTTGCAAAGAGAGGGAGAAAGTTTAATCATGACAATGCAACATAAGAGAGTAAATACTAAAATAACACTTGAGAGGATGGTATTTTCAAAGCATCAGGAAAAAAAAAAAAAGTAGTTGTTAAGAAATAATTCAAGGAAATTAGTAGTGAATTTATCATGGACCATGGCTAAGGAAGAAGATTTCAAAATTATAATTTTTGAGGTAAAGACATAAAAGACCCATCAACAAAAAGTAAAGAAGATGATAAGCAAACTAACCTAAGAACAATCCTTTTAATCTAAACTTCTTCATGCCATATATTTATATATTAGATATGGAGCTCTTAAAACAAATCATCAGAGAGTTGATTTTAGAATTTAGAATAAAACTAATTTTAAATCAATTGAGTAAGTATAGAGTAAGTTAAATTCTAAAAATTTTTTAATAAGAATTTTTATATTAATAAATAAGTATTTTTAAAATTAAGAATTTTACCATATTAATAAAAATAATCTTTAGAATTAAAAAGAACAAAATAATAATTTTCTTTTATTTAGGTAAATATTATATTGTATATAAATAACTGATAAATCTTCAATTTGTGTAATCAAATCATCAAAATTTTATTTTAAAGTAAAAGAAAAAATGTACACAATATTTTAATTTGTTAAATTTGAATGTTAAGCTTTATATATATATCAAAGATTTAGAACAACATAATTAAATAATTTTTTTGATTATATAATTTAGGTTATTAGTTTTGTTTTGCAAATGTTATCTTCAACATTATTTTCTTTGAAGCGAAACTAGTTGGAAATATGTTTTGACTATTTTTTATTTGATATTAAAAATTGTGATGCCAACTACGTAGGATAATAATTGTAAGGCATAGCAATTTAATCAAACCAAGATACTTATGATTGTTTTACCAATTTTTAAATAATTCTCAATGCTTATGTTTCGAGGTTTCACTTAGGAAAATTCCAAGCGAAGTTTTAATTCTTTCGATTCAACTAATCAATCCATTATGATCATTAAAATATTACTTTAAACTTAAAATTAGGCATAGTAGCAAATTTCAGGTATTGGGAGTGGGGATATTCATGGTTTGATTAACCAACTTAGCTCTAAAAATTGAAATTGAATCAAAAAATTTAGTTATGCTAAGTTGAAAATAGAATTAGGATCTGGCTAATTCTACCATAAAGGCTCAATATGCCACCTAAGTTTTATCAATCAAAATGTTAAGGATTTAATAGTCCAGGGCTTTTTAGATGAAGATTTGTTTGATGAGGATATTAAGAACCCACAACCCTTACATTGCCTCATTCTTTATATAAGGGCAAATAATGTATGTTTGTTTCTAATTTAAAAGTTTTGCACCTGAGGTTGTAAGTGACGCTAGAAGGTCATCTTTTGGCAACTTAAGTTCCCCATATGCTTATCAAGTTGATGGAAGCCTTTGTATTGTGGCATTAAGTGTGTGTTTTTGGAAAATTAAAAAGTTTGGATGATGAATAAGTGAAGTTAGAGTTATTTTGGAAGGAATGAGATGTTGTAAAGAAAGTTACTATGAGTTTGATAGTCAAATCATATAATTGGTTATGTTATGTTAAAGAGCTAGCTTGAGGCTTTCGTTCAACAACTAAAGGGGGAGTTAAAGGTATTGAGAAAAGGATAATTGATCAAGACTCCCAATTATTGGTTGTCAACATTAAGGACCTAAATAACATATTGGAGGGAGAGGATAATTGTTGGCAACAATTAAAGATTAAGTTTTCTAAGTGAGGCTTAAAGACTAAAATTGAGTTGGCTTGACTCAAGGCCAATCTAAAAAATGTTGTTAAATGTGAGCAAGATCTATTATTAAACTTGGACACACTTATGATGACTTTATTTTATTTAGGGATGTTATTAAGAATGTTCTCGTTTATAGTAACTACTAGTATAATTAATGTAATGAGATGTAGGGAAGAAGTTTCCAAAAATAAAGAATGCTTGGTTGGTGGCTCCTTATCTCAATTGTCCTTGGTCCAAAGAAGATGTCATTCTTGTACACAAATAAGATGATGCTCCTTGGTCTTCAAACTTAATTCTTCTTATGCCTCGATAAGAGAATGACTTGTTTGCTATGACTACAATTTGTTGTTTGTAATCATTTTTTTTCTTGTTTTTTTTTTGTATTAGATCTTAAGTTTATTGTACTTTTTTCTTCATTTTAATGAAGCAATTAGCTTTTAACAAGATCAAACATTTAATTTTTTCCTTCTAATTTGTGTATTACAATTATTTTTTGATAACAAGCATTTACTTTTTGCATTAACAACAGTCATTTCTCCATAAATGTAAGAGGTGGTTATGCCACTTTCAATGCAAATCATGGTACACATTATATGCCTCATGGAAAAACTCCATTAGTCATTACCTTTTCTAAATTTAAAGGTTTTGAGATAATGTTCCTCATTCCTTTAATCTAACTTTGAGGTTCTCTAATTTTTCTATTCCTTATTCTATGAAACATGAGATTTTGCTTTTGAAATCTTTAGTACATTTACTTTTTATAACAATAAACATTTATTCTTTCCATGAGCTTGTTACAAATGTTTATAAATGAAATCGTCCATCTTTTTCTTATTACTAGAACCATCCTCCCTTTCCAGGTCCAAACATGGGGCTTTATGTTGCTTGTCTTTGCCTAAAGCTGTTAAGTGCTTATAATGACAATGAATCTAGGTTTTGGGGAAATTTATGTCCCTTAGGCCATCAATTGAACTTTAGCCTTATTATTTTGGCAAGTTTACAATCTAATTAATGGTTTAGGTGCCACTTAGATGTGAAGGACCCAATTTTCCTCTAAGAAATAGGCTTATTGGTCTAGGAGTACTAGAACCCTTCATGTGGGAATGGGAGGACTAATAAAAAAAAAAACTCAAAAACAATTGATAGACTTTTTTGAAAAGTCTAATTTCAAACAAACTTAGGTATCTTAAAAGTTTTGGACCTAAGTATGGGTCCTTAGCCTATTGTTCTGTTCCTTAAAGATGAGGATGAGTCTTTGTGCCTTCTCCCTTCTTAAATGTGCATTGTAATAAGAAAGGTTAGGCCATAATCTAGAGGATAGAGCTCAAAGCCTAAAGCTTGTAATTAAAGTTTTATTTCTTTTTGGTAATCAAATGACCAAGAAAAATTATACCCTTTTATTCTATTTAAAAGAACAATAAAACAAGATTTTTTTTTTATTTAGAGTTATTAGCCTTAATTCCCCTTCACATCATAGAATAACTTTATGACTTATGCACATAGATTTTGAATTTTAGTTCTTAATCAATCTTTATTACAAAAGACTAAGATACAAAATTAACTTCAATTGTATTACAAAGTTTTTGCTAGTTTGGCCATTATGTAATAAAGCAAATTCTTACAAGAAGTGTTGCAGTTCACCACCTTTATAATGGAGTGGACTCTAAAACTTGGGGTGGTGAAGTCCTTTGAATCTATATAAAGGTCATAACCATTATGATAAGGGCCTAAACCTTGTTTGTAATGCTTAAAATTGGTTCATAAAGGTTAAGCATTGATTTTTAGTAATAGGGCTAAAAGTAACAAATGTAAATGTTGCCTTAAGGTCTTGTTAGACTAGGTTATCTATCATGGTTATGGTTTGCAAGTTTCACAAAAAAGGAGAAAGAAAGTATTTATTAAGGAAAAGGGAGACCATAAGGCATACCTTTCTCATAGACTACACCAAATGGTGAGGATTTTCTTTTCTTTTTTTTTGTTTGGTGTAGGAACTAGAGATGTACAAGACAGAAAAAAGTGAAGGGTACTAGGTTAAGACCTGACAACACTACTTTGATGCCTAGGTTAACAAGGGTAGATTTAAGACCAAAAGTGGACATTAAAGATTTGGGTTTAGCCTAAAAAGGTTTAATACCTAAGGTTGTTGAGGTATGAAGTATTTATAAGGCTATTTGAAGGTTTTTACTAGTTAGCCAAACTAGATTCCTTTTATGAGTATTGTTTGTATGGTTTCTTGACAATCTTTTGTAATGGAGGAGGTCGTAAAGTAACATTTTGCCAAACATATATTGTAGGCACTAAAAGTTGTTTGCCTTTTATGCAAATATACAAATGCCTTTGTGATACTTATCCCCTTTGTTAAAGTAGACTTAGGAGAGTTCATTTAAGTAGATTTCTTAGAAAGGCACTTATAACAAGTTATTTGAGTTCTAAGGTAGAAAAGTTGACTTGTCAGCTACAAAGTTAAGGATAAGACCAAGTCTTTACGAAAAGTTAGTTCTTAGCCCACGTTAATAATATCCTTATCAATGGCTTAGTGATTATGAAACCAAAGCTAAGATGGATTGAAGGGGTTCCTTGGAGTAATGAAAGTAAAATATATTGCATGCTTTCAAAATTTATAAATGTAGATAACATTATATAAACATTTATGGTTAATCATTTTATAGATTTTTTCTTTTGAAGAAAAGGGATGGAATTAATAAGTTGATTATGGAGTGTGATTTTAAGATAGTAGTATTTTGGATGATTAATCCTAAATTGCAATCATAGTAGCAAAATTTTATTTTAAGTAGATTGATAAATAAGTTAAAAAGAAAACTTTTATATGTAAAAATTTTATTCTTTCAAACTAAGAATAAAGAGACTAATTACTTTAGTTTGCAAAATAAGAGAGTGGGAAGTTTGTGTCAGTTCATAGCATGAATTTGAAAGGTAAATAGAAGAAAAAAAAAGGAATTGGATTGTTTAGTGCAAGTTTTGGTGTGAAAAGCAATTAAACACATATTCTATCCACTTTTTTTTAGGGTTAATATCTAAAGAAAAAATCATGACTTTGTGAGGATTACTAAATATATTATAACCTTTAAAAATTCACAATTTAATTTTTACAATATTTTTTTCATAACAAATTTATCATGCCATTTGGTTAGATGAACCAAAATTGTAAGATTTAGTGATGTGGCATGATGAATGGGAAATAATGCTGACTTATATTAAAGGTAAAATGATTAATAGGATTTATGTAAACAAAAAAAAAAAAAAAAGGGCATAGGGCTAGTTGATAATTGAGTCAACCTTAATTACTTTTATTCAATTAGCATTAGTAAAAATAATTTTCATAGTTTTAAAAATAATTTTGAACCTAAATAAAATAGAAAAACATATGTAAAAATCCTAACCCTAATCCCCCAAAAGCAATTAGTATCAGCTACATAAAGCTTATATTACCTTTCATACAAGCATTCTCATCCAACATCAATATATTCACCCTTTTAGGTCAAAACAATCAACTTTTAGTTGGCCTAATTCCTTAAGCATTTGCTAGAGTTCTTTTATTTTCAAATCAATTCTTTTTTGCACCAATAATCCTAACTCGAATAGAGATTATTGTGTGCATCAACACTTTCAACTCTAGTTTCTAATTCTTTGTTTTTGCTTTGAAGTAACCTAACACATCCTTGTAAACTTCACCAATTTCTTGATCAAACGATCAAAGCAATATATAATCATTTTGCTTCCAATAATGACATCTAAGAAATTGACATCTAAGGTTGTTTTGGCTTTATAAGGTTTACATTTGAGCATCCACTCCATGGTTGCATTGAATGTGACTAGTTACCATGCCTGTAGCAAATAACCCTTCACTTGCAATTTTTAGGCTTCTCCTTTCCTCCATCTTAGCAATCTTCACACAATCAACACATCAATAAAAAGGTGTAATCTACAATCTTGTTTCCTTTAACTTAAAATTTCCATCTCACACTCTCAATTTGAAGTTTTATCTCTCTTTTGCATTTCCCACTAAATATTCTTTGCTTTTGCCATTATTTGCTTTGGGGTAAGATAATTTTTAGGGTTAGGTTTAATTTTCACTTTTTTATTTCATTTGGGTTCAAAATTACTTTTACTAATCTTAATTAAATAAATGTAATGGAGTTTGATCCAATTATTAATAGGCTAAATACCCTCTTCTTGGCTTATGTGGATCATCCTAGTCATTTTGTCTTTAGTAAAAATTAGCATTATTGCTTGTTTCTCATGTCATGTCACTAGCTCTAATGATTTTTGTCCATCTAACCAAACGATGTAGTAGATTTGTTATGGGAAAAAAAATTTTATGGAATCTAAATTATGAATTTTTAAAGGTTGTAATATATTTGTTAATCTATATAAAGGTCATGATATTTTTAAATATTAACCCTTTGTTTTTTAATAAGTTTGCTCACTTTAATTATGACACTCTATTTTTTGTTATGAGGTACTAATGTTTATGTAGGCAACTCCTTTTTTTTTTTTTTTTGGGTGCTTTAAGACATTTTAGACATGTAAAGAAAATATAATCCCATTTTTGTCAATTGTTTGGATTTGTATATACTCTTTTTTTTAATAAAATACAAATTTGCTCTAGTTAAAATTTAAAATAAATAAATAATCATGCATAATGGATTTTCAACAATGAAAACAGAACAAAAAGAATGATGTAACAATGTCATGTAAAAAATAGATGCATGGGATATTTGTTATAATGTATGACCTATTTATAATTAAAAAAATTAAGTATTAAATAAAATTTCAAAGTTTACTCTTATTTTAATATAAATACATATACTAACTTTTGGTCTTAAAAGATGTTTGTGTAAAGTGTGATCATAACTTGAATTACACGTAATTTGCTATTAAGAATTAAACATTAAACATTATAAAAACTCATAAAAGTTAAAATTTATTCCAAAGATCCAAAAATCCTTTGTAGGAATTACTAGCATAATCCTTTGACATGCTTCGATAGTGTAAGAGGTTAATGAAATGTTTAGCAAAGATAAAGCTAACACTCGATTAACTTAAGAAAATAATAATTCTCAAAGAGAAGGATTAAGATAAATTCAATGCTTTTATTGAAATATCTATTTATTTGCATTGATTTAGCCCTTGGGCTTATTCATATTTATATATAAAGTTATCTAACTAACTAGGAAATTATTCTAACATAAATAAGAAAACACTTAAAAACTAAAAAAATTTCTAAAACACTTAAATAATTTGTATATATCCTAAATAAATTAACTAAAAGTTTTAAGTATACTTAAATATTATAAAATAAGTAAATAAATTATAAAATAATAATTACAATATAATTTGCAAATAAATAAAGAATAATCTTTGTGATGTGCCCTACATTAAACCCTTCCACTTGAAAAAATCTTGCCATTGAGTTGATAATAAGGAATTGATATCTTCCATACCACAAGATCAAATACTTAGAATAAATTGGTATCTTCAACATGCTTTAACATCTTATTTTGTGAATCATTGTGTAAGGAATGATATTACACGTACATTTGTTTCTTCATCATAATTCATCTTGTAAGTTTGATGCCTACGCAGATTTATAGGGACAAGTTGAGCGATAGGCTGACCACAAGTAAAATCTCCAATCTAATTCCTTTTGTTTCTTTGGTTCTTGTTAGCACCTCCTATCAGGAGAGATTTAAGTCAATTGTTGATGATTTCTATTCCATGTTCCAATTGATCAATCCTCTAGCCAAGGTTTTGTAATGTTGCCTTCTAGTCATTAATAGCTGACCCGATGACCTACATCCCTTGATCTTCATTAACATGATGGTTGTTATTCCCTCTATCTTGTGTAGCCATTAGAATAGGCAAGCCCTACTAAAATATTATAAAATAAGTAAATAAATTATAAAATAATAATTATAATATAATTTATAAGAAAATAAAAAATAATATTTGTAATGTATTTTATGTCAGAGGTGGTATAACAACATTTTACTAAATGTATAATGTAGGCACTAAAGGGCGTCTAACCCCCATATGAGTGTACAAATGCTCTTGTTGTGATGTTTGTCCCCTTTGTTAGAGTTTGAGTAGATTTCTTAAAGGAGCTCTAACAAGAAGTTATCCAAGTTCCAAGATAAAAAGGTTGACTTGTTGGCTACTAAAATAAGGGTGAGATGAAGTATTGCAAGGAGAGGACTACAAGCCCACATTGATAGTGTCCTTATAAATGGGTTAATGATTAACAAGCCCATATTGATAATGTCCTTATAAATGGGTCAATGATTGGAAAACCCAAGCTAAGAGTGATTAGAGGGATTTTTAAGGGTAATGATAGTTAAGAACATTGCATGCTTTCAAAGGCTATAAATGTAAACTCTAATATTATGGAGACATTTATTTAATTATTCCATAGAGTTTTTTTTTTAAATAAAAAAAAAGGAAAGATGAGTGGATAAGTTGATTGTAAAGTGTGACTCCAAGGTAATGGTAATATGGATGATTAAACTTGAATTAATGTTATAGTAACTAAACTCTAGTTTTAGTAAATTGACAAATAAGTTGACAGAGAGATTATTGGTCTTCTTTCAATAAAAGAATAAAGGAACTAATCATTTTAGCCAACAAAATAAGGGAGTAGAAAGATTATCTCAATTCATAATAGTAATTTGAACGACAAATAAAAGAGAATAAAGAGCTCAGTTGTTCAAACTAAGAATTGGAGTGAAAGGCAATTGAACACATATTTTATTCAATTTGTTTTTTGGTTGAGTTTGTTCACTCTAATTGCAACACTTTTTTATTTTTGGTTATAATGAACTAGCATTTGTGTAAAAAACTCCTTTTTTTATTTCTTTTTTCTTATACTTTAGAGCATTAAAAACTTATATTAAAGGTTTAATACCATTTTTTTATTATTTGTGTGGATTTACATACAATTTTTTAATAAAATACAAATTTTCTTTGATAGAAAAAAAAAATTGTACATAATAAATCTTTAAAAATAAATACTTTATACATTAATTATTTATTATAATTTATGACCTATATATAATTTAAAAAATAGATTATATACCAAATAAATTTATAAAACTTACTCTCTTATTAATTTACATAGATATACTAGTTTTTAACTTTGAGAGTATTTGTATAGTGATTGATCATAAGTTTAAATTACACAAAATATGGTGCTAGCAATATAACATTAAACAATGTAAAGTTTATAAAAGTTAAAATTTATTAACAAGTATTAAGATTTGGTTCACAATTTTTATGTATTTTATGATTTTTACTTATCATCCTTATTATTATTATTATTATTATTATTATTATTATTATTATTATTTTAAATTCACTTATAACATTTGATTTATTACTTTTTTCCACCTTTTTGTAACTATTTTTCTATCATATTTGTTACTTGACAATATAATATAATTAGATACTATATTAAAAATATTATTAATGACAAAATACTTTTTAAAAATTAAAAAATAATTATAAAAATTCATATATTAAAAAATTTAAAAATTATATATATATATATATATATTAAAAAATATTAAAATATTTTAAAAATATCATATTTCATCACATTTTTATGTTAACTAAATAAAAAAAATTAGACCTAAATTTTAAATTTTAATTTTTTTTAATATTTAAAATTTTTTATTTCATTTTTTTCTAAAAAATTTAGAATTTTTAAAAATAATATTAAATTTTGTTTTAAAATTTTTAAATTTTATTTTGAACTTCGAAATTTTTTTTCATAACTTAAGAATTTTAGAAATTTATAATTTTTTCAATACCTTTAGAAATTTTTATTAATTTTTAAAATTTTTAAAAATTTTACTTTATTTTTTAAATATTATGTTACAAATGACATTTACAGTGAATCCATTATATTATTTTTTAAAAGTCATAAAAAAAATAAAAGTTACAGAGAAAATCTCTTTTTTTTTTTTTTTTTTCCGCCAAACCTAATCCAAAAGGTCCGCAAATCCATTAAGAACATCATTTCCCCTCATCGATAAAACATGTCACGAAACAACCCCAGAAAAATGCTGCCTATCCACGTTAAACACTTGGTTTTGCGTAGGGACTAGCAGAAACACATACCATCCTTGAAGGACACTTAGGAGCAATGACCACTAGAAGCCCGCGTTGGGACTAGCAGAATCGCATACCGTCCTTGAAGGACACTTAGGAGCAAAGACCACAAGAAGCCCGTGGCCTCGCATGTAACCGAACAGAAGGGCATTTGGACCAAAGATGGCATGTCATTCGTGTTACAAGACAACAGGAAAAGAGATTCAAACATCAACCAACATTACAACTGGATGACGACAATTATTAAAAGTTCAGAATTCTTAAATGTGGCTAATACCTATGCATATGATGATCTTATTGGTGTAAAACAAAACACCATAAGCATCAAAAATCATTAGCTCATTTATTTTACTTTATAATCTTTACTATTTCATCATATTCACTCAAATCCCCTTTATCTAAATCCAAGTGATCATCACTCACTAACACATGGTTTATGCCTGTCCACCAAGTAGATTGAAAACAAAATATGGCTTTGCATATATCATTCACTGAAAATGGCATGAAGTTAACATGATATAAATCCATCATCATTTGGGAAGGTATTTGGGTCGCAAGCTATCAAGAATCTCTGCATATTTAATTGCTGTTGCTTCGCTACAGAAAACATCGTCCCATAACTTTGCGAGATCTGTTCAAAAGGTAACAACGTCAGTACTAGTCTAGCAAGACTATTCAGCAATACACACTGTTGAACATGGAAGATACAAACAAGAGTAACACTGCATGCGAATGGAATCTATGGCAATCTCAAACTTAAATATCATGCAAGCCATCAAGATCAGAGAAATTCAGATATTGAAGATAAATGGCAGGGTAGAAATGGTCTTGCTTATGTCAATAAATAGTATGGATGTGGTGCAGGCTTTATGAGCTTTCTAACACTGGAGAAGTTCATTACGTAAACATACCGGCTCTCTGCATCGATGAAAGACACATGATTAGCATGTTAAACCTTGGGACCTTGGTCAAATTTATGAGATATTCGATGGCCAAATCCATATCCTCACTGCCAAGGGAATAAATCAGTACAGAGAAAGAGGGGGGAGGACAATGGCTTAAAATGAGGAAAAATAAAGGCAGAGAATTTTACTTACACGAAAAAAGTAGCAATGCACTTAATGATGTCCATTAGCATAGGAGCAGACAATGCATTTTTCAGTATCTGTGGCAATGCACTTGGAGATGTAACCTAATAGTGCAAGCAAGGAAAAGCAGAATTAAGAACTGAAAGAACAAACATAATTCAGAAAATAACATCAAAGAAAATTGCACTGTATTGGGTGTGGATATCAAATGTCAACCGCATTTGCTTAGTCAGGCCACCTTATGTCCTCATATAAATTTTGGAACTAAAAGTATGGCTCTTCCTATTATAATTTTGTCTATCATCAACATTTACAAGGTTTATAAGCACAAATAACAACCTTCAAGAGGCGAGCCTGCAGTGCACAATCATCAGAAAAGCCTCGCCAAGAAAGTTCAAATTCATAAGCTGATTTAGGAGGTTTGATGCTTCTTGCAGCTTCAGCCATGGCACAGGAAGCTCGAGAAGCCAGCTCTTGTACAGAGGCCTTCAGTTCTTGCCTTCCAGCTATGTGATATGTCTGTAAAAGACTAAGTAAAATTGAGTCCTAGAGAATAAACAAAGAGTGCAAACAAAGTGATGGGCAGCCAAAACTAAAGTGGGTAAGTGGTATGCCAGAAAAACAAATTAGCTGAAAAGGAAGATAATCTTATCCAACTAGACCATTGAATCTGAGACCGGTGGATCCAAAATGGATACTAACAGATTCCAATATAGGCAAGCAAGGATCTTATGATTTACCTGTGTGTGTTCTACATGAGAGCTTGAAGTAGAACTTGCACATGAATTCACTTCCCCATTGGTTGTTCTCCCACCTTTTGCACACCTATTGTCTATTTCTTCCACAGATACATTTTTCTTTATAAGAACATTTTCATCATTGTCCTGCCAAAACATTCCAATCGTCATATCTAAATGACATTAGAACACCTTTCTTCACTTCATTGCACCAAAAATTCAATATTTCAAGCAAACTGTATACCATGCATGGCTAACCACATTTCTAGAAACCTCCTAAGGTTGCTGTAAAGTTGGTGGAAAGGGAACAAGAGAGAGGACCAGAAAGGAGGGGCTGTTGAAGAGAGCTATTGGATTATTCTCAAACCCCCTCGGTTTGCTGGAAGGTAGGGAGGGAAGGATGAGGGGAGAGCAAGAGAGAGGACCCAAGAGGTATAAGGTACTGGAGAGAGCTACAGGGTTAGTCTGATACCTATGTTGCTGTAACATTTTTTATTTTTTGGGGGCAAGGGGGGAGGATGGTTGCAGGTGCAGGGGGGTGGGGGAATGAGGAGAGGGAATCCAACAAGGGATAGTTGAAGAAAACTAATGGGGGAGGTTTTGAATAAACTTAACCAAGCCACTGCCTATGAGTCACTGGCTCATTCTTCAACAGGCATGTGGTCAGAGCCCCAGGCTCCTCCCAGTGCTTGGGAGCTCAAGGTTACATGTTCTATTTCACTCTCAGATGGGGGTTCTGTCAAATGTCATTTACTTTTCCATTATGCCAAAATTAAAGTCACTGATTGCAAAAAAATTTACACACTTTGGAAAGTCCCTGAATTTTTATCTGAACACTTTAGTCTTATAATGGCCAGTGTGTCCAAAATCAATCTTCACAGACCAAATTGTTACCTTGATCTTGTCATTTTTCCTTTCCAATGACAGTCTCCTCATAAATGTACTACTTAGTGAAAAATATCAGGTAATCTCTCATTTTGTTACCTCAACCTTGTCCTTTTTAGCCATATATAGCCCAGTTCTCTGGGTGCCAGCAGGAACAGAATGTGCCTCCTGTCCACTCCCATTGGTCTTCAAACTTACTCCTTTCTTTGCTCCCAGCATAGAGCTTCTTAGTTCTGCAGATGCCCTCTGTACAACCTCCAACAGAATTGATAATGATGAGCTAAGTAGTAGAATCCATCAATCCAACAACCACAATAACAAAATGTAACAAGTTAGAAACACATGCCTTCTCATACAAAGATTTGACTTCAGCATATAGTTTCTTTGTCTCCTGGTTATTAGGCTCTAACATCAACGCAAGCTCAAAATCTACAGTGTTGCAACCAAGAAGATTTGAACTTAGAAGTCATCACTATGTATTAAAAGTATGAAATCCCATGTTGCTAGAATATAAAGATCTAACATGGTTTAAAATATCTATGGGCTTGTCCACTTGCTAACTTAAAACTTTTAGATGCATTTGAAATTCCAAGGTGTTATTTGACATGATATCAAAGCCTTATAGCTAAAAGGTCATGTATTCAAATCACTATCAGCACATTTAATAGTGAATATCTTACAAGTAAGGCGGCCATGTCCTCTTGCCATTTCTTCCCATAACCTAAGTGACTCACACTTGAAACACTTGTGAACCTGATTATTTCAGATCAAAATTAAATTTTTGCAGAATTACTTGTGTACAAACATTTTTCCTAAGGGAAGAAGTTTGTTTAAAGTTTATAAATGTATGTTAATGTGCTCAATTCTTAGAAAGTTTTATGGAAGAGAATTTGATCTCCTTGTATCCTGCTTTTCTCTGTTCTCCAACAGTACCAGGTGACATCACTCATAGCCCCTAAAAACAAAACCTGTCTAAATCAGCCCCTATTCAAGCTTAGACACTAAAAATGACCAAAAGCCCTGAATTTCTATGTTTTACCTAGTATAAGCCTGCCACAAGCCCACGTCTGGGCAGACACCTGAATTTGTCCATATAAGTAGAGCATCCAACTGCAGGAATATCAGAATACAACATACCCTCAATGCTTTCTTTGAGTTTTCCCAATTCTTTTCTGGCTGTTGCTCGGCGTGAGTATGCTTTTACATAGCGGTCATCTAGATTCAAGGCCTCCGTACAGTCATCCTCAGACTCTTGAAATCTGACAAGCAACACATAATAGATTAGTAGACTCACATTATTTGAATCAGTCAACCATTAAGATCAGTAATCAACCGCTAAAGCAGCACACCAAGTATCAACAAAATCAACAAAAAATATACAAATACTGCATCTATATTGTTAGGCAGAACAAGTTTCCATCCACAAAAACTTACTTTCTGATTTTAAGGTAGGCCATTGCCCTATTTGCATAGGCTACAGCTGTAGGTGTTAAGGCTATGCTTCTTGAATAGCAATCAATAGCTTCCTTAAACTTCTTCAGCTTAAAAAACTCATTGCCCTGTAAACATAGAAGGATTGCAAACTTGACTCCACTGACAATCATAAGTTGCTTTGACAATGGAGTTATCAGTTAAATAAGCTAAACTAGACAAGAAACCCATACCAATTCTTTCTCTGAAGTCGCATCCACTGTACTTTCTTCAACAACAAATCTACTTGATAGATGATTGGTTGAATCAAAGTGACTTGAGCCATCATAACCTTTTAAGTGACTTCGTGAAGAATCCATCGCAGAATTTTTTCTCTTTGTCCTTCTATCTACATCAAGCTTTTGGGAAGGGCCATTTTTGATCCACATTCAAAGTATTGTTCACCGAACACGTCATACAAACAAAAATTATGCATGCACACGAAACATAAAACCAGTATGCCATAATTTCATCCCCAGCAATCCCAAAACCATTGGAATGTCCAGCAATTTAATACTCATTTTCACACAGTAGCAAAATATGAGGAAATATACGTATCATCAAAAAGTTACTGAGAGTTCAAAATAGCGTACACACTACCCTTTCAGAAGAAGCTTGGGACTTCATCTTGCCATCTTTATCCTTAAGAGAAAGTTCCCAATCCTGCAAGTCATTCAAAAATCCTTGGAAATCCTGGGAAATGGCAAGGAAGAACAATGAATGACAACAAACAAACCTGTAGCAAACCTCATTATCAATAAATTTACAAACATTACTAAAATCAATCTCACCGATGCTTTCCGTCACTCACCATTCCAAATAAAATGACCCAAAAATAGCAGCCCCTCTATCAACAATAGGTACAACCAAGGCTAGATTAGATTAACCAGAAAAATCAAAAAATGCATAAAATAAATAAATGGAAATGCAAGGAAAATATAGAAGAGATGAAACATCACTGAATTCAAGTTAAGTGTAGTAATCAATCAAAATTGCCAGAACCCAAAATGATTTTTCTTTTTCATTCACCGCTTGTGTCTCCTTGTCCTTGATCGAAATCGCACAACACCTAGTCTAATGTAAAATGTTCTTTCACCCAAAAAAAAACTTTAAAAAGGTAGGAAAAGGATTGAAATTTAATATTTTCTTCAAGCATTATAACAAAGAAACTTAACACTTTGAGAATTAAGATATTCACATTTTCAGATTTCTGTGCACAAAAATAGAAGGAGAGCACTGAATTTTCTTAATAAACAAATAAATAAACCAAAACACAAGTAGAAGAGAGAGAGAGAGAGAGAGAGAGAGAGAGAGAGAGAGAGAGCTGGTTGGAATTGTCTGCTACCTGCGAGCGTCGGCGACGATAAGATAAACGGCGGTGAGAGGCCGTCGCTCGGAGTTCTGAGAGAGTGGGTACTCGGGAAGCTGGGAGTTAATTCTTTTTTTCTTTTTGTTTTTGCGCCTTCTCGAACGTTCCGGACTCAACTCAGCGCCCGTTTGGTGAAGTCTTCGACCGCCTAGCCAAAAAGGACAAAAGTGAAAAAACACTTTTTTAATGTAGTCATATAATTTTATTTTATATTACTGCTCTTATATTTTTATTTTTTTATAAAATATTTGTCAACATGTATTTGACCTAAATTAAATCTGAAAAAAAGAAAAAAACAAAGAAGATAAAAAAAAAAAATTAAAATACTACCCTTTTTTTTTTTTTTTTAGTTTCCTTCAATTTTAAATTTTCACATATTTTTTTACAAATCCCATACGATTTTTTATTTTTGAAAATAGTCATTTAATTTTAAATTATTTTTTTCTTAATTCACTTTTATTTTGATATCTTGCCAACCCACAAAATAATATAATTAAAATAACACTCAAGAGGTGACAAGTAGATGAATTATTATTATTATTATTTGTTTAACTAATTTTTGTTGTAAAATTCAGTTAAGTTCTATTTAGGACTAGAATTTAATTAATTTGATTTGATGCTTAAACTTTGTGTTGTAAAAGCGAATTAAATCCTTTGTTTTGTATTTAGCATTCAAACGGCAGAATGCAATTGACTTGATGAAAAGTACCAAATTACCGTGACGTTGGAGTTTAACTATAGTTTTATTGCTTACACGTATTTAGTATTCAAACTATATAGTTTGTTGTAAAAATAAATATTAAAAATTTAAATTTATTAATATGATATTAAAATTTATATAATTAAATAATTTTATACTTAAATCATATTCTTCCTATAACTATCTATAAATTTTTAATGAATTTATTTTTTTATTTACATTTTAAATTTAATAAATTAAAATGTTAAAATTTAATATATAATTTAATTTTATAAGTGAAACGATGCTTGACGGTTGGGTCAATCGATGTAACAAAAAGAATACCTCAAACGCATGCAAAGCAGTTTCACTACACCAGGGATCTTTGGTTGCTCTTTTTTCCTCTGCAGAAAGAGCTATATATTTGGGGCAATCCTCTGTTCCTTCACCAGAAGCATGGTCATCATCGTCACCCTCGAGATGACCGTCGTCCATTTCCATTTCCCGCACCACCTCAGGGCGACTAAGCGCCGAATCTCGGCGAGACACGCGTTACCTTCCATTCATTGCTCAAATCCACCAGCTGTTCTCGGCGGCCAACTAAGCCTAATTGCTAGCTAGCACCGGGAAGATGGAGATTCAACAGCCATTTTCGCCGTATTGCTTTGCACAAGCACATCTGACTCTTAAGACTAGGATCTAGGATCGCCGATTGTTTCCATTCATTTCAGATTGGTCTGATTCTGTGTCCGAATGACTCGTTATGAGCATTAGATTTCCTTTTTCTGCCTCCATTGTGTGAATTGACATCCCATTTTTGTACAGATGACCATCGACGTTTCAGACGCAAAAGTGGGACACTTCACAACAGAAGAGGTATTATGTCTGATACATGCCCGAAACTCCATAAACTTCTTACAAAAGCGGGAACCAAAAGAATGCAAACTCTGAAGCTTGGACGCTTCAGTATCTCAAAAAGCTCAGTTTGTCCGATGTCCCATAAGTTTCTGACATTAATAAAATTTCTCATCATCTTTAATTGTCAATTTCGGAAGACTTGTGACATAATTTAACCATTTGCTGGCAATTCGTACAACACCTAACAATTAAAAGACAAAAACTTGGGTTTCTGTAATGCTTAACCAAAACCCAAAAATTAAAACCCCAAAAAAAATATCTTGTAAGCTTCATCCACCAAAATTAATATCCGGACAAGAGAGGAACAATCATCCTCATTTTCTTCATGGACTTACTCATCATCATCTTTAAAGGTTGTCTTCTTCCCTGCATTAGTGAAAAGTACGATGTAATAGTAAGCAAATGGAAATTATAGGATAAAATTTCTGGTAACCTTTGCACTTCAAAAACGCAAGCTTGGCACTTAATTAAAACAAGAAAGAGTGCACTGACCTGAGGCAGCCGCAGTCAAACTGGGTTTGTTAGGTGTTCCGCGTCCTCTGCCACCACCTCTACCTCCACGTCGACCACCAAATCGGCCTCCACCATCCCTACCACCTCTCCTCCCACCACTATCTCTACCTCCACCTCTCCTCCCACCACTATCTCTACCTCCACCTCTACCTCCGCTCCAGCCATCGCGGCTATCACCCCTTGGTCTAGCCTCTTCCACAGTTAGGTAATGATCTCCAAGTTGACTGCCACCCAGCTCTAAAGCTTTGCTGAAAGCGTCAGCATCCTTGAATTCCAAGTACGCAATCCTGCAATTACTTAGTCAGCAACCTAGGGCAACACAATCACATATGATCATATCGAAACATTCATAACAATCACCCCCCACTAAAAAAACTCACAATAATTTGTTATGGAGAATACTTTATAATATATATATATATATATATATATATATATTGAACATATGAAGCAACCGACACCTTGCAACCTGTTACTCTAATCTGATAGGCCACATGTGGTGTCTGGAAGATCTATTAGTAAGAGGACTTACATTTTCTATTTACTTAGACACAATCACCTACACTCAAAAAAAATTTGTATCCTAAACAAAACCTTGTAAGAATGAAAACATCTTACAGAAATGAAAAGGCTTCACCACACAATTGAAACCACCATGCTCGATTAAAATCAGGAAAACTTAAGGCCAACGACATTTCATCAGAAGCAGCAGTAAAATGTTTTTCCTCCAGAAAATGAAAACCTTTAGCATTTTTTTCTGGAAAGAGCATGTAGAGAAAACCATGCCACTTTGTGCACATGGGAAAATTTGGATTCTCAAATTGTTGCCATGTTAAGGATCGAGAAAGAACATATGAGAAAATTTGAAAACCTTTGGCTGTTTCTCTAGAAAGAGCCTATCAAGAAAACCATGCCACTTTGTGCACACATGAAAATTTGGGATCTCAAATTGTTTCCACGTTAAACACAGATATGGCATGACCATGGAGAGGAAAACTGGCCTTTAATGTGGTTATTTAAAAATAAACAAGTAAAATCCAGACAAATTAATAAAAGTATGACAGAACTACCTAATTCCTGTTATCTTGTCTTTTAAGACAAGTCAATCAACCAAAAAAATTAAAAAATGAAATACAAACCCTTTTACGGCACCAGTGTCATAATCAGGTGGGATAGATATCCTTGTAATCTCTCCACATGTCCCAAAATGCTCCTGGAGGGAACTCCTAATCTGTAACAATTGGATGCAGAAATACTGAGAACTGACCACAAACTCTGAATAAGAAACTAATTAGAAGTTAGATAAAATGCTACCTCATCTTCCCCAAGAGATTTATCAAACCCCCTTACAAATATCTTCTGGGCCTGACCCCTCTCCTCTTTTTGAAATGAGTTATTTACCTTACTGCAGCATGGAATTCTAGAATTAAGGGACAATACATGTATCACCTATAGGATTGTTAATGTTTGGCAGAATGCAATACCCATTATATGGTGTGTATGAGCCCCTATCACCTTTCACACCCCTCTCGCGAGCAACATCCAATCTTACTTCTCGTCCGCCTAAACTTTGACCATTTAATTCAAGAGCCTGACAACACAGAAAAGACACAAGAATATCATCTACAAAAGTTTTGATATATTGCATTAAAAATAAAATACACTCAAACTGACCAATTTTGAAGCAAAAGTTGTCTAATGTTATTTACATTTGAAAACAACCAAAGATATAATTTGTCATAAATAAATTAGGACTGAAGAATCCATTCTACATCATGTAAAGTGACAACAATACAAAGGTCTTAATTACTGATACAATAGAATGCCCCACAAAGATGATGAATTAGAAGACAGAAAAAGCGGAGGGATCCAGACAAAAGCTTACACAACTTTGACACAACAATTTGAATTGAAAACAAAGAGCTGAAAAAGATCATAATGAACATACTTCATTGTAAAAAGAACACCAACTATAATGCAATGCTTAATGAGAGAACACAAATTTATGCATTTGGTATGGTTACAATCCCAAAGGAGGTTTACAAATTTGGACAATTTGGCAAATACAGCATCAGTATGAGTAGCAAAGGATATATAAGCAGGGAAGAGGGAAAAACTTTAACAAAGAGAAAAACAATGATGTTGATGTGCATACACAGACAGAATATGGACCAGCAGAAGGGAAGGAGGAGAAGGGGGGAACAAGGAAGGGGTATAAAAAGGAGAAACCTTGCCTTCTGTGCTGCTTTAACAGTGGCAAACTCAACATGACCATAGCCCTTGAACCTCTGATCCGCATCAAAAGAAAAGCGAACGTCAATAATCTCCCCAGCACCTTTGAAGAAATTTTCCCTGCAGGAATGAACAGATAACATGACAATTTGCTTAAGAATCTTTGTATCACTAGTAGCTACTAAGATATACATACACATCAGCTTGTTCAACATGATAAGGTAAGTTGCCAACAAACAAAGTCTTTGATCCAGCCTCTGGAGTAACAGGGGTTTGAGGCTGCATAAAAGACAAGAAAAAGAAAATCCTTGTTCATCACAGATGTCATCCAAACTCACACAAGCATGCCAAAACAAATTAAATAGACTCAAGGGAGGAAGACTAATGCCTTACATCTTTCTTCAAAGATTTGAAGTCACTCTGATTGGTTGTCTGTTGTGTTACAGCATCTACCATTTCTACATCGGCATCCTGCATCCAAACAAAAAGAAAAACTTTAATATACCAAAATGGCCAATGATTTGAACCATACAACAACAGCATGAAGTCTATAAAATGCTAAGACAGAACTGCATTGAATGAAATATGCAGAATGCTTGAAGGTATTTCAATGACTAAATTTACATGTCATGATTGAAGACATAACCACTAACACAACAAAAATTTATATCCTGCTGCTCTAGCTAAAATTCCTACCCCTGATTCCCTGACTAGGATATGTCACATCACAAATTTCCACTTCCCCATGCAAAGATGATCCATGAACATAAAAAGCATTTAAGATGTTTATCCTAGCATTTACTTTAACATCATCCATAATGATTACATCAAAAGTCAAAGTTCCAATTGAATTACAATATTAACACACTTGATTAATTAAACCATGACAAGAAAAATTCAAGAACCAGATGGCTTTACATTAAAGAATAAAAGGTAATTTTATAGTGAAGTCTGTTATGCAAAACATTACATTTCCAATACTATACAAACTCCTCCAGCCTGCCACCTCTTGCAATAAGTTTTGCCTACATTGTCCCTCTTGCCATGGAACTGTGCCAGTTTGCCTAAATCCTAAACCTAATAGCATCTTTCATCATGATGATGCACTCTAAGCTAGAACAACCCCACAACTGTTTTATACGAATACTTTCTTAAAAAACAAGGCTATTGCACTAATTTTTGATTGCTATCTCTAAAGAAAAACTAATCTGATTATAACATAATAGCAGGAAAAGGAAAAGGCTAAATTTACCTTTTTCTTAGGGGTCTTGACAGGTTTTACATCTTCACTATCTTCCTCATCTTCTGAACCATCATCAGAGGTCTCCTCATCACTACTTTCCTCTTGAACTGTTGCCTTGGCCTGAAGCAAAAACACACAAAAGTCAGCTGTAAAACATGAAAGAAAATGATGATATCATGAATTTAAAGCAGTGAATAAACTTCCACCTTTTCATTTTAGGTTCATCTCCACTACCTTTAAAACATTAGAAAGCACAATGATCATCCACTCAAATAAACGTGTTGCTCATTTCTCAATGCAAGACCAGCTCAACAGTAGAAAATATAATCAAATCATTGAGACAATTAAAAAGAGTGATACAGCAACAAAAAGCATGCTTAACATCATGTTACAATTAACAAATAAAATTTAATTGCCCAAAGTTCAACAGCCATTGATGGCAAGGCCCCTTACAACAAAATATTTAGGCAATCGATATGATGGTGGAAGGACAACAAGAGCAAGATTAAGATTAGTAGAAAATGATATGCTTAACCTTTTTTGTATCTATTGGCTGAGCAGATGATGGCCTTTTTGAACCAACAGATACCTTGGCTTCTACCTGCAATAAACGAATGAAAATTTGGATATGATGCACAATAACGAATTTCATTATGGCATTATAAGAGAAATGACCCTCACAAAGTGTAAAGCTTAGATACAAAAAACTAATGAAAAATTTGATTTCCCAATCATTTGATGAGACACAATCAAGAAAAGAAAATTGAAAGATCTCAACTAGTCAATTATAAAATCATGAAACTAAAATACATTCCGTATATTTAGCCACCATGATGCAGAATGTGCCTATGTCCATAATATACCCGCTCACACCATCCCCATCATCAAAGTCATCTGAATCTTAGGCCATATATTTTAATATCAAAAACATTGAACACAGTACCTCATTATCATCAGAGGATTCATCAGAATCACTGTCATCTGAGCTATCACTTGTTTCAACTTTATTCTTGGGTACTGCAGGAACCTTCTTAATGGCAGAAGCCTTTGCAGGAGCAACCTAAGAAACAAACACAATAAACATCTCACTTACACAAACATTATGGGCATGCACATAGGACTATCAACCAAAATACACATATTGAAAGTAGACACAAGTATCATATGATTGTTACCTTTTTTTCTTCAGAGGATGAGTCACTGTCATCAGAGCTATCATCTGAATCTGCTTGATTCTTGTTAGCAACTGCATGAACTTTCTTAGCAGATGGAGCCTTTGCAGGTGTTTCCTTCACAGACATATGTTAGACACAGATCAGAAAAACGAGGCAAGCATTTAGCAAACAGCCATGAAATAAATTCAAAACAATTAATTAAACAAAAAAAATAGAAACCAACAATCAAGTATTTACGCAATTGTAAACAGAAAAAGAAATATGCGAAAGACACCTCGTCATCATCAGATGATTCATCTGAATCACTACTATCAGATTCAGAGCTATCACTAGACTCAGCTTGATTCTTGGTTCCTATGGCAGGGACTTTCTTTGGAGCAGAGGCCTTTGTAGTAGTTTCCTACACAAAAATATTCAATGAATGTCACAAAAACAGTATTATTACCATGGATGCACATAAGGTTCAAATCAATGAAAGAGCAGATAGCTAAATAGAAGCACTAACACAAAACACTACAATATCTTTTTATGGTAGTCTAGACTAATAAGAAAATTAGACTACTAGGCGTGAAACAATAACTTCAATAGTGGTACTTTCAAGCCAATGGTATATGCCACATTGGAGCAATGGCATAATGGCACAAAACAAGCAACCACGGGACGCCAACATTGATATCCTCATGGAAAACATACAAGCTTTTCTAATCTGAACTTCACTTGATTTGTGACCATTATTAGCAGTAGGTACCACCACATTAATTTAATTTTGTAATTACATTGGTTGTTTTGTGCCACATATTCAATGCTCTACTTAATTTTCACGACCAGAAACCATTTTATAGTAATCCCAGATATTGAAACAAGGAAAGAAATAAAGAATCTAACAGGTTCCTCATCTGAAGAGCTTGTCTCGGAAGATTCACTGGATAACTCAGAAGCTTTTGATGATTCATTCTTCATGCCAGTTTCTGGCAATTTCTTCTGTTGGATTATTGCCTTAGAAGAAATTTTCTGCATTTGAAAATATATATACAAATATTCAACAGCATGATTGCAGAGCTTGAATGGAAAAATAAAAAATATCCAGCTCTTACAGCATCTTCATCTACATCTGAATCACTTGAGCTGCCATCTGAGCCACCAATTGACTCCTCCTTCTTACTTACCAGGCCATTCTTAGCAGTCTGCACCTTATTGTTCTTAGAATCCTGTAATGAAGGAAATATGAATGAACTCAGATTCACTAGACAAGGCATTCCAAAACATCAGATCATAAAGAGGTCAATCTGAGCTGCTATCAACCTCATCACTATCAGAATCATCTTCTGAAGAATCTGAACTGCTGCTATCCTTCTTGCCTTTCTTAGCAAGAGCAACAACTGAGCCATTCTTAGCTGCAACTTGTGGTTTCTTTGAAGGAATAGCAGCTTTGACAGGAGGCTCCTGAGACAGAGTTGATCCACATTGAAGACAGTTCAATACACTTTGGAAAAAAAAGGAAAGCATAAATGAGAATTTCTATTAATCACTCACCTCTTCTGAGGAGGATGACTCCTCACTGCTAGATTCTTTTACAGGTGGTTTCATTGCTTTTGTTGCCACCTTGGTCAATCCTTTTACCTAATTATTTCCAGAATTGTTAGTAAACAGATGGATAATTGCAAATGAATCTAAAGACAAAACACATTTAAAAACAAAATCATGAAAATGAATGACATTTTTTTTTAGCGCTCAGGTAAAATACTAGATACAAAAAACTAAAATTTAAGAAATTGAATAACATAAATCATAGGATCCAGATCAGCCAGCAGTTATACCAAGTAAAAACATATTTACCTGCTGTTCCTCTTCTGAAGAAGATCCATCAGAACTACTGGATTCCTCTTTATTTTTTTTCTGAGTTTTTAATTCAATTTTCACTTTCTGAGACTCCTCATCTCTCTTCTGCTTCTTCACTTTTGCAAACTTTTCTATGGTTTGTTCAGCTTCTCTCTTACCTACAAGATCAATCCAAAAACTCCAGAGAACATTTCCCACAAGAAAACAGTAAAAACAAGATAATGAGGGTGAAAAAAACTTGCAACAAAGCCTTTTTCATATATATAGCAACAGACTCACAACTGATGTTATGCAGACAGAAAAAGACAAACAATATATAAGCATAGCTAAAGTAGAGGTCTAATTATGTAAAAATAGCGAGATGAAGCTTGTTATTCATCTTTACAAGCTTAAAAATCACCGAAAACGCAGAAAAGGGTAATAAAAATTCAAAATTGTGCAACAAAATTTTAAAAGAAAAAGATTCACTTGCTGGTATCAAAGTTCAAATGTGATGCAAAGTCACAAATGTTTAGCTAAAAGGTTAACATGTCCAAATTTTAAAGAAACACAAAACAAAGTCACAAGACAAAACAATAAAAAAGCTTAAACCAGAAATTGAAAAAAAAAACATAAAAATAGTAATAACACATCAAAACACAATACAGTAAAAAAAAAAAGAAAAGAAAGGAACAGAGGAAAAAGGAAAAAGGGAAAAGAGAAATCATACTCCAGCGATTAAACATCCCAAAAAGAAACAATCTTTGAAACTCAGTTCTTTCCCCCAACTCGAGACAGAACAGAACCATTGGAAAACAACTACAATAACAGCATCATGAGACATGGAATAATCCAAACCCAAGAATCAAACCTTTCTTTCCAGACTTAGAAACGGCAGCTAACGCGGGAGCCCCATCGACCTTGAGAAGAAAAACAAAAAGAAACACACAAACCCATCAAAAACCACACCTCATTTTCCACAGAAAATACAAAATAACGCAAAACAAAGAAGAGTAGAGGACCTTGACCGTCGATTTCTTGCTAGACTTGCCCATTATTCACCGAAATTTTAGGCTTTTTTCAAGGCCTTCGTCGAGAAAAAGATCCAAGTGGCTTCTCCGAAAACCCCTGGTGCTATTATGCAAGAAAAGATACTTTTGAGTTGCTAGGGTTTAACAGAGAGTTAAAAAAAAGAGGGCAGAGAGAAATGCGTGCAAAGTAGGAGGTGATTGTTTTATACACCTGGCGGCAGGCCATTGAGTGGGTGTTTTTTTAGGGTTTTAGCGGGTTAGCCCATCGTGCCGGTGTTTCCACATGGTGATCGGGGCTTGCTAAATGTCCTTTTCGTTTTCCTTTCTTTCTTTATTTTATTATTATTATTATTATTATTATTATAATTAATTATTATAATCTTATGAATCCTTTTACTTAAGTTAAATAGGCTTTTTTTCAAAAATATATTATATTAATTTTAAAATATTTTTATTTATTTTATTTGAATAAAAAATAAAAAAATTTGAAAGTTTTAAAAAAAAATTTTAAAAATAGTTTGGTTTTAAAAAAATTTTAAAAAAAGAGATTTAATTTATGAGTTTTTTAAAAAAGAAAAGAATAATTTTGAAAATATTTTTTTATCTCTTAAAAAGACAAAAAAAAATTATAATTATAATTATTTTTTTCTTATAACTTTTTATTTTAATTTTTTTTAATTATAAGTATTTGTATTATACAAATTTTAGATATATGTCAAAAATTATTAATATAAATTAAATAAAATAGTTGAATAAATTAAATAAAATTAATAAAAATTGAAATTTTAATTTTATTAAAATATTAAAAATTATTTATTAAGTTAATGTTAAATTTTATGAGTAATAACAACTTATTAAAAAATTAAATATTTAAGTATTTATAAAAATTAAATAAATATTATTATAAGAGTATTTTATTAATTTTTTATTAATTTTATATATAAATATATAATTAAATATTTGATTATATGAAAGAAAGTTTTAGTTTTATTGCTTTTAATTTTGAAGGCTTTTTTTTTTTTTTTAGTTGAGTTGACAAAATAATCAAATTTCATAAGACTTATTTTCCTTTAAAAAAAGACTATTAAAATTAAAATTTTAAAAAAAAAAATAATTTGATTCTTTTAATTTGACTTCATAAGGTAATAAGAAGAAATTACATTTAATTATAATGTTTATCTAAATTTGATGTGCTAAGTAAGAGTAAAATATAAATATGATCAAATGTTTATTTGTGGTCAAGTTATTTTCCACATATAGAATTAATTTGATTTCCATTATTTTTTACCTATAAAATTGATCTCTTATAAAAAAAAAAAACTTATAGATTAAATCATTTTTCACTTATCAAATTAATTTCCATTTAAAATAGACTTACAACTATATACATTTATAATTACAAATGTTTTTGATTTTTAACTATTAAGTCACTATTAATTTATTTGAGTATTTTGTTTAAATTAAAATTTTTTACTTATATTTGCTCCTGGCTTAAAATAAACTTACAGGTCAAATTATTTTTTACCCATAAAATTGATCCTTATCAAAATAAGATTCATCTTCTCTTCTAAGTATGCCAAAATAATGGATTGTGTTTCGTAATTCTTCATTCATTGGCATAAAACATGATATGCCCTTAAAATACTTTTTTAGTACTAATTGCCTTTTTTTTTAGACCATTTTGCTAATATAACTTTGTGTTTTATTATTATTGAAACGTTGCTATTTTTATTATAGTTTCTTTCTAACTATATGATTTCAAACAACAACCATCTTCATTTAGGATAATATTTTGATGCTAGTCTTCCTTTTTTTTATGTCATTTATTCGTGAAAAAAGTATAAAAATTTTCCTTTCATTAATGCATGGAAAAATTAAATTTTATGATCATCTTTATCTTGTTAGCACTCCTTCAAACAATTTGTCATACACAATACTTGGTTCCTATTTCCATTTACCATGCACTCCATCTTATGATAATAATGATTAAAGTATAAATAATTTTTGTTAAAAACCTAAAAACAAATCAAGAGTACCTAAAATCAAAGTGCATTTTATTTACTTTTGGCACTTTGTCAATATGAAATTCATCAAATGATTATATGAACACAAACATCATTTTTGCATATTATTAGGTCTCATTTTTACGAAAATAAACATAAATTTCATTTTACATCTTTTAATTTTTTTTCAATATAGTTCTAAATGTTTTAGTGATTTCAATTCAATTTTTAACAATTTTAATTTTTTTTTCAATTAAGTCTAATCAATAATAAAAATCAATTAAATTATCAATTTAATACATTGACCAAATAAAAAAAATAAAAAATCAAAATAAGTGTATTTTTCACACAAAACCAACTCCAAATACCTTAAAAATATATAAAAATCTTTATTTCTACCTTAATTTGTTGATTTTAGGAAATTTTGGTATTTGTTTTAAATATGAAATACAATTTAAATATATATTTTAATTATTTTATTATTTTTTATTCAATCAATCAATTTATTAAGTTAATAATTTAATTAGCTTTTGTTATTAATTAGACTTAATTAAAAAGAAATCAAAATATTTAAAACTAAATTAAAACTACTAAAACATTTAGTACTACATAAAAAAAAATAAAAAATTTAAAACCAAATAAATATTTATTCCCATTATTTTTCTTAATTTTTATGCATTTAAAAATAATATTTATTGAATAGAAATAATAATTTTGTTTTACATAAATAATTTGTGTTATAATTTATAAAAAAAGAATTAGGAAACTTAAAAAAAAATCACTTAATTGAAAATAATATCTATACATTTTGTGGATTTAAAATGAAGATTTAGATAAGAAGGTACCAGTTAGTACCTAACATTGAAAAAAATTATCATATTAGAAAGTACTATAGTTAAAGAAATTTTAAAAAAGTGTCTAAAAATTTCTTTCTACATTTTCAATTTTGTTGATTACTTAATCTTAATAATAATAATACATATCTCATAAGTGTATACACCCCACTTGAATATCATATACTATTATGTCAATTAATTTAACAAATATTAGTTACACAATTTGGATGTTAAATGATTCAAACATCATATGCAAGTTAACATCATTTAAAGAACAAGAAACAATACTAGCCTACATAAAAGACACTTTTAACAGAGATATTTTCATTAATCTATCAAAGTAATTTATTGAAATCAAAATGAGTAAAGATTCATTTTTTAGTACCCTTTTAATTCATTTTGTTACATCTCACATTTTTTCTTTTTACAATTGTTTTTTTTCTTTTATACTTTTTTGGCTCTTTACTCATGACCTCTAGCAGGAAGGAAAATTTGTAAAGCAATGGGAGAGAGTGAAAAATGATTTTTGGTTATTTCTCTAAGAATATGATATTTCTTTATTTTCATATTTAATTTTACAAATATAGTCAAAAAGACATGATAATATAATCTTATGGGATGAAATAGTTAATTGGATTTCAAAAGATTTGAATAAATTAATTAGTAATCATCTAATCACCATAGAAATAGGTAACATTGTGAACAAAATTTAAGAGTAAAAACTAATGACTTTCTAAAATTTAAAATTATTATTATTATTTTACTTTTATTTATAAATTTTAATTATTTTATTTATAATTATTCGTATAATTGCTAAATGCTTAAAAATGCAAGTAATAATAGGTGAATATACTTTGTCTACCATTAATGCATCAAAGTTATATATCAACTTAGAAATATAGGAAACCAATGAGGTGTTCCAAAGGTAATAACAACTCACCATTACTTAATGCCTATTATTTTTCTTTAGTCAATTATAGTCCCTTCCTCTATTGATAAGCCTTAAAGGACATCATCTACATATGAGATTTGATTTCATAAGCAAGCCAAAAAAAGCAAAAAGATACAATTTTTGTTTTTCCCCTTTTTTTTCAAGTCTTATTATATGGCTCTTTTATTCTTTTTAGTTCAAGAAATATTGTACAGAATAAACATACATCTACATTCTATACTATTATAACTATTAATTATATATTTTTAATTTTTTTTATAAATGAATTGTAATTAACAATAAAAACCCAAACATAAGACTTATTATGATTATGTGATGTGGGATTTTGCATGCTAGGATGGAGCTTTTTAGTTTTTATAATTGCATGCTATAAGATTTTGATCACTTATAGAGTGTAGTTCAATTAATGTTGTTAGTTATTGGATTTATCTTTAAATGTACTAGTATCAATTTAGTACAAAAAAAAAAAAGGCTAGAACCTACAATAATTAGTGAAGTGTACAAAAAATAGTTAAAAAGACTATAAATCTATATTTTTAAACAATATTAACTAGTTTATTAGTCTAAATGAGAAGACTTTGGTTAAAAATCCTAATAAGTTACCATTAAATATTAAAAATTAGCATAAGTTCCCAATTAATGATAAGAATAAGTTGTAAGAGTTTATTTAATAATATCATGAAAATTTGTTTTGAGAATAAGTTGTCATTTTATATTTTTACCTTATTAATAAAATATTTTAATTAATGGAAAAAAATATTTAATTTCTTAAAAGAGAAAAAAAAATGGATACTAAACATGATTGAGACAAGTTGGAGAGTATATAAAAGCAAGTTGAAGAGAGATTACTTCATTAAATATAAAATCAATAAAGTACAAATAAAACCTTATTCAAAAAATATGCTTATAGAGTAATTTCTTGATTTGCTTGCATATTAGGCCACAAATTATTATCCTTATAATTGAGATTAGGATTGAGTTTTTTTCTTCTAAATTATAGTTGAATGATAATTATCCAAAAAAAAAATACCTATGTAATTTGTTGCATATTTATAGAGTAAATAATTTTAAAATTAAAGCTTTTTTTTAATATGTATATATAAGAAATAACAACAATGCATATGTGAAATCAAGAAAAATGAGCAAACATTTACACATTAGGTCCAAATGCTCAAATTCAAGAGGAGATTGTAAGAATAAACATATTATTACTAAGAAGTGACTTGATTCTTTTATTTATTTATTTATTTTCATTGCTAAAAAATTTTAATTTTTGTAATTTATGGTCATTGCTCTTTTAGGTAGTTGATTTTATGAGTTTGATTGTAATTTAATTATTTATTATATTAGTTTTAATTTTCTTTAATTTATGGACTTGTTTTTTATTGTGTCATTCTTAGATGATAATAATGTTCAAGTTTGTATTATTCTTTCTTTTTTTAATTTCATGGGAATTAGGGTTGAGTTGTTAGATGTGTTTGATTATTGTTAATTTTCACTTGTTAACATAGAAATGAGAATCACAATAAGGAGCAACTTTCTGAGATAGATATATTCAAAACTACTTGTATAACAAGATACTAGACAAAATATACCAACAATTAAAGGAGGTTATAAGTTAAAAAAATTGTAAACATTATATCTTTTAATCTAAAATTGGATTAATGTATAAATTTCTATACTTTTTTTTTTACCTTAAATAACATATCATTATTAAGTTTAGTTTGAAATGAAGGACGTTTTATCAAAAGGGTAAAAAGTAGGCAGCTAGACAATTAATGTTTTTCTTACAATCATGAAGTAGAAGCATTGTAGACATGCTTAACTTTATGAGAAGGGTGCAAATCTTACTACTTTAAAGGGAAAGAAATTTGTTAAGGATACTATGAGAGTTCCTATAGATTTTATGTAATCTATCAATGAGAATATAGAAAATGAAGTGTAAAAGAAGTTAGAAGTCAAAGTTCAAAAATGGTTAGAAGTTGAGAAACCTATAATGACATAAGAAATCCTAATTATGATTCTCTCAAACTTATAACAACTTAATCCTAGTCTAAATGTCAATGCCAACATGTCATCTAAGTTTTTTGAGGAATTGCTTCATATAACAACACTTCTAATACTCCATGTTAGCATAGTCAACCAAAAAATCATTAATTTTTAATGTTTGCATATAATCTATGCATTTAGGTAAGCCCAAAGATTTAAACCATAAAGATTTTTAGAAATTTTTGTACTTTAACAAATTCTGTTTGAGAAATAGATAAACAAAGAGTCATGAAAGTTTGGAATAAAACTTTATAATAGTTTATACAACTTAATGGATAAGTAACTTCTTTTATTTCAAATTTTTTTTATATACTTCATTTATTTTGCATTTATAGATCTATGTAAAGATTAATGGTGTTATTGTTCTTAGTTTCTAAAGATCATCCAAATCATGAAAGTAAATTGACAAAAATAATATTTAATACCTTACTGGTTAATTATGACCTTAACAAACATATAAAGTTAGCTATGATATTATGCTTATATTTAGGTTTTTATATATGAAAGAATGTTATTGATTTGGAAAACATAAGACTTATAAATATAAAATGGATGGCTCACATGTATAAGAGAAAAATTGTTTATAAAAGAATGATATTGATTTAGATTATTGTTTTTGTGAATCAAATGAAAATTGTTTATTAGTTGGTTTTATCTTTTATTGGTGAAACTCATACTTAATTAATTGTTTATTTTTTATGGGATGAGGATAATAATGGTGATGATGATAATAATGAAAGTGAGCATAGATTTTGTGGTCTAAGCCATTAAGTCAATTAGTTTTCTTCTTTATAAACTATGTTCTATATTAAAATTTTACAAGTTATTATTCATATACTAATTATGGATTGTTAGTAACTTTTAGTTTGAATGTTTAAATTAATATATTTTTGAATTATATGAGTTAAATATTATATTTGAAATTTTATATTTATTTGGATATTTGGTAAATTATTTCAATATGTAATATTTAAAAATTATATGTTAATTGTGAGCTGCTATTACATCAAATTAGTATAAATAATATAAAACCACTTTTTTGGTCAAAAAATTGATACCTTTTATGTAAAAAATTGTTGCTCTTTTTATTTCAAAATTATTCTTTTCTCCTCTAAAACCATTATTATTTCTTTTTAAAATTTGTCATCTTGTTTCAAAATTATTTTAATTTTGTCTCAAAACTACCACTTTATTTTCTTAAATCCATAGCCTTTTGGTCTCTATACCATTACATTTATACTTAAAAAACATTGTCTTTATGTCACAAAATTACTACTTTATTTTTCATTAATACCATTATCTTTGCATCTAAAAAAAATAGTCATTTCATCTTAGAACCATGGTCTTTTTGTACCAAAATTGGTGCTATAAATTATTTATTTAAAGCATACTCATTAGTTAAGAAACTATTGACTATACACTTATAAATTGCTACTTAAAATTTTGTAAAATTGCAATTATTAATTATAGGAATCATTGCATAAAATCATAAAGCAATGATTTTATTTTTGCTATAATAATCTTTAAAACTGTTGTATAAAAATTATTACAATGTCTTTATAATGACACATTCAAAAAATTGTTTCTTATGATAATAAGTAACAATTTAAGGCATTTAGATAGTGGTTAAATATCGTTGCCTAAACCTATTTTTGATATAGTGATAGATATACATATATTGTTAATGCAATAATAATGAACTCATCATACTTTCAAAAATATTGTAAGTTACATCATTGTCAAAAAAGATAAGACTAAAAGGCTTAAATACAAGAGAAATTCAATACACAGATGTAAATGAGCTCTTATATTAGGTTGTGGAAGTCGATAATGGACAAAATGATAACTTAGATAGGAATGGATACCAATTAAACCAAATTTATTAATATTTAATAGTAAAAGCCTTTAAGTTATTATTAAAAGTATATATTTTTACTTGAAAATCAATTATTTAAATGAAAAATGACTAATTTAGACAACCAATTTATAGTAAATGAAATTAATTAATACACGTTAGACCAATTATTAGGAGAAGAAACTCATTTTTTAAGTTTAAATTTAATCTCTAAGGCTGGCCCAACTTACCATGATCAAGATGTCCTATAAGTGATTAAAATTTTGAATATCTACAACTTTCCAAGATTACCTTTATATCAATTGAAGCTTAAGAAAAAAAATATGTTAGTGATGTTGACTAAGAATATTGATCAAGATGAGGGATTGTGTAACTAAATGTATTTAATTATAACTTAACTTTAAAAATAGTTTGTACAAGAAATATAGTGGTGGGGAAAAACATTGGCCAAATGGTTTTCATTCCATTTATTACTTTTTCTCTAATTAATGTTAAGCTCCCTTTAATTTCAAAGAAGCCTCAGGTCATAATTGTGGTTTTTGCAATAATAATAAACCAAAGACAAGGACAATCTCTCAATAAAGTTAGATTGTACTTGACAAAACAAGTTTGCATTCAAGAGAAATTATATATAATAATTTTAAGAGTCATAAGTAAAGAAAGATTATAAATACTAAACATTGATAATGATAAAAAACATATTATTAAGGTAAAAAAATATCATTTATAGAGAAATATTCATTAACATAATTGTTAAACTATATAACTATAGTACATAATTTATATATCTTTTTATTCCATTTATTGCATATTGCAGTCTTATTAAACTGTCTTTACAATAATATTGCTATATATACATATCATAGATTAGTTATTATTTAAAAATATCAATACAATTTTCTCAAAAAAGAAAAAATTTCAAGGTAAAATAAAAATCTACTATTGGTAACTTCAAATATTTCTTTTATTTTTTCTATCCTTTAATTTTGATGTTAAATTAACATTCAAATAGATAATTATTGAATCATAATTTGTTTGTCACCTAAACTATCTACCTTCATTTATCGATGTTGATATTAAATCTTATCTTAATATGTATTTGTTTAATCATTTCATTTGTGTAGTTTGAAGTGTGTTTGGTCTTGATACCTAAATATAATTTATGATAACAAAGTTAGATGATTTATGGTTAATTAATTTTTTTATATTTCCATTTTTGTAGCAAAATTTGAGACAAAGCTTGCTTTACTTTTGCTCCATTATCCTTTTATTGGCTTACATGTTGCTAATATGTGTATACACACACATATACACATTCATATATGGGTTAAGATTTTCGTAAATTAGCCTTTTTTTTTTTTAGGGTTTCATTAGGTGAAACCTTTGTTTATTATATATAAAAAGTGCCTTTTTATGTTGATAGGGAAAAGTTTAAAAACAAATTACTTCTTAAAATTTATTTCTTGAAGTTAATTTTAAGAAAATTTTCATTCTTTATTTGTAGGGTTTTAAGTTAATATATTTACTCTTCCAATGGTAAGCCTATTAGGAAATTACTATGCATATACATATTATTCAACAAATATTGCATTATGATGGAATACAACCATATCTATACTATTTACTTATAATTTTAATTAGACATTGTAGATTCTTAAACTTAAGCCACCATGGTTGATCCTTTTTGTCACCATGACCTATTGTTCAAATTTTTATCCACCTTGAATAGAAGTCTTAATCTAATTGCACTAGACCTAATCCAATTACATTAATCATGATCCAAGTAGTAATTTACATAGTCAATAATCCATTTTTTTGATGATGTTTACATAGTCAATAATCCATTTTTTGATGATATCCCATAAAGTTAGATTGTCATAAAATAAAGATAGTCCTTGATAAGGATAATTCCTATAAGTTGTTCATAGGCCCCTGATTTGATTAATAACACTTGATATACTTCTCCTTAACTTAGCCTGGAAAACATGTTGGCTTTTATAGATAAATGTGTCAACTTTTAGATTTCACATATGTACTACATCTGGTTTACTCCTTTAACCACATTAGTACCTAAATTTGGTTATAAATATCTTATATACATCATTTTTGATATATGAATTAATTATTCTCTAACACTAATCAATTTTTATGTAATAACACTTTTTGTTGACTTAAGTATCAATAGCCTTTTTAATTTTGCAAGTTACAAATTTGATCCAATCTAAAAGTTCAAACCTAAATCCTACCTTATTCAACCTTATAAAGTTAATTGTATGTCGACTAAAATTTTAAGATATTTTCATTTGAAATCCAGACTTCAAAGACTTTTTATGTGCCTAGAAACAATTAATGATATGGTTTGGCATGTAAAACATTGACTCATAGATGGTAACATAAGACATCTTGCTGATGGTGAAGCTTGGAAACATTTCAATAAATTGCATCCATCTTTTGCACAAGAATCTCGAAACGTGAGACTGGGTTTGACCAATGATCGATTTAATCCATTTCGAATAATGAGCATTGCACATAGCACATGACCGGTTATGCTCATTAATTACAATTTTACACCATAACTCTATATGAAACTAGAATATATGATACTCAGTATGATCATACTTAGCCCTAATTCACCTGAGAGAGAAATTAATATATTTTTATAGCCACTGATTGAAAGACTAAAGGAATTGTAAGAGTATGATTTGCAAACTTATTATACTTGTCATAAGTAGTTTTTTCAAATACACGTAACCTTGTTCTGAGCTATTTGTGATTTTTCAGGAGAGTGAGACTATATGTCAAGGATATGAAACATAGTACTTTGAAAGGCAAATTAGTTATTAGAGATGTTGTCAAAGTTTCATCAGACTTCATGCGGTCTATATTAGGGAGGAAGTGGAAGTTGAGATGCAAAAGAAGTTTGAAGCATAATCATAAGAGTTGCAAAAAAAGATGAAACAACAAACTATAGCAATAACACACCATTTCTATGCAATATTCCAAAAATTGTAACAGCAAAATCTTGAGCTAAACATTAATATTAAGATGTCCCTCTTAAATATGGTAATAGCTCCTTCATCTGATGATGCATTCAGTGCTCCCCAGTAAGAGTTACAGTAAAGACCTCATTTATCCTCAAGAGGCACATATAGTCCATGTATAATGGTATTCCTTCTCTTTTCTCTTTAATCTTATCCTTTTCTAATATATAATTTATTTCCTTTTTTTACTTATTCGTACCTTGTTACTTTATTTTAAATATTTATAAGTTTAGATCAAAAATTACATTCATATTTTGGTAGACAATGCTCTCCCTCCAAATTGAGGACATTAAGAAATCCTTTAAAAATAACTTGAAAAGAAAATATTTAAGGATTGTGGACTTTTGTAGGTGCTATTGTGATTTGTTAATGTATATATTATGGTTATATATAAATATATGACCTATTTAGTAAACGAATTAAGAAGGATTTGACATGATTGTATGGTAAATTGCTAAATTATATTTAGTTGTAATTGATATATGTAATTGTTATTTTAAAAGAGTATACCCTACCTATTTGATATCATGTTTCTTAGCAAATGTAGCGATTATACTAATAACTATATATTGTCTTTGAAGTTTAATTTTATTTTGAAAATGCATTCAATGTGAAAAAAGATGTTTATTAAGGAAAATTTTGTATTCTTTCAATATTTGCAATTTTGTTTAAATAATTGCCACTAATATAATAGTTTTAAAACATCAAATTAATTAGAAAACTAAGATTTATTTGCTCAAAAAATCATTATCTATTTGTATAAAAGAAATTGTAAAATGTCATTACCTATTCTAAATTAATCATTATCTAGTCTAAAAAAACTACTGACTATTTTCAAAAAATCATTTGCTATTTTCAAAATAATCGCTACTTATTTTTTAAAAAATTGTTATTTATTTTTTTTAACAAAGCCTACAGCTTATTTTCGCAAAAAAAAATGTTGCCTATTTAATATAAAAAATCACTGCCTATTTTAAAAAAGTTACTACCTATTTTCTAAAAAATCACTAACTATTTATTAAAAAATCATTGCCTATTTAACAGAAAAAATTGTTACATATTTTTATAAAATTGCTACTTATTTTTTAAAAAAAATTGGTCAATTTTTTTAACAAAACATTGCCTATTTTCCTTTAAAAAAATAATGTTACCTATTCTATTAAAATAATCATCGCTTATTTTTTAAAAATCTATTACCCAAACCATATTTAGGTAGTAATTTTATATTAACTGCTATAATTTAAAATAATTGTTATTTTCGGTATATTCTAAACTTTTGGCTTTAATTTTTGGGTTAAAAGAAGTGGTTTTGAGTTGTTGTTTTAAACCATATTTTTGGTAATTTAAAAGAAACTTGATGAATATATATTTTAATGGAAATGTTAAGACTTTTGTTTTATTATTTTTATTGCCATAAAGTTGGAATGCCATTATAATTGTAGTAAGTAGTTTATCTGATTTGTAACAACTACAATTTAGTGTAGTTTGGAGTTAATTTTGATTGAAGATATTCACAAGAGAGAATTGAATTTTTCATTCAACTTTAGTTTTGCCTTAAATATTAAAGTTAAAGGAAGAACAACTCAATGTAATGATAATAGAAGTAGATTGAAAGCTACGAAAAGGAGTAAATTGAAATCTAGTATTACGTGTTGGAAATGCAGTAATAAAGATTATTTTAAGAGAGATTATAACTAGCCAAAAACAATTTAAGATGAAAATTTTATGAATATAATAATGAAATATATCACAAATACTTTGATTATAAACATTAATAGTCTAATGAAGTTTAAGATTTTAGATTTTAGGACATTTTTCATTCAACCTCAAATAAAAATTATATGTAGAACTATGTTATTAGTAATTTCAAAAAAATTTTAACTTGTTGTTAATGAATAATTGGACATAATGGGGAAAGGTGATGTTTAAGTCAAAAAAAAAATATATATATATATAAAAGTTAAAGAATGTCAAACATATCTTATGATTAAAAAAAAAATTTAATCTTTATAAGGTAATTTGATGAAAAAAGACAATATATAATCTTTGTTGGTGATTCATGGAAAATCATCAAAAAAATAATGGTGATAGAGGTAATAAGATTGAGACATTTTATATGACCTCAAGTTGAAAGGATTTAATAGGAACTACTAAATTAGGGATTAATTTAAAAATTTAACATTGTAGAATGTCAAACATATCTTAGGATTAAAAAAAAATTTAATTTTTATAAGGTAATTTGATGAAAAAAGACAATGTGTAATCTTTGTTGGTGATTCATGGAAAATCACTAAAGAAATAATGGTGATAGAGGTAACAAGATTGAGACATTTTATATGACCTCAAGTTGAAAGGATTTAATAGGAACTACTAAATTAGGGATTAATTTAAGAATTTAACATTGTAGACTTAGACATATAAGTGAGAAAGGAATGATGGTACTTGTTGTAAAAAGTAAGTTGTAAAGTATAAAAATTATAGATGTTGGTATTTGTGAGAATTGTATTTTTTTTTAAAAGAAAAAGGAAAGTTAGTTTTTTTAAAGTTGGAAGGATGCAAAAGTTAGATTTTGTGCACATTGATATTTCGAGTCCCTCCCTAGTAGCATACCGAAATGACTCACTTTATTCTATTACTTTCATTAATAACTCCACTTAGAAAGTGTAGGTTTACTTTTTTAAAAATAAATCTAATGTGTTTATAACTTTCAAAAAGTGAAAAAAATCAAGTACAAAATACATTTAATGCAAAAATAAAATGTTTGAGATTTAGTAATAATAATGAGTATGATAATAAAGAATTTAGGGATTTATATGTAACTAATAGGATTTGAATGTAAAAAATAATTTTAAAGATATTGTAATAAAATAATATTACTGATCACATGAACAAAATTTTAAAAGAGCATGGTAAGAGCATGAGAATACATGCTGGATTATTAAAAATATTTTGAATTAATGTTGTCAACATTATAACATATTTTATTAATTGAGAATTATTTGTTCCTTTGGATGAAGAACTATTAGAGGAGGTTGGGACAGATAAAGAAATAAATTTTTCATACTTGAAAGTCTTTGTTTGTGTCTTTTATATGTGTGTGGAATTTGAGAGAGAGATAAATTAGATTATAAATCTTATAAAAATTTTTTCATTAGATATAAAATTAATGAATTTATATGCCATCTTTAGGATAGTCAAAATAGAAAAGTCATTAAAAGTAAAAATGTCATATTTAATGAAAATGTTATTTACAAAAACAAACATGTTATAGAATCTAATAATGTAAGGAAGCATGTTAGACAAGGAGAACATATTGAGTTAAAAGAAATTTCAAATGATGATATGAGTAGAAGAGTATCAAAAAATTCTGAATATATCCTAATATAGTTAGAGTGTTTTACATTTGTAATATAAGTGACAAAATTTGTTAAAATTTCGAAATCTCTATAACAGTCTTTCCTTCCTTATTTTATTTATTATTGATTGATAAGGATGCTAATGCTTTAATGAAATAATATCAGTTGAAGATTTTACCAATTATAAGTTAAACATGCAAGAAGAAATAAGTTCATTACAATAAAATTATACACATAAATTATCTCTATTACCAAAAGACAAAAAGACATTGAATAACAAATGGATTTACTAAGTCAAAGAACATGATGATGGTAAAAGATACAAGACAAAGTTGGTTGTAAGAGAATTTCAATTGAAAGGAGGTATTGACTATACTAAAATTTTCTCTTTAGTTTTTAAGATATTAATAATTTGATTAGTGTTGAAAATTGTTGCATTTGAAAATTTCCATCTAAAATAGTTTATGTAAAAACAACTTTCCTATATGGTGATTTATAGGAAGATATTTATATGATGCAGCTAGAAGCTTTTTCAATTCCTAAAAAGAAAAATCTTATGTGCATACTTAATAAAAAATTGTATGGTTTGAAATAAATTGCTAGGTAATGATATAAGAAATTTAATACTCATATACCTAATAATTTTAGGAGATGTGTCATAAATCATTCATCTTACTTTTAAAAATTTGACAATTGTTATATTATTTTGCTTTTGTATATGGATGATATGTTCATTACTTGTTTTAATATGCAAGAAGTTAATAACTTAAAGTAAAAATTGTCAGATGAATTTACAATGAAAAATCTTCGAGTTGTAAAGTGAATTCTTGGAATGAGAATTATAAGGAATATAAAGGTTAGTACCTTAAAACTATCATAGGTTACTTATATTGAAAAATTATTTAATTAATTCAACATAAATGAAGCAAAGCCAGTTGTACTTCTTTGGTGAATCATTTCAAGTTTTTAAAAAAATAGTTACCAAAAATAAATAAAGAGTGCTAATACTTGTCTAGAGTTTCTTATAATTTAATAGTCAGTAATCTTATATATATTATGATTTGAGAAGGTGTTGCACTAAGGTCATGTATTACATGGTGAGTTTAATTATATTGTAAAAGCTAACAGTTTGATAATTAGTTTCCAAGTGAAAGATTATTTTATGGGTGAAATCTAATTAATATTATAAGAGGGTAAACTTATAATTTATTTTGTTTTATCTCCTTAAGACATACTTATTATATAATTTTGTAACTTTAAATATAATGAAATTTTAGTATGATCATATATGTAAAAACATTCAGGTTACAAATTATATAAATTTTTTGTGTTTGTTTTGTTTGTATTCTTTTTCAAATATTTTGTTTTTCAACACATATGAGATACTGGTGTGTAAGAAAATTGACCATATAGATAAAAGAATAAAAATACTCGTATAATTAATTTCAACCTAATCCTATTTTGCATGAATTTAAATCTTAAACTTTAAAGAAGAAAAAGGAAGGGAAAAAAAATCCAAGTCTACTTTTATTGCTATCATATAGTGGGATTTGATTTAAAAACCAAAGTTGAGGAATAAAAAGTCATTGTTAAAGTCGCCACAACCACTATCATATCTCCACACATTATAGTGTAATGTCATTTTTGTCACTAGAAGCTAGTATTGGGACCATTAGCCAACAATTGTCTTGTTTCTAATCACTATATGCTTGCCAAATGCTAAAAAATTGTTATTATCAAATAAAACTAAAGCATAATCTATCATCTCTTAATGTCATACACAACTTCTCTCATCTCTGCCAAAGTAAGGAACTATTTATTTCAACACCATGTATCAATAATTTATAATTTTTACTCAAGACACATCAAAATCTTGTTGGAGAAGCATCAAACTCATCAATATTTCTTGCTCTATTTCTCGCATTGCTCATGCCACCATATTAACGAAATGTCCATTGAGTCCCTTTGAAGGTACCACTTTTAATTGCTAGTAGTTACTACTTGGATTTCCTCTTCTGTATATTTCTGTTAGATTATTTATGAAAGGATAAAAAAGGGCCAAGCATAAGGGAATATGAAAGGAAGATAAAAAAATAAGAGTAGGTTAAAGTAGAATTAGAGGATAAAACAATTAGAGAGAGAGGAATAAGGATTTAGAGATAAGAAGCAATGGTTGTGTTCGGTGAATTTTTAATATTTTTAGTTTATACTTAAGGATATTAATATTTTATTATAAATTTTGTGTATTTTGACTAATTACTAGTCGTTGTATATTTTGTAGTACATTTGTTATAATTTTTAATAATATAATATGTTTAAAGTAATTAGATCTTAGTTTAGTGTATTCAACATATATTTCTTCAACATATATTTTACCTAAACATTATTCAATTATAATTGCTAATAAAAGTTGAGTTAATTAAATATTTAATTTGAGTATTAAATAAATATTAAAATTAATTATTAATTTACAACTAAATAAATCCATGTCAAATTTCTTCATGCCAATACATAATAATTATATTAGATATGATTTTAAAAATAATAATTTTTTTAATTATATGTAAAATACACTTTTTGCTTTATTTTTTTTATTATTTAACTTACGATTTGATTTATGTAAAAACTATAAATCATATTTTAGTGGATTAAAATATTTTTTAAAGAGAAACTTTAAGAATCTTTTCACAAATTCCCATACAAAAAGTCACTAATATAAAGAAAAAAGAAGGGTCAAATGCATCATTTGAACCTCTATGTTTACATTTTATTTTAATTTATTTTTCACAATATCCATAATTCTTTTACTTTTTAACACAAACTCTTAACATTTATGTTGTTACTTTATCATTTTTTTTGTTAGTTTGTTATTAAATGTATTATATAACATGTTATGTTAGTTGTTTGGTTTTAATATTAATCTGAATATCATGTTGTTAATTGATGACATGATAATTTTTAAAATAAATTTTTAATTTCTTAAAATTTAAAATTGTAATAATTTTAAAAAAAGATTTAAATTCAAAAAAATTCACAATTTTTAAGAAAAAAAATTAACAATATAAAAATTAAAAAATCTCACTCTCTCACTCTATCTATCTCTCTCTTGTTTATGTCTTCTTCTCTCTTTTCTTTTTTTGTTTATTTTTCAAAATTTTTCAGTTTTTAAATTTTAGGATTTCAGAATTTTTTCAATATTAATTTTTAAATTTTTAGTATTTATAAAATTTATGAGTTCTTATTTTTTGAATTTTTATTTTTATGAATATATCAGATTTTTTTAAAAAATAATTTTGAAAATTTTCAATTTTTTTGATCTTTCAAACTTTTATAAAAATTTTTAATTATTTTTTAATTGATAAAATTTTTAAAAATTGAATTTTGTTTTAATTTTATTTTTTTATAAATTTTAAAAAAATGTTTCAGAATTTTTTGGATTTTAAAATGTTTTTAAAGTTTAAAAGTAATTGACATAATACCCAAATCAATACTAAGAAATTAAAATAACATACCATGTAGCATATTTAACAACAAACTAATAAAACAAGGTTAAAATTAAGACTGATGTGAACATGAAGGGTCTTTTTTAAGAAATAAAAAATGTTATAAATATAATTTTAAAAAAATATAAATACAGAGGGCGTCACGGTTTTTTTTTTTTTTTTAATTTTTCCGCCTGAAAGAAGTAATGCAATTGCCGGAAGAACAAAATTAAAAATAATTTTTTTTTAAAAAAAAAACCCTAAGAAAGAGGTGTGGGTGCGGCGTCCTTGGTTTGGGCTGAATTAAAAAAAAAAAAAAAAATTCAGAGCCCAAATTGTGTGAAATAGACCGATCTTCTCAAGTACAAGCCTAGTTTCCACGCAGCTTGTGTTAAGAGAAACACATTGTCTGAACCGTTCATTTTCCATCTCTGCCCTTATACCTGTGTATATTTATTTTCTTTCTGTCAAAAAAAAAAAAAAAAAAAAAAAAAAACAAAAACAAAATCCAGTTACTAAAAAGCCAGAAAGAAAAAAGGAATAAAACCTTAAACCTTAAAAAGAGACCAAACAGACGGTGTAACATCAATCTTGCACGCACAAGCGCTCACCTCCGTTACATATTCATCTTACAATCTCTGTCTCTCGCTCGTTCTCTCTCTCTCTCTCTCTATCTATCTTTCTCTTGTAATTTATATACCAATGAGCCGAGGTAGGGTTTGAAGTTTCTCGTAATCCAAGGTCTGCGACTATTTTCTTGTTCTTTTTACTATGCATGTCTTTCTTTGTTAATGTCAATTTCTTTATTTTGTTTTGTTTTGTTTTGTTTTGTTTTTTGGGATATCAAAATTGTAAGGAAAAGGGATTAAAGGGTCATGTTTTCTTGTGCATATTTCATGGGTTTGTGCTGTTTGTTTCTGAACTGAATAATCTTGTACTCTGTTTTTTAAGATTGTTGCTTACCTCGCGATTCTCAGTTGAATGTTAATTTTAATGTTGAAAATCGTCATGCAGTTACCAAGGGTGCTTGGTAAAGAAGAAAAAGAAAGAAGAAGAGCTTTCTATTTCATTAACAGAATATATATAATAACTGAATATTAATATATTAATATGCATTTCCTGGAGGAATTTTAGAAATCTGAGCGAAATTAACACTGGCAGAGACGGAGCAGAGAAATATGGCTGCAACCCTCACCTTCCCCCTCTTTCTTTTGTTTTTTTCATTTTTTTTCTTTGTTTTGTTTTTTTTTTTTTTTTTTTTTTTTTTTTTTTTTTTTTTTTTAATCCAAGAATAGAATAGACTGATTATTGAGAACATTGTTGTACATGGAGGTAAGAAATTGATTTACCTGAATTTTTCCTGCCCAGTTTGAATAGGTTGGTTGTGAAATCTTCCTTCCTCTTGCCTCAATCTTTTTTGGTAGGTTTGTTTGGTTTCTTGAGATGAGGAGTTTGAATATGGAACTTCTGGTGTTGATTGTGGTTGGTTGTATGGCTATTGCTCTTTATTTTCCCTGTTTTATTGCCTTATGACTCTTGCTAGCTTTTTCTTTTTCCTGTCCAACGGATATGGCAGCAAAATGGAAGTTTTGATTTCCAAAAACATTTTCTGCTTATTGGTGGTAGTGCCATGTACCAATATGGTGAAATGGCAGCAGCAATTTTCCTTGCGACCTGCTGTGGAAATCCCTGTGCTGAGTAATATTGTTCAATGAAAGAAAATGTGGAGACAGATATAGCAAATAGAGACCATTAGGTGTCCCTGTTATTTCTGTATTAAACTTCTTATCAAAAAAACACCTATAAAAATTAAGGTTTTTCTTTTTTTGTTTTTGGGATATTTACTGTCCACTGAAACCACCTGCAAGGACATTGGTATAGAAAGATGTTATCTATTTTCTGTCATAAACTTTCAGCCTCTGGGAGAAATGCTTGCTTGCTTTTCATGCTTATGTATTTTCATGTTAAAAATCTGCTTAGCTGCTATTTTTTAAATAAACATGGGTACTATTGCATCAAACTTAGAATTGTAATCACAAATTTATGGAATCTAAATGAACCTGCTTCTATTTTTTGCGGTGCAGTGGGAGTTTAGACCCGGAATCTGCAATGTATGCAAGGAGAATAAAGGGAAGAACTCAAATGTTGGGTACAAAATTTCTTCCATCCAAGTTTCTAATTAGGCCAAACTGTCAAGATCAGGCTTCCTCCAGATCCTTGAGCTGCACAAATGTTGTGGGATATTGTACCTCATATGGTACTTTTATTGAAAGATATTTATTAAATTCAGGCTCGTCTAGAAGTCTCTCTTCAAGGAAGATTTATTCTGGTTTGCATCCAAGGTCTTTATATTTAAGGAATAGTGAATTGCGCCTGTATAGTTCACAAGGTGATGGAAGGGATACAAGTGAGGATAAGCCTACACCTGTACAAGATGGGGCTAATTTTGAAAAAGGAAATACTCAGCACGATACAGTTAGAGAAGATGCAAGGCATAGTGATGCACATGCCCGCCTTGCTGAACAAGATCAAAAGGAATGGCTTAACAATGAGAAGCTTACAATAGAAAGTAAAAAAAAGGAATCACCTTTTTTAACAAGACATGAGAAGTTTAAAAAAGAGTTTTTAAGGAGAGTTGTTCCTTGGGAGAAAATACATGTTTCTTGGGAAACATTCCCATACTATATCAAGTAATTACTGTTGGTCTTCATTCTTTTAATATTTGTAAACTGTTAGTTTTCATTCTATGCAAAGTCAGTACTTGTTTTAAAAGGAAAATTGTTAATAATTAATATCTGCTTTTAGTGAACACGCCAAAAGTATCTTGGTGGAATGCGTTGCTTCCCACCTGAAGCATAAGAAAGTCACAGATAGTTATGGAGCTCGTTTGATATCTTCAAGCTGTAGAATACTGCTTCAGAGTATTCCAGGTTGATTTCCTCTGTTTCATTGTCTTTTACATGTCTTAGAGTTCCTGGTTATTAATATAATAACAATTGCAGGTACGGAGCTTTATCGAGAGAGAATAGTTAAAGCACTTGCATGGGATTTACAAGTTCCCTTACTGGTGCTCGACAGCAGTGTTCTTGCTCCTTACGTAAGAACATTAGAATACTTTAGTGGGATGTGTTGTTGTGAAATCATTAGTTTCTAACCTGAGAACAACCTATTGATTTTCTGCAGGATGGTGATGATTACTCAGCAGAGGGTGAAGATGATACTGCAGAATCTGGGGAGGACTGTACTTCAGAGTCAGAGGTTGAGGATGAGAATGAGGCAAATACTGAAGAGGAATGGACAAGCAGTGCTGAGGCCAGATCAGATGCTGATGATGATGTAGTTGATGCGCAGGCAACTGCTGAGGCAGCAATCAAGAAGCTTGTTCCAATGAATGAGCTTGAGGAATTTGCTGAGGAATTTGCTAAGGTGCACTTTATGGTCTTTCAGCTGTAAATAGAACTAGTTATCTTTCCCACGGCATGCTATACTTGGATTCATTTTAACAATATATTTTGACTTTTAATTCATATTGAGGCATACACATTTTTTTCTCTCTGTCTAATCAATATAATAAAACAATTGTTTGCTTGCTTGCTTCACCAATCTATTTATCGTTGAAGAATAGATGTCTTAAGACTTATTACAAACCAGTTAAACAAAATCTAAGTGCAAGTCCAAATCAAATATAAAAATTAAAGTGAAGAAAAGAGAATATTAAATTTTTTTAAGGACATTGATCTTGAACCTATAATGCATGGAATGGAGAACTAAAAAAATGTCAAACCTTAACAGTGTTAGTTGTGGACACTTTAAGTGCCTGAGTTTACCTTTGGTTACAATCACATGAAAAGTACCCTAAAATTTTTTAGAAGAAGAAAGATGATTGAATTAAACAAAACAATCAAGATAATTGACTTATGTCAACATCTCTGATAGGAAAAGATTAAGAGGTTTGGATATACAAGGAAACTTGTGTGACTGAATACATACAGAATTAGCAAAGCTAATTCTAATTAGCAGCATGTTGGTTGTGGCCAATGGTTTGGAAAGGACTAAATAAGTAACTGGCATTAGCAATGCATATGTTGAGAAATGGGTATAGAAGATTCTAAGAAAGATGATAGAATTAAATGAAACAATTGAGACAGTTGATTTATGCAGTATCACTTACAAGGACAGGTTGAAAGAATTGAAATGCAATAAAACATGCCACTGAGTAAAAGCAGAATTGGCAATGCCAACTCTATCCTCCACCATGTTGTTGTGCTCGATGGTTTGCAAAGGACTAAGTAACTAGGTAGCTGCCACTGGAATGTACACGTGGAGGGAAATAGGGTCAAGAGGATTTTAAGAACCAACGAGAGAAAATTAAGAGAAATTGTTGTCTGCAAAATGCATATCCAATGACAATCATAATTTTAGGGATAAATACATTGCACTTAGCCTAGCCACATTCTTCAAAAAAGGACTACATGAAATTTCTTGTAAGAAAAGGTACTATGTCTAAAACAAGCTTATGCTAGTTTTCTTGTGTTTTTTCTTTCTATGTCTGGAAAAAATAGGTTGTCTCAGTGAAGCAAAGAGGAAATGGGACATTTTGGTCTCTATTTTCTAAAGTATATGTAGAATTTGTGCTCACACTATTGAGTTGCTTTAAGCTGGTGACTTGCTCTTTTTGCTACCACCTTGTCATGGTCAGAAAATTTGTGTGCCCTTAAGCATACACTGAGGACCTGTTTATGAGGGAAGCTTGGCTATAAAGTTATTCTGGACTGTGACCTAAGTTCTGATCTTGGAGGTTCAATTTTTGGCAGAGAGTGACTGGAGAACCTGAAGATTCTTCGAAGACCCAAAATTCTGAGGCTTCTGAGCCTTCTAATAATTCCAAACGACTGCTTAGAAAGGGTAACATATTTCATCTTACGGTACCAAGTTTTTTTTTTTTTTTTTTGTGCCCTTAAAGAAAAGTCTAAAACTTCTCAGCTTTGCTCTGTGTTAGCCTCCCTAACTGTCAAGGCTTCTTTGGAAAGTGGATTTGAATCAAATGTGCATCTGCAATTTGTTTTCTAACTACTGGAACATTTGATTCAATAGGAAACTCACCTTGACTTACCTTCTGTTGATTTATTTAACATGCTTAATATCTCTTCCTCATTTGCTTTGTATTCTGGCTTACTTGACATCTGTGTGATTGTTGAGGAATGTCTTCAAGGGAGAACATCCTTGGCTCTGAATATACATACCACAAGAATCTGATGCTCTTATTCCTTGCAAATTTGAAGTTGTTGTGTGCCTGTCTAGTGCATTTTGTTGAAATTTGACTCTGGTTCTTTTCCATAAACATTCTAGCAAGGTGCCTCTTCTAGTCATTTTCTGTTCTGCTAGTTCATTTCGGCATTAACCCTTTTCTGTTTGCAGTCAATTTGAGGCATCTCAAATGATGAGTCCTTAAATGTCTTATTTCTTTTGGTATCTTCCTCACGTTCTTATCTCATTGATTAACATTTTAACCCGTGTAGCAAGGTTATTTGGAGGTTAAGATTATTTTTTCTGTCGGGGTTTTCTTTACCTGTAGTTGAGCCATTATGGCTTTCATGTTTGTTCTTAAGAGATCCAAATCTTTCCATTAAGACAATCTTTGATTTACATTTTGCCGTAGATATCCAACTTAGCTATTTGCAAGAAAAGTTAAAAAGCAAAGTTTTGGATGCTTACTTCTTCTTGCTTTGTCATCTTTTGTTAGGGGATCGGGTGAAGTACACTGGACGTTCTGTTCGAATTGAAGCTGATAACAGGTACATTGATCTTTAATGAACAGATAAGACCTAACATGACACAATGTTTATCAAGCTTTAGTGTTGGTATATATGTGCTAGTAGCAGTGTTGTAATTAATTTATGCTTCAATATCTGAGATAATCTGCTACACTAAATATAGTCACAGAGAATGATATGCTTGAAGTTTATAGACTCCTAAAGCCTTTGGTTTGTTGTTTTATAGTTTAACAAGTTCTATCCATTGATAATACATTAAAGTTATGCATACTGTAGCTGAACTGATTATGGCTTTGGGTTTGATGCATTTGACATGCATATGATTATACATCTATTGTTTTTGCATGAGCCGATAAAAAATATCAAGGCCACTGTTTTTGGTTCTATTCTTGTTTGGTTGTGTGCTGGCCCTTTGCACACCAATGCCTGCTTGGTGGTTAGCACTGGTGCTTTGCAGCTCTGTTAAACATTGGTCTGTCGTATATAGGCCATAAATATTTGATGTTGCTTTTGTTACATCTTAAATGCTAAATATCTTTTCCTTTCACTTGTGCACTGGGCCATTTATTCCATCCTCAAGTCTGGAATTCTGTGTTTGTATTTTCCCCTTTTCCTTAAAAAAATTTTGTGCTTAGTTTGTTCCTTTTGCATTTCAAGGGCATATAGGATATATGTGGATTTGAAAATTTTGTAAACATCTGGAAATATTATTTTGCTGAGCTATTAATTGGGTTGTTTTTACTATTTTGGATTTGTTCCTTTCACATTTCAAGGGCATATAATGTATATGTGGATTTGGAATTCTTGTCAAACATCTGGAAATATCATGTTGCTGAGTTATTAATTGGGTTGTTTTAACTATTTTGGATAGATGAACCTATGTCAGGAAGGTCTGGTCCATGGTATATATTTTAAAAATCATCTAGCATGAACTTATCCCCCACACAAACTTTGGTATCACAGGATCATATTGGGGAAGATTCTGACGTCTGATGGTCCCAAAAACACTTTTACAATAATTCGTGGCAGGTGGGTTGTTAAGTCCTCATGATGTCTAGAGGAGAACACATGGGCGCCACTGTAATCTTGGAATTTTATTGAAAAACTTTGGTTCATTCACTGTGCTTCATGTTCTACATGAGTATCAAAGTTGGTTTCATTTCCTCTTATGCCCTTGTTGGGGATTTTTGTAGGATAGAATTAGTTTTCTTGATGGGTGCATTTATGTGGTTCACAAATTAATGGAGCTATCAGTGCCTTTTTCCTTAGTTTTGCTCAACTAGTTTTTGTAAAGAATGGTCCTTTCTGGATGTTCAAATTGTGACACTTGCAAGTTATCTACAGGTTCATATTTCTTAAATTTTATGGTGGTTTCTTTTGGCAGATAGGTTTTTGGGTTTCATATGTAATTTTCTATGATTAAGGCATTTGCTGGTAACTGTGAACTTCCTTTCACTAAGAATGGGAAAGATTTATGCATTGGTGCATACACCTACTGATTCAAGTTAAAACTTAAAAAGAAAAGTGCTTGAGGTCTTAGGTAGAATTCAGAATTGGAAGAATGAAAATTGCTCTAGGCTTCAGCTAGAACTAACAATGGAAAAAAAAAAAAAGTCTAGTTGCTTCAAAGCAAAGGAAAATAACCATCATAATTGGGAACTCCAATATGAGATCTGTAATATTGGTTTTCTAGTAAGGCCAACGCGTGCAGACTGAGTTTCTTTGTTGGTGAGACTAGCATAATTACTTTCCCTATTGATTCATCATACATGTGGATCTTGTTTCTCATGCATGTGCCCAAGCATTCATGGAAATGCTTGCCTTTGCATTTTATTGACATTTCACATCACTGTGAGGAATCTGCTGACTTTCTTTCAAAACACATGACAAACTAAAGACTAAGTGTACCGTATCAGCAACCAAACCATGGATTAGCAGCATCCAACAGCTGAGTTGCATTATTGGTTCAATGGATTATGTGAAACATAACTTCTGGATTTTGCTTGCCTATTTAGGGTGAGTGATTCTTGTATTCTGGGTGACTGTCAGTGGATCTGTCGTACATCATCTGAGATGATCAGTGATTGGTCATAAATGTCTGGTTCTTCTTTGTAGATCTGCTTTTGAACTTAGTGCTATCCATCTGTCATCATGTTCTTTCATTTTCATGCAGATAATTGCTCCTACTTTCTAGACAGTGAACTATTGAGTTTGCAGTGTCTGATATGATTATTTTGTGTGCTAAATTTATCAATGTTATGGTGACTCAGTCCTGGTTATTTTCTTGATGTATGGAAACTGTTACCTGGGATGTTACCTTGGCATAACAGGTGTCGAGAAGTCATAGAACTAAGCTTTGAAAAATCATTGTTACTCAAATAATGTTACCAAGTTTAGACCTTTAAGTTTTCCACGTGTCTATGAGATTAAATTCATGGAAATTCTTTTAATAAAAGTTTGATATAATTTCAGGATTTTATCAAGTGGTCAACGCGGGGAAGTTTATGAAGTGAATGGAGATCGGGTTGCTGTTATTTTGGATATTGCTAGTGATAGTGAAGCAAGCAGAGTGAAGGATGCGACACTTGCAGAGCAGCCTGCAAAAGCTCCAGTCTGTTGGATAAATAGTAAATCTCTTGCTTATTGAAATTGTTTTGCTAATCAGATGAAAAGAAGAAATGTTGAGATTAAACTTTACAAAGTCATTAATTGTATAAAGAGTATTGGAAGGAACATGTGGACATATAAAATTCAGGTTTCAAAAGTTGACATGATTTAATGTTGCTTGAAGATGCCGTGTCTGCCATTTGCACTGATTTTATTTTATTTTGCATCTGCAATATCTATGACTGTCATTCATTTGTAGTTTGCAAGGCATTGAGGAAAGAAAGTAATATGAAGTTTATGGGGTTTTTTGTACATTTGATTTGACTGAATCTCTCTCTCTCTCTCTCTCTGAGACCCCAGTCACCCCACGCACACCCATACACACACCCACCCGCCCACCCACCAACCCATCCGCCTACTACACATGCACACAAAAATATTAATTTGATGTCACTTCTGTTCAGTTCCTGCATGATAATGTGTACTTACTTTTTCTTGGTGTTCTTTATGGAAATAGTATTGGGCTGCTTAACATCCAAATGCACACAAGGGTAGTTGTTTGCTCAAAAGCAAGTTAACTGATTAGTTTTGCTCATGTATAGTTAAAGACATTGAGTATGATCCTGATGCGGAGTCAGAAAATTGCTATGTAGCATTGGAGGCTTTATCTGAGGTATAAGTGGCTGATAATTTTTGTTCTCATAACCTGCCTGTTCTTCATATTTTTTCTTTTAAGAATCAGTATTTGTTTGTCTTTCATCTGCAGGTTATGCGTTCCATGCAACCTCTTATTGTCTATTTTCCGGATTTTTCTTCATGGCTGTATAGGGCAGTTCCCAAATCAAATCGCAGTGAATTTGTCTGTAAGTTGCAAGAAATTTTTGATCAGTTACCTGGTCCTGCCGTGTTGATATGTGGCCAAAACAAAGTTGAAAGTGGATCAAAGGAGAAAGAGAACATTGTAAGAGCCTTTATTCAGCTTATTCAGATAAAGGCAACTGGTTGAAAGCTGCTTTTTCAATGTGTATCTTCTGTGTTTCATGTCATGATGTTATGTTTTGATTGAACAGACTATGATACTCCCAAACTTTGGTCGTTTGGCTAAGCTGGTAAGTCTTGCAGACCTTCCAAATATGTTTTACCTTAGGGGACCAATTCTTTGCATGTGATGATTGTTTTCATATTTATATTTTCTCTATACTCTCCTTTAACTTCTATCTAATATGAATTTCAAATTCTTCCATCTTGCAGCCTCTCTCTTTGAAGCAGCTTACTGAAGGACTTAGGGCAACTAAGACATCTGATGATAATGATATACATAAGCTCTTCACTAATGTTATGTGCATAAATCCCCCAAAGGTAACAAGCTGTCTTCTTACCTACTAGTTCTTGGTTCTGTGAATCCTGTGCCCATGGTAGTGCAAGAGATCTTTCTGTTTTCCTTAGAGAGACAAATTGGAGGTTGTTGTAGTTGGATTCTTGATTGCACCCAGGATGGTGGGGTCTAAATTTAAATCTGCTGATTCTTTTTTGCAAGTAAATTGTGAATTGAAGAATGGTTGGACCATCGATCTATTATGACAAGTTAATTTGTGCTTGGTGAATATTAATTGACTCAAAGTGTGGTTTTGGTGAAAAATACAATAGCATGGATGGAGTTAAGAGCACATTTTTAAAATGCAGTGCCAATTGATATTCAAAAGATGATCTAAAACACATAGAAAAAGCTTGGCCTGTTAGGGCAAAAGACCAAATTCGTGCAATATTAGCGATAAGGATGAATGCAGATTCTGCATTGAAACTAACCAACTCAAAATGAATGTTTGGCCAGTGTGATGTATGTTATTCTTGTCTTTAGATTTGCAAAATATATTCTTGATCTTGGAAAGATGTGATCATGATGGGAACATTGATTTGATTGGTTAACGGAAGTGCACAAAAAAGTTCCTAAATATCAATAAGGCTTTGAGTTTCTTTGCACTTCAAATTTCATTCTTATGTTCACTTTAGTATATATACAAATTTTTGTAAGCTTCTGTGGGAAGTTCATCTCTAGTATAATGGGTTACAGGTTAACCTTAAGCAGATGTTTGAAAGTAAAAAGAAAAGTTTGATTATATTTAACATAGTAGGAGAGAAGAAGTGGTGTTCTAATCTTGAGCTTTGTACTTCAACTCACATGAGTGGAATTTTTTTTTTTGCCTTAAAGGAAGTTCTCCTCTTTTGGTACATGCCCTTTTGTGTCCACTGAATATGCCTTAGGCTTACTTTAATCCCATTGACATCAAATTTGGCTACAATTGGAGCCTATTTCAGCTATGGAATATGAGTTTTGGAAAGGAAGGATTGCATCCGTAAAAGTACACACAATTTAACAGCTGGGGGCTTCAATGTTTGTAAGTCCTTTTGGCAGCCTAAATATCATTCTTACCTCCTGTATTTTACAGGAGGAAGATCTCCTTAGGACATTCAATAAGCAGATTGAAGAAGACAGGAGAATCATTATATCCAGGAGCAATTTGAATGAACTACATAAGGTATAATTTGAAAGTATTTTTGCATAACAGCACTGTTTTGGTTAGATTTAGCACACTTTTGTGCTAGTTGTACCTTTGGATACCACAATATTCTATCTCTCTCTCTCTCTCTGTCACACACACACACACACACACACACACACACATGCTCTTATTGACTGTCTTTTATTCCATCTAGCTATGTTGTTTGATTGTTGGTGATGTGATTAACATGCAGGTTCTTGAAGAAAATGAGATGTCGTGCATGGAACTGTTGCATGTGAATACTGATGGTGTCATACTGACTAAGCAGAGTAAGAAACCAAGTCAAAAAGTACTGATTTTGGTTCATGAGCAAACTGTCTCTGCTTTACATGCATATGAGTATCCTTACTATAGATGCTATGAGAAGATGGAACAGAAACTGCTTTATTTTCTATAGTCAAGGAATCAAATTGCAGCTCTCATTTCTGTGGAATTAGTGAGTTTATTTGGAGAAAAATATGATCGAGAGAGGAGACTTGAATGTGGCTCTGCTGATAAATAAAAGCAGATTGAGTGCATTTTTTGCACCTCCAAGAGAAGTCAAATTTGAAATTCGTTAGGGGGGATGTGAATAAGCATTCATGTGTTGTAGACATTGAGCTTCATTTAAGTGGGAGAAAGCAGTTGGGATTGTCATTTTACATGATTATTAGGTGCCAATTAATCAATGAGATGAAAGAGAATATTTGATGGCTTGCCTATTTGAACTGTAAGGATGGGCTTAAATAGATCTTCTTAGGGGCTTTATTGGCTAGTTAGGGATTGTCATTGATCAGAACTTGGTGTACAAACTATTGGATAACTTCAGTTTTGGCTGCTGATTTCTTATTGCTGTTAGTTATGGTGGGATACAAGTAGATGGGTGGCTATGGAGACTTAACATCTGGGTGATGGAAGGCGAGGCAGGGATTTCTACCATGCATTCTTGCTAACTGCCTTAAATAATTAAATCACCTCATTTGTTGGATGAAACAAGAAATATTAGTATTTGACAATGCTCTCGTCAGTGGTGTAGGAGAATAAAATATCTTCTGTTATATTTTGGTACTAAAAGGTTATCTTCATTTCACATAATAAGCCTTTGGTAATTTCAAGCCTTCAATTTCGATTTAGTCTCAAAAACATAATTGCTTCCTGTAATCAATTGCTAAAAGAATTATGGAACCTATTTAATGTCAAGGGAATGGAGTTACTAGTTGAAGAAGTTTTTGTATGGCCATTCATTGTACATAGATAATGTGATTCTGAATCAAGAGTGTTTAACTTCAATTTATGTAAAACTTTCATGCCAAAGACCTTGAGTATCATTACTGTTCTTCTGACATGAAGCATTAATGTGTTTTGTTTTTCTGATTTACCATTTCTTATTGGAAATTAACTGTTCTCTTTTGTTGGCAGAGGCTGAAAAGGTTGTTGGCTGGGCTAGGAATCAGTATTTATCATCTTGCATGCTGCCATCTATAAAAGGGGATCGATTGTCCTTGCCTCGTGAAAGGTGTGCATGCCTTATCCTTGTATGTCAATCAGAACTGTGTGATCTTAAAACTTATTTCTGTGTTTTTCATATGAAGCCTGGAAATTGCCATTGTGAGGTTGAAGGAACAAGAAATCACATCTCGAAGACCATCACAAAATTTGAAGGCATGACTTGGCATTAGCTTCTATTTTTCTAATGATCTTGAAATGTTGAAACATTTGCATCATGTGTTTATCTCTAATGGATAGAATTTCAGCAGAACCTTGCTAAGGATGAGTATGAAAGCAACTTTATCTCAGCTGTGGTACCTCCTGGTGAAATTGGTGTCAAATTTGATGATATAGGTGCTCTTGAAGATGTGAAGAAGGCACTGAATGAACTTGTCATTCTTCCAATGCGAAGACCAGAGCTTTTTTCTCGTGGAAATTTGTTACGAGTACTGATATTTCTTTTTTCTCATACACATCTTCTAGATGCATGTATATATTCTACAATGGCTGATTACATAAACCTCATTCCAGCCCTGCAAAGGAATATTACTATTTGGGCCTCCGGGAACTGGGAAAACGCTTCTTGCCAAGGCACTTGCAACTGAGGCTGGGGCAAACTTTATCAGTATAACTGGTTCAACCCTTACTTCAAAGGTTGGCTGTAAGTTTAAGTAACAAAATATCTATAATCCATTTTTTTCTGCCATTGTAAAGGTTTGTTGAATTTGTCAAAAAGATAGAAAATCTGTTGTGTGCCTTCTGTAAGCAAGAGCTATGTGCCTTATAGTTTGTTTTAATTTATAAGTTCCAGTAAAGAAGACTATGTGGTACTCTTTCAGTGTTTAGCTATGCTTTTGTATTCTAAAATTTGAAATTGCATTAAGTAAAACTGCCTCTTCTGATGCTTAACTTTTCATGCTGTTACCAGATACTTTTCTCACATTTGCTTTATCAAATAGGGATAGCCCGTGCTGATGAAAAATAGAATGTTGTGCTTATTGATGGATAGTTTTTAGTTTAGCATTAATCTTGAGCAAATTGATTTTACATTATTAAATTCAGACTTACACGTGATATTTTGAGAAGTTTACTTTTATACTTGCTTAATAAATTATTAGCTCAAAAAATAGGGAAAAAGAAAAGGATAGAAATGATCTGAGTTCATGTAGTCATCAGGTATCCTAAATCTCGAAGGTTTGGTGGGTCTCCTCATGTGTGTTTCCTATATCCATATATCTGTGGATCATCCTAAATATGATATTATTGATTTTTTTATTTGGCTATGAGGTTATCAATTCTTTCTAATTGGCTATACCATTGAACAGTGTGTGACATATTAGAAAAGTGCTTTTTAAGCTAATGAGCGTGGTTGATGGTTTCTGTTAGTTGATGGGGGGAAGATCAATCTTTGTCATCTAGAGAGGAGTTGATATGCAGAAAAGCATTGGTGTAACTTTCATCATATGGGAGATGGATGGTCTTCTTGTTGATTTGCATTGTTGAGGTCACCACCTTGCTGGAAATATGTCTGTCCATACATCGATATATTCCTATATGTACATGGGCACCAACACACACATTTATTTAAACTGGTTTACATATATGCATGACATGTGTGTACAATTATAGTATGAGTGATACATGGTCCAAGTTTTATGATTGTTTAGTGTTGAGCAAGAACTTTTGATTTGGGCAAGAAATGCTGGGTGCCAACTTTGGTGATGTTTGAAAAAGTTAACAAAAATTTTTCAAAAGTTGCTGCCTTCTTGGCTTGCACTGCAGTGCTTATTGTTATACTATAATCTTTTGTTACAGTGGTTTGGAGATGCTGAAAAACTTACCAAAGCTCTCTTCGCCTTCGCCAGTAGGCTGTCCCCTGTCATTATATTTGTTGATGAGGTGAGTTTTCTTCTTTGAAGAAAGAAACAAAAAATACATAACAATAAAGACCATGGCAAAATTAATGCTGTCATTTTCCTGCGTATTGAAGCCTAGATTTTTATGTGTTTTGAGAGCCTTGTGCACCATGATGTCTTTTTATCAAATTTCTTGTTTTCCACTTAGAAGAGTCACAACTGTGGAATTAGACAACAAACTGTTAAACACAAAGAAAAATCTCTTAGAAAGATGTTCTTGAGCTCTGTGAACACCAGAAGATACACTTTGTCGAAGCACCACAGTTTCTTCATTCATTTTCTTCTGACATGTTATTCATGATATTATATACTGGACTGTCTATGTGACCTGGCATATTAGATTCAGAAAATAAATTCTTGTTTTTCATTTTGCTTTATGAATGAACTCTGCAATTTTAGTACTGTTAAAGTATTGGAGATACAGCTGCACAGTTTTACCTATGGTTTATTCATCTCCGCTTTTATTGCATGTCATGCTAGCTCCCATTAACTTTTACAACATAGCTTTGTAAAATATCCTTTGTATATGGATTTGAGGTTGTGTTCCCTGTATACTATGGTCTTCATAGTCTCATATGGTATCTGCAAAAGTTTTTGTTCTGGTAATATTGTCTGCTAAAAAGTGTCCAAAGCTTTTGTCAGTAGGAGAGACTGGAGTGTACCAGAAAATTAGTAGATTGTTATCAAAAAAAAATCTTAAAATGATTGTCCAGCTGAGCTGTGTCAAGCTTTAGCATGTTTAAACACACATTACTTATTAAATGATGCTGAATATCAGGCTCAGTAGTAAGCCCATTTAGTTGGTGAGTGAAGCCAAGTGTAGCCTAACCTTGTTCTATTAAGGGCATGTCGAGAAGTCAAGCTTTTGGGCTATTCTTGAAAGACTGGTTTATGTTTGTGATATTAAAAATAATAATACAAGTTATGGTTTGTTTATAACAATAAAAAATAGTTAAAGATTAAGAAAAAACTTCATTGTAATGGAAATAGAAGCAATTGATCAAATTACTAAAATCTTTAATATTAGTATATAATTTCATGTAAGTAATACTTAGTTTAAAAATTAGCCTATCCATTTTGTAAACAGTCTTGCTATCAACCCCACTCACGTGCCTTGATGATCCAAGTTAAATGTTGCTTATGTGAGCTCCTTTACTAAGTAAGCTCTAAAGTTATGCTAAGGAATCAGTAGTTAAAAAAAAAAGTGAACGAGCTCAAATGAGCCATAGTCAAATTGAGCTACATCTTAATGTGCAACTTGACTCATTTGTAGCTCTACTTGTGTTACTTAAGCAGTTTAGCAGATTGAATATTATCAGTGTTATCTTCCATAATTTTATGAATTACTTCTGCTCAATTTCCTTTTGTTTCCTATTCATCCTTGTTATGGTTGCACTGACTAACATATTTTATGGGTTATTTGTTGATGATATTGTCTTAATAGATGATACTAGAGAGGGGTTCGACTCAAAATTAGAATTTGGAGAGATAACATAAAATCTGAGAGGTTTAGGTGGAGTCACACAAAAGTAGAATTTATACATTGTAATTTTTGTTATGTTGGGAGTGAGATAGGGCATACTATTAGACTAGGTGGTGTAGAAGTTTCTTGATGTGACTGATTTAGTTATTTAAGCTCTATTATGCAGAGGGATGGAAATGTAGAGGATTTTCTTCATAGTGTGAGAGTTGGATGACTAAAATGGAGGCATGCTACTAGAATTTTGTGTTACTGCAAAATTTTATTAAGTTAACGGGTAAATTTTATTGAACAATAATTAGGCCTGTGATGTATAACAGTGAGTGTTGGAGGACTAAGAAATAACATGCTCAAAATGAGTGTAGTAGAGTCAGAATGCTTAGATGGACTCGTGATTGCTTTAGGAAGGACTGAATAAGAAATAAGGATATTTGTAGTGAATTAGGTGTGGACTCTTATTGGAGACAAGCTAAGGGAGAGGGGTTTGTGTTGGTTTGAACATGTCCAACATAAACTTAGAAATGATCCAATTAACATGGGAGATCAAATCTTAGTGGATGGTGAGAGGAGGAGGGGGCGACCTAAGTTAACTTGAGAATGTTTGGTGAGTAAGGATTTGAAACAATTACACTTAACATCCAACTTAGTATATAATAGAATGGAATGACGAGAAAAGATTCATGTAACTAACCACAATTAAATTTGGGATTAAGACTTTGTTGTTGTTGCAATATTTCTCTTAAGTTGATTGATTTTACCTCAAGAACAATTTGGTTTGATTTCCTTTTAAGTTGCATATATTCTCAGGTTGACAGTTTACTTGGTGCTCGTGGTGGTGCTTTTGAGCATGAGGCCACTAGAAGAATGAGAAATGAATTCATGGCAGCATGGGATGGATTAAGGTCAAAAGATAGCCAAAGAATCCTTATCCTGGGTGCAACAAATAGGCCATTTGATCTGGATGATGCTGTAATTCGTCGTTTACCAAGAAGGTAAATGTTGCACTAATAATTGGAAAATGCCTTCTCTATTTTGACTGGTATAAGCTGAATATCTCATAGTAGTTCATTATGTTAAGTTCTTCTGTGATCCAAGGGGCTTTTCTCTCCTATTTAAAGAATTAACAATTTTGCTTTTGGAAATATGATTTGTGGCTATTTAGGATATACGTGGATCTACCTGATGCTGAAAATCGAATGAAGATTCTTAGAATAATTCTTGCACGTGAGAATTTAGAACCTGATTTCAAGTTTGACAAGCTTGCAAATGCAACTGAGGGATATTCCGGTAGTGATTTGAAGGTATGTGCTGAAGATAAAGATGAACTTATAAGTATGAGTGTCTGGAGTTTATACTTCTTCATAATGTTGTTTTGCAGAATCTGTGTGTTGCTGCAGCATATAGACCTGTTCAAGAACTTCTAGAGGAAGAAATGAAGGTACATCATGCATTTGATTATTTTGAAGGTCTAGGTTTTTCTATCATGCATGCACCTGGGTGGAGTTTACATTTTCTTATTAGAGAACACGCTATTCCCTTGTCATTTAAAGCTAGCCAGACCTTCGTTTTCTTTTCCTTGTTAGTCACCTTCCCATTCGATGCTTTCTGAGTTGTTATGATCTTTGGCCATCGTCTTTCTTTATTACAGGACATATGTTTCTGCTGACAAAAGCAAACACAAAGGCATAACACATAGTGAACAATCAATTGAGGGTAGAAAGAATGTCTAGTACAAACCTTTTAATGCTTGACATTAGCTAGTTCTCACTTCCTAGGGGAGACTGCTGAGTTCTCTATTTATTCGGAGACAGTTGATGTGGTTTGTAGTGTTTGGAGCTTATATTTTAGATGTAAGATGTTAGAGATTAAGATTAGTGTGTTAGATTGTGTGATATAAGCTTCTGAACACTTTCAAACTAAAGTGTGTGTGTGAGAGAGGGAGAGAAATTAAGTAAAAAAGTTTGGTGGATGTAACTCTGATATTAATATTTTATTAAAAAAAGTGGCAAATTATGCAGTGTTATTTGGAATTGGCTAATAGATGAATGAGGGTTCAATGGTCATAATTATGAAGATCCAGGTCCTTTTAAAATCTTGATTATGTGTTTTTCAATAAGATCTCGTGGTTCACTTCAAAATTGATGCCCCTTTATCTATGATTGATTAAGTGAAACTGTAACCTGAGGTAGAACTCATCAATTTATCTGAACCTTGTCTCATGGAAAGAGAAAAATAATAAGAAATAGGAAGGTAAGGAATCCTGTATTCTTGTTGAATGCAAAAAGTGGGTGCATTAGCATGCACACCCACTGATTTATGCATACATGAGTGCACACATGCTGACACCTACTGTAATACTTGGACCAGAAACGAGTGAGCCGCCAGCAATGCAAAAGTTTTTTGGTTTGTTGTTTCCTGTAATTTGTCTGCTATAGCAAGGAGCCAGGCCATGGACCATGGCTGCTGCTCCCAACAGCTTTTGCCATTACTGCAACTACAGATAGCAATCCAAGGATTCATTTTTGTTTTCATTGTACTTCATAAGGAAGAGCTTGAATGCTTCCTGCAGTATCATTAAAGATGCACCCATGGGGAGTGCTACTGATACCTTCAGGGAAGGCTCACTTCTCGAGGTGCCTGCCATTTTGTTGAGGCAGGTGTCTATCCTTAGTTGCAACTGCACAAGGCACAGAATAAGGCACAACTATATGGTGTTGACCACAGTCATTTTATTTTTTTTTTAACCTCTATTACAAATTGGAACTGTTTTTAGAATGTCATGTTTGTAGCCATTGTTTTGGTTGCATAAAACATAAATCATTATTGTGGGCAGGAAATGCAAGATTTTATCTATGTGTAGAAACAAAATGGTTTTCTTTTCACATTAATCTACTAAGAAAAGGTAGTAGGAAATAGGTTTCATCCTCTCTCTCTTATTATTATTATTATTTTGTTGACTTTTCCACAACAGCTTCCTTGTTCTTCATGCTTCTATTCGCCATCTTTCTCTTCCTCTCCATATCCTGCTTCTCTCAATCTTTTTATTGGGTTCTGTACCATCAATGGTATACTCCAGAAAAAATGGAGATTCAAATTGTTATTGGATTCCTAACATGTTGATGAAAGTTATTATCGACAAGCTGGAACAGGCTATTCTTGACATTTATACTTCCCAACCATATACTTTATTAATTGATGAGTTAATATTATCCAAACACAATAAAGCCTGTCTGAAACTGGCTTTGAGGAAGTTGTGTCATAATATGACCTGAACAGATTACTATTCTTTGGAGAATAACAAGTTTGGTGTAACCAATGAATTCCTTTTTGTCACTTCTATAAGCTGTAGTATGTATGACAAATGACATAAGCTTGCATAGCAAAGGTCTGTTGAATGTGAAGTTTAGGCTGTCCCGAAAAACACTTGAAAGGCACCTTAGCTGCCTTGGGGCATTAGGTGCATGTGGATTGTGGCATTACAATCCTATGAAGTACTCCAAATATCACTTCTGCTGCATTGGAAAAACAACACACATACACTGATGCACAAAATAGTACTTACTGGGCATGTAAATGCTTGCATCTTTTGCAGCAGGGAGGTACACAAGCAGGTTTAAGCTTTTACCCTATAACTTCGTTTTTTTGATGGCAAGGAATCCCTTCAGACAAAACCCAACTTGTTAGCATGATCCCACTACCATGGCTCTCAATTTTTTCAATGTATATACTCACAGGAATTCAAACATGAGACTGGGGCCTATCCACACGATTATTGCTCCCCCTTTTACTTCTTTGTTGTTGATGAGTGCTTTATTTTCTAATCATGTTTCACTTACAGGGACGCAAGAATGATGTAGCTCCAGCATTGAGATCACTTAATTTGGATGATTTCGTTCAATCAAAAGCAAAGGTAATGAATTAATAACTTTCATTGTTTTTTTTTTTTTTTTTTTTTTTTTTAAATTTTGGTTGTTGTCCAATGTGAAGGATAAGACTACAAAATGCTACAAATGCCTAACTAGGCAAAAATGCTTGTCTGAGACTTGGAAGAATTTCAATTATAAATATAAAAGCCATGTATCAATCATGCAATTTGATGGTTTTGTGACCTTCCTGCTTGCATTTTGTTTTAGTGCTTGTTTGAGTAGGCTCTTGTACTTTAATTAGGTACTTACATTTATGTTCTGTTATGTTGAATGAGTTAGGCAGGAATATGTTATTGCTGCCTTCATTATTATTTTGGCCTGTGGAAATGTTCCTAAAAGATCTTGGTTTATTCACAAATATGAAATTATATGTCGACCATGGCTTTTAATTGCAGCAATATATGTAGGTGTTTGGTGTCATTGACAATACTTGGGTTGCTTGATTTCATTTGAAGTTATAGAGGGAGGAACTTGTTGAGTGCCATTTGGTTTACCTTTTTGCTGTTTTATTTTTTTATCTGAAAAAGCAAAAGGTGCAAATATTGAAATGGGAAATCAAATTTAAAAGGATGGTGATACTGATGGTATACTTAATTTGTGAGTTTCAAGCAAAACAGTTAGATTATGCTTTTATAGATGATGCTTTTATAGATGGGAATTATTATTATTATTATTATTATTTTGTTTTTTTGGTGTATCTTATAGATTTTTTTTTTTTTCCCCATTGAAGTAATTATGCATGCTACAATCATTCTTCTTACCTTTTCGATTTCAAACCAAGGCATGATTTTAGGTCAATTCTTTTATCTCTTTGATTCTTTACATTGGTTACCCTCTTCCCTGCAGCATCCTATGAATTGACTTTGTGCTATATTAATTGCCAAATGGATAATATTTTTATGTATAACAGGTGGGCCCCTCAGTTGCCTTCGATGCCGCAAGCATGAATGAGCTGAGAAAATGGAACGAACAGTATGGAGAAGGCGGAAGTAGAAGAAAATCTCCCTTTGGTTTTTGAACGCAAAGCGATTAGGTCAGTTTACTCTATTGATTAGGCCCCATTTGCCAGCGCCGTGTGAATTTCCTCTGAGGAACCTTCCTTGGTGTTGTATTGTTCAATGAATGAGGGAGGGCTGAGGCAGCAGTCGCGGATAAAGGTTAGTCCAAATAAATGTAGGAATCCTGTCCTATAACATTTTTCCCAGTTCTGGGTTGATGTTAGTCGATGTATATTATTATTAGCAATTCTTCTGAAACATAATTTTATCGAAGTTTTCGAGCAAGCTTCGGCCAAATTTTCATTTAATTTGTTCGTTTTCATAAGTCTCGTTTTCATTATCTATGATTTGCATTAATGCCTCATTAAAGATTATTTGATGATTAGGGGTTGTAATGTGATTATCTTTCTGAAAGCCAGTCATTTTGGAAAAGGGGTTGTCGCATAGTTAGGTTATATGCTTGTTAGTGACTCAGAATGGTAAAGATCATCTTGCAGGAGAATATAAATGCCTTGAAACACAAGCTGTGGCCAAGCGTTTTCCTATTTTTTTCTTATTTTATTTTTCATTTTTGTCCCTATGCTGTTTTTAGATTTACTTCTCCATTACAGTTAGCACCCCAATCTCCCATCTGCGATTTGCTAAAAATGAAAAATGAAAACCATATTGTGTTATGTAACGCTAACTGCACGGACGCAACTCATTTTTTATGATTTTCTCGAGGCCGTGGCGAGAGTGTCACATGGTCAACATTGGTCTAAGTTCTTTCTTAATAATTGAAACTATCACTCTTGTAATGACGCTCATTTTTTTTTTTTTTCTAATATTCAATTTTACATTGATGTTAAGATCCGAATTTTTTTATGAAATTTCGGTTGTTCTTTGAGCCTTTCTTCGTCTTCTTCTATGATTATAAAAGTTGGATTTTAGATGTTTTGCAATCCAAACGATGTCATTGCTTACGATAGTTGAATTGGAAAACTCTCTAAATCTGTTGAATTTGAGAAGCTACGAAGTCTGAATGAAGTGACTGTTTGCGATAATCAGATTCGAAAAATCTCTGTGTCCATCTTAATATTTTTTGAATAGCTTTTGCTTTTGATTGGTGGCTGATAGAATAGAAGTGTCCCCCATTTTGTGATTAACAGTGTTCTAATTTCTTTGTCACATTTAATGATGAAACTGTTCGATCAATTATGAGTGATAATATGGGTCCTCATTGTTCTCCATTTTGTGATAATATCATTTTTTTACTTTTCTTTGTATTTTTAGGAGAAGAATAAAATATCAATTTTCTTTGAATTTTATTTTTTTATTAAAAATATAACTATTTTTTCTTCGTAATGCAATGAATAATAACATGTCTTTGTGTGGCTAATTGGATGCCAATAAATTTATGGGACTAAATTTCTTAGAATGGTACCAAAATATGTGAATTGTTTTCAAGTAAGAAAAGAAATTGTATGCCCTTGAAGATCATGTTTTTGATTCTTCAGCTGAGAATACCAATGAAGAAGAAATGAAGACATATAATCGTGATAAATACAATGATGTACGAGTTAAGTGTGTGTTGTTGGCTGGTATGTCTCTCGAATTTCAAAAGTAACATAAGAATATAGGATGCAAACAACATCATATTACATCTCAAAGGGTTGTTTGATACACAATCTATGATTGAGAGGGGCGAGACATCTAAGAAATTGTTTTATGACACAATGATGAAAAGATCCTCAATGAATGCACATGTACAGATGATGATGGGCCACATCAAGAAGTTGGGCCAACTAGGTTTTACCGTGGATCATGATTTAGTTGTTATTTTGATCATTTAATCATTGCCACAAAGCTATTCCCTGTTCTTAATGAACATCCCTATTTATTATTTATAAGTCACCTTGCCAGAACTATCAAATATGTTCAAAATTGCTGAGAGGTAGTTTAAACAAGTTAAGGTCTTTGTTCTACTTGTTGATAAGAAAGTCAGGTCTAAGAAGAAGAACAAGAAGGAAACAAAGCAAGTAGAGATGCAGTGAAGACTAGAGGTGATGTGAAGAATGAAAACCATAGGGGCATATGTCATTATTGTGGCAATGAAGGGCATTGGAAGAAAAACTAAAAGGGTATCTTGCAATCTTGAAAGAGAAGAAGGTAAAGGAAGATTTGGGTTCAATTATGATTATGATTAAGTTCAATTTATATACTTCTAATCATTCTTCATCGGTATATTAGTTGCAAATGGATCAATGGTTGCTATATTAGTTGTTTGAACTTGTTATACCTCTACCTTCGTACCTAGTAGTAGAACTTAGTACTTGTTATGTTATTGTATTTTGATTTCATGTTTAGAATTAAATGGATTTACTCTTAATTTTCATGGAAAAAGTTGTTCCCTTTCCTAATGGTGATAATTATTATAGATATGATTCTTACACGATCGATTTGGATATAGAATAACATACTCTCAAAATAAATAATAAAACACACAATTTAGATAATCATAATGGATCTTTTGTATGACATTGTTGTTGGGTTCGTATCAATGAGACAATAATCACTAGGCTACGTAAAGATGATTACTTAGATTTATTTGATTATTGTATGAATGACGTGAATCTTATGTGTTGGAGAAGGTGACAAAATCTTATTTTAAAGGAAACAAAGAAACTTTCAACACGTTGTTAGAACTAACATATTCATACGTATATGGACCAATTACAATTCATGAAAGGATTGGCTTCACATATTTTATTACATTTACTTATGACCATTTCAAATATGATTATGTGTATTTAATAAAATATAAATCTAAATTATTTAGAAATTTTAAAGAATTTAGAAATAAAATAGAGAAATGAATTGAAAATTTTATTAAAATATAATTCGACATAATGAATATTTAAACAAATAGTTTTGAAATATGTATATATAATCCTATCCAATTATGTCAAAAATCATCCTAAGTTGTGTGAGTGTCCAACGGACCGAAATTCTTTTTGGGTCATTTAGCCTATACACATTCCTAGGAACTTTTTTTTTTTTTTTTTTCTTAATTCATTAGAGAGTAATTCCAAGAAACTATTTTGGCACTTTTGAATTACAATTATAGGAGGAAAAATAGGAATAAGAACAATTAAGTATCAAGGTTTTGAAAATTAGATTAAAACGGTCGGTTAGACTAATAAAACTAAGAATTGAACCATAGTTTGGTTCAAATTTTTCTAAAAAGTAATAGTTTTGAAAATCAGTGACTAAACCAATAGATTAATTAGTTGGAATAAGTTATATTTTTTTTTTATTAGGTTAGTTTAAAAAATTTATAAAAAATTAAAAAATAATTATTTTTTTATATTTTAATTTTTTTAAAAATAAAATTTATATTATTAAAATTTTTATATATTTAATATTAAATATTAATTTTACTAATACAATTAATTGAATTTATTAAATTTTTTGATTTTTTAACTTTTTAATAGTAGAGCTCTTAAAACTTTGTCAAGTGTATATCCATGTATCCATGATGGGACTGAATTCCTTCGAGGAATATTTTAGTTTATTGGTAGATAAATTGAGTGATAATCCAATCATATTACCCACTTGTAAAGTAAAATCGAGGAGCACTTGAATTTAAATCATAAGTTGAATAAAAAAAAAAAACCAACCTATTAAAATACGTCCAAGGCATATAACTCACCAAGGGTAACTTAAACTTGCAAAATGGCAAATTACGCTCCAGAAAGTATACAGCATCATTCAAAGTCATGCAAAAGTATTCCAATACAAAAGCCAAATCCATGACAACATAGGGAGTATTTGTTTTTCGCTGTTCAAGGCTACTGTTGTTGTTCAGATTGAAACAACGAGGAACAAGGTGTTAAAGTATTTAGTATACCTTTTGAGTCTACTGTTGGGGTTGTTGTTTTCCTTTATTAAACCAATAATAATCTTCTCCATTTCCCTTCCAATTCTCTCTTTTCAATGAATATACCCATAAACCTTAATTCGATTATTGTTTCATGTTATGTCTTGTCATGAGTTTTGCTTTTATTTTTATTTTCTTCGGTGTGTGGCTAAAAAGTCAAGATTTTTGCAAGCTCGTTTTTTTTTTTTTTTTTTTAATGTTCGTAATGAGTTTGATTGCATAACAATATAAAAAAAATTGAAAAATTTATGGTCCTTTTTTTTTTTTTTTGGTTTTTTCTAGAATCAATTCTATGGGCACCTTATTTTTAGCTGAAGTGAAAATTTATTCTCCTTAATTTGTTAATGTTTTATACTTCCTAATAAGTCAAATATTATATTTATTATATTATTAGATAACTAATGTAAGTAATATCACTCAATTTTATATATTATTATAAAATAACAAATATAACATATAGTTATTTTACCATCTAAATAGCGATATATAATATTAATTTATTAACTAAATACTATATTTTTTTTATTTATAACAATAGTAATCAATAATTAATAATAATAATTAGCTATAATAATCAATAATAGCAGTCAACAATAGATAAATCAAATACACCCATGATAACAAGTGCTATGACAACTGTAATATAAATATAACATCTAATTGTCACTAGTTCTTGATGTTCAACTCACAATATGTCATAATAACGAGTGCTATGACAATTATAATACAATATCTCAAAGCTTTGTTAAAAATTCAAAAATATGGAAGGATATTACTGTCAATTATAAGGTAACTAAAAGAAATTGAAAATTGTGAGATGAGTACAAGAGATTGACGAGTAATTATAATATGCACAATATAGGAGAGAGACTTAATCAAATAAGAAATACATAATAAGATATGTTCGGTTCTACCATACAAACATATATGTAAAAGAAAATAAATAAAACATTTTGGAACATAATTGTGTATTAAAACTCTAAACATAAATGAAGAGGAGAGTATATATATATATATATATATATATATATAAATTCCAATCAAGTAAACTTTCATGTTCTTATTTTCAAATGCTCCTTTTAATTAATATCTATCATTTCTATAATTGAAAAATATACTCTTAAGATTAATCTCATAACTAATTACGACATACTCAAACAAAGCCAAAAGTCAATTAATAGACAAATAGCTCAAGGTTTCTGCTATGTCAAAATGTCACACAAATGGGCAAATCAAATATTCTAAGAAACTCAATCTCACATACATATAGATTGATTTTTACAAATTAATCTTCACTATTTAAGGGTTTCTATTTGTTTTTAAAATATCTACCAAGTCAATTATTGATAATTAATTGAATTCTCAAAAATGATTTCCACTTTATTAAATCGTAAACTGCAATAGTTTAAATATGTATATAGGCTATACAACTAGTGTTAACCCCCTAAGTCCCTTGATACAAGAATGTAAGCATTTGGTAGCACCTTATATCAATGCTTAGCATAGTGTTGGTGTGTGATAGGTGTGTCAAAGGAAACATGGTGGATGTGGAAGTCAACGCGAATGGTCATAAGCTGAGAGAGGCTAAATGTGAGATATGACATTGGTAAAGAGTTAGACCTAGAAGCACATATGACATTGTTTTTCCATTGTAGAAGTATTAGGATAGTAAGTGGTGGCATTGGTTTTAAGTAGAAAAGGTTTTTGGGGTGTTGATTGTTGCAACAATGTGTGATAGCTCTAGTGCATCAATGTATCTTCCTGCCAGATAGTCAAAAACTCTAATACTCTATAAAGGGTATGTAAGACTTATTTGAGAGTTGGCCAATTTTAGGGCATGGACAAAAGCCCATACCAATGATACGTGGGTAAAAGGCAATTTGACTAATAAGGGTGCATGAAATTAGTTATGGAATCACAAGAGTTGACGTATAGCTATAATTTAAGCTAATAATATGCGATCCCTCCAATAAGCATGGACTCGGAGTGTGTCAATGGGAAAATAGTTGGAAGCTAGCATCATGTGGGCATGATCTTAAGCCATACAAAAGTAAGGAGATCATTGGTGGTTATCCCCACTAATGTGGACATGTTTCTAATGAGTAACCTTTATGCTAATAAGGCTTCTAGAGACTCCTAAAAGATAACAAGATATGGGAAAGTTGCTAGCCAAAACGTGGGACACTCAGAGGAGGTAGATTGTACCATCCAAGTGGGAGAAAAATAGGGGATAAAGTTGGTGTTTTAGAACACCTTATCATAGGGTACAAAAATTAAGTGGTGTGACATTTTTTAAAGTCACTAATCCATGAAACTATGTAATTACTATGGTGTGATTAGCTTGATAGCCAAGTTATTAAAATCTATATAGTTGGAGGTGTTGACTACAACTTTATAAATAGGTTTAGGTAACCAAGAGCTCACAACAATTAAATGAGAGGCAAGAGTGAGATGTTTAACATTTTTATTCCTTTATATGCTTTTGTGATAAAAGTAATACAAGGTTAGTAAGGTTCTCGTAAAGTGCTATATGTCTATTTGCTTTTCTCGTTTACAATAATGTGAACGATTACTTATGTTCGTATGTATAAGTTAGGATAAGGCTAAAAGGGCATCATGCTGTCATTACAAGGTCAAAAATTTAGGTGAGAAAATTGGCCTTGTGACAATTAGTATTAGAGTATAAGTTGATCTATGGTGGGTGGATTAAATCTTGATGTGGTGTAGAAGTAGGTGTCTAAGATTAAAAAGGCTTTTAGTAAGTCTCAAGAAGCAAGCCCTTTCGATTTTGGTAAGACTTGAGGAATTGGAGAAATTGATATGTCATTTGTAATCTAATTATGATATTATTGACATTACATGAATCTCTTACTTTGGTGATATGGAGAGTAATCTTATTATTCTTAAAAAGGTGATAGGCAGTTAACTAAGTGTGGTTTCCAATTCCTTTAGGAAGAAGAAGGTGACTAACCTAAAAATCTTCAAAGGAGAGTGTTATGCCAAAGTAACAGAGAATTTTCTTGTTAGATATGGAGCAATACTTTATGGTTACTTGGTGTCAAATGAGGAGAAGGCAACTTTCATGAGCATGTATCTTGCTAAGGACACCAAACTATGGTAGCTTATTAGGCTTAATGATGATGTTTAGCATGGGTAGACCCTAGATTAAGACATGGGAAAGTTTGAAGAAGGAGTTGAAGGATTAATGTCTTACTTGCAACTTATAAAGGAATCCTTAAAGAAACTCAAACATATCGATGTGGTGTGAGATTATGTGGAAGTGTCAATTCCTTTATACTTGACATCCACAACATGTTAGATAAAAACAAGCTCTTCAACTTTCTTGTGGGCCTATAACTATGGACTGAAATTGAGCTTTGAAGGCAATGAGTCAAAGACTTGCCTTCTATCATAGTTGTTGCTGACATTTTGGTTAATTTTAAAATTAATAAGTCCTTTGATGGTGATATGGGAAAGCAACTTAGAAAAAGAACTCTTAAAAATGCAAGCAAGGGGAGGACATCAAGAGAAAAGGCAAAATTCTTACTCCAAACTAAGGTAAAGGAAAAACAAATGTTGGTTGTTTTATTTGTAATGGTCAACATAGAGTGAAAGAGTATCCAAAGTAGGAGAAATTGAGTAACTTGGTGGCTAAAGAGGGTGGAAGTAATGTTTGTTTAAATGACGATAATCCCTCATAAGTTAATCTTATACAACTAACTAATGCTATATATACTGAGTGTGTTACACAAACCAATTAATCCAATACAACTAACTAATGCTATCTATAATAAGTGTGTTAGAAAACCCAACCTAATTTATGTCAAAGTCTGGCTAAGGAAGTAGAAGTTGGTGATGGTGGATTCTGGTGCAACTGACATTTTTATTATCAAGTAAGTGGTAGGATCATTTAGACTCAATGTGAGCAAATGTGGTAGTTGTATGAAGGCTATTAACCTAAAGGCATATGACATAGTTAGAACAATAAAAGGAGTTAAGGTAACCCTTGATTAGTAGATTGACAAAGTTGATTTCTCTATAATGATATTGAACAATTTTAATATGATTCTAGGATTAAAATCCTTTGTGCAAGAAAAAATTACACTAGCACGTCATTTAGGTGGCTTGGTGATCATATACTAGAATTAACTACGTTTTGTTGTTAATGAAAAGCAACCTCTTACTAGTTAGATTGGAAAAACTTGTGATGTGTTGTCTACCTTACATGTGTAATAAGGGTTAGGAGAATGAGATGTGTAATACTTAATAGTTTTAAGAGTAATTAAGCTTTAGTAAGTAAAGGTATTTGCTAATAAGACTGCTATAATAGATATGACAAGTCCCTATGTGTTGGCCAATCCTACTTTAGAGAGATACACTATAAACCATAAGCCAAATTTGTACAATTAGACATTATGGGGAAAGAAGTATTGGGTGCTAAGAAACCATTTTAGTTTAATGTAAGAATTATTTAATAAGGCGTAAAATAGTGGAAATGAGGTATGAAGAATAATAGGTGAAGGTAAGATGTTTTATGGGTTCTTTTAAGGTATGATTTTAACCTTAAAAATGTTGATGATGTGGATAACATTACTTATAAGTGGTAGCAATTAGTTTTGATAAACTTTGCCCTAAAAGGTGAGCATAGTAGAGAATTAGAGTTGCATATATGAGAAGGATGGTCTACCTTACCAATAAGGATGTTGGTTTCAACGAGTGAGAGTGGTTTATTAGTCCCCTAAGTCACTTGATATGAGAATGCAAGGATTTGGTAGCACATTATATCAATGCTTGGCATAGCATTAGTTTGTGATTGACACATCAAAGGAAACACAGTGGTTGTAAGAGTTAATGTGCATGGTTGCAAGCTAAAAGAATGTAAATGTGGGTTATGACATTGGCAAAGAATTGGACTAAAAAATGCAGGTGAGATTGCTTTTGCATTGTGGAAGCTTTAGGACTACAAATTATGACATTAGTTTTAAGTAGAAAAGGTATTTATGGATCAATTGGTATGGTAGTATGTGCCAATGTTATTAGCATAAGCTATTGGTAGTGTGTGTCAACTTAAGCACATCAATGTATCCTTTTACTAAATGGTTAGAAATCTTTATGCTTTCTAAGGGATATGCATGACTCACTTGAGAGTTGGTCAATGTTAGGGCATGGATAAGGGTCCAAACCAATGACTTGTAGGTGAAAGGCAATTTGGCCAACAAGTATGAATAGAATTGGCTATGACATCATAAGAGTTGACATATGGACTAGGGTTCAAGCCAGCAATGTGTGATCCCTCTAACATGCATGGGCTAGGCATGCATTGATGGAAAAATAGTTGGAAGATGGCATCATGCATGCATGATCTTAAGCCCCACAAAAGTAAGGAGTTCATAGACAGTTATCTCCACTAATGTAGGCATGTTTCTAGTGGATAACCTTTATGTTGATAAAGCTTCTAGAAACTCTCAAAAGATAGTAAGAGAGAGAGAAGTTGTTGGCAAAATATATGAGACTTAAAGGAGGTAAATTGTGCCATTCAAGTAAGAGAAAAATAAGGGACAATGTCAGTGTTCTAGAACACTTAATCATAGGGCACAAAAATTGGGGAGTGGGGCACTTTCTAAGGCGATTAATCCATGTAACCATTAAGGCATGATTAACTTGACAGGTAAGTCATGCAAATCTATGTAATTGGAGGTGTCAAGTATGGGCAACGAAGAGCTTATAAAAATTGAGTAAGAGGTAAGAGAAAGGTGTTTGGCCTTTGTATTTCTTTGTATGCTCTTGTAAGAAAAATAATAAAAGGTTAGTAAGGTTTTTATAAAGTGTTGTGCAATTATTTGCTATCCTTGTGTGCAATTGTGTGAAAAATTGTTTGTATTCTTATGTGTAGGTTAGGCTGAGGCCAAGAGAACATCTTGGTGCCATCATAAGGCCAAAAATTTGGATGAGAAAATTAGTTTTGTGACACCTAGTATATTATATATATTATAACCATTTATAAAACAAAAGCAAAAGTTTTATCACAACCATAATTGAGAAGATGATAATGTGATATTTGTTGAACTTATCAAAAGTATAAATAAAAACATAAATATCAATATTAAGATAATGAAAATGAAAATTAGAAATCGTAAGTAGTAGGATTGCTCTTTGTACTCTTAAGCTGACATATTATGACATATTTTCTCTTCAATTATAAAACCTTATAGTTTGAAACATGCATTACTACCTAAAACTACCATAAACTAATTAGTAAAAATGGGAGATTTATTAAAAATACCTTTATAATATACCAATCTTAAATTATTTTGTAGAAGTAGGCATAGATGTCTACTATGTCTAATATTAATTTCATGTAAAAATTCTAACCCAATATTTAATTAAAATTCTTAAATCACATTCTACTAAGCAATAAATGCTTAAGAAACTAGTCTGAATTTAATTGACAATTCAACATTCTTTTGTTGTTCAAAGATTTTAAAATTTTGTAGATATATTATGGGTTATATTATATAACTCATTGTAAATTTTCACATTATAATTTAAAGTGAAAAGGAGTTATGCTCACTCTAATTTAGACTTATGCAGATTGATGAAATTTTCAAATTTTTCTTTTTAACTTAAGTTAGACGTAATTGCTTCCATTCCATTCTTCTTTAACAATATATTATTAAAACTACCTAATCTTTATAAAAACTTGCACAATTAATTAGAATATCAATTTAAAAAAATTAAAACAAAAATATATTAAAAAAACTCATCTTAAATTTGAAATTCTCAACTTAAGGTTTTATTCTTAAACAAACTCTTCACTTCAAGTGTCAATTTTCTTAAATCAACTTTTGTATATGTCTTTACAACTCTTAGTGACTTTAATTTGTTGATTAAGACTTGATTTGGAGGTGGGTGTTGTTGGAAATTTTTATTAGTATTAAAAAACTAGTTGAAAAAGAAAGAAAGAAGGGAAAAGGAGGGGAAATAAGAGTTTGATTAGAAATAAAAAAAAAAAGAAAACAAAGAAAAAACATAATGCTGAGTGGGAAGGTAAAAAGGGAAAAAAGAAAAAGGAAAAGATTAATCTAGTATAAACAAGCCCGTGTAAGTTTGTCTTTTAACCAATTGAAAAATTTTCTTTCTCTACATGTCAAAATTTGATATACAATTAATCTAATCAACTACCAAGATATTAAAAACTACCACAAAAAATTTTAATCTAGGCATTAAATTTTAGAATTTAAATTTTCAAGATATTACAACCTACCTCTTTAATAAAATTTGTTCTCAAATTTTTGAAATACAATTACTTACTATTGTGATATAGTTATGGGTACCTTGGCCTTATGTTTGCCCTAAATTTTCCATATTACATACTCTTATGAATGATTATTCTTCAACACCTTCCTCAATGGTATTTCATTTGACCAAAGCTTTCTAACACTAAATTCCATGATTAATATAAGATGTTCTTCATAATTAGATTTTCTTGAAACTCAATTATGGTGTTAGAATTTGTGACTCATCATATCCATACTTTTGAAGCTTTGATGCATGAAACACAAGATGCACTCTAAAAGAATTTGAAGGAAGTGTTAATTTATAAGCCATTGTGCCTACACACTTTAAAATTTCATAAAGACTTATAAATCTTGGTTTAATTTTCTCCTTTTTTCCAAATCAAATAACCCCTCTCAAAAGAGGAACCTTAATAAATACCATATCCCTTACTATATAAGATTCTTCTTTAATCTATGTCAGATTTTTATTGACTTTGAGCAATTAATGTATAATCCTTAATAATTTGAACTTTCTTTAAGGTTTTCTCTAGTACTTTAAGTCCTAAAAATAATCCAACAATCTTTTTTTTTTTCCAACTCTCCACAATATGAAGCAAACAATATTTATAGCTATACAAAACTTTGTAAGGTTCTATTTGAATGATATATTAGAGGTTATTGTTATAGACAAGCTTAATTAAAGGAAGATGTTGGTCTTTACATTTCTATGAATCTATTACACAAGCTCTCAACATATCTTCTAAAATTTAGATACTGTGTTTAGATATCCCATTTGTTTAAAGATGAAATGTCATACCAAAGTCCAACTTTGTACCCATAACTTTCTAAAATTCTTTAAAAATGAGAGGTGAACTAAGAACTAAGATTTGATGCTATCAACACTCGCACTCTATGCAATCTATCCACAATTAACCTAACAAAAGCATGCTCTAATGTCCATAACAATACTCTTATGCTTTCACTTAAGAATTGAAAAAGGTTAAAGTTTCCTCATAAGTTTCTAGTATTCAATCTTAACATATTGATAGATGAGGAAGTTGGGAACAAATTAGCTACATCAAACTTATGTAAATTCAGACACATTTTATTTGTACTTAGGTATATCATATAAGTTGATTTATGTGTTTGTCTCATAATTTTTCCCCTAGACCATCTACATCTAGAACATATAATTGACTTTCGAATCTTGGTACCCTATTAGACTAAAGTGATAATTTTTTAGCCTTGTCATTCCTCAAGTCACCTTTTACTTTCCTTAACTTAGGATCTTGATTTTGAGCTATAACAATTCTATTCATAAATCTAGGCTTTAATGGGAAGTTAGCCAACAATACTTTTGATTCTTTTACAACCATTTCTAATTTTATATCCATTAATCTAGGCAACACTCTTACTATTGACCACTTTTCACAACAATTTGTGCAATACTTTCCATGGACTTGTTTCCCTATAGTATTTTCCATCATATTGGCTTTATATAAGTAGTAATTAATGGTAAGATTATATTCCTAAACAAATTATCTATAGTATTTAGCTAATTCCAAAAAAATTACAATTGATTTTTGACATTATTTTACTACTTTTATCTTGTTAAGATCCATTTATATTCCATTTTTGGACACCACTTGCCCTAAAAAGTTGCATTTGCCAACTAAAATTCACATTTACTAAATTGTGCATACAATTGTTCATCATCCTTCAACATTTGAAGTTCTATTCCTAAATGTTGCCTATTTCCACTTTTGTCTTAAAGTAAACTAAAATATCATCAATAAGTACAACGACAAACTAATGGTTATAATATATTATTCATTTGATCCATAAAGGCCATTGAAGCATTAGTAAGGCCAAACAATTACCCATATTCATAATGCACTTATTTAGTGTGAAACATTGCCTTTGTAATGTTTTCCTTTCTATCCCTTAACTAATGATAACCTAAGCAAAGATCAATCTTGGAAAATTATAGGGCTCATTAGAGCTAATTAAAGAGATGATTAATTTGAGGTAAGGGATATATTTTTTTAATTGTCATCTTATTTAATTGTTAATGATCAATGCATATTCTTATTGAGCCAACCCTTTTCACAAATAACATTAGGGCTCCCCATCACAAAACAATAGGCTGAATGTATCTCTTATCCACAAGATCTTGTAATTGATTCTTAAGCTCTCTCAATTTTATTATGCCATCAGGTACACTAACATTAATATTAGTGGAGTGTTACGAAGGATATTTATGCAAAACTCAATTTCCTTCTTAGATGGAAACCTTGGTAACTCTTTTAGAAACACCTCTAAAAACTTATTGACTATCAATATACTCTTTGAGGTAAGAGTGTGCTCAAGAAGTTACCAAATAAATGCTAACTAGCTAACACACTTTATCATCAACAATTTACTTTTTCTTATCCATATAATTAATTTACTTTTTCTCATTCATGAAATTAAGTTAAAAGATAATATAGTACATTTCCTTTAAAAATCGAATGTAAGTTCCCTAAGAATTTCAAAATACAAAATACACTACTTATTTATGACAATCTAAGGAGGCATGAAGTGCAACTAATTAATCCCTTACAAAGATCACATCAAATTCACCTTCAACTCTTTACCATTTATATTTATGACATAATAGTGATACTATAAATTTATTTCTAGCATTCTTTTAATAAGAGTAAGAAACATAATAAGGATGTTTAAACATGTTAAACTAACTTTCAATATCAATGTAAAGAAATGTGAAACAAAAGAATATTTGAAACTTAGATTAAAAAGAACTTTAACAAGCACTAATTATATAACAATAGTGCTTGCAATCACGATATTGGATGCTCCCAAATTTCACTAAGTCATAACAAATATTTTTGCTTATTCTTTGCCACTTTATCCCCTCTTTAAATTACTAGCTTCCTTAACTCCATGTTCCAAAAACTAGTAAAGTACCTTTTAGAACTTGCACCAATGCAACAACCTCCATATCCACAATATTGGCCACTAGCTTGTCCTATATAAAAAGTAAAGGAGACTATTATTTAGGAAGTCCTTGATTATTCCTAAGGTTTCCATATAAGATAATCCTTAGTTATGTATTTCATTTGGCCAATAAATAAATAAATAAATAAATTGATGATTACATGCACTTGTATGTTAATTATCACAAAAATGACAAGTGTAGAGCCTTTGTTAGAATGATTGAAAATCTAGGTGTAGCTAGAAGTACCTAACCTACCAATAGATCTACTATTCTACTATTGTAACCCTTTAAAATATAATGTATATCATCTTTGACCCCCAAAGTTTTTGCCAACTCCAATGTCATTAAATACACTTCTAGAATACTATATGTAGATAAACAAATTTGTTTTACTCTTATGATGTTGAATACACTCCCCTTGCTCCCTTTCAATCTCCTTGATGACCTAAGTATAGTCTACAATTACTAATAATGGTTTAGATAGAATGCAAAAGATGCCACGATGCAAACCTTTAATATAACTCTTTCTTGCATCTTCTCTTTAAAAATTAAATAAAAAGAGTATTTGAACAAGTTCAACAATTCATTTGTATGTTCGTTTACTCTCTTAGCCCCTTGCCTTAAAGTCTTAAACTCTAAGGACTTACAATCTTTGATGCTTTAAAGGAAGAAGTTATCCAAGAAAAACAAAATTGCTTAAAACTCAATCCAAGAAACTTTAGTTCTGAGTTGGCTTAAGTCTCCTTCCAACTATTATATTAATTTAAGGCAAAATCCTTTGACTTATAAGTTACTAATTTTGTTTGCAAGTAATATGTCTTCACCTATTATTTGAAGTCACCTCTCTATCACTATTAACCCAATCTTTAGATCTCACTCTCTAAATAGCTAAAACATAAAGGTTTACTTTCAAAAACATAAATAAAGCACAACTAAATCTAGTACTTTGCACAAATGCTTATGCATTAGGTGGTAGGAGATGTACTTCTTGTTGTCGGGTTAACTTCCTAACTAAATTCTAAATAACTTCATTGGTGTCATGTATGCCTTTAATGATATCCTCTATGGTAAATCTCCTAAAGGTATTGATACCCAAGTCAATTGTTAACATATAATTATTTTGAATTCGTTCATTGTCAACCTCAATTTCTACTTGATTTCCTTTAGGTTAGCTCTTACCATGTTTAACCTGAGGGATAGGGTCATGTTGAGTTAACCCTTCGTCTAGGACACCTAGTTCCTGTGCCATACAAACCTTATATCAAAGTGGCATATTTTCTTATAGAATAGAAAATTTTTCATACAAAGCCATCCATTAAATGCTAAACAAATTGAATAATGCATAAATGAGAAGTGCAAATCCTAACATGAAGTATGTAATAGCATATGTGATCTTAGGTAAAATATACATAAACTATAAACCTATAATATGCCAAAAGTAATATGAACTTATTAAAAGAGAAAAAGAAATTACGCTTCAAGGTAAAATATATCATTCCAATTTATTAAAAATATACTAATACATAAACCAAATCCATGATAACATAAATACAAAATCTAATTGTCATTATGCCCTTGACCTTTAACTTACAATAAGTCATAATAACAAATGTTACAAAAACTCTAAATGACAATAATTCAAATATGGAAAATCTAATAAAGTGTTAATGATATGAATGATCAAGATAAAATGTAATGTAATACCCTAAAGCTTTATTAAGAATTCAAGAATGTAAAACGATAACTATGTTGCTCACAAGTTAGCTAAAAAATATTAAAATTATAGTATGAGTATGACAACTTAGTGAACAATTATAATATAGACAATATGGAAATGACACTTAATCAAATCAAATTTATGGAAAAAAACATGTTATGATCTATCATACAAAAATATATATAGTGAAAAATAAATAAAATAATTAGAAATACAATTGATTATTATTTGTATATGTATATATACATAGTATGCTTTAAACATAAAAGAATAGAGGAGAAGAGTTTAAACATTTTTATCTAATTATAAATTTATAATAATATATATACATATGTTACATCATGATTACTCAGCCATTTACACTTGAATCTCCTTTATTACACCAAAGTGCATAATAAACAAAGTACATAACAAATAAACATAATAAGCATATTGACTACCACTCAATTTAGTAACCAAGCTTCCTAATATCACTTTTTGATCCAAATAAGTTTGCAAGGTGTAATATAGATAAATATAATAATTTAGAATAACAAACTTTAAAGTTCTTATTTTCAAAATGCTCATTTTAATTCTAAAAAAATATTTTCTTTAAGTAGTATCTATCATTCCTATAATTGAAAAATATAGTCTTAAGGTCTTTAATCTCTTAACCAATCTTAAACTTATAAATAACCACCCTATATCTAGTTTAAATGAAACCAAAATTCAACCACTTGAAAAACAACTTGGGATTTCAATAATGTTAAAAGGTCTTATAAATTGATAAATCAAATGTGATAAAAAGAAACTCATATAGATACATAAGCTTATTATGAATTTTTATTTCTTTTATAAACATTTACCAAGTCGAAGAATTTTCAAAGATAATTTTCTCTTTGTTAAATAATAAACATGTAATAATTTAAACTTGTATATAGGTAATACACCTAACACATTTTATATAGTATAATCACTTATAAAACAAAAGCCAAAGTCTTATTGCAACTATAAGAAGAGTACAAGATGAAATGTAAACATTAATGCCAATAGAATGAAAATGAAAAATAAAAATAGAATTAATGGAATTTTCCCTTATACTCCTTAAGTTGACACATCACAACCCATTCCCACTTCAAATCTAAAATATCATAATTTGAAACATGAGTTTCTACCTAAAATGTTATAAACTAATTAGCAAGTTTCAAAAATTTATTAAAAATATTTTTATATTGTATTTTTCCTTGACACATTTTATAAATGTAAGCATACATGTTTATTGTGTTCAATAATAATTTCAAGTGAGAATAATAGCCCAATATTTAATTAGAATTTTTTATATACATTCTGCTCAAAAGAAATGTACAAAGAAATTTGCCTAAACTTAGCCAATAATTCATTTCTCTTGTTTGAAAACTTTGAAAATTTTCCAATATAACATATGCTCTATTATAAAATTCCTTATAAATTTTTATATTAAAATTTAAATTGCAAAAGAAGTTACACTCACTTTAATTCATTTTCATATAAAATGATGAAACTCACAAATTTTCTCTTCTTACCTTAATTAGATTCAATTCCTCTTATTTCTCATTACTTCAATAATATATTGAAGCTACCCAATCTTCAGACTAACTTTTCCAATCAATTAGAATACCTATTAAACAAAAACAAAAGCAAAACCATCAAAAGCTAAACTCAAATTCAAAATATTCAACTTAGGGTTTTGTTCTTGGAACACCCTTCCCTTTAAGCTTTAATCTTCCCAAATCACTTCCCAAATATGTACTTGCAAACCTCAATGACTTTAATTCATCAATGGAAACTTCACTAGGGGTAGTTGTTATGGGAAAATCAATTGGTGATTAAAACACAAGAAGAAAAAGAAAGAAAGGGGAGAAAAAGGAAGGAAAATATAAGTTATATACATGTGAGAGGGGAGGAGAAACAATGATGTTACGGAGGAGGTTGGTAAGGAGGGAGTTGCACACAATAGGAGAGGTGGAAAGCTAGAAAAGGGAAAAAAAATGTGTTATACCTTTATTTTGTTCATCCTAATTAAGGAGAATCTGACACTTACTTTCACAATTTAGTGCGCACAATGATTATTTATAGATTGCATTTGGTTCATAGATTTTGTATTTGGATATGAAAAAAAAATAAAGCAAAAAGCAACAAAGATAATGATCACGAAAAAGAAGTAATTGTATTGTTGCCAATTAGTTTACATAGTTCAATGTATAATTACAACATACATATGCTCTAAAATAAAGAGTTGGTGACCTTTCAAATCCTTAGACTAAACCCAAAACTAAAAATTAATTGTGAGTATAAGTTATATCATTGAACTACAAAGACAAGCTCTCTTCTTTTCAAAACCTTAGACTAAGCATCCAAATATGATAATTTCAATCCATTAGCCCTCTCTATAAGGCTTTATAGCTTAATCTAAGGGTGATTCTTGTAGGTCTAAGTCTTACATAATGTTAAATGTAAAGATAATCTCAATCATCTAATAAAAAGCAATCTTAGCTACTCATTAAAAAGTAGGTCAATTTGTATTGTTTGGCAAAAACAATCAAAGATCAATGACTAATATTAAACAAATTTCTCTATAATAGCAAGCCTTATTAACGAGGCAAGGGTGGAAAAAAATCTAAAAGGAGACTAGCAAAGAGAATCCAAAAGAGGCAACAAGTAAAGTCAAAAGCCACAAGAGACGCAAAAAGAAAAAAAAAAAGACACAAGAAAGAGAGAGAGCAAAGAGCATTAATGAAGAGTCTAAGGAGCCAATTCTTTTGACACCAAAAACTAAACTAAGCAGTGTATGTGAAAGCCCCCAAAGCATTCAAAAAGGAGTAAAAGGAATAACAAAGTGCCAACATCACTAAAAATTGTCTAAGTCATGTATGAGCCACCACCTAAAAAGAGAGATTACTCTCTTCAATCAATTATAATAGGAACAAAGGTACGTATAACAGGACTGTTAGGCCTCCTCATTTCATTTGCCTTTTATCTTTCCATTTTATTGCACTTTTCTAGGAGATAATCCAACAAGAGTGATCCATAATAAACCAAAAATCAAGATCAAGGTAAATATTAATAGTTAAGTATCAAATCAAGGACACTGTTTCATCGATAGAGACAAATGCTTTGAGACAATTAATTTGACCCCTTAAAATCAAGCCAAAAGACATTTTGTAGCAAGAACCAAGCCAATCTATGTGCCATTACCATTTGGCGATGTTTGGGTAAGAGCCCATACTAATCATCTTGCTGGAAGCCAATTTACCTAATGGTGGCCTAGATGTGCTAGAAAGCGACCGCAGTCACCCTCAGACCCCATTGTTGACCACTGCATGTTCTTCCTCTAATCATTTTTTTGCCCTAAAATTACCACCAGTCAATGCATTGGACGCCAATTAGTTCGAGGGTGCCCATCATGTGCTAATTGGAGCTCCTCATGACAACAACCAAGGATCCAAAGTCCATTGCCTCCTTGCCTTGCACCTCCTTATATGTCGATTCCAGTCACTGATGACATGTGAAACTAGTTTCAATCGACTTAGGAGGTTCCAAGCTATCTACTGGAGTACCCCACGTCCCCATCACAGGTTGACACCATCTTAATGTTGGCAATAGTGCACATCCCAACACACTACAAACCATCCCAAAAACCCAAATTAAAAAAACCATTCTAGAACCAAATCACAGTTCTTAAATCCAAAAATACTAGTTAAAGTGTGTGGTTGTGGTGATTTCAAGTTTACAAAATGTAAAAATTAAGTCAATATCTAGGTGTTATTGGAAAATCAGTTGGTGATTAAAACACGAGATAAAAAGGAGAGAAAGGGGAGAAAAAGGAAGGAAAATATGAGTTATATACATGGGACAGGGGAAGAGAAACAATGATGTCATGGAGGAGGTTAGTGAGGAGGGAGTTGCACACATTATCATAGTTAATTTTCAAAAATTTGTCAACACTTACCTAGGGTGGCATCACTTCTTCTGCTTTGTCCAATCCTTCTCCTACTAGTGAAACAAAGGTAAAGTCAATGTGTTTGTTTTTTTTGTTTTTTTCAATTTTCATATTCTCATGCATATATATTGGAAAAAGCCAAAAAAAAAAAAAAAAAAAAAATCAAAATAAAGCACAAAAGAAAAAAAAAAAAAAACAACAAAAAATGGTAAGAATGCGTTCAAATGAGCATACACTATCTTAGGGAGGTCATCAAAGCATCACCAGAGTTATGGTTGATCACCAAAAAACGACAAAGGTGCCATCAACAAAATCATTTCAGGCCAATCTATGTGTCACCAGAGGTGGAAAATCGAATGAAGGAGAGGAATTGTAGGAACTGAAGGATAGAACCTGGCCAGCCACTGTGCCATTATTGTTTGGCGCTGTTTGGGCTAGAGCCCATACCAATCATCTTGCTGGAAGCCGATCTACCCGATGGTGACCTAGACGCGTTGGAAAGCAGCTACAGTCACCCTCAGACCCCACTGTTCACCACTGCACGTTCTTCCTCTAGTCATTGTTTTGCCCCAAAATTGCCACCAGTCAATGCGTTGGATGCCAACCAGTTCGAGGGCATCCATCACGTGCTAATCGGCGCTCCCCATGACAGCAACCGAGGCTCCAAAGTCCATTGCCTCCCTGCCTTGCACCTCCTCATATGTCAATTCCAATCACTGATGACACGTGAAACTAGTTTTGATCGACTTAGGAGGTTCCAAGCTATTTATTGGTGTACCCCACTTCCCCATTGGAGGTTGACACCATCTCAACGATGGTAGCAGTGCACATCCCCACACACTGCAAACCGTCCCAAAAAAACCCCAAAAAATACCATTTTAGAACCAAATCACAGTTCTTAAATCCAAAAATACCAGTTAAAGTTTGTGGTTGTGGTGATTTCAACTCTACAAAATGTAAAAATCGAATCGAGATGTAGGAGGTGGGGGCGGAGAGTGAATAGTAGAGTTTGAATAAAATGGGACAAAGAAGCTAAAAAGAAGCCTGGAAACCGAGAAAGAATAGAAAAGTGGAGAAGCAAAAGAAAAGGAAAAAAAAAAAAAAAAAAAAAACAAGAGAAGGAAAAAATAGATAAAAAAGAAAAAAAAAAGATTAAAAAAACAAAGAAGGAGGAAAAAGGGACACACAATTCCTGGTAATAGTGCCGTTCCAAAGCACGCCAAAGGGACTCACGAATATAAATCATCTTCTCTATTATAAATTAAACTTAAATAATCTAATCAATTTTCCAAATATTAATGACTAACCTAGATACTTTGATGTAGGCACAAAATATTAGTTTCAAAATTTTTAAGATATTATAATATCATAGTGTGTTTCAATAGTCATCCATATGCATTTCTCTGAAAATTAATGGTAAAGTGAAGCTAAAGAGCTTCCATGGTCTAAACATGAAAAATTTAAGCAAAATTCATTTCCATTGGGAGTATATGTTAATTTGGTGGTTACAATATTTTTCATTCATTTTCATCATGCCAACAACTACTTGTCATCACTTATATTTAGCTCTTTTCTATTAACTATTTGTGCTCTTAACATTCTACAAAAGCTTTTGTTTTTTATTCATTTTTTTAAGGCATAAAAAATAGGACATTCTACAAAAGCATTTGTTTTTTCTTCTGTTTTTTTTTTTTTGAAAGAATAAAAAATAGGAGTGAAAAAAACAATTGACTACTTATAAAATTTAGATTTTTTTTTAGTATTTTCCACAAATATGGAAGTCTTAAGGAAGGTTTTTAGTAAGTCAAAGAACTTAAATCAAAAAATTTTTTTTATTTAAATATAACTTTTGTTTTATTCTTCTTGAATTTTAAATAATTTTTTTTTATTTAAATTATAAAAATTTATTATTATTTAAATAAATCTTTTTTTTATTTAAATTTAACTCATTTTTATTTTTTTTATTTTATAAATTTTAAATAATTTGTTATTTAAATTATATAAATTATACAAAAAAAATTAAAATTTTAAATAATAATATAATTTATTTGAATAGTTATAATTTTATTTAAATATAATCTTTTTTTATTTATTTTTAAATTATAAATAACTTTTTACTCTAATTACAAAAATTATATAAAATAATTTTAAATAAAATTAAATTAAAAAATTTATTTAAATAGTTATTTGAATAAAATATTTTCATTCAAATTTTACATATTTGTATTTTTTAAAAAATTTAAATAATAATATATTTTATTTAAATATTTACTCATATCAAAATTTTTTTTAGAATATAATTTTTTTATTTATTTTTTAATTTTAAATAATTTTTACTTAAATTATATAATTTATTTAAAAAATTAAATTTAAATAATATTAAAATTTATTTAAATAATTATTAAACAACATATTACTTGAATAATTATTTAAATAAAATATTTTTTTTGAATAATTTTACTTTTAGGTATTAAATAAATTAAAAAAAAAAAAGGTTTGCATTTCCCATGTATAGAAACAAATAAATAAATGTTAGGATGCATCAGCACAAGCCGATCAGAAAAAAAAAAAGAAAAAACAAATCCATGTAGGGTAATGACAATTGGATCGACTACTGGTGGATTGGGACAACCTGAGATAAGTAGGGTTCAAATACTTGAAACCTATTATAAATCAAATTCAATTTGTGAAAAAAAAACACGTGCAGCTCAGTTATTGGTCGAACTCACCTTTCATTTTGTAACAACCTTAAAGTCTTCGGTTCCGTTTTGTTTTCAACACAAAAAAAAAAAAAAAAAAAAAAACAAATCAAAAAAAGAAAACTGTGTGGTCTTCTGTTTTTTAACAGCTGGCTGTTTACTAAGTATTACGATTCTGATTCCATTAAGGAAAACGGAAACCTAAGACTAGCAAGTATCTCTCTTGGTACTCTGTTGCTGCTGCTGATAAATAGGGTTAAAAATAAACAGGCTGGTGGTTTAAGGAAGAAGGCGTACGCATTCCCAGAAGGAGAATCGATGGAGAGAAGGAGAGAAGTAGCGGGCCAGAATAGCCCGGTAATGGCTGACGATGAGGAGAAGAAGCTGATGGTGGAGGAAGCGTTTAAGACAACGGAGGTGCCGCCGTGGAACAAGCAGATAACGTTCAGGGCAATAGCGACCAGCTTTTTCTTGAGCATAGTTTTCAACTTTATAGTGTGCAAGCTCAATCTCACCACCGGTGTTATTCCTTCTCTCAATGTGGCCGCCGGCTTGTTGGGTTTCGCGATGCTCAAGTCTTGGTCTGTCTTGCTTCAAAAGCTTGGCTTCTTGAAGCAGCCTTTCACTAGGCAAGAGAATACCGTCATCCAGACATGTGTCGTTGCTTCCTCTGGCATTGCATTTAGCAGTATGTTTCTATTCCTTGTCCCCCCTTTTTTTTTTTTATTCTTTTCTATAGTACTTTATAATTATGTTTTTGGTTTTCAGAGCATGTAGGAGAGCGTAACTCTTTAGGTTTTGAGATCTTAAATTTTTATTCCGAGACAAAAGAAAGGAAACCCTAATCACAAAAGTTTGCACGAGTAGCCATTGAATAGATTTTTCTTGGGTAAATTTCCGAAATATTTTCCTGAGACTTTCAATTGCAATTTCATGAGTTGCTGAGAATAGAGGCAATAGAAATAATAGTTGAAATTCAGTGAATGGAATTTGGGTACATTCTATATATTCTACTCAGATAAAAGAAGGGGTCTATTTTTACTTTGTTTATCTTTTTTTTTTTAATTATTCTTTTTACTATTTGGCCACTCAAATTCCCGGAAATTCTTTTGTTTTTGCTCTTTTTTTTTTTTTTCTGATTGACAATGATATCTTTGTTTTTTTTTTTTTTTTTTTTGACTAATTGTAATAAAATTAGGTGGCACTGCAAGTTACTTGTTGGGTATGAGTCCAAGAATAGCTGCTCAATCAGAGGGAGGAAACACCCCATTGAACGTGAAAACTATCTCTCTCGGATGGATGATGGCATTTCTCTTTCTTGTGAGTTTTGTTGGGTTGTTCTCTATTGTACCCCTGCGAAAGGTGAGGAAGTTATCTCTCTCTCTCTCTCTCTCTCTTTTTTTTCTCCTGTTTTCTGTAAGTTATTTGCAACACGTATTTGTCACATGATCGACGTATGTTTGATTACGTTGAACCATTGACAGCTGATGATTTTGAAGTATAAATTGACATACCCCAGTGGAACTGCTACTGCTTACCTTATCAACAGTTTTCACACCCCGAAAGGAGCGAGACTAGCAAAGTAAGCATCGATCAATTTGTTTTTTTCTTTTACAAACAAGATTGTTTTTTATTTATGCTAAGAAATTGTTGCTAACATGTTAACGTCTCTCTCCTGAACTGATGAATACAGGAAACAAGTGAACGTCCTCTTCAAATTCTTTGGCTTCAGCTTCTTTTGGGCCTTTTTCCAGTGGTTCTTTTCTGCTTCAGATGGTTGTGGATTTGCAAGCTTCCCCACGTTTGGTCTCCAAGCCTTCGATAAAAGGTATGATTGATGTCATCGTAAGCCTTCGTTTCAAAATATATTGTGTTGATTACATAGAAAAATCAACATTAGCAATTACCATAGCATGGTCAAAAAAATGTGGAAGTTCCCCAGAAGCAATGGTTTAAAAAATAAAATTGGAATCATATTTTATACATAAAAGGGCCATTCTCTGCACCCGTTACTTATCACGAGTAAGTAAATAATGTATGATAATTACGAGTTCTAATATATTCCCTAGGTTTTAATCAACTTCAAATTATTTTGCAGGTTCTACTTTGATTTCTCATCAACATATGTGGGTGTTGGAATGATTTGTCCTTACATGGTCAACATATCTTTGCTTTTGGGAGCCATCATTTCATGGGGGATCATGTGGCCAGCAATTGAGGCTAAAAAGGGTGACTGGTATAGCGCTGCTCTAAAACCTAGCAGCCTCCATGGCATCCAAGGTTATAGGGTACGTAAGTTTGATTGTTCTTGCTATTTTATTTTATTTTTTTTTCTTTTTGCCTTGCACAATGTGCAGTGGACTTAGATGTGTGATGACATTTAAATATTAATGACATAATAATGCTTGTTTCATTGCATTGAACTAGAAATTGCTGTGTTTTTATTGAACCATACAGATCTTTATTGCCATTGGCATGATGCTTGGCGACGGTCTTTTCCATGTCATTTACATGTTAATACAAACCACATATAGCCTGGTAAAGCAGAATTGTGATTGCTTGAAAAAAGAATCCGTCACTCCTGCCAGCGATGACAACAATCTGATTGTAAGCTATGACGAGGAGCGCAGAAAGGAGTACTTTCTAAATGATCAGATCCCAGTCTGGGCAGCTGTGCTTGGCTACATCGCTCTTGCCGCCATCTCCATCATCGCAGTGCCTTTCATCTTTCATCAATTGAAATGGTACCACATTCTGGTGGCTTATGCGATTGCCCCTATTTTGGCCTTCTGCAATGCTTATGGATGCGGTCTCACAGACTGGTCTCTTGCTTCAAACTATGGGAAATTCGCCATCCTCATTTTCAGCGGCTGGGTTGGCCTTGCAAATGGAGGCATAGTTGCTGGCCTTGCTTCTTGTGGTGTCATGATGAGCATTGTTTCGACAGCTTCCGATCTGATGCAGGACTTCAAGACGGGATATCTCACCCTCTCATCTCCTCGTTCTATGTTCTTTAGCCAGGTTTGTGGCACCGCCATGGGTTGCCTTATAACCCCTCTGGTCTTTTGGTTCTTCTACAAGGCTTACCCCATAGGTGAGCCTGACGGCACCTATCCAGCACCTTACGGCCTAATCTATCGTGGGATCGCCCTTCTTGGCGTAGAGGGTATCGGCTCCCTTCCCAAAAACTGCCTCGAACTGGCCATCGGGTTTTTTGTTGCTGCCATGTTAATAAACCTGATCAAAGAGTTGCTGCACGAATACGAGACAAAGTGGGGGATCCACAGGTTCATTCCCAGCCCAATGTGCATGGCCATCCCGTTCTACCTCGGCGCCTACTTCGCCATAGATATGTGTATTGGAAGTATGATCCTCTTCGTGTGGCAGAGGATGAACAAGCAAAGGGCACATGACTTTGGCCCTGCAGTGGCATCAGGCCTCATTTGCGGCGACTCATTGTGGGGAATACCAGCGGCAATACTTTCCTTAGCCGGTGCCAGTGCTCCCATATGCATGAAGTTTCTTTCCGCTGCTGCTAATGCCAAAGTAGACAAGTTCTTGTCAGGCGGCCGCTAGCTGCTTCCTAGAAGCTTAAATTCTCTTTAGTTCTTCAAATCGTCCCTTTCTATATTACATATTAGTTTCATTCATGTCTTCTGAATCTGTACATTGGTATAGCTTTTATGTTTATTTCTCTTCCGAGTTCTGATCTGAAATTGTCGGGGCTTTTCTACTCCACCGCCTACGTCTCTTTCATGGAATAGTTTGGTACTAAGAAACAAGACATGGTCTGAAGTCGTTACAAATTAGAATTTGGATATGTGGGTATGTGCAAATTGCTTGATGTTCGTTTGCATGTCTAATTCGCAGTAGATTAATTGATTAATGCTATGGTTCTTCAACGTCACGAGTAGCATTCTTGTGTTATTTATACATCCGAATTCCCCAAACTACCCAGAAAATTAATTGAAGTGTGAGGTATCGACAATTAGTTAACACTATAAATAAAATATCACGTCATGATACGATTATATACAAAAATTAGGTCACAGAAATTTCAATCAAAATTTTATCAAACAAACAAAAAATAAAATAAAATTCTAAAAAAAAAAAATCGAGGTAAACCCAAAGATGAATGAGTACCGATTGTTCTTTTATCTGGAGGGGAAAAACAAAAAAAAAAAAAGAAAAGAGAGAGAGAGTTTTTGATAGAACTTTCAAAAAAAAAAAATTAAGCTTTATATATAAATAAATTTATAATTTTGTATAATTTAATAAATGTATTTTAAATAAACTTAATGTTGAACAACTTAACAAAAATTATGAAATTTTATGATATAATATTCTATTAATGTATAAATTTATTAACATATATTAAAATTAATAATATAATATGTTATGTGTAATTTAATTAAAAAAAATAAAATAATTAAATTAAAAATTAAAAATCCTCTTTTCTCTCACTTCCTCTATCGCTACGTAGAAATCACCTAAACCAAATTTGAATATTGTCCCAAGTAGTTGGACATACCATAACTTCTTCTCCATTTATCAAATTTATTGAATATTGTCACCTAGATCTTCTCTTACTATGTGTTTGTGTTATGCATGTGTGTGTGTGTGTGTGGAATAAGAAGAAATGGGATAATGTTGCAGAAATAAATGAGAAGAAGGGACACATGGATTCTTATGGGGGATTTTGTTACCTAGAGATAAGGATTGAGGAAGAATTGACATGTGGATACTCGCGAAGAAGGGAATGACAGGCTGATTGTTACAAGAGCGCGAGGGGGAATCGAATTTCATTTGCAACCATTTCTGTTTCTTTTTTCAAATTCCATCTCTATTTCTTCTTCCAATTCTATTTGTGACTTACTGCTACTAGCAATGTAATTGATTTTTCAGATTAGTATATAGGTAGGATAAAGCATAGTGATTGGTGTGTGTACTTTGAGCAATTCTCAATCAATCAAACACCTTCCCCACTTCCTCTGTGAAATCTTGATTTCCAATCCCCCTTTCTCTTTGTTATTTCCATCTTCTCCATGAATTTGATCATCAAGTTCGAGGTTAATTCTCCAATATTTGAGCCCCTTGTTAGATCATTCATGGTTACGAAAAGCTTTCATACCATTTGATATCAAAGCATTGGTCCTCTCATTGCTATGGCAAAGCATAGCATGATGACTCAATTTGATCATCGATCCAGGAGCTGACCAAAAAGTATGATGCAACTCTAAGGGAGTTACGCTCATGGGTCATAGGAATCAACATCAAATAGAGCCAAACGATGTCTCGAAATCTCGACACATTGTCATTGATGTCTAAATGCAGCATGTTCTCAGCGATTGACTAATCTAACCATTTACCATTTACAAAGACAGGCCTTAAGATCGAGTTCCCTCACTTCTCTGGGGTTGAACTCCAAAACTGGCTTTATTGTTGCGAGAATTTCTTTTATCTTGATGACACATCTGAGGATGCTGAGGTCAAGATCGCTGTCGACAACCTCGACGATGTAGGTCTCCAGTGATACCAAAAGAAGGTCAAAATGAAACCAACAATGGTAATGATGTACAAGGCTGAATTTGTTTAGCTTATCACAGCTCACTTTAGTCTCAAGGCTTTTTATGACCTAACGTTGGAGTTGCTAAGCCTTAAACAAGACCACTCGGTGGCTAAGTTTCAAAATCATTTTGATATTCTGCTTAGTCGAGTCAATCTATTAGAAAAATATGCCATTAATCTATTTCTAAGTAGACTCAAACAGGAGATCTAGCACCCTATACGTATGTTTATGCCTAAGCAGTTATAGGACATGTTTGCACTCGCCAAACTGTAGGAGGCGATGGTCGCCACTTTGTAGCAAAAGAGGAAATTCCACACAAAGCTTCCTCCCCTATTATCCACTCCCCGAGGTTGTAGGAACACCCTTCACATGGATCATTGGTGGACACACCATTGCCATAGTACCTAATGCTAATATGGGTAAGGATTCATGGCTTCCTAAAAACACAATAATAAGGAGTAGTGTAGAGTTTAATGAGAAGTATGCCAAGGGTCTCTGTTTCTAGTATGATGTGATGTACAAGCGTGGTCATAAATGTTGTCAAAAGAACCTATTCCTAATCAAAATGGGTGAAAGGTGGAAGTACCTGGAGATGAAGAGTCAATGACTCTAAAAGCCAATAGAGATGTGATAAGAGTAAGTGCATATCTCAATGCACATGATTAGTCTTAGGTGTCAAGTGGCTGGAGATGTTAGGAGATATTTGTTGAAATTTCAAACAGCTTTGTATGGAGTTTAAGGTAGAGGGTAGGAGGCATGTTTTGCATTGCTTTGGCTCACTAGAGATCAAGCGGGTAAAGGACAAAGGTCTATCCAAAGCCTTGGTCCACTTAGCCTATCTTGCACTTATGTAGCTTTACAACATTAAAGAAGATTATAGCCCAAAATTGCATAAGCCCTTAACAGTGTATGGTGGGCTAATCTTTGGGCCTAATGAGATAGACTTGAAGGCCTTGCTAGAGGAGTTTATAGGCATATTCATTAAGCCCACGTCACTATCGCCCCCATATGGCCATGATCATGAGATTGTCCTCAAAGAAAGAGCCCAACCCATTAACACTTAACCTTATTAACACCTAACCCTCTAGAAAAATGTTATTAAATCCATCATGAAGGAGATGCTTGATGTTGGCATTGTCCAAAGTAGCTTTAGCCCATTTGCATCGCCCATTGTCTTAGTGAAGAAGGACTTTTCATGGCAATTTTGTATAGATTATTGGCATTAAACAATATCATTGTCAAGGATAAATTTCCAATCATTAATCAACAAGCTACTGGATGAACTGAAGGGGGCAATGCTGTTTTCCAAAATGAATTTACAGTCATGTTACCACTAGATCAAGATGCATTTGGCTAGCATTCCCAAAACGACATTTGAAATGCATGATGACATTCCAAAGCTTGATGAACAATGTTTGCTAACCATTCTTATGCCAAACCTTTCAACTACTTTGGCAATATAAGTTTTATGCAAAGCAAAGTAAATGCTTCTTTGCTCATGCTAAAATCAAATACCTTAGTCATGCTATTTTGGCCTTTAGAGTAACAATAGACCCTAAGAAGGTAGAGGCTATCTTATAATGGCCTTTGCCCATTGACTTTTAGCACTTGACAAGGTTCTTTGCGCTCATCCACTATTATCAACAATTCATTTAAGGCTATGCTAAAATCACTCAACCTTTGACTCGACTTCTTATAAAGTACATATCCTTTAAATGGATAACTAAAGTAAATGATGCATTCTTACAACTTAAACCAACTTTGGTCATCATCCTTATTTTAACCTTATTGGACTTCTCATGGGAATTCATTACTAAAATAAATGCTTCTAACATCGAAATAAGGGCAATCTTATCTTAGAATGGTCATCATATGGCTTTCATCAATAAGGTTTTTGCCCTACGTCACCAATAAATGTTTGTTTAAGAATGAGCAATGTTGACAATTATTTAAGTGGTGACTAAATAAAGGCATTATCTCCAAGATTAACATTTCAAAATATGTACACATTAACCTAAAGTATTTGTTAGAATTGAAATTATCCACCTCAAGGCAATGTAAATGGTTCTCCAAGTTTCTAACCTTCAATTATGATATTATGTACTAGCAAGGGAAGGAGAACTTGTCAACCATCTCATCAATAACCATACCATTGATTAAAGAAATTAAGTAGTTGTGGAGGGAGCATGCAAGCTTGGTATGTTTGATAAACAAGCTATAATAGGGATAAGAGAAGCTAATTTCAAGCTATGTCATTCCATTGTACATTTCTAGCATTAAAGTGTCAATGGTGGTCATACTAGAATACTTGACATTGCCTGGAAGGTAAGTTGCTTATTCTTCTAAAAGGGACTTAACAAGGACATATTCAATTTTGTCCAAGAATGCAATGTGTGCCAACACTGTAAGGTTGACCATACGGCTTCTCTGGGTAAGTTGCAACTATTGCTAATTCCAAATGGTATGTGTTGATGCATCACCATGGATTTTGTGTAAAGTCTACCAAGGAGTCTTAAGAAAGACACCATCTTGCTAACTATGGATTAATTTAATAAATACACCCATTTTGTTGCCTTAGTGCATCCTTTACAACTAACACTGTCACCAAGGCCTTCTTGGATAACATCTTTAAGCTTCATGGCTAACAAACGCAAATCATCAATGATAAAGACTATTTTTCTAAGCAATTTTTGGCAAGAACATTTTTTTTCTTTAAGGTTTTTAGCTTAATTTCTCTATTGCCTATCACCTGTAAAGCAATGTTTAATCAAAAGTAATCAATCATTGTTTGAAGACTTATCTAAGGTGTGCCACCAATGATGATCCTTATCATTAGAGCTCTCGGATATCCTTGGAAAAATGGTAATGCAACACCCATTTCCACTCCAACATCCATACCACTCTCTTTGAAGCTTTATGTAGTTACCCACCTCTGATTCACCTTTCATATGTTGTCAAAGATGTGTCAATTACCTTAATTAATGAGTAGCTTTTCCTTGAGGAAGCCACCATTCACCTACTTCAATATTACCTCAACAAGGCATAAAATTACATGAAATAGCAAACTGATAACCATTAATTTGAATAAGAATTTCAAGTAGGGGATCATGTCTTCCTTAGGCAACCTTGCCACCAATAGTCTTTAATGCAATAACCCTTTCAAAAACTTTTTGCTCAATTCCTTAAGTCATATTAGATCCTAACTAAGGTTAATAAGGTAACATATCAGCTAGCATTATCTCCTTAAGCCAAATTCACCCAATTTTTCATGTGTCTCAACTTAAGGTAAAGCTCAGCCCCACTCAAGACTTTTTAGATCTCTTAACCAAGGTAATTCTAATGGTTAAATTGGATTATCGAATTACAAAGCACATGAATAAGGCAACCACTTAGGTTTTAGTTAAGTGATCTACAAGAATAGCTCATTCTTAGGAATACTTGTATGATTTTCAAAAGAAGTATCCTTCTTGCTCCCTTAAGGATAAGGGTACTTATAAGGGTGGTTTGTTGAAGAAATAAATGAGAAGAAGAAACATTTTGGATGCTTATGAAGGATTATGTTACCTAGAGATAAGGGTTAAGGAAAATGTGACATATGGATGCTTTAAAGAAAGGAAGTTGCTAATTTAGTATCACTTGAATTTGAGAAAGATCAATTGTCACTTTGTTCAAACATGGTCATGATACTTAATTGCATTACTAGCAAAGCTACACTTAGATTTCTTGACAAACAAAAAACAATTCATGTAAAATAATGAATACAATTTGCATATGTGATAGATAGCATAAATTGAAAAAATATATAATAAAATATCATTAAAAAAAATATCATGCCAAATTCATGTGGATATTAACAAATTATATCATTCATTTAGTTTTATAATATAAAGGGAGTATTAGTAAGCCCAAAATGTATAATCAAGAACTCATACTGACCATTATATGTCTTAACAGTTTTCATTTTAATATATTCCTCATGAACTCAAATTTGATGATAACTCGATTATAAATCAAATTTAGCAAATAGTTAGGCACCTCCTAACTCATTAAGTTGCTTATCAACAATAAGAATATGATATAGTTCATAATATTGCAATTAAATGCTTAATAGTCTACATACATCTTTTAAGATTATCTTTTTTCCTCACTTAAGAATGAAAGAGTAGTAGAGAGACTAACATTAGGCTTAATGGTAATAGCCTCCAACATTTCTTTTATAATCTTCTCAATCTTTTATTTTTAAAAGTGTAAGTAACAATAAGGTTGAATATTTGTAGACATTAAAGGAATTTAGTGATCATGTGTCCTCCTTAGGAGTAGTTATTTAAGCTCAACAAAGAAATTAGAAAATTTATTTAATAATTCATCTATCTCTTGATTGAGATTTTGTCACTTCTACACCATATTATAGTGATTTTTTTTTTCATATTTTTCATGTAACTTTATTATGTGTTCATTTAATAAAAACTTTATTATTAACTAAAAAAAAAATTCATAGAATTATCTTCCAAAGTTCACAATTGATCAATACCTAGAATAATCTCATAGTCATCCAAGGTAATAACAAGAAATCTACACAAATAGTTTAATCTTGCAACAAGAGATTTACCTTTGTACATTTAACTTAACATGTCAATTTTTTCTCATCCATTACCTTTATAACAAACATATTGTAGCTTTCTATTGAAAAAAAACTAGTCTTTTGACAATCTTTTTTTCCACACAATTATGATGCTACTCAAGTTGAACAATACATTAGCATCATCCTTTAAGAAATTCATCAATTTTTATGGTTTGCGTATTGAAATATCTTACAAAAACATGAACTATGGATGTAACAAACTCATTAATAAATTCACAATTGACATCCTTATGATTTGAATACATGTAATCATCCTTCATCAAAATATTCTTATATTGGCTTAATCATTAAAAGTTTTCCTTGGTTACATTGATGCTTTAGCATTAATAAGGCGATTAAAAGAAGAAGAATTAGCATTACTATTAGCATGTTTGCTAACTTCATTAGCAAATAGATAATGATTTTCAACACCCAACTTTGCTTGTAGTTAAGCAAAGAAGATAACAACTAATATTATTCATGGCTACTAAGTTTTAACTTCATGTTAAATATTAAGAATAAGTTTTTTTTAATAAATGTTCCATGAACTACCTTTTAAACCAATCTTTAGCACAATTGATAGGTCATTTAAAATGATTTTGGTACTCCAAGATTGTTGATGTTTAGTAGTTTTTAGAGAACTCTCCATTAACATTTTGAAATATTAAAAGTAAAAAATATACAAGGAGACCTTTAGTAAAATTAATCTAAATAGGAACTTCAATATAAGTTTCAAATGAATCATACTACTAAATAACATTATTCTCTAATTGAATAAAATCAAATTTTATCATAATGTTTTTTGCCATATGGTGGAAGCCAGAATAATTTTCAACTTTAAAAATCTGACCTACTAGATCTTTCTTACCCTAATGAAAAAAGTCCACTTTCATATGTAGATGCACAAAGTTGCAGTTTGCGCTTTCAAGATAATTAATTCTTTTGACTTAATGGTAGGCCTAAAGGCTTAGTCTCCCAATTTTAATTTCACCTAAGCATAAAACTTCTATCTCAACTCTTTTATGGATTCTTCAACACAAGTGCTTAGCATTTGAATCAAATGAATTATGTAAAAATATAACATATGATCACAAATTACTGACGTTAAGATTTTTGTTTCATTAACAGTTAAGTGATATAAAATAAATTTTTTCTTATTTTTAATCTTTTGGACAGTGGTGGTAATAGAGTTATGGAATAGAAGAAAAATTAATGTCACTATCATACTAACTATCATATCAAATGAGAATTAATATATTGAAAATAAAAAAATTATAAAACTAAAAATAAAAAAAATTAATTTCTTCTAAAAAATTAATTTTTAATAATCAAAAAAAATTAATTTTAAATAAATTAAAAATTTACAATATATTTTATTAATTTAATTAAAAAATTATATATTAATAAATATATATTATTTTGTAATTCTAACTCTCACTTTAAATATTAAAAGTAAAATTAATTTTTAATAAATATTTATAAATTATTTATATTAAATTATAAAATATTTATAAATTATTTTTATTAAAATAAAAAAAAATATTAAAATAATTTTATTAATTACATAACTAATTTTATTCCTTTGAAACACTTTCATTTCATTTGACAAATGAATTCTCTTATCTCTTATCTTTATTATTATTAATATTTAATTTTTAATACGTTAAAAAGGGTGGCAACCCACTCTACATGACTACAATGCGGCGCAAGGACATCCCAGAAATGTCCTCTAAAACTAATTGTACAGCTCTTGCCGGGGGTAAGAAGGATTTGCAAATCATCTTCCTGAGGTGGCTGCCTTATTCTTGAGGGTGGGTGGCAGGCACACCTTACCTTCCCTTAGTGAGCATCTACGGCCAACGTTTTCTTCATCTTATTCTTTAACGCTTTCATTGAGATGGGAGACGATCGTCATCAACTTTATTTTCTCGTTTACATATATTTGATATTTGAAAAATCAATTTATTCTTTATTTTTTTGTCATTGTCAGGTATTTCTATTTAATTTAATTTAATATTAATTATAAATTTATATTATTAATTTTATGCTTGCCTTGCAAAACTCGAAAACCGTTATTATTATTATTATTTCCAAAATTTCATGTTTATCCGCCTGAACGCTTCATAAAAGGCTGAAGCAGGGGAATAAGTAGAAACAAAACCCCAATCAGAAAGGGCAAAGTTAAAACAAGCGTGAAACAACAAAGCAGCTGTCCCTCTTGTCTTGTATTGTCTTTGTCTTGAACGGCAATGGCGGCCGCCACAACCAGCGTGGTTCTGCCGGGGCGGGGGGCGAGGAGAGCAGCCGCAGAGGATGACAGGTTGGTATTCGAGACGACGGAGGGCATCGAAATCATATCCAGCTTCGCCGAGATGGGCCTCAAAGACGATCTGCTCCGCGGACTCTACGAGTACCAGTTCAACAAGCCGTCGGCCATCCAGCAGAGGGCAGTGATGCCCATACTGAAAGGCCGCGACGTCATCGCGCAGGCGCAGTCCGGCACCGGCAAGACCTCCATGATCGCGCTTACTGTCTGCCAGCTCGTCGACACCTCCAGTCGAGAGTAAGATAGTTCCTTCCGCCGTTTTCAAATCCCATCGAAAACCTAACTTCCGAAATCTCCCGGTTTTCTACTCTGTTAATTTGCTAGAACCAAGCTCTTGTCATTCGCATCTTTTGAAAATTCCCCAAAACCCTAATTCTTCAACGGTTCTTTTGTTAATTGATCAAGCATGTGCTACTGGTTTGATGTTTCACTCTCACAGGGTGCAGGTATTGATATTGTCACCTACGAGAGAGCTGGCTGCCCAGACAGAGAAAGTGATATTGGCAATAGGCAATTACATGAACATACAAGCTCATTCCTGCATTGGAGGTAAAAGTGTGGGTGAGGACATTAGAAAGCTTGAGTATGGAGTTCATGTTGTGTCTGGAACCCCAGGCAGAGTGTGTGATATGATCAAGCGGAGGACTTTGCGTACTAGAGCCATTAAATTATTAGTGCTTGTGAGTTGCTGATTTTCCTTCTCCCTTCATTGCTGTTTACTTGCTTTTGTAGCGATTGGCTCTGGGTTGTGGTACTCCAATGACAGCACAGTTACTTATCCTTTTCTATTCAGGTTTTGAGCAAGTCTGCTGGTGTATAAAAATTTATGTTTTGCTTTGTTGTTCTAGGATGAGTCCGACGAGATGCTAAGCAGAGGGTTCAAGGATCAAATTTATGATGTCTACAGATACCTTCCACCAGAACTTCAGGTTCTCTTTCTCTCTCATGCACAAGCATGCACTCATCTGCCATGTTCAAGTGGCTACCGTTGTGTTCCACCTAATTAGTGATTTTGATACATGCTGATTTGCTTTGCTCAATTCCCTTTCAAGAAATGATAATATATTTAGTTGAGCTGGTTCGGTTTTTACTTATTTGTTTCGACTGTGTTCCTTTATATCATTTTCATTGTGGCCCTTTTTCTGTTATATTGATAAATATGTTTCTGAATCATTGTTTGGTTCCTATGAATGACTAAGTAAGTGCATTTAATACAATTTCTTAAGGAGTTTTGGCCCATCAGAGTGAGAGGGATAAAAATGAGAAAGAGAAACCATAAGTGTCTGTTTCATTTGAATTCAGACCCATGTGTGTAAGGAAAGGGCATGAAAAATCAGGAATCAGAATGAAAGCGTTTTTACTTTGTATTTCAATTTCTCTTTTTCGGTTCATAGGTTTAGATTTTGAATCCTAGAATCTACCACTAGACCTTATGGTAGTAGCATGTATTCCAATTTATAGTGATCAGGTTGGGCAAATTATTACTTTGGTTTCTTTTGATTGTCTGGTGCAATATAAGTGTCCCCCTGAATTCTTCTTTCAGCCATTATATGTCTGCCTTTATATTTATATTTAAAATATGCAAATAGTTGTTGACATGTATTGCTAGGTGCTATTTATTGCCAAACATTTGGCTCTCGGGTCAAAGTTAAGCCCAAAAAATATATATGTTGCTGAAAAGAAGCTGTTAGCATAGTTTTGAAAATTACTTTATCTTCAAGTAGCACAGAGCCTACTATTCTTTGCTGAAAAGTGCTAAAAAAAATCACTGCAGATGAATTTCTTTTCCTGTGCAGTCTTACATGTCTGTTATTTGATTTTGTTTGCATGCATGATCATGCTTGTTGACAGCCTTTTTTTTTTACATGATCTTTTTAATATAAGTCTTTGTTCTGTCACAGGTTGTCTTGATCTCTGCAACACTTCCTAATGAAATTTTGGAGATGACAACCAAGTTTATGTCAGACCCAGTAAAAATTCTAGTGAAACGTGATGAGCTGACTTTGGAGGTGAGTACTGATTTGAGCTGATTAAAGCTTTAAACACAACTGAGTGGAATTTTCAATAGAGCTCTTTTGCTGTAATTCTGTGCTGGCAGGGAATCAAGCAATTTTTTGTTGCCGTTGAAAGAGAGGAATGGAAATTTGACACTCTTTGTGATCTTTATGACACTCTTACAATCACACAAGCTGTTATTTTTTGCAACACAAAGCGGAAGGTAATAAAATTAGTGGTTTTCTATTTGTTTTGAGAGTTTGGGAGCTTACTGTTGTTACTTATATTGTCCAATGACATTAGGGTTCAGCAAGATTGTGTTAAAAGAAATATATTTTACTATTATATGAGTATCAATTTTATGACTGTACCCGTTGTGGTACCAGCTGTTGTTGATATAGTTTTAACAAATTTAACTATTTGTGTTATGTCAATTAGGTATAAATTACTAAATGGCTGGTTATGCTAAATGAAAATTTAAATGGATGAGGTTTCTGCTTTTCTATTTGCTTTAGTTGACACATTGGTATATGGTCTATTAATTGGCTCCACGTCTTTATCTTAGCTGTTTAGGGCTATTGAAAACATAGATGGTATGTGACAGCTATATGGTAGAGAAATTGGGAAACTGGGTTTGTGGTCATGGTAAAAGTGTTGAAGATTGAAAGGATAAGAAAAATGTGCCTGGGTAATCTACACAAATACTTTGTTTTATCCAGTGATGAATCATATTTGCTCTTAACTTTTGTGCCAGCTTTTCTACACTGATCTCCAATAAACAGTAATGGTTCTATCATTGGGAGACAGGTGGATTGGTTAACTGAGAAGATGCGCAGCAATAATTTTACAGTCTCATCCATGCATGGTGATATGCCTCAGAAGGAGAGAGATGCAATTATGGGGGAGTTCCGATCAGGGACAACCCGTGTATTGATCACAACTGATGTTTGGGCCCGAGGCCTTGATGTTCAACATGTAAGTTGTTTCAGAATCATGAAGTTTCTCTCTTCCCCAAATCTTAAATAAATTAATTGGAATTTTCTTTTTATACTAGGTTGCCTAATTTGTTAATTTCCTGACATCAGCATACAATCATGACTTTCAACTGCATACTTATAAGTTTTCTGTGTGCTGATGAAATTGACTAGCCATGTTGCTCAGACTGAAGTTCAACTTGCATGGATGATCTATGATCTACAGGATAGACAATCAACAGAATCTATGCCATACTTTGCTCTATTAAAGCAGTGCCCTTTAGAGCAAAAAATTCTCGCTTAAGTATATCTAGGAGGGCCAAAAGGGACACCCTCTCAAGAGCCCTTCTTTCTGCTTCCTCCATACTAACCTAAATAGCAAAAGGATTAATTAGAGATGCCTTTGTATTGTGTACAATAATATATAAACTTCAAAACCCATATTTCATCATGAACTGTCTTGTCATCTGCTCAAGGTATTCCTGTTGAAGAGCCATGACATGCATTTCATGAGAAATAGTCAGTTATATTCTTCAATCATGCAGATTAATAGCATTTAAACTGGTTATACCTATGATAGGTGAGCATTCTGCAATTAGAAATAGTCAGTTATATTCGTCAATCATGCAGATTAATAGCATTTAAACTGGCTATACCTATGATAGGTGAGCATTCTTTCAGGAGTTTTCTTGTGATATCTAGTTCCTGGTGTCATTGTTTGTCTCCAAACAACCATGTTTTCATCTTTTATGTCCTGTGTTAATATGACAATGATGAAAACCATTGCTATGTGATAAATGATGGGACAAGAAAATTTCCAGTCGATGAATTTTTTAAAAAGACCCGATGATTGGATACTTTCATTCGGGGGTACTAAGCCTTCAGTTTGTTTAAATAAAACCCCATTTATACATATGCAACTTGATTGTACCTCGTGGAAAAGTTTGGGATTATGGAAAATTAGTGAAGTTTTGACCTCTGAGTGATACTTGAACAAGATAGGTACTTCAAACTGGCTTGCATGAATAATCAAACAATGGCTTACCTATTTAGGATAGACTTATTGTGGTTGCCATGAAAATTCACACTTAGTTTTGATTTCTTTCTTTGTTTTCTGTTTTCTATTGCTTGCTGTGATAACTCTTTAGTAATTGTTCTTTTTTTTAATCATGCCCGGAAGATTGCACCCTTGGTGGCTTTCTAATGCATTTTGTGCTTGTTTCTGTTTGCAGGTTTCTCTGGTGATCAATTATGACTTGCCAAACAATCGAGAGCTTTACATCCACAGGATTGGCCGTTCTGGTCGTTTTGGACGCAAGGTACATGGTTTGTGCAGTGCAGTGTCTAATTGGTCGATAATCAAACATATAAATGCATGACCAAAGGGTGATGACTGTGTATTCTATGATGGGGCAGTTGGTTCTTCTAGTTATCTTTTCAACAGATTTCCACACTTTCAGAGCTTTCATTACACTCAGTGAACAATCATACTCTTTTCAGCTACTCTTTCGCTTGCACGACGTGATATTTTTTCCGTAGCATTTAGTTGCCTGTCCTGTGCTGGCCAGTTATTCATGGCTCTTTCATTGTTTTGCAGGGTGTTGCGATTAATTTTGTTAAGAGTGATGACATCAAGATTTTAAGAGACATAGAGCAATATTACAGCACCCAGATTGATGAGATGCCAATGAACGTTGCTGATCTTATATAAGCTTTTCAAATGAATGTATGATTGGCGTTTGGAGTGCAATTAAACTGTCCCTTTGTACACTAATGGGTGATGAACTGGCTTTTCTGGGTGGTTTTTCATAACTGGGACCTACGAATAGAGAATTGAGTGCTAGGGGATTCCAGTTTTTGAGTTCTTTTGTTAAATTTATCTGGTGTTTTCTACTGTTAAATGTATATTGTGTTTTTTAAATCAGATATAGCTTAGGTTTTGGAAACAAGGGTAATCGGCCTATTATCAAGACCCTACAGTTCTCACCCTGCATGCTTTTTTTGTTATTGTTTTTGTATTTTTTTTTTTTTTTATTGTGTGTCTACTTTCTTGGATTTTTTTAGTGTGGTTCATACCATGCATGGTTCATTTTTAATGTCTGGACCGGTTCTCATGCTTAGTTTGTGTGGTATCGAATTGGAATCTTAAAAAAATAACTATGATTATTTTAATTTATAAAAAAAATATATATATATATATATATATATATATATATATATGTTAGTAAACGAATAAATAAATTGACAATTTTATTCAAGAATTGAAAGAACTACATCTCTATTATTAAATTGGAGATTTGCTAGTGCGAGCTTGGTATGTTTGTCAACATGTCTCCTAGCAAAGTTCCATTAACGATTGAGGCGAAAGAAATTGCTTTTGCAAGCTTGACAAACAGCTTTAGATTTATCATTAATAGTTTTAACTTAAAAATATTTACGCACTTCGTTACTTTTTTATATCACTCAATTTTGAAGGTTGACTGCTAATTAATGTATTAACATTAGAGTTCGCCCCTCGTGAAGTTGACATAGAAGATATAAAATCAGATTTTTTTTCTTTTTGAATTTCAGAATTTTTGAAAAAAAAAATGGGGTTTTCATAATTTTCAAAGTTTTATTTCCAATTTTTGGAATTCCTTTTTGAATTGAGGGATTTTCTAGATTTTTTTTTTTCAAAAAATTGCTACGTGACACTATTTACGAAAAAGTAATGAAAAATGGTTAATTTATATAATAGAAATAATATAGAGGATTAATTTCAAAAAATAAAAATATCGTAGACACAAATTAAAAAATAATGAAACGTTATGTATGAATTCATGAATTTTGCCTGAGGGCGAAACTTGTTGCAACATTTTAAAAATAAAGATTTTTTTGTTAGTAACGACATGGCTCAAGCAATGATTAAAAAAGTTTTTTTTTTTTTAGATATTTTTTTTGTTATTTTTTTTTTAAATTATTTAATTATTCTTTATATGCTATATTGTGGACTTTTACGCACATAGACTTTTTTCACCCAATGGTGAGAAGAAGATTATTAAAGATAACAATGAGAATTGTGTATGCTCGTAATGCGATATATTTCAACCAATTTCAATGGCTAATCTAGGAATTATTTATAGTCAATGGATTGGAGACAAATTTTAAATGTGTAGATAATAAATTAATAAAAAAATAATTAATATTACTTGATTATTTTTTTTTTTATCTGGTGGAATGAAGAACTGTAATAAAAGTTTTATAATCAATTATAACAAAATTTATATATAATACTATAATTTATCAAATTTTTTATTTTAATTGAGATAAAGGTTAAATTTATTAAATAAATATATTATTATTAAATATTAATTTTAATTTTTAAAATTAAATATTTTTTTATAATTAATATTGTAATTAATATATTTGACTTTATAGAAGTCAAAATCATTAACATGATTAGAAAATTTGCTTTAATATAATAATTAATTTTTTTATTAACTTTTACCACAATGACATCTTTTTTAATAAATTTTTTGTATATATTATGTAAAGAGAAAATTGATTTTTATACATATAAAGTTTCATAATTTAAATTAGACATATCTATTAATAATCAAATTACATTAAAAAAAATATAATCCTTAATTAGTATAATAATGTGTATTTTTTTTTTATTAATTTGATCACATTATAATTAAATTTTTAATAAAAATATTATTTTAAAATAGTCTAACATAAGTAATTAAAAAATTATAATATTATTCCATTTGATCTAATTAAAATCTATTATATTAATTATTTTATATAAATGATAATAATAAATAATTTTTTTACAATTTTATTATAATATTATAATGTAATAAATTGTTTTTAATATAAATTATAATAATTATATTCTATTTATTAAAAAATTTTTTTTTTTCATATACTACAATATTTACAATTTACTATACAAATATATATATATATATATATATATATATATACATACATACATACGAGACATAATTTTATGATAATGTATAATAATGTTTAAGATTTTTTTTGTTAATTGTAAGATATATGTGTTAATAATCAAAAATAATAAAAAATACATAATATATGTTTAAAACACATAAATGAGTTTAAAGTATTATTACATCATTCATTATCAATTATCATTAATATAATTAAGTCTTATTTTAAAAATATGTTTTCTATATAATATTAGTTGTAAATGTTTTTATTGATCTATGGTTATAAAATTAATTTTATTATATTTAACCAACACTTTTTATTTCTACACCTTTTTTTCAATAACAAAATACCTTTTAAGTATTAATAATTTCTAAAATAGAATACAAATATAAAGTTATCACGTAAATTTATAATGGTTATTGGTATTCATCTGAAGATGAAGTACTAAAAGACAATAAGGATGAGCTAATTATAATGAAAGAAAAGCTTGTTAATGGCCTTGACTATCTTTAAGGAAGTACAATTATTGATGATGTAAATATTTCAACAACAAATTCAAGTTTTAGGACTACTTAGTTGTGGCATTTGTGATTACACCATGAGTAAGCGAGACATGACTAAGTTAAGCAAACAAGGTTTGCTCAGAGGTTAAAAGATAAAGCAGAGTCAAGTTTAATATAACGGTCCATAGAACCAAAGAAATGATGGACTATATTCACTTTGACTTGTGGGAACTAAATTCAAATAGTGGAAGTTTTTGGTCAAGAAGCAGAGTGGCAAGAAGATTAAGTGCTTGAGGGCCAACAACGGTTTGGAGTATTATTCTAGTGAATTTAAAGAGTTAAGTAAGAATAAAAGTATCAACTAACATTGCATAGTTAAACATTTTTCATAATAGAATGTAGTTGTAGAATGAATTAATAATACTTTTGGAGGCAAAACTATTGACAGTTTTTTGGGCTGAATGTCACGAGCCAACAAATCAAAACCCAATCCATCAAAGGGTCCAAGTTCGTTACCAAAGATTTGATGGGTTCAAGAAGACTTTAGAGGTTCCATGACAGTTAAGCCCATAAAATTTTCTAAATTAGGAACTCTTTAGAACCCTATAACTTGTAGATAATTATAAAATGTTGTATTTCAGAATACTCCATATAAATATTTAGGAGTATTCTAGATCTAAGGCAAAGGGTTATAAATATCTCAAGCCTTATTCATTTGTATCAATCATAGTTATTGAAAGCAATCTAGCCTTCCTTTGTGTTTTCTCCAAGCCTTTTCTTACATTCCCCTTTACTCATTCTCTAGGCTTACTAGCAACCTTTCCTCGAAGTTGTCTAGTACCGCATGGGTTTTAAAGTGTCCACAAACTCATCTTGTGACAGTTGGTATTAGAGTCTTAGTTGCTACCATTAAGCACCAAAGATGGCTTTTGATAGCAAGGTTCGTGTGGAGGAGCAAAGCTGTAAACATGAGGAACAACACACATATGTCACAAAGTGTCATAAATCCAAGACCACTTTAATAGAGGCTCTAGAGTTCTATGTTGCAAAATTGGAGAATAACTTCTCAAGGATAAAACCAACCTTTGAGGAGCACTTTACCCGAATTGACAACTTGGAGATAGAATTTGGAGAAGTCACCAATGTGGTAAAGGCCACCATTCGAGAGCTTTCAATGTGAGGTAGAGGGTGTCCGTGTCGATTAGGATGAGCACAAGCAAACCATTGCTAGTGGGTCATACTCCATTGGCACCGTCAACCTTAGCACAATTCAAATGCTTAAACCTGCTACCTATAATGGCACTTGTAACGTTATGAAAGTTAAGAACTTCCTTTTCAGCTTAGAATAATAATTTGAGGCAAAGTTTGTTTGATATGATGTAGCAAGAATTAGCACTACCCTCATATTCTTACGAGATGTCGTGCAACTATGGTGGCGCTATAAGCATGGTGAGGTTGGCAAAAGTATTTGCTGAATTGACACTTGGGAAGACTTCAAGAGAGAGCTAAAGAAGTACTTTTGCCTAAGCAATGTCTAGAAGGAGGCTCAAGGCCATCTTTGATGCTTAAGGCAAGTGAGGAACATTCGAGACTACATCAAGGAGTTCACTTCCCTTATCGTTAAGATTGAGAACATGTCTAACAAGGATTCCCTCTTTTACTTCATGGATGGACTAAAAGATTGGGCTAAAGTTGAACTTAAGAGACATAATGTGCAAAGCTTAGATGAAGCCATTACTGCTGCCAAGTCTCTTGTGGAATACAACGCCCAATATACAGGAAAACAACCTAACCAAGGTAAAAGTGGGGGAGAAAGATCTAGACGCAAGGAGCAAGGATCTAAGGATAAAGGAAAGGCTAAAGCCTCACTGCATGGTGAAAGGCACGATCGAGGTAAGACCAACCCTCCTAAACTAAGGACACCATGCTTTATTTGCAATGGTTCCCATTGGATGAGGGATAGCCCTAAGCGTAAGGCCCTCAATGCCATTATGAGCCAGTTTTAAGAAGACCCTTCATATGGCGCCTAAGGTCAAACCAAGATGGAATCACTTTGAATCTTGACAACCATGAAGGGGAAAGCCATACAACCCCATGCCAACCAAAAGGGTGTATTATACATCCAAGCCACCATCAACAAGAAGTAATCAAAAGCCATGCTAAATGTCAGAGCTTCCCACAACTTTGTTTTAGAAGAAGAGGCCAAGCGGCTTGGCCTCAAGCTAACAAGCAAGAGTGGAACTCTTAAAGTAGTGAACTCACTAGCAAAGCCCATCATTGGCATTGCTAGAGACGTTCCCACAACACTTGGTGCATGGAAAGGTAGCCTTGACTATTCTATAATCCCCCTAAATGATTTTCAATTGGTATTAGGCATGGAGATTTTTGACAAGGTACAAGCCTTCTTATTCCCCACTTCCAACTCACTTGGAATATTGGAGGGAGGAAAGGCTTACACTATCCTTGCTGAACATGCTCGTTAATTAAAAGATCAAGCTTTAACTGCACTACAATTTAAGCAAGGTATTTTGCCCACCAAAGTAGTACAAGTCCTTAAAGAGTTCAAGGATGTTATGCCATATAAGTCACCAAAGAGGCTTCCACCGAGGCACGAAGTGGATAATGAGATCAAGCTAGAGCCAAATGCCAAGCCACTTGCCTTGGCACCATACCACATGGCACCACTAGAATTGGAGGAGCTACGTAAACAACCTTAAGACTTTGTTGGACTCAGGTTATATCTAACCCTTGAAGTCTCCTTATGGTGCCCATGTGCTCTTCCAAAAGAAGAAAGATGAACGTCTATGCATGTGCCTTGATTACTGAGCATTGAACATTGTCGCCATAAAGAACAAATATCCAATACCGTTGATTTCAAATCTCTTCAACTAGCTTCGTGATGCACGATGGTTCTCAAAGCTAAATCTACATTCAAGATATTACCAAGTACACATTGTAGCCAGAGATGAACCCAAGATAGTGTGCGTAACAAGGTATGGATCCTTTGAATTCCTGGTTATGCCCTTTGGTCTCACCAATGAACTAGCAACATTTTACACACTTATTAATAAGCTATTCCATCCCTTCCTCGATCGATTCATGGTAGTATACCTAGATGAATCGTGGTGTATAGCAAGACACTCAATGAGTACTTGCAACACTAATGACAAGTCTTCTAAGTACAACGCGAGAATAAACTCTACGTTAAAAAAGAAAAATACTCATTCACCACATAAGAAGTAAAGTTCCTTGGCGACCACATTCAGGATGGGAAGCTTTTGATGGATCTAGCAAAGGTAAAGGCCATCATAGAAAGGGAGCCACCAATTAAAGAAGGATCATGCATGGAGATGGACAGAACAATGCCAACATGCCTTTGAGGATTTGAAGAAAACCATCTCCAAGGAGCTTGTCCTTAGCCTTCCCTATCCGAGTAAAGCCTTTGAGGTACACACCAATGCTTCTGAGTTTGCCATTAGAGGTGTTATGTAAGATAACCATCTCATTGCTTTTCAAAGCCAGAAGTTAAATGACATAGAGCGCCACTACACTATACAGGAGAAGGAGATGACAGCCATTGTCCATTGCCTAAGGACATGACAACATTATTTACTTGGTTTTTATTTCTCCATTCTAACCGAAAATGTGGTTATAACTTATTTCCATACTCAAAAGAAGTTGAGCCTGAAGCAAGCTTGGTGGCAAGATTTCCTTGTCGAGTTTAACTACCATTTAAAGTACAAGTTAGGGAAAGCCAATGTGATAGCCGACGCCCTTAGCAGGAAAGTGGAGCTCACTTTATTAACCATTAGCCAACCCGAGGCCTTATCATCGCCTATATCAGGGCATAGACAAAGGTCCCATGATGCAAAACCTTGTCAAGCTATCTTGTGAAGGCAAGACTCGATGGTTTTGGGAAGATAATGGGCTACTTTTGACCGTCGGTAACTAAATTGTGGTCCTAAGGTATGGAGATTTAAGAAGGGAAATCATCAAAGAGTGTCATGCTTCTTGATAGGCAGGACATCCTAATGTTGCACACACCCTTGCCCTTCTTCAAGCCTCTTACTACTGGTTGCAAATGTGAAACGATGTGGAAACATATGTTTAAACATGCCTTGTTTGCTAGCAAGACAAGGTTGATCTACATACCCTACAGGTCTTTTAAAGCCCTTACCAATCACTAAAAGACCATGGTAAAGCTTATCCATGGACTTCATCAGAGCCCTACCAAAGTCCAAAGGTTATGGAAGTATTATAGTGATTTTGGATTGATTCAGTAAGTATGCTACCTTTATTCTAATTTTCTGAGACTGCACCACTGAGGAAGCTACCCATGCTTTCCTTAAACATATCATCAAACTTTAGGGACTACCGCACAACATTGTAAGTGTTTGAGACCCTTGCTTCACTGGAAGGTTCTGGACAGAACTCTTCAAGTTATTAGGGATCGATCTCAACTACTCTACCAATTTCCATCCCCAAAGTGATGGTCAAATCGAACACATCAATGGATTACTGGAGCTATATTTAAGGCATTATGTAAGTGCCCACCAGCAGGATTGGGCCAAATTGCATGATGTGGCTTAATTGTCCTACAATCTTCAAAGGAGTAAAGCCATAGGTAAAAGCCTCTTTGAGATTGTTACTGGCCAACAACCCATGACACCACATGCCATCACTTCATCAAACAATGGTAAGAGCCTCATGACACACCAAATTGCTAAAGAGTGGTATGACCAAGCCGATATTGCCCAAGCTTACCTGAATGAAGCTACTTGAAAGATGAAGAAATGGGCAGATCAAAAGCGGAGACATATTGAGTACCAAGAAGAAGACAAAGTATTTGTCAGGCTACTACCACAACAATTCAAATCCCATTGCAAAGTGCACAAAGGATTAATCTAAAAGTACAAAGGGCCCTTTTTGATCATAAAATGCGTTGGAAAAGTCTCCTACCAGGTACAACTACCACCCAACCTCAAAATCCATCCTATCTTCCATGTAAGTTTCCTTAAGTCATATCATGAAGACATGGAAGACCTCAAGAGAAACAAGTCCAAATGAGCACTAATAGTTGTTACTATCGTCTTTAACAAAGAAGTGGAGAGCATCCTTGCCGACCAAAGGATTTGAAGAAAGGGTGTGCCAAACTATAACAAGTTCTTAGTGAAATGAAGGGGACATCCACATGAAAAGGCCCATTGGGAACACGACGACACACTATGGCAATTCCCCAATGAAATCCAACACTACAAAGATAAAGTCACGTTAAAGACGTCACCAAATTAAGTAAGGGAGAATGTCACAAGCCAACAAATCAAAACTCAATCTATCAAAGGGTCCAAGCCCATTACCAAAGACCCAATGGGCCCAAGAAGACTCTAGAGGCTTTATGACAATTAAGCTTATAGAATTCTTTAAATTAAGAACTCTTTAGAACCGTATGACTTATAGATAGTTTTAGAATGTTACATTTCAGAATACTTTATATAAATATCTAGGAATATTCTAGATATAAGGCAAAGGGTTATAAAGACCCCAAGCCTCATTTTTTTTATATCAATCATAATTATTAAGAGCAATCCAACCTTCTTTTGTAATTTCTCCAAACCTTCTCTTACATTCCCCTTTACTCATTCTCTAGGCTTATTGGCAACCTTTCCTCGAAGTTGTCTAGTGTTGCAAGGGTTTTGGAGTGTCCACAAACTCATCCCATTACATTTGGCATATAAGCCTTTGTTGCTACCATAAAAAACCAAAGATGGCTTTTGATAGCGAGGTTCATGTGGAGGAGTAAAGCCATGGATGTGAAGAACAACACACCTATGTCACAAGGCGTGGTAAATCCAAGACTACTCTAATGGAGGCTCTAGAGTTTCATGTTGCAAAATTAAAGAAGAACTTCTTAAGGATAGAACTAACCCTTAAGGAGCACTTTACCCAAATTGATAACCTAGAGACAGAATTTGGAGAAGTCACCAATGTGGTGAAAGCCACCATTCCAAAGCTTAATGTCATGAGATGAGTTTGTGGACACTCCAAAACCCTTGCAACACTAGACAATTGCAAGGAAAGGTTGCTAGCAAGAATAAAGAATGAGCAAAGGGGAATATAAGAGAAGGTTTGGAGAAATCACAAAGAAAGGTTGTATTACTCTCAATAACTATGATTGATACAAACAAATGATGCTTGGGGTATTTATAACCCTTTGCCTTAGATCTAGAATATTCTTAGATATTTACATAAAGTATTTTGAAATGCAACATTTTAAAACTATCTAAAAGTCATAGTGTTCTAGAGAGTTCCTAACCTAGAGAATTCTATGGGCTTAACTATCAGGGAGACTTTAGAGTCTTCTTGGGCCTATCAAGCCTTTGGTAACGGGCTTGGACCCTTTGATGGATTGGGTTTTGATTTGTTAACCTGTGATATCCTCACGAGATGAGTTTATGGACACTCTAAAACTCGTGTAGCACTAGACAACTTCAAGGAAAGATTGTTTGTAAGCCTAGAGAATAAGTAAAAGGGAATGTAAGAGAAGGTTTGGAGAAATCTTGAAGGAAGGCTAGATTGCTATCAATAATTATGATTGATACAAGCAAATGAGGCTTGGGGTATTTATAACCCTTTGCCTTGAATCTAGAATATTCCTAGATATTTACATGGAGTATTCTAGAATACAATATTCTAGAACTATCTCTAAGTCATAGGGTTCTAGAGAGTTTATAATTTAGAGAATTCTATGGGCTTCACTGTTATGGAGCCTCTAGAGTCTTCTTGGGCCCATTGAGCCTTTGGTAATGGTCATGGACCCTTTGATGTGTTGGGTTTTGATTTGTTGGCCCATGACATCCTCACGGGATGAGTTTGTGGACACTCCAAAACCCTTGCAACACTAGACAACTGCAAGGAAAGGTTGCTAGTAAGAATAAAGAATGAGTAAAGGGGAATATAAGAGAAGGTTTGGAGAAATCACAAAGAAAGGCTGGATTGCTCTCAATAACTATGATTGATACAAACAAATGAGGCTTGGGGTATTTATAACCCTTTGCCTTGGATCTAGAATATTCTTAGATATTTACATAAAGTATTTTGAAATGCAACATTCTAGAACTATTTACAAGTCATAGTGTTTTAGAGAGTTCTTAATTTAGAGAATTCTATGGGCTTAACTATCAGGGAGACTTGAGAGTCTTCTTGAGCCCATCAGGCCTTTGGTAATGGGCTTGGACCCTTTGATGGATTGGGTTTTGATTTGTTGACCCATGATATCCTCACAAGATGAGTTTATGGACACTCCAAAATCCTTGCAGCACTAGACAACTTCGAGGAAAGGTTGCTAGTAAGCCTAGAGAATGAACAAAGGAGAATGTAAGAGAAGATTTGGAGAAATCACAAAGGAAGGCTAGATTGCTCTCAATAACTATAATTGATATAAACAAATGAGGCTTGGGGTATTTATAACCCTTTGCCTTAGATTTAGAATATTCCTAGATATTTACATAGCGTATTTTGAAATGCATCATTCTAAAATGATCTACAAGTCATAGGGTTCTAGAGAGTTCCTAATCTATAGAATTCTATGGGTTTAACTGTTATGGAGTCTCTAGAGTCTTCTTAGGCCCATTGGGCCTTTGGAAATGGGCTTGGACCCTTTGATGGATTGGGTTTTGATTTGTTAGCTCGTGACATCCTCCCCACCTTAATTTGACGATGTCCTTAGCACTACTTTATCTTTGTAGTGTTGGATTTTGTCAGTGAATTACCATAGTGTTTCCTTGTGTTCTTAACAAGCCTTTTCATGTGGATGTCCCCTTCATTTCACTAAGAATTTGTTATAGTTTGGCCTACCCCTTCTTCGAATCCTTCGGTCAGCAAGGATGCTCTCCACTTCTTTGTTGAAGATGATAGTAATAGCTATTGGTGCTCACTTGGACTTGTTTCTCTTGGGATCTTCTATGTCTTTATGGTATGACTTAAGGAAACTTACATGGATTTTAAGGTTGGGTGGTAGTTGTACCTAGTAAGAGATTTTTTCAACGCATTTTATGATCAAAAAGGATCCTTCGTACTTTCAAATTAATCCTTTGTGCACTTTGCAATGGGACTTGAATTGTTGTGGTAGTAGCCTGACAAGTACTTTGTCTCCTTCTTGGTACTCAAAGTGTCTTTGCTTTTGATCTACCCATTTCTTCAACTTTGAGTGGCTTTATCTAGGTAAGCTTGGGCAATATTGGCTTGCTCATGCCACTTCTTAGCAATTTGGTGTGCCATGGAGCTCTTACTACTATATGATGAAGTGATGGCATGTGGTGTCATGGGTTGTTGGCCAGTAACAATCTCAAAGGGGCTTTTATGTGTGGCTTCGCTCTTTATTATGCATGCTGTCTTAGGTTCATCTTTGGCTGCAATGTGTACTTGGTAATATCCCGAATGCAGATCTAGCTTTGAGAACTATAGTGTATCACAAAGTTGGTCAAAGAGATCCGAAATCAACGGTATTGGATATTTGTTCTTTATGGTGACCTTGTTCAATGCTCGGTAATCAATGCACATGAGTAAGCCTCCATCTTTCTTCTTTTGGAAGGGCATGGGGGTACCATAAGGAGACTTCAAGGGTTGGACATAGCCTAAGTATAACAAGTCTTGAAGTTGTTTATGTGACTCCTCCAATTTGGGTGGTGCCATATGGTATAGTGCCAAGGCAGGTGGCTTGGTATTTGGCTCCAGCTCAATCTCATGATTCACTTCGCACCTAGGTGGAAGCCTCTTTGGTAACTCATGTGGCATAACATCCTTGAACTCTTCAAGGACTTATGCTACTTCATTGAGCAAGGTAGTCTCGAGGTTAGCATCCCCATTATTGAGTTCACAAATGGTAACAAGGTAGCTAAGGTTAGATTTCATACCACACTTAAATTGTAATGCAGATAAGGCTTGATCCTCCAATTAGCGAGTACATTCAACAGGGATAGTGTAAACCTTTCCTCTCTCCAATATTCTAAGTGAGTTGGAAGTGAGGAATAAAAAAGCTTGTACCTTATTGAAGAACTCCATGCCTAATACCACTTGGAAATCGTCAAGGGGGACTATAGAATAGTCAAGGCTACCTTTCCATGCATCAAGTGTTATGGGAACGTCTCTAGTAATGCCAGCGATTGGCTTTGTTGGTGACTTCACTACTTTAAGGGTTCCACCCTTGCTTGTTAACTTGAGGCCAAGCCGCTTGACCTCTTCCACGAAAACAAAGTTGTAGGAAGCTCCAATGTCTAGCATAACTCTAGATTGCTTCCTGTTGATGGTGGTTTGGATGTATAGTAGACCTTTTTAGTTGGCATGGGGTTATATGGATTTCCCATTCATGGTTGCCAAGATTCAAAGTGATCCCATCTCGATTTGACCTTAGGCGCCATGTGAAGGGTCTTCTTCATACTGGCTCATAATGGCATTGAGGGCCTTGCGCTTAGGGCAATCCCTCATCCAATGGGAACCATTGCAAATAAAGCATGGTGTCCTTTGTTTAGGAGGGTCGGTCTTACCTTGATCGTGCCTTTCACCATACGGCAGGGTTTTAGCCTTTTCTTTATCCCTGGATCCTTGCTCCTTGAGTCTAGATCTTTCTCCCCCACTTTTACCTTGGTTGGGTCATCTTCCTTTGGATTGGGTGTTGCATTCCATGAGAGACTTGGCAGTAGCAATGACTTTATCCAAGCTTTGCACATTACATTTCTCCAAGTTTAACTCTAGCCTAATCTTTTAGTCCATCCATGAAGTAAAAAAGAGAATCTTTGTTGGACATGTCCTCAATATCAAGGATAAGGGTGGTGAACTCCTTAATGTAGTCTCAGATTTTCCCCACTTGCTTTAAGCGTTAGAGACGGCTTCGAGCCTCCTTCTTGGCATTGTTTGGGCAAAAGTGCTTCTTTAGCTCTCTCTTGAAGTCTTCTTAAGTGTTGATTGAGCAAATACCTTTGCCAACCTTGCTATGCTTGCAGTGCCACCATAGTTATACGACATCTCGTAGGAATGTAATGGTAGTGCTAATCCTTACTGCATCATCTCGAACAAACTTAGCCTCAAAGTATTGTTCCAAGCCGAAAAGGGAGTTTCAACTTCCGTAACATTATGAATGTCATTATAGGTAGCAAGTTTAGACACTTAGATTGTGTCAAGGTTGATGGTGTCGGTGGAGCTTGATCCACTAGCAATGGTTTGCTTGTGCTCATCCCAATCAGCACGAACACCCTCTACCTCACATGTCTCGTAACTCATTTTCAGTGAATGAACAATCACCACGTACCTTTTGTCGGATGTCGTCAAGATCATACTTGAAAGATTGACTAATGTCTAAAGCTATTAATAACAATTAAGATAAAGACTTTAAAGGGGATATAATCCAATTCTAATTTTAAAATATTTTATTATCATACTTATGTTAATGAAAAAAAAAGACAAACTTCAGTCAAGGGCAAAAAAAGTGTATATTCTTAACTTATTTACTAAGAGTTAAAAGATATAAAATGTGATGTATTGACTTAAGTTTACCAAAATTTATCATTAGTAGGGATGTTACCTTTAATGAGTCTATAATGGTTGCAAAGATAAAGGAATCCATTATGATTAATAATAACCATAAAGTTAAAAAATAAGTAAAGCTAAAGGTGAGGGTTTGTAAAAAGAAAACAAAATTTAGATAGTAGACAATGATGAAGAGTATAAGTTTCAATTTGTATATAATAAAATTTAAAAAATTAATTAACTTAATATATTTATAAATATAAATAATTTAAATTAAATAAATTTAATATAAAGTATATTAACATTTAAAATATTTTTATGTTATTTTATATAATTTTTTATTAAGAAATAAAATAATTTAATATAAATAATATATTATATTACTATAATATAATATATAATTTTATTTATTTTTATTAAAATATAAATAAATATATTATACAAATATATTTTTTTAAATTTTTATTAATTATAATTAAAAAAATTATAAAATAATATAATTTTTATTTTTAAAAAAATTAAAATATTTTTAAAAAATTATTTTCTTAACATTTTACAAAATTTCGAAATTAACTAAATTAAAAAAATCATAATTAATTTTCTAATTTATAGCATAATCAAATAGTTTATTAGTTTAACTATCGATTTTTAAAATTAATAATTTTAAAAATAAATCAAATTAAACTACCATCTCCTTTTTACCTGTTTCGGTTCGGTTTAACCAATTGATCCGATTAGACTTCGAGAACCTTGATACAGAGAGTGTAGAGCAATTCGGTATTTGCGGGCACTGAGTCGAACGAATCAATTGCGAGAGCACCTTACAAAATTCCTCTTATTTTGCAACGAATATTCTTGAATCATTTTTACTATAAACGGTAGATAATTACCGAACCACATAAAATTTTAAGTCTTTAAATTTTCCACATGTTATAATTTTTATCATAATTATTATTTCACCTAAATAATCAATTTAAATCTAATGGTCTAGCGGATAACGACACAACAGATCTCAAATGGAGAAACTACATCGGTCTTAAAGGGTGTCTTACCCCACGCTGTGCTGGGAGTGTCCCTAATCCCTCCCAACTCTGCAGGATACAAGGTAGAGAGTTCCACCTGCCCATCCTCCTTTGAACCCCGTGCGGGAAAGTCCTCCAGGTGACCCTATCATTTACGATAGACAATGGGTCCGCATGTGTACTGAGCCAGTCCTCGGTACTGAGCTTTTAACATAAACTCCAAGAATTTATAGATCTGCCATCCCCCATATTTACAGAGGGAATTGAACTGCCCCATAATGAAGATTTATTCATTTATTTACGTATTATTTCTCGATTGATATCATATTCTATTGTCTATATCAACTTTATTTTCCGTTAATTACATCTAAATGCCACCTTGATTCCTGGTGTTTATCTGCAATGGTGACTTGTCATGCAAAATAACCAACGAAGTCCACTAGTCAGTACTTATAGCATGCTATGCATTATAGAAAAATTCAGATACTAAGCGATAAAAAGATTTCATACTAGAAATGCCAAAAAACCCATGTTAAAAATAGCAATATTCATTTCTTAATAATTAACATGACTTCAGGAAAATGTTGAAACCAAAGAAAAAGGGAAAAGAAAATCAAACTAACAGACCATTAAGCAAAAAGAGAGCCAACCTTAGCAGCTTGAAGCTCGAAACACCAGGAAAACCTTCAATCCCCAAGCTTGTTGCATTTGTAGAATTTTGAAGGAAGACTCAAGCACAAAAATTATGACAAATATATTGATCACAATAAGGGGCCTAAGTTAGAGGAGGAGGAGTTAAAAAAGAAAAAAAAGGCCAAAAGAAAAAACCAAAAAAAAAAAAGAATAATGCACCAGACCAGACAAAAGAACCGCATATACAAATTTTCAAGATTAAAGAGGAAAGAATTTACAAAACAGTGTTGATATAAAGTGCTTTAAGCAGTGATGTAGCCATTTGCTTCACCAGAACTTGGCCTCCAGAGCTTTGCCCATCCCTGCGTTCCTCAATCAATTTCTGAAGTTTCTGGGGCAAATCATTCTCCACAATCAATTGCTTCGGTCGTGGGTGATGCTCATACACAGCCTGACAATAAATTCCGGGGTGACATCACTAATCAGAAGAAGCAAGCATACTGATTTCTTAGACAGCTTTCATTAGCAAACATAAAATAAAAAGTGCAGTACAGAACAACGCACAGTTACTGTATCTTTCCAACTCTATGTAAATCTCCAAGATAATTTCCAACCATCAGAATCAAAACATCAAAATCAAGGAATGGTAGTGTTCCTTCAAAGTGCATGCTCTTATGAGGTCACTGGCATCTAAAAACAAAGTCCCATCTCGGTTTTGTGTGACCAAATTCCATTGCTCTTCTCCATCACATTCATTTTATCCTCTAGGGGCATTGCCTTACCCCAATAAGAAGGAACACTGAATGACTTATTCACCTCTAATGACATCATCCTGTTTCCTGTTTGAGAAGTAAAAAACAACTGTCCTCTGAATGACAGCTCTCCTGCCGAGAGTTCCACTACCAAAGCTTCAGCACATTCATCTATTTGTAAGAGGTTCTTCTGGGACAACAGCATTTGAGACCCCAAGAGTAAACCACTATTCAACTGAGTGTTGGCTATATTGCTAAACAACTGCTGAGTTCAATTTTCTCAGGCTCAAACTTCCAATAAGACTTCAAAGCTATGCCACCAGCTTGTGAACATATCACAAACTAGAATTGGATTGGTACCTACCCCAATCTTAATAATCAATTGTTTCCTGCTGTCCAATGACACCAGTTATGACCTACACACTCGGCATCAATTCCATGTGTCCACACAGTCCACAACCCCCTCTGTTCATCATAGACTTGTCCAATGCCTGAAACCATTTGCAAGCACCACTTCTACCATTCTAGAATTTGGCACAATATTCAAAACTCATAGCCTAGCTAATTTAACTATACAACACAGGCAATAACCCACTGGCCATAACCTTACAAAACATAGCATGAAGGATTCCTTCAGTAAAAGCCTCTTACAAACCCTTCGAGCAGGAAACTAAAGTTTCTAGTACCATAGAGAGGTAGCAAAGCAGAAACTAGATGATTGGCAAAGAGAAAAGCCAACATGATGCCATTGTAGGTCAGACAAGAAACAAGCAGACCACATGCTTGTTATCAGTGATATAACCCACTAATTTCTGAGACAGGGAGGGAAGTGTGGTATCCACTCAAGGAACAAATCATGACAAAATAGACATTCCACAATGAAAAAGGGAAGCCCATATGTGAAAGCACAACAATGAATAATTAATTGTAGCAGAGTACAGACCAAATTCTCACCTTTATTAATTTAAGCAAGTTAAGGCGAGCTATTGCATCCTGATGGTCCAGCCTTGCAATGAGCAGGGTGGTCAAACCATTGACAGCTAAAGTTGTATTTATCCGGGATGATTTCCTGCATCCAAAACAGATCAAGACATAAGTAAACCACAATACATTTCCTGGTCCACAGAGAATGCTTGGCAGAAGGTTTAAAGTTGGGTCCCAATGGGAATGTCTTGAGTCTAAACTGATGTTATATAATTAATGAGCAACAAATTAATAATCCGAAAAGAAAAAAGCATGCTAGATAATTTTATGAGCTCTTTTACAATGATCATTTTATTTTTTAAAGAAAATATCAAGAAAAGCTTGCTGAAACAATATATACCTAAAAAAATATGTGACAGTTGTCTGACAAGAAACTAAGAAAACCCCATAATAGAAAAAAGAAAAAGAAAGTGAATCTTAGTCTGATCCTCCAAGTCCAATTTCCTGGATTACCCTTTTTGTTGCTGCTCTTCAAAAACAGTATGCTGAATGCACCACATTTTTTTTATTCAATGTTCACCTAAGCACTCTAAAATGATCACTATACTGGAACCTCTTTCTATGAAAAGAATAAAAAGTAAAGAAGAAAAATATCATACGTGATAATTTTAAAAAATGGCTCCAATATGTGCACAAATTGTTGCTCAGGACAACATTGGAAAAATCTCACTAATTTCTGAACTGCATCCTTTCTTAATAATGCTTGTTCCACTTTACGGCTTTCATTGTCATGCGCCAAGCAAACAGCAATAGAATCCAATGCTGTCACTGACCAAAATGGATCATCAAGCAGGCTCAAGTACACATCCAAACCACCATGGGCTCTTAATTGGTCTCTTGAATTACGTGATGCATGAGCCATGTCACACAGTAGAGGCAATGCATGCTGTTTTAAAGTTGACTCCGACATAATAAAATTCATCAAGTGTGGAATAATTCCATTTTCAGCAGCTTGTTCCTGTCTCCTCTTATTTATCTTGCAGAGATTAAATAGTGCACTGAGGACCTTCAAAAAATAAAATAGGGAGAAAAAAGATTGTCATAATTGGCTCCAGGGCATATTTGAAGCCACTAATTAATGATCACATAAGAATGATGATCTGAAAACAAAGTAAGTCCAATCAAGAGCACAATGTTTTATCAACAAAAGGCAGTATATGCATCCAATCCTATAGTAAGAAAAATTTGATACTATTAGCAATCGTAGAATAAAAGATTTTGTTACAGAGAGGTACTACATCCTCTTTTCACTACAGGGCTCATAGACACCATATACAACCAATTTTCCCATTATTATGAAGCACAAACAATGAAAAAATCAGAACCACGATAGAAAGGGAAAAAGTAGCAATACAGACACAACAAAGGAAATTGGCCAGTAGCTATCATTGAAATATTATTGACTATTACAAGGACTTGAATCAATTTTTGATACTGTTATAAATTTAATCATACAAATAATTTCAGATTACAGGCAAAGGTTTGATGAAATCTTAGTTCAGAATACAAGCATATTGCAGATCCAGACTTGGAAGAACAGCTAAAAAGAACAATCAATTTCCAATGGTGATGACAAATAATAAACATGCATGTGATCCACCAGAGTATCACACATTGTATGCAGACCATCATACAATCGCCCAAAAGTATAATAATAAGAATTCAATTTCCCTACTACAGAGATGCAGCAAAGAAAATCATAAAATGCCACTATTCAATGCCCAGTAGGTCTACCTCATGATGAATCCTCTCCACAAGAGGCCCATCTTTGAGTTCGAGGTTTGGGATCAAGTACTTAATTGCATCCGCTAGCTGAAGATTTTCTAAGCAGTTTGGATCAGTTGAAAGATGATTGATACACTCTAGTATCTGTACAATATAAAAACATCAGCAATATTAGATAGCATACTTTAGACAATATTAGGCATTAAGCTGATTGCAAGCATTCTATTACAAACCTTCAACAGAATAGGAGGTTCAACTCTATTGAACATCCCAAAAAGACAGCTAAGCAACCTCTGGCTACACATATAAGATTTCACAGTAGCATCAGCTTTAGAAAATTCAAGCAGAAGGTCTGCCACCTTTTCCAAGTATTCCCTGGCAACATCGGCATTCATTGCAGATACCATTTGTGAAAGTAACCCAGATGAGGTTTCACTCCCTGGTCTAGCATTTAAAACACCTGAACCAGAGAGAACACCAGATGCTGTTTGTGATGCAACACCAGATTTGGAAGCAGTTCCATCATTGGATGCCAATGGTCCAAGCTTCTTGCTTAGATTTTTGTGTGAAATTCTTGCTGCAGAATCTTGATTTCCATTTTCTTTTCCATGACCTAATACATCTAGTGAAAACCATAGAGACAACAATTGCAATTATTCAGAGCAAACAAAAGTGAAACTGAAAAACCTAGAAAACAATGCCAGTAAAAAATTTACAACAAAGCATGGCGGAGCAACATAAGAAACACAAAACATATCTTCCAGTAGGCTAGTATTATAAGAGTAGGCAGGCAAAAGACTCATTCTATTTGAAGGTACTAATGTAACCAATCTTCCCAATGAAAAAGTAACAGATGAATCAAACAAATACCTGCAAACTCAGCCATCAGAAATCCTAATTCACCATTTGTTTTCTTTTCACAGGATGCATGTAATAAAGGCAGTATATTTTCATGTCTCTCCAACCCCGAGAGATGGCGAACATAATCTAATTGGCCAGAGAAATGCCTTGATGGAGGTTCCTTTTCCAATAAGCTTAGAAGAGGCTGAACTTGCCCTGGCTGAAAATGTGACATTGTAGGAAGACCGCTAGATGCACATTCTATCAACTTTGGCAGCCTATCTGTAGATGCTCTATTTGATTGATTAGAAATCCGTTGCTGTTTGAGTTCAGTTTCCATTAGAGATGGATCAATTTTCCACCTTTCTAAGTTCTCCTGCTCCTTTGAAACAGCTCCAGAATGTTCCTTTGTAGCTGTAGGTGCAGCTTTCTCAAAATCTGCTGGGTCCACCCACTTAGACATGGCAGAATTTGCCAGAGCTGTGTTGCGAAATTGAGGTCTATCAATGTCATTGACAAGGTATCGACCATCGGGTCGATTGGCATCTAATCTCTGAGAATATGAAGTTGACGCATGTGAAGATTCTTGTCCATTTGACAAAGAATGGTCAATTGTTCCATGCCTAACCTTAAGAACATCAGGCTGATCACATGCAGAAAGTGGTGGCTCAATCTGAGTGAACAAAGCATGGTTAGAATCCAATGGACCAGAACGTGGTTGCTGAGCTGAGCCATCTAATGACAATCCTGTTCCAATGGATATAGAAGCTAGCCTAGTTGCTTCATTCAAACTATGAAGAGTGTGAATAAGCCTAAGTAGAATTCCATTTTTAGCAGCAATGCGACAGAAATCATTTCTAGGGTTTGAAGTCTGAAGCTTAAAGACTTGCCACATGCCATCAATAGCCAGGTGAACCAGTTCCCTGGAAGCAAAGAGCTTGATCAGTTCACTCAGTAAGAAGAAATGAAAGACCATAAGGAAAAATCATCACAGATTTAACAAAGAAAAAGGAAAATCTAAATATTTGATGTCAGTAACAGCCTTGGAACTAAATGCATTCATCAATGTGTTGTGACAATTGCCATATTTTACTTGTCTACTTTTAAGTGAGACTTGGATTCGAACTTCAGGCAAAAGTTTGCCATTATAGGCAAGATTGAAGTACCCAAAGAAAACCATTTTTCCAACATCACCAAAAACAGAAAGAATAAGAAAAAAGGTGAGAAGCCTATAGCCAAGTGACTAGGATTTTATCCTTTAGAGGGTAAATATCCTATGTGAACAAGAAAAGATCAAAACTTAATTCTTTCTCATATCATTATTTGTTCTGTTGCAGATACAAGGTATTGGGCATGAGTGTAGAGGGAAAAATGTTTCCACATTTCTATAATCAGTTATATTGAAATCATTTTCATCCATGCCATATTCATACACTACAATATCCAATCCACAGGCTTGTACTATATGTGTGAATACATTATTTTATTTATTGGCACATCCTGTTAGAGTAATATATAAATCATCCTCTAGCCTCATAAAACAATCCAAGCTTTTGGATTCAAGCCACAACACCCAAATCTTATAATTAGATTGAGTTAAGGTATAAGGTATGATGGGCCTGTGCTTTGACCCTTTAGCCCAACAGGCTTGTACACAAGAGGTCATGCTAAGTCAATATGTAAATTACTCAAGTATTACCCAACTGCTCAACGTTTTGGGATTCTGAGGATGTGTTTTAAATATGGAATTAGTTTGGTTACTTAGTTTGGTCAGAATGTAAGCCTTGTTGTGTCAGTAAAATTACTCCATTATAACCTGGAGGTTAAAGGTTTGAGTCACAAAAACAACCTTTTTGTGAAAATAAGAGTAAAGCTATGAATATTTGATCCTTCTCCATATTCCACAATATGAGAACCTTGTGTCCTAGGACACAAACATTATAGGAGACTAAAATTTATAGATTCTCAAATTTACCTAAACACTGATTTCTGAACAGGGTTAAACTGCTCCTTGCACAGGACAATATGACTACTTGTCCTTCAATCAAATTGATAATTTCTAATTATACGAGTACATAAGGATGGGATTAATTAAATAGGAAACCCTGATCTTTGGGATCAGTTACAAATTAAATGTTACAGCACAACTCCTAGCCTTTTCAAGTCATTTCAATTAGAGGATTTTATCAAATTTTTTTTCTGACTTGTAGGACATATATTATAGGAAAAAACTGATAAAATGAATTAGTCTTTACATGGCCTTTGTTACATGTCATAGTTAATCATCTCTAAGTTTGAATAGTGGTTTTTATTTTTATTTTTATAGTTTTCATTCTGAAAAATAAAGTACAATTGACTAGTTCTTGAACTCAAATGACTCGGAAAAGTTGGAACCAAATCACAACACTTTAAATGTTTGGACTTAAGTTTTCATTGTCCCCTAAGTAAGTAATCCCAAAAAATTTAAGGTACTTATCTTGTAGATTACGACTTATCATTTAGCCAAAAAGAAAAATTACAAACCTGTACTTTGCATAGTCAGCCTCTAGAAAGCCAACCAAAATAGGAATTCCCTGGCAAGCAATAAACATTTGCAATGTCAAGGAGCTGCACCAAAACACCACCTTATTGTTAATCCTGACAGCATATTTTTCATACGGAGATCAAAGCAAGTATTGACAACACAAAAGACAACATCTCCACCTTGACTGACAAAGTTGCTGTAAGAAATAAGCTGCCTCCACGCGAATTTCACGAGGACGATCAGGCCCAGCAAAACCCTTGATCACAGGGATCTGTCATGTAACTTTAACAGTGAATATAACTGGCCAATTAATATTCAGGTCCTTTTTTGTCACACTGGGAGTGTTGGGGGGGGGGGGGGGGGAGAGGGAGGAGAAGGTGGTGTCAGCAGATGAAGAAGATGGTCAAACACAAATATACAAGTTAAAATCTAGGGTTGAACCCAGATTGAACTTTAGCCCTCTGAAAGTTCAAACCATAAAGTAACTAATCAGGCTTAAATTTCAAACTGTCAGAAAAAGAAACTTGAGTAAGATCAAAACCCACCTCAGTAAGTATCTAGGTAAACAAGACTAAAGACAGTTTAAGTATTTGATTTTTTCATTATCACATTCATTAGTTTAAGTATTTGATTTTTTCATTATCACATTCATTACTTGACATTGCAAGTAAACCACTGAGCAAAATTACATTTATAGAAATTTACACAGAAACCCTGTTGTGCCTAATCTCAGCTTGCTCAGTTGCTTCTGCACTATGACTCAAAATAACTTAAAAAGTTAAAATCAAAACAAAAATATGAATGTCTGAGCAGTCTAAGGCTCATATGTCTCTGCCCCAGCTTGTTTAAAGCACCTGACAGCCAAATATCAAAATCCACAAAGTCTTTGATGACCCACTCGAATTTACTATAGCAGAGAGAGAGAGAGAGAGAGGAGGCAAATCAGACTTATAGTAACATCACTCCGTTCAGATACAATCTGAATTAGATCTGATCCAACAAGAGAGTTCTTTGGAAGAATACAACATACAGAGAATTAAAGGGAGTGTTTGCTGATGTGACATATTGAGAGCGAACAAACAATAGCAACAGTAATAAAGCACAAAAAAATAACATATGCACCTATTACTTACCAGGCCAATGAGACAAGCATTTTCCTGAAAGCTGGTATTATCTTTCACAATCAGATTTAAAAGCTGAAGCACAGAACATACGACCTGCAATTTTTTTTTTTTTGGGGTGGGGGGGGGGATGATCACACCTGTTAATCAGCAGCTATGAGCATAGCTGAAAGTAACGGAATAACAGATACATAAAAGCTTTTCTTTTTTGGCATAGTTCTACACACTTGAGTTTTTGGCACGTCAAGTAATTCCATTAGAGGAAGCAAGCCATGCTGGGTAACAAAAACAGTTTTCTGCTCTGGCCGATGATTAAAGATAGAAATAAGCTTCTGACATGCAGATGTAATCACATCTTCTGACTCTTCAGGTCTTAATGACCCAACTGATCTGCTAAACTCCACTGCCTGCAGAACAAAAATAATAAGGATGGGAATTTCATATTTGGCCTGAGCCTTTTTTTTGGGGGGGGGGGGTGTGTAGTATGGTGGGGCAGGGGACAGAAAGAAAGCAAGGGTGAGTATAAATATGGTTCAAATCAGTCCAAAACAGTAATAAAAGCATTTGAAGGAATTTACCTCAAGTGGTGTCAATAATTGACCACGGGAATGACAGACTGGAGGTTCTTAAGAAGTATAAAGACAATATCACCAAACAGAGCAATATGAACAGGCCAATCAAAAAAAGCAATGAAAAGAAGTCAAAAAAAAAAAGGATAGCTTATTAGAAGGACATGGTTGAATAACAACATTCATGATTGCATTGGATATAACATGGTTGAACAACAATATTCATGATTGCATCAGATACATATTAAAATTTCAAAACCTATATCAACATCATGGATTTATATTGAATTTGCCACTAAAATTTCAGAATATGTGAAGAAAAATACACAAAGTGAATATTCCAACTTGCACCTCACTACTATATTCATTTAAAAGGGATGGATAACAGAAAGCTCTCATACAAGGACTGCAGTTATATTAAGGAGTACACCCAGGAAATTAACTTTGAAGACTACACTTCCACTTTTAAGAAGATGGGCAAAGAAAAATAAGCAAAAATATGGAGACAGATCAAATTTAACCCAAAAACACAGAAATAAAATTGTAAGACAAAAACAAAAAACACAAGAAGTGGTGCTTAAGACATGAAAATAACATTCAAGTAACATTTCAGATAACTCTAGCTAACAGGGCAACTAAAATAAAGGACATATATTCCAAAATATTTAACTGAAAGCCAGAGTCATCCAGATAATAACAACAATTGATTTCATGTCAAGGAGAAAAATTGCAAGAAGCTTATCCAAATAACACTCCTGAAAAGATACTACCGTTCCAAAACAAAGATTCCATATGGCTGTTAATACTTAGATATTTGGGTACCTGCAAGGGGAAGAGATTTTCTGCAGGCAAGTTTCCATCAAAAACCTGGAATATGAATAATATGGAACAAAACAGGTACCATCAGGGATCAATAATACTAATGATAAGAAAGACAACAGTTAAACAAGTAACAACATAATGAATATCTTGCATGGGTAAGACAACAGTTAAACAAGTAACAACATAATGAATATCCTGCATGGGTCCTCATCATGTAACCAGGTTTCAAGAATATATTCAGTTTTTCAATTCTTTTCAATTTTTCAAAAATTTTAGTTTCAGAGTTCTCTTTCCAGCACATTTATAGCAGGTTTGAATATTTTTGTTAACTAGCAAGAAACTCTGAAGGCCAATTAAAGCATTGGGTACTTCTCCACCTCATAAAAGTACCTTAGAAAGGTGGAAATCCCACCTTTGTGACAACTGCAGCTGTTATGTGATGTCCACAACAGCTGCTTCTGCAACACCAGAACCACTAATATGGCCATGACCACAACTTACAACCATGAAAAGAACTACATACTTGAACACAGAAAACCATCAACATTACATACCAAGCGATCAAGGTCGATGACATCATCCTTCAAAACACCAGCTATTAGGCGTAACAAGTCATCCCTGCCATTTGTCTGCCCCATTTCATTGTCCATTTTTTGAGCAATGGTGGCCCTCAATCTTGTGGCCAGGTCATTTTTCGCTGCATCACCATCTAGTGCATTGATAAAGTTCATATGTGGTGAGGTAGATGTTGAAGCTCCAGCTGCTTGATTTTCTTGGTTTTTATCAATGGAATGAAATAAATCATCTAGTGAAGCATCTCCTGGAGAGTCACTGAATCTACTAAGCCCAACCTCCCCCAGAGTCATCTTCGAAGCCTTCAAAATTCCAGTAATGCATCGCTATGAGATTCTTCATGTTGTCAGAAAGGGAAGGGGAAAGAGAGAACCAAATGAGGGTGCAGAAGATGCACTAGTAGGATTGAAGGAGGAAATACTAGACTACAAGAAATTATTGATGGACTAGTTTGGAGACAAAGATGAAAATATTTAAATATTTAAAATATTACTCCATTGTGACCTAGAGGTCACAAATTTGAGTCACAGAAACAGCTCCTTCTCCTTTTGAAAACAACGTAAGGTTGCATTCACCAAACCATCCTAATATCCCACATTGTGGGAGCTTCGTGCATTGAGATGCCTTTAATCTATTGGCTTAAGCATTATAGTTTGTAATAGTTGATTGTTAGTATTTGTTACAAATGACATAAGGAAAGAAATAATACACATCAAACCCAAAAGGTGATCAGGTAGATTTGAAAGCCAACGTGCTAATTGAATAAATAACTTGTATATGATAATAGGACAGGTGGTATCTGGATCTTTCTGGCTAAGTTCAAACAAAATAATTTTGCAGAGTTGACAGTGTTACATAAAAGCAGCTAAATTTGTACAATTAAAGCATAAACATCAGTTTTACTCCAATTGGAAGAAGACCATGAAATGGAAGTCAAATGGCTTAAACAACCACCTCCACTTCTTGCTCCAACTTTCAGAAGACATAAGTACATGGTGGCATCTCAGAAGCAAATTTTGTAAAAGTTGGCACCATTGGTTTATTTTGTTCATGTTTGGTTAAATTTACAAGTGATTTGTTTTCTTGTTTTTGATAAGTTCCTCCCACTGTTTATTTGTTACTTTCCTTAGAGAAGTACTAGCCCAACAACAGAGAGTTAACAAAAAGAACCAAAGAGTAAGTGTGATGATTTTACCTTTTGAGAGCTGTTATCTTGACTTGGTGTAAAACCAAATGATTTACTTTCAGAATGGATTGAACTTCCTTTTATTCCATGATTTCCATCTAGACTTTTCTCTCTTGCTTCATGAGATTTCACTTTACCATTCATTAGGATGTCATCTTGTTGATGCACATCTGCCAACCCATGAAAAGGAGGACAGGCTGCTGCCACTTCAGTGCCAGAAAGTTGATCAGCAGAGGTCTGTGGAGAAGCTATTTCATGGATAGCTAAAGTGGGATCCTGATCTGACTGAAGATCATCTTCTAATTTATTATCACCTTCCTCAACAATATCACAATTTAGAAGCTGATTCTTATCGGGCTTGTTGACATCAACAACCTCCACTGGTAACTCCTTTGTAGAGTCCTGAAGATGAGAGATCTAAAACCTCTTTATGCTCAAAACAAGATGCCCGAAGAAGCACTCCAGATTAACAAATGAAAAATATAGAACTTTACATGCAACTTGAAAATGTGGATTGCAAAATAAAGGCATGAAATAATTCTAGGGAAATTTTCAACTTGTGCACAAATTGATATTTTGCTACATCAGATCATGTGATGAATTCATGCTATGCAGAATATTTATTAATTTTGGAATGAGTTTTAAAGCTTACCCATCATCAAACCTACTAGTGAGGCAATGACTATCAACATGCATTATAAGAGCTCTACAGATGAAATTAAAGAAGTCAAAACCATCTAAAAGGAATAAACCAACAATATGGACCTTTAATCCCTTGGAAAGAAAGTCACTTGTTCTAGTTACCAGGATTTCACTTCAAAAGGTCAAAGATAGGAGGTTCTCACAGTTTCAAAGTCAGAAGTTGATTCAGGTTTTTCTGCAGAAACATTCAGACCAACACTCTGATTATCTCCATTTATAACATCTGCATCAGCTGTACCATCTGCCTGTATGCTTCTATTTAACAGAGAAAATAAATCAACATTACGAAAATACCCTGTTCAATGATTTAAGGATCAATTTGAATTGTAAAAATCTCATGGATAATTTAAATAAATTCCAAACAATAATTTTGCATAGAGCCACCAAGACTAACAGGAAAAGACTTTCCTTCATAGCAGGACACAAAATCCCAATCAACAGCACTCAAAATCACCAAGCAACAAAACCAAATCGAGATTAAAACTAGAACATTCTAACAATAATTAAATAGCACGTAGCTTCCCAGGAAAGTAGCTGCTCTCAGACCAAGAGACAAAAACCCAATAACACAAGATTTGCACCGTACTCAAATTGCCTGAACCAATCCAAAAAACCTGATTTATGATAAATACAGTTTGATAAACCCCGATTAATATTTTAAAACTAGTCACATTAGAAAATTTATTGAAGAGAAGGCAGAAAACAATACTTAAGCTATATATGTTAGAAACATTTGTTAGGTTCATATTCTTTTATATTGCATGTCCTAACTTTCCACGTCATTTATGACGTGAACAGCTTTATTGTTTTCTTTTGCAAATTAGCATTCACACTCTCATTTCTCAAAAATAGGATAGAAATTTATTAAACATGACGTTGAAATTCACTGGTTTAAACAGACAAAGCAGGGACTACGACTGCACATCTCATCAAAGTAAGATGACCAAGAGCAAATCCAAAACAGCAATTAGACTCACACATGCTTTATCCTAAAGATAGTTAATGCTCACTGAAAATAAAACCTATATGGATATGATAAAAAGGATAAAACACATTAAATGCTACCTTATCGAACCGTTATGACGAAAGGAGTTCAAGGCACGCCGAGAATTTTGTATCCAAGGGTGTGAAAGCAATGTCTTTGCATCAGGCCTCTGCCTAGCATCCTATTGTAAATAATCAAATATCACATAAGAACAATTTTTACCAGTAAGAGTTACCTCGAAACCAAAAATTGCAGATGACTATTTATTGAGACAATGGCACAGGACTCACATCATGAAAGTTCTAAGGAATAATGCAAAACAATCAGGCTCTAAAGAAAATTGAGCAAGCCAAACCAGATTGGATTGATTTACCTGAATAGCATGAAGTGCTGACCCACTAGTAAAAGTGTCAAAGGGATTATTCATTAACAAATTTGTTTGGTTTAAGCCCTGTTATGCCATGTGCCCTAGTGGCCAATGTGTGAAGTGGGATACTAATGGTGTAAAACAAGTCTGGTAAAATAAAAGAAAAGATCCAAGCCACATTTATAACATCTACCAGCCTCACTAACTAATAGCTTATGGATTTGGATTGGGCACAAGGTTGCATAACACATATAAAATTATATCATGGGATAATCTAGTTGCCCCTTCTTCAGCAAAAATTAAAAGTTCAAAATTACAAAGGGAGAAATAATATAGGTCTAACCCTTAGATGCTAGATATAAGGCCTCCAGCACATGAGACCAGAAGCTAGAGAAATAAGAGAGCTGTAGCCATGGGCCTGGCTAGAATAACCATTAAAGTTACCATCAGTGTCTAAACCTACAGCTAATTTGAAGCCGCAAATGCCAAGCAACATCTCCATTCTACCCCTTATAAATCATGTAATTGTAGTACCTGATACTCGTTCTCATCCATCCATTCATTTTTGACATTTTGCTGTTTCAGAATTGTACCTATGTGCATCTAGAACTCAATAAGCAGGTAGCTCATAAAGCACAATAACTATAAGCTGGACAATGTCTTTGTACACTAGTTTTTCCACAAAAGATGCTGAAGATAGTTCAATAAATAAGAATCAAACACTCAGCGATGATTTAGCATGTCTCTTTATGGATAATATAAATGATGTTCCATTTATGTTGACAACCTCAAGAACATGGGAAACAATATTACCTTCTTAAAACACTGGCGCAAGAAGTCAGTAACGTCTGGAGATAGGCTATCAGGCAATGGAGGATAATCATCCTAAAGGAAAAGAGGGGCAAATAGGCATTTATGAATATGCTACTTAAAGCAAACAATAGACATATACAAGTACATTGAATCATCTATTCAATGGTTCTCCAAACAAATTATACCAAACAAAATAAAATAAGAAGCAGAAACACTTCTGATTATAAAGAATACAAAACTGAGCTAAAGGCTATTCATCTCATACAAAGCATAATTAAGAAGATGGGACTATATCTTAAGAACAAAGAGTGGAAAAGATAAAATGGTTAGTGGGAGGAATTTCTCATTGTAAAACTACAGAACAATATAACACCTGAACAATACGAAATAGTGCTGGCATAGGCTGCAAATCATAGTAGGGAGGCACGCAAGTAAGAAGTTCAATCACAGTGCAGCCAACACTCCATATGTCAGATGCAGCACAAACCCCTGACATTTCAATAACCTGAAAAATAAATCAGTTTTAGGTGAAGTAGGCTTCAAAGTAGAACACTTTTCATGACTTCTTCATAGCTATCAGGCGAGTGTACCCTTATTCCCAGTTAATATGCCAAATAAATTCAATGCAATCTCAAATATATTCCAAAACAAGCAGAAGCTATAGAGATGACCCAATATGCAACTATATCCTTGCAATCAGTGGAGTTTGTCATAATTGACTTTGTTTGATATCCTACCCTTAAGGAAATGGAGAGTGAAAGTAAAGAAAGAATGGATAGAGTAGAAGAATGACCAGAAAGTCCTCAGCTTACTGATGGAGTACTTTGATCCTGTTTCACCCCCATACCCACCTATTTGATAAAAATCTCAATGCTTTTGTTTTGCTCAATGCAATTTCTAGAGTTTTTTGTCATCCAAATTGGTCAATTTACTTTATAAAGTGACGAAGAATAAAGGAGGGATATTTCTCTTATTTAAGAATTTATTATTAAATTAAATATTATATTTGATTATCTAAGAATATTAGGTATTATTTTATTTCCTAGTTAATTTTATTATTTCTTATTTAGTTTTTAAACTATCGATATATAAAAATAGCTAAGAGTTATTTTATGATAGAGATTTGACAGTAATATTAAACGAAAATTAAATAGTAAATTTTGTTTTTGGGTAGATTCCCATATTTTTCTTTTGTTCTATCCTTTGGTTTCTTTTTGTCTTACATCAATTTGGTATTAGAGCAAATCTCAATCCAAAATGCCACACACAATGCATCCAGATTCTAATTCATTTTTCTTCCGCTCTTCCCCAAACCACAGTACTCGAAGACTTGCGTTTCCTCTTTTGCTTGCACCATCCACTATAAGCCTTTACTGGACAAAACTCATATCAATGAAATTGTTGTCATCTGCCTTGCCACTTCCTAAACATGGATAGCCATCAATAGCTAAGTCTGCTTCTTGGCATTTTCCTTATTCGTTCATTGTGCCAAGTATGGTTTTTATTTGTTTCTTTTTTTTTTTTTTTGGAATTTCAATAAAAATGATTTAGGCTAAAAACATTAGAGAGAAAAGGAATCCAAGAAAAAAAAATTCATTTATTTTTGTTTAAACTTTCAAGATCTTGTTTATCCCTCTTTAGAGGGAAAAAAAAATCACTAGAAAAAAATGTTCATCTATAACACCATAGATCTAGATGTCCTCCAAACCATTCAATCATACTTCAACTATATGAGAAATCAAATTGCAAAGATGAAAAATCAAATAGCTGAGATGAATAGTAAGACAAAAATAATATTGAAGATAGTAAACTAATCCAACATGCTGTGACATTCAATGATAGCACTGTTTGAACCATCAGATATGTTGCTCCATTAGATAAAGTTGATCAAATCATTGAGAAGACCACGACATATGTAAATTTACCTACACAAGCTAATTTGGTCGAAGACCACACCATCATTACTCCATCTCTATTAGTTTTGGTTGATGGAAAAGATGTGAGCAATGATTTTGCATAGGTTATTGAAGTTATTGATTTCATTATTTCTCCAAAGTTTCAGTTTCGGTAGTACCAGTCAGCTTCTCACAATTTGCAATGCAAGTTATTTCTCATTTTCCAACACTTTAAATTTCAAAGTCAATTTTTTTTTTTTACAATCAAGAGAAGAATAATCTCAAGAATTTATTATTATCTTATATATATGATGATATTTTAGATTTTATTAAGTTAGATATTTTACTATCTAAGAATATTTTATTTCATTATCTAGGAATATTAGAAATTATTTTATTTTAAAGCTAGTTTTATTATGTTCTATTTAATTTCTTAGGCTATATGGCTCAAAGTTATTTCATGATAGAGACCTATTTGGCTGGATTCTCCAATTGATTAGTATTTTCAGGTAGATTTCCACATTTTTCTTTATTCCATCATTTGATTTATTTTCTGTCTTACATCATAAAGGCATTGAGATTCACATGAGAGAGAAAAGTTAAGATTTTCAACACTTGATCCTTTTTTAAACTCCAGTGTGACAGCCTCGTACATTAGGATGTCCTTTTCTAAAACAATCACATATAAAAGAACACAATTTTTGGCTTAATTCTGGAAAACACAGGTAAATATATTGTTCAGATAGACAGCAACCTGGACTACATACCTTCACTTTTTGCTTTTCAATTTTAATTAACAACAAAATTGCAGGCGTGCTTACACACAGTAATCCAGCAATTTTGTTGCCATTAAACTTCTCTATACACAGAATTCAACTTTTGCACTTCAAAGTCAGGTGCTTTGTGTGCAGAAATAATTTAAGAGACTAAATTCTATTTTGCAACAAAGTAGAAAACTTTGGTGACTGTACTCAAACATATAACAGAGAATGAGGTATCCCAAGAACTTTCTAACTGGAAACAAGAGGCCAACAAGCACCAAAGCATCTTTGGCACCATTAAAAGCTGCCAGTGAGGCATCAACCCATTAACAAATCATTGTTTTTGTAGGATCAAATTACTAAGTAATGAAAACTAAGAATCTCACACTTATAACTTGGCCTAATTGTGGCCTCCTCTAGGTAACAATATCCACTGAAAAGAAGCTGTAATTGCTTCAAATGTATAAGAGCAGATTTAGTTTTATATTTTTTCAATCACATTGAAGTCTCCAAGAAAACAGGAAAAGATTGCAAAATAAGTTTACCAACTTAGACACAAAACTCTATTTTCAGAAACCAAGCCTTCAAGTCTATTCGGTATGGTTTTTCAAAAAACCTAATACAATTCCCAGGCTTCCCATTTCTGTTTAGAGAGGACAGAATGCCAGGTTTATGTTTGTTAAGTGCATAATGCCTAATGCAGAAAGTCCTAACCTAACATAATATATTTATAGGCATCACCACCTAAAAGCTTAAAGCTTTTAGGTTTCATAAAGAGTACCAGCCATTGGTTCATCCTCCCTTACTAGTATAACAGATTTTTTTACCCTCCCTCATCTGCAAAAACTTGTTTGTTTATTCCAGTTGACTTAAGCCATGTGCTCATGGAGCCTACCACAATGTTTCATCCCTTTCTATGGTTCGCATGGCTCCGTTTAGCCATAATTCAAGTTCAATAATGCCACAACATATAACATCAGCCTAATTGTTGCAGCAGTGCAGTCATAATTCTTGACAGCTTATTTGTTTTCTCAAGCTCTTCTGTCTCAGGATAAAGTCCATTACAGAGTAAATACAAAGTCCTTGCCTAGTATTTCTATGGACTTCACCATCTAATAGTTCAAGATTTTATTTTGAAGTTGAATGAAGTTTCAAAGTCATTTTTTCATCAGTCTGCTTGTTACAAACATAAAATCCTAGTCTGTCTTAAAAAGTTCATTTCTAATTTTACTATCTAAAGATGATGTAAGGGCCATTCTTGGTAGATTAAATCAATTGAAAGAATGGAAATTAAAGATAAAAAATTGAACTTTCTGTTCAGAAATAGCACCCTAAGGAATCAGGGGTAAAGTTCTGAGACTGCAAAGGCACAGGACAAAACTGCATAGCTACGAATGCCAAGAGTGGAACAATAGTGTGCAACTCACTCTAATACCTGATTCATCCCAACCAGTGATATTTCTTAGTAAATTTTAATGAATTTATCTCACATCACCCTCTAATCCTAGAGTAGTAAATTAAGCCAAGCAAGCTTCAAGATTTCATGACGGTGTATTGTGGTTTAGGGCAACAAATTTTGAGACCAAGTTATATCCACTTAGAGGACAATCAATTACTATTCAGGAAAAGATATTAGTAATCATATTAATTTTAAGTTTAAACTTATTGAGAAGGTTTTACACTTACTGAAAAGGCTGTAATAATTTTCAGTTAACACAAGTAATTTAATTAATGTACTTTACAATTTTTTATTTAGTTGGTTTTCATATTTTTCTAAGCAAAAGGGGAATCTGCAATCCTGGTACATCTTCTTTTATTTATTATTATTTCTCAAGTATAAAGAATTCCAATAACCTAAACTCGAATTTTTTTAGTTTTAAATCATTATCTACATTATTATTTTCAAGTAATATTTATCTAAAATTTCTGATGCCAATATAATATAGAGATCAGAGGTTTTGGAAAAAAACAAGAAGCAACTACAGGACGGATGATGCAATACACACACATAGGGTTATTTTCATGTGCTAGATGATTGAATACATGCTTATTCAGAATCACGTATCTGACTTCTGAGAACTTTTCCATCAACATTTACTAGTGGTGGCCTCCACCCCACCCCATGCCCACCCCACCAGTGTGGGCACAAGACACAAAACTGGCTGAGAAAGGCCTTCAATGACTGCTCAAATATCAACTCAAGTCTTAGGGGTCAATATGGGATATGCATTTTAAGAACAAAAATTAAATTCATTGAAAATTAGAAAATTCTAAAATACAGAATACAATAAACTAAAACAAATTGGGCAATACCATACAACAAAAACAAATACGAATTTAGTACCTCTGGGGCCATCCAATACGGTGTTCCAACAACTGAATGTGTGTTAACATCAGCCTCAGTCAATTTTGTTGCAACCCCAAAATCAGCAAGTTTCACAAGGCCCTGAAATATAAGTAACCAAATTAGTCCATATGCTCTACCATAAAACAAAGAGTATGTCAAAACACTAAGATGTCAACATAGAAACCGTAGCAATGGTAAGCAACAGGGATTTTTGTTTGGGATGAATGCTATAATTCGAATTGGGTCAAATAATTTCCTTTTACTTGATTGAATTTCTTTAAAGATTATTTTTTGCTTTTTTTTTCCAATTCTTTATAATTGAAAAACTAACTTATGCAGGCCTTGGCATACTAAAGGTACTATATTGTATCTGTTTTGCACAATATCTCCAGGATGCTTTCCAATTTCAAAAACAAACCAAAATAAAAAATGCTCTTCCCTTAATATGTGCATACAAGATCAGGTTGATGGTCATGGTTAATCTACCTTCATGTTAGTCTTTAGCAGGCATGCATTTTAGCAACTTGTATTAAAACTTGCACAAAAATTAAGAAAACCCCTTAGTGCTAAATGTCTCCATAATATATGCCTAAGCTCTGAAACCGTCAAATACAGTTGATTTACTTAAGGTAGAAAGAGTTCCTAGTTCAGCGTATACTGAGTACTATTGTTTAAAAGTACCACCAAAATAACTTCTGGTAGTGAGAGAAATCAATACTATTCTTCCAACACCAACACTTTCTATTCAAACATAAAGCAAAGAATGTAATGATTCTAACTAGTAACCTAATTGCCTTGACTATTTGCTTCTTTTTGTGATCTATTGAAGAAATTTGAAAAAATCAAGTTCATTTGATAGGGCCTCCAAAAACATACATGTAGAACAATTTTAATTTTGTGCGGCAAGCCACTTCTGAATTTCTTTATTTATTTATTTTTTGTTGGGAAAGCATTTGAACCAAATAATGAGCCACAAGTGAGTGTTAACAATACATATTACATGAACCAGTTTTACAATGTGATTCTGAAAACTGTAGTAAAAATAGCAAATGCAATCAATAAATTTTTCTGATTTAGCATGTATAGAAATATCTTTTGTTTTTGGTTTCTAGTATTTTATTCTAATTTTTTGTTTGCCTTCTCAATAAAACTAGCACTCTTAGAGATTACTTTGAAATAGCAAGGCTTGAAAACTGAAGCCTATTGTAACTGAACTTCAAGCAATAGGAAAGTTAGCTTTTCAATTCAATTTATATTTGCAATCCATGGAGCAAACCTTTAGCTTTTCTTCAGTCCAATAACATTTGATAAATTTTCAGCTTTTATCGTAGACATTAGCCTTCAATGACTCATAGGTACTTGAAGACATGATGCCTAAAAGACTAATGCATTTAACACCAAAACTACGCACTAAAAAGAATCTGAATATCATAAAGTGCCGCCCTAGCCACTAGTTCCAAAAGCTCGGTAACATCAATATCAACTCTAGAGAGTTCTTCAAAAGAAAAACACAAAAACAAAAAGTTCATAACAGAAAGTCTTAAAGTTTCCCTCTTTAATTTCCAAAGTCTTGAGGCAAACCATGCACTCACAATAAAGCAATGTCCTCTATTATGTTTCAAAAGCATTACATACAGCAGCTTCATGGCAAATCTCCATTAAGTAGGCCAAGAGCATGCCATTACCTTAAAACATTTGAAATATATCTGTTGAAGAACCTTTAATTGAAAATTGAAAGGTAACAAATGATAATTAATGATTGTGTCCATGTTGCATTAAAAGGCAAAAATGCAAGTGAAAGAAAAAAGAAATGTTTAGGATACTTTTGGGATGCTTTTGGTTTTGAGAACTAAGGAGACTGAATTTCAGACCTAAAACTCCATTAATACTTCCTTAAGTAGTAGTTTATGTAGCAGTTTAAGTAGTAGAACTGGTTGAAACTTTTTTGATTGAATCAAAGCATCAAAGCATCCTCAATCAATGTATCAGACAATAAATAGTTGGGCCTTGAAAATCAGTTATATCCTGCCTCAGCCAGTAGCTCTGTCTCTACCCCCCAATTTAATCTACTTTCCCAAGTCTGCTCATCAAATGGAACATCAGTAAAGGGAAATAAACAAGTGTACTACCTCTTTGGTGGTCAATATGTTTGCGCCTTTGATATCCCGATGTATGACACCTTGTTCATGAAGATAAACCAAACCTTCCAAAACCTATCATAACTGAGAATCCATGAACATAACCAACAAAGGATGCAATAGGCAATTAACATTGAGGGCATTTAGCAGCACCTGAGCAATATAAACAGCAACCAAATACTCAGGAAAAGGACCAAATTTGTTTGGCTTAATAATGTTTGCAAGAGATCCATTTTCTGCGTACCTATAGCAACAGAAACTAGCAATTAGGACACCTTTAAACCATAAATAAAACATAGCACATTGTTTAGGAATTGGTTGTTGAACTACATGAGCTCACTTACTCAAGAATGATGAAAAGATAGGTCTTCGACTTCAACGATCCCAAATATTTCACAATGTTTTTATGGTTCAAATTCTGAAAAGTTTCACAACAAAATAGCATAAGTAGCATACTGACACAAACATTCTTCCAATGCAACTAATTATACCCATTGACAACCAACAAGACTAAATAAGCAGGCATGCAGAGCACAACAGATGTAGGGATGGAGATGATCAAAAGGCCCTTTTGCAAACATTGGGGTAACTAGAAAATGACTCTGCTTCTGGCTGAAGACATCTTGTCCACTAACTCTTGATTTTAAAACCTTTGGTCACACTTAAGTCTAAAAACTAAACCAAGATTTATTTGAAAGGAAAAGTATAGCCTCAAGTGTAATGAGAAAGAAAACACATGCAACCAAATACAATCAGAAACAAATTAATTACTTTTGTTGACAATGCTTTGGCAATCCAGCATTCTTATGTTTGCACTGTTGCAAAAAGCAATGGTGTTTGACAAGAGGACTGAATTGTTAGTGTCGAACAAACCTCAAACCAAAGTGACCACAATTAAAATTAGTGGACCAAGGTGTCTTTTTGCATCAAACCTCAGTGACATTTGTTTAATAACTACTATTGCTTTTCTAAAATGGGTAGCCTAATCTTGTTCTTCTGCCTTTCAAATGAGGTGGTCACTTATAAGGCTCAAGTATATAAACTGTCATCTAACATTGCAGACTTGTACCATTTTTCCATAGAAGATCCCTTTGTGGAAGACATGGATGAAAATACTAAAAAGGTACCCATGCATCAATATCAAGAATATCGAGAAACCATTCCACCTAAAACTTAAATTTTTGCGTAAGGCCCATTATATGGATCATATATTATACTTCACACCCCCTCACATAAAAGCCTAGCTCACTTGGGCTGGAAGTATTAACAAATTTGGCTCACTTGGGCTGGAAGTATTAACAAGTTTGGCTCACTTGGGTCTAAAGCACGAGCAAATCAAAAATTCATAATTGATTCACAATTAAATGTAAGAGCAGTATGATTTGAACTCATGATTACTTGGTCATGAAAGCTCTAATACCATATTAAAAAATTATTCTATCTAAAAACTTAAACTGTGAGGTGAAACTCAAGATATGCATCATATAATATATCCCAACAAAGCATATAGCAAAGAAATCTCCTATTTTTTCAGCAACAAAATCCAATAGACATTAGAAAAAAGATAGCACATTATAATAATAATCCTCCATTAAGTTTAACAAAATGCCATGCTATGAGAAAAAACACCAACATGCATTTTGATGATCCAAAGTTAAAAATCAAAATATTATATGTGAGAGAAAACAACAAAAGAAGTAAACAAAAAGGGAAAATGATACCTTTAATAGGTCAATCTCTTGCTGGAACAACAATGCATCCAGCCAAAAATACAAAAGAAAAGGTCAACTGTTAGCCAGAGAAAGCATACAAAAGTACTATAAAAATCAAAACAAAAACATTAGGAAAAGAAATTCAATTTATACATTTAATATACATTTCAGCTTACTTAAGCAATAATAAAATTCACAACTTCAAAATGTGCGCTTGCAATGACTATCCAAGCCAATTATAGCACTATGTTTAGCAAGTCAACAGCAGGTTTAGCAATCACTTCTTATCACAAAGCCAAAGAAGTGAAGAGAACAAAAGACACCTAAATGTGACATCTAAGCTAAATTGACCTACCCAATTTAATGAGAAAGTTTGGAATGATAAATGCAAAACAAAGATTTATGAACAAAAAGAGCAAAAACCATGAACACTTTAAACAAAAAGATAATTCCATCAGTGGTATTCCCTACCACAAAGCCAAGATATCATGACACGTAACAAGTCAATCTTAAAATATCCTAGTTATTGTTTCAATGCTCAAAATTTAGTCCACAAAAAAGAAGGGCTTAGAAAAAGCTTTGCAAATTTTTTGTGATCTCAACATTGCCTACGTCCATAAGTAATAATGACATTAATTCTTACTGACTGCAACAAATAAAATGAACCTGGCTATGTAAAATGAGCAATCAGTAGATTATTAGGAGACCACTTCTAAAAATATTGACAAGAAAAAGTTCATATGAAAAGAGAACAAAAGGTACCATATTTGCGAGTTCCTTTATCAACCATAAGCAACATCCCAACCTGTCTACTAACGGCAAGCCTACAATCTAGTTTGTTAAGTTGATCTGCCACAATAGGACACCATAATCACAAGTTTCTATATCCAGCCCACAATATTATTTCAACCCAACTAGCTCAGAATCTAGGCACTTTCTCTTTTTTTCCCATGAGACAATAATTGAGGTAATTTATTGCCATCTCATTAAAAAGAAAAAACAAATAAATAAAATTTCAAATTCAATAAACCTTTAAATTTTTATTTTCTTAACATCCTCATAAATGCTGGAAGAGGAATAGCCATCAAAAGATAAGGTACAAAGGTCATATACCATCCTCAAGTTCAATTAGCTAGCAAAATAAACAAAAGCAGAGATATAGACACTAACCATGATAATATTAAGGTCCTCTTGAGCAATGTTCTCCAATGAAACTTGCTTAATCGCAACAAAATCTCCATTCTCCAAATCCAAGCCTTTGTAAACTCGGCCATATGCTCCTTTTCCAATCTCATCACCAAGTATCTACAGGAGTCCACACCCAAAATACTCAAAATCACAAATTTCAGAATTCAAGAACTCAAGCCATGGCAAAAAGAGGGAATATGTAACAGATAATAAAATCAGCGATTCTCCAGCTGGGTTGCAGGGAAAGCATGAATGAAAGCAAGGATGAATAAAAGAGAAACAGAAAAGAAAAAATTTTTTGGTTTCTTAATGGCATAAAAAGCACAAGGATATATCATATTTAATAGGGGTAGGAATAAGAAGCTTCGTCAATTACCTCTTATGCCAAATAATTTTTGTAGAATTCTTGAATGTAAGCTAATCACAGTACCTGTTTTTAATTGAGTTTCATTACTGTTTTAGCAGTAAACTACCATGGTCGCCACAAAAAACATAGAAGTAGAAAATATGCAAGAACAAAAATAAAATACACGCAAACATTAAATCTCTAGGCAAAGTGTTCACAGCTATGAATCGAGCAAAAATCCCACTAGTCAACTTGTTTTTTGTTTTTTTTAAGAAAATGTACCACAAAAGTATTACACAGAGAAAAAAAAGAAGAGAGCTGCTGAAATGAAGAAGGTTAAAAAAAAAAAAAAAAAAAAAAAAAAAAAAAAAAAAGACTCAGCCAGTCTCAGAACTACCAAAAATATAGAAACCAAAAGATAACTGAGAACTTAAAAGGCTAATAAACAAAACCCAGAATCGGCATTGGCCTTAATTTCCATCGTTTAGATTTCCCATTAGAAACCCAAAAAAGAAGTACAATCCAATTAAAGGCCAAAAAAAACCAAAAACACAAAAACACAAAAACCCTAACCCCTCGACGGCGATTCTTAAGAGAGAAAGACAAGGTTTCGCTTAATCATCTCCAATTTTCTCAGCACCAAAAACAGCAGAGGAAACGACACAGAATTAAATCGGCAGCGAAAATGCAAGATGATAACGAAAATCTAGAGGAAAAATGGTGGACACTCACGTATTTGTTGTCGAGAGTCCTCGATTTGTGGAAGTACGACGACGTCGTCTGGCGAGACATCTCTCCTCGTCGGAATGCGATTCAGAAACACTACAAACCGGCCATTTCCAAACAAAGAAGGATTCAAATCGCCGGATTCCGGCGACGACAACCAGAGAGCTCCGACGAAGAAAACAGCGAGTAGGAAGATGGAATATCTTAGGACGTCAAACCGGTTGAGAGAGAAAGAGAGACAGAGACAGAGACAGAGACAGAGCTGTCGCGTCGGGTCGTGTCGGGTCGTGTCAAACCAATTTCGTACCCAGTTCGCTCTTGTTGTTTTCCAGTTTCCAGTCACATAAAGTTTGGGTCCAACTTGACCCGTTATTTTTTCAAAGATATCTTTTGTATTTTTTCCTCGCTTTCATTTTAGTGCACCCTCGCCACTCGCGTGTAACAAATTCTGCCTCGTGACTAATTTATACAAAAATTTTGAAAAAACTTGCTTACTCTTTTTTTTCTTTTCTTTTCTTTCTTCTTGGAATCTAAAATTTTAATAATTTATATTACACATTAATCATACCTTATTTTTTTACATGTCACCAAATACATCTTAATGTTAATCCTAGTAACAAATATCAAATATTAACTTAAAAGAGATATTTAATTAAAATGTTAAAATTAAATATTAATAATTAAATTTTATAAATTAAATTATTTTTAAAAAAAAAATAATATACAAAATTAAAATTTTTCAAAATTTTATAAATAAAATATAAATTAAATATTTAAAGATTTATAAAATATGCAATTAAAATTTTTATATATAATTTTAATTAATTTTACATATAAAATTTTTAATTTTGATCAATATGCTTAAAGAAAATTATATATGTAAATATAAATACTTTTAATTAATATTTATTAAAAAATTTTAATAAAAAATATATATATATTTCATTAAAAATATATAAATATTTTTTAAAATAATTATATTATTTATTAATTATATATTAAATAAAAGTAATTAATATTAATTTATATAAATAAGAATATGTTTTTTTTTTTTACCTTTATCTTTTTGTTTCAAAATTCATAATTTTATTTTTGATGTATCCAAAAATATTTTAACATATTTATGTCATTTATAATAATATTTTTATAATTATTTTAAATATTTATTAATAAAAATTTGACAAAAAATATAATTTATTATTGAAATTAAATATTAAAATACATATTATTATATTTAAAAAATTAGGATGCAATATATTATTACATAAATATAAAATTTTTTTAATAATAAATTAGAATAGTGAAGATTTGTAAGTGCTTACCTGGTTTACCTTAAGATGCCTTGTCTGTGCTCACCTTAACTTAGTTACCATTTGAAGGACGCCACCTACTAGTTATACAAATTTCTTTATGCCTTGCATAGCTCTTGTACCTAATAGATAATCTCCACTTATTTCTCTGTACATGGTTAGAATAACAACAGTATGGATTTGTCTGAAAAAAATTTGATCTTTCTTCCACTATGAGGTTATGGCAAACACACTTAACCAATATTCAAAGCTTGCTAAGCTAATGTCACTTTACAAGTTCCTCAACATCCATCCCACAAAATTTTGCCCAAAGAAAAAATCTATAGAGGCAAATTTAATCAAAGAACCCTTTAGGCTAGCTTATTAGTTATAATCTCATAAAAGGTGCAAAATACATTTATTAACTTTGATTCCATAAAAAAGGCAAAAACTTGGCAATGTAAAGCTTGAACGTAAGTTCGTCATAATCCTTCTATATATAACTCTCTAAAGAAAACACTTAACTTGCTTTAGTACTTTTAATTTCTAAATACACCTTATTTTTGGCTCTCAAGACTTAATTCTTAATGTAGAAAAAAAATAAATAAAAAAAAGAATCATAAGCATTCTTCAATATAATTCTCTTATCATATGTACATCTTTAATGTGATTTTAGGAACTATAACAATATTTATTAAATAAATATATAACATATATATATAAAAAAAAAGGCTTTTCAAATTAATTCTCAATAATGGATCAACTATTTATTACATCTTATTACAAAATTAATATAAAAGATATAATCATTATCAAAGTATTTTCAATTTTTCATTCTTTTAGTTTTTTTATTTAGGGATTGTCACAAACTACCACTATTTAAATATCTAGACTCTAACAATGATTTATATAAACAACGAAGAATAAATCTTTAAACCTTATTAAAGAGAAAGGAGTTGAAGACTAATTTACTATTGTATAAGACTCAGTCCTTCTTAACCAATTAAATGGAGAGGTATATACAGGAATTTTAACTTTTAAACCCTAATGTAAAGTGATGTATCAATTTCTTATAAATTTTATTTTAGTTCCTACATTACAAATATCTCAAATTTCACCTCAAAAGTTTCTTAAATGTTTCAACCAAATTCAATTTAGTCTTTATTTTATGTTTTTACAATTGTCTTTATGTATGTGACTTATTAGAATCATAACATATTAACAATGAATATAAATTATAATCTTTAAGAATTAAATAAATTAAATTCTTTTAATTTTATATTAATTCAATAATTAATCAATTCATATTCATATATCATGATTGACATCTAACCACGTATCATGACCACTCAAACATTTGGACTATCAAAAAGTGGCTTAACATATCTCTTCAATGTAGGGTCTTTTATTATAATTTAATCATTTTATCATACCATTGATATGAAGTATGGTATTAGTGTTTACATTATCCTATTAAGGCTTAACATATCTCTTCAATGTAGGGTCTCTTATTGTAATTCAATCATTTTATCGTACCATTGATATAGAGTATGGTATTAGTGTTTACATTATCCTATTTAAGCATACACATTTTAAACCAGAGATCATTAATTCTATAAATAAAATCATAACTCCTTATTAATACTTTTTCCACTTTGGTTAAAGAATTGCCTAAATCATCATCCTTAAGAATAATGAAATATTATCCAATAATTACTTTAAAGTAATAAATCTTTTCATCATTTAAATTTCTTCGTATAGTTTATATCATTCTTAATGCAAGTCTCATAAAAGTTATTTGATTAATACAATCCAAAATCTTTTTTTCATCACTTAATTATCTTCTGACCACGAGAATGCACCTTCATTATGGATGCAATGGTGAAGTAGGAATTACTTAGGAGCATTGATCTCATTGCATGGGTGTAAAAACAAACTTACTTGTTGATGGATTTGCTTAGTATTGTGTTTTCGGGTTTTGACTCATGAGAAGGGATTTCTTTCAATCTAAGGGTCAAGAGAGGCTAGAGGGATCATTTTTTTTAACCTTGTATACATGGGGCTATTCTCTTTTTATTCAAGGTATATGCACTTTTTTTGTATAGTAGATTATAGTTAATATTATCATACCTTACTCTTTAGAAAAAAAAAATCATTTACATAATTGTCATATGAGTAATTCCATAAACACGAGTAATGTTCTATTTAAAAATTTACATAGTGAGTCAATTCAATTAACTTGTTCATTTAATAAGCAAACACATATTTATTTAAATATCCTTACACTTTATCTATGAGATCAATTTCTTTTTCCATAAGAAAAGAAAATAACATGTATTTCTTATAAGTCTATCAATATCTAATCTGAATAGTACATTGACTATAAATATTTAATACTTTTTTGCAATATAAATCTCATAATTATAACTTAATCATGTTATCTTTATAAACTATGTTTACTTTATAAACTTCATCTTTAGACTTTACTAATAATAATATCATGTATATAATAATATTAAAGATAAATAATATCTTTATTGATCAAATTGCATGCATGAAATATCCAACATATGTATAATTAGTAATAAACTCATTAACTATTATAACATATATTTATAATTTCTTACTTGCACTATAGCCAATTTCTTATGTATATAATAACATAACACCTTATGTGATGATTATATTTCTACTTAAACAATGTTTCAGTAAGAAGATTTGTTTTTGGTGGAACATTAAACCTAAATTCTTTATAGTGGGCACTTAATTTATCTTAATATCATTTTATTTTACAATCTTTTTAATTAGATGGAATTGCCATCATCCATAAGACCACAATTTATTTACTTGTAATGATCCATTATTTTCATATTACACTATTATTGGCATATCAATACTAGAAACCATACCAAGTTTAATGATAAACTTCTTGATTCATATTGCTTTTTTCACTACTATGGATACAATAATATACTTTGTTTTGATTGTAAAATCTGTGATTATCTCTTATTTGGAAAATTTACAATTTATTTTACTACTATTAAAAGTAAATATATATCTATATTACTATTTACTATCGCTCATGTCAAGCTAAAATTTCTCATATGAATATTCTTAAACCTTGAGTTCATTTCCTTCATAGACCAAAAAGACATATTTAGTTTTTTTTAAACACTTAAGGATGTTCTTAATTACAATCTAATGATACTCACTTTAATCAATTTGGTATCTATTCATTATGCTCAATGCATAAAAGAGATTTGGTCTCATACATAGCATCATATACATAATGGATTATATTATTGATACATAAGGGATCATATCAATCCTATCTATTTCTTCTCAAGTTTCAAGACATATGTCCATAGATAGATATATGTCATACAATATAAGTAAGGATCATTCATTTATTCTCTCCATTTTAAACTTCTTTAGTACTTTGTTTATGTATGTTAACTAAGAGAATATGAGCAACCTTTTAGATCTATCTTTATAGATCTTTATTCTTATAATATAGTTTGCTTCTCTTATGTCTTTTATAGAGAAATTTTTCAACAACCAAACCTTGATAGGTTAAAGCACTAATATATTATTTTTTTATATAATAATCTGTCATTTACACATAAAACCAAGAAAACAACTACACTTTTACTAACTTTATTATAAATACAAGATTCATCTATGTTTTGAATAAAATCAAATTCTTTAATTGTCTCATTAAAGCATATGTCTCAACTTTTTAAAACTTATCCAATCTCATATTCATAATATGCTACAATAACCAAAAAAATGTGAATGGATTTAAGCATAATTATAAGTGAAAAAGTTTGATTAAAGTTGTCTCTTTTCCTTTAATTATACATTTATCAATTATCCTTACTTTATCAATCTATATATTTCCATCAATCACAATCCTTCTCTCTAAAAACCACTTGCATCCTATAGGTTTGGGTTTAATACCTCCATATGGATCAACCAAGGTTCACATTTGGTTGGTGTATATGAGATCTATTTTAGACTTCATTGTTTCCAACCATTTAAATAAATTAAATCATATATTAGCTCACATAACTAGGGTGTTCATCTTTTATGAGTATTACATTACTCTATTTCTCAACAAGTAATTAATACTATGTAAAAGTTTAAGGTGGATTACTAGATTTATAAAGTTCTTATATTACTTTAGTGTTAGCATATGCAATTGTTATATCATACTTTGGTTCAAGTTTTAATTTAATGCATTTTAACAGGTCTTAAACCTTTTCAAACTTTACTATATTCCCACTATTTCTTTTAAGAACAAACACTTTTTGTTTAACTAATGGAAAAAAATTATCTAATAATTTCTTTCTAATATCCCAAAAATTTGTATTTATTTGTCTTAGATCCTATCTTATTAGATATTATACACTTCACATAAATATTGTATCCATAAATCTTCAAGTATGATATGTTTGTTCTTTTATCTATTCATATCACATATGAAATCTTATTAACATATTAAGAAAGACCTCTATTTAGAAGGTAACAACAGTTTCCAAGGCATAACTCCCAAAAAAAAGTAAGAATATTAGCATGACTTATCATGAAATGAAGCCTATCTAATATAATTTAATTTCACCTTTTTAAAACACTATTGTGTTATATAATTCTATGGGGAGTCTATTGTGAGAGAATTTTATTCTCTTTTAGATAACTATAAAACTCTTAAATTAAGTATTCACCTTCTAGATCTAATTAAAGTGCTTTAATCCTTTTTTTAGTTTGTTTCTTTATTTCATTTTGAACTCTTTAATCTTTTCAAATGATTCAAATTTGTATTTTTTTTAAATATATATATAAAATTATATTTGGAATAGTCATCAATGAATGTAATGAAATAAGAGAAACCACCTCTTATGTGAATTGTCACTGGACCACATGCATCTAAATGTATTACTCTATTATTTATTTGCATGCTCTTTTTTTCACTTAAAAGAAGACTTGGTCATCTTCCAAAAACCAAAAAAAAAAAAAAAGATTCATATGATTCATAATTAAATAGATCTAAGTGGTTATCCTTATGTAATTTGGTGACTCTTATTTTATTGATATGACCCAATCGATAATGTCATATAAAAGATGCACCTTGATTATCCATTTTGAGTCTTTTATCTATGTTGAGAATGAGTCTATCTAGTTCAAACACATAAAAATTATTTACTTAGGTTATATAATCATAATAAATATCATTCTTATAAAATGAATAACTTTTGTCTTTAAAATTTAAACTAAAACTATTCAATACTAAACATTAAATAGAAATAATACTTTTAAATAGTGTTGAAAAATAATAACAATTATTAAGTTCTAATATTTAGCCTAAAGGAAAAGTTAAATAACAAGTTCCAATAATTAAAGTAGCAACTCTTTCTCCATTTGTCACTCCTAAATCCTCCTTACCTTTTTACAATAATTTACTACTTCTTAGTTCCTACCCATTTTTACAAATATAAGAACCACATCTAGTATTCAATACCTAAGATGAATGATTTAAAGTACATAAATTGATCTCAACCATCAAAGATACTTGAATTTAAAACTTCCCTATGCTTTTTATCCTTTAAACTTACAAAGTACTTTTATGCTTCCTCTTTTAGTGGTCTTCCCTATCATAATGATGGTATGTGCCCTTACTATTGCCCTTTTGGACAGTATCTCTAAGTTTCAATATCTTCTTTCTTCTTCTCATTCTTTTTCTTACACTTGACTTTCTTATCCTTTGAAAAATCAATATGAAGAATAAGGGTCTTTTCTTACTTAAGGGATCTCGAAGTAATTTTAAGCATGTTCAAAAGTTTAGGCAATGTATCTTCCAAATGATTTATATGAAAGTTTATTATAAATTATAAGTAATTTAGTGGCAATCAATGTAAGATCAAATCTACACTTATATTGTAATCCATAACAAAATTCAATTTATTCAACTTCTTTATGTAACCAAATCATCTTTAGTATGTAAGTATTTATTAGGGATCTTTTTGTTATCTTGTAGCAAAATTATTCCTTAAAGGTTTCATAACTCTCAATCTTAGGTTATACATCAAATAACTCCTTTGAAGCTTAGGAGACATATTAGCTAACATCACATATTTAGCTTAGTCATCATCCTCTTTGTGTTGATTATATGCCTCAACTCTTACCGCATTAACATCTTTAATTAGAGGATTTGGAACAAGATTATCAAGGATATATGTATTTTTTTTTTATTTTTTGACAACAATTATTAAGTTTATATACTAGTTTAAAAATTCTACCTTATAAGTTTGCTAACATTAAGTATACTACAATGCATGGACAAGTTATTACTCATTTTCTAATAACTTATCCACACACATACACACACATGCACCTACATACTAAAATAAATTAGATCTTTAATCATTTATTTTGATTATTTCATTATTTTACTCTATTAAAAAGCCCTTACAATTAAGTCATAAAATTTTGTTGGATTTTTAAGTGGAATAAAATCCCTTTTGTAAGTAACATTACTTATCAATCACATCTAATGTGACTTTTAAATTAATTAGGTGATAATTTCTTGTCAAAACATAACATATATGTTCTGCCTAATCATTGCCTCTAAATTTACTTGATAATTATCATATAAATTTAGTTAAGTTGGACTTATTAATCATAGTATTAAATATATTAAAATGAAGGTAATCTTAAGTGACTCAATAAATTAATTCTTAAACAAAATTTTGGTTTTATATTATGATTATGGAAGGCAACTTAACATATACTTAACATTAAATTTAAGTATGGACTTATGTAATGAAAAATGATAATTATGGATTATACCAATCTAACTTCCGTAAACCTTAAAAGGAAGTTAAATGGTCAAATCTTATGGGATTGCAACATGGTCTTCCAAAGTCCTCTTCCATATAACTCCTTTAAATGTCTCCTTTACTAGTTTTGTTCTGATCTCCATTATTACAAATAAACTCTTTATATAGGTTTTAAATTCTCTAATTATATGACTTTTTCATGGAGAATTTTCAAGTTATATTCAAAGAGAGTATAAAAGAGAATAAAATTTATAAAAGACGAACACATTCTTTATTCACCAAAAAATAAAATATCCATTCAATTATAAAGACAATCACATTAGGTTACTAAGTTCATAACCATCTACTATTGTGCTATCATAATTATATTGTGTACACAAAAGGAAAAATATATGTTTAATCCTCAATATGAATCTTATATGTAATTTAAAATAATAATCCTATTAATAAAAATCATTAAATTAAATTAATTTGATTCTTACTATTCCAAATAAAAATTCTAATTTAATTATGTGTTAATCTTATAATTAATTCTACAATTGTAAAATAGAAAAAAGTAACCTTTTTTAAAAATTTTAATGTGAAACACAATCTTCTAAAGGGAAATTAAGTGAGGTTTTTTAAAATTTTAAAATTTAAGTCTAATTAAGACATTTTATTCCTAAAATAAGACAATCTCTTTTATAAGAATGAATTTACAATCTTGTCAATCAAAAATTTCTAATGTAATTGTTAGTTAAATATTCTATAATTAATAAATAATTTTATCACATTAAATTAGTAAATTTGAAAGTCTTCAAAATTTTCAAATAATTTGAAATAATTTCTTAATAATACCACAAGATGAGAAATAAACTAAGGCATATAATAACATATCTTCACATCAAATCAGACCATAAAATCACTTTTTGTTATGCAAAGCGACATCAACACAATAATAAAGTGATTACCTTGAATGGGTGTGTAATGTTTGTACGTTTGTTATTATGCTGGTAGCTCAAACATGTTATCTAAAGACAACACTAGAGAACACATATACTGCCCAAAAAGGTAGCCTAAGGAACTACTAAAACTTCTATTCTTGTAGCCTTAAGAGACTATATTCTCTTAAACTTTCATGATTCTCTTTTCGTTATTATTAAAACAAGCCTATTTTCTTGTCCAATTTATTTTAATTATTTTTTGGATTTTATTTGTATGATAGGAATATCCTTGATGTTCTTACCTTGCTTAAACTCCATAATAACTAATTCGCTTAAGGATTAATTCCACTTAGCCTAATTTATATGATACATTATAAGGTTATGAAATTGACATGTAATACCAAAGCACTCTTTTAAGGAGTTACAGAAGAAACAATATTATGGGAAACAAATATGCACAAAGTCAATCTACAAATACCTAGATATATTAAATGGCACAATGTAAATTTACCTAATAGTTGGAAACTTGAAAATGTTACTACCCCAAAGCCTTCTATGATAACTGATGTTAATAGGATTACCCAATATAGTGATAACAATGTTAACATATCTTTTACCAAACACTCCATAAACATTAGATTTAAATTTAGTAATGATGGAGATCTTGAAACTAAAATTTCAAATTATCTACAATAAAGCCTTTCTACAAGACAACCATTTAGCACTTATACTAAAATTGTAGTATAAGATCTAACCTTGTAGGTGTAGATCTATGCAAGCAAGTTCCTCAAGTGGTTTATACTTCATTACAACAAGGATCTTTGAGTTTTTTTAGATCTAGATGATATTGTAACAACATCAAAATTGCAGTTTCTTGTTAAGCCTAAAGTACATCTTGAGCTTAATATTTTGTAAAATGATTTTATGAGAAAAAATGAAATTTTGTGAAAAAAATTTTATGGTCCTCTTTATACTAAAAAAATATGAATGATTTTTCAAAAATTTTCAAAATGACCAAAAGATGAAAGTCCAATAAGATTATTATGATTGGATGACCAAAAAAAAGAAACATGTTTTATTTTTTGACTAGTTTGATGAATATTATTTTCAATAGGAATTTGAATACCCATGGTCAACTTTCTCAAAGGAAGATGAATTACAGGCTTAAATCAAATCACAATCATAGGAGTTAATGAATGATTATAAAATTGAGTCAGTTCATTTCTTAACATGTGAAATTCAATTTAAGCACAAAGGCTCTTTTATTCTTATGCCACCATTTAAAATATGTAAATAAAGTGAAAATTTTTCATTAAAAGATATTCAAAAACTAATAGAATAAACTAATTATACAAATAAAATTTTACAAACAATTAGCAACCAACTTTCAAATGTGGATGTTACTATTTCAAATTTTTTAATTTCAAGAGAAATCTCAAAATCAGAAGCCTCTACTACAAAGTTTTCAACAAAACCTATTTTTAAACCTTTTCAAATTTCAAATACAACATCTAATGAATTTTATAAAGTCTAATTGATCAAGGTGTAGGCTCTATAGGAAACTAAACCTATGGAATTATTAGGCAAAGTAGTTTAAATGTTAACTGTATCTAATAAAAGTGTTTCACAAGCCTTTATATCTAACGCAGAGCCATTAATGGTCCAACATGTCAAACTAGAACCACTGGAATCATCTTTAAGGATGTATTATCTTAAACTTATGGCTCCTAACGTTGCCTTTAAAGAAAACCCCTTTTTTTTTCAAACAAAAAATAGTTCAATTTAATTTATAAATAGAATATTGATGGGTATTTAGAATATTAGATTTTGAATTTCTTTCAACAAATGACAATGGTGTCAAATGCATATAAGACTTATAGTGATGCTTTTGATCAAGCTATTGCTGTGATCCTCATTGTAGGATTCTCAAGATAACTTAAAGACTATTGGGACCATAATCTCACTCCAACCAACCACACAAGCATTTTCCAAGCCATTAAAAGAGATGTTCATAGTAAACCTCTTCTTGATTCTAACTAACAAACAATTTTGGATGTTATGGCTAGTTTGTTCTTTGCCATAACCAAACATTTTATAGGTGACCCATCTCACCTAAAGGAAAAGAATGCTAACCATTTATCCAATCTTAAATGCATATACTTACAAAATTTATGTTGGTATAAAGATATGTTTCTAACACATGTTATACAGCAAGATGATGCAAATCAAGTTTTCTTGAAAGAAAAGTTTTTAGTTGGTTTACCTTGACTACTTGATGATAAGGTAAGATCAAAACTGCAAGCTTAGTACAATGGTCAAATGCCATATCAGTAACTTGCTTATGGTGAACTAATAAGTTTCATTCACAATGAAGGTATATAAATTTATGCTGATTTAAAGCTTCAAATGCAAATCAAGTAGGAACAAAAATAGACTTGGAAGAAATCAGAATCCATTTATACTTAATTTGATGATAACCTTTACCAAAAAGAAAAATCTAAAGAGAAATGCGAACCCATTTCCAAAGCTAAAAACCCTTCTTACTCAAAATCTAAACTTAAACAATATAAAAAGCCTTCTAAACTTCAACCTAAACCTAATAAGCCCAAGCAAACAAAAGCCAAAACATCCTAATATGTCTATTACAATTGTGGAAAACTTGGTCACATCTTTAGATACTATAAACTTCATAAAAAACTTCAGATTCTTGAGCTACCTAATGTTGTTCATGCCTAACTTTAAGCACTACTAATTGAAACCTTTGAAGTTAGTATTCCTAAACTATATTCTGAGGATAAAGCTAGCCTTTAAATTGATGAACTTAAAGTTTCTTATGGAACTAGTTCAAAAGAGAATGAAGTATGATCCTAACATGTGATCAAGAACAAATTCTTGAGATACTTGATACATTAGGAAATAATCAAGCCAAAGCATAATTTCTTCAAAAACTACTTGAAAGCCCATCCTTTTTTAGTCCAAATCCATTACTCTAATCCATCCAAGCTTCTTATAATCTTAAGGATATCTTCAAGCATTTTGATCAATGATAAGATAGATTTATCACCTTAACAACCCTCAAATACAAAATAAATCAAATTAAACAAAAGGTCTATGATCTCAAAACTCAACAAAGCCAAGATCGCCAAGCATTAATGTCCCTACTAAATCTAGTAAATTCTTAAAATCTAGAGGTTTTAGATCAACCAAAATCCTTTAAACCCTAACAACTTTAAAGCTTTGAAAACAACAAATTTCAATTTCTTTTAATAGAAATTATGACCCAAAAATAGCTTGTAAAAATTCATTTGAAAATTATTGACCAATTTTCCTTGGAAATCATAGCTTTGGTAAATGCCATTGTAGATCTCAATTACATGTATAAGGGACTTATACCTATTAAGTATTTTGAGAAAACTTTGGAAGGCCTCAAATCAAGAAGCAATCATAAGCTATAGGTCAACTACCTATTATCTAACATCTAGGTTTGTCAATAAGGAATTGGTATTTAAACTTCTTTTGTCCTTGTTAAAAACCTTAAGCAAAAGGTTTTTATTGGAAATCCCTTTCTTAACTTGACTAAGTCTTTCCAAGTTATTGACCAAGGTATTAATACTAATGTCCTTGGCAATCCAATTACCTTTTATTTCATTCAAAAACCCCAAATTAAAAAATTAAATCTTTTAAAAAATGTTTCTTTTCATAAAGCAATAAAAATTAACCTTTTACTTAAAACCAAATATGCTTAACTTCATTTTTTTAAAAGTTTGAAGTGTCTTTCAAGTAACTTGAACAATAACTTTCTTCATCTATTATTAAGCAAAAATCTAAATTCTTAAAAGCTAAATTGAATCCTTAATTTGTTCTAATATTCTTAATGCATTTTGGTTTCAAAAACAGCATAAGGTTACTCTTCCATATGTTAAACCTTTTGATGAAAGAAATATTTCCACCAAAAGCACAAACCATTTAAATGAATCCTCAGCTAATAGACTATTGAAAAAAAAGATTGATAGTTTTCTTAAAAAAAGATTATCCATCCAACCCAATTACCATGAAGTTATGTCATTTTCTATGTTAACAAAGATGCTGAGTTAAAATATGGTGTTTCCCACCTAATGATAATTTACAAACATTTAAATAATGCTTTGAAATGGATCAAATATCTTATTCAAAATCAAAAGGACCTCCTTTAAAGGTTAGCCCAAGCCCAAATATTTTCAAAGTTTGATATAAAGTCTAGTTTTTGGCAAATCTAGATTCATGAAGCAAATCATTACAAAATGACCTTTTCAGTGCCTTTTAGCTAATATAAATGGAATGTTATGTCATTCAAAATGAAAAATGCACCCTTTGAATTTTAGTGGATTATGAATAAAATTTACATGTCATTCATGCATTTTATCATTATTTATATTGATGATGTTTTAATGCTTTTTTAAGATTTAGACAAGCACTTTAAACATCTCAATGCCTTCATCCATATCACTAAAAAAGCTGGCTTAGCCTTTTCAAATTCCAATTTTGACATATTTCAAACCAGAGTAAGGTTTTTAGGTCATTACATCTAGTAAAGTACACTCACTCCTTTCTTTAGAACAATTATCTTTGCAGATAAGTTTCCAAATGAGATTTTAAATAAATCCCAACTACAAAGATTTCTAGAAAGCCTAAACTATGTTTCAAATATATATCTAAAGCTTAACCTTATTTGTAAACCCCTTCATAATAGATTATCCAAGAAAAACCAATCTTAGTCCTAAACTGATCAACATATAACCATTGTTCATGAAATTAAGCGTCAGGTCAAAAAGTTATCCTACCTTTATATTGGTAATCTCAATCTACCAAAAATAGTTGAGACAAATGCATCTAAACTAGGATACGGAGGGATTTTAGTGTAGGTTAAGCATCAGAATGAAGTACTTTTTCATTTCACTTCAAAACATTGGAATGACTATTAAAGATAGTATTCCATAATTAAAAAGGAAACTTTAGCAATTATTTTGTGCATCTTAAAGTTTTAGCATGATTTGCTAAATGAAAAATTCTTATTATGCATTAATTGCTAAACTACAAAATCTCTTTTACAAAAAGGTGTTTAAACATTGCATCCAAGTGTTTTTGATTTTAAAATCAAATATATGTAAAGTTCTTCAAAATGCTTATCTAATTTTCTTATAAGAGAATTTTTGTAGGAAACAGGAAATCAAGACCAAAATCAACACCAAAATGCCTAAGAAATCCGAAAAGAAAGCCCCACTAAAGAAGACTTAGATCAAAAATGAAAAACACTAACCAAAAACATAGGTTATTATGTTTGGCTTAGAAAAAAGCTTAAGCCCTTTAGCCTCTCAAAATCTTCCAAGCCCACAAAAATAAACAACTAATAACTCTACTAAATCCCCATCCTTAAGCCCACTTAGTTTCCAAGCCTTTCAAAAGTTAAGTTCATGAGATTAAAAACTCTTAAAAGCCTAGTTTGATAAACTTAATTTAGACTAGTCGATTGCAAAGTCAAAATGATGGCCCATACCAAAGCCTTCTTCATCCTTTTTAAGCTTAATAGGCAAAGCTCCATTAAAACTCATTTTAAGAGGAAAGCAAAAGGTTTTACCTTCCTCCAAAAAGCATGTGACTCCATGATCTTCATCAAAAGTAGTGGCTCAGCCACCATCCTCCTTAAAAGGCAAAAAGGTGGTCATGACTTCATTGCCCCCTCTAAAAATTAGATTTCCAAAATCAAATGTGGTAAATTCTGGTGCCCCTTCTAAAAAAATTTTCAGAAAATTTCAACTATATTTTCAAAAGCCTAATTTTCAAAATATTAAATTAATTGAAAATGGTTTTTATCATAAAAATCCTTAAATTACTACCCATTATCTATTTCAGACTTGGTATTACAAGTCTTGAGATTTCAAGAAAACCCATCAGTTTTATGAAACTATACTAGTTGATACTCAATCAGTAAAATTAAAACATCATTCCTAAGTTGGTGAATATGCTTATTCCACCGTTCAAATTTTTCAAATAATTCATCCAAATCAATGGCTTAGCCACCTAAACACATTAAAGCCTTTTCAAAATATTGTCAACTGAACTTCTCCTTTCATCTAGTATTTTGCATATTAGGATTGCAAACAAGCCTAATATATTGTCTTTATTATCAAAATTCCCAATTTTGACATTCTTGGTTATTTTTCTGAGAATTTGATGCATGAATCATATTTCCATTATAGTTCATTCATTAATGGAAGTAGTTTAACCCAATTATAAAAGTCTTTCATGAATTAATTCAGGAAGGAATCCAAACATTTGAAGCCAGATATATAGCTCCATCCCATAAAGCTTCATATATGAAGTTATTATGTTTTGTTACATTTTCAAGCTCTTATGGTGTTATGTATGAGAATTTCAACAACAACTTGACCTATTTACAAGCATACTAATCTTAGGCCAAATTTACAAAGTCAAGTTATAACACCAATTTTCTCCAAGCCACCAATAAAAGGTGTATAAAATTGGTGTTTTACAATGGTTCAACCAATATCCAAACCATTCCAACACCATTAAGGTAAGTATATCATAATTTCTAATGCATATCTTAGTTACAAGCTCATTTAGCTAGTGCAAAGTTTCAAGGGAAATATATTTTTTCTTTGAAAGATACCCTTTATAAAGTAGTACAAATACTAACTAAACAAACTTCAAGTTTTTCATCATATGACCCATTTGCCCACCATGATCCAATTAAAGACATTTACAACCCTTTAATTATTAAAGAAGAAAAGACTAAAAGAAAAAGCAAAGACAAACATGATGACTCGTAAACAAGTAAAGATAAGGGTAACAGTAAAAGTAAAAGGTGACAATATCAGGTGAAAGAATTTATTTTCTACTTTCCATAAAAAGCACTCTTGTCTTTATCCTTTGGTAAAATAATAATGCAAAAGTAAAAGTTGATTCCTTACCAGAAAATTTTTGTTTATACCTGGCTTACTTTCTAAATCATCATGCATCTAATTCTCCAAGCATTAATAGAACACTTCTTTCCTTTCCCTAAATATTTCTCTTGCATCAAAATTTAGAAAGCCTTGAGAGACTCCACTTCAAGTTATCCAAAGCCTTGTAATTTGTAAGTTTTATGAATTATAAAGTTTTAATAAAATCTTATTTCAAAGCTTTGTTTGCATTTGCATTTAAATTTTTACTTTATTTGCATTTGCATTTCAAATTTTAAAAAACTATAGTATATTAACTGAAAACTAATAACTATCCATAACTAGCTTGCTCTAGGATGACTTTTAGTATAACAATGCCACATACTATAGAATTATCATAATCTGCATTTTGTACATTTTTCTTGTTTTGCTAATCTTGTAATAAGAGTGGCTTCAATTAGAGGAACTATCTAATAATAAGTATGTAATTAAATCATATTTATTAAGCATGCTTAAGACTAGATTCTTTTTTGTTGGAATCAAGTAAAAAAATATAAATATGAAATTTCATTAAACTACATATGATCAAAATAATATTTAAAAATGATTTTGATATCAATTCAATTTTTTTAACCATTCATCCTATTAATTTTTTGATTATTATGGTTGATCAAAGTTTAAAAATATTATCAAATTAAATATTATTTTTCAAATGATTTTTATATTTCTTCAATTATTTTTATTTTAAGTAGAATCTTACAACTTCATGATTTGATTTTAAGACTTTATCTTGAATATCCCAAACTAATTCTAAGTGGGATCTTGATTTTAACAACCTTAATAAAAATATTTATTCAATGAATGTGCAATGAAAATAAAGTTTTTAAATTTGATTCCTAAGAATGAATTAGTTGATTATTATATATAATTACAAAATTAGTTTAAAAGATAAAATCATTATCAAAATGTCTTAAGTTTAATAATGATTTGAATAAACAATTAAAAGTAACTCATAAAACTTTTTAAGGGAGAAAGTAGTGAAAAGTCTATATTATTATGTGAGATTTAGTCTATTTTAGTTAGTTAGGTAAATAACTCTATCTAAGATTTTGACTAATGAACCTTAATGTAGAAACATATGTCAATTTTTTTTATAATTTATACATTTACCTTTACATTTCAAATATCTCAAATTTCACCCCAAAAGTTTCTTAAAACTTTCAATTAAATCCAATTTAATTTTTATTTTATATTTTCACAATTATTCTTATGTGTATGATTGTTTAGGATTATAACATTTCAACAATAAATATAAATTATAACTTGTAAGAATTAGATAAATTAAACTTTTTGAATTTATTATTAATTTAGCTATTAATCAATTCGTATTCATAGATTTTGACTTCATCTAACCATATATTATGACCATTCAAAATTTAGAATTATCAAAAGGTGGTCTGACATATCCTTTCAATGAATGCTCTGTCATTATAATTTAATCATTTTATTATACTAATATTTTTATTAGATAAGAGTATGCAATTAATATCTACTTTAACTAATTATATTCATTCTCAAACATATATCATTAATTTTATAAATGAGATTATAAATCTCATCAAGTGGAGTTTTGGTGCTTCTTCATATTACCTATAATTAAAATGGGCTATGACGTATTACCACTTATTCATTTGTATAGGCTCAAAGCATGTATGATTATGTGTTCTGTCTAAGCTCCATGCAAACCTAGGTAGAATGTCATGTCTAACAAAACCCAATACTATTCATAACGAGTTATGCTTATACGGATAAGCACAGGCACAAGCATGAGATTGCCTTAAGCTCACTTATTTGTAAAAACTAATGTAAAAATAGCTTAGTAAAAAAGTTAGGTTAACTCATTATTTCTCTTACTTCTTTGATGTTATCCATAATTACAAGTCATCTATCACCCTTTATATCTTTTGTTTAATGTTTCTCTAAATAATTTTAAGTATTCATAATACAATAAATAAAATATGTTATGTTAGTTAATACCTAGTTTATTTGTATTAATTTTAGTAATTATACTATGACAAAGATAGAAACATCTTTTTTTTAAAAAAAATGTATTCATTAAATAGGTTTATATATTTTTTTTGTTAAAAAATTTTATTACAATTTGGACACAATTCATTTATTAAAAATAATTTTATTAGTAGAATAAAAATTTATGAACATGTTAGTAAAGTTTGTGACAAAAAATGAAGAGTAAAATCAATTGAAATTAAAATATCAATTATATTTAAAATCTTGCAAAAATAAATAGATAAAATATCTTTGCCATTTTACATTATGATATATAATTTATATTATTAATTTTATTAAAAAAAGTAATGTTAATTACTCACATGTTATGTATGTAATCAAATGTTATTAATATAAATTGATTTGATATAAATTTTGATAGTAAATTATTTTTTTTAGTTCCAAAACTTTTATATGAATTTCATTAAGTGATAGCAAATTTGATAAGATCAAACCATATTGGATATGAATTCAACAATTATGCAAATGTCACCATATTTGGTTTTTAGAAACCTATTAGATTATGAGCTATATAATTAAGGTAACTCTCTGTATTTTCATAAATTCCACATCCCTTTCTTAAAATTAAAATTCAAAATCTCTATGATAAAGATACAAGTTTTTAATGACTTAAGTGTCTCCTAAGAGACATAAAAGCTTTTATTTGGTAATACAAAAACTTATGAGTGTAGGAATTTCATGGATTTAATGAAGGTTAATATATAAATAAATTTGAAACTTGTTTTTTACAAATTTAACTTGATTTTTCAAAAAAAAAAGATGGAAATTATAAATTTTTTTTTGTAACAAATCTAGTTCACCACTAACATATATTAATGGATTATGTTAATTTGTACATGTAACATGTTTATGTATAAAAAAGATTGACTATATGGTATATCACATCACATTTTTGTCTTATCCCTATTTCTCTTTAAAAAAAAATTATAAAAGAAGAAAAGAGCTTTTGAAAGTTTAGTAGCATGTATGATTTCATTAAGAACATGACATCTCTTTTTAACACAAGATCTTTTTTTGTATACTTATTACAAATAATGTAGGCTCTTAATTAACTAGCCCAATTTGCTAACTAAGCCTTTTAAGGTTAAAGTACTCAATATCATTCCCATCTATCACAATCTTTCCCAATAAAGGCCTATAGAATCATTCAATAAATGACATGACTTTACTTTTTCCCAACTTGTTTTGTTTAACAAGAACTACAACCTTACTATAAGGGATAACAAGGTATAGATTTTTTTTTGTAATTTTTTTTTTTGGAAAGTGATAAAGGAGAGAAAAACCTTTATTATATATATATATATATATATATTGTAAACTTTCACTTAATTTTATTTTAATTATTTAATTTTATATTACTATGTAGCATGTTACATAATCAATTTTTTTTTTATGTGTAAGCATGTCACATGTACAAATTAGTAGAATTCATTAAAATATGCTAATGGTAAGGTAGATTTGTTAAAAAAAAAATTATATGGTTACTTAATTATTATTTTTCAAAGGTTAGATTTATTTGTATTTATATAGATTTTTTTGAATATTAATTAATGTAATTATTATTAGTGTCACAAGAATGTATATGATATGATCTCTTAGTTGAAATGTGAGTATTTTTGCATTTAAAGTTGTCATGTCATTACATTCTTTAGCATGAAACAACATTACATGTAGTATGAAGGTATGAGGGCTAAGGGTATAAATAGATCGATAGGGGTGAACTTGATACTTATTTCCAAACTAAATTGCTAATAAAGACTTAAAACTTTTGAACATGTAACAAGTCAAAATAAGTGTAAAAATAAGTTAAAATCATTATTGGCTAATACATGTTAGGTTGGTGACTTTATTGATTTAATTTGTATTAGTTATTAGTTCTTATATAACAAAATTGAAAGACATATCACATGTTTATGAAATACTTTCAAAGCTCATTACTATGAAGAAAACCTAATACTTTTATAATAAGACATGTTATTTGAAAAGCTTTTTTTTTTTTTTTTTTCACTAATGAAACTTTGTTGCTGAAATTATTGACCACTTTTTGCCACTGAAATTACATATATATTGTAATTGATCTACATAACAACTTCAATTAAATCATTAGCTTGAAAGTTCTCTTCTTTCTTTTTTTAAAATCTCCTAAAGCAAGGCAACTATGATAGTATGCATGCAAACAACAAGATTCGTTTTCTCAATGAACTATTAAAAGTATATCCATTAATGAACTTATCATAAATGGAAAGAAGAGGCGAAAAGAAAGCAAGGGCTAAACAAAATACTTATAATTATGCACGAATTCAATTGCCTTAACCTAAAAATTTTTGGTTAAATATCTAAACAAAATTCATTCATTTGATCACTTCTCATACTATTTTTTGCATAATTAGGTTTAAAAAGTAAACTAGTTGTGCATTCTATGAATGTACATTATGTGCACATTTAAGTTTTGTAAATTTGTGTGTTTTATCAAATGTAGGCTTTAGGTATTCTAAGTGTTAGATGATTATGTTAATATAATTTTTAATCATCCAAAAGTACAGTCAAACTACTAGACACAATTACCTAAAATACTAATTATGTCCAATCCATCCTTATTGATTTTGAATTTTTCAATTTAGTTTTAGTCATTATTTGGGTTAAGAAAATTGGGCAGTTTGATTTACACTCCTATTAGGGGCAAGTTAACATATAATTCTACTAAATTTTATACTATTACTTTTATTCAAAGTTTTATTTTATCTCCACTCAAAATTTATTGTGTCATCACTTCTTATGTAGACAAATAACTACTAATAAGTATATTAGTCAAGTAATGTGGATAGTGAATAGAGTATTTTCCTATGAGAATTTAAAGGAAACAAGTGCCAAACACTCATTAATTATAAATTTATTGCAAAAATCAATTTCAAAGTTTAGATAACTAAATAGGAACAAAAAAAATTAAATGGAAAAATCAAATTTTAAACATAATGATATTTAATCAAGAAAGAATATACTAAAGTTTTTAAGTTCAACACACAAAGGTTACATAGAATTCTTGCTAACTATTATCGAGAAAAAAGGTTTATCAATTTATTGAATATATTATTGAATATGCTTTTTCAATTTATTCATGGAACAACAAATTTCATATATTATTGAATATGCTTGTTCAATTTATAATTAATTTATCTATACTTATTAATTTATACAGGTTGAAATAGATAAAAGAGCACAAAGTTCTAAAAAATAAAAAAACTTTAATGTAAGTAGAAATTTTTGAAAATCACCCATTATTACTACATGAATCATGTTTGTAGATTGTTGTATTTTATTTAATTCATGGTAAATATTATTTAATCTAAACACAATTAAAAAAAGGGTTCTTAAATAGTATAAAAGTAAATAAAACTACATAATTATGGTTAGACTATACAATAACCTTAGCAAAGAAAATTAATTCATCATAAAAATAGTAAAAACAAAACTAAACATTAAAAACAAGAAATGTTTTAGGAGAATAAAAGGATGTAATAGTTTTAAGGATTGGTCTCTTCAAAATATCGTCACTCTTCCATATTTTTTTTTTAAACTCTTCACTTTGCTCTTTTTTTGGTGAACAATTCTCTTTTCCTTTTGGTCAACTTATGCATGTATTCACTCTTTCTTATACTTCCTTTATAGCGCAGTGGACCCCTTTGTTGATTGGGATTTTTTATCTCTAATCAACTTAAAGACATTATCTAATCCATCACTTATGGCTCAAATATCTTCTTTTAAAAATCAAATTAGATTTTGGCATAAACTAGCAAGTTGTAGCTCTATCTTTTAACTTTCTTTGGTCATAAAAATCACTTAATTTTAACGTATTCAATGAATGTTATGCCTAAAATGACGAATAATGCTTAATTTGTAATGGGACAAAATCATAATTAGCTTTCGTTTTTGTCACAAATTGATGTGAAATGAAATGGCATTTAATGTGGGGCCCTATTGATGAATGGTGGGTGGTAGGCCCTTACTAATTGTTGTGACATCTCCATGACAAATATTTGATGATGGAGGCAAATTAAGCTTATGAGGTGCTTTACCCGATTTACCCTTACCATTCATTCAACCGATGTAATATTTGGAACAATTTAGGGTTTTGCCACCTTGAATTATCCTCAGGACATTGAAATTGTCACCAACATTTTAAGGTACAATAAGAATGCCTTAATCATTAATTCAAAGAACTTCATTGTCCATTTAACTAATAGGACTTAATCTATATTGTCATGATTCTTTGGGATTCATGATTATGGTTACATCAGGTAGAAGTAAAAATTAATCTAAACACTCATTATAAACAATAGTACTACGACCTTAACATTGATTATATTTTTATGCTTTTTCCCACTCTAATACTCTTTTTTTTTTTTTATCTTTCTTGATGACATGTAGCTTAAGAAGTTTTTATAATGAGCACATATTAAAATTCTAGAGATATTCATGCAATAGGGAGTGAAATTAAGATTCAAGAAAATTTATGGGAGGCTTTTGATGAAGGTTCATTACTTCTAAGTAATTTTGGAAAGGTTTCAAATGTTTTTTACGATGATCCCTTGCACTTGAAATTAACATGAGATTTTTGAAATTCTTTGAAGGAAACTTGAATACTTTTTATGGTGACCTTACACACCTAAAATTTAAATAAATTTTTTGAAATGATAATTTAGCATTTTAGAAACTTATTTAATTTTTTATTATTATTGCTATTACTATTATTATACAATAAAGAAAGTTTAATACCTTTTAAAAAAAAATTAGAGTTGGAGTTATTGTAGAAGTTAGTTTTAGAATTTCGAATAAAAAGATTTTTCCTTACTTTTTTAGTGTAAAAAAAAAGAAAAAAGAAAAAGTGGTTAGAGCCATCTAACTAATGGAAGTCGTCAAAGTTGTCAAAATCCATGAAAGCCATTTTGAAAAGGAGAAAAAAAAAAAAAAGGAAAGGCATCATTTTGGACTTGCTTTATATACATCTTCTAACCTAAGGCTAATCATTTTTCGAAAATCAATTGCCTCCCTTTTCCTTTTTCTCTCCATTGGTAGACTTCAAATTCTTGTTACTCTCTTTGTTCTTTTTTTTTTTGGGTCAAATTTTGAAAAACAAATGATTTCTTTTGCAATAAAATGTATTTTAACTTTAGTTAGGGTCAAGGATTTTGGTGGAAGGTCCTCCTTTTCTAGGGTTTAAAGGCCTTAATGTCCACAATATTGAGATTTTGCAATTTTGCTTCATGAGTTAGGCACCAAACTAAAGTATGGAGTGTGATTGTCTCTTAAGTAACTTTCTTTCTTTCATTCATTTTTCTATTTTTATTTTTTTTTATTTTTATTTTTTGAAGCCTTTTTTTCTAAAACTAATTCTATGATGATCTTATTTCTATTTTTGGAATCTTTTTTTTTTTTAGATTTTTAAGTCTTTGAGTCTTTTTTTTAATTTTCTTTTTACTTTTTAATAAAAAGAAGTTGTGAATAATTGATCTACAAATGTTAGTAGGTGTGTGTATTTGGGGTTTATGATGTTTGATTTGGTAGAGTTAAGATTTTGGGGTTGGGTTGTGTTTATGGGTTCTAGTTTGGTTGAATAAAAAATTCTCAAGTCATGTTTGGCTTAATTGAAATGAGTTCTATCAAGTTGGACCAAGTCTAACCCATGTTGACTAGGTGGGCTAGGTTTGACTCAATTTGATTAAGATGATTTAATTTTCCTGAATTTGATTTGATTTGACAAAGTTGATCTAGTTTAACTAAATTTGACTCGATTTGTCATAATTAACTTAGGTTTGACCAAGTCAACTCAATCAACACAAGTTAACTCACCAATCTATGTATTTTTTTTCTTTTTTTGGCTTCTTATTTATTTCTTTATTTCCAATGTTTATTTCATTTTGTTTTTCTTTAATACATTTTTTTTTCTTGCACATATTCCCACTATAATACTTTATTGTTTGGTGAGGTTATGGTATGTTGATAAGTCTAAATTTGATTACAATAAACAAAAAGCATTTTAAGATTAGCTTTTATGATGATGGCAACAACTATTTTGACAAGATAGGTAGTATTTTTATTTTATAACTATAATTTTAAGTATTGTTTTTTGCTTTTTATGTGGTAGTTTATGATAATGTTTACTTACCAACTTGTTTATGAGTTCTTAACAATCTAAGAACATGTTTATGATTAGTTCTTGTTTGCTTTTAAAGTATTTAAGTCAGTGAATCTGAAAAATGCTTTTTTGGTGTTATTTTGGTACTCCTCATATGTTTATATCTTTGTCATTTTTTAAAGTGCTTTTTCCTTTTCTTGTTTTCATTAAGCAAGTAGTCCCTTTTATAACTCCTCCAAATGGCTTAGAGCAGCCATATGATTAACCAATTTAAAATAGATTTTTCCATCATTACTTCCTTATTATTAGTTACTTAAAGATAAGTAAAGAAGGTTAATCATTATTTTTAATTAGTTAGAGATAAATTGGATTAATGTTTAACTTGATTTAGTCTCATTCTAACTTCTTGTTAGCATTTGTTTAAGGATTATGGGCTTTAAGGACTTATGGGCCAAGCAAGGTTATCTAAAAGATGGACTTTAAGACTAATGAGAATGATGAACTATTAGCATAATGATGGATTGCTGGTATGGGGAATAAAGCCTTCAAGGGAAGAAAAAATGTATTATAAACTATCATGATGAGCTAACCCAAGAACTAAATTATACTTAATTTAGGCTTAAAGCCCATTTAGCAATGTAAATGGACTTTTATTATTATCATTATTATTTATTTTTTTAAGCTAAATAAATGAGCCAAAATTGGGCCTCAAATTCGATGATTTTCAAAATGCATTAATGGCGAGGGAGGGCGTCTAGAATAAATTATGTATTAAGCTAAACAAAATACGTGTACAACAGTTACCCTTTTTGCAAGTTGCTTTAAACTAAAGGAACAAGTAAATACTTTCTTGTTTGTCTACCCATCTTCTAAGTGCTCATGCAATAATGCTTCTACTTTTAATAAGCCTATTTGAGGTTATGCTCAAGATTAGAGAGAAAGTTCAAGATGAAAGTTTGACAAACTTAAGGCAATAACCTATTACTAATAGGCCAAAAATGACCAATTTAATAAGGATTGCATTAAAGCCCTATTAAAGGACTTATGACATTGTAAGAAACTAGAATGTTCCATACTAAGGATTCTTTTTATGGGTATGTATTTTGTTGTATAGTGAATTCAAACTTTACAAAATTGTTAATGCTCAACTAATTGCTTTATTAAAGGTTAATATGTAAAGACTATGACTATCATGACATGTAAGGATACCAAGGTGTGCTTAGGTTAGTGAAAACTAAGTTTTCAACCATTATTCTAGGTTGAAATTCCAAAAATAACTTAATATGTAATTTGAGCTTGCTTGAGATGACTGCATTACCTTATTTCTCAATTTACAAATGTAGGATGCATTCTTAAACTTACACAAGATTGCTTCTAGTTGCCATTTACAATTGAAATCTCAAAAGTAAGCTAACATGTTGTTTGTACTATCTTAAGATGACTATATTACTCATTCGTTCAAGTTGCAAGTGGAAAATGCATTCTTAAACTTACACAAGATTGCTCCCAACTATCATTTACAACTAAAATTTTAAAAGTAAATTGACATATCTTTTGAACTTTCTTCAAATGGCTATACCATCCTATCGCTTAGGTTGCAAATGCATCACACATTTTTAAACAAGTTTAGAATTACTATTGTAATATGGTTTCATTAGTTGTAGTTGTTCACACATATGCCTATGATTGCATAATATTATTAAGAGTTTGCTTTCATTTATCATCACTTGTTTGTGTGCCTCCCCAAATGTTCTTATGGAGAGAGCACTATTATCAAGCAATATTTTCTAGTTATGGCTTACCATAGTCAATGTTATATGTTTACTTTAAGGCTTCTTATCTCATATTTGGATTTTACTTTGCCCTTTATTTTTTGCTTCTCTCTCTTTTTTTATCTGTAAGTGAGCCTATCTTTGATGCATTGCAAATTGTGATAAATCTAATTGATTTCCAACTAAGGAATCCATCTAAAATTTCATTTATAATGGCCATAAAGGTTGTTGTTAATGAAATAAGGTTAACTAGTTGTTAAAGTTGCATTAGGTCAAAAACATTAACTTATTCAAGGTAGGATTATCACTAGCATGCTTGAATGTGTCCAAGATGGTGACACTACTATACTTGCTAAGGTTTGATTGCAAAGTACATTCTTAAAGTCCACAGTTGTTATTTCAAACTTGCCTTATTAGTTGTGTATGCTTTGCAAGTATACCTAATCTTGTTTAAGGTGGTTGCACTAACTTACTTGCCAAGTTTAAGTGCAAAACACATTCTTAAACATGTCTAATATTATTAGGAAATAAAGTGTGACCTAATGAATCCATTAAAGGTTTACCTTTTTCATTAACACTTGTTCATGCCCCTTTTTGAATCCTACAGTAGATGAAGGCATCATCTAGAAATCTTTCTTGGCTTTAATTTATCATGGTTAACAAACATCTTGCCTTTACTTAAGGTTTTTCATCTCTTGCAACACCTTATGATCTTACCTTATCCTTGTTAACTTTTAACTCATTGCTACGAATTATAATCCATGACCACTTTGGCATTTAATGCTTTTTATAACACTTCTTGATTCTACTTTTGCTTTTCTAACTCTTAATTAATTATCAAGAATTATGGTCTATAACTACTTATGTGACTTAAAGTATACCATTCTCTTGCCATGTAAAGTCTTCATCTTTATAAATATTACTTCCTTTTGCTTGCCCTCTCATTCAAAGGGACATTATTATCATTCCTTTCAAAAAAAAAAAGAAAAAATAAAAAGCTATTGTAAATTCGTTGTTGTCACTTACTCTCTACTTGAGACATCCTTGCCTTTTTTTCTCTATAAGGAATTACTTTTTGTTTAATCACCTAGGTCTAAAATAATTGTTTTAATCTCTTTTTTCTTCCATATAAAGAAAACTTTCATTTTCTCCTTCAAAAAGGAAGCCACAATAATGCATTTTTACTCTTAGATTTCTTTTCACAAACTTTTTCCTAGAAAAATTTCCCTACCTTAATGACATATTGCTTTTAAAATTAAGTATTTATGTCATAATATGCTTGTTTTATTTTCATGAATCTCCTCATTAGGAAGTGCTTAGCTCATTGACTTGTTTACTTCATGCTCTTTATTGACTTGTTTACTTCATGCTCTTTACTTTATTAGGTGCCTTAACTCATTATCTTTCCTTACTTATTGATGTCATTTGAGGACTTATGATACGACATTAAGGTAAATTTCTTAACATCAACCTTATTTATGTGTAGAGAATAATCTTGATGTCACAATAGCTTACTAGAGAGTTATATAGGTCAATCAAAGGATTTATAGGAAAATTGCAAATTTGTTTGATATAAGGATAAGCAAACATCTTGGCCTCTTTAACTTAAATCCATACATCTAAATCAAGATGGAAGACATATAAGACAAAGGGAGGATCTTAAGCATAACTAAGAATTACCTTCTATTCTTGTAAAATGTTGAAGAGTTTGAACCATGTGTATGAATCAGAATGGTTTAATGAATTTTTCTCTCAATACCTCATGTAAGCATTAACTTAGGGCCAATGGATCATAATAATGCCTATTATGTATTTCTTAGCTAAGTAGATGAGCAAACATAAGGCTTCCCTTGCAATACTTTGGTAGTACATAAGAAGAATGTGAAAGTAATTCATAAATAGATAGGAAGGATGCCAATCCATATACTTCAATATGCAATTACTAATCCCATAACACCTTAATAGAATAAGTTGTAACTTATTATTCATAAAAATTTCATGCTTAAGAAAGTCTCTTAGGTGATAGTTTGGCCAACATCTATTAGCAATAAGTTAATGACACTAGGAAATAAAGACTTAGAAGCTTTAGAAGCAAGAACCATTAGGTTTTAAATATTGCAAGAACTCTTCCTTAACATCCTTATATTCTAAATAAAAGTCTTCAAACTTTAGCACACATAAAACTTAAGAGGATAAGTTTAGCTTGCTAAAGATTCTCCATAAAAGACTTAAGGATTTTTTGATTCTTCTGGCTACAAATCATGATTTGGTGCTTGGACTTGTTTGAGGGGTAAGACAACCTCTCATGTCATCAATTTTCCCTTTAAGAATTGTTAAAACCTTTTGCACAGATAGGTGGAATGTGTTACAGTAAAATGCCACCTGTAATAGTCTTTCATTCCATTATTTGGAAAAGGAGAATGATTGTTTATGAACCTAGCAAAGAACATCTCTTCATAGACATGATTTACCATTGCAACTCCCATCAAAAAGCTTCAAATGGGTATCTCATCAAACATAACTCGATTATAGGCAACTTAGTAACTACTATTTGCCATTTGGATATAAATTATATCACTTAGTTATAAAGCCTTTAACAATTATGCTTTATAAAACTATTTTTTGCATGTTATGAATATGCAAAACAAAGAAAAAATAAGAGTTAGTATCATAACTAGGTCATGATTATACAATGTTATGTTATGTAAGGGCATCGTTTACTATTTTAAACCTTAGCTAATGTTTCCTTTAGACACAATCAGAATCAAAAGATACAAGACACCATACGTTGTACATGATAAAAGGCATAAGGTTATAGTAATTGCTTGTAGCAATAGTTAGAAATTAACCACCATTGTACTCATCTTATATTACAAGTCATTTAACAACCAAAAAAATGACCAATTAAAGGGAGCTTAGTTATGTTATATGTATGACTCATGAGCCACACCAAATGCTTGGAGCACAAGTTCTGCCTTTGATTTAAAAGGCTTGATTCAAGTTTTATAAAAGTCATTGATTAAGCTTAGATGAAATTTTAAAGCAAGAAGATATATTTTAGAATAAGAAACAATTCTAATGGCTAGCTAGATTGGTACAATAAACTCTTACTTTGTATAGATGTGTTGCTAATAAGCTTGAGTGGAGTTGTTATGCCCCAAAGTTTGATGTAGTGCAAATGCATACTATAAGGTTCACTCTTATCACATATGGTACAAATATGATGCAATTTTATTATCATGATCCGAATAGCCATGGTTAACTTCAATAAGTAGTTTAAGCAGAGAATTACATCTACATAATTTCTAATGGGCCTAGGGTTTGCATACATGCATTTGGTTATAAACAATGGTGTAAAGCTTAGGATTTTAAGTTATCCGTCCTTGAAAAAACACAAGCTCAATATTTTAAAGGGAAAGTAAAAATATACTACAAGCAAGAGCAAAGTAAAATGTCATAAGAAAATAATGATGACATCTTAGCAATCCAAAAGCTTTGTAATAAGTTGGTAAAGTTCAAGTAAGCCCATTATAAATGGCAAAATCAACAAGGTAGTAATGATCATTTATCAAACATAAAACATTTCACCAAAACTAAGTAGAGATCCTCCAACAAACAACTCTCTTACTTTAAGGATAGTTAAATGAGTATAAGGTTAGGAATGTTAAGTTTTTTAATGTGAATTAAAATCACAATTTGGTAGTTTCATGAGTTAATGAGCCTATAACTAAAAATCAAAATTTTTGAGGTCAAGTGGATGAACATGACACCTAAATCTAATGGGTAATTAAGTTTAATGTAACATGAAAAGTTTAAATCGAAGATGCAATTCAATGAATTTAACAAATAACTGAAAAAAACTTATCTTATAGCACTTGAGACAAAAGAGAATGTCTCTTTATATCCTTATAAGAAGTGCCTTGTACACTTCCTTAATGATGTGCACTATCAATATGACTTCATTAACCATTTCTTTTTTACAAGCCTATTATGCAAACCCTTTTTGTACACCTTATTTTCTTCTTTTTTTCAAGGGGTCACTTTTAACTTTCATAATGTAGCTCGCATCAAAGGTCAATTTTTGTTCCAACAATTTTGAATAAATAACATGACTTATTCAAAAACAAAATTCAAAAATATTAACTTAACTTAATTGATCTAACTTTTCAAAATTTTTGATAATACAATGATACTTTTTTAATCAAAGTATTCATAAAACCTTATTATAATCATCATTTTTCAAAAGAAAATTTTATATTAAGGCCACCAAAATTATTTATTGAGAATGTTAAAATTATTTGATGAGAAATTTAAAGTGAGGACTATGAATCTAAATAATAATTCTATTTGCTTTGAATATCTTAGTTTTTGAGATATAATTACACATATAAATAATGAGGGATTAAGAATTTTTACATATTTAAAACTAAAATTGAAATAAAAAAATAAACTACATGAAAAAAAAAAAAAAGAAAAGAATTGGTATCCTTTTGTGTTCATTATTGTTATAAAAATGTTTTAGTGTCCTTGAAATAAATAAAAAAATAAGAATTTAAAAAAATAATAGAAATAAAATTACAAAACACGCAAAATAAAAAAAAAAAAAAAGGATTTTCTATATAAATCCTTATAAACCAAACAAAAGAAACTTTATAGCAAAGAAAAAATAAGTGGTATGCTACAAATATGGGCAAGTATGACATTATAAAAATCAATATAAAGTAAAAGAGAAAATACAAGCCTTAGAATTAGAAATAATAAAAATAAAATTACACATTTGGTTATAATATTTCAACTATAAGATTCATTGGGTTATAATAGTAGTATTGATAATAATGATGTTAATATAGGAATTTGCTTGGTAAAGGATGTGGTTTTATAAATGCATGGGTAAAAGGCATCAAATAGATATAATTGATAACAATTTTGATTTTGAACTAAAAAGGAAATATTTGTTAAAATTAAAAGAAATAATTTAAGAAGAAGAAGAACTTGACTATCATAAAATTGAACTCTATACATTACAACATATCTTATCTCAATTTTTAATAACAGATGACAAGATTACATGGTAAAATTCACAACAAAATGTTCAAAATTAGAAGAATGAGATTGACATATTAAAAAGAAATATCAATCAAGTAAAATTGAAATTAATATTTCTAAAAATGAGAATACTGTTATTATAAATAATGATATAAGTACAAATTTTAGTAACAAAGATATATTACATGAAGATTTCCTTAATGTAATAGCACAAATAAAGTTTCAACATTGCTATACAAAAGAAAACTTAGTTATAAGTGATGAATATCAAATGAAATTTGTACCTTTAGTAGATTTCAGAGTTGATCATAATTGTATATAAATAGTCTTAATATTAACAAAATTATATAAAATGATCACAAATATGTTGAAAGGAGCAAATGACATGAAATTAAAAATTAATTATAATTTATTAAATTTTCATATTTGTAAAAATGACTTATGTTTTAAGAATACTTTTATACTTGTAAAAGATCTCTCTCAAACTTTCATTTTTAGAAGCATCATTTCTTACCTAAAATTTATCCTCTTAAAGTTATTGTTAAAGAAATTTGTTTTAAGATTCTTAATACCTCTAAAATATCAAATGTTAACTTGTTATAAAATAATCAAAAATTTAAACAAATAATGTTAATACAAAAAAAAATTTCACTTTGTAAATCAAGAGATAAACTACAAGAAAAAAAATGAAGAATATCTTTATAAAGAAGAAAATAAGAATATACTAAAAAAACTTATAAAATAATTTGAATCACAAGTATGCTCAAATATCTTAATAAGAATAGAAAGTGACACATTATTAAATTTACTTACAAAAAACAATTTTAATGAAAAAGACATCCTTACAAAGGTAAGGTCAATTCAAAATGAATAAAAATTATTAAACTTTTGTGAGAAAGAAATAGACAAGCTTTTATAAAAAGGAATTGTAAGTCATTATAAGTCTCTTTGGTCATGTCTTGCATTTTATATTAACACTTAAGCAAAAATTAAGCAAAGAGCACCAAGATTAGTAATAACTTTTATAACTTTAAATAAAATTTTGGAATGTATAAGAGATGTAATTAAAAGACTAAAGAGAGCAACAATATTTTTAAAACTTGACATAAAGTCAGTATTTTAACAAATACAAATAAAAGAAAAAGATGAATGTAAAACATAATTTACTATCCCATATGAATATTATGGATGGAATAAAATGTCATTTAGATTGAAAAATATTACATTAGAATTTTAAAATTTAATGAATAATATATTTAATTTATACTTTAAATTTGTTATTGTATATATTGATGTTTTATTAATATTTTCCAAATTTATACTAAAACATTTTAACCATTTAAAAAAATATTTTTAATATTGTTAAAATAAATGTTTAGTTATATTTACTTCTAAGATGAAGTAGTGACATTTATAAGTTTGTAAATAAATTTTTAAATTAAATTAAATAAAAATAGTAACTTCAAAGATTTTTAAGATGACTCAATTATAATTCAAACTTTATTCATAATCTCAAGACTTTATACTTATCTTTATATAAATGTCTTAGGGAAAATCCCTTAGAATGAGATGATAAAATGACTTAAATAATTATTGAAGTAAAATTGCTAGTTAACTATTTACTTTGTTTAGGTATTCTTAATTTTAATGCTGCTCTTATAGTTAAAATTGATGCTTCAAACTTAGAATAAGGAAGAATCCTCAAGAAAAAGGTTGAAAATAAGGAATCTATAGTTAGAAGTTATTCTAAGTATATGGCTTAAACCATTTACTTAACTATGAAAAAAGAAAATTTTATTTATAATACTTTATAGAATGACTTTTCAAGATGATGTATTTAATAAAAGGTTTTTAATAAGAATTGTTGTTAGCATGCAAAATTTGTTTAAAAAATGTTAAAAATTTTGTTTTAAAAGAAATTTTTGCAAGATAAGAAACTTTACTTTCGAATTTCAATTTTGATATTAAATTTAATATGAGAGAATCTAACTCATTACTTGATGTTCTTTCTAAAGAGTTTTTAAAGAAAGAACATAATTAAGTCTCTGAGTGTATAATTAAGATAAGTGGTAAAAAGGTAACAAAAGAGTCATTTAATATAACAAAACCATGACCAAGTCTTGGATCTTTTTCTTATACTAATAATTATGAGAATGTTCCCCCATATCCATATTTTCAAATCATTTTATAGTATTAGCTTATTTGCCATCATTACTTAAGATTGTAGAATCCTCAACAAAAAGTTATCAAGAAGCCTTATAACTTCCACCTAGATATTCACTTGCAACTCTATCCACCCTTCTTATAAGATCACCATCTTTTCCAACCAAACTAATTTCATTTAATGATGTTATCCAACATAAACATATATTTAATGAAACCACAATTCCAATTTGCCTTATAGAATTAAAATACTAAGCACCTAATTATAAAAATATTCTTACCAAAGTCTTCCTAACTTATTATTATTTTATTTCTTATCATATAAGCAAGGGTTGACATTGTTATAAGTTTATACTCATAAACTTAGACTTAGTTGAAAATATTTACTCCAAAGATAAAAATGATTTAAAGAAGATAAATTTTTTAAATTAAAGATACTTAAGGTATGGACATTGCAAGAGTGGAGTCAAGCAATCTATACTCAAAGACAAATTACTTATCATTGTAAGAAATTCTCTCCAAGTTATATACCATCAAACTATAGTTATCATAATTGCATTTTTGGTTGATCAATTATATTCTACTTAAGAAAATAGAACCATTCTCGATTTATTCAATTTGGATCTTTATGCCTTAATACATTTATTGGCTAGTGCCATGATTAGTGGATTTAATTTGGCCTTATCAAGAAGATTTTTCCTAAACAAGTATTAAAAGATTTTGAATTATTCAAGAAAAGTGTTATTGATAATTATATATTCAAATCATGCTTATTTACTCTTTCTTTTAAAGTTTCTTAGATTATAAGCTAGAATTATGCAATTATAAAAATCTATGTATCCCTATCCATCTATGTTGGTTAGACAAGTCAACATAAAAGAGTGGCTTCCCCGTTCTATAAATAAAGCTTATAAAGTAAAGGTTATTTAATTACAAGGAAAAGTTACACCAACATCACAAGTTGTTAATCAAATTAATTAGACTCATTTTTTAGCTTTTAAGAGTAAATTACAAGCAACCTTAGCTATTGCTTCTTTAAAAGACTCATAGAAAAAAATTAAAGAAATGTTTTTCTTAAGTCCTTGATACAAAAGCAGTAACACTTAGTTTGATCCATATCAAATTAATGAAGACTCAAACTAAAGTTTAGAATTAATGGTTTACTTATATAACTAGCTTTAAATAATGGAGTTGTATGTCAAACATTTTAATAATGTATGTACGTATCAACTTTAATAATTTGTTTATTATATGTCTATAATAATGTAATTTTATATCTTATCACTGATGTTATCCATAATCTTCATATTATAAAATTTGAAGGCATTAAGTTTATAAATAAAATTTAAAAGAAATGTTATAACAAAATGGTTTTTGAGCTAAAATCTTCCTAAAAACTCTTTATATAATTTTAATACCTTTTTTAGAGTGTCGGGTAAGTTTCTATACACATGTCATTGTAATATCTTTTGTTCTAGTTAATAAGAAGAAAATTATGTCTAAATTAACTATGACTCTAAAAGAAAAGGTATTCTCTAATTCTTCTAACTTTATTAAAATGAGGTGTATTCTATAACAAACTTTAATAGACAAACAAATTAAATAGCTAAGATTGAGTAAGAGTTGTTAAATCGGAATATTACTATAAAATCTAAAAAGAACATATTTATGAAATAAGAGCATATAATATAAATCATACAAGTAGTAAGGAATTTTTGTGTATTGGCTTCATATAGGTAATAATGAAACCTCAAAAAGAAAGACAAAATTTTGAATTTGAATCACCAAAAGTAATTCTATGTATTCTTTCTTTTATTACCCTTTCCTTTGTCTCTGCCTTTACTTTTTTAGATGTCTTATCTTCTTTATTGCTTTAACTTACCCATCACCTAAAAGAAGTGAGACTTATAGATCTAATAATCTTTTACGTGTTATATTTGAATAAAACTTAGCAAATGGACTAGTATATTATAATTGTTACCCAAATTATTTAACATTCCTATTTGATTATAATATAAATAAATCTTTAATCTTTAATTTGTTTATTCCAAAAAAATAAGTTATTATGATCTAAAAATATGATCTTAATATGCAAAATATATTATCAGATATTATTATCAATCTTGACACCAAAAACTTTAAATAAATCCTCAAAAGGATAAACTTTATTAATAGAAATAAATTTATATAAATTGTTTCCAGAAACACCCAAGTTACTTAAATAGTCTTAAGTCACATTCTTAAACAAAATAAAATTAGAAAATATATAAATTTCAAAGGCTATCACTCTTAGAATTAAACTTGCATAAATTATTTAAGATAATAAAGGAAATGTAGTAATAATATTTCCTTCCATAAGGTCTAATTATGTAATGATATCATCATTTGAGTCCAAAAAATTCACTAGTAATATATCATTAATCTCTAAATTAACACCTTTTAGGGAGTAAATTTCCATAAATCTATACCTTAACCTCATTATCGAGAGCACCTGGTGGTGTAATTTACACCTCATTAAAATTACCTCACTAACTATGTTTTCAACTCAAAATGAAATGTGATTTTCAAATCAACTTAATATGATTATGAAAGCAAATTTATATGTATAAATATATATTGTTGAAATTGAGAGAAAACTCAATTGTTCTTCTTTTGCTAAGTTGTTAATTTTATTTATGTGGTGACGCTTTCTTAATTTTAAAAATTTTCTTAGTAGATTGCTACAATTTTTAGTATTTGATATCAAATTAATAGTTGTTTTGTAATTTTTTTTAGTATTTGAATAAAATAAAGATTAACATATATATATATAATCCACTTTTTCACATTATAAAATCAATCATATTTTGACTAAAATTAATATTCTTTTACTTTATCTCAATTATATTTCTCAATTTTGGATATTAATTTTTTTTAAAATTAGTATATATAATTAATTATAATAATATTATTAATTAAAATTTTAAATATAAATTTAGTTATGATTCATAATTTTTTTTGATATAATTTAGTTATAATTATATATTGCATTCTGGTTTTTCATAATTATATAAAAATTTTTTAATAATTAAAAAAATAAATATTATTTTATATAAAATAAATAATTAATTATTTAAAATATAATAATATTTTAATAATATTTAATTATTATCTATTAATTTATTAATAATAATTTGTATTATAATTTTGATATAAAAATAAAAAATTATATAAAATAATATTTTTATTAATTTAATAAATTAATCATAAATTTAGTTAATTAAATTAAAATTTTGATTTGGCTGGATTAAGCATTGACCTTGTATTTTTTTTTTTTTTTTAAATTTTTTGACATACCCTCGCAAGCGTGCGTGCCTTCTGAATAGCATGTTTAAAAAGTTAGCTAAGGTAAGAAAATAATTAAATGAAATTAAGGATAAATAACTAAAAAAAAAAATCAGCCGGATAAAGGTGGAAGAGTCAAATTAGCGCGGAAAATGAATGAAGAGAATCTACGCGAATGCGCATAAAGGAAACCTAGCTACAATCGCAGCACCCACTTCCCTCACATTACTGGCGGCGGCGGGGGCGAGGGCTTGCGTCAATATCTTCAGTTCCAACTTCAAGTTTGCGCACCGGTCGTTGCGGCCGTCGTGTTGGTGCGTTGCAGCAACCATGGCAGGCGTCGATGAGGTGGAGTGGCCGGCCAAGCGAGTGAGGGACACCTTCATTAAGTTCTTTGAGGACAAGAATCACGTCAATTGGACATCAAGCCCCGTAGTTCCTCTCAACGACCCAACTCTTCTCTTTGCAAATGCAGGTATTCTTTTTCTATTTTTTCGTTGTTTTGTGTGGTTCACGAGAATATTTCTAGTCAATTCCATTCTGCGCTTCTTTCTCTTTGTTTTTTTTTTTTTTTTTGGTTCCCCAAATATTTTTTTCTATGGCTAGTGTTGGGGAAGAGGTTAGGACCTGTGAATGAACACTTTCAAAGTGTATGTCTACTTTATTTTATATATTTATTTATTTTCATTTTCTTTTCCTCTGAATATTTTGTTCTGGTTCATAAGAGATTGCGTTTTGTGGAATTTAAAGTTTCTTTCCACGACTTTTGCTTAGGGTACATGATATCTAGCAATATGCTTTTTAAGAGTGGATATGAATATTTGATGTTTTGGTTCATATGTATCTTTGATGTTTTCCCTTTTCGATTAATTTTAGGTATGAACCAGTTCAAGCCTATATTTTTGGGAAATGTTGACCCCAATACACAGTTGAGCAAGCTAACTCGTGCATGCAACACCCAGAAGTGCATTCGTGCTGGTGGGAAGCATAATGACCTTGACGATGTGGGGAAGGATACCTACCATCATACCTTCTTTGAAATGTTGGGAAATTGGTCATTTGGTGATTATTTTAAGAAAGAGGCAATTGAATGGGCCTGGGAGCTCCTTACTAAGGTCTGTCCTTGTGTTCACTTTGTGTGCTGGGCACTTTTTATGTCTCCTAGTGCTTTAATGCATTTTTAAATCTGTATCTGCTCTTGTGGTCTGTTTGCTTATTTTTTGCTTCTATTAATTGTTGAAATCATGTCGAGCCTAACTGCTACTGTGTGCCAAAATCATTTTCCCCTGCCCATTTTTCTTCCCTTTTTTTATTTTTTTCTAATTTTTATATTATTATCAATCTGCAGGCCTATAAATTACTTTCTGATAGAGTCTGTCCACACTTATTTCTTTTTCCCATTTCCTTTTTTTATTTTTGGAAAAAAAAAAAATCTATATTGTTGTGTGACCTGCAGGTGTATAACTTACCTTCTGATCGGTTCTATGCAACTTATTTTGGTGGTGATGAGGCAGCTGGTCTTGCTCCTGACACTGAAGCAAGACAAGAATGGCTCAAATATTTGCCATCTGAACGGGTGCTGCCGTTTGGTTGTAAGGTGTGCCTTGCTTTGCTTTCTATTTTTCATGTCTTGAGAAAATATTCATCATTGTACTTCATAGTTTTTCTTTTATAATATGGTGTGAAGTTTATCTCAAGTCACTGTAATTGTTGCATTTGGTCAGTATATTGGATTGCTATTGGAGTCTAGGTGGATAATGGTCACATTAACATTTTGATGGTGGTAGAAGCAAATTATGGAGAAGAATTCTAGTCAAAACTGGATTTTCTGCTACCCTGTTATTGATAGATCACATTAATATTTCATTCATGTAAATTTGTTGCAAGGATTCTTTCATCTACAAAACGTTTTCATGACCTGTAATGCATGGTGGTTGCCTCTTTTCAGCACTGGTGCAGCAATAAGATGATCTCAATTGTAGGAATATAGTGCTCTGCACATGCTTTTTTTTTTTTTTAAGATTTGTTTTTTGAGTAATTCATTGTACTCTGGTTGTTACATATGATTTGAATATTTGGTTAATTTTTTATGCTGCTGTTGCAATATGATCTATTTTATTTTTCTATGTTGAGATTGAAAATTTCATTTCCTATTCACTTTGTTTTTCTCTTATAATTTTCATTGTATAGGACAATTTTTGGGAGATGGGTGATACTGGTCCTTGTGGCCCTTGTACAGAAATTCACTATGACAGAAAGGGGGGTCGAGATGCTGCAAATTTGGTTAATAAGGATGATCCTACTGTCCTTGAGATATGGAACCTTGTGTTTATTCAGGTATAATACCTCAATTTCTCCTATCTCACTGCTTGTCTGCCTACTAAATTGTAGCTGTGCATGGGGTATGCTGTAATTTACTAATTTACTCTTATAAGACTTGGTATGTACCATAATTAGTTTGTCGCATGTCTAAGTCAACACAGTGAGATTTGAGTGGATTAGCTTTCTTTTCACAAGGTCGTCTTCCTATATTTCTGATATTGTACAATTCTAACAGTTCAATAGGGAAGTTGATGGCTCCTTGAAACCTCTGCCTGCTAAGCATGTTGACACTGGGATGGGATTTGAAAGATTGACTTCTGTACTTCAGAATAAGATGAGCAATTATGATACAGATGTGTTTTTTCCCATCTTTGATGCCATCCAACAGGTTAGACTATAATTTCTGTTGTTTGCTGCATTTTATTCTCTCTTCCTTTATTTTTTTTTTTGTTGCAGTCAGGTGCATGATCAATGAGGTGAAGGTATCAGTATTTTTAACACATCTCAGACAAAATAATTAGCCTTTTGCCATGCAATAACTCTTAGACTTGAAAATTCAGCTTGGAATTAGTTGAAACAATGTGGAATATTAGGTAAGCTGTAGCATTTTGGATTTGTTAATAGTTATATGTTTTAATGAAAATGTATAGTATAGAGAATTTAAAAGTAGTTAAAGGTTTTGTTTTGTTGTGAATAATTCTAAATTCTAGTTAAAGGCTTTTTTGGCACTTCAGATGTAATGGCATTGCCTTCTTGCTAGAATTCTGTATTAGTGGTTTCACTATTTTGTTTCATATTAGAACTATCTATCCATTTTGCCAGTGATATTTTCTCCAAGAAATGAGAGTTTTCATGTTATACTATAGGATTAATTATGTAATACAATTATAAAAAAGATTTGTTATCATCATCTTTAGGGCTCTCAGAGTTCTGACTTTTACTTTTGAGATGTACAGTGTATCTTGATTTGTCTGTGTCTAGATGTTAGATAAGATTCCTATCATGCTTTAAAAGGTTTCTGAAATGAACCAGATTATCTTTAAGTTCATCTTATTGCTTTGCAATTGATTTGATGAAAGGCTTTCTACATGATGGAATGTCTTGTCTACAAAGATTTTCTGGCATGAACATCAAGGGTTTTATGGTTGTATGATTTGCCATTCCAGTTTCCATCTCAAGATAACTGTATAGGGATCTGTTGCAGATTTTTTCCTTGTGTTGCTTTTCATCCTATCCATTAAGCATTTAAATGTCTGAATTGATTTGTATTGTCACTTTTTTTTTTTTTGAATATTTTTAATTATTTTTTTTTTAACCTGTGGAGAAAAAGCAAATTAGTTGATGGAATGCTACTTACTGTCTATTTAAAATTATAGGCAACAGGTGCACGGCCTTATTCTGGAAAAGTTGGAGAGGATGACAAAGATAGAGTTGACATGGCTTACAGGGTTGTTGCTGACCATATTAGAACACTTTCTTTTGCCATCGCCGATGGCTCATGTCCAGGTATGTCTTTGAGATAAGGCTTTGATCCAGCAATTTCTATCTTATAATTAAGCAAGTGTGTGCATATGCATACTTCATTAGCGTGTGCACATGTTTAGAGAGATTGCTTAAATGATTATTGTTACTGTATAGGCAATGATGGCCGCGAGTATGTTCTTAGGCGTATTCTTCGTCGAGCGGTTCGTTATGGCAGCGAGGTTCTTAAAGCTCAAGAAGGATTTTTTAATGGGTATGAATGAGATTATGATTTCATTGTTGTGATTTATTTTATTTTACCATGAAGAAGGATTTCTTTGTCAAGAAGGATTTGTTGCGATTTATCTACTGATGCCATTGTGATCATCCAAAACTTAGCATCCATGCAAAAATCTATATTCTGTGACGTTCACCAGAAATTATTTGCAATAATTGCAGGCTTGTTGGTATTGTTGTAAAAGTTATGGGTGATGTTTTCCCAGAGCTTAAACGAAATGAAGAACATATTAGAGAAACAATTGCTTCAGAAGAAGCAAGTTTTGGCAAAACTTTGCTTAAGGTTAGCATTTGAGATGTTTGCAGATAATCTTATTGAGAAAATTACAAAGTTATTGTCTGGCACTTTGTGTTGCATTTGTGATTTTTCAAGTATACATATTTCCTGCCTATAGGTTCTAGCTTTTTTCTTTTGAAAAAATTAGTAATTTTGATTTGTGATTTTCTTTTATCCATGTTTTATTCAACAAACTTAATTGGAAAAGCTGTGCTGGATTACTTTTTCATGCGTTGCTCTTGTTCAATTCTTTCACCTAGTTTTTTAAAATAGTGCAGTTATGCCAGATGGGCCTCTTGGAGCCTTAAATCTGGAAAATCTCAGTGACATCTTATGTGAGATGTCTATCAGCAAATTGACTATTAACATCTTTCAGGGCATTGAGAAATTTAAGAAAGCTGCTCAGGAGATGAAGGGAAAGGTTTTGAGTGGGCAGGTAAGTGCATTCCTAAATGTATATACTTTATCGAGGAGAATATTTGTCATCTATGATATATTGATTGACTTGATAAATTTCTTCTGTTTTAATGCATTGGTAAGGTAGACAAAATTTATTTTATTTTTTCTTACTTTTTCCATCTCCAAATGCATCAATCTCTTGATTGCAGGATGCATTTGTCTTGTGGGATACATATGGCTTTCCATTAGATCTGACTCAGGTGAGGAGTTTGTTACTTTGATTTGCTCTTTTCTTCTACATATTCTCTATGTACTTGCTCATCATAATTATTGCGGGCAAACAGTTGATGGCAGAAGAAAGAGGATTACAAGTTGATGTTGAGGGTTTCAATAATGCCATGGATGAGGCAAGGGAAAGATCAAGAAGTGCCCAAAATAAGGTATTGACATTTGGCCTTTTCCATTTTTCAAAAATGATTGTTATCACTATGCAACTTTCATGATCACATGTTAATAGGTAAGGTGTGGGGGAGAGGGAGGGAATGAGGGAAATATATATCAAAAGGGAGGGTTGGGGGGAGGTGTATTATGGGAAAATATTGAAAGTAAATTCCAAGGGTTGAAACATATATTTATCAGGGAGTAGAACTGCGTGGACCTGGTATCCTTTTTCAGCTAATAAACATTTTTGGCAGCGAGCTGGTGGGGCAATTGTGATGGATGCTGATGCGACATCTGCATTGCACAATAATGGAGTTTCTGCTACAGATGATTCCTTCAAATATACATGGTTCCAGGTTTGTTCCTGATTCTAATGTGTTACTGTTGAGTAAATTTGTTTTTATACATTTTTAAATTTCAAGTCACTGAATTGGTTAGGTAATCGCATCATGTCTAAAGCTTGAAAAGATGAATGTGTACTAATGGCCTTGGTTTCTGTGTTCCCTAGAGATGCTAGGATCCCTGTTATGGGTGGTAAATAGTTTTTGCTGCCTTATGCTGAATAGATTACAGGGTGGGATTCCTTATGCTAATTTTATAGATATGTGCAGGATAGCATTTTAAATTTCCTTTTCCTTTTGCCTCTTTTATTTTTACCCCTCCTGACATTAAATGGTAACTGGAATGGCTTTTTTTTTTGTGCCCTTTGTTTTGCCCAGCTCATGGCGCTCATTAGTACTTCACACTAGGGATTACATGATAGAACTATCTATAGTGATCTTGAAAATTAAATTGAAGTTTCTCACCTAAATTCTTGTGCAATCACATCTCTGTGTTACAAAACTGGCTGGCCATGTGTCTGTGAAATCATCTACCTATGTTAATGTAAACTTTCTCCTCTATCCTTCACTGCCTTCCTTGATTATAACCCTAAATATATGTAGAAATTTGTCAAGAAATTGTGACAAATCTATTTGATGATGTTGGAATGTCAGTATACCATCAGAATAGTGCAGAGGTTAAACTATTGAAACTAAAACCTAATAAATTATTTTATTCTATGAACCCTTGTATTATTTTGGGAATATCTTAAGCTCTTGATTTGGTAATTATCTTTTTCTTTCTTTTCCATGTATGATGGGGTAATACATCAATTCAAATCAGAGTATAATTAACTTCAGAATCCTTTTTTTTTTTTGTATGATATGCATGCTATACGTGCTTGTTGCAGTTCTTTCCCCTGCCCACATCCCCATTGTTTAATATATATATTTTTTTATTATTCCACTGAAATTTTTCTTGGCTGCTGTTTTAGGATCATGAGAGTGTGATAAAAGCTATATACACGGGTTCAGAGTTCTTGGAAAGTGCTCCTGCTAACAATGAAGTTGGTTTTGTTTTGGAGTCTACAAGCTTCTATGCTGAGCAAGGTGGTCAGGTAATGACATTAGAATTGGTTAGTCTAGTAGCTTGATATGTCTTCCAACATGATCTGAGGGATGTGTGATGGATTTGTGTTTGGCACTTGTGTAAAAGTGAGTTGGAGTTGTTGATTTGCAATGTGACTTGTTGGTCCTAGTTTTTTGGTTGTAGATTTTTGATACTGGGCTGCTCGAGGGTTCTTTTGGTTCATTTCAAGTTTGTAACGTCCAAATTTTTGGAGGATTCATTCTTCATATTGGCTATCTCTGTGGAAGTACTGGAAGATTTTCTGTGGGGGATAAAGTGATCTGTAAGGTATGGGAATTTACTCTGGACCTGCTTCAATGACATGTGATTTTTTTGTTGACCTACTTTTCTTTTTATCACATTTCATTGTTTCTAATGATCAACCCAGGTTGACTACAACAGACGTAAGCTTATTGCACCAAATCATACCTGTACACATATGCTGAATTTTGCTCTGAGGGTATATACTGTGCAATTTTCTAACGAATTTCAGTTTATTTATATTGTATGATGGAATTCAATGCATTTGCTTTTATGAATTCAGGAAGTGCTTGGTGCTCATGTTGACCAGAAGGGGTCAATTGTTCTTCCTGAAAAGCTAAGATTTGATTTTTCTCATGGTAAGTTTAATTTGTTAATCTTGGCTGAGCTTGGTTTTGCAGGATATATGGACTACATTTTGTTGAATTTGGTTAATGTCTGTTTGTGAAATTGCTTTTAAAATGCTATTGCATTTTGTATAGGCAAGCCAGTGAATCCTGATCTTTTGAGAAAAATTGAATCAATTGTGAGCGAGCAAATTAAAGATGAATTAGATGTGTTTGCAAAGGAAGCATCCCTTGTTGAAGCCATGCGCATCAATGGTTTAAGAGCTGTTTTTGGAGAAGTAAGGCCTTCCTGCCAAAACTGCATTTTTTATGACCTGGTTTGCACATGTATTGTGGTGTCAATGTCTTCTCTATTTTTGATGTAGGTATATCCTGACCCAGTGAGAGTTGTGTCAATTGGGAGAAAAGTGGAGGACCTCCTTATAGATCCAGAAAATGAAGAATGGTTATCACTTTCGGCAGAACTCTGTGGAGGTAAACTTCTTATGTGTACATGCTTTCTGTTTGTTAATTTTCCTCTTCTATCTGGATTCTCTGTTTATTTTTTGTTTTTTAACCCCTAGGTACACATATTGCAAATACAAGGGAAGCAAAGGCATTTGCTCTTTTATCTGAGGAGGGGATTGCAAAAGGAATTCGTAGAATAACTGCTGTCACAACTGATAGTGCTTTTAAGGCAATTGAATTGGCACACTTGTTTGAGCAGGAGGTTGATGAGGCATCAAAAACAGAAGGAGTCTTGCTAGAAAAGGTCAATTTGTTTGATTAATGCATTTGTCTCTTGTAAGTTGAGTTAGGAAATGCAATTTTCCCTTGAAACACATTTTAATCTCTGGTTCGTTTGGGTGAGTAAGGCAACCTATCATTTTTGCCTCTTTTGAGTATCTTTGATTTTATGCTGTGAGTTTTTCTGTCTGCTTTTGTTCTTTTACTACATTATGACTGGAATGAGAATGAATTTCAAGCTCATTGCATATAAATGTACATTTCCATTTCTATCTGCTCTCTCTCTCTCTCTCTCTCTCTTTCTCTCTCCTACCTATCATTGGCTGCAATGTAATGCCCAGTTTAAGCAGCATTGTCTACATATTCAAGTTTACTAACCTGACATCATACTGCCTGCTCAGTTTTGTATCAGTTCCTCATTTCCTTCAGAAATAATGGGGTTTCCATAAGTAATATTTTTGTTTTACTCCCACAAGAGAACTGTTCAGAAATGTAGTAGAGTATAGCTATTAGTTGTGGTCATTTTGTCTGTTTATCGTGCACTAAATACAGTAGCTGCTGTGTTTTTGCCTACTTTTTGCTAGGGAAGAAATTTGTCGGTTAAGGATACTGAAAACTGTGTGTGCCATGGAGATAACCGTTATATCTGCACTGTTAATATTTTCTCTTCATTTAGCAGAAAGTAGCATCTTTAAAAAGTCGTGTGGACTCGGCTCCTATACCTGCAGCTAAGAAAGCTGATATTAGGGCTAAGATTTCCGTGCTACAGGTACTTCTTCAAGGTCTAAACACAAGATGCCTCATGATCCCTCCACATTCATAAAAACCTTATTTCCAAGATGCATCACTTCTTTGTTTCAAAATAATTTTGAATTCCTTCATTGTCAGAATGAAGTGAGAAAAGCACAAAAGAGGATTGCTGAAGAAAATTTACAGAAAGCTGTCAAAGTTGCATCCGAGGTGGCTGAAGTTGCCACTTCTAATGGAAAGGCTTTCTGCATCTCTCGTGTTGATGTTGGCTTAGATGCAGCTGCAGTCCGGGAAGCTGTTCTGAAAGTCCTTGAGCAGAAGGTGATTAGCATTTGTTGGTCTTTTGCCCCAGTTGTCTGCTTTCTTTCTGTTCATTTTGTCCAAGTTCCTGTCCAACAGAATGAATTAATTCTATTGTTGGTTGCTGGACAGCAAATGTCAACTATGGTTTTCAGCGCTGATGAAGCAACAAACAAGGTTGTTGTCTGTGCTGGATTGCCAGAGAAGGTAGCCAAGGGAAATCAGTTGGAGGTGTCAGAGTGGTTGACTGCTGCTTTGGGCCCTCTGAAAGGGAGGTGCGGCAAAGGAAAAGGTGGTCTTGCCTCAGGCCAGGTGGGTTGTTTCACCTGATGTACCGAGCAGTTCCAATTGCTATCTTTTTCATGATAAATAACCGGATAATTCACCCTATATTTTAGTTTTTATAGATTTTGGTATAAGTAGGTGATATTTCAATTATGGAATTATCATTCTTGCAACCAAAAGGGTGCAGGCGCTAGTCTCCTACAGACTAGCAAAATCATAGCAGAGTAGTCCTTGCATGTTTGTGTTGGTTTGTCACTTCATATTTCTAGATATTCATTTTTTTCTTCCTTTTTGATGGTCTAGATGTTCCCTTATTTGTACATATAACCCCTCTCCAAACCTGAAAATGCCTTTATTTTTTTTTGGGGGTTAAAGTATTCGTTTCAAATTCAAACTTTTTAATTGATTTTTTTGTCTCTGGTGTAATCAGGGGACGGACGCATTACACATGGACGAGGCCATGGCTTTGGCGTCCAAATTTGCGCAAATGAAGTTATGATGGTTAGAGGGATCTCTCATCATATTTGATGTGGCATTCCCGGTATATGAACCTATTCGATTACTATTGTTGATGCACACACGAGAATAATGAATGACGGTGGTTTATTGATACGTGCTACAAGCAGCTAGCTGACTAAAAGGCGATGATCATATTGTTCTCATTGCTACAAGCCTTACACACCATAATACCAAATTCATCCAAATGTTGCGATTTTGAAGTTTATTCTGTGTTTCCCAGATTTTAAGTTCTAATGTTACCGTGTGCGTGTGCGGGTGTGCCAGGGATGGAGACTTTGACCCAATCTCATTAGTTGGGGGGACTGCAACTGATCGTGTTTCGGCATTTAAATTGCAAGAAAACACACCCATGTCAAAATTTGCATTATTTCACTTCACTTCAAAATGTTGCAGCTTCACGTCATGGTGTGAGATAAGCTTATTTGATGGGAAAGCAAAAAAAAAAAAAAAAAAAAAAAAAAAAAAAAGGGTAAAAATACTAATTTTATTTATGAAGTTAAGTGAGATTTATTAACGTAATAATTTTCTTTCATATTATCAACAAGTTATTAGATTTATTGATGTAATATAAATTTGAATGTTTTTTAAAAAAAATGATAAAATAAAAAATTAAATATTATAAAAGATAAAAAAAATGATTATAGTATTTAAAAAAATTTGTTTTTTATAATTTTAAAAATATTTTTAAAAAGCTTAAAATTTATATCATATTAATAAATTTAATAATGTGACTAAATATGAAGATGCATTTGTTACATAATGTATAAATGATAATTATGTAATTATATTTAATAAAAAAAATTTAATATAAATTAAATTTAATTAATAAAATTAATATAATAATTAAATTTAAAAAATATATAAATAGTTGTAATTACAAAATTTTTCTAATGTAACGAGCCAAATTAGTCTTTTTGTTAAAAAAAAAATGATGGCATCAAATTAATTCCCCATGAAAATTGGTTTGCGTTAGATATGTAGTAATCTAGATTATATTGGAAATCTTATTTCTGTGTTTATTTTTATCGTGTGAACTAGTCAATAGTTAAGTAAAAAGTCGTCCTCTGAATTTCTTTTTTTTTTGGGTGCATTTCGAGTTTCTACAAATAGCTGAGGTTTTGTAATGGTTGGAGGAGTTGAGTATTAATTAATAAAGGATTGTCTCTCCTGACCTCTTCATCTCTCGTTTTAATTCTACGTTTCAGTTCTCTCTCTTTTTACCCCTGATTCTGCTCTATTTCTTCAAAACTCTGCCTGCCCCTTTTCCTCTGACTTTCTGCCGCGCCTATTCTACTGTTCTATATCTGCCCTATTCTACCCATTTTTCTCATTTTATCTTCGGTAAGGCATCCATCCATAGCTGTCCTACATCGATGGTCGTAGCGACATTTTAGTCTACAATTTTAAGTAAATTTTGTCCCCTGCCCTTTATGCCTGGACAAAAATAGGTAGAAAGTTTCATTTATATTCTTACATTGCCAATGTATATCTTGATCCACACTATACACCTATACTTACCTTACTTTGCAAAATACTTTTATATTTAATAAACTTATATAATTTTCTAAGTATAAATCATATTCATTTATAACTTTATATGTGTTACTATTTATGGATACAATATATATTGAATGTGTTAATATTATACAATTTTAGCTTTTCTTTCTCATTAGTCGAGGGCTTGTTGGGGTTTTCTGTTTTGTTAATTTTTTAAAAAACTTTTTTTGATTATTGCTTTTATTTTTTTATTTTTGTTACAGTAAAAATTTAACAATATAATTGAATAGACCCAAAATATTTAAAAGACATTAATATTTGAATTATGAAATTTTAAGGGCATTGTTGTTAATCAAAATAATAAATTCAAGATTCCAATTTTTTTGTAATTTTTCATTTAATTTCATGTATTAAGATTCAATCTAAATATTGTAGTTTCTCACATTGTGATATTTATTTTCCATAATATTACACAAGGATGAGACCCTAATATTAACTTAATATTATCATTCCCACTCTGAAGTCTCAAAGGAATTTATTATATTATGTTTTAAATACTTCTTTCTTGTCATATAATCTATAGGGTCGATCCAGCAACACCACTGATTGCTTGGTTTGAACATCTTTTAGATATTTTTTACAGAGCTAAATTTTATTACTTTCAGTTTGAACAAGAAAAAAAAAAAAAAGAAAAAGTCAACAAAAAAAGGAAATAAAATTATCATCATTTTCTTAAGATTTGAGGTCTTGGGCTTGTTTAAAGAAAAATAAAAAAGAAAGTGTCCATCATGATCATTTTTATTTTGTTTAGTAATAAAAAAAAGTTAAAAAAAGGAAAAAAAAATAGCTACTATTTTAGAAGAGCTGATTTAGAATGTTAGGTGTAGACTATAAAGTCTATTTGCTTACACGAGGACAATTTCTCTTCGCAATGAAGTTGAAGATTACCCATTATGAATAAAACAGTTACATATGAAGTTAGTTGCTTTGAATCCATTAATAAAAGTATTTACTGAGCATTAATTTCTTTTTGACATTATGATGCCAAAGTAAGAGTTACAGCTTTGTGCCTTAATGAGAATAACTACTTCAAATTTCATTTCTTATGATAATGTGATTAAATATATTTTTTAGCTAATTATATCATTGTTTGAGGAATTGCTTGGCAACACTAGTAATCCATATAATAAGTAGATATTAATTCTTAAAACTTTTGTAAAGGTGTAGTTTTATTATAGGTGTTAGATCTCAAATATGATAAATTAATTGTTGATATATTTTACCATTTCCTCAATGATGTAAGAGGAAGAATACTTAAAAGTTATGTTTTTAAAATTAATTCTTATTTGACACATGGTGTAAATTACTTTGACATATTTAGGTTGAGATATGTTTGGTATTAAAGAACATTTTAATGTTCAAACTATTGAAAATAAGGTTGAATAGAACATGCTAATAGGCCTTGACACACCCAAATGAGTAAACTAGAATAAAAAAATTGACAATATCAACAACATGCTTGCGAAGTTGATGAATTGTTTAGGCATAATACTAGAAGAGCATCAATCTATTCCATATAATGCATCCTCCTTGTCTGCTAATGAATTTGTCAATATTTGTTGTATCTTTATTTTATTCGTCTTAATTAAGGAGAGTTTTGCATTCACACTCTTAATTTAATACATGTAAGAATTATTTATAAATTAAATTTAGATTACGAGTTATGAATTTAAATGTAGAAAAAATAAAAAAATAAAAAAGAAAATAATAATAATAATAATAATAATAAATTAATTATATTACTAAAAATTAATTTATAAAATTTATCACATATACCTATCACAAATTAAAAGTTGGCAACTTTTAAAGTTCTCAAACAAAACCCAAAATTAAAAATTATTTATAGACATAAGTTGTATCATTGAACCACAATGAGGGATCCTCCCTTTCTCAAAGACCTTAAATCAAGTATTTAAGTGTAACAATAGCAGTTTATTAGCTCGTTACAAGGTTTAACAACTCGATTTAAGTGTAAATCATGAAGGTTAAAAGCCAACACAACATTATAAAAAAAAAAAAAAGATAATCTTAACCATCTAAAGAAAACAATCTTAACTATTCATAAAAAAGCAAGTTAATTTACACCATTTTATAAAAGTAATCAGATATCAACGATTAACGTCAGATTAATTTTTTTATAAAAACGTATCTCATTAGTAAGACAAAGGGGCAAAAAGAAAAACCAAAAATAGTGGAGAGTCAAAAAAAGTTCCAAAAAAGGGGCAACAAATCAAGAGAGGAAATTACATAAGAAAAGTAGGTAGAGAGCCTTAACAGTGATTTTGAGAAATCAATTAATTTGACACCAAAAACTTAACCAAGTTGTATATCCAAAAACCCTTTAAAGCCACCAAAAAGGAGCAAATGCAATAATAGATTGTCATTACAAAAATTGCCTAAAGTCATGTTTGAGCTACCGCCTAAAAAGAGACATTACAATCTTTGATTAACCATAATATGAACCAAGGTACCCATAACAAAGACTATACAACTTTTTAATTTCCTTTTCCTTTTATTCTTTTTATTTTATGATAGTTTTCTAGGACATTCATTGCATAGATGAGCCATAATAAACTTGTACTCATGATCAAGGTAATTATTAATGACTAAGTATTAAATCAAGGACATTATTCCATAAACAAAAAACTCAAATGCTTAATGAATTAATTTGGTTTGTTAAAATCAAATAAACATAACCTATAAAGATAATTTGATTCACAACACATGCCGACACTTCCAACTTTCACAAAATCATTAAAGAAACACTTATCTAACTAATATCATCATTTATTTAGCTTGATGCACCCTTTACTAGTGATAAAAGTGAGAATTAATGGAGACAATTATTTTTATTTTTATTCAAATGTATATATACTATAAAAAAAGGAAAAAAAATCAAAATAAATAGAAAAATATTAAAGGAGGTAAAAAAAGTTAAGATAAAAAGAATTGAAAAATTGTCACTACCAATATTGGTTATGCAATGTTTTACAAACATTTTATTAAGGATTTTTCTATAATTACCAAACATCTTTATAATTTATTAAATAAAAATGTTGCTTTTGGTTTTTATGATGATTGCTTAAACGCTTTTAATAAGTTGAAAAAAAAATTGGTTTCAACACCAAGTTTAGTAGCAACATATTGAAATTTACTCTTTGAGTTAATATGTGATGTCATTAACTTTTCCTTAGGCATTGTTCTTGGCTAAAGAAGAGAAAAAAAGCTGCATTTTATATATTATGCTAGTCATATTTTAGATGATGCATAGTTGAATTATGTAACTTTTGAGAAAGAATTACTTCTTATGGTATTGGCTTTTGAAAAGTTTTAATTTTTTTTTGTAGGCTCTAAAGCAATCATTTATACTAACTATATAATAATTAAGTACTTATTGGAAAATAAAGACATAAAGCCACGACTAAGGTGGTGGGTGTTGCTACTTTTAAAGTTTTGTCATGAAACTTGAGATAATAAGGGTTCAAAGAATGTGGCTGCAACTTATTTGTCTAGATTGGAGGGACAATCATTAGTAGTAAAGATACCCATTAATGAGACCTTTCTAAACAAGCGGTTGGTAGCTATATCATTTGTTTTGTGGCATGCAAATTTGGTGAATTGCTTGGTGAATGGTATAGTTCCACTTGTTTTGAACTATCATCAAATGAAAAAGTTTTTAAGCAACATGAAGCACTACTTCTAAGAGGAACTTGCAAAATATTATGAAAGAAAAGATAGTTTTTTCTTATTCATCTAAATCGAGAAGTTATAGTATATATATATATATATATATATATCTTTCAAAGAGACTTAATTACTTAAAAAGTATTTGTTGTATTAAAAAAAAAAATAAAATCCCCAATTAACCTCCCTAATTAATGTAACATATACAAATTTTTATATGTAAATTATAAATTACTCTATTTTAAATTATTTTTTTTCAACACTCGCTCTCAAATTAGCTTGTAAATGTCTTCCATAGCCAACTTACTTACAAAAGAATCAAACTAATTTTTAGGCAATCTTTTAGTAAGAATATCAGTAACTTATTGATTTGTAGGTATGTAACAAACACATATTAAATCATCCTCAAGTTTTTCTTTGATAAAATATTTATCCACTTTGATATGCTTCATCTTATCATGAAGGACTAGATTATGAGCAATTGAAATTACAGTTTTATAATCACAATACACTCTCATAATAAGTAAAATTAAGAGTTGCAAATCTTGTAGTAATCTTATAATCCATATGATCTCAAAAATGTCATGTGTAAGAAATCTAAGTTCTACTTTAATATTATTTCATGCTACAATACTTTGCTTTTTACTTTGCCAAGTGACTAAATTTCTACTAATAAAAATGCAATAACTAGATGTTGACCACCGATCAGTAGTGCTTTTTGCCCAATTGACATTAGTGTAAACTTTTATTTGAACATTACCACTCTTTTTAAACATTAATTCTTTCTTTGGTGCCCCTTTAAAATACTTTAATATTTTGTATGTAACATCAAAATGTTCTTTTCTTAGGGCATGCGTAAATTGACTTACTACTCTTATAGCAAATGCAATATCAAGTTGAGTGTATGATAAATAAATAAATTTACCTACCACATATTGAAATTTTTCTCCAATCACATTTTCAATAGTAGCTGAATTTAACTTCAAATTAACTTTAATTGGAGTCTTTACCACTTTACATCGCATAAGTTCAATTTCATTAAATAAATCAAGAATATATTTTTTTTTTGATTTACAAATATACTTTCTCTTCATCTTGCAAGTTCCATGCCTAGAAAGTATTGCAATACTCTTAAATTTTTAATTTTAAATTCCTCAATGAATCTTTCCTTTAAAATTGATAATTCATCAAGATCATCACCAATCAAAGTCATAATATTAAGATATACAATTAAAATTGCAATTTTGTCTTTATTAAAGTGTTTATAGAATATAATATGAATAACTTGACTTTGAAGGTATCCATAGCCTTTTATTACCTTTTTGTAACATTCAAACTAGGCTTTAGGAGATTGTTTAAGACTATACAAAGATTTCTTAAACTTGCACACTTGGTTTTGGCCAATAATACTTTTAAACTCTAGAGGAGGACACATAAAGACCTCTTATTCTATGTCACCATTCAAAAAAGTATTCTTCACATTTAGTTGTTGTAGAGGCCAATTAAAATTAATTGCAATAAATAATAACATACAAATGGAATTGATTTTTTCTACTAAGGAAAAAGTTTCTTGGTAATTAATGCCATGAGTTTGAGTAAACCTCCTATCAACAAGTTTTGCTTTTTATCTTTCCATACTTACATCTACTTTGCATTCTATATTAAACACTCATTTACACTCCACTATTTTTTGATCTTTTGGTAATTCCACAATTTCCTAACTTCTATTGAGATAATAACACATGAATGGAATTAAATTTTGCTTTTAAGGAAAAAGTTTATCAATAATCAATACCATGAGTTTGAGTAAACCACTTAGCAACAAGTATTATTTTATATCTTTCCACACTTCCATCTACTTTGCATTTTACATTAAACACTCATATATACTCCATTATTTTTTAATCTTTTGGCAAATCCATAATTTCCCAAGTCATATTTTATTTTAGTCTATTAATCTTCTCCCTAAATGCTAATCTCCATTTTGGATCATCAAGTGCTTCCTAGATGCTTCTTAGGATAAATAAATTAGAAATTTTTGATGTAAATATTTTATGTTTGTAAGAGAGCCTATTATATGACAGATATTTTGTAATGGGATTATTAGTACAAAAACAAGTTTTTTTTCCTAATGATTATAGGTATATCTAAATTGTTATATTTTAATTCAAGAGAATTATTATGAATAGAAGCAAATAAAAGCTCAAGAGAATCAACACCACTTAAATTTAGAGTTTTAAATTGGTTAGGTGGAGCTTTGAGTATAAATGATTTTGTACCCTTTTTATGACTTTTCTTCCCTATATAAATAATAATTTTAGGTTTAGAATTATATGGTAGTGTTTCTTCCCATATCAAAGTTTTTTTCATACTTAACACAATAGAATGTAAATGTAAGACTTTAAGTAATATATATTGAATATCTTAATTTTTTTCCCTTAAAAAAATTATTTTGAAAATACAATTGAATTTCAAAAAGCATAACTTTCATAATAATAACAATTTTGTGAGTAAAATGATTAAAACATTTATATCATTTCTTGTTTGTTGTATAACTAACAAAAACATATTTTTCATCTTTAGGATCAAGCTTGGATCAATCCTTATGAAGAATAAAAACACAAGTTTTGTAGCCAAAAACTTTAAGAGATAAAGTTGAAATATTCTAAATATCAAGAAAATAATGTTTACAACATTCTAAGGATGTGACGTAATTCAAAGCATGAGTAGACATCCTATTAATTAGATATGTTATAATTAAAATAAATTCACCTCAAAGATATTTATGAGTATGCATAATAAACATTAAGGCATGGACAACTTCTAGTAAATATTTATTTTTTCTTTTAGTAATGCCATTTTGTTGTGGTGTATCAAGATAAGTAGATTGATGTTGAATACCTTTATTTCTCAAGAAGCTACTAAGAGAATCATTAACATATTTAGTATCATTATCAGTGTGAAAAACTCCAATTTGTGTATGAAATTGTGTTTCAATCATATTGTAAAACCTTTTGAATAAAGTTTAAACTTCAAATTTTTCATTTATTAGATATACCTAATATAATCAAATATGATTATTAATAACAATCACAAATCATTTTTGTCTTGAAAAAGTTTGAAATCTTGAAAGTCCTTAAATACCACTATATATTAGGTAAAAATGTTGAAAGTGTTGATATGATTTGGAAAAATAAGTAATTTTATAACTTTTTTAATAAAATGTAATGCTTACACTAAAAATGAGAATGAGTACTTCCACTAAACAAAGTGTGAAATAATTTCTTATGATTAAAAAAAAAATTAAGGTGTCTTAACTTATAGTATTAAAGTATTATTTTGACCTTAATAGAGGTAAAACTAATATCACTTAATTCTTAAGGTAATTTATACTTGGAATCATTATCTTCAAAGTAGTAGAGACCATTTATCATTTTAATACTACTAATCTTTCTCCCTAAATTTAGGTCTTAGAAAATATAATGAGATTTATAGAAGGTAACACAACTATTAGAATCTTTGAATAATTTACTAATAGATAAAAGATTACAAACAAGTTGAGGTATATAAAGAATCAATTTAAGAAATAAGGTTTTTGATACTTTGACTACTAAACATTTTCTTACTATAGAATAATATGATTCATCTACTATATGAATTTTCTCTTGTCTAAAATAAGAATTATATGTGTGAAATAAATTGGAAAAACTGGTCATATGGTTAAATGCTCCTGAATCTATTATTTAAGGAGCTGATTGTGAAACAAAATATCAATGTAAAGGCATTTAGTTCATTATCTTTTAGTGTAAGAGAAGCATTAGTAGTACTTGATAATCCAATGTTAAATTTTAGCATATTGAGAATATGATCCGCTTACTAATAATTAAATGAGACAACTTTAACCTTATGTGCAATAAGGACATTCATACAATTAGTTTACTTATTAAACTTCCCCTTATGCTTACCTTTCCAATCAGTAAGTTTTCCATGAAAATTCCGGCAAGTTTCACGAATGTGTCTCAATTTATTACAATGATCACATCATACCTAAGGCTTCTCATCAATTTTGCGTGGAATATGATGACTAGTATAAGTGTCATTCACAAATAAAGTAAAATTCTCAAGAAGGTTACTCGAAGTTATCTTACTAAGCATAACAAATCTATAACTTTCTTCACAATGAACTTTGGAGAAAACTTCTCCAATAGAGGAAAAAGGTTGTTTACCAATTATCTTCCCCTTAACTTCATAAAATTTAACTTTTAAATTATTAAGAAACTTAAAGATTTTTTCATTTTCAACCCTCTTTTTTGTTGTAATGAGTATCCTCAGAAGATTTTTTTTTTCATAAGTATTGAATATGTCTAAATCGTATCATAGGCATTTTGATGAATTGAAATATTTAGTAACATTATCTTAGCCTTAATGGATATCTTTAAATTTTAACATCAATTTGTAAACTTCGAATTACTTTTTTAAACCTAAATACATAAGATTGATATTGTCCTAAAGCTCTTTAGGTGTGTGATGATACAAGTAGTTAAAGTTGATGTTTTCTTCCATGGAGTTCACCAACCATGTCATTACCATAGAGTTTTTGACTTTTAATATGGGGTATGTCAAATCATTCATGGTAAGTTCTCTTTTACCTTTAGTAATGTAGCTAATTTTTCCTCTTTATCGAATAGACATGCACATAGATTGAGACTAGTGTAAGAAATTATCTTTATTTAGTTGAATAATAATTTTTTGCACTAAATTAGATTTAGAGGAAGCCAAAGCTAAGAGTGTCTACTTATTGGTTGAAATAGGTATTTTGGGTGAAGAAGGATTAATGACTATTAAGTTGGATTGGATTTCAAATATGGTGAAGTTATGGCTTATGGCTAGGTATATATTAAACAACTAAAGTTTTGAAAAGAATTTATAAGTGGCTAGGGTTTTTATTTTTACTTATAGGGATAAAGTATGTTTTAATACTATGTAGAATATTATTAAAAAAAATATTTTTTTCTTATTCATCTAAGTCTAGAAGTTATAGCATATATATATTACAAAGGGACTTATCTACTTGGGAAGTATTAACTGTGCACAAAAAAAAAGAAAGAAAAAATCCTTAGTTAAAATCCCTAGTTAGCGTAACATACATAACTTTCTATATTTGCACCACAAATTACTTTATTCTAAATTATTTCTTTTCTAATGAAGCCACTATTGTATAGATTTATACTTATAAGATGATCAAGATATGTGTACTGTATAAGGAGATTAATGATATTCTTCATCATTGTTATTCTATGGAGTGTGGCAAATATTTTGGTACTTCCAAGACAATTACAAAGGTATGGTAGTTTGGTTGTCATTAACCAACCATATACTAGGATGTTAGACATCTTATGAGCAAATGTGATAAGTATGAAAGGGTTGAAAACAAGTCTAAGAGAAATGAAATGTCATTAACTAATATCTTTGAGGTTAAATTATTTGATATGTGGGGAATAAATTTTATAGGTCCATTCCCTTCATCCTTTAACAATTAATGTATTTTAGTGGTAGTGGACTATAAGGGATTAAGGTCATTATCATCCTAACTAATGACTCTTGAGTAGTGATAAGATTTGTAAAAAGAAATGTCTTTTTGAGATTTCAAGTCCTGTGAGCCATTATTAGTGATGAGGATCTCACATCTACAATCATTTGTTTAATGTCTTATTGAGAAAGTATAAGGTTACTCACAAGGTAACATTCATCTATCATCCTTAAACAAATAGGCAAGTGAACTTAGCAAACTAGAAATTAAAGTTAATCTTGGAGAAAATTGTTGTCAAATTAAGGAAGGATTGGTTGGATAAGTTAGATGATAGATTTTAAGTGTATAGAATACCTTTTAAGACACCTTTAAGCATGTCCACATATAGACTTGTCTTTGGAAAGTTTTGTTACCTACTAGTAGAATTGGAGCATAAGGCTTATTGGGCCATTAAAAAAATTGAACATTGATTGAAAAGTTGTAACAAAAAAAGAGAATATAATAATTGAGTGTGTTGGAAGAGTTTAGTTTAAATGCTTATGAAAGTGCTTAGCTTTATAAGGAAAAAATCAATAATTCATATCATAAGCATATTTAGAAGAGAACTTTTGAGGTTGGTTAGTAAGTGCTACTCTTTAATTCACATTTTAAGTTCTTCTTAGCCAAGTTTTAGTCTAGGCGGTTTGGTCCATTCATGGTTATTCACATGGAGTTGTTGAGATGCATAATAAGGTCATTAGTACATCTAAGGTGAATGGACAACATTTAAAGCCCTATTTAGGTAGTGAGGTAGTGCTTAAAGGAGTCATGTACTCCTTATAAGATTCTAGATATGAGTAATTTTGTGGTAGTCAAGTTAATGAGTACAAACAAGCACTTCTTGGAAAGCAACCCAAGCCCTCTTTCTTTCCATTCTCATTATTAATTTTTGTTTTTTTCTTTTAAGTTTTTTTATAAATGTGATTGTACCTTAATTCTTTTGTTTAGGTTGTTCAGATTCAACAATCTTATTCTTTTTTTCTTTAACTATCAATCTTTGAACATAAATTGGGGAAGTTTTTATTAACATTATTTTGTTTTTCACATTGCAAACAATGTGTGATTCAAGTTTAGGGGAGTAATATTAGATTTTTATGTGATTCTATGTTGTTTATATGTTTGGTATGATATTTGCAATTTTTCAAAAATTTTGTATACTTGGCTAACCCTTAAACATGTTTTTGTGAAAGAAAAATAAATGTGTTATTTAATGCCATGATTTACATTCAAGTTACTTGTCATATTTAAGTGTTGCATTTTTAGTTCAAGATAAACAATATCTTATAAAGTGAGATTAAGTATACTTGGATTTTTAAGATCATTGAAATGCATGTTCCTTGTGAAAGTTGTGTGACTAGGTATAAGATTTTAAGTGTATTGCATCTCTTATGAATTTTTCCTTTGAGTTGAGCCTAAACATGGTTCAAATAAATAGATATGATCAAATAAGTTGAAATTCCTATTTACTTCATTATTGCGAGTTGCTTAGTAATTGAGAGGCTTTATCATAAAATGTTATTTTTCATGTCAAATAATGTTTTAAATTATAAGCATGCAAAAAGTATTTTAAGTGTGTAACTTGTTGAGTAACCAAGTGCATTCATCACACAATATTTGTATTCGCATTAAAAAACAAGTATAAAAACTTAAAGATAAGGTTATTTTATTTTAAAAAAAAATGATTATAATAGTGAGAAGAGGTGATTAGAGTAATAGTAGTACTTACATGAACTAATTATATTAGTTGCATGATAAATATGATTGAGTTTGGAATTATGTATGGATATGTGAGATAAAGAATGTGGTACACTTAGTTTTTCATTTTTTGCTATTGTTTTGTTATGAAATGAAAGTGTTATGATTTATGTGGTAGATTCCTTAAGTGTGACAAGTGATTTTAAATTGCTTCTTATTTTTTGCTTTGCATATGATATTTCACTTGCTTGAAGACAAACAATTATGTAAATATAGGTGTATTCGATATGTGAAATTATTTTTCACATTTTATGTCACAAATTTAGTGTTTGCCATATTTTTTATGTTAATTAATCTTTATGATTTAAGTTTTAATTGCATTATTATTTTGTTATTATATAAATTAAAGGAGCAAATTAAGAGATATTGAAATAAAATTCTCTCATAGTAGATCTGTAAGTTTAAACCTAAAAAGGAAATTAAACCTTTTACTAAATATTCTACTTCTTCTATTCTTTTAACATAAAAAAGAAAAGAGATAACTATAACATGATTAAAATAAAAATGATAAATTAATCAGTTAAGAGAATCATAACATATATTATTGTAAAAGATAAGCCTTGAATAGGAGATGCAGATGAAGAAAGCAAGGTTAGAGGAGAAAAGGTGATCATAGGCATGTTGCATTGGAATTTAGGTAGAGAAAAGAGGCACTGGAGTTCACGAAGAAACTTATATTGTGATAGAGTTTCTTATTTTATAGTTACTATAATTGTAATTGTGATAAGTTATTAAAGGCAAGGTTTTATTTACATAAAACCCTAACAGAGAACAAGTATTTTTCCTTCAATATTGCTAAGGTTGGTTTCATGGGTCATGGTAAAAAATAAAACTACTCTCCTCCTTCCCCAGTTGAAGATTCCTATGGCTTTCTAAACACAAGCATAAGGGATTGTTGAAGAAAGTGGAAAGAGAATGTAAAGGAGACATACTCTGAATAATTACAATTGTTGAATTTTTTTTCTTACCTAAGCCATTTGTTAAAATGTGATATTGTTGTTTAAAAAACAATAATGAAATTGAATGTGTGAGGGAAACACAATTCTCTTGTATGAAATGTTTCATTGAAATTTATTTGCATAAATTTCATTTTCTTTCCCATAGAATCAACTGTCTATTTATATTCAATGTTACTACAGTTACCTTAATTTGAATTCAATAAAAACAAGTAGTTCAATAATTCATAGTTGTTTATACCTTACTTTCCATTGTTAACTTCCAAATAATTTAACCTATGCTCAGAAAAATAACAATTCAAAATGTAAGTCTTTCCTAAAAATTAACTAAAAGTAATTTTCAAAAAATCAAAATGTATTAATTAAAGTCTCCTTTAGTCTACTTCTAACATACAAATTCTATGCAATATAGAGCACAATTCCTAGTACATTACTCTTATAGTTCACCTCATTGCCATCAAAGTTAATGCCAAAGCACTTTAACTAGTAAAGCATTTTAAAATGAGTTTTAAATGATAAAACATTGCACATTATTACTATTTTGACACATTTGCATGCTATTTTAATCATTAATATAATGACTCTAAAAAAATGTGGAACAACTGTAGGGGAATGAATATGTGTATTCATATTTAACATTCTTGATCATTCAAAATGAAAGCTTATTTAAATTTTTTTATTAAAAATTTTATAACAAATATACAAAAAAAAAATAACATATTCTTAAAAAAAACAAAAAGCATGCTTTAGGGTACTTTATCCTAATTTTCCAAACTTAAAATCTATATTTTTTGTACCAAAATGTTACCTTTTAATATTAAAATAAAAACATTAAAATTAATAAGATAACATAAATAAAGTACCATAACCTTAAAAACACATTCATATTTTTTTCACTGCTAATGTGCAAAAAAAAATAGTTAGAATCTCGATAGGTTTTTCTTTACCCTTCCCCACCCTTATTTTCCTACAAGTATGAACACGATGTAGAGAAAGACACAGTGTTAGATATGGCACGTGCCTAACACATGTTTGACATATACTTAACACAACAAAAACATATCCCACAAAAAACTTAAAACAAAAAAAAAAGTGTCACACAAAGGTCAATAGTACATTTACCGTTTTTGTCCTATAAAACAACAAATTAACAAAACTTGAAAATGAATCAAGAAATCTTTGATGCACATTGCGGGAGGTCAACTAAAGGGTAGTTGGCCTTTGTTTGTTGTCATGACAGTCAAAACTATTTAGTTGATTTATTTTCCTCTTTAATTTCTTTTGAAATTGTGTTGCAACCTTTCATAATATGGTGTGTTGAGTTTGGTTGGACTTTCATAAACCTAACAAATCATTTACAACCCAAAAGAAACTCTTATGTTTTTTGTTTTAGTTGTTTTTCATTTAAAGATGAATGTATTGTAGTATTTATATTATGTTAGGTTTATATTATTTTAATTATTTTATAATTTATTTTTATTTTTATATTTTTTATTATAAATAAATAAAAAATTAAAAATTTAAAATAATATAGCAACTAATATTGTTCTTTTATCTCCTCTTCTTATCCCATTTCCCTAAAAGAAAAATTAATTTAAAGGGAGTACGATAACTTTAAATAGTGATTAATAATCAAATTGAAATGAGTTACAATCCAACTTCCTCCTCTAAATATATTCATTTCATTCCTCACTTATCAAAGCAAAAAACAATTGCTTCACCTATTCCAATTGCATTCATTTGTCTATTCGTAAAACTCACCTTCTAATTCGACAAAAGCCCTTTTGATTTGTCTTTTGTGTTTTTTTTTTTTTTCATCATTCAATCTCATTCATCTTATCATTTAATATGAAATTAGGATTATTTTTTTTTTTAAAAAATTAGAATTTATATCTAAAATAATTTACTCACATAAATTTAACAAATTAAAAAATATTAACTTAATATTTTTAATTAGAATATTTAAGAAAAAAAACTTTAAATTTTGAGTGAAAGGAGAATATATTGATAAATTTTTAAAATATTTATTTAAAATAAAAATATAATTAGTTAAATAAATTAAGTTAAAATTTTTAATTTGATTATTTTAAAAATTAAAATTAAATTAAAATTTATAGTTAATTTTAAAATTGTTAATTAAAAAAAAAATTAAAATTCTTTTTATTTGATTATTATAATAATTTTTAAAAATTAAAATTTTTAAAAATTTTAAAAATAATATTAATATTTTAATTTAATAATAAAATATTAAAATAAATAATTGTATTATTTAATATTAAAATAATTTTTTAATAATATAAATTAAATATAAAATAATTAAAAATTAATTTTTTAAAATTTTTTACATTAAATAATAATTAAAAATTAATTTTAATAAAAAATTAAAAAATTTAATTTAAACTTAAAAATATATAATTTTAATATATTTTTTAAAAAAATTATATTATTATGTTATTATTTAAAATATAATAATATTTTAATAATAATAATTATATTAATAATATATTATTATTATTATATAAATAAAAAATATTTAAAATAATTTTTTAATTTAATTTAATTTAATTAATTAATTATAAAATTAAATTTAGTTTATTAAAATAATAAATTTTATTGTTTTATTAATTAAATTTATAATTTTTTTTATTTAACGATGAAAATAGAAAAAATAAATAATAATGAAATATTTATAAAACGAGTAAAAAAACTTAGGACTTAAGCACATAAAAATCCTTAAAAAAAAAAAAAAAATAACGTCTTCCTGCCCAGTGCAAGTTGGTCTCTCTCCTTCCAAGCCCCAAAGGCCCAGTGTTCCTCTCTCTCTCTCTCTTTTTCTCTCTCTCTCTCTCTCTCTCTCTCTCTCTAAAATCAACCGTCTCCATTCCTATCACTGGTTGGCCGTCTCTCTCTTCTTCGCCTAAGATGATCTGACTCTCACCTGGTCGGAACCCTGAACAGCACTTATTCGCTGGGATTATTCGGCTGGGGGTTATTTGAGTTTTTTTCCTCGTTTTTTATATTTTTAGCTGGATTCGGTTCCAGCTGCCCAGTCCGGCCGGTTCCGATTTCTATTTTCTGAATTTTAGGGTTTCTTTGTTAAAAATCTTGTTAGCGTCTGTGGTCTTGATCGGCGAATACGGGAAGAACGCCTATGGCCACGGGGCGTAAAAAAGGAGCGAACAAGGCCAAGGCCAAGAAGCAGTTGAGTTTGGGCGATCTTGTTCTTGCGAAAGTCAAAGGTCACCCTTTTTGGCCTGCCAAGGTCTCTGCCTTTTGCTTCAAATATTTTCCACTTTCAATGTTTTACAGTATTTGTTATATGCTTCGTTTGTTTATCACTTGTTTCTTTTGTTTTTGTTAGTAATCTGAAATGGTTTCAGAGTTGATCTTTGGCAGTTTAATTGGACTATGTTGGGTTTCTGCTAACTTTGTGCAGAATTTTTGTAGTTCTCTTTGGATATGCACCTTCTGTTCCACAGTATGATACTTTTTGCTCGAATTTTTATTTGTATGCAGTATTTAAGTGTCAAGAAAAAGAAAATTCTTCGTTTTGTACAAATCGCAGCTATTACTATAGGACTTTCTGAATTAATAGCTTCTTTTGGTGTTGGTCGGCATTCAATTTGCTGGGTAATTCAGTGCCCTTTTGTTGCGGTTTTCTGTTGAGCATTCTAGCAAACGGAGGTGTTTTGTCTTTTTGTGTGTTGCTTAACTAAGAAATGGGTGTATATTTGTTCAGATTTTGGGATGTTTTAAATGGGTTTTGAAATTAGTTATTGTTCTCATATCCACATCCGGATTCTTGATGAGGTTTGTTTCAATTTTATTTTGTATTGACAATAAATGCTAATCATTTTAATTGTTGGCATGGACTTTTTTTCTTCCCTTCTTGTTCTGTGTTTTTTCTTTTTATTATTATGTTATTGAGGCTTTAGTGGGTCTTTCTTGTTGATTTCCTATTGATTAGATGCTAAAAGTCCAGAATTAGTTTGAGAACTCTTCTCATCATTGATTTTGTGGGGTTCATATTATAGTTGGATTTTATGTTTAGAAGATTGGTTGGCTTCGGCTGTCTTTTGTTAATTAGGTAATTAATAAGCCTTCTTTGAGAATTCTTGAATAACTTAGTAAATAAGAATTGCTCTTTAAGAAGCCCCTTCTCCTTCATTCTAAGATGTTTTATTATGTATTCTCCTATTCAGTGCTTGCACAATTCTAATGTGCTGAACCGAAACCATTGTTTTCTAATTACTTATTTTTAGAGGGACCTATGTATAGCAGGCTAACATGACAGTATTGGTATTTACTTTGAATGATGCTTGTGTTTTCAATCACTGTATCAAACTTTTTTTCTTTAAGATAATTTGACTTTGTTGAAAATTCTCTGGCAAATGCCAATTGTGAACATTAATGAGCTAGATTTTTGGATTTTGTCTTTTCAGATTGGCAGGCCTGAAGACTGGGATAGAGCTCCTGATCCCAAGAAATATTTTGTTGAATTCTTTGGAACCAAAGAGATGTATGTATCTCTATTTCAAAATTGACACATTTTTCTGTACATGGTGACCTGTACTGATTAGGACTACCATTGAAGTACAGTACATGAACCAACTAAAGTCCATTGTTCGACCATTCTGCTTATTAAGCAGGAAAAAATCAGGACAAGTTCCTGAATATGGTTGAAAACTGTATTGTGTTTTCTTTCCCTTGGTGTAGGAAAATGTGCTTTGTTGAATCTAAAAATTTCATGAGTGTTGGATTTTATACTGATTTGTTGAGTTGATCATATCTGTAAGCAGCCTTTGTATCTTATGAATTTAATTTCTGATCTTTATGCTAAAGTGTGCTTTGGACTTGGGGTTTCTAAGGCTACTATCACTTGTGCTGTGCATTTGTGCCATGCTGTAGAACAAAAAAGGAAAATGCTGCATTAGTGCTATTTGTACCTTTTGTTATCATTTGCCTACTGTCTTGCCTCATTCATGGTTTTCTTTCATTTTTCTTTTTGGTCCCTGGCACCTTGAAGCCATGTAGTGTTTTTTCATTACACTGTCCATCCTCTAGCAATTTATGGTCCACAATATAGGTTTGTGGTTCTAGCAAGACAATAATTTGGTGGAAATGCCTGTGAAACGAAGAGAATAGGAGATGACCATTTTACTGTTTGAGATTATGTGCAATAGTTTCTATTGTGAGTCATTATTGCATTGGAATAATTCTCTGTCCTACTCTTGGAAATATTTTTGTTTACTTTAGGTGATTTAATGGATAATTAATCAATAAACTAGGGCTAAAAATCTCAGTTTCTATTGTTGAACTCTGATCCACTTCTGGAGTAGGCAAGAGATGGGTGTCAACTTTAAAGAGGAAATGCACAATGGCACCATTAAGACATCTGACATGCATAACTGAAGAAAGAAAAAATAGAAAGTTTTAGGCTTTATCAATGGAGTCTTTCTTTCTCAGAAAGTAGAGTAGTAAAAGGATTGTTGTTTGTCATCATTTTTATCACAAACTCTGGAAGAATGCTGGACCTTGTGTAGGATATATAAGATGCATTTCAAAATGTGAATTGGAAATGGAAGCGGTACAAATATTTGGTTAACCATAAAGATTCAAAATTCGGAATTGTATAAAAAGTGGCACTTGGTTTCTCCATAACTTGTTGAGCTTAACTCAGTGGCCATCCCGTCATCATTTTAATTATTTATTTTCACTATTTGCCAATGTCAGTAACTGGGCTTTTACATCTAGTTAATCACTGGTATGTGTTAAATGTTTTGTAGTAAATTATATGTATTCACTTTTTAGGTGCAGAAAGGTACTTTTAATCTTGGATTGAAGGTGGTGCTTTGGAGAAGCATAGTTTACTGTTACTTTTCCTAGTGATTAGATGGTCCAACAATGGGGTTGGGGGGATGGTTTGCGCTGATACTGTAGTGTTACAATTTTAGATAGAAGTTGTGAATTGCAAATGAATTTGCCCCCTGGATGTATTTGCTGCAAGACTAAGACAGCTTCTACTGGTCTTTTATCTCCTTATGTTCCATATCAACTATCCCAATGAAGAATAAGAATTATATCTGGATTTTAGGGTGAGATAGAAAAAGAAATTGGTAATTCTATTCATGGGTTTTCTGTATTTGGTTTTTTATAATTCTGTCTTCCTGTTGCAGAGCTTTTGTTTCGGCTGCTGATACCCAGATATTTACAAGTGATGTGAAGAATAAGTTGGCAGCACGATGTCAGGGTAAGACAGTTAAGTCGTTTGCCCAAGCTGTGAAAGAGATCTGTGCTGCTTTTGAAAAGAGGAAAAAATCCAGTATTTTCGGGGATGATGCTGATAGGTCAATACTTGGTTATGCTTCATCTGCTGATGAGACAGATGATAGACTGGAGGTTGACTTAAATGATGGGACAGGTGCAATCCATGGAGAATTGGATGAAGGCATTGGTGCGTCTGGTTCTAAGTTGAAACTTCACTTGCATGGACAAGGTGAAAATGATGATGGAGACATAGAGCCTTCTCTTTTAGGTGATGTGGTAGATAAATTGTCTCCACTTATGTCCTCCTCAAGAAAAGGTAAAATATCTGACAGTGCAGAGCAACTGGAGGTATTATCTTCATCTAGTTTAGGTGATCTTTCTGGGGTGAAGAATGAAGTTCCCATCAATGAACACAATGATATTAGTTGCACAAAGAGAGCTGGTAATTGTGCTTGGAAGAATGGCTACAAGTCTAAGGTGATGGGTTCTGGGTCAAAGAGGAAATTTGAGGGTTCAGATGAGTGTACTAGAAGTGCCAGCCTTGCAGATGATTGTATTCTACCTGATTCTTGCGATCAATTGAAAGTCGAAGTGAAAAGCATAATTGCTGTTGATGATTGTTCAAATGATCCTTCTTCAAGTGCTCATAAATCGGACCCATTCACCAGTCATGTAAAAAAGGCAAAAGAACTCATAAAAGCTGAAAAAGCTCTGAAAATCTCAGATGATCCTCATGAAAACACAGTCAATCTCACAAGCAAGGACTTTGATAGGAAGAACAGGGCTGAGCTTCTGCCTGGAAAGTCAAAGCTTGAAAAATCTGAAACTTCTCGACCTGCTAAAAGGTCAAAGTATGCAGATGTGGAAGATGGTGCTTACATGGGGTCTTTGTCCAAAATCGTGAAGATTGATTCTTTAATCTCTAATGCTGGTGAAAAACAATCTACATTACATGCAAAAAGAGAAATCCTTTTGGCTTTACGAGCTCATCAAACAGGAAAATCCAAATCTGACGTTTCTTCCCAACTGAGCAAAGTTAAATCTAGTGCCTCTATCCAAGCATGTAAATTTAAATCTGATGTTTCTGCTCAAACAGGTGAAGCTAAGTCTGATGTGCATTTCCAAATGGTTAAAGTTAAGTCTGAAGTTCCTGCTCCAATGGATAACATTAAATCTGACATTTCTGGTGATGATGCTATTGTGCCTCTAACAAAACGTCATAGGTGGTCATTGGAGGTAATGTCTAGCTCTGTTCCCATTAATCTCAATGAGAGAACAGAAAAAAGTGCCATTGAAAAGAGGAAAGATCTGTCTTCTAGTGCTGTTACAGCTCCAATCAGTCAACTGCCTAAAAGACGGAGAGCTGTTTGCTTTTACGATGATGATAATGAAGGTGAAGAGCGCAAAACTCCAGTTCATGGTGGTTCAGGCAGAATTGTCAAGGAACCTCTTTCTGTTTCTGATGCTTCCAAGCTTGGTCAGTCAAATGTTGAAGGTTCTATTGGACTTGGGCACAGGATTTCGACTTCAAAGGAGCCATCTTCACAGCCATGTAAAAATTTTATTTTTCCTAGCCAACCAGAAAATTTGAAGAGGTTGCATGCTCTTGTGCCCAGTGCCAGGAAATTAGAACCTGACCAATCGTCATCCAAAGGTTCCAAAGCATTTTTGGCTTCGCCAAAGAATTCTCCTCATTTACTGCCTAACACCAAACTAATAGTGGAACAGCATGCATCCACTAAACCATCAGTTAAACTTTCCTCTTCTGATAGCCAAAGAAAGGCTCAGCCTGGTTCCGGTAAGGTATCATCTCTGGATTCAGAGAATTCATGCACACTCCGAAGTCATGTGGCTACTCAAACAAATAGGCCAGCTTTATCTGGAGAAAGATTGAATACCCCAAAATTAACTTCAAGGTTGAATGGTGCTACTGTTTTGACAGAAACTTTAACAGAGTATGGTCCTTTACCTGATGAAATTCAAAGAGTATTGTGGCTGCACCATGGTATTGGTATTTATTTTTTATATGGCTATTTTCTTGTCTAAGTGCAGACTTGAAGCTGGTATGGGAGATAGCAATAGTTCCTTGGTCGAATCGACTCCAGATTCTGTTGTGTCCATGAAACATCTTATTGCAGCTGCTCAAGAAAAAAGGAGAAAAGCTCATTCCCAACAATTTTCTATTGGAAACCCTGATTATGCTGTATTATCTACTAATGATACTCAAAAAAGTAGCCTAAGCCCATCCTCAGTCCAACCTTTTTCATCTGGCATCAGCAGTTCAATACAGGCTGATATACAGGGTGTTCACCATCATTCAAATTTAGTTTCTCCATCTACTCTTGGTCGTCAATCAGTACCACAGAGTCAAATGGATAATGAACAAAGTGAGGAACAAAAATGTAGTTCTGGACCAAGGGCTGGTGGAGGCTCACAGGTACCATGTATTCAAATGGATAATGAAGAAAGTGAGGATCAAAAATTTTGTTTTGAACAAAGGGCTGGTGGAGGCTCGCTGAGTGGTGGTACTGAGGCTGCTGTTGCTCGTGATTCTTTCGAAGGGATGATAGAGACTCTTTCAAGGACAAAAGAAAGTATCGGGCGTGCAACTCGGCTTGCTATTGACTGTGCCAAGTATGGCATTGCGAATGAGGTATGTTATCAATAGCCTCTTTCTTGATGGGGGAATCATGTTTTTGGCAAACCAAGATTTTACCTTTTACAATTGTTAATCTTGCTGTAAGTTGTGAATTTTATTTTTTTGCTGAAAATACCCTAATGCTAAGTTAGCAATTTAGTTTATTCTTTGCATTATTTAAAACTTAGTTTTTGAGTGATTTTTAGAACTAAAGTTTGGTCCTTTTCTAGGGACTTTCACAATGAAATTATTGGCTTTTTCACTTCAATGTTGTAGGTGTTATTCAAAGAAAAATTATTTACTAGTTGAGTGTATTCAAGCTTAAAGATATCCCTGTTCCATCCTTCTCCTCCAAAGGGGGAGGTTGTGGACTAATTCTCTCTCTCTCCCTCTCTCTCTCTCTCTTCTCCCATGCCCCCACAATGATCTCCTCCCTTTATTTCAAGCATAATGTTGAACAGTGTCTTCCTTTCATATTTGTTGATGTGTTACATTATTATGGCTGACAAAAATTTGCACTACTGTTGTTGACAGGCATGTTTCATTTATTGGTAAATATAGCAACTTTTTATTAAAGACGATGCAACAACTTTTATCTTGAATCATATATATAAGTATGGACAAACACACACTACCCTTTGTTGCTTAGGTCAAAATCTTTGCCTCATCTATTTGTCCAGTGATAGTTATTATGAGTAAAATGTCAGGTAAAGTGATGATGAAGCTGTTTTGCAGTGGTTTAATTTTAGTTAGAATTACTGGAGATACAGTGGTTATTTGGTATCGTTGTTGTGGACTCTATTTGATTTTTTTAGGAGGGAACTTCAGATGCTGTTAAGTTGTTTGGGGCTGGAGTCACTCAAGGAAGAGTCTGTTGATTCATATTTGGTGGAAGTGGAAAATAGTGGTTCTTTAGGCTTGCTTCCTTCTTAGTCATATTGCCCTGTTCTTGTGGAGCAATGTTATCCTAGAGAGAGTTTGCTTCTGTGGCATGGGAGAGGGGCAAAGGTTGGCATGCTGGAAGAGAAATTATACAATAAGTATGGTGGAGTTTCCTTGTAAAGAGCATGCTCTCTCAAAATTTCCTTTTTTTCTCCCTTGTATTCTCAGTGTCTTGTGCAAGAGATTGCGAGTTGTCCAAAAGGTAGCAGTTGAATGGGTTTATAAGGGTGAGTTTTAAATATTTAATGTACAAATAGGGCTTTGTTGAGGAGCATATAGCCATTGAACTAGATCGCTTTGTTTGAAAATTTTCATTATTGGCAGTGATTGAGTGTAAGATTTAAGGATGTAAATGCGGAGCTTTGGGTATTTTTGGTGATTCGTGCTAGGAATTGACAAGGACCTCAAGTGATGCTCCAAAGAGAAGGTGAGATGTGGGAACGCATATGCTGTGGCAATGTGGAAGCATTGTAGGAAGGAATGAAAGTCATCTAAAACTTGTCACTTATGGCATTGTCATCTTTATTTCTGTTGCAGCAGATAAATTCTTCAGAATTACTTTAAGGATAGGAAAAATGATTTTGCAGGTTGTGGAACTTCTTATCCAAAAGTTGGAAAGCGAACCCAGTTTTCATCGTAAAGTAGATCTGTTCTTTCTGGTGGATTCAATAACACAGTGTTCTCATAACCAAAAAGGTTGATCCCTCCTTCATAGTGTTGCTTTTTATTCCTGTTCTTGTGATGAATACATCATTTGCTATGGAGATCACTAAAGTATGTTACTTGCTTCAGTATTGATTCATTGGCTACAACCCATTATTGTTCAAACTTGTTGTGGCTGTTCTCAACAATGTCCAAAATTCAGGTATTGCTGGGGCCTCGTACATCCCAACAATTCAAGCAGCATTACCACGACTGCTGGGTGCTGCTGCACCACAGGGAGCTAGTGCTCGTGAGAATCGTCGTCAATGTCTAAAGGTGACTTGAGCATTTTGTAACTTGATACAACTGCATGTTCATGCTGAGAATAAATTGATATATCTTCTCCCAGGTTTTACGGTTGTGGCTTGAGAGGAAAATCCTACCTGAATCTCTTCTGAAGCACTATATAGATGATGTTGGAGTCTCAAATGAGGACACCTCTGATGGATTGTCCTTTAGACCTCCATCTCGAGCCAAGAGAGCTGTAGATGATCCTATTAGAGAAATGGAAGGAATGCTTGTTGATGAGTATGGCAGGTCAGCTATTTATTTTTCAGCATTGTGGTTTTCATGTCTTATGATGTGATTATTCAAATGTACTCAAGGTTTATTTTTTTAACCTTAAATTGGACTAGTGCCCTAAATTATGTCAAAGGAACAAAGGAAAATGGTGGTAATTGCATGCAGTTTTTTGATAGGTGATGGGTGGGACTTGAACTCAAGATCTTATAGTCTCAAGCCTTACCTTTAACCATTAGACTAAAGATTTAGCCCAAGATGTCTGAATATAATTAGTGCATTGGATGTTGCAAGTATGTTTCATCATTTTTACTGTGCTGTAACCACTGTGGATTGATTTTCTGACATAGATTGCTTTTCTTGGTAGTTTTATCAGCAATTCGACATTTCAGTTGCCTGGCCTTTTATCTTGTTATGTATTGGAAGATGATGAGGAGGATTTTCCAAACAGTTCATTCAAGGAGGAAGATGACATGTCATCACCTGCTGAACCTGTCTGTGCTTTGGGAGAGTCAGAAACATGTACCAATACTCCAAGTGAGAGACGTCATTGTATCTTAGAGGATGTTGATGGTGAGCTGGAAATGGAAGATGTGTCTGAAGACCAAAGGGATGATAAACCCTTATTGGCAAGTGGTTCTTTGGGTTTGGAAGTTTACCAACATTTCTTTGATGGAATAGGAGAACCTGCTTTAGACAATGCCACCGGATCATGCCCTCTTCCAGATGGTTCTCCACCTCTGCCTCCGAATTCTCCTCCATCACCTCCACCTTTGCCACTCTCTCCACCTCCATCACTGCCTCTACCCCCTACACCTCCATTGCCACTGCTGCCACCTCCACCACCTCTTCCTTTAGAACTGACTCCGCCCTCTCGACCACCTGTGGTCCCACCATCAATGACACCTCAAGAATCATTACCAATTCAACCAAAATTAATGCCCCATTCTGTCCTGCCACCTCAGCCAATACTGCAGTCCTCACACCAGTTTGCATATCAGCCAGCTATTTCTCATGGATATTCCAGTACACTTACTGTATGATTTCTAGTTGTTTGTGCATCTTGCTTTATTGAGTTATATTTGTATGCTTTTTGTGTGACCTATTTGGATTCCCTGCAGGGTAATCAAATTGTTCAAATGCCACGAAATACTTCTCAGGGTAATCATATAGATGTCACCATGAAAAGTGAGCTGTTTCTGCAGCAGTCTCCTTGCTTTGCACCGCAAGCTATCAGCAACTCCCATGAACAATCGGGATTTAGTTCATCAAGGAATTTGGAATATGGACGCAATGATACGTATGTCCAACCCCAAGTTTCCCAAAAAAATCCACATTTTCAACCTGGAAATACGTCTCTTGCACAGAGGCCTCTGCATCTGAGCCAGCCACAGCCAGCATCTGGTCATTTCTCTTTTGTGAACCCTGGAATTCAGCAACATGTGCAGCAATCATATCCGCCTCCATACCCATTGCCATCCTACCCTGATGGAAACAGGCGATTTGTTGCTGATGATAAGTGGAGGACATCCTCAAGCGAATTTAGTAGCAACAGTCAGCATGGTGCTTGGATGAGTGCAGGAACTACATCAGATACTGGTTGTCCTTTTGGCCAAGAAGGTATGCAGTAGTAAGTCCAAAGTTGGTCTAGGTGCAGATCTAGATAAATAAGCATACTTGCCTGTGGAATCCACTTTTTACTTGGTTTGGACCTCTGATTTTTTTTGGATATACTTTTATTAAGTAATTTGTCTGCTCATTTTATTGGAGAATATCCATATTTTGGATCTTGGGAAGGGGCTGTTATGCTTGGAGTGGTTATTTTAGGTGCCAAGCCATGTAAATATGAGTATCTCAAAAGCCAATGGTTGTGCGCAACTATTATCCTTTTTTGTCTTTTCAGGAGTGCCATAATAAGTTTCTAGATTTTGCTTTCTTGGTGCACTGGTAAGGTTACTCCATTATGACTCATAGGTCACATGTTTGAGTTGTGGAAATGGTCTCTTGTGAAAACAGGAGTAAGCCCACGTACATATGATTATTCCTTAGGCCCAACAGCGTGAGATCCTTGTGCACTGGGATGCTCTTTTTTGTTATAATAAGTTTCTAGGTTTTTCTTTCTATATATAGGTCACTTGCTCATTCTTCTCCTGCATCACTGTTGTTTTCTAAAATCTTCTGGTTAATGTTTTCTTAGGCTTTCAAAATTATCTTGTTTTGGAGTCATAATGTTTTGTTTCCTTGGAGGCATCTTATTACTTATTTATTTATTTTTCCCTTTGTTTTGGGTGGGGCCAAGTATTTTTTTTTCAAGTTCAAGACTAAAATGCTTTTCTAGTTGAGCTCTTATCTATATGTATCTTCCTTTTACTTTTTGGTCTTGTATGTGGTTAGCAGACATGGCAATTACATAATTTGGTTCTCTTAGTGGCCTTTGAATGCATATTTCCTTTGCAGCAGAAATCAGGAAAATTTTATTTGTTTGTTGTGTATTGACCAAATGGATGTTATTTTAGTTCCATAAAGATTGAACTATCATTTGTCCTTGCAGGGTGCTTTCGGCCCTCTGTTGAAAGACGGCCAGCTACAAATAATATGAATTTTCAGCTGTCTGCCACCAATGGTTTACCATCTGGAGCTGCTATTCCAGGTAAGATTATCCCTTGAACAGATGCTTCTTTTATCTTGGGAGTCGTTTCATGTAATGTTTGTTTTTAAGCAACCATAGCCTTTGATGTGTGTGTATATATATATATATATAAATTTTTTTTTTTTTTTTTTTTGGCATCCTTTCAGGCCAGGTAGTATCACAGATGTTGCCCTGTAGACCAGACACATCTGCCCTTACTTGCTGGAGGCCATCATAGAGGTGATTTTGAAGGCATGTTATGATTCATGTAAATTTTATAACTTTTCATTTCCTGCATGTTTGTGATGACATCATGCAAAAGATTTATGGCAGTTTAGATTTCATTTTCATTTAGGAGTTATGCTTCCAAGTTGAGGCAACTTGTTTATTTATGTGATACTCCTCATATTTGTCTAGAAGAAAAAGAACGGGCAAGGAAAATGAAAGGAAGGAAAGTTGAGGCAATGGAAAGTGGAAGAATGAGGAAAGGCGTGGAAAGAATTTTATTATTATTGTTATTATTATTTTGAAAAAGAAAAAAGTCAATGTGTAAACAACATTATAGATGATAGAGTGAAAGTGATTCAACTGGCCAACAAGGATAGTATTCTGGCCTTGTAAGTGAGGCACATTTAACTTTTCTTCCAAAAGCTTATTGTGGGCCAGAGAGGAAAAGTGATTCTGTTTGGCTTATGATTTTATGTGAACTGTCCAGATACGAATTTTAATATCCTTAAGAATGATCTTCTAAGTTGTGCTGGCTCATTTATTTGCAATGATACTTCTAAGTTGTGGTGCCTCATTTATTTGCTTGTTTCTTATTTTTTGCTTTCCATAAATGTGTTTGACGAGAAGAGTTGCACTAGTTATGGACCTTTTCTATTGTTTTGAATGATCTTGTGGACCATTGGCCTATTTATCTATTGGTTACAATTATTGTTGTCATCATTGGTAGTTTTTTTGTTGTGCTGCAGTTTCTTATAAAAATTCATTATCAAGTTTTCAGGACCTGTCATTTACTGCAACTTGTGTTATGCATTATAGATCCATCAAGAAGTGTCAATATTTTTAAAATGGCTTGGTGAAGCAATGTGCAAGGTTTTTGTTTCACTGTTTTTTTGATGGGTGTCAAATCCATGTTTCTTTGTTCTTACAGTGCTGCGTATGGGGACTTGAGCTGTAAATTTGCAATATGGTACTCCCTGAGTGAAGGTCTTAAAGATAAAACCACCAATTGAAGGCAGTCTTTAGACCTTGTGGAGACTCTTGCGGGACTGTATATTGTAATTTTTCCTGACAAATGTATCCCAGGAACATTTGCTTCTGAGTATTGGCCCATGTTTCTGACTTGGTTAGTACAATTGCTTCTCAACTCTTGTAATTATGTTGACTTCTAAATCTTAATTATACCATAAGATTAACTTCAAGTGACAAATTGGAGCAGTATTGAATTTATCAAGTCTCCTAACATTATTATCTGTGGCTTGTCTTGCTTTGCAACAACATTGCATGTCTTTGCCAGAATCCTTCAATAAGTTGGAAGTTTGGTTCTTCTCTGTGCATGGGTTATCATTTTTCAGTAGGCCAGTGACCTTTATGTCGCATGGCTTCTGTTGATCTATATTTTACATCATATCTAACAGATTGAGCTTTTAAGTGGTTCGGTTTCTTGATATAGTATTAGAGTCTTCATGATCAAGTGATCTGAATTTAAATCATGCTGCCCTCACATATAATTGTGAATTAATTATAAATTTTTGATTTGTTCATGTTTTAGGCCCAAGTGAGCCTAGCTTGTTCGCATTTTCTAAAGCTTTTAGGTGGATTGGCCTCTTAATGACTTCATTAGTTTGTTAGCTTTTCTTCAAACTAACTTTGTCTGGATTTTGGGGTGCAATTCTTTGGTGATGTTTGGGAGATGATATCAGAAACTTATTTGGATGGTGTTTTCTTCTTTATTTTTTCCTAAAAAAGGGGTCCAAATGTATGAGACTCTCATATTGTGAGGTACCGGAAAAGGACAGATGTATATAGCCTTATCCTTGTTTTCACAAAAAACTATTTTCGTGATTCAAATGTGTAACTTCTAGGTCATAATGGAGTAACCTTACCATTATACCAAGACTCACCCTTCTTTATTTTGTTTATTTTTTCTTTGAAAAATAATTTTATAGTGCCATGGAAATTATAATTTGGTTGATAAGTGACAACACTTTTAGTGTTGTGTTCTCAATGATGCTTGTGCAACCCTTTGATAATATCTTTTGGGGAACTTTTGGAAATTGAAGGTGGTAAGAAAGCCAAAAATCTGGCTATACTTACTTGTCTTTAATTCATTCTCTACATTGAGATGTTTGATATCATCGGTACTTAATACTAACTATCTGCCTATGGATTGTGCATTTCTGTCAAAATTATGTAATTTACAGTGAGAAGTAATTGGAGGCTGCCCTAATATAAAGTGAGAGATTTTAGCTTCAGTCTTGATCATATTGGAGATACCATGGTTTGGACTATAGCACAAACTTCATTTTAAATCAGTTCTTATACTGAAACCTGATTCTTTACCACCACTCTGAAGCTGTTCCAACGAAGTCCTGATACTTAGAGATGCTCATGAAACACAATTGTCTTTTGATTTATTTTTGTTCCTGTCCTTGTGACAAGAAATTTTGATCCTGTCCTTTTGACAAGAAATTTTGTTCTTCTAGTCCAAATGAATTATGAATGGAAGAAAATGTTTTCAATTACACTTACAATAAAGCTTCTTTGGGGTGTCATGTGGTTCTGAATTACACTTTAATTGAATGCATAGAGTGTCAATTCACAATATGATTAATCTTTCTTAATGAAAGTTGTTCATATTTAATGGTAAGAAATGAGTTTTGCCTATTCAAAGGTTGAAATTGATGATTGAAAAAATTGCTTGTTGTGCTTTTGGGCACTTTTACCTTATAAAACCACGCAGTTCCCTTGGGGGAGTTAGCCACACATCTTGTCCGGTATCTTTTTCTTGATTGAAGCAAAGATGCATTTGGTCCGCAGTTTCTTTTTCTTGGTGTTTTTGGTTGAGCTCAAGGAGTTTAAAAGAAGCGAAAGGAGGAACTGGGAGAGAGAGAGAGTGATGACACAGTTGACAAAATTGTGGGGCCTGATAAGTAGTTCAGCTTTCCATGTACCCTAGTAGAATGCGTAAGCCATTCCTCAGCATTTCTTGTGGCTGAAGCTTTTGGCTTACTGAGAAAGTATCAGAGCTTATTGTGTCAGTGTTCATAATTGCAAACTTGCTATCCTTATTCTTATTTGTAAATTTGAACTCAGGGTTTGGTGAGCATGTGCTCGGGCCTCACACAACTGTTTAATCTTTTGTGTTGGAAGCCTGTTTGACAAATTTAACACAATTTCTTTGTGCAACAAAGAAGATAAAATTTTGCACTCTTTTCTTGGGGGTGTATGTGTTTTCATAAGGCTTACTTGGCAAGTTATTTGTGTGTTTTGAGAAGGAGAGACATGGCAAAACTAAAGATAAAGGGAGTGGTTCAGTGTGCATTTGCTGCGATATCTAGATGGCACAAAAAGCAGACATGCATTCTCTCTTACACATGCGCATGCATGCATGCACATATACATATGTTCATATGTAAAGTTGGAAAGGCACCTCTGATATATGGTTGTAAAGACATCCAGGGTTTTCTTTTTCTGGGTGTTGGGGGGGTTGTGGGGATAATGGGTTGTTGGAGATTAGATCGCATACAATGGACATATAATTAGCAATGTAGTATTCTGGAGAGTTATGTGTTGCAAGTTTTGTGTCCCTAAAAGGTATATGATAGTTTTTAAATCTGATTAGTTTGGGGTTATAAATCATTTAGATTATTGGCTGATGTATTACTCTTCTTATTCTGTGATTTTATGTTTGAAATGAAAGTCATGCAACATTGAAAGGTGAAAGAAAGGTTATGTTCTTGGCTTATAAATTTAGTATGCTCATGTAATCATAACAGGATTATTATAATGTGTGAGTAGTACGGATGAAATAATGTTATTGAACTGCCAACTTGTTTCTTTATATTGTTGCCTGTTTGCTTGTCCTCTTTTTCTCCATCTCTACTTTAGTGCTTGTTCTTTTGGTGTCCAATGTTCACGAGGAAATTGCTGATGCAGTATTTTAGTATTTTGTTCTGTTGTTAGGCCCTTGTTTATGTTATCACATACCTTTTTGTGGGTTGTCTTTTGTCCTCTCTATTTTTTTCTTTGGGGGGGGGGGGGGTGCAGGAAATCTTGCTATCACCAATTAGGATCTTGTTGGAAAAAAAAAAAAAAGGGTTTCTATGAATCCTTGAATAGTGCTGCTGAAGTAATAGTACTCCTTAAAAAAACTCCAGTATATAAATTTGAAATTTAGGGGTTGGTTTCAATGGGGGAAAATATTTGACCATTTTCTGCCATTTTGGACAGTAGGAAAATTTGGTAAATGGAAAATAGCCTGTTAGTCAAAGGGTAAATAACACAATTTCCGCAGGCTACACGAGAGAGAGAGAGAGATTTGGTAAATGGAAAATAGCTTGTTAGTCAAAGGGTAAATAACACAATTTCTGCAGGCTACACAAGAGAGAGAGATAGAGAGATCTTGTTCTTCATGGGCACCTTGACTACACTAAGCCAGGATGACCACACATTAAAATAAAAAAATTCAAGTTTTTCTATATGTGCACCAATCATAAGGAAAATGTTTTACAGCAGATTTTAGTGTTGCAGACAAACAATAGAAAATAATCTATTGTTCTAGAAAGTATTTTCTACATATAAGTTATTTTCTTGCAAACAAATGGATCCTAGGACATTATCTACCATTCAAAAGGAAGTGAGGGGCTTAGCATGATACTGCATCATGATCCATGGTTGTCTGGGGGGAATAAATCGTATCACACCAAAGTGAATCTGCATAGTCTTCATCCTTTATGAAACCTATCATCTTCTAATAACTGGCATGGTCATGTGATTAACCTTTGCAACTTTGTTGGGATGTAGATGCTTCTCTAGGGCTAGTCGAAGACCTTCCACCATTCCATCTGCACCACCTCCATGCTACATCCTTCATTAATAATAAGCTTGCGCAACCTTTTTCTCTATATCTTGCTCTTGTAAATAGTAGTTTGAAACCTTTCTTCTTTTTACTTCCACCTTAGAGTAAGAATCAATATAGGTAGCCTCTTGATTCTCCATCTAAAATGCCACTAGACTTACACCCCAATTTTCTTTGACAAAAGAATCTCGCATGCTTTGGGAACATTATGGTGAAACCAAGACCTTTGATTCCCAACTGACAAAGAAGGGCTGGCAGATTTAAGCTATTGAGAAGTATATCTGTGCTGTTGAAGTTTGGGGTGTTGGTTTAGAGCTAATAAATGTTACCTGGTTGGTTTAATTTGATAGGAATAAAGTCAGGGTAAGTGAGGAAAACAAAGGAAAACTACTAGTGTTGCACAGATAGTGTTGAATGTTTATCAACATCACACCAGTAGAAGTACCATGTAGAGGGGTTTAAAATCATTACCAGGGAAAGTGGCTGTCTTTCTCTAGGTGAAAATTAGGCATTTGCAGAAGTTCATAACTCTCTCCAAAAATACTGCATAACGTCTAGACATAAATTTTTCACACTGTTGCTGGGAGAATTTGGACTCCTTCACTGATCAGTTAAAGTGAATCTATTTGTCAACCTGATCAAAGTAGGCATAGGTAGCCAACTGATCCAACTAAAAATTGGACTCTAAAATCAGAACTTTGTAAACCAGACCTCTGTGAAAAGTAATTGTTAATAGTACAGATTCAGTTATGGTTACTCCTAAATGAACTTTACAAGGTGAAGATGAGATCTAGGACATAAATCTAGGCTGCTTTTTGAACTTTTTTTTTTTTTCTCTTGAGCTGCCTGATGTCAGAATCATTGACAAAGCAAATGACTTGGAATCTATGGAATTCTTCCTGTCTTAATGATCAACAGTGCCCTGTGCAATGCTATGTTTAATGCCTTCTTTCTTAGATGCTACAAATTTTGCTTCATGAAAATTCAATCTCAAATTTTCTGGGAGAATGCTTAACAGCTTTTGCACTTTCTCTTTTCTCCTATTTATGATTCAGATGTTTCAATTATTGCCTCCTTTTTTTTTTGTTTTTTCTCCTTCATGTTCATTGGTAATATTTGGCAAGTGATATACTTGTTCTGATATTTCCTCAATAAACTCCAAAAGTCAAACTGATTTCTACTTTATGAAGTCAAATTGCAGTCTAATCTTGTGTTTCTCAAACTTCATTTCCCATCATAAGTGTTAATAGGGTGAAAATTTAATGAACTTTTTTTCTACTCTTAAGTGTTATTTGAGATTTATGGAATTCAGGTTTAGAATTGGTGCTGATGGTTTTCATGCATACAACTTATGTCTGGATGACTTGAAATTGTTGAACAAAAATAACTTAGGGAAATTGATTTCTCCTTGCAATTGCCATCAAGGTTTTTTTTTTAATTTTTTTCATTGATTGCTTGAGTTTCAAAATTCTGTTTGCTTTAATTCTGTTGTCTTTGGGCATGTGAAAATAGTTCTGGGAAGTACAAACAAGAAGGGATATGATTTCAGTGTTGGGCTCTGCCTCCTAAAATTTTTGCAGAATGGCTCAATCTAGGTGTCTATTATCTTTTTTGTTTTTTTGGGTATATTTTGTATGGGTCCACTTTCATCAGCTCCATTAGTTAGTCCAGATTCATGGAGATTCTGTGGCTGAATTGCTCTCTCTTTTACTCTGCTTCAACAAAATGATCTTCAGTTGGCCACCTATGATATGATATTGTGATTTAATTTCATTGGCAATATCTTGGATTCCACATATTATCTTCTTTGCTTTGTTTTAGCAATACCATGGGGATGGTTGGTCAGTTTATATTTCTTACCCTCTAGTATTAGACCTGACAGCAAACTGCATCACATGTTTGATTGACAAAGTGCATGTGCAATGCATGTGATCAATGAAGCTGTTCATTTTGTGTATTTATTTTTAATTGGAAATTGAATTTCAATTGTTTGTTTTATAAATGTTAAACCAATATAAAATCTAGCACATATAAGATGAAAAAATAAAAATTTTAGTCTTGAAATCATTACTTGATATTAATAATATGACATTTAATTTCAGTTTTAAACAAAAATGGAAACAAAACTACATGAGAAGTTGGCTGTTAAAGTATTTGTGTTTTAATTTCATTTTATGAACATACCATTATTTTTTCTTTTTATAAGCCACTAGTCTCAATTAAATAAAAGACTAAAATATGAAAAGAATATGTATCTAGTCCATCAAAAAATAATAAAAAAAAAAGGAGTTTATATTGCTTGACTTGCAGTAATATTAAAGGTAGGACAATTGTTACTTTGATTATTACAACTAGATAATCTATTCTTAAAAATAAATAAATATAATAATTTAGTTAGAAAGAAACCATATATTGAATATTTTGTTTATTTAAGTTGACATTTTATATTAACAAAAATTTCATCCAACAAAGTTACAGAAGGTGAACAAATGAATGCACTTCTAGAAACTAAGAAATGATGGACTAGATACCCTAGTCTTATGTTGTGATATTATTAAGAAAATTTTAAGTTCCAAACAAACATAACAGTTGTGAAATTTCAGAGCTTAATTTCAGAATTTTTTCATCCACATAAACATTAGTAATTCGATCTTATTTCCCAATCAGCTCATGAAGAGTAGCGTACCAACAACATAGGCATCAACAATAAATATAAGAGGAAAATTTTTTTTTTGAAAATTCTTATAAAACATGATCTATTTAAAATATGAATTTAACCTTCTATAATTTCTCCTTGATTTGTTTGTAGTTAGAATAGATGTACTCTTCTACAAAGATTGTTGTTACTACTTACTAAGATTTTAAGATAAATGCTTTAATTAAGAGAAGTGACCAAATCCAAGCAGATGACAAGAAGAGAGGGAGAGAACAACCTAACTTGACATAACATGCTGAGGTGATGAATTGCCCTAAAAATGGTCTTTCTTTTGTTGTCATATGGTCAAAAATACTTCTATTACATCTCTTGGTGAAAAATACTTCTATTACATCTCTTGTTTAAGCTGATTTTCAAGTAACCTGGGATTTGGACTTCAGTTCATCTTAAAGTCTTTTGAAACTGGATGGTCTTATGAAGTAGAGTAGAGTATTGTTGAATTCTTCATAGAAATGTTTATGAGTCAGTCATTTGCTGTTGCACTGAAACATGGATTGGCTTGCGTAACTTAGCATTAAGCTTGAATCAATTAGTTAGGAGCATAGATGTGCATCTTGAAGGTCTTAGGCTTGAACTCGTATGATGATGGTATTGGATTTATAGAAAAAGGGAGAGAGTTACCCGTGTTGTGTAACTCATGGTCCAAAGGGATTTGTAATGAACCAAAAAAGAACTAATGTTTGTTATGGGCTTATATGTTTATATATAGAGCATACAGCAACAATAGTTATGATATAGATGGCTGGTTCCATTGGGATTGGGAAATTTGCAGATATGCTGCATTTCCTTAATTTCTTTTGTGGTTCTTAAACAGGTTAATCAAGGTGGTCTGAGATATTCTTTAAATTGTTGATGGTTAAAGAAGCCAATGTTTTTATGTGAGATAATTTTATGATGGTAGGAAGAATGTCAAGATACTTTGATTTTGTTTGTAGCATTGTAATGAGCCTGTCAAATGGATCTTCATTGATTTATGGCTTCAGGTTGCAGTCAATTGAGGATGTTGCTGGCTGTGTTCTGATTGGATCCAAATTTCTTGGAGATACTTGTTTTCTTAGAGTTGGATTTAAAGTTTATATAGGTTTCTTGGGGAAAACTGGATGATTGAATGCATTCACTCTGTGTTCAGATTGTTCAGTTCATCCGTCATTTTACCTATATCTGGCATTATACTTTGGGTGCATTATATCTAAAGGAGGCTATTCAAGTTTGTCTCTCCTTTTTCTCTTCTTCTCTTCTCTTTGAGCTTCTATGTTTGTGTGGCCACTTGGTAATAGGGCATTCAGGTTGATCGAGGCAGCTGTTAGGGGTTTGTCTGCAGTGGGTCTCTCAAGTTTGGGTCCCTTTCTAGTGGTCTATCATCTGCACCTTTAACTCTTTGCTTTGTGCATATTATGGGGAGGAAAACGCCACTGGACAGAATCATTGTTGATGAACTATGGATCAATGATGTATTTTCTTGGTTGTCTGGATGACCATACAGGTTTAGATGAGATGATATACAGGTTTAGATAAGATGATAATGGCAAATCGTTTTTTTACAGGTCAGGGTGATGCTATCAACCAAAGTCTGCTGTTGTGATGGTGTTTATTTGATGGGCAATAAAGACCAAACAAACTTCTGCAAAATTTTGAGGTAAATATTTGATCTGGATTCTTGAGTCAAGACGCTGCTCATATTTTTGTGCTTACTAGATCACTGTAGTTTTTCAGCAAAAATTGTTTTATTTTTCCCAACAGGAAAAAAAGAAAAAGAAATATGCACCATGGGTGCTTTAAATTTTTTTGAAGTACAGCTTATTAGTTTACACATCCTCAAGACATTGCTAAGTTAATACATGAAATTTTTACAAAACCTTCTACGTGCTGTAGAATTGTATATTGCTACTAAACTACAGTTGTAGGAGTTGTTCTTTTTAGATTTCGTTTTAAGTTGTCATAATTCATTTCAAATTATACTGCTCTTTGTTAAAAGCCTACACATAATTTGGCTCTATCCAGCTATAAATGAGGTTCATATAAACGGAATTTTGCCCCTTAAGGATGCGCCTCTTTCCAAAATTGTCTTATTCTTTTAGAAGCCAAAATTTTTATTGGCTCATTAGGACATAATTCTCTCATTATGTTGTTGTCATTTGTCCAATTGTCGTCACCCTTTCATTTCCTTGGTTCTTTATATGAGTGGCATCTAAAGTGTTGAACCGATCAAGGAGACTCTTGGCCAGGATTTGCTTTGATGCTAAAAATAGTCTTATTTTATCTTTTATTTTAAATATTTTATTAAAATATTTGTTGTTTTATTTAATTAATTATAAATTAATTACTCGTTTATGGGGTGTTTGTTTCCCTTTAAGATTTAATGTTTTTTTTTTTTTCTTGTGTACCCTTCAAATTTTAAAATATTCTTTTTTGTGTTGGGTTATTCTCGAGGTAGATTCCTAAATCGTTAATAGAGATATTTTGAGTTTAGATATATCTTCTAAAAGTAGAATGAGTATCGTGTAGTAATAGTAATAAAAGTTTTAATAATAAAAATAAAAAAATTATTATAAATGAAATTTTAGATAATAATTATTTACAAATTGCATCTTGCTCTCTTTTTTTTTTCCTTTGATGTTTGTAAACAAGGAAGCTTCTTTTTCAATTGTAATTAAATTATTAAAATTGTTGAAGAAGTTTTTCCTTTAATTAGAGGTTATAATGATTTCTTTAAATCTCATCATCAACAAAAATATAAATTCATTCATATTGACATGGTTTAGGAAGTTTTAAATATGTTACCCGATTGGGTTTAAATAACTCAATCATTGTTTATGTTTGTGATAAAAGAGAATTGTTTTCATGATTGTTTATTAGAAGTAAGTCAAGTTTAAATGAAGTATTAATTTAGTTCTCATGTTTTCTAAATTTTACACTATCATTATTAGTATTTTAATTTGATACATGCTTTATGCTTAAACATCAAAATCGTGGGATTCAATATGATGCTATGAATATCACAATTCATGGTATAAAAGAAATGTTGACCGAAGTTAATATTATGGTATCTAGAATTATAACTTAAGATTAGGTTAAATATGACATTACAAAAAGCATTCAAATCTATTAAATAAGTAAATCAACAAATGGAAGAAACCATTAAATATAAAGATGGAGATATTGAAATACAATTTGTTCCACAAATAAATGTGAGGGTAATATTTGAAAAGGAAAATGATTTGAAATGTAATAAATAATCTTTTGTTAAGGTGGATGAAATTAAAAGATGAGGAAACAAGTTAATTAAAATATAAAGTTGACTTTTTTCATTTTGCCTTTGTGGTAAATGAACTAGTAAATCAAATAAGTCATATTTTTAGACCTAGACCTCTTTTTTTATTTGATATGTGATGTCACGATGAAAATCAAAATATCTATGTTCTTATAACACATAATGAAGTGAAAGAAAAGATTACAGAGTTATTTTATTTTTTTGAAAATATTTTTAAAATGAAATGATTTTGTGTATCCTTTAATACCTAATCAACAAGAGCTTTGGTATCAAAAGAATAAAAAAATATATAACCAAAATAAAGGCTATAAAATGTATAAAACTACAACAAGAATTACTTTTTTAAAAGTAAAGTAATTAAGTGTATTTTATTTTCACACCTCAAAGGTAAAGTGAAGTAGTTATTTATCGCTTAAGAATACCACCATAACTTTTGTTAGAAACATATGTTTCAACAATTTTAAAGGTGTTTGGATGAGGAATAACTAAACAAAGAACCTCTTTGGCTTTAAGTTTTATTTGTTTGATAGCGTGTGTATGTTTACTTGTTAATAAAGGTGATATTTTTTTCAATCTTTCATATAATAATTTAGCATCATGAGTTAAATTCTTATAAAATTGTGGAATATAGTTTAGATTACCTAAAAATCTTTACAATTGTTATTTGTCTTTAAATTCATCAAGAAATTCTGAAGTAAACTCAATTGTTCAATCAATGAGAATAATAGTCAAGTAAAGTTTGTTGAGAATGATATTATGCAAAGTTCCCAAGACTCTTACAAACTATAAATACCAATCAACTTTGTTGGCTTCTAAAAGGCTACTTTTGTAATGTCAAAAATCGATAAAAAAAATTACTTTATTAAAGTAACATTTTAAAATTACTTTAAATTATATGTTAGAATAAAGTCTTATATTGGGTAAAAATCCTTATAAATAGGACTAGGAGTCCATACATTGAGATCATCTTTTACACAATTCTTTTTTTTATCTTCTCCCTACTGTTGCAGTATTGTAACCTTGGAATGTTTTGTGAATAAAATTTTTCTTTTGTAAGTTTTTTTGTTTTTCTTACTTAGTTTCATTACTACCTAATTAGTATTATTAGTTTGCTTCTCTTTACTTTGTTATTGCTTTATTTTGCTTGCATGTTAGCTTTAGCGTGCATGGTAGTCTTATACATAATATGTTGATAATAAGAGTAATCTTTAAGATGTGTATGAGGATAAATGTCATTTTTAAGAAGTTGAGCATAATTGTTCTCAATGGAACATAAATAATTTTAATATTTTGAAATCAATCAGTAAATTAATACTTTATCTAAAGCACACTCATAAGCGTCATTGTGAAGCTTATCAACTTTAGAATTTTTTTTTCATGCATTATTTGCTAGTGAAATAACTAACTTTGCTAGGATTGAGGTTTTTGTATAATTGGGCATTTACTCATTCAATGAACCTTGCGAAAATTTATGAGTTAGGAAATTAGGGATAAAATTAGAATTTTCTTTAATTAATTAAATATCAAAATTAAAAGTAGATAGTATTCCAAGTCATCTATTAATGATCTATTTTGATGCTATGTTCTTAATATCTATAATAAGAACATATTTTTCCATGTTGCAATTAATTTTTTTTAAAAAAAATTTGATTTAATAAATTATTGTCAAACTTTTGAATATATAAAATTATAGAAAAAAATTTTATTTTAATCATAAAGTAATTAACTTCAGTGTATTTTCATACTCTAAAGGTAAAACGAAGTAGCTATTTTTAATATTTTTCTAAAGTAAATTTATCTCTATTAAAGGACAAACATAAATTTAAATTTATTAAGCTTTTCCATTAATTTTTGCAAAAATACCCTTGTTGTTAATTTCTTTAATAAGATAAAACATACATAGAAAAGGATTTCCCAAAATGACATATTAGGATAAATTCTTAACTAACACGAGGAATTCCAAGACAAATAAATTGTAAATTATAACAAGTTTACTTTTGGCAACATTGTTTAACACTTTTATTATTTATGGAAAGTATTTTAAAGGTACTATACCCTTATTAATACAATTCATATCAGCATTTGAATCAATTAAAGTGATAATAGAGAAAACATGATCTTTATTAGTAATAACTATAATTTTAGTATGTCATTTATGAGTAATAACCCTATTAATGAGGTTAATGTATTGAAGACTCTCAATATTCACATCTTACTTCAAGGAAATTTCTAGAAAAATTGAGGACTTTTCTTCTTTGTTATCAAGTAGAGCTTCCAAATTTAAAACTATCTTTGAACTCTTTCATTTTTAATTTTAGAGTGAATTTTAGCTTTAAATTCTTTAATTGATGGTTTTTCTGTAGTTGTTAACTTAGGGAAACCATTTTTTATACATTTTATATTAGTATTTAAACATCATTTTCTTGAGGCTGTATAACTATTGTACTAGACTCTTCACTTTGACCTTTTGTTAGATGTAAATATTTTTCTAATTGCTTAATTTTTTTTGAGGATTTGAAATTTTATCAATAAGATCCAAAATCATATTATTTTCTTTTGTTAAGATTAATAAGTCATTTTGTTTACATAAAGCCTTGTAATGGGTACATTGATCATCATAACTTTCTTTTATATTAAAGTTAGAAGTAAAAAAAGAAATATCTTCTTTTATAATTTTTATTTCAAAATATAATTTAAAATCACTCTCTAAAAAAAAGTTATGCATTAATGATCTTTTGAAATTTCCATTTATAGTTATTCTTGAAGTTTTTGCTTCGTTTTACTTTTATTAGAATAATGTATTATTTTTTTCGCATTTATAACAAACAATAATTTTTTTAGACAAAGACCTTTTACTCTTTTCTTTTATTTTTTGCTTTCCATACCTTACAAGGACTTTTTATTTTTTGGTACTAAATTGTTTTTTCTTATTTTAAGACTAATAACTCTTACTTTTTTATTTTGTAAGATATCTAACGGGCAGATAATCTATCTTTGCATAAAAGCTTCCCAAAGCTTTCTTACCTTTCATTTTGTAATTACATGTGCAATTTCATTGATTATAATCAATAGCTCCCATATGAATTGATTTTAATTGAATATTAACTTTTTCAGTGAATAAGGTAGGTAACCTTGAAAGAAATTTTTCTTTCCAAAAAATATTCTAACTATCTTCCTTGGTAAAAACCTTGAAAAAGAACACATCTTTATACTATTTAAAATCTCATAAGTCTAGACATCTCAAATTAATGAGTTGCTCAAAAGTCTCATTGTCCAACAAAATAACAATACTGATAAAAAAATTAGTAACAACATAAAAAAGTGTATTAAGACAATTTAAAAGCAATATTCTTGTTTAGTCTTAACTATTAAAAATATTTGTTGTTTTGCTTCTTTAAACAAATAAAAATCTCATTAGCCTTTAAGTTATTTGATAAATCTACTTGTAATTATTTTTGCAATTTCAAAATCAAAATTACCCTTTATTTTAGCACCAATCGTAAACATCATCTTATAGTAAGAGAATTTGATACTTTATTTGACCATTTAAATTCCATTATAGTATACTATTGTTATGTTATTAAATATAGTTATAATCAACTTGTTTTTCTAGTACAAGATTTGTTGTATAATAACATTGGTGATGACTTCTACCTTATATAGTGAAGTAATAACCTCATTATCATTTATTGTGAGAGAAAGATTAAGAGGTGGAGGGCGAATACTACTAACCCTTTTGTCTTATTTTGTTAAATATTCTTGATAAACTTTTTCGAAAGTTAGATTCTCAATGGGGGCTAAAAAAATTAGGAAAAGATTTTCCTTTTAGTTTATAAACTTTTTGAATATAAGTAATAATATTAACAACGCCTATCTTAATAATATATTTTTTTTGACCTTGATACCATTGTTCCTATTAAGTTAAAGTAAAAGTTATAAAAAATCATTTTAATTTTAACTTATTCTCAAAAGAGTAGAATAATTTGTTTATTCTTTAGCCTCATTATAAGTTTTAAGAACATAAACACTTCGGTCTTCATCATGATAACCTATATCAAATAAAGAGAGAGATTAAGGTCTCAAGGTGTGATTCAAAGGTTCTTTAACTACAAAAACGAAGGTAAAGGGAGGAAAGTCAACTTTATATTATGATTGATTAATTTGTTTTTTTTTTTTTTGTCCTTTTGATTTCATCTAACTATGTTAGTGGAATAAAAGAAGTAAAATATCTACTAGGTTAAAGATCTTTCCCTTGTTTGAGGTTCAACTTGCACTTTTTTGTGGAGCAAAATAAATTTTGACATCTTTATCTTGATATTCATTATCTTCTTCTAGTTATTGATTAACCTATTTAACAAGTTCAACTACCTTTTCTAAGGTTTATATTTCAAATAATTTAACCTAATTTCATGTTATACTTCTAGGAACCATAACATTAGCTTTATATTTGTCAGTTAGAAATAAAGTGGTAGTTCCTTTATCAATATGCTTAGAAAGTATTTCTTTTTTATACTAAGAGTTATGGTATTCATAAGCTTATAATGGATTTTATGAATAAGAATCAAAATTTTAAAAGTAGGCATCATATCAAATTCTTTCATTTTAATATTCAAGCATAAAGCATATATCAAATTAGGGTTTGATAAGGATAACATAAAATTTAAAAAACAAGAAACCTATTTAGGTTCTTTACTTAAACTAGATTTAATTACACTTAATAAGGAGTTGTTCAATAACTATGTCTTTTGTCATGAACACAAATTATAATTGAATTATTTAAACCCAATTTGGCAGTAAGTTTTAAGGCTACTTAAACTATACCAATGTGAATAAATTTATACTTTTGTTGATGAGAGTTAATAAACCCTTAAGATAATAAGAAAAAGTCATTATAACCTTGAGTTAAGGATAAAATTTCTTTAATAGTTTCAATAATATAATCACATTTTAAGGAGAAACTTTCTTATTTATAAACATAAGAAGAAGAGGAAGAAGGCATAATCCAATTTTATAAATAATTATTATATAAATCATCATTCATAATAAAATTTTAAATTTTATTACCAAAATTTATACTACTAATATTACATGAGAGTCATCTTGGTTTTTGATAATCCATCTAAACTCATGATATCACTATCAATGATTTATACGTAATACTCTAAATGCCAACCCTAACAACATAAGCAAATAATAGCAACACAACTTGGGTTTTAACTATAAATTTATAATTAATTACTTACCACCCTTATGGCTTTGATACCATGCAAGCTAAAAAAACAACAAAGTAAAGTAATGTCAGTTAATAATACTAATTAAGTGTTTTAAAATCAAATTACTATAAGTAATGACCTTATTTAGACTTCAAGACTTCTCAAATTTGACTACTTTAACTATAAAAAGAGACAAATAAGAGTTCAAATAGATACCCTAGAGTTTCATAAAAAATTCAAATTTTTTTATCATTTTAAAATGAATATCAAATAAAAAAGTGTGAAAGTCATTACAAAATTAATAGTTTCAATTGTTAAGAAAGAAGTTAATATAAAAGATACTTGATCAAATCTTTTTTCAAAATTAGCATCACAAGTTTTGTTTCAATAAAGTTTAATCATAATTTGATTTTATTCTAATTTAGTTATTTTTTAAAATTTTTACATTAATCATGAAACAACTTAAGAAGAATATTAATATCACAAATAAAATTTTTTAAATTTTATTAATAATAGCAATTTTTATTCAAGTACTTCTTCCCTTAGGTATTTGTGGAAACCTTATGAATATGATTGTGACATAATGGTATTAGAGGCGAAAAATTGAGTTATAGATAATGTTAAATAAGAATTCAATCTAAAAACATATATTAGATTATCTCTTTTGGTGACTTTCTTTGCCTTTTAGGCTAACTAATGATGTTTAGGTTGGCCAAAGATACCTCTAGGGATTCACTCACCCAACCCAATCCATTTGATACCTCTAGCCCTCGTGCAAATTGGCTTCATGTTATAAAAAATATTGTGTTATGGGTGGTGGCTTAAGGAACTTCGGGTTGTAATCGCAGAATAATTACCTAAATTGTCCTTTTAAAAAGTATTATATAATTATTATATAAAGAGTCAAATAGTAAACTAGCAATTAAAATGGAACCGGGGTTGGGGTCGGGGAGTTTGAATATCATTCTCGTCATTATTCCTACGAATCCTCACATGGATGGAACCATAGGCATCTTTACCAAATACTTATTGTTAGCAAACATGGTTAATTGTTAGATGGTACTTAACAAAGAAAGGGATAGGTAAAAATATAATTTTTTTTGAGATATTTGATAAATTGTGAATCAAATAATTATTATGGAAGATAATGACTCTAAATTATTTGAATTTTAATTAGTATAACAAATTAGTAATATATCATTAAATTCTTAATCAATGTCGTATGAAAAATTTAATGGTAAGATAAATCTTGTAAACCTAAATGAATTTTTTGCAAAAGTAACTTAAAAAGCAAAATACTTCAATTGCATATCATAAATGTATTGTCTTGGGAGCAAAACATAATGTTAAAAAGTTACCATTGTCTTGGGAAGAAAATCATAATATCGACACCTTAGTTTCTCTAGTCTAGATTTTTAAGTTGAGTTAGTTCATTAGTTTTAGATTAGTTCATTATACAATGTTGTGTAAGGTAGAGATTAAGTCTATTAAGGAATAAGCATTAAACCTAATTAGGTGTTTAAATAAGTTTTAGATTATGCTTGGTTGGCTTGCCGTAACTAAAGAAATTGGGTTTTGCTCGATGAATGGAAGAAAAAAAAGAAAAAAAACAAGGAAAAAGAAAAAAGAAAAAGCGAACAGTAAGCTATATGAAATTGCAATCCATCGTTCAGAATTTTTAAGTATTGCAAACTCGAGAGTGGTGTTGGAAAAGCCTGCGAAATACTGGAAATGTCATCATCATCAATTAAAGTACAAAGTTTACAATATTAATGTTGTTACAGCCCAAAAAAGGGAAGGGAAAAAATGACAAAAAAAGGGATAAAAGAAATATAATTCTTTTTATGGGTTCAGGGAGTCCAATTTCTACAAACAACATGTGCATCAATCTCATTTTAAACATTAAATACAATTACAAGCAAGATAAGACAAAATACAAAATTGACCTCCATAGTCTCATTAGGCCTTCATAATAGCCAAATTCACAAGTTCACAAATTACTTGAATAATATAATAATAAGTTAAGTATCATATCTTAAGTATTATTCATTAAGTACCAAAATTTTTTTAAATTTATTCTTATTTAAATTAAAAAAAAGTTAAAATTAAATTTATAAAATTTATTATTAATAAAAATCAAAATTATTAAAAATTAACCTATTAATTATAAGTTAAATAAGAATTAGTTACTTTATATGTCTATTATGGTAATTTGACTTCACTTGCAACAATTTAAAGAAGTATATTTTAATAATAATTTAATTTTTAATTATTCATATTATGACTAAAAATCTTAATTTTTTTGAATTTTTTTTTCTTAAGAAATATCAAATATACCAACTAATTTTGATTATTTTTATTTTTTAATAAAATAATAAAATTTTTATTAATTCATTAAGTGCTATAGTTGTTTAGTTGAATCCACACAAGTCAAATTATAGTTTTCACTCAAAACTATATTCTTATGGAGCTTGGATCCAACTATGAAATTTTCCTTTTAGCACTCTTTCCTAATCATGGATCTCTCAAATAGTGACCAATTATTCAAAAGTATTAAGATGAATAATAAACTTGTGATATGAATAAAAAAGAGTTAATTGAAATAGAAATTAATCTTCAAACTTCATTAAAATACCTTTAAAAATTAATTTAATTCATACTTAAAATATAAAAGTAAAAAGACGAAAAACTCTTGAATTCATCCTTTAGACCCGATCCATGGCTTTTTTGCTTCAACACTCATTAATTTCTAATTAGCCTCCCTCAATAAGCCTCAATTTTCTACATTTTATTGCTAGATTTTCACCCTTAAACTTAAACTCTTTTTTGGCCTAATTTCAAGAAATATGCATATTGATTCTAAAGTGCAAACATATTTAACTAAAATTACTAATCGAAATAAGTTCTTATATAAAAGTGTGTGTGTGTGTGACTATATATATATATATATGTATGTATGTGTGTATGTATGTATGCAAGTATGTATAAAATTGACGCTATACACTAAATTTTCTTATAACCTTTAGCAAAACTACATTAATATAAAGATTAAATTAAAAATTACTCTTCCACGTTAAAATGATGTTTGATTAAAGGAACCTTCTTTTACAAAAAAAAAAAAATTACTTCCCCACTTTATAAAACTTTTTGATTTAGGGATATTTCCTTTGTATTTCTAGAATTGCTCCTTCATGTCAATACTATGAGTTAAAAGTATCTCTACTTTTTTGTTAAGTCCACTACATGACTTCCAAGCGAGTATCATAAGGGACATAGAATGTTAATCGATATGACACATCAAACGTAGATTCTTTTTAATTTTTTTTTAAAAATTATTTTAAAAAAATAAAATAAAAAATCTTGTTTTTTATAGTTAAAAAAAATAAAAGAAAAATATTTCAACTAGAAATGAAAATTTAAATTTAACAATTTAAAACATGTTTTTTTTTAAAAAAAATCATATCAATATTGCTTACATATCACATCAATCAATACTTTGAGTCTAAAGTGATGTTTGATTGGAAGTAACATAGCGAATTTGATGAAAAAGTGAGGGTAGGGAGCATTTGTAACTAATAGTGTTAACATAAGGTCGCAATTTTGGAAATTAGAAAAAAAAAAAGGATCTCTAAATCAAAATGATTTGTATTATGCAAGAGCAATTTTGGAAAAATAAAAGAAAAGATACTTTGATTATAAATTATTTTTATGTGAAAGAGCAATTATTGATTTAATACTTAATATAACAATATAAGTTATATACAACTAACCATGTTCAACCCTTTCTCAAAACCAACTTATATTTCTGATCAAATAATCATCATTGGCCATTACTTCAATTTTTGTTTTTTTTTCAAACAAAAATATGTAAAATAACAACCTACTCCAAAACTTAGGACATCATCCCCAATGAAAAAACAAATAGGTAAGGGATTGAAACTCTCTTGAATGTCATAACCATTGGCTCGATTTGATGCATTAGCTCTTATAACTTCCTCTTCTTCTGAGTTGCTATAAGTGTTTGCATAATTCGATGATAACAAAATTCCATAAGGTCCAACTACAAGGGTATGGTGAACTTAAGCTACCATAGTATCATTATGGTTTATACGATTCACAACGAATTTTTCAAACTAATATACTAAAGCTAAGAAGCGAAACAAAAATAAGGAGAAAATATAAAAATTGAAAAGGAATAACAAAATAAAAAAATAAAATAAAATAAAAATAAATTTTGGCTTGCTTCCCAAAAAGCGCTTCATTTATTGTCGATAGCTAGACTTTAGCAACACTTTTTAAGCCAATTTAAAAGAAGTTTTGTGTCATTCAAAACCTCCCTCCATGTAATGCTTTACATGCTAAGCATTCACTGTAAATTTTCTTTCATCAATCTGAGGCTTAGTTGCACTATGACAAAATATACTAGTTATAACAAAAAGATTGAATCATCTCAATTGCAACTTACTAAGGAACGACCTAAGATGAGAATTGAATAATTCCATTTTATTCCTATCTAGAAAATTATGATTAAGAATATATTAAACATGCCACTCTTTAGTCCTCTCTTTATAGATGTAAGCATTCCCTTATGCATTCAGGTGAAACTCCTTTATTTCAATTAGTTGCAATAATCTCTTTTCACTATAACCTGCTTATCAAAATTAAAAAATTTTGTTGCCTAATAAGCTTTTTGTTCCAATTCAACTAGTAAATAAAAAGCCTTCCTATATACTAGATGAAATAGGGACATTCCAATAGGTGTTTTATATGTTATCATATATGCTTACAATGCATCATCTAATTTCTTAGACCCATCATTTCTAAAATTACTAATTATTTTCTTTAAAATCTATTTTATCTCCCTATTTGAAACCTCTACTTGTCCACTAATTTGAGGATGATATGGTGTAGGTACATGATGGGTTACCCCATATTTTGTCAATAATGCATTTAAGTCATGATTACAAAATTGTTTGTCTCCACACATATAATTTTCCTAGGTGTGCCAAAAGGAGTAAAAATATATTTTTTAAGAAAATTACAGACACTTTTGGCATCATTATTAAAAAGAGTTATAACTTTCACCTATTTAAACACATAATCTATAATAACATGAATATACTAATTAGAAAAAAAAAGGTGGAAATGGTCTTATAAAATTTATTGCCCATACATCAAACAACTCATCTTTTAAAATATTATTTAAGGGCATTTCATTCGTGTGAGAAATATTAACATTGGTGCAACAAATGCATGTGCATCCTTAAATAATGAAGGCTAAAAAACCACTTTGAAGTATTTTGACAATTGTCTTAGTTAGGCCAAAATGTCCTCAACACTTTAAAGAATAACAATGAGCTAATATATTTTCAAATTTATTCTCAAATATACATCTCCTAATAATTTGATCAAAATTAAATTTATACAAAGATCATCCCAAAAATAATATTTCACATCATAAAATAATTTCTTTTGTAGATGATAAGAAAGATTAAAAAGGACAATCATGCATGCCAAATAATTCACAATATCAACAAACCATGGAGTATCAATTTAAGAAGGCAAACAATTGCTCTTCAGGGAAAGATTCATTAATAGGTTGTTTCCTCACATTCTAATTAAGAAAAAGATGGTTAACCACCAAATTTTTAACTCTTTTTTTTTTCTCAAATTTCAAGATTAAATTCTTACAACAACAAAATCCAATGAGTTAGTCTTGGTTTACCATCCTTTTTTACTTAAAAAAAAAATACTTAATAGGTAGATAATTTGTAAAAACTTTTGTTTTAGAACCAACAAAATATGATCTAAATTTATTAAAGGCAAAAATAATAACTAAAAGGTTTTTTTTTTTTTCAGTAGTTGCATAATTAAGTTATGTATATTAAATAATATGCAACTTTTTCTCCTTTCTTTGCCCCAAAATTACTCTTAAAGTAAAATCACTTGCATTATAAAGTCCAATTTGGGATTATTAAAACAGGTGCAGAAATTAATTTTTCCTTTAATATATTAAAAGCACAAAAGCACTTATTAATAAACTCAAAAGAGGCATTTTAAGTAAAAGATTACAAAAAGGCTTAATATTTTATAAAAATCTTTGATGAATTTTTGGTAAAAGCCAACATGCCCCAAAAAACTCCTTGTGCATTTAATTGAGGTAAGGGGTAGTAATTTGCTTATAACTTCAATTTTAGCTTTATCCACCTCTATTCCTTTAGTTGAAATCTTATGACCTAGCACAAGTCCCTCTTGCACCATAAAATGACAATTTTCCCAATTTAACACTTAAGTTAACTTCTTCACATCTTTGCAAAACTCTAGAAAGACTAGCCAATATATATATCAAAAGAAGAACCAAAATTAAAAAAATCATTCATAAATACTTTAATACAATCTTCTACCATATTGGTGAAAATGCCAACCTATTACTATTCTTGTTGGAATTAACTCCTTTTTCTCATTTGTAATCACTATCATCCCACTTTTCTTAAGAACTACATAAATCATGCTCATATAATTGCTATCAAAGATATGATATATTATCCTAACATGTAATCAATTAATTATTTTAACCCTAATAACCTTTTTCATATGAGGGTTGAGTTGGCACTATTGCTCAATAGATGACTTATAATTATCTTCCTTTAAAATCTTATACAGGCACAAAGAAGGGCTTATCTTTTTTATATTAGTTATATATCAACCTAAAGCTTTAATTTGCTTCTTCAAAACATGTAGAAGATTTTCCTCTTCTTCCTTACTTAAATGCATGGATATTATAATAGGAAGAGTGGAAGAGTCACCTAAGAAAGCATACCTCAAATGTGCAGGTAATTGTCGAAGCTTAAGTATTGGAGGCTTTTTAATTAAAGGCAATAGGACAAATGACTTGCCAAATTGGTATGATGCCTTTCTTTGATTTAAACACCTCAATGTTTCCTCTTTTGGTAGCTATTTTTCCTTTATTTTGAAAACCTGCCCTATATCTTCCTTCCAATATTCATGCTCATGCAAAGATTCAACAAAATTATTAGTTTCATTCACCATATTAGCTACAAAACCATCAATAGTATTAATTTAAAGTCATGGATTAGTTTTTATAGGAAATTTGGAGGCTATGAATACATCAAAAATTACTTTTATTCACCTAACCATAATGTCAACTTACCTTACCTAATATTAATTAACACCCCATTAGTTTTTAAAAATGGACAGCCAATTAACAAAGGAATATCCTCATCTTTTTTAATATCAAGCACAATAAAATCCACAAGAAATATAAAAACATTTACTTTTATTAAAACATCTTTAATGATACCTAATGGATAATTTACTAATTGGTTTGCAAGCTACAAAGAAATAGTAGTTGGCTTCAATCTCCTAATCCCAATTTCATTAACAAAGAAAAAGTCATTAAGTTAGTGATAGCACCAAGATCACAAAGAGCTTTACTAAATTCAAAATTTTCAATAAAACTTGGAATCATAAAACTTTTTGAATCTTTTAACTACAGTGGCAATTTATTTTATATAATTGCACTACACTCATTTATAAGTATCATAATTTCATGATCTTCAAGTTTCCATTTGTTAGATAGAATTTCTTTCTAAAACTTGGCATAATTTGGCATTTGAGCCAATGTCATTACAAAAGAAATGTTAATATGAAGCTTTTTTAAACATATCACAAAATTTTAAAATTTTTTTATCTTTCTTTTTTGCATGAAGATGTTATGGATAAGAAATTAGTGACATGTAATCTTCCACATTGGTTGATTTCTCCTCTTCTTTATGCTCTTATTTTGCCTTCCCTTATTGTTCTTTAACATTAGGTGTAGATTTGAGTTCCTTACCCTTATTCTCACCTCCCCTTAAAGATGGGTCTTTAAAATACCTTAAGATTGATTGGACATCTCACTTGCTAATTGCCTTAATTGCATGTCAAAATTTTTCATTATAGCTTATTGATTTTACATCCATTTATTAATTCTTGCCATATAATTTGTGAACATTTCTTCAAGTAAAGGATTTTTCTCTTATTATGGTGCTTCATCAGGTCACCATACTTTATTCTAATGATTGACACTAAAGAAATTTGTATAATTCCTCCATCGGGTGTTATATGTGTTTAGATAAATATTATTTTGTTGTTTTCCTTAATTCAACACATAAGTGATTTTTTCTTGATTATTGGATGCAAATAAATTTTCCTTTTGGTATTAACTTATGGCATGATGACCTCTACATAATTCACACACCTACATAGATTGAATAGCATTTAGATTCAACTAATCTAATTTAGTAAATAACTTATCTATCTTCATATTAATTGTTGTGATAACATCAATCTTGTGCACTTCAACTACTGTTCTTGGATTTGATCTTTTAGCAGACCATTGACAATTATTAGTTGTCATTTCCTCTAACAAGTCATTCACCTAATTAGTTTACTTACTTATAAAATTTCCTCTAATAGCAACATTAATAGTGATAGGAGTTGAATTATTTAGCTCATTGCAAAGTGTTTACACCACCAACCATTAAGGAAGTTCATGGTGTGGGCACGTCCTCAAAAGCTTCTTATAATAATCTCATGCCTTGTACAAGATGCATGGATTCAAAAATAGAGAGATTAGGATGCATACATATCCTTATATCCAACAAATTTGCAATTTTCCTTTGAATCCTCTGATCAATCCATATAGCTTTCTAGTAAGTTGGCATGATATCAAAATTATTCTCAATAGACAAAACAAAGTTGATGCTAAGACACCCCTTAACTCTCTTTAAAATTACAAGTTATCAATGGAATAAGCATATCTAGTAAAAGTATAAGATTCTACCTTGGTCTTATACCTAATTCCTTTGTCATCAACTTGTCTGCTACCATGGTAAGGATGATGTTAATTTTAAGGACCATAATTTTCTTAAAGATAAGTACAATCCAAGTGAGGAAAAGTAATAGACAACCTAAAATACTGATAAAATGTAAAAGTAACTAAACTTGTATAGGTCATAAATTAAGTTTCTTGAATTAGTATATTTATTTGAGAATTATTCTCAAATAAGAAAAAGTATGTTTGTTGAATTGTCCTTAATATTCTTATGTCATTTGCCCATTTAAGAACATTAAAATAATGCTCAAGAGACTTATCAACATTTAATGATGATAATGATCTAATATTATAAGTGATGCTAACTAGTATATTTCTTGAACTTTAATGGCAACATAAGATTATGAATACCATTATTGTGCATTTCAAAAAGTTAAATGATGTCTACAGTAAGATTGAAAGGTGGGAGAATCCAAAAGGGAATAGTTCCATTATGAGATAACAAATTGATCTTTAATGAATAATAAGTGTTTTAAAGATGATTGGTTAATTTAAAGAATTAAACCAATTATATTTTTTCATAGATCATAAGTTAAATGTTAATTTCGTCTTATAATCACTACCTCAAAGTTATTCTCAATTAAATTAAACTTTCATGTGAGATGGTTGCATTCATTCATCAAGCTATTTGATATACTTATGATTGCATAAGGATACCTCATTAAAGGCTATCATATGTTTTTCTTATGGATTCTCCAATGGTAAAAGAGAAAAACTAGAACATATAAGCTTACCAAAATGTAGTTTAGTATATAAGTATTAAAAAGGACAATAATAATAGCATATGACATTTGAAAAAAAAAAAAAAAAACTATAAGATTTCTTGTTACCTTAAAAGTGATGAAACTTAGAAAAGTTTTCTTTTAGGAACCTAAGAGAAGTAAACCTTTAAAGAAAGGTTTATTATCAAGGTATACAAGAAGAAACCTAAATTATATAATCTCTTCATTAACTTTTATATGGTATTATTGATTAAGTCACATCAATGACAAAATTCACCAAGTTTCATAAAGATGATTATTTGTATTCATTTAACTATGAGTCATATGAAATACTTGAATCTTGTTTATTAGGTACAATACTTAGATAACCCTTTAAGTTAAAAGAGAGAATAAGTTAATAAATTGTTTTAACTAATACATTGGGATGTATATGGTTTAATAACTATTCATGATAAAAAAAATTTCTCATATGTCATATAACAAATCATACCAAATATGATAAAAGCATTTATTGAAATACTAGACTAAATCCTTTATAAAATTCAAAGAATTTAGGAATAAAATTATGAGATAAATTTGCAAAGTATTATATTACTTTAATTAAATCAAGATAAAAAGTACTTAAAATAAGTTTGATGATTATCTTAAAGACAATGGATACTTTTACTATGAACTCCTCCTAAAATCTTATGAAATTTGAGATAGGAGAAACCATATGTTATGAAATTTTATTCAATTTATGATAAGTCTTATAATTTTAAAATTTTTTTTTGAAACTATGTCATAGAAATATTTACTTGTCTATTAAAAGGTTCCATCCAAATTGACTAACAAGATTAAAAAATAGTATGAAACCAAACTTGTCATCTTTTAAGATTTAGAGATGTGATGTTGATCTGAAGCATTTATTATTTGATTAGTTTGGACATAAATCAAATAAATACACATTTATGTGATATCTATAAACAATTTATGGATATTGTTTCTACTACATAATTAAGTAAAAGGTTTTGTCCCAACAAACTTTCTAAAAATAGAGTTTGATCTCCAAAGGAATATAGGAGATAAGCAAAACTTGTATAGGTTTAAGGCCCATAATATAACATTCAAATGAAACTTGAGTTAGTAGTCCTTATATTGAGTTTAAGACCTAAGATTCAATAACATAAGAAGTTTTGTACATCTAATAAGATACATTACTATAAGATAATATATATTACTTATTAACGATTAGTTTACTAGTTATAAGAAAACAATGTGTTATATTAGTTCTAATAAATATTTCAAGGTTATGAAATCTAAATGAAATTTATATACATTAACTATCAATAAACTTTATTGATTCACCTAAAAGGATTAAACCTTTTGGTGTAAGCATGTCTTTAAAAGAAAGAAAATTAATAGCTATGCTAGTAATCAAGGTTACAAACAAAGTCAAATTGTTGACTTGAATGAAACTTTTTCATTTGTAATTATGATTAAGTGTATAAAGGTTTTATTTGCCATTATTGCATATATGACTATAAAGATTTTATAAAGTTTAAACATCCATATTAATAAAATAATCAAAAGGTTTGGTTTTGTTAAAAAAATGGATAAATCTTATGTTTATAAGAAGGTTAGTAGGAGCAAATTACTTTTCTAGTGCTTTATGTGCATGACATATTGATAATATAAAAAAAAAAAAAAATATATATATATATATATATATCATTATTCCAATCCATTGAAGTTTGGTAATCTAAGAATGTACTCCATAAAGGAAGTCAAAGAAGCATCCAATGACCTAGAGAATATATATAAATGGTAAATATTCCATTACCCAAAAAAGGGCTATAATACTAGTACAAAACCATTGTCTTAAATTGAAAACCACTGAATAAAATCTAATGTAGTGGTTTCCAATCCACTAAATTTGCAAGTGTTATAATAATTCTACCACAACAGTTTTCTTTACCTATAGTAATATATATGAAACTACTGCTTAAAAGTGGTTCAAATAATTGTTTTAAATGATTACTATAACAGATATGAAATTCATATGAAGTGGTTCTTCCACATTGAACAACATTTTTTGGAGGAATAAGCAATAGTTGTTAGAGAAATAGAAAATAATCATTAAAGAAATAGATGACAATTTTTTTATTACAAAAAACAACAGCTTTTTAGTAGAATATATAACAATTTTTTAATACAATATGCAACGATATTTTAGTATAATACCCAATAGATTTCTTTGTCAAATATGTAGTAGTTTTTTTTTATTAGAATATGCAGCAATTTTTTTTTAATAAAATAGGTAATTTTTTTTTCTTTTGTGGAAAATGCATCAATTTTTTTGTAAATTACACAACAAATTTTTAGTATCATATATAGTGGTTTTTAAGATAATGAGTAATAGTTTCATTTATAATGTGCATTGTATAAACATATAAATATTATTACAAATGTAATTAAACTAAATAGTACAAGTAATAAATAATATTTAGCACATTTCAAATAATGTTAATGTATAATCAAAAGTTTTATATGGTTATGTACACAAATTATGAAGTCCTTAGCCTTAAGGGAGAACATTGACCTACAACAGATAAATAGAAATTTTGATCAAAACTTAGAAACAATGCAAAGGCATGTCATTTAAAGAGATAAGTCCTTATGTTTTTGCAATTGTTGATGTACAAAACTATAAAAAAAAAAGTAAAGGAAGAATACTTAAATGTATGGATTATATGTGCTTACTGAGAATAAATGAGCCTTTTACGATAGATTTGGATTGGGAGCACTAAAAGCATTATTTGGTGAAAGAGTTGTTGTTATATTTAAAGAAGGCATGTCAAAATTAATGTTTAGCTATAGATTTTATTTCTGCAATTTTTAGAACATTATATAAAAATAGTGGGCTATTATTGTAGTTTATAGTTTTATCCTCTTTTTGTAACTCTTGTGTCTATACTTTAAGCTTCTTTTGCATCTCAACTTGCACATTTTCCTTAATGAATTGCATAAAGTATAGTTCACACCTCTTTTATATAGCCTTACCCTCCTTAAACCCTCCCCCCCTATAACTACAGTTAAAACATCTACATGACTTAGACTACTTGTTTCTTCCCTCTAAGTTTAAATTTTTTCAATTTAATTCTAGATCTAAAGCAAGATAAGTTATAGGCGAAAGAATGCAACAAAACCTTAAGTCATTCACGATAAAAATAGGAAAAAAAAAAAGAATTGCTTATAAGTTGCTTTTCATTTAATAGCTTATATTCTCGGTTAGCTCTTTTTTTGTAAGTAGCCTTAAATATTTCAAGTCGAAAAGGGAAGTTTTATTAGAATTTTTAGTTTTTTTTGATACAAATGCAAATAATAAAATGTAATGATACAATTTTAAATAAAGTAAATTAAAGGTAAATATTGGTACCACATTGTAAAAATGTACTAAATCATGGTTAGATATGAATCACAAGATCAATGCAGTACATATAAAACTTGAATATAGTAGTGGTGTTTTTGTAATTTACTTAACAATTGTTCTCGAATCCTAGCAAAACTCTTTTTGCTTATAGTGTGCATTCATGTTTGTTTTTGTCAATTGTTAATGTTGGTTCTTACCATTACTTGTAATCATTATTAAGGAATAACAAGAAGTCAAAATATATTAATATAAACCTAAAGAAAATATTTAACAAATAAAGAAGAATAAAATAATATTAAATTTTTGATTCTTTAGAATTCTAATATTGTAACAACAATCTAAATTAATCTAAAGGCATATAAGGTGGACAATTTCTCAGTCACTTTTCATCATTCTTATACTTTTTATAATGTTGTTCTTTTACCTAGATTTATAAGCCTTCTAACTTACTTTAATTATAGTCATCACTCACTTTCTGCCTCTATCAAGATTATATACTTATCCTATAATCATTTAAAATATGAAAAAAGTTAATTGTAATGAATACATTTCCGTAGTGATAAGGAAGAAAATTTTCAATATACATTACATGTACAAGTTTCCATAAAGTATTGTTTTCCTCATGATTTAAGACATACCAAGTCTTTACATATAATGACACCAATCTGATATTCATATCTAATATCCTAAGAAAATTACTAAACTTATATAGAATTTACTTATCTAGGCCTATAGGTTAATTTTTAGCATTTAATAAAATAGGTTTTTTCTCATCTTCATATCTTACATGTAATACTCTCATTGTTGTTAGTCCTCTTCATTTTTTTTTTCACTAAAATAATATTAGTGAAAACATTTAAATATTCAATTTAAAAATTAAGATTTCAATGAATCATATAACTAAAAAATATATCTTTTAATTATCTTATATATCTCTTTCTTATTATTGTCATTGTCTTGATCTTGCCTTCAGGGAAGATTGTGTTCCCATTTAATCAAAAGTTGTTCCTCCCAATTGTTTATCATCAAAATTTGTGTGTACTTGATGTTACTCTCCTTACACTAGCAATACGCATTGCTAGCTATCCACTTCCTTATATTAATGTCACAATTGATTGTAACTCACTACTCAGAATAGAAAAACTCAATTTCATAATATTTGACTAAAGGGTTTGCATCTCTTCTTATGCATGAGCCTTTTTAGTTAATGTTTACTATCTTCAAATACTCAAAAAAGAAGTTGTCACCTTTCTAGTAATAAATGAAGCCTTCTTTATCTACATGAATTATTTTTGTATTACTAATCCCCATCAAAAAGATTAAAAGGAATTAAAAATGATATAGTCAATAAAGTAATAACAACAATTATTTTCTGACTTACTATTCATAAACTATGCACATTATATTTCACAAAATCAATGAAGGAATCACAATTCAGTAATATAACCACAAGAAAAAAAGAACCACTAACATAACTTGGGCTAGCCTAACTTGGACTAAATAAAATGACAAAAGGCTTGATCTTAACCTCAAAACTTGTCCTTTTAAATGGTTCTAATGAGATCCTAATTATTGTAGATTAAAATTTTTCTCTAAGGTTTTCTTATCTTCCTCAAACAAACACTTGCTTTAGAAGGTTCCTTCATAGCACTTATCCAAGGATGCTACCACTTATCATGTTAACCCCCCACCAATAATAACATTACCACCCCAAGGAAAGAAAATACCATTAGCCCCTCCCAACTAGAACATCATATCATAATAATCTAGAAGTGAACAAAGTTTAGTAGGACATACACCAAATTCTTAAAAGAAGAAGAGGATCCAAAAGACCTACATTAATCAAACATCCCTAACCTCACCAAAATAATGGCATGGCATAATCCTATGTTACTTCAGTCCATTCAAATACAAAGATCCAATGATAAAAAATGAATACATGAACTTACACAAAAAAAAATCATACCCAACTCATAAGTTGAAGAAATTATGACATAATTTTAATAAATTACACGAAATTAACACATGCTTGTCAAACATACTTAATTTAATTTTTTTTTTACCAACATGGTGGATGATGAAATTTTCTTTTAAAATTAATATAATTATGAACACCCATGAAGATCACACACCTAGAAGTTGAAGGAGAGCCTATGTAACTAGAGACCAAGAGATCCACCACATTAACAACTAAGAACACAAGATGACAATATGAGGGTAGCAATAATGGTGGCCAAAATAGCACAGCTGCTAGTTAAGGACCTAAGCCTTAAAGCTTTTTAAATTCTAAAGTCTTGGATAGTTCATGAGAAAGATGAAAGACATATGCAATAAAGGTTCTCGAGGAATTAGAGGTTCCCTATAGTGGCTAATAAGGAAATTAATAAAATTAAAATGATAATATTTGGCGGTTGCAGGCAAACACAAGGTAGGTAGACAAGAGGAAAGATGGAGGAGGAGGATAACTAAGATTGTGTAGAGTGGAGGGATGGATAAGTATGAATATGTCAATTTGTTTAGTAAGAAGTGACGATTAGGATGACAATATGAGGTCAAATAATTTGTTATAGATGAATTTATCAAAAACTCTCATTCTAAAATGTTGCTTTTAATCATCTAAGTCTAAGAACAAACTACTAAAATAGTTTAATATTAGAAGAATCCAAGGTGAAATTCTTGCCTACATTGCATAATTTATTCTCCAAGGATATATGTCCTAAGACACAAAATTGACAAAGATATATTTGATAAGCTATAACATGTATGCATTCTTATGTATAAGATTAAATGTATTTATTGAATAGACATAAGATTGATCTCAATGAGAATCATTGAATAATAATAGCAAATATTTTTAATTACTTATGAGGTATTAAAAATGAATTTTTAGTTAATGGAGTAACTAAACTTAAAGTTTAAAGATATTCAGATAATAACTTTAAGTCTATTAAAAGTCACAATTTGGTTAAAGTTTTGCTCCAAATAGTGAAACTCTAAGTTAGAAGGGTTTTAAACTTAAGGGAATCATTATACTTGAGTATGTCTTTGCATATGGTGCAACAAAAAAGGTAGTTTTTTATCAAGAAGTTCATTATTAAACATACTTAGGTTCTAAGCATTATTTAACCAATAATTATGTATTGTGACAATAATGGAGTTATTATACAAAGAACCTAGGTATTATGAATAATCCAATTATGTACTTGAATGATTTTTTTTCATCATAGGAATGATAAAGTGGAATGATAAAATATTAAAATAAAATTAAAATTACAAATATGTCCTTATAAAAATAATTATTATTTAAAGATAAAATAGTAAATATATAATTGGGATAGGTATGAGGTTATGGTTAGGGTTAAGGATAATAAATCCCTTCCTTTCACTATCCTTACTTAAAAAAAAATAAAATTTAATACCTTGATTTTTTGTCAACTCCCCTTAACTTTATCATCATGAGCGCAATGCCTTACAAGGATAAAAATAATTTGTTTTTTTATTTAGTTTGGTTGAACTAAACAAGAGATTTTGATTACCATTAAAGTTTGAAATACAAATCCCAAATCTCATTATAAGTCTTATACCTGGTAAGATTTACTTAATAGTTGCATATTCACAATTTTTGTTACTTACAGAAAAGAAAGAGTTATAATTATTAAGGTTTATCTATATAATTTAAATTTAGTTTACTTTGTAAATGTAAATTTATGAAAATATTTATCTATAAAATATAATTATTTATTTTAAAATAAATTTGAGCAAAAAATTGAATTATTATTTTTTTAGTCACATCATTTACTTTTAATTAATTTTAAAAACATTAAAATACTTTTATTTTAACTAAACAATCTATTTCCCAATTTTAATTTTATAGATATTAAATAATTTTTATATGAATTAAAATAATAATAATAGTTAAAAATTCAAAATTAGTCCACTACTTAATTTAAATTTTGTTCACTTACTCCAATTCAAACTTATTAATTTTGAAATACTAATATAGTATAAATTAAATATAAAAATTTAATTAAGTAAAAATTTTATTTAATTAATTAATTATTATCAAAATTTTTATATATTAAAATAAAAATAAAAAAATTAATATTATGTATTATTATTATTTTTTAATTTTTTAATTTATTTCAATAATAATATTTAATATTTATTAAAAATTTTTGTATAATTAAAATTTAAATTTAATAAATACTAATAAACTAAAATTTTTAAAAAAATTAATTTATTTTTTTATAATTTAATATATATTATAATTTATTATATTTATATTAATAATTATTTAAATATTTTTAAAACTCTTGAAATATAAATATATATAATGAAAAAAAATTTCTTAAAAAAATTAACTATAAATTTCTCATTTTATTTTAATTTTTAAAGAAAAAAACTTAAAATTTGAGTTTTTTTTTAAAGTTTTTTTTAAATAAAATATAATAAAAAAATATATTATAAAAAATATAATATACTTACGCAAGAAGTCGGAGGGCGGGGTCGGAGGGTACAGAGTGAGTTTGGGCTGAAAGGTTAAAAAGTGCAGCCCAAGTGTACGGTCCCATGGTTTGATTTGATGTTTGAGTACAAACCCACAAGGAAACCACTCCTCAGTCCGATTCCCAGTCGCAGGAAGAAAAAGGAAAACCTTAAACCTCCCCCAACAAACCAAACCCGACGGTGTAACGCTACTTCTAAATTCCGTCACATATTCATAGCATCGTCTCTCTCAATCTCTCTCCCTTCTTCTTCTTCTTCTTTTGCCGCTCTTTTTTTTCGGACTCCTCTTCCCTTGTCTTCTCTTCTCTTGTGTTTCATATACCAACACATCAGAAAAATGCCCAAGAGGTAGGGTTTTGAAGTTTCTCGTATAATCAGGTATGCCAAAATGTCTTTTCTTTTTCTTTTTTTTTTTTTTTTTGATTTCTGTTTGTTTGTTCGATTTGTGGTTTTCTCGGATATGACAATTGTGAGGAAAATGGATGGAAAAAAGAATAATGTTTTCTTCTGCATCTTTCATGGGTTTGTGTTTTGTGTTCTTGAATTGAACAATCTCGCACTCTGTTTTCTTTTTTCGGATTGCTATTAACTTAGAAAGGATAGGGCGCTTTGGGGGCGGGGGGGAGGGGGAATGGGAATGAGTAGTTTTTTATTTGATTAGCAGAAATATAAATTGGAAGTTTGTATTATTATACCGCTACCACTAGTTCAAAGCAGTGGAGGAATTTCTTAAAAATCTGAATGAAAATTAACGCCTGCTGGCTGAGACCATGGATTAGGAGGAGAGGGATTGACGGGGCAAAGACACGCCGGCAACCCCGCCCCGCCGGCAGTTTCCTTTCCTCTTTCATTTCTGTTCTCTTTCTCATCCAAGAATAGAATAGAATAGATTATTAGTTCTTGAGATTCTATTCATCCAGGTAACTAATTTCTGAATTTCTCCTTGTTCTTTCTCTTTTTCTTGACTTTCTTTTTCAAAAATAAAAAAAAATAAAAATAAAGATTAGATACGGCTAAAAATTTTACTTACTTTTTTTATTCTCCCAATTTGAATTATTGGGCTGTGAAATCTTCCTTCTTTCCAACAGGATCTGAATAGCCACTTTGGTTGTGTGACTTTTGTTCTTATTTTTCCTGTTTGATTGTCCTGTGACTCTAGTAGCTAGCTTTTTGTTTTTCCTTTTTGACTTCATCATTTCTGCCTTTTCTTTTTATTTCTTTGGTTGCGGCCCACAATTTAAATACCTTTAATGGATGTTCGTTGGGTACAAGTGATTAATACTATGTGATCGGAGGAGCTCACTGTTTTGATGTTGCATCATTTGAATCAAAATGAGACATTGGTCTAAAATTGGTGATTATTTCTGGACTGAGATGTGAAACAGATTGAATTGATTTCAAATAAATATGAAGTTTGGGTGTCTGGTGTATTGATACATTCTGAGGTTTTAGTGTGCCTCTTTGTGCAATGGGTTTAGATCTCATATGAAGGGATGTTTTGTACATTTCTGTTTTGTAGCAGTGATCCTTTCTGAATATCTCTAATAGAAGTTTGATGACCAGTTGAATAATCATAGTTGGGGTTAGGTACAGCTTGTATGTCATTGATTGCATGTCTTGGGCTTTACTTTTGTGGTTTCTACCCCAGCTTTCTAACTTTCATTTTTATTTACTGCTTATTTTGGTAGTTCAATGTCAAAGAAAGTAAATTCAAGCGCAATGCTTAGCTTTTTTTTTGGGGGGGGGGTGGGGTGGTTGGTTGTGGTGATGGTCTTTGGTTCATTAAAACCAACTTTCAGGCTTTTCTCTGAAGTATTTGTGGTCTGACACTTTAGTCTTGGATTATGGAGGTTGGCAGTTTGGACTTGAATAACTTCTACTTCTCTTGATGAATGCATAAACCTTATTTTAAACATCCAATGAGCCCTTTTTTTTTTTAACAATAACTTTCAAATTCAACCCAATTTGGAAGATACTTGTTTTTCAAGAAATGCTACAAAATGAGTTGCCGGGAACTAAAGCCTCATGTTTATTAATTAAATATGGCATTAATTGGGAGTAAATTAATTTTTTTTTGTTTGATTAACAAAAGCAGACTCTTAAGGACTATCTTTTCGAACCTAAAGTAAGCCAAATTTGTTTCAGCATCAAAGCTGCCCTTACAATAATTCAGTACTTCCAAAGCTGCTCTTACAATAATTCTGAACTTCCAATTGATATAATATTTGTAGGGATTCAGACTTATTTAAGTTTCTAGCATTTCTTCCATACTGTGGATTTCTTGTTTGCCCTCTTAATGTGTAAATATGACCAAATTGGTTTGACTTTAGTTTAAGCTCTGGGATGTGAGATCTAAGAAGTGGAGACGGATGAGCATTTTCTCTAATGGATGTTTGTCACAATAGAAGGGATTTCTAATGGAGTTGTCTAAGTGTTGATGCCTGCTAATATTAGGTAGTCCTCGAGTTAGCTGGTGATGAGACCCCAAAAAATAAAAATTTAAAACTGTTATTTGTATTTTATTTGCATTGTTACACTTGTGTTTGTTTCATGTGTTAAACATTAAAAACCCAAAATATTTTCTTTTACTTCATTCAAAGTTGCATCCATACATTGCATGTTGGTAATTTCAAAAGAAACAAAAATATTGTATTAGTTATTTTTATTTTCTTAGGCTATCCATATCTTTATTGTATTGCATAAATGGTCTAGGGAAATCCCTTTACCTATTTAGTTGTTTTAGTGATAACTATTTTATTTTCTTAGACTATCCATCCTGGAGTCACTTTTGCTTGTTCATTTGAGTGTTGAGATTTACATTTGACTAACTATTTGATGATGCAATTATATTTTATTTTGTAATCATGAAGGTAACCATTTTACATGGGTAGATTAGAGTGGCTGAAACCTTATCTGGCTATTTACAAACTAGCTAGCATTATTATTATTTTTTCTTTTATCACTCTATTTTCCTTTTCATGATTTTTCTTTCGTTTTCCATTACAAATAAAATGGACACTGCTATTAATTATATTTTTTTTGCAACAAAAAACAGATTGTCAAAATAATACATCTATTTATCTTTTTTCCATGTCTCACATGAAGCTACTTCATGGTCGAAATCAATTCATGGTGTTTGTTGGGTGAACCAGCAACTTTTTGGGGTTGAATTTTAGTTGGCCCAACTAAATTTGCTGAGCCCAAATAACCAGTTGTATGGGCCTATGTACTTGCAGATCCACATGTGGGTTATTGTCTATTGGTTTTTTGGAACCTCATTAGAAAGTGTTTAGCCCAAGGCTAATTACCTAAAGAAATTAAGTAACTAACTACTAATTGCTGCAGGTGCATAATATAATGGTGGAAGGTAGAGGCTTTCAGCTTTCAAGTGTCATTAGCTTTCTCCATCATCCTTTCTTGGCTCTTTTTCTCATTGCTGTCCTCTGCTTTCACATTCTTTCTCTCATTTTTTTTTTCTTTTTGGGTGCTGCAGCCATTTGCAAGTTGTGATTATATGCCATTGCTGTATTCTTCATTGCACATTGTGTGTGGACCTTCAAATTATTAGTTGTTTAGGGCACCCCAGGGGGGATGTTGCTTTGCATTTTATCCTGTGATATTCAGCCTTTAGTAAATGGTTAGATAAAGTTTGTGACTTCTGAAGCTAATAGATTAATACAATTGTTGTGGCATGATGGTTGTTGATAAAGACTGATTATGCATACCTGCCCTAATGCAATGTAGGGTCTGTCAGCTGCAATTGTGGAACATCCTGCTTTGTTATCTGTATCAGCTATGTCTCAGTCAGTATCATTGCCCCTTCATTCATCATCAAGCTCTACTGTGACTGTGTCTTCGTCTCCTAACTTGGGTCCAGCAACTTCACAAACACCTGCTAACCCTTCTTCTTTTATGCCTCGAGGACTGTCTGTGACCCCTGGGATTCCTGGCCCACCTGGATTGGTACCACCTCCACCAGTGATTTTTCCATCTGCAGCTATTGGTTCAGCAACTGCTGCAGTGCAAAGGCCTAATATGATAAACCCTTCTCTCTCAAATCTAGTAATTCAGCAGCAAAATACTCCTATTATTCCTTCTTTACCTCCTATTGGTGCTTCCCCTCAGGGACATTGGTTGCAGCTCTCACAGATGGTTGGAGCACCTAGGCCACCATATTTGCCATATCCTGCTGTATTTTCTGGGCCCTTTCATTTACCGACTCATGATATTCCTCAGTCATCTGATTCTCAGACTCCTGGCATTACTTCTGCTGGAACTACAGATGCAAGTCTCACATTTTCTGCTGCTTCAGTTAATCCATTGGTTGGCACTTCGGGGATGCAGGCAGAGCTACCTCCTGGTATTGATGCTAATCCATCGTTAGGCACACCAGGGATGCAGACTGAACTACCTCCTGGTATTGACGTTTAGTGTTCAGTGCTTGGTTATTGATGAAAGTATAGTTTAAGGATTATGTATTTCTCTCTGAAGTTACAAGGGTTTGAGCTATTTTTGTCAAAGTTAAATGTGCCTTTGCAGGTAACGAGTACCATGGCCGTGGTATTGGCAGCAATGATAATGCTTCTATCAATGAGAGTTTGGATGCATGGACTGCCCACAAAACTGATACAGGAGTTGTTTATTACTATAATGCTGTAACAGGAGTGTCAACTTATCAGAAACCTCTGGGCCTTAAGGGTGAGGTATGCCTTTAATTCAATGTCTTTTGTTTCCTGTGCTACATGAACTTAGTGTTCTGAGATTGTCTAAGAACTTCTTTTTCAGCTTTGCGAGTTTGTGCATGTTAGCCTTCCTCGATACCATCTTTGTTGTCTCAGTTAAGTGTAATTTCTTGTGGTTGGTTTTGATGTGAATGCAGTGTGATGTGGTACCTGTCCAGCCAACTCCAGTTTCAATGTAAGCTGCTCAATGAATTTTCTTAGCTCCATATTTTGTGTTCATGAAAGATAGATGGCTTTTTTGATGGGCATCAGTGTTATTCAAGGCATGCATTTGCAAACACAGGTGCAAGGGTCACCTGGGGCCCATAATGACTATGAGTGGAAGCTAATTGATTTTATTTTCTGGTTAATTTACCATGAAGTAATAGAAGACATAGGAGAAGGAAGTGGGATTCATTGATGACCAGTCCCTCTCCCCCTTTCTATGTGCCTTTGCTCCTTTTGGTTGAGGCATTTGTTTCTTTCTGTGCCCCTCCCTTACTGCTAAGATTTGGTCAACATTTGAGGAATGAAGCTTAATTAGACTGTTCTATGTTGATGCTTAGGATGTATATGAACCACTTGTGTAGAAAACTACTGCTTACTGGATAACTATGTTATTTTGAGTGATGGGGGTGCGTAATAGATGCTGCAGCTTGTAGCCAGCTGGTTAGATTTTTCTGCTGTGTTTGAAAAAGAAATTTTATTAATTTAGCTGAAGAGTTTGCTGCTTATCTCCATAAAAAGTATGCCTGAGTGTTATGGTATTCCCTCCATAAGTAATTGATCCAGCAACTTAACTAAGTGATCACAATTTATATGCTGTTTTGCATTTTCCACAAAATCTGATATCGACATTATATTCTAGGATTTCTCTTTAGGTGGTTTGCGGGATTGCCAAAAACACCTATTGTATTATTGATGTTTAGTAGAAGCCTCTCAAAGTTCGCAGAAACCGTGAGAGTTTTGTTATTGTCTCATCCAATAGCTGGTAAATCAAATTATTAGATTCTCTGATGTACGGCTGGTCTATAGGCGAGCCTATGAAGGAGTTGTGGCATATTTAGACTAGACAAAACCTAGAACTTTGTGTTTCTGGAAGACCCTATGGATGATTAGAGTTTGGAGGTTGCACAGCTGCCAATTTATTTAGTTTATAGCTGTTTTAAGAAGCTGCAAACAGTTTTTGAATATAGAAGAGGAGAATGAGTAAGAAGAAAGGACAGGGAAGAACAGGAAGCAATCACAGGCTGGTTTGCCAATAATTCTCTCACCAGGGATCAAATTCTCAAGAAACATTGGTAAAACTTATTTAATGATGAAGTGCATTAACATTTATTTATAAACTCAAGACAAAGAATCCTTTCCCAAAATAGAGCCACACTTGATTGAGAAATCATGCTCTAATTAGGTAATCCCTCATGATGGAATGCTTAAAGGTAGACCAGCCTTAAATAAGCTAAAAATTCTTTAAGGGTACTTTCTGTCTTACCAAAAGTCTCTGGTGCTGACCATATGAATTCTAAGCATCCAAATAGGGTATTTGTGTCTCTAACCTGTGATGTTATTCTCCCCTGAAAGATGTAGCAGAAGATGTAGTTCGTGCACATTTGAGAACTTAAAGGGAGTAGAAGAGCATGCCATCACATTTGAGATTTTGTTCAAAAGGCAGAAAATGTGGAAAACATATCTGCTGATTTCCTTTTTCATTTTAAATGTTTTATACGTAAATTGTGCAGACACCTCCTTTAATTATATTGTTTTGGACCTTTATGTGTTTTTTCATAAATGTTGTGCATCAGGCTGTGTTCAATATATTTATTACTTTAGTGTCTTTTTGTCTAATTAGTTTTGCCTGGATTATTATTACTTCGAGCCAAATCACTAAATTCTCAATGTATAAAAATTGTGGCTTTCTTTTACATTTAGGAAGAGTTTGGCTGGTACAGATTGGGCCCTCATCACCACAAATGATGGCAAAAAGTATTACTATAACAACAAAACAAAGGTACATGTAAATATCTTCTCCATTGAAGTTGTTTCATCAAGTTACCATTAACTAGATTACTAAGTTATTTTGCTTCCCGGTCCTACCTTGTGTATGCACGCAGTTGTTCATTTGCATTTAATGGTAAGAGCAAACTTTGGATTGTGTGGGTTAGGTGCACGGTCTCAAGTCTGAATCTTGCTAGGTGCATTCCTTGTTTCAAGTGGGGAGCCACAGTGATGGGGTGTCATGCTAGCAACCCTGGAATTTGCCTGAAAAGGATTCATTATCATCAAAAAAATTAATATGTAAATAATGAGGCCAGTTTATCAGGGGAAAGGTGGAAATAATAAATATTTGCAAAGGTCACCAAGAACATGCAGCATTTTTGGTTTCAACTTCTTGTAGTTTTCAGAGCAACAAATGGTCTTTTAATGTTCAAAGATGCCATCCAAAGCTTTTCAGAGATGCCTTTTGATTGAAATTAGTTAGCCTTTGGCAAGCTTGCTTGAGCATGAGCTGTTCTGCTAAGTAAATGAAGAAACATTTGTCCTTTGTTGACTTGAAGCCTGACTTGTTGGAGCCTCTGAGAAGTGAGAACCTAAAGCCTTGAGTTTTGATGGATTCTTCCTGAGGTCTTCTTAATTTATCTAATCTTGATCTCTTTATAAATCTTAGAATCAACATTCCCTCAACCTAACTCATGGTCAACCCACTGACCTTCACAGCCAATTCTGTTGAAGGGCATAATCAAGCAAGATAATTTTACTCTGACCACTGTTCACCAAACCTACTAGATCTGTAAGACGATTCTTTCATTCTGGCATCTGATTACTCACTAAGACCATTACCTACTAACTTTTCATTCCAGTCTATGAAGGTCCCTCTATATTTCTCTTCTTTAGCTTGTTTGATACTTGATGCTTACCTACTTCACATCTGAAGGAGCTTTTGCATCATATTGATTATTTTGTGAAATTGGTTATCTTTCTCCACAAAGTTTTTTCTTCACAAACCTAGTCATTTCTTTCAAACTCTTTTGTGTAGTGTTATTGGTTATTTTTATGGCCATGTAAATGGAATGTAGTTTTAAGTAAATCTCCTTTCAAAGTAAAATTTAAGTGGAAGGAGAGTCTGGATATGTAATCAGTAAGTTTCCTGCCTTTTAATTTGTAGTTTGTATTTTTATCTTTTTTGCTTTTGTGTCAGTTAACCAGCTGGCAGGTACCAAGTGAGGTGACAGAATTTAGAAAAAGGCAGGAAGCTGATCTGTCAAAAGACAATGCATTGACAGTTCCACCTACTGATGCCCCAGTGGAAAAAGTATCCACTCCAATTAGTGGCACTACCATTAACACCAGTCGTGATGGTGCAGTTGCTAGAGCTTCAATTGTGCCAGGATCAGCATCTGCGCTGGATTTGATCAAAAAAAAGTTACAAGACTCTGGTACTCCAGTTACTTCGTCTTCTGCTCCGGTTTCTTTAGGATTAGCATCATCAGAATCAAATGGCCCACAGGTAGTTGAAGCCACAGTTAAGGGCTTACAAAGTGAGAACAATAAAGACAAACTGAGAGAAGCCAATGGGGATGGTAATATGACAGACTCTTCTTCAGATTCAGAGGATGAAGATGATGGGCCAACAAAGGAGGAGTGTATCATTCAATTTAAGGTACTCATTTTTTCTTTGTTTGAATTTGTATTAATGTCAATACAAGCAGTGCTTGTCTCTCTGTTTTAATTTCTCTCTGATGCAATTTGATGACCAGGTTTTGAAAATAAACATACAGAAAAATAACCCAGCTAAGGAGTGAAACTGAGAGAAAATTGGGCTGGGGATGTTTTGAGAGTAAAATTTTCTACTAATGAAAAGTCCTAGCATGAATATGGACTGTCAGGAAACCATTCCACCTAAAAGTTTAAGCCGTTAGATGAGGTGCAGAATATAGATCATATATTATACTCCAACATGCCCCTTTATGTGAAAGCTTAGCTTGCTTGGGTTGGAAGAAATTTATAATTAATTCACAATTAAATGTGAGGGCAGCATGATTCAAATTCATGATAATTTAGTCATGAAGGCTTTGATACTAAGTCAAGAAACCATTTTACCAAAAATTTTAAGCTGTTGGGTAATGTGTAGAATATGGATCATATATTGTACTCCAACATGGACCTATGCTAAAGCATTTAATTAAGACTAATTTAAGGCAGAGCTAAGATAATCTAAGCTAAACCAAAATCTCTATTAAAGTACCTTTTTGTTCATGCTGAATCCAAATGAATTTTTGAGTCAAATGGAAAATTTACAAAAGGTCAACAAATTTGAGACACTACTTTGAAATGAACTGGGCCCAATATGAAAATTTAAACAATATTACTTTTCTCTACTCGCTTCTTTCTTCTGTGTGAGGGGGTGGGTTATAAAATATCATGAAATCATTCTCAATAGAATGAAAACAAAACATGTACAATTTCGTTTGTGTTGCCAAGCTGGGGTAAATTTTATTGCTGATATGTGGCACAGCTTAGCCAATGTGGCATAGTGGTCTGACCAACCTTTTGTAAACAATATTGGCAAATAAAAGAAAAGAATCCTAAATTGAATGGTAACTTAAGAAATAGGCCTTTTTGTATGTAGAATATGGAAACTATAAGGGTCAGATGGGGCTGAGCTTAGAAGAAAAGTGTGGAGGGTACTTGCATGGCATGGAAAAAGTAAAAGAAGCTAGATATAATGGCCCCAGCATACCTACTGGGTCAATAACATGTCTGGTTGGACCTTTCCATGCGACCCAAACTCAATCTGCAGGGTATTAGTACTTTGTGAGTTTGGCTATATAAGTTATTAACCAACATCATTTTCTTCTGATATTAGACAGTATGGCTCACTGGCTTTTCAAATTCAATGCTGAAGTCAGTGAGATTCAGGAAGAAGTGGACAACAACTGCACAGAGAGAGAGAGAGAGAGAGAGAGAGAGAGAGAGAGAGAGGTGCCCAGTGTTACATTTTGTCTGTAGTTCTTAAGGAAGCTGTGCTTTTATAGTCTACTCATCTGCTGGCCAATGTAGTTGTTTTTTTAATGTTGATTTGATTGGGGCTAGTTTACAGAGCTTGGAAAGTTGCTGCTGTGCAAGGTGTGCATGGGGACACCTGTAAGTGACAATACCCAGTGTTTAGTGGGTAGGTGTGTGCTTTTTTTTTTTTTTTTTTGGGAGGGGGGGTTGTGTGTTAGATTGTTATTGACTTGGCATTGGGGCCAAGTGTGAGTATCCATATTAGCATTGAGCTCACATTTCCCATTTATCATATGAGAAAAATTTACAGTGATTGACACAGAAAGAAAATAATAGGCTAAGAATAATGGATAGAGTATTAAATGATTGTAAATATAAGTTGCTCAGATTTATTTGTCTTCTAGTTAGTTTAAGTGAATTAGTTTATTAAATTAATATTCCTAGTATTTTGAAATTTGATTTACTGAGTCCCCTTATTTTTCTTGAGGTAATTGACTAAAAATCTTTGTATTGTGAAAATAAATTGTAAAACAATTCCATATTTCATCAATGAACTTTGAAATAATAAATTTTTTATACATGTTTTGTTGTGCCTTGATTTCCATAACTATTTTATGCAAGGTTTCTTTATAATTTTCCTTTTTGTAGTTTTGGAATTTTCTTTCCATTTATTCATTTTATTAAAGCAGATTGTTCACATGACTTAGTTAAGAATTTTGAAGCAACATAAAGGAATTCCTTTTTACAGCCCTATTTTAGCATTATTTTGTTGAATCATGATTAATTGTAAACTGATTTTGGAATTACTATGACAGTTTAGGTCAAAGAAAAAGTCCTAAACTGCTAAAAGAACAGGGCTATAAATTATGAACTTAATGTAGTAAGACTTAAAACTTATCACATGATAATTTCATTTGATTCTCCCGTGTTATATTTCTTCAATTAGTCATGAATTGTAGTTATATATCTAACACTTATCTATAGCAATATTTATATTATTTACTAGAAAATCTGGATGTTTCCTAATTAAAAATAAAAATTCTCATTTATTGATCTCATGCAATGCATAGTGTCAACCCATGGGTCTATCAGAGCTTGACGATTTGGCTTATTCCATTTAATATTGTGCTAAGCTGGTCTGCAGGGTCCAAACGAGTTGACAACCAGGGAGCACATAAACTAGTGTCCTTTTATCTGTGAATTCCATAAAAGGCATTGTGATTTAGCAGATACTGTCTAAGCCAGAAGAAAGGTTGTCATGGAAAATAATACATGCCATAATGTCTGGGCTTGGACACATTTGGTATAATTTTCATTGTAGAGACTAGGGTGGTCTTCCAAGAAAAATTACTTGATTCAAATTCTTCAATTTTTTTTTGGCTTACTGTTCTCACATCTTGATTGCAGTAGTTTTAAACTGCTTACCAGGTAAATGTGTACTCTTGCTTCACTACTGCTCATTATTCCATTTAGCTTTTCATGCCAAGAGCTGATGCAAGACATGAAAGTTTTTGATTTAGCATTCTTGTGGTATGTAGATTTAGAAGTCAAAAGAGGGAGAGGAGGGAAAGGGATGGGCAATGAGAGTATGATCTTTGGAGATTACAGTTCACAAAACATTAGAAATGTTTTTGGTTTTTGTTACTACTTTGTCCATGTACCTGGTGATTTGTTTAGGATTGTTTCCGTTCTCAACGTAGCCTCCTTTGAAATCTATAGGAGATGCTTAAGGAACGTGGAGTGGCACCATTTTCAAAATGGGAGAAAGAGCTGCCAAAGATAGTGTTTGATCCACGTTTCAAGGTTTGTTTCTGATTATCATATTAAAACATTGTGCTGGAATGAGGTGTCATTTGTAAGTCAGAATTCCTCACAGATTTATGGTTGTGATTTTATGCTTGGTTATAAGGAAAAACCTTATTTATGTCATGGTGTTTGGATAATTAATAATATTTTTGTAAAGAAAATGGACTGCAACAGCAGTTGGTCAAGGTTATGGCTTTAAGGGCTATGCTGGATGGGAGTTATGAGTTAGTTAAATTTGTTATGTCTGGCTATTCTGGCTTGAATTCTTATGGCCTTTTTAGTCTTCACTTTGTAAGTAGGGCTGTCATTACATACCCCAAACCTCTTCATTCCTGCTTTATGAGTTAGTTAAATTTGTTATGTCTGGCTATTCTGGCTTGAATTCTTATGGCCTTTTTAGTCTTCACTTTGTAAGTAGGGCTGTCAGTACATACCCCAAACCTCTTCATTCCTGCTTTACGCTTTGATTGTAACACTTGTCATTGTTAAACTGACGGCTTTTTATTGTTATGTATTCAGCCCCAATATTTTCTTATGCAATCTCAAACCCATGTTTCAATTGTGAAACAATCGTTTTGTTGTGCATTCATGCAGAAGCTCTGTTCAAGGAAAGGGGCTTGAGCTGCTAGATATATTTGTGGATGTGTTTTCCAAACAATTCTTTACATATTTAGTTTGTTAGTGATTTTGCTTTAGTGAGAAGACTGTTCTGTGACAGGCTATCCCAAGTCATTCTGCTAGGAGGTCCTTATTTGAACGCTATGTTAAGACACGTGCAGAGGAGGAGCGCAAGGAAAAACGAGCTGCTCAGAGAGCTGCAATAGAAGGATTCAAGCAGTTACTGGAAGAAGCATCAGCGGTTTGACTAATTTTATTTAATTTTTCTTATTCTTTTTGCTAGGTCATCCTTTTGAAATATTTTACCTTCAAATCCTGCAGAATGCTGACTGCTTACTGGCCTAATTTTGATTCTCAGGACATTGACCAAAACACTGATTACCAGACTTTCAAGAAGAAATGGGGCATTGATCCTCGGTTTGAGGCCTTGGACCGCAAAGATCGAGAGCATTTATTAAATGAAAGGTACTAGTTACTGAGGATAGCATGTCTTCAGGTGTTATCCTTGATTTGCGCCTTTTGCTTGGTTAGATGATGTTGACTCATACTACTCAACTTGATGTTGCTTTAAGCTCAATGGGGGTAATGGCCATATTCAGTGTGGATGTAACATGATTTTTTTAATGTGGATTTTAGCCTTTATTGGACATAATTTTCATCTTCAGAGTCAAATCCATGATTATCTCCCTTTATCTTCTTCTTTGTAGTTCATTTTTATGCATGCCCATGTGCGAGTGCATGCACCTCTTTGTGTTGTGTTAACAATATTTGTAGTCTGTTATGTCTGTTGGCCTTTTCTGGATTGCAAGAAGGGAAATGGATTTTAGGACTTTAACAAATACATGTTTAGTGCAGCATTTTAACATAGCACTTCAGATGTTAGGTTTGTTTCTAAGTTATGTACTTTCTCATTTTAGGGGCAACCTATGTCATAAAGGCATGTCAATGGTTACCTACCAGCTGAATCTTGAATTTGCATTAATTAGGTTCCCTATACCTCATGCATTCCTGTCATTGATTTGGAATGTGTATATGTGTATTTGCCTGTCTGGGGGAAGAGGGTGAAAGAGATAGATGTAAGGCTAGTTGGTTGGGTATAATTTTTAGTGGTGTCTCGTTATCTAAAACTGATCCTATTTAATTCTTATGTAATGCATAAAAGTTTCTTTAGAGTTCTTTTTTTTTTTTTTTTTTTTAATTTCCTGCAAAATATAAGGTATGTTATGTAATCAATGTGTTTGAAAATAAAATTTTCCATCTTTAATTGTAATCAGGGAAAACCATTTGGAATTTTTCTCATAGTTTGCCCTGATGAGTGTATATAAATTTGAATGGTTGATGATATTTATTGTGGTTTTACCAATCATAGATCCTGTGCATTTGAACCATTCCTGCTGTTTAGCATTTTATTTTTATACAAGAATCTGGAAAGGACCGTTTCACAGAATAAAGACCTTATGTTTGTATGTTAGTCATATAATTAAATTTGGGATGAAGTCTTTGTTGTTGATGTTGTATGTTATTAATTTTCAGCATTACCTGAATGAATGTTTTCTACACTGCGCCTGGGGGGGGGGTGATATCTTTTTCATATCCCTTTGAATGCAACATGTATTGGCCAACTGGGAGGCTAGTAACAAGATTCTCCGATTTGCTTTTGGTGTTTTTTTTAGCTCGTGAATGAATCTTAATGTATCTGAATGTAAAATGCCTGTTTTTTTTATAATTGAATTTTTTCAATGTGGAGCTGAAAAGACTTCTTGCTTTACCTACAGGGTTCTTCCATTGAAGAGGGCAGCGCAAGAAAAAGCAGAAGCAGAACGTGCAGCTGTTGCTGCTAGTTTCAAGTCCATGCTGCGGGAAAGAGAAGATATTAATGTCAATTCACGCTGGTCCAGGGTATGCTCTATGATTAATAGGCTTTTTCTTCCAATGTTAAAACTCAACAAATTTATCTAGCATGTTATTTTTTAGGTGTAAATATATTTTGGTTGGCATGTGCTTATTAGGCCTGGCTTGATGAATCCACAACTTAGGTGGATATAACTGGGACTCTTTTATGGAGGAAATGAAGCTGAATTTATTGGCTTAGTCAATCTTTTATTAATTATAAGAACACCTTCCTGTTTGGGCATAAGCAATCTTTCATTGCATAGTTCTCCTTCTCTTCCTTAAACATATATGGGTTTGATCTGTTTTGCATTCTGGCACTTAAAAATCCTATGCTAAAGGCATCCAAGCCATTTATAATGGTCCTCTCCCATCCCATATTCAGTTGCCTTACATCTGAGTTAGCATTTTCATTTTGGCTGTCTCATCTGAAAGAATCAAAACCATCATAATCATCCTTTAGCTGTTGGAGAACAGCCACTTTTGCATGTTGTGTAGTTTGCTGTGTTGAATTGTCTATATAAATGCTACCACATTTTTTCTTAAAGCAGTTGTTAGCAATGCTGCTCACTCTATTCTTTTTTCTGTTCAACTCTTTGTGGCTGGAGATTGGACTGTGTATTATGGTAACTGACAAACTTGGTATTCAAAAGTTAAGAACGGGTCTTTGGCATCATGAAAGATGACTCCAAATCTACCATGCCAACTGATTTTCTCTTCTCTTGTATGTTTGGACCAAATTGTCATTCCAATGAGTATTCCTTCTAAGCTAAGAATTTATTGGGAACAAGAGTAATATTTTACGTGCCCTAAGATATTAAAGATGTTATTGATGTAAACATGTCACACTCTAAAGGGTGTCCTAGTGAATAAGACTCCTACACACTGTGGAGACTAGGGTATGGTATGTATGCATTTTGCAAAGAGGCTGATTCTTTGATTTGAACCAATGACCTCTGGGTCATAATAGAGACTAGAGCATAATAACCTTATGCTGCAAGTCATATCCTGCTGAGTTGAATTCTTTATGAGGCTCATAACGTGTGATAAAGATTTCACAAGGAAACTGAAAAGTATGGTGTGGTAAATGTATGAGATGTCCTAGTTTCCATATATAATTGTGATTCAATGTTCATTTGCCCCATTTTAGGTGAAGGATAGCTTAAGGAATGACCCAAGATACAGGTGTGTGAAGCATGAGGACAGAGAGGTGTTATTCAACAAATATTTGAATGAACTGAAATCTGTGGAAGCAAAAGCAGAGCTGGAGGCAAAGGCCAAGAAAGATGAGCAGGTATCAGTGTTGTCTTGCATTTATCACTCACACCTATCATCGAAATTTTTAAGGATGGACCCCAATACTGTTTTGGAACTTTGAAAAGGCCTTTACTTGTAGTAAAATGTTTTTTCCTAATCTGTTTTCGTTTTCCTTTTTTTTTTTTTTTACCTCTGGGAGTAAAAAGGAATCACAGCTTGAAAAACAATCTCCTATATAAGCATACAAGCATGAGATTATTAGACTAATGCTTGTAGTGAAACTGACAACTGATTTACTTGCCATTGGTTGATTCTTAAGAGCCTAGTGCACTGGGACACTGAAATTGTCCAATTTAGATGCTTGCCTAAGATATTTAGGTGTGCAATATATATTTTATGCACTCACATGTGTTGTGAGTAGTAAGGACCTTGAACTTAACTTTTGTCTGCCTAATTTCTTTTAATATTGTCAGTGCTGGGCGTAAGCAGCTTGAAAATTGTCATTTTCAGTTTGTGGCCATGAATATAAAGGTTAATTGTCAACAAAGTGTTTACATATCTGAAATTGTACTGTTGGCGTAGCAGTGTTGGAGCAGCTCTGGAAGGTGCTTAGCCGTTCCATTTTGCATTTCCTTTGTCTTACTGTTTATAAAGTGGATATTAGTGGGCTTAACAGTTCCGGACCCACAAGCAGGTGGTGCAGTGTGGGGTTTCACCGGTAACATTAGGCAGCCTCCCTTTTTTGGTAGAACATTGAAATGTAAACAGAAGATGGAAGACTGAACACCTTGGCTCTACAACTTATGTGTCATCATTGATATTTTTCTTCTATTCTGATGTAGAAGTTCCAAGGTTCATCCATTTCCATATGGAGCAAGGTGTTACCCTAGAAATATTCTGAAAGGAGGATCAAAATTTTAAGGAAACATGTTCTTTGCTCAAAAAGAATCTCTTTCACAAAGGTTTTAGCAGTGTGTTTGCAGCACTGGATGTTCCCGCACCCTAAAACAATTAGACATGAGAAAGAAAAATAGTGTGCACTTGTGAGATGTCAAGAAAAGTTTGAATTTTTTATGTATAAGGTTCTTGTAGCAACTGGTAAATTGGACTCAAGTTTTTAATCCTATGGACCAGCCCACCAAACAGATCTCTGGGACAGTTGTGGATCAAACAAAAAGATATTAACTCCAAAACCATAGCCAGTCCTCTTGGGACGAAAGGGTTACTTGTTGGATGGCCTAACAGCATGCTAAGAGATGGAGCTGCAGCCACTTTTTGAACTCTGATGGCACATTGGAAATCCTTTATGAGTTGTCACATATATCAGGGTTGTTGCATGTTTAGGGCACATTTTCCACACAAAACAAAAAAAAAAGATTGTGCTGTTATATAATCAATTAAAAAAATTGTGACTAAGCCTAGGTGAAATGCACCATCTTCACTCTCTTTGTTTTCTATTTACCTTCGTTTCCCCTGTACATTTTTCCATTTTTTCTAATTTGATCTCATACTCTCTCTTATCACATTTGTCTGTGTGTGTGTCCACATATGGGGGAGTGTCAGTTCAGTTTGGAGTATGGAAAGAATGTTATCATGAGATTTGCCAGATCAAATGATGGCCTTATTTGACAAGCCACAATTGAATTTGACTGTTTCCTTATATCTAACCTCTTCGAGCTGCAAATTGGCTTGGACCATTTGAGTGAGTCATTAAAATAATGAAATGATCTTTCGAGCCTCACAATGTTACTAACATGCACTGCTTGATATAAATTCCATGAAATTTCAACTTTCCTCCGTTCTTTTCTAGGATAAGCTGAGGGAAAGGGAGCGAGAATTGCGAAAACGAAAGGAAAGAGAAGAACAAGAAATGGAAAGGGTGCGAACCAAAGTTCGGAGGAAGGAGGCAGTTGCATCTTTTCAAGCTTTGCTTGTGGAAACAATTAAGGATCCCCTGGTATGTTTATTATCTTACTGATTCAATACACTGCTCAACTGATGCAATTTTCTATCCATATCTTTCTGCAATTCCAACTGCGAATTAACCAAGATATTTCCAATATCTTTCTGCTATATACATTTGCTAAACCAGTTGACTATATGGGCCTTAATGTCACACGTTCAATGTTCTTTAATGGTGTTGATTCCTGTTTACTATGTGGTGCAAGCTGACACAAAACGTAATCACCCTTGTACTTTTGTGCTAGAGAAAAACTTAAAATATTGATAGTGGGGCATGCTTTGGTAGGATTGATAGAAGCTACATTCAAGCTGTGTGATTTATAACATAAAGATAACAGCAGCTTTATGATTCAATCTTAGCCAGCTAGCATTTGTCTTGCAATTAGATCGGCAGCAAGGGATCATGTTTTGGTGCCTGATAAGGAGATTCCCTTGATCTTTTGTTCAGACTTGTCACCTCTCTCTCTCTCTCTCTCCATGGTTTTGGTTTGGAGGATGCTCAATTCTTGGGAAAGTGAAGTGTGAATCACTCCAGTGGGGAAATGGGTTTGCCCATGTCAAAACAAAAGCCTACAAATGCACCAGCAAAGAACTGTGACCAGGTCCAAAAGGGAGGAGAATATAAAGGGAGAGAAAGCTGCCAATTGAGTTGTAATTCATTGTTAAAGAAGCATTTTGAATTACTTCATCTTATAGCTAGTTTGGCTCATTAAAAAAATTGAGGGTAAGATTAGTGAGGGTTGATTAAGATGGGTTGGCCATATGCAGCCAGGGCCTTTGAACGCACTGATGAGAAAATGTGATTAGATTCAAGTATGAGAATGAAAAGAAAATAGAGGACTTATAGTGGTGTGCGATTTGGTGATAAAGAAGGATTTCAGATCATTTAATCTTATAGCTTGCAGTGTTCAGATAGAACAGAATGGATAAAAGGATCCATATTGCAGCTCCATTTAGTTAGAGAGTAACATTTAGTTGAGTCTTGCACTACTACTGTATTGTAATTAAGTGTTGTTGAACACTTTGTGGTCTGGTAAACCTGTCTGATCTATCAAATTAATGATGAGGAAAACATGGAAATCAAGACCGTGCTAGTTCTTGGGGTCTGAATATGATACACAGCTGATTTGGGAGAGATGCCATATTTTCTACGATATACATCAAATTAAATTTGCTACTTGCGGCAGTAATATGAAAACCTTTATAGAAATAGTAGTAGTGTGTTTCGTTAATCATTTCACATGCATTTAAGGTTCTCTGCCCTGTGTCTTCTCAAGATTTATCAGCACCCGCCCTTTTTGGTAGTTTACCTCTTCTTTTGATATTTTTGGTTGTTATCTGGGAGTATGATTCACCATGTACTGATTTGTTCTCTTTGCTGTCTTTGTACTTAGGCTTCTTGGACAGAGTCAAAGCCCAAATTGGAGAAGGATCCCCAAGGGCGTGCAACCAACCCTGATTTAGACTCATCTGATACAGAGAAGCTTTTTCGGGAACACATCAAGACGTTGTATGAGGTAACTTGGATTTAGTGGGTGATGGCAGTTTAGCAGAATAGGGGATACGGTTATGTTTCCTACATCATTGTTGAAGGGAATGGTTATTTCTTCTCTTCCCTGTTTTTCCATTTTCCTCAACAGCAGAATATCTCTCACTTAAGTAGGGGGGGGGGGCATGAATGACCTGAGGCCCTCTAAACCTGGACTTGATAGTTGTTTCACTGTCCTGTTTTGATGCACTTTTAGGCATAAATTCATCAACCGTCTTATTCCGTAATGGTTTCATTCCTCAGCGATGCGCGCACGATTTCAAAGCCCTCTTAGCCGAAGTTATAACTGCTGAAGCAGCTGCCCAACGAACAGAAGATGGGAAAACAGTCCTTGACTCCTGGTCAACGGCTAAGCGTCTTCTGAAGCTGGACCAGAGGTATAACAGGATGCCTAGGAAAGAGAGAGAAACTTTGTGGCGCAGATATGCTGAGGAGATGCTGAGGAAGCAAAATCAAGTGCTTCATCAGAAGGAAGATAAGAATCAAGATCAGAAAAGTAGAAGCACTACTGACTCAGGAACATACCTGTTAGCAAGAGTCCATGACCGAAGGTAACTCTTAAATTTTTTGGTTAGGTACTAGCTTTTTGGCAAAAATTATTGAATATTAGCCCGGTGTGTTTGTATTGGCGCTTTGTTTTTCGATTTTCGTCTGAACGCTGTATTAAATTGAAGTAAACTAATTATCCCTTCCCACCATCCTTCCTCTCTACTTTATATCTCTCTCCCCCCAACACCAATTTTTTGAGTTGAATTTCTGTCAAGGGAAGTTGAGTATTTTATTAAGTTGGAATTGGACTTTCCATTACAACCAAAAATTGTGGTAGTCTGTAATAGGATCATAAATGGGTCAAGTTCCCAACATGCTTGGAAATAATGAGATTGGCGCAAGAAAACATTCAAGTATCTATTGGATGGTATGTTCACTAAATTAACCTTCTACGAAATTTTCCTAGTTAATTATTACATATAAATATATAAAATTTCTTAATTAAGAGTTGTGTAAGCGATTCTTATATTTAAGATGCCCAAATGTTTTATATAGGAATTGTTACATAATGAACTTACTTTTTGGACCAAAAACATTAAACTTGAAAATATTTTCAATGTGTTAAACTCACATTTTAGCTCAGCCCCATGTCTCCCTCTATTTCTGTCTTTTTCTTTTATCGCTTCTGAATTTTATTAATCAACCCTGATGCCCGTTTGCTGGGTGCTGACTTCTCCCATCACGATGCTGCATTAGATAGTGGTGTCTCCCCTTCTAGCATCTGCATTTCTATTCTGTTCCCTTTGTGGCTACTTCGCATCCACATCTGCTCGTCTGTTTAATGAGGCCAACCTCATAGACCGAGAGAGTGAGAGACTGTGGAGAGATGGGACTGAACTAGCGTATCCTTTACTAGATAATACGCATGAATGTTCAATTATAAATTGTACCAAATGATTTGGTTACATGTATACATTGCACTTCAAGGCATCGTTTTCACGCTAAATTGCAAAAAGCGCCCAAATTATTAGTAAATTCCTAAGTTCAATTCATCCTAGTTTTTTTCTGGCCCTCGATTGCTTGACAAATGGTTAGTTCAAACACTCATCTTTGGTGTCCCAATGTTAGGCCCCAAATACTGTTTATCTCCAGTCTTCAACTCACGATGCTTTTGGCAGATTTTTACGGTCAGTGAAGCCCATACATCATAAATCAATTAAGTATTGTTAAGGTTACTTCATCTCATGTTGAAAATGAAGGTTGGGGGGGGGGGGGAGGGGGGAGGTGGAGGTAGAAAAGAAGAAGAAAAATAAGGGATATAATCAATTTACAGAATTCTTACATTGTAAAATGTAAAAAATGACTAAACGTAAAATATTTATACATTTTTTGGATTTTCAAGTTAGAAACAATAGGCTATACATTGACTTCCACAAAATTGTTCATTTCTATTATAGTATAATATTGAATGAAATAATTATATTTTTAATTCTAAATTTTTTATTTTTTAATATAATTTTAAATATTTTTATAATTTTAATTTAATTTCAAATATTATAGTTACATATGAATGAAATTTCATATATGACCGAATACAATCTAAGAGTCAAATAAATATTTTGATTAAATTTAATATATATATATATATATATATGAAAACAAGACCAAACACCTAATTGTATATGAAAATCTTTATTTCATCTCCAATTAGATAATACATTGCAAAGAAAAAGCATTGCTATACTGCCAACTTAGATGTGCATTTGTTTCATTGAAAGGTTCAACATTCTTCGTCTCTCTCTCTCTCTCTCTCTTTCCCCCTTTTCCTCACTTTGTCTTGCATGCCTTCTGCCATATACTCTATAATATTTTCTTGATCTTAGTCCTTTTCATTAATTTGTTTCTTGCTTTTGTCTTAATTAAGAATTTTTACCTTTTCCAACCTAAAAATGTAAGATATTATGATTTGTGTAAGTGTATATTAAAGAATCTGACAATTTAATTTAAATACATTATCAATGTGGTTGAGTTTATTGTTGGAAACTACTACCCTATATATGTTTGTATTTTCTAGTTGTTTAGTTAACAACAAATTGCTAATTATCTTGAATTGTCATAATTAATAACTACAATAACATTAAATTAATAATTCAGGTTTCCATAGAGAAGATTTGAGGAGATGTTGTGCCACTGTGGCAAAGAAGCAGTAATGTGAACTCCATGGACTAATTTTAACCCAGGAAGAAGATTTGTATGTTCTGGACATTTTAGGGTAATTGCTGATGGAACTATTTATTTTTGGCACCTTTGCACTTTATTTTATTGAAAAGAGTTTAATGAACTGTATATGTATTTGTCCTTGTGATTTATAGAGCAACATGAAGGGATTAAGCAGTGTGGAGAGAGGTAGGGTTTAGGATATGAGGAAATTGCTATGCAGGCAAATTGTTGTTTCTGTTCTTGTCATTGGTTTTATTAGTTTAATGGTTTTGTTAAGTTGGGTAGCAAAATAATTAGGTACAATGGCTTTCTATAGGTTTGTTGGTGGGAACTTTAATAGTGTTTGTAGGTTGGATGTAGTGAAATGGCAATATTGTCACACTTCATTTTACAGCTTATTATTGTAAAAATGTAACTTAGGCAGAGGCTTTGAAGTGGCAAGCTTTTGTAAAGTGAATGTTGTTATGTTGACATATTAGTATTGTGTATGGAATTGAACATTTGGTTATTTGAATTTTGTGGTGGATCAATGGCACAAAAAGTAAATGTTCATTGATATTTAATAATGCACAATCCCAATTTAGAGAATCGACAAGGCTTTGCCTTTTGCTGCTATATAGGTACATGTCTGCCTTTTATTGTTGGATTCACTGGGCATTAAATGCTTCATTCTTCAATCTCCAATCTTCAATACATTCATCTTCAGTGTTTTCTTTCCCTTTTGATTTGGTTCTTCTTTGCTTGACTTTGACTTTGCACAAATGAGTGTTTCAAGCACTAAATTAATTTCATTGAACATTAGCAAAGAAATCTATGACAAAAAAAAAAAAAAAAAAAACTAGCATATTGCAATAAAACTGACCTGCAACTGTTGTTATGTAATTGTAGCTGCTTCTTGTCATTGGTTTGGAGATCTGCTTGAATTGGTTCAAGTTGTTGAGACCCAGTGAGATTTGCAGAAGTGGCATGGCTCTCTTGTGTTGGGATTGCCGAGTCAAGAATGATTTTTTTTGCCTTTGTAGTAGACCTAACAAAATGCCTCACTCTTGGTGTCTAAAATGGAGAAAACATGGGAACAATCATGCTCACTAAAAACTTTTGAATCACACGCATCTTCAAACACAAAAATGGTTGCTACAATCACTATTGATATGTGCTGCAACTACAGGTTTACTTTGGTGACTTAGCAAAATTCCAGCAAGTGAATTGGTGGTTGCTTCGCCAACCTAGCCAACTTGTGTACCAATAGGCGGCTAGACTTGGGCAGAGTTGTTGGGTTTCAGCACTGGGATGAGAGCACCTTCTCCTTCACCAGCAGATTGATGACTACCACCCATTTCACCAACAAATGGATAAGCACCATCTTGGCTACCAGTGGATGGATGACCACTATCCTATTTAACAGCAAGTGCATAAGCTTTGTCTTGGGTATACACATCATTTTTGTATCATTGCTAAAAAAATTGATGATGACAAACAGTTAAATAGTCACTTGTATAAATGATCAATTTTGCCACTAATTTTTCAAACTAGTTACTAAGGATTATAATAATTAGTGACTAGTAGAGTGAAATGGTCACTAAAAGTTATATAGTAGCTACTAGTGAGTAATTGTCACTAAATGATTTATTTATGATTAAATATTTATAACAATTATTAAGGGTGGGTTGAGTGAATATTACAATTAAATTTATAAATAATTATTAAAAAATTTATTTATTTATAATTAAAATAATAAAATAATCATAATAAATATTTATAAATTGATGACTAAAATTATAAATAATTATTAAAATTATAATTAATTATAATTAATATTAAAAAATAATCACAAAATACATCATATAATAATTATTATTAATAATAATTATAATTACTTGTACTTTATTAATATAAAATATTTTTATATATATTTTATCTTTATAAAATAATAATACAATTAAATAAAATAAAAAAATATTATATTAATTATAAATCTAATCAATTCATATTATATGTCTAAATACAAAAAAATTTTAAACTAATAATATCTCAATATTAAGATTTACAAAAAAGTTATGCTTCATAATTCCAATTAACAAAAAAGGGGTGAGGGGGTTGGGGAACCATTTTAACCATGTTTGCATCTTGAAAACTACTCTGTCAAGTCTTGTAACAAAAGTACAAATTTGAGGTAAGTATCTTTCAAAGCAATTGACCATGAGGAAGGACAAATGGACTTTTGTCAATTAATTCCAAGCTAGGAGCTAACAATCTATTTAATTTGTTGCATTTCAACACAAGTCTCTTGCGAGATCCAAGCTGCGATGAGTGTCAGATAATCAAGTTGATCCTTAGCCATTTATTCGTAGGCTATTCAATGTGTTGTGAATGAATCCCATGATCATTGAATCAACTGATAAAAACAACTGAAGATCATTTGATCCAAGGATCATGTTGCGCGCATACCCATCTTACTCATTTGCACCAAATTGTATTCCAATCGACGAAAGGCACGAATCGCTTAATTCCACGTGATGTGCCGCTTTCACCTATTCAATACCCATTTACTATCTCCAAAAAAAAAAAAAAAAAAAAAAAAAAAAAAAAAAAAAAAAATCCCCATTTGCCATTACTTGTCTTGGTTGCATGTGCCAGCTAGCCCCTCCTCCTACTCCATTCTCACATCATTAAGTCTTACATTTCCTCCCTTCCCTCCTAGAATCTATCACACAACATAATTAGACTTCTGGGGTTTTGAAATCTTTTGCATTAGTCCTTGCAAGAATCTAAATCACTTTCCTTTTTTAGAGAGAACATAAAGACTTAAACTCCACCCCTGTTTTTAACACAATGGCACTTGAAAAATCTTTTCCCAAGATTTCTATAGAGAGAAATTTGGTTCTTCTTTTTTCTTAGGGATAGAAAAGTGATCATCCATTTTTCCTCCTAGATATCTATCATCATATACACAGATAGTTTTGAAGAGGGAGACAGGGAGATGTTGGCAATGGAGAAAGATTTTGATTCAAAGCTGAGGATTCAAAGAAACTGCACAATTGGTGGCTCCCTTGGTGAACATGTTTCTTGTGAGATCAAAACTTAATCTTTGGAAATGGTTTCTTGGAGTAGGGAGTGATCAATCAATTTTAGTGGAGTTTTTGGCAATAATGTTTAGCTTTGTGACATTTTACCCATGAAAGAACAATGGAAATAGAGATTATGCGCCTCAATAGATGTTAAAGGTCAAAGATTTATTCAAATAGACTTTCAATATAAGGTATGTACTTTGTTTTTTTTTTTTTTACTTTCATTGGTGTAGGAGTTATTCTCTTGCCTGCGTGGGGCAAGCCCACGCAGAGTGCTCATGGCAAAAACGAAGCATAACAGAGGACAAATATTTTTGACTTGCCCTAACTCAGGATGGAAACATTTCCCATGCATATTTGGAATCATCGTAGCATTAAACTTTACTGATTGACAAATGCTTTTTAATGTCCATGCAAGTCAATCGTATCCCAGATCAACAACTGGGTTGGCGCCATGCCTTGTGTGTCGAAGACAAAAGATTATGGTGGCTGTGGTTTCTTTGAATGGCTTGGTATTGTAATACATGAAAATATGAGGCGTTCATCCGGATGGACGTCCAACCCATTCGGTCATCACCTTGGAAGAAGACGACCGTGCATGATGATGCATGGCGGATTTACAACGACATGTGATGTCCATTTTGACACTTGAGTTTTTACTCGAAAACATAATGTAGAGAGGCACCAAGTCCAACACATGCAAAGGTAGATATCCTGATCATGTGTTTGACAACTTTTGTTTGAAGAATATGCTTTTGACAATTGGTGCGTACTGCCAAGCCACGCAGGGTGTTTTGTCATGTGTACCTGGCTGCAAATGCACTGGCCCAGTATGCCCAATGTGAAGCTCCATTGTCCTATCTCTTCAACCATGTTTGCCATTTTCAGTCTCGTGGAGTTACAATCCATGAAGTCATCGGTTCTTTATTGAACAGTAACTCTCGTGGACTCAAAACTAGTTTATACTACACATAAAAAAATTTTATCTTACATAAATAACATTTTACACAATGTACAAGATATGGATATGCAGCAGCAACCTCCCCTCACATACCATGTTAAAAGCTTCTAATCAAATTGAGGATCCATGTCTCCTTCTTTGACCAAGGATCTTGTCACTTAGGCCAAAAAGTTTTTCTCTGTATGAGTCGTTTCATTTTCTTTTAAAATTTTTAAAATGACTTAATTTTATAATAAAAATTTAATTTATCAAAATAAAATTAAAACTTTAAATTTAAAAGAGAGAGCTCAATTTTTAAATTAACGATAAAATTTAATTTATAATTTTATTAGTTATTTAGTATTTTAAATATGTTAAATTTATTAAAAAAATAAAAATTTTAAAAAATAAAAACTTATAATTTTAAATTTAAATTTTAAAATTTAAGAAATAACATAATTCGATAAAAAAATCTTCAATAAAATTAAATAAAAGTAAAAAAATAAAATTTTAAATTAAAAATTAAACCAAATTAATCCGTTAGGTCATTGTAAACTCACAAGCACTACATAGTACACCTGAAATATATTTCAAAACTCACCATAATCCTCGTTACATTTTGAACACGTTGAGACTTTACACAATTAATCGTGTCAACAGAAGCAACAATACGTTGTATAGGTTAACAAAATTTAAACTCCATTGCTCATCGTTAAAAAAAAAAAAGAAAAGAAACTGCATAGAAAAACAAATGGAAATGCAGCAGTCATCAGTGGAAGGAAGCATGGAAACAATAAAAACCCGCGTACAAGGCATAAGGAAAAAATAAAAATTCACCAACATTGTGTAATGCATTATGACTTACATTGCTGCAACGATGGAGGTCCATATCCTCTCCGATTAATCACTTCCATTTCCCATGCCATTCATTGAAAAAACAAACTATTTTTGCTGTCCTTATTACTTGCAGAAGCAATTGAACGAAATAACTCGATCTGCCAACAAACAACAAGAGACCGAACACGGCACAAATGCTTGTGCATGCATATAACAAACAAAACCCACATGGTTGTGGATACCCAGAAAAGTGAAGGACACAACTGTAAGTAAACAAGGCACAACAATCCAACATACCGAAAAGAAGGGATCAATAATGTATCGTGGCAGTGTGTAAACCTCATGTAACCATGCCTGATGCAATTAGCCAAGATGCAACCTTCATTGACTGTATCGCAAGAAAATAAGTATAAACAGTTCATTAATTAATCACACATTGTTATTACAATTATGCTCCATTACCAAACAACATGGACTTGATCAAGACACTGACCCGAGCACTAAGTCGGCCTCCTCCATTCAGGCACTGCTGTAGCTCTTTTTTGGTGACAAAGCTATTTCCTGCCTTGACAGCTCTTGCATATTTAGGGTTGTGCAATCCATACAAACAATTCACATATCTGGCAGACATACAAGGGTCAGATTTTCAATGCGAAAAAAGAAAAAAAAAGAAAAAGAAGACAACCATAAGATTGAAAAGGGCCTTGACTCATACATACAAAGAACTATTTGCTTCAACAAAATATATCTAATGAGAAAATCATTTAATCTAAACATAAAAGAGGGTGCTTCTATTGTGAATCATATAAATGAATTCAATTTGATTTCTAGTCAAATGAGTTTAGTGAATATATATTTTGATAAAATGCTTAAGACTTTGATTTTATTATCCTTATTGCCAAAAAGTTGATACATCTTTGTAACTATAATAAATAGTTCATCTAGTTCACAATAATTACAATTTAACATAGTTCAAGATTTGATTTTGAGCAGAATTATTCATAAAAGAGAAATGAGTATATCATTTAGTTGTAGTTCTACCTTGAATATTAAAGAAAGGAAGAAAAACTCAATATGATGACAATGGGGGTAGATGAAAAACTAGCAAAAGGATTAAATCAAAATTTGGTACTATGTATTAGAATTGTGACCTTAGGGGTCATTTTAAGAGTGACTACAAATAACAATATCCTAGATACTTTGATTCTAAGCATTAATAGTCCAATGGAGTTTTGGATTCTAAACCCTAGAGCCATTTTTCATTCAACCTCATATAAAAATTACTTGCAAAACTTTTTTGTTGATAATTTTGATATAGTTAATTTTATTGATGATGAACCATTTGATATAATAGGGAAAAGTGATGCTCATATCAAAACATAAAACATATATGTGTGAAAGTGAACAAATGTCAAACATATCTCAAAATTGAAAAGGATTTAATCTTTCTAAGGTGGTTTGATGAAGAAGAATATTCTACCACCTTTGTTGGAAAGTCATGGAAAATCACCAAAGGAGCAATGGTGATAAAAAGATTAAATAAGTTTGGGACACTTTATATGACCTCAAGTATAAAGAATTTAATGGAAGCTATTGAATCAAGGATTGATTCTAAGATTTGACACTATAAGTTTGGACAGATGAGTGAGAAATTAATGAATGTAGTTGCAGCAAAGGGCAACTTGTCAATCATAAAAATTGTAGATATTGGTATTTGTTAAGATTATATTTTTGGAAAGTAAAAAAAAAGGTTAATTTCTCCAAAGTTAGAAGGACACCCAAGATACAAAAGCTAGAGTTTGTGCATATTGATGTTTAAAGTCCTTTCCCATTAACATCCCTAGGTGACTTTTTCTATTAGGTCACTTTCATCAATGACTCCACTCAAAAGGTATGAGTTTATTTTGAAAAAATTAAATCTAATGTATTTATAACTTTCTAAAAGTGAAAAAGAAATTAAGTATAAAATAAATTTAGCACAAAAATAAAATACTTGAAAACTAATAATGACAATAAGTATGATAGAACTTTAAATGAGTGTACCCTTAGTATGAGAATACATGTTGAATTATCAAAGACAGTCTTAGCTAATGTTATTAACACTACAACCTATTTAATTAACCAATGGTTATCTATTTCCTTAGATAGACAACTACTAAAGGAGGCTTAGATAAAAAAATAACAAATCTTTCACATTTAAAAGTCTTTGGTTATGTCTCTAATATACATGTGGATTATGATAAAAGAGATAAATTAGATTTTGAATTTCATAAGTATTTTTACATTGTGTGCAAATTTGATGAATTCGAACGTCATCTTTAGGATGATTGAAATATGAAAATTGTGAAAATTAAAGATGTTATATTTAATAAAAATGTTGTCTATAAAGTTAAATATATTATAGAATATGATAGTGTATGAAAGCATACTAGAAAAGAGAAGCATACTGAGTTGAAGGAAATTTTAGAAAATAATGTAGGTAGAAAAGTGATAGAAAATTATAAAAATATCTTAATATAGTTAGAGCTTTATACACTAGTAGTATAAGTAACAAAATTTAGTAAAATATTTAATCCTTCATAGTAGTTCTCTTATTCTTTATATTATTTACTATTGAATAACAAAGATGAACCAAAATGTTTCAATAAAGTAATACAAATTGAAAATTCTACTAATTTAAAGTTAGTCATGAAAGAAGAAATGAGTTCGCTGCATAAATATCATACATATGAGCCAACTCAATTACCAAAAAGCAAAAAGGCATTAAATAACAAGCGCATTTACTGAGTCAAAGAAGAATATGATGTCAATAAGAGATAAGGTATTAACTACACTGAAATTTTCTTTTTAATTATGAAGATATCAACAATTTGATTAAAGTTAAGCATTGTTGCATTTGAAAATTTGCATCTAGAATAACTTAATATAAAAATAAGTTTTCTTTATGGTAATTTGCAAGAAGATATTTACATGATATATCCAGAAAGTTTTTCAATTCCTAAAAAGAAAAATCTTTTGTGCAAGTTTAATAAAAGGTTATATAGTTTAAAATAGGCTTTTAGACAATAGCATAAGAAATTTGATGCCTTTATGTTCAATCACAATTTCAAGAGATGTGATATAATTTGTTGTTGTTACTTTAAAAATTTTAACAAGTGTTATATTGCATTTATGTGTAGATAATATACTCATTGCAAGTTATAGCATTCAAGAAATTAATAAGCATGAATTTTCAAATGAATTTGCAATGAAAGATCTTGGAGTTGCAAAGTGAATTCTCAAGATGAGAATTATAAGGAACAAAAAAGTTGATACCTTAAAACTATCACATGCTACTTATATTAAAAAGTTGTTGAATTAATTCTAGATGCAAGAAGTAAAGCTAATTAGCATTCCTTTAGCAAATCACTTTAGGCTTTTAAAAGAATAATCCCTAAAGAAAAAGGAAAAGTACAAAGTACTTATTAAGAGTTCCTTATGCCTTAGTAGTTGGTAATCTTATGTATAATATGATCTATACCAAACTTGATATAATACATACAATGGGAGCTATAAGCAAATACAAAGCTAATCTTGGTAAACAACATTAAGAGGATATTAAGTGGATTTTTTGCTATCTGAAGGATAATATAGATGTAGCTTTGTGTTTTAAGAAGAATATTATGAACTTATAAGGCTTTGTTAATGTAGATCTTAAAGGAGATATTGATAGTAAAATAAGCACAACAAGTTATGTATATACTTTAAGCGATACTACTATGAGTTGGGTATCTCAACTATAAAAGATTATGTCTTTGTCAACTATTAAAGTTGTATATGTTGTCATCACTAAGGCAAGCAAAAAATTGATTTGGTTATAAAACTTTATGGAAGAATTAGGCAAGCCATAGTGAAGTAAGAATTTACTTTTTATGATAGTTAAAGTATAATTCATCTTATTAAGAATTTTATATTCCATATAAGAATGAAACATATCAAATTGAAGTATCACTTCATATGTGGTTTATTTGATGATAGGATGTTGATTTTAGAAAAGATATGTAATACAAAGAATCCTACTAACATGTTAACTAAACTAATAGTTACAAAAAAGTTGAGTCTATTTGCAACTTTAATAGGAGTTGTTGCACTAAGGTTATAGATTACAAGATAAATTTAATTACATTGTAATAACTATTAATTTGATAATCAATCTCTAAGTAGGAGATTGTTTTAGAAATGGAGCATGATTGTTTTATCTTTTAGGGGTGAACTTGTAATTTATATTCATATAAGAGTTATTTTATCTCTTGTTAAAAAGACATATTTACTATGTAATTTTGAAGAATTTTAAAAATAACGAAACTCTAGTGTGGCTGTGAATGTAGGAACATCCAAGTTTCGAACCACATAAATTTTTTGTATTCATTTTGCTTTATTCTTTTTTGACTATTTCATTTACTAACATTAATGTGAATGAGAAATTTGCTTAAGACTCAAGTCTTAAGTAGCAAAAAGGTTTTGCATAAGAAGTAAAAGAAGTACAAGAAGTTGTAAAGTATGCAACATAAGAAAAAAAGAAGTTGCAGAAAAAGTGCAACAATAGGTACAAAAAAGATATAGTAGCACCAACAGTGGTATCAAAGCTTAAAGGATCTTAAAGGGCCTGGGAAAAACCAGATGTTTCCCAAAAAGAAAAATTAGATTTTTTAGATCATGAGAAAGAGAGATCAATATAAAGTTTATGAGAGTAAATTAGTTTTATAACTAGTTTTTAAACCAATGAAGAGTACAACTACATCAGTTGCCATTTTAATCAAATGAGATGATATCCATGGCTTCAGGAGGAGAAATAAAGAAGCATGAGTCATATTGAAGTCTAGTTTTACCAATTAAAGAGTTTGATGGTTACATTAACCAATTTCTAGCAGTTTAAAGACCTTGGGGTTTAGTTTGTATAGTAAAACTTGAATATGTTTTACCAAAACTAATTTTTAGTATTTGTGAGAGTTTAAAAATCAATTTTTAGTGTTTGTGAGAGTTTGAAAATCATAGAGTTTCTAATTTTAGTGACTGGAACTAGAAAATTTTAGTAAAACAAGAATTTGTGTGAGTTTATGAAAGTTTGTGAGAGTTTTAATTTGTAATATTACAAGAATTTGAGATGAAAAACTAGATTTCAAATGTTAAGGAAGATGGTTGGAGTCCCCAAAAAGTGTTGATGTAAATGAGACATTTGCTTGAGACTTAAGACTCACATAGCATAATGGTTTTACAAAAGAAGGAAAAGAAAAGGAAGAAAAAGTTGCAAAAGCATGTAGCAGAAGAGAAAGAAGATGTTGTAGAAAAGGTGAAACAATATGTGCAAAAAAGATATAGCAGCACCAACATTTATCCCCCATCAAGAACATCACATGTTACACTAAATGGGTTTACAATGACCTCTTCCTTTATTTTGTCAAGCACTTTGCTTCTTACATTAGTAGCTATCACATAAATAGTTTTAGCTCCATCAATACAAACTTGAACAATTCAAAATATTATAGTATAAACATATGCAAACATTTACTTACTACCAAAATAATTATACAATTATTACTAATTTGGTGGACTGAAGTTGGCACTACACTTAATGAATAGGGTGGTATCAATGGTGGGATGATATAGACATGTTGTTGTTGTTTATAATGATGATATACGATTGCGTACTAGTATAAAAATTAAGTATTGCCGTAGAAAAGGACAAAGAAAGAGCTTATGATCAAGTACCTAAATGCTTATATGTCTTACTATTTTTTTTATACCACATTGAGAGTATTTCATACAATGTCAATGCTCTTTACACTCCTTAAAAGTCAATGTTATATGAAATTTTTTTTTATTACTACATTTTGCTCCTTTTATATAATATTAACTGCCTTTTTTTTCTTTATCATCTCCAATGACTCTTCTACCTCAATCATTTAAGATCAAATCAAGTTAAAATTATGGAATAACATAGACTTCACAATGCATTAAATGTCATTAACCAACTATTAATCACCTACAAATATACACTTTAAAAATACTACATGTTGCCCTTCTTGTTGCATTACAAAGTTTACATTATATATTGTCTTACAAAATTAACATTATCATTTAAATGGTGCCACCATAAGGATGTATGATGTAGGAATAGTTCTAACACACACAGATTAACACAATAAATCATCAACTTCCTCTCTCATCTTTGTCTACATATCTTACCTAAATGAACATTAATTGGTCCTTTTTAAATTTTTCATATATCATAATCTTCCAAATTGGTTATGCTTACTAATTTAGACTACCGTCCATTACCTAAATTACTCAAGTTCTAATCTTCTTTCTTACTTTAGTGCCCTTATATTTTATACAAATTTAGCCTATTTGACCGTCCTTTACCTTACTCAATTTAATTCTTTATGCAACTTTATATTGTAATTTTTATTTGATAACAATTATACTTAAATTACTTACAAAAAAATTATGCAAATAGTTATTAAAATATTTTCTAGTTATATATGGTAATAACCAAATCAAATTAACCAATATACATTAAATTACAATTAGCTCAAAAATTTCTCCTACACCTACAACTATAACAATATTAGTAGAATATTAAGACTAAAACAACTTCTCCTCAACCATAACTTCTCTCAATTTTTCTTCGTTGTTGATAACCACATTGAGAAGTTATTAAATTTTTTATTGCCCTAAAATTTTTAGTTCAAGATAATTTTACAAATATTAATATACAAAAATAAATTCAAGTTTATATTTTGCAAAAAATCCAAAATTACCTTTAAAATATAATGACTTATGTTATATAACTTATAACAAAAATAACATACCATCAACAAAAATTTATAGACTTCATAAAATGTGATGCCCTAATATGTTAATTGGATTAGTTTATTATTACATGTCACTTGTTGAGGCAATGTTTAGGCATGAGACTAGAATCAAGAGGCATAGCTTGGCCGCAACCATCTTGCCCCTAGCTTAACTGAATCTAGAGTTAAAAGATAATGTTTTTTCCTTTTGTGTTTGATGTAAGGTTAATGCTACTACCTTCCCATTCAAAAAGACAAAGACTAAGTTTTTTGGTTTATGCACTTGTCCAAGTTAAAAAATTAGTTATGTTAGTTAATAAACTTGACTTGGAAGCTTTGTTTATCTTTCTCATCAAGTTAATCAAATTATAAATTTAATAAAATTTGAATTTGAAGTTTATATTTGAATTTAAATCCAAAGTTGCTTATATAATGCTTAGACCTATGAATTCAAATTTAGAAACTTATGCAACTTCACATATAAGAAGCCAATTATCAATGAAAATAATGATGATGTTGCTGCATATTTTCTATCTTCCTTTCCCCTATTCTATCTATAAATATTGTTGATTCACAACAATAATCTAATAAATTAAACACCAAGAATGAAAACAAAAAAAAACTTAACTTGATCTACAATTAAACATCTCCTAACCAACAAATTTGGTATCAAAACTCTCTTACTTGTTCTTAAGGGACCTATAAGCCATAAAAACTTGAGTGATAAAAGAAAATAGAGAGAACCATAACCTTAACTCTTGCAAATGGCTTCATTAAACTATTCCCTAACTCCACCACTAAAATTCTTTGAAGAAAACTATATCTACTAGATTGTTATGATGAAAGCCCATCTCAAGACCTTTGATCTATAGGAGGTCACTAAAAGTAAAAGAGTTTTACCCTTACTTCCAACAAACCCCACAATAACCCAACTTAGGAATCACGATGAATGAACTTCCAAACAACTCAAGACCTTGATATGCATTCATTCTATAATCTTAGAGGCTATATTTAATAGAATTATAATCTATGAAATAGCTCAGAAGGGATGAAGCAAGTTAAGGGAGGAGTATGCAAAAAGTTAAAAAACTAAAACCATGTAGCTACCCAACTTAAAAAAAGAGTCTCTAAAAAAATTAAAGAGTACAATGATAGAATAATGAGACTAGTCAAGTAGATTAGGATATTCGGAAGAGAGCTTTCAAACATAAGCATTGTACAAAAAATGTGCTTATGAGTATACAAAAATGTTTTAAGTTTAAGATATCTTCTTTGGAAGATTCTAAAGATTTAACCAAAATCTTTTTAGGAGAGCTAGTAAATGCATTCCAAGTATAGGAACAAGGGAGAATTAATGAGGCAAAAGGAGGCAATTGAGAATGCTTTTCCAACCAAGCATTTTGAGAAGAATTAATAAAAGAAAAAAAAAAGAAACAAGTTGGAAAGTAATCAACCAAAGATATTAAAGTTAGTACATCAAGTGGAAAGTAGTTAATGTCCCTATGTCTACATTGTAAGAAGGAAATTCATCTTCCTAAATATTATTAGTGGAGACTAGATATTGTTTGGAGAAACTATAATGAAAAGGGTCATAGAGAAAAAGGATTTCCCATGAAAGAAGGCACTTAAGCAAAATCAACAAGCACAAATAGTGAGAGATGATGCAAAGGAGGTTAAAAAACAACTTTTCATAGTAGGTGATAATTTTGCTTATAAGGAGATTAAGGTATGGCTTATGAATAGTGATTGCATAAACCACAAGTTACCAAATCTATTCAACTTTAAGATCTTGACAAGAGTTTCACCTTTAAAGTCAAGATAGGTAATAAAGACTATATATTGGTGCAAGGTAAGGGAACAATATTTGTACAAACATATACAAATACTAAACTAATCATAGAAGAATTATATGTTCTTGATATCAATTAAAATCTTTTGAGTATTGGGAAATTTTAAAAAGAAAGACTACTCTTTAGAATTCAAAAATAAATCATGCATACTTTATGATTCATATGGTGAAAAGCTCATATTTGTTCCAATGGAAAAGAAAAGCTTTTAGGTAAATCTAAAAAAATTGGAAAGTTATACTATGCTTGCAATCCTTGATGCTAGGTCTTTATGGCATAAGAGATTGGAATATGTTCATGATGCAAGATTACAAAGTCTACAAAAGAAGGAAATGATGACTAATCTACCATAAATTGAAGAAGAAGGAGTTGTTTATGAAGCTTGTTAGCAAGAAAAGTAGACCAAATTTTTATTCATAACAAATTAAATTTGATGGAGAAAATAAAAACTATAATTGATACATAGTGATACCTGTGGATTTATAAGTATAAAGTAACTCAATGGTTGAAAATACTATGTGATCTTTATTGTTGATTTAACGAAATTTTATTAGATCTATTTTTTCAAACAAAACTTAAAGGTTGTTATGATCTTTAAGGGGTTAAAGGCTTTGGTAGAAAACCAAAGCAACCTTGAGATCAAAGTAATAAGGAATGATAATGGACTTAAATACACATTAATTCTTTTTAAAAGAAATCTACATTGTAACTATAATACAACAATAGTTCACAGCATCATACACACTCCAATAGAATAGGTTGAGTGAGAGGAAAAACATAAGCATAATGAAGATGTTCAAATGCCTTTTGTTTGAAAAAGGCATGACAAAAAGGATTTAAGTAGAAGTTGCAAATACATTAGTGTATTTATTAAATATTCTACCAACTAAAGCCCTCAGAAACCAAACTCTTTAGGTAGAGGCACTAGACCTTTAATTGATATATATATGAAAAAGTCAAATAATGACATTGGAGCCATCAAACTTTATAGAGGCCTATGAAGATGCCAATTGGAAGAAAGTAGTGCAAATTGAAATGGAAGCAATTAAGAAGAAGTAAACCTAGATTCTAGTCAGTAAACCTAGGAATAAAGATTTTATTGGATTAAAGTGGATATGCCTAGTCAAACTTAGCTTTGATGGATCTATCAATTGGTATAAAGTCAAGCTAGTGGCAAAGGGCTATGCATAGCAATATGGTATAAACTACTTAAAGACCTTTGCCCTAGTAATAAGGCTTGATACTATCAAGTTGCTACTTACCCTTACTACTTAGAAAGGCTGGATAGCTCATTAGCTAGATGTAAATATAAGAATTTCTAATGGAGAACTAACTAAAAAGGTATTTGTGGAATAGCCTTAAGGCTTTCAAAACAGAGAACATAAGGTGTACCTAATAAAGAAGGCTCTGTTGGATTGAAACAACCTCCAAGAGTCTAGTATACAAAGATTAATGATTATCTATTAAAACTCTCATTTAACAAGAGCAAAAATGAAGCCACAATGTACAATAGAAAGCATAAGAATAATCTAGTGATTGTGTCCCTCTATGTAGATGATTTGCTAGTTGTTAGGAGTAATAAACAACTAGTAGATCAGTTTATGGCAAGGATGAAAGAAGTCTTTGAGATGACAAATTTTGGAGAAATGTGTTTCTTCTTTGGTCTAGAGATCCATCAAACCAACAATGGGATCATTATGAACTAGTAAAAAGTATGCTGAAGAGGTTCTCAAAAGATTTCAAATGGAGAAATGCAATGATTCTAAGACCCCTCTAGGTTTTGGAACATGGCGTCAGAAGGAAGATGGGATTGCAAAAGTTGATAAAAGCAAGTTTAGAAGCCCAGTTGGAAGCCTGCTCTACTTGATTGCATCCAAACCTAACATCATGGAAGTTGCTTGTCTCCTCTTCAAATTCATGCATGATCCTACTGCAACTCAATTCAATTCAGTCAAGGTTGCTTCAATACACAAAAGGAACCACCAACTTTGGACTTATGTTTAAATGGGAAAATATGATGGAATTAGTGGGCCATACAAATAGTGATTGGGGTGGCTCACTAGATGACTTGAGGAGAAATTCAGGGTTTGTTTTCATCTTGGGATCAAGAGCTTCTGTTGGAGTTCAAAATTTTAGCTCAATCAACAGCCGAAGCAAAATGCTTTGCTATCACAGCAGGTGTGAATCAAGTCATTTGGCTTCAAAGGATGCTAGCCAATTTGAAGGAAGAACCAACATAAGCAACAACCACGTCCTATGATAATCAGGCCTCAATTGCAATCTTTAAAATCCCTATTGTACATGGGAGAATAAAGCATTGCCTAATAAAGCTCCACTTTGTAAAAGAAGCACAAGGAAACCATGAAATAAATCTGGCTTTCTGCTCAACAGAACAACTTGCAGATATCCTAACAAGGCCACTTCACAAAGGGAGATTCAAGCAAGTAAGAAACAAGCTGGGATTGCAATGCAACAATACCGAGGAGGAGTGATACAAGGTTGGTGCCATGCCAGGAGACAATGATAAAGTTTTTTGGTTTATGCACCATTCCAAGTTCAAAAATTAGAACTTGGCTGAACTGAGAACCGGTCAGCTTTTCAGTTCAATGACCAGTCTGGTTCTGAAAACATTGAGTGATTCCTGTTGATTTATAAGTATAGAGTAACTCAATGGTTGAAAATACCATGTGATCTTTATTGTTGATTTAATGAAATTTTGTTAGATCTATTTTTTCAAACAAAACTTAGTTGTTGCTATAATCTTTAAGGGGTTAAAAGTTTTGGTAGAAAACCAAAGCAATCTTAAGATCAAAGCAATAAGGAATGATAATGGACTTAAATACACATCAATTCTTTTTAAAGAAATCTACACAGTAACTAGAATACAACAATAGCTCACAGCACCATATGCACTCCAACAGAATGGGGTGAGTGAGAGGAAAAACATAAGCATAATGAAGATGTTCAGATGCCTTTTGTTTGAAAAAGGCATGACAAAAAGATTTTAAGCAGAAGTTGCAAATACATTAGTGTATTTATTGAATATTTTGCCAACCAGAGTCCTAAGAAACCAAACTCTTTATGAAGCATGGTTTGGAATCAAACCATCAAGAAGCCACCTAAAGATCTTTGGAAGTCTAAGTTATGCTTTGGTACAGGTAAGAAGGAGGAGAAAGCTGGATCAAAAGATTGAGGCGTGTATCTTCATTGGATACACCAATACAACCAAGAATTATAAAATCTTCAATCCTCAATCTGATAAAGTTAGTACCAGTACGGAATTGAGATTCAGTGAAGAAGAAAAATGGAATTGGGAAAAATTTAAGGTAATGCATGTTGACTCAAAGACTAACAGACTTTAGCAAAAGGGATCTAAGGACATTGATATTAATCTAAATGAAGACATTTTATGTAAAGGCACTAGATCTCTAGTTGATATATATGAAAAAGTCAAATGGCAGCCTTTGAGCCATCAAACTTTGCAGAGGCCCATGAAGATGCCAATTGGAAGAAAGCAGTCCAAATTGAAATGGAAGCAATTAAGAAGAAGTAGACCTAGATTCCAGTCAATAGACCTAGGAATAAAGATTCTATTGGATTAAAGTGGATATGCCTAGTCAAACTTAGCTTTGATGGATCTATCAATAGGTATTATAAACGACTTAAAGATCTTGGCCCTAGTAACAAGACTTGATACTATCAAATTGGTACTTACCCTTGCTGCTCAGAAAGGCTGGACAGCTCATTAGCTAGATGAAAAGATAAGAATTTCTAATGGAGAGCTAACTGAAGAGGTATTTGTGGAACGGCCTTAAGGCTTTCAGAAAAGAGAACACAAGGTGTACCTGTTAAAGAAGGCTCTATATGGATTGAAACAACCTCCAAGAGTCTAGTATACAAAGATTAATGATTACCTATTGAAACTCTCATTTAACCAGAGCAGAAATGAAGCCACAATGTACATTAGAAAGCATAAGAATAATCTAGTGATTGTGTCCCTCTATGTAGACGATTTGCTAGTTGTTAGGAGTAATAAACAACTAGTAGATCAGTTTATGGCAAAGATGAAAGGAGTCTTCGAGATGAAAAATTTTGGAGAAATGAGTTTCTTCTTTGGTCTAGAGATCCATCAAACCAACAATGGGATCATTGTGAACTAGTAAAGGTATGCTGAAGAGGTCCTCAAAAGATTTTAAATAGAGAAATGCAAAGATTCCAAGACCCCTTTGGGTGTTGGAACAAAGCGGAAGAAGGAAGATGGGATTGCAAAAGTTGATATAAGCAAGTTTAGAAGCCTAGTTGGATGCCTGCTCTGCTTGATTGCATCCAAACCTGACATCATGGAAGTTGCTTGTCTCCTCTTCAAATTCATGCATGATCCTACCGCAACTCAATTCAAAGCAGTCAAGGTTGCTTAGATACACAAAAGGAACCACCAACTTTGGACTTATGTTTAAAAGGGAAAATATAATGGAATTAGTGGGCTATACAAATAGTGATTGGGGTGGCTCACTAGATGACATGAGGAGCACTTCAGGGTTTGTTTTCATCTTAGGATCAGGAGCTTTCTGTTGGAGTTCAAAAATTTAGCTCAATCAACAGCAGAAGCAAATGCTTTGCTATCACAACAGGTGTAAATCAAGTCATTTGGCTTCAAAGGATGCTAACCGATTTGAAGGAAGAACAAACATAAGCAACAACCATGTCCTATGATAACCAGGCCTCAACTGCAATCTTTAAAATCCCTATTCTACATGGGAGAACAAAGCATTGCCTAATAAAGCTCCACTTTGTAAAAGAAGCACAAGGAAACCATGAAATAAATCTGGCTTTCTGTTCAACAGAAGAGCAGCTTGTAGATATCCTAACAAAGCCACTTCACAAAGGGAGATTCAAGCAACTAAGAAACAAGCTGGGAATGCAATACAACAATACCAAGGAGGAGTGATACAAGGTTGGTGCAATGCTAGGAGACAATGATAAATTTTTGTGGTTTATGCACCATTCCAAGTTCAAAAATTAGTTAGGTTAGTTGATAAACTTTTCCCATCAAGTTAATCAAATTATAAACTCAATAAGGTTTAAATGTCAAGTTTGTATTTGAATTTAAATCCAAAGTTGTTACTGTGATGCTTAGACCTACTAATTTCAAATTTGGAAACTTGACTAGCTTCACATACAAGAAGCCAATTATCAATGAAAATGATGATGTTGTTGTTGTTGTATTTTTCAGCCCCCTCTCCCTCATTTTCTCCAGAAACATTGCTCGATTCAGAACACTGATCTAATAACTTAAACACCACGAAAGAAAGAAAACTCAACTTGATCTGCAATTAAACCCCTCTCAACCAACAGTGGGTCTGAACTCTCCCTTTCAATTTATATTCTTTCCTTGACTTTCATTTTAGTTGATAGAAAAGAGTGCACGGCAACTTCTGGTTATGATGATGAAATTATTTTAGGGACACATGAAGTGAGCCAAAGGGGATCGAAGGCTTGAATCAAGTCAAAGCAATTGCCGCATTTGCATCTGGGGTTGTATCTTTCAGCCACTGGAGTTGATGGATTAGGTCAATGGGTTTTAACAACTGGATTATGCATTTTTCTTTTTTTCATAAATAAAATTAAGCAATTTTTCTGTTTGTTGTTATCAGCCGGCCAAAGAGGGTTCGAAGTCTTGAACCAAGAATCCATGTGTTTCCTGAATTTAAATCCCATTTTGTGAAGTTGTTAAACAGCTTTTGATCTCGAGAAGCAAAGTACCTTTATTTATATATATTTTATCCATAAGCAAATGGGGGATGAGTAGGTTTTTTATTTATAAATAATATTATAAAGTTGTTTTTTAAAAATTATTGATAGTATTATTAATTTTTGTTAATTTTTACTCGTTTAGTAATTATAATAGGTTTTAGTTAGGAATTCGATGCCTAATAGGCCCTACTAGTGGGTGAGCTGTCAAGACTAACTAATCATTTATTTTACTATTAAAAATTTTTATTTTGATTTCTCTTTCTTAATAAATATAATTCACTTATAATTTTATAATGCATAACAGATAAAATTTATTTAAAATACATATAATATAATAAATTTATATAATATATAAAATTATAAAAACAAATTATTCTTAATTTTAAGTTATACTGTAAAAATAAAAAATAATAATAATAAGTAATAAATATAAAAATTACCTTTACTTTTTATCCACGGCATTTATTAATCCATGTTACAATATCACGGCATCACCATTAACATTATCTTTTTAGGCTAACCTAACCGTTTGCTATATTTAATACAAGAAAAAATTACAAGCATACGGGAATTTTTTTTTTTCTTTTCATGGTAGCCAAGCCGGCAGCCATGAAATTAAGAAGGTGCTGAAGAATTTTAGAAACATGCATGGATAAGAGTAACAAGCAAATCAAATGGAAGACGGACAGGCTTTGTTTTGGAAGATGCAAAACGATACCCATTTTCTTAAGTCTTTATGATCACAGCATTCTCCAATTGGCTTGCCAATCCAATACTAATGGGCCTATTGAATAACTTGGAACCAGCCCTATGCTGCATTTTGTCATAAGTGAAATGGAACGACAAAGACACAACAAAGAGAAACCAAGGCTTCAATCATTCCGCCAATATTCTCGATCATTTTTCTATGCTTTAGGTATATCTATGAGAAATAAAAAAAAAATTTAAAAAAATTTAAAAAAATTTTAAAAACAAAAAGCAAAAACAAAAAAAAAAAAAAAAAAAAAAGAAACGTTAAAGAGAAGCCTTCCTCTCCTAAGTGGAGTAGTACAAAAACCATGCCTTCTACAATGGCATAGACTGCATGTATTTCCTTGACCTCCTCTCCTTCTTACAAGCTGTAGAGCGATCTCTTGGGATTGAAAATCCTACTCCTACTTCTAATCTAGGTATACTCTTCTAGGTACTGTAAATTACAACAAAGCACTTCGTGTCCTTGGCCAGAACAGAAAATATTCATAATTGGCTCTATGCAGATGGTTGGTCTACTTACAAATTGTAAAACTTATGTGCTGCAATTTTGAATTGGCTGCGAAACACATCTATCATTAATGGCCTCGAGGGTTAAAATTTTCTGAAGAGAGCGATATTGCAGCCGAACATTCTCACCGCTTCCAATGATTTTAAGCAAATACCTGCCAAGAACAGAAGTATTAATAAGCTTTCCCACAAGTGTTGCATAAAATTTAAGGAAGATTCTCTATACTCAATTGGCAAGATTCAGGTGTATCATTCATCAATAAAATCACCCAAGTGTGAAGATCTCCTGTGGCTATGCTTCAATTGGCATTGATAAACTGCTTTTCTGTAGACTGATCTACTAAATAGTATATCTCCCTCTCGACTTACCAGCCATTGAGACATTGAGAAGTGATGATCGCTTCCTTTCCAACAAACTTTTCAGGCGTCCTTCTATTTCCCTGCACAATTCAGCATATCCTTAAACTTACCATCCGTCCAAGCAGCAACAGTTGAATAGAATCAGTTTGGAAGGCACTCCTCAGAAATAACCTTTATTATTACTTTCTCATTCACAGAAAAAGGGTATTGCACCCCTTTATGTAAACCATCAGCAGCTGCAATGTCTCCATTCTCCTAAAGGAAATCAAGGCAGAAATTCATTTGAAACTGAATTTCTTTTAATAGATAACCAAAACAACAAGATAGTAAATACAAGGTTTGACAATATTTCTATTATTTTTTGGACTAAACACTATAGATGAATGACATGCATGTGTACCTTTTCAGTAAATTGGCAATCATGATCAATGCTTCAAATGCACTATTCGATGAAAAATATTTGACAATCAAAGATTTTTGTACCATTTGCTGAATGCTTTTTTGTGATCCTTCAATTTGGCAAGATTACAAAGCAGTTATTAAGTTTGTTTCAATTTTCACTCCAAGAAGTAGTTAATCAGCATCCAAGCATATTGGTCCTGAGGTTTCATACCATCGGCATTCCTAAGATCCCAAGCGACATGTGATACATAACAAAGATAGGGGTCTGACTATGGGTGGACTTGTGATTGATCAAGCCAAGAAACTTATAATTATAGTTGAACAAGGAATTTTAGTTGATTTAGAGAAGTGTATGAACTCTTTTAAGGATTTAGGAACAGTGTTCTGGTTAATGCAAGCATAATATAGGAGGAGGAGGAGAAGGAGAAGGATAAAAAGAGCAGAAAAGAAGACAAAGAATAACAAGAAGAAATCACACACCTAGACAAGAGAGATCGAATTCTGAAGAATTAATCTTTGTTTACAAAATTCACTCAGTTTATTGATCAAAGATGTGCTCTCAACACTCTAAAGACCACAAGATTAATTAAAAAACCCAAACAAACAATAAAACCAACTGAATGGACTTAAATAAAACTTCTAAATTAGTCAATTCTTCCTACATAAGAAGTGTACTTGACGCAAGAGCACTTTAGTGTTTTGTTATTTTATTTACTTTTAGCTATTACTTACTAGTTTTAATAAGAGGTCATGCGACTAGCACAAGACTATTTTAATTAAGTGAATGGCTAAAATTAGTTGGGGTTTTATGCAATCAAGGTCAAGATCTACTTCTGATTATGCCCTAGTATGAATAGTGTTGTCAGGCTCTATGGCAAATTGTTTTTTGTCTTTTTTCTTTTTCATAATCAAAGGTTTTTATCTCCCTTCAACTCAGTTCCTACTTCAAATTTCATCCTAAATTCAACCTTTATTCAGTATCTCTACACCAGTACCAATATTAAATAGGAATACCCCATCAGAATTTGTATAAATCTCCTACATTGGCAAGTGAAAAATTACATAACAACTACTAAATTCCTTTGCCCTTGGTTCAATCAATACGATTTTACCCTAATTTAACCTGAAAGATGATGAAAAAACAACATTCTTACCTCCCAGAACTATGTGTTCAACTTATAACCAGAAGAGAAGTTTAAAACAAAGATCAGGAGCTTACATAGTCTGCCATTCCTTGACGACAAAATGTCATTCCGAATTTCATTAATTCCATGAATTTTCCTATGCTGTACATTTTATTTCAACTTGGTTGCATTTAGTGGTTCCCAAAATCCAATCCTAAAAGTGATTGAGGATGACTAGTTAAACAATCATAATCGAATTGCAGAACTGATTTGAAGCATTACCCCATTTGGTCTTCTGTTAATATCTGTTTGGTCAACCATTTCTTTCCGACGCTTCCGGAGAGCTGCATTATGAAATAACCTTCGCTCATCTTCATGCTTAATAGCTGCTGCCGCAGCTCTAAGAGCTGCAGAAGAGACACAATATGAGAACAGAGAACAGAAGTAGAACAAAAAGGCTAAAACCAAGAAGTGGTTAAGTGAGAGAGAGAGAGATAGAGAGAGTGTGAGGGATGTCAAGAATGTAAGAAACAAATCAGAGTACCCAATAAATGAAGTGCAACCTACCAAAATTAGGTATCAAAGGTCCTGCCACAATTTCAGCACTGCACAGTGTACATCTTGACTGTGACAAGCAATAATGGCAATGATAACTCATCTCCAAATATTTTGAATAAAAAATATTGTATATTTCCTGACTGTATATAACAATTAATATGCAATATTCACAGGGCAGTAAAGTGTAGAATTGTGGAAAATACAAATATAAAATGCACGTCTATGGTTGTATCTGCACAATCATGAGCAGCAAAAGCTGGGCCCCCATTTAACAATGGTGGCAACATTATTAAAGGATGATTGCTACAGCTGTGCAGTTTCCATTATTTCAATATAATAGTACAATTCCTAGAGATGTGTAACAGAAATAATCATTGCCAATAACTGTGTGTGCAAAGTCAGAAAAGGTTTTGTAGCCTGCTCTCAGCAGTTTATAAAACCTTCATCTTCCATTTCCTCTTCCTGCCTTCTTTTTTTTTTGGGTCCAATTCTCTCCTCTCCATCCATTTCTTATTTGCACATTAGATAGCTATAATCTTTTCCACGTCAAATAAGAGTGATCCCAGTATGTGAACCCTCAACTTTAGGCCTAAATGAAAATTATCTCAACCACTAAGCTAGGACAGTGGCAGGCATATTTGTACTGTTTAAGTTCACATAATTGTGACATTTTCTAAGAAAAACAATTTAAAAATCTATTAACAAAAGACCCTTTAATCTTTATGTTGATATCCTTTACTTGATTGTGAAATCATTAAGGCTCAATAGAAAATTACAAATAATCATACAGTTTTTCATATTATGACATAACTTGTCCTTTTACTGTATAAAAGAAAAAGGCAGCACAAAAAGTAAAAAGAAAAGGTAATACTCCACATAACATTTGATAGATTTTTTTGACACAATCATAGGGTTACTTCTGAATTTTTGTAGGTAAGACAAAAAAGATTAAGAAGATGAAAAAGCAGAGGAGTACCTACCATATCAAGAACTTTTCTTAGCATGAGACCACCAAAAGAATGCCCACATGAAACAACCACAGCATCTTCAAGGAATGAACCACTGAAGCATCAGAAGAACAGCAATGGTACAAAAGAAGATTAAGTTAGTCTTTGATCACATAAAGGAAAATAAATGTTTATTGTTTTCAAGTATTAGCCAACATCAAATAAACATATGAAATGGAAAAGCACTATAATAGAGGAAAAAGAGACAAAACTAAAATAGGGGGACACGTGAAGCAAATATGGAAGAAGGTGATTTGACAATTTATTTAGCATTGCATCAAAAACTGAAAATCAAGTTTAGATAAAATAATGTATCATCCTGTTTTTTGTCCATGTTGACAACAAAACAAAAGCCCAGTGGCTGAGGTGACAGAGATCAGAAGAACATTTACAATACAGTATTCTTAATCAAAATGGATTTAAATCCAAGTGTTGGATATAAACTTAATTTATGTGAATAATAATTGCTGAATTTCAAATTCACTGAATATCTGCAAGTTCTCTTGTTGTTTTTAATTTAGTCATGTTGCATAATTTGGAGCAGAATATTACTTTGGTACAGGTTACTTATATGGGATTGACTCAAGATTTAAAGTGCATAGTGGACTATAGAATATCAGTTTACTGAAAACAAATGCTCCCTTCCTTTATATCTTCTTTCAAGACAAGAGGGATACCCGTTTCTCAACAAGTCCTTCAGTGCTAATCTTTACTGATAAGGATCTAACTTCATGGAAAACAGGCAGGGAAACATTTAAAAGTCATGTAATATGTAATAATTTATCTCTCTCTCTCTCCCTCTCTCTTGCACTGCATGTACGTGTAATATTGCTGAATTTTCATGTAGATTGTATGTGGTTGTCAGTACTCTTTTCAACATTGTCTTAAATTTAGAGGAGCCTTATTAGCATCTCCAACACAGTAAGTAATCTGACACAACTACTACCTACTTGCAGCAGAATAAGTTGGATGGATTTGACAATGTGGAGACATATTAGAATGGAGATTGGAACCACTAGCAATACCTCAAATGCAAGACATGAGAATGCAAAAGACATGGTTATATCTTTTCCATTTTTTATCCCCCTCTTTCCAAAAGATGAACTTTTTGAGTATTCTCATACCAAAACCAATGTGCAAGAAATTACCCCCAAAGAAAACATGCATGGACCAAAAGACAACTCACGATAAGGGATCAGACAGAACACTTCTTAATGATGGTTCCTTGTTCAAGTTATCTCGAGCTGCCTGCAAAATCCAAAACTCAAAATAATGTCCCACAAAACATAGTCAAAAGAGTTTGAATTACTTTTCGAGGAATATGAGAGGAACTCTTGACATAAAAGAGTGTAATAGAGAAAATAAAAATGGAAGCACAATTTCATCCACTTCATATTTCATACTGTGTGACTAGGACCATACCATTCATTTAGGATAAAGTTTTTTACTTTCTCTGGCTTGTGTCAAACAGCATATGACTATAAGTTAACAAAAAGCATGCAATGAAAATCTTGAAAGTTAAAACTAAGACTTAAGCCACCTGTACAATAAATCCATAACAGTTGCTCAACAAAGAGAAAAACCACTAAATTGAAATACTTATTTGAACTTCTGTACCCAAGAAAACGAGATGATGTGTCACCTCTTATAGCTACATTGACACTGGGGGTGATTGTGTTGATGTATTAAACCCCAATTGCATGCCATGGACAGGAGAATAATTTTAATAACTTTAAAGCATGTTATCATGCATGACCATTCAAATTGTATGATTGAAATGTCCATTTTGAACACTGCTTAAGCAAGTATTGTTATGATTGAGGGCAAATGGAAAACTTATAGAACATTTTGGGGTTTTACGCTTGCATGTGCACCCAAGTGTCTAGCGAGATGCCTTTGGAAGAAACATTGCTTAAATGCTTCACTTCTACTACAGATCTGCAAATGTTATAAAAAACCTTATTGTTGTATGATTCAATATGTGTTTACCACCTGTTTGATGAAATGCTCAAACGACAAAACCCAAAACCTTGCATAACACATCATTTTATTGTATGACCTATGCATGCCTATTACATGAGAAAAACCTAAGCTTGATGTCTAACGATGCTTGCTTGATGAACAGGAATGCAGTTCACAGGGATCCAGAGTTAGAATGTCAATGACAAGAATCTCAAAAAGTCCAACCAAAACCCAACTTCATGACATTGCTTGAGCTGTTAGGACTGCAACAACAGTTTTCACTGACACCTATGTAGATGGGAGGAGAGTAGCCACCCTTCTCAAGTATTTGTGGGATAGAACATGTTTGAAATCAGCTCTGACACTGCCGATTTCCCCATACCCGCATGCCTGGAGGTTGGTTCAAGGAAGTAATTCCTATTGACACTCTTTGTTTAGAAAGAGTCAAGCAAATGATATTTTGTAAATAGTAATGGTGGCAATGAGTTTTGGATACTTTGGTAGAGCATTATTCCTATTCTCTATATCTATTGGATCCTTATTTTAGATATGCTAGGAAATATTTTGTTTAAACAAAAATATACCTAATTTAATTAAATAGCCATGTTTATTGCCAAGCATGCTCAAGGCAGCTTACTTAGACATTAGCCAATAATAAGCAAATAAAATTTTTTCATTGGGTTTGAGTAAGCCTAACTTATATCTCATTCAGTTAATTTTTGATTAGGATATAATGTTAAAAATCAGCATTTATCTCTTCAGTTTTGGAAGACACAACCAATACAACTAAACCATCAATAGCCCACCAAAATTTAGGAATGCCATATGCCTACTTAATGCAACCAAGGAAATTAGAGCTTACAATATATTGTTATGCAGTCTTTGATTTCAATATGCCACAAGACTTGAGTAGATTTTTACAGGCTTTTCTTATTTATAAGTAGTACCATGGGCACGTAGTTTAGTGTTCTCTCATGTTTCTCATGTCTGCCAAAGAATCTAAATGCTGTTTCAGATAAGTAGATCATCCACCCTCAACAGTCAAGTCAATCAACAGGAAATACACAGAATACAACAAGAGAAGGAAAAACAAAAAGGATAAAACCTAAAACATATGGAGGCTTTAAAGCACGTAATAAAGAACATTTTTGTTTTCACACCAGCTTGGTTATGTAAGATATTACTCACATAACTATCATCATGCCTGCTGCCCAATCCTCCTCAGCAGAAAGCTCATCCATAAACTGGCTTACAGATATTGGTACATAGCTTTGGGAAATGACATGACCAGCCGCCACAATTGGAGAACAATCTAATATGGCATTGCTTTGTGGCATAAGTCTAAACATCAGTGATGTCCTGAAATCAGAAGGTCCAGTTGCCAGTAAAAGCATGAGATAACTGTAGAAACTTCTATCTTATTAATTACAAGATGCCATCACATTATTATATGCAAGAAATACCCATTCATCGCACACATCTATATACAAGTATATATTACTGGAACTCATAAAAAACTGATAAAAAACCTATGTGATGGTATTTGCTTAATTTTACGAATATCTAACTATTAAATTCAAGTTCTACTTTTTTTTAGTAGATACTGTTTTTAATATTTAACATTAACTTAATTGTCAATTTGTAACCTTTTTTAATATTTTAATAGAATTAAAATTTCAACATGTGTCTAATTTATTCAATTTAATTAATTATAATCTTTATATTAATAATCATTTATATATATCTAAAATTCGTGTATCACAAATATTTATAATTAAGAAAAATAAGGGAAAGAAAAAAAAAGAAAAGTAATCACTAAACAAGGAAAAATAATTTTAAATTCCTCCTTTTATTTTCTTAGAGAAGAAAAAATATTTCCAAATTTACTTTTTTTAATCTTAAAAAGAAAAAAAATATTTATAATTTAAAACTTTTTATTTTTTTAATTACTACTAAATTCATTTTTCTAAAAAAAATCATAGTTTAAGTATTTTTTTTATTTTTTTAATTAAATAAAAAATAATAAAAAATTCACTTCTCAATAAATATGATAAATCTGTGCATCACGTAAATTTAATACTAATTAATGTATATACACATGCATGCACACCCTCACAAAACACAAACCTACAAGGCACAAATATGGAATATACTATAATTATACCTTCCACCATTATTGGTGCCTGACAAATAATCTGAAGCAACTCTATATAAAGCAGCATGATGTAGTCCAGCAGTAGCATGGGTAAGTGCCTTGCCTGTGATTAGTAATAGATCCCCTGGAGCCAAACCACAGTCAGCTATGTACCAGTGACCATTGGGATCACAAACCTACGGGGTGCAAATAAGGAACTGGTTTAAAAGTAGCCATAAATTTCAAATTAAAATAAATAAATAAATACTGATATCATTTCAGAAGTCAAAGATAATGTAACAAACAAACAATTTTCTATCTTGGCCTGTTATGAGATTTGCATGGAATCACAAAAAAATGATACTCAAACACTACTGCATCTAGGAACCTTCTTCATAGGAATTAAATACATTACTCCAAAGAAAGGCACCTGTAGACCAGGGTTATCTGAAGAGACCAATGTCAATAAACCCTTTTCAACTGCACCATTTAAAGCTGGCTTTGCTCGTCCAATAGTCCCTTTTCCATTTTTCAAGGACGTGTGACAATACGTGGCAAAAAGCACAGATGAAGACACTTCATTAGCAGGCAACGGAATGTCATCAAGTAAATGGTTGAATGCACTACATCAGAAAAAATTTTGTGGCATTGTCAAGGTAAAAACTGGAAATTTAAAACAAGCATAAGGAAAAAAAATTGCTGAATGTAAATCCCCACCATCAGCATACTTACTCGCTTCGCAGACGTAGGTGCCTTGCTATTGTGCACAAAGCAGCACGAGCTGCCTTTCCCATACACCTGTATATTTCAACCATGCACGGAGGAGATGCATCACAATCTTCCACAGCACTGCCACAGTATAAACACTTATGTAACATAACAATAAGAAATGTCAGTCTAAAGAAGTAGGACAAAAGAGAGCATTAGAGGAGTTGGTAACAATAAGAGAGGCAAAGGAGAAACCACTACAGTAAATTAAATAGAAGAGAGGAGGGGTAAAAGATAATAGGAAGAAATTCAAGGAAATGCAAAGGAGGCAAAGATAGAGCAAGAAAATAGCCTCTATTAGTTCAACCAACTAGTTTATCAAGATAACCAAAAGGCTTAAAGAAAATAGTGACAAAAATAAGCCACCTAAAGTTCAGCTTGAGAGGAGGAGGAAGCAGGGCAAAAATTCTTTTAATAGACAAGGTACGGCTGTGCCAAGATGGGATTGTAGCATGAAATAGATAATAGAGAATAGAGCATTCAATTAATGTATCTAAAGTGGGGCAAATTTGCTCCAGAAGCTCAAGCACACCAAACCAGCAGTTTTTGACAAGTTAGAAAAAGTCATACAAATTCTTAGCAAACACATTGCTCCTGGAATATTACTAATTTTTCAGCCATATTCTTGATATCAAACAGAGGTGATTACATTGTAGAATTACCTCACTAGTTCCAGAATTAGGAATACTGGAGACAATCCATTTGAGGTTATTTTGATATAAAGACTTAAGAAAGCCTCAGATGGAGAAAGACGGTAACATAACAATCTGACACCGAAGAAATAACCAAAAAAAAACAAAAAAAATGACACCCAAATGTCCAATTAAGAAATAATGTAAAGGGCTAGCTTTGGGGAAGCCAGCAAAGATACCAAATGGTCATTGAAATTTTCTGGAAAAAAGGAACAATTAGCTAGTTTTTTTTCTCACTATTAATAAAGCCAAAGCACGTCTAATAAGAGTAAGAGAATGGTGATGGAATTGAGTGATTTGCATCAGAAGATGCTACAAGCTTCAAATTATTTTTTTTTTCTAAAAACAAAAAAGAATAAAGAACCTTGATTTTGAGCAAAATAAGCTTAAAATTACTGTTAACAGATTAGCACACAAAAGTTAAAAAGCTTGCTTGAAAGGTGGAGGCGTCTACTTTTGAGCTAGTCAATACCTCCGAGCCTTATACATATAAAATTCACGGCCGCTACTGCTTGCCTTGCCGCAAGCAGCGCTCTGCTGAGCCCGAGTCCTAAAGTACAAGCGAGCCGCTTCCAATCCACAACGCATTAGGGCAGCATCCTCGCAACCCAACTCAACAATAGCGGCGTTGTGCCTGGCCAGCGACCCGGAGAGCGCCTCCACTGCCCTCAGGTAGGTCCCACTGGGAGCGCCATCGTAGGGTGCCATGTCGGAAAGCCTGACCCTTGCCGGCATCTGGAGGCTAGCAGCAGGAGAAGCCGCGGCTACATGGTCGGGATGGCGATTAGAAGCGGATGAGACCTGTGCCAGTTGGGCCGGGGACTGTACGGGGGTCGTAACCGATCTAAGATTAGAGGAGGAAGGACTCTGCTGCTGCTGCTGCTGCTGCTGCTGCTGCTGCTGCTGCTGCTGCTGCTGCTGCTGCTGCTGCTGCTGAGGCTGAGGCTGCGGTGGTTGCATCATCGTCGTCGCATCGACCGATCATTCTGATCAAAGAGTAATAGAGTAGACGGCACACTCTCTAGAATTAGGGCATTAAATTGTCGTAGGAAGAAACATAAAATGATTTAAAAATAATAATAATAATTAGGATTGGGGTTGGGGTTGGGATTGGGATTGGGATTGGGTTTGGGATTGGGGTTGGATGGTTAGTTGCACATTTTAAAGTAAAGTAGAGTCTATCAACTCAAACAACCTGGTTTTCCTGGCTGCGGTCACTGCTGCTGTTGCTTAGACATGGTAGGCTGTTTTGTATGTTTGTTTGTTTGTGTGAACTCGGAAATGAGGTACAGCGCAGGATAGAACCCTTTTCCCCTTTTTTTTTTTTTTTTTTTTTTTTTTTTTGTTCTCCGTTAATCTTATTTTGAATTTTTGGCTTAGTTTATTGGTTAGTCATTTTTATACACAAGAATTAAAATTGAAATGAGTGATCCTTACCATTTTTAGAGCAAAAAGTCTTAAACAACCCCCAAAAAAAAAAGAAAATTCTCATTAAAATTTATAATTACTTAATTTATCCAACGAATCGATTGATTAATTAAAAGCCCCAAAAAATGAATACGAACCTAACATGTTGTCTTCCTCAAAACAACAAAAAGGGCAATGTGGCTAAAGGAGTATCCGACAAGACTCGTCATCCAGCACTATTTGGACAGTGGAGTTGACTTTGGCCTCGTCGCTTCAGATGGGAGCCGAATGTATGGCCTTCTGGATTTTGTCGATGGCCCACAAATATCGATATGCCCCATATCACAACAGTCAGTCTGACGTATTGAGATGTAAAAGACGTGCTGTTGTTGAAAATTACAATCAATCATTTTGGAAAGGTTATGACTTTATTGTCATTGAAAAGAATTTAGCCAAAATTTGAGCGATAACAGTGCACACTTCTTATTTGCATTATAGATTAGAATCATGGTTGAATAGAACCATATGTTTAGTTTTAGGGAGGTGCACTTATAAGAACATTGCAACATTATGTATTAAAAAGAGAAGTCAAATTCTCACTTTTAGACTCTTCAAATTTCATCAAATTGCCTATAACTAATATGCAATTTCATGTTATTTTGGATGGTTTGAGGCAATTGATTCATTGGTTATAGATTGAGTTGTAAAAAAATTTACCATTTGCAATTTGAGCGTAGAATACTACTCTCTATAGCCTCTCAATTTGATCCTCGAACAACCCATAAGGCATGGCTTTCTAAGTCAAAGTTTTTAGAGACTTATGTCCTAAAAAATGGACTATACTTATTGTTGTTTGCTCACGTGAGATATCAACATATAAATGTTTAGTTCTCTCAATTTATCCATCCGAATTAGGAGAAATGGAAGCCATTTGAAAGCCTTGCAACTTAGTTTTATTTGTTATTCAAATTGGGAGAAATGGAAACCATTTGAAAGCCTTATATATTTAGCTTCATTTTTTATTGACCATTAATGATTATAAACAAATAGTTATGTCATTGATTAGATTAAATAGGAGACTTATCTCTAGTTATGGTAATTAAAAAATATGTTCTCTATAACCACAAAGAAGAGAATATATATATATATATATATATATATTGATATTTAAAGTGATTTTTTAGCCTATTAGTTTAGTTTTTTCATAATACATATTATTAATGTTTCATAGGTTTCCTTATGTAAGTTAAGTTACGAACCCTTCAATTATAACTCATGACTTTCTCCAATTAAGATAAGTCGTTTGACATTTTAAAATAAATGTTCAGCCAATCCACTTTAAGAGATATTAATATGGGCAGTAAAGTCTTAATTATCAACTTAAATAAGTTTCATTATATGTTTATCATATAGGTTATACAAAAGAATAATATAACATTCTCTTACTTAGTCCATATGACACCTAGTAAGTGATATGCTCATGACCATAAAGCTACTCATATAAGCTAGTGTTATGTAATTTGATAACTAGAAGTTTATACATGGATTATGATGGTTATGCAACATGCTTGGAAACATTTCCTTCTATATATTACAACATTAGTTAATTTCTAATCAAACACTTTGTTGAAGTATGACCTTATTGAATAAAAAATACACTAATTCTTAATCCATTTAGGCCTTAAATAAATTGTATGCAAATAAATTATATGTGCACAACATAAATTTCCATTTGCAAATGACAGGAAGGGTTTTTAATAATGTCAAAACATCAAATAACATAGTTTCAAATAGAACTAACTAGAGCTAATTAGTCTCATATGCTCAACATAAATCTTATATGACTTAGCCAATAATCCATTAATCATATGATCAACAACTCCAAGTTGAGTATTAATATGCTTTGTCATAATTGCTTGCATTTTAACATAGTTTATGACAACTAAATATGTTATATTGACATGCTTATTTGGCTTTCACATTTGTTATTTTTTGTAAAGAACATTATAGTTGAATTATCATAATAAATTTTTAATGGTCTAAAAAAAGAATTCACAATTTACAATCTTATGATAAATTTTCTTAACCATAAAACTTAGGCAAGAGTCTCATAGCAAGTAACAAATTTTACTTTTAAAGTGGAAGAAGCAATAATGGTCTAATTGATACTTTTTCAGGATACAACAACTTTGCGAACATAAAATTGTATCCAAAAGTAAGCTTTTACCATATATTTAACCAACAAAATTAGCATTCAAATATCCAACAACTTTTAAATGATTATAGTACTTGTGTGTGAGTATATAATCCTTGGTTCCTTATAAACACCTTAAAATTTTTTTGGTAGCTTTCCAATGTTTTTACTTAAGGTTAGTATCTTCATAACATTTTTACCACAAATGCAATATGTAGTTTATTGCAGACCTATGCATATATAAGGCTATCAATTGTAGATGTATATGGTATGCACTTTATCTCATCTTGCTCTAAGTCATTATGAGATCATTGTGCAAAACTAAATTTGTTGTCTTTTCATCTTGAAACTCTTTAAAACATTTTCATTATAAGTCTTTTGAAATAATCCTAATATTTGTTGGGACCTATCTTAATGAATTTTTGTGCCAATGGTATATGAAGTTTCATTGATATCTTTAATTTCAAAATTTTGAGAGAAAAATTTGTTAGTCTCAGGTAAAAATTATAAATCATTGCATGCTAGTAAAATATCATTCACATATAGGACTAAGATAATATACTTACTCTCATTGACCTTAAAATATATAAATTAATCCATAGTATTTTTTTTAAAGCCATACAAGACTATGATATATTCCATAATACCATTGTCAAAAGGCTTGCTTAAGTACATATATGGATTTCTTAAACTTTAATAGTAGGTGACTTCCTTTATCAATTATGGAACCTTTAAGGTAACCCATGTAAACCTTTCTCAAAACTTTCGTTTAAGAAAGTTGTTTTCATATCCATTTAATGTTAGTTGTAAGTTAAAATAAGATATTAAAACCATAATAACTTCAAATGAATTATTCTTAAAGACTGGATAGAAGGTTCCATGATAGTTTATACCCTCATTTTAAGTGAAATCTTTGGCCATAAATCTAGTGATTTATCACTTAACACTACTTAATAGGTCCCTTTTTGTTTTATAAACCTATTTGCAATCTATAATTACAACTTTTTCTAATAATTCAACAAGGTCCTAAATGTAATTATTAATTATAGATTTCATCTTTTCCATTCTGACTTTATATCATAATTTAGACTTTTCATTTTTCATTATTTGTGAAATTGTGTTAAGATCATCTTTATGATTGATATCAATCTCTTAAATGCATAAGACATTATCATCAAGAATATTCCTTTATGTGGTTCATGTACTACAAATTTTAGATCTACTTGCACTGCATTTGCCATTTGAACTTGAATTTGTTACTCTTTGACATTAATATGAGAATTTTCTTAAGCAACAACCAAATTTCTAAAGTTTCTACATTCATGTAAGTCTTTATTTTCCTTAAATGACACCTTTGCAGAAAACTTATTCCCATTAAACTTATAATTCTCAATAAAAAAAATTACATTTATACCTTCAATAATTCTAGGTGTATTTAAAGGACAATAAGATTTATATTACTTAAAGCTTACTATATTACTAATAAAATAACTGTTAATTATCCTTAAATCTAATTTTTTTAATTAAGATTTATAAATTCTTACTTCAGCAAGATAAACATATACATACATATGATTTAAGGTTGGTTCTATCTATTTCTCAACTTAAATGTAATCTTAGGAACTACTTTCAATGGAACCTTATTTAAGACATATATAGTGTAGTTTTTAAGACTTTGCTTAATAAACTTAATAAGAGATTAAAATTACCAATCATGATTCTCACCATATCCATAAGTGTTTAATTTTCTCTTTTGACTACACTATTTTGTTAAAGTGTACCAAGTAAGATATATTATACAATAATACCCTTCTCTTCATAAAACTTCACAAATTGACCTTTTCTTTATGTCATTTTAATGTACCTCTTATAACATTCTCCATACATTTTAAATCTTACAAGTTTGATCTTTTTAACTTTTTATTTCTTTAATTTAGGCCTATATGTTTAAAAACATATAATGCTTCAATTTTATCGAACAATAAGTAGAAATATGTAAACCTTATTTGGTCATCAATGAATGAAATAAAATATCTATAACCACAAAAGTGAAAAAAATGATCCATGTATGTTTATGTGCACAATCTTAAATAATTATGAACTTCGCTTAACACTCTTAATGTTCTTTTTGGTTTACTTACCCTTTATGCAATCTACACAAGTACTAAAATTTGTAAAGCCAAAAGTTGTTAAAATTTCATCATTTACAAGTCTCTTTATTTTCTCAAGAGAGATGTAACCTAACCTTTTGTGCTATAATAAAGAAAATTGCTCATTAATAATCCTTTTTTTTGTGTCAATATTATCATATAATGTAACATTACATTATTGAATGGGTTTAAATCAAATTTATACAAGTCATCATCTAAATAACTAGAACAATGGTGGTCTTATTATACAAAATACTAAAACTAGAGTTTTTAAAGACAAATTAATAAGTTATATAAGCTAATTTAGAAATGGAAACTAAGCTTTATTAGAACATTTGCATCTTTTTCTAAGATAAAGCACTTTATTCTTCTTATCATTAGGATTTTCTTTAGTCATGATATTCTTATACTTCATTTTTTCCTTATCTTGAACACACATGGTCAAAAGTTTATTAATTGATTATTTTCCTTACATATGTTATGAAATATATTGAATTATGTATATGTAAATGGAAAAGAATTCAAGATAAAGTGTAGTAGAAAAGTCTAAGATATGTCAACCTTTAAAGATTTAAGTTAAGCAACAATGTCTTTCATTTTTATAATATACACATGCACATATTTAAAACTATCAAATCACTTTTTTAAAAGTTTCTGTATTATATTGCTAGCTAATGTCTTATCAAATTTCACAAATTGTTCTTAAATGACTTTCATGGAATATTTGAATTTTTCTTTATGAGGAATAAAGTATGTTTTGCTTTTACTTTTATGAGAGTTGGTGAGTATTAAGCTTAAGTAATTGCATTGCCCTCATTTCTTATCTAAAGCCCTTTCATTTAGCATACTTGATTTTGAGAAAACAAATGGTTCATACATAGGAAAGGCCAAATCAATATCCATGCACTCTAAAGTCAAAAAGATTTTTTTTTTCCAATCTACAATTGGAATACAAGTATGATCATCATAAAAAGTAATAAAAATAATTACATTAACCAAGAAACATACATATATTAATATCATGAGACTAATAAACAATCAAACAATATAAATTCAAACACTATTATAAGTAAAAGTTGCTATACATATTAAATTTATATATATAGTAAGACTAATAAATCAAAGGTTAAAACACAAAAGTTTTGCACCTATAGATATAGAAAAAATTAATTTTGTTATTTAATTCATCACCTTATTCTTATTAATTTACCAAAATAAAAAGTACCTTGTAAGGCCAAATTATTGTTTCAAATAATGAATTACAAATCTTATATGCCATTTATAATTTAATGATTATCAACATACATAATGATTTCTTTATTAATCATCAATATCTAAATAATTTATAATGTTCTGACTACTTTTAAATTACAGTGATATTCCTTATAATGACACTTATAAGACTAAAAGCATGATACACACATGATAAAATCCAATTTTAGTTTATTGAGTTCTTTTAATCTAAAAATTAACCCATCATGCATAAATATATTTTATATGAAAGAAAACAAGCAATAATGTAACCAACCTTACTATATGCCTCTAATGAGACATAAGCCATAAATTATGCAACCAACCTTTTAATGGGCTTACTTATAAGACTCATAGGTCTTTATATTTCCCAAAGGCCATTAATAAATTATTAACCTAAATAATGACACGTATAATAAACTTTTAATGCCCTTTTCCCTTACTTTTTTTTTGGTAAAGAAATCCAAATTTTTATTACATAGCCAAAAGATTAATATTATAAATATGTACATCATGATCATGTTACATGTCTCATTTACATGTTTGATAACATTTAATACCCAAGAAAAAAAAAACATGACATGCATTTCATAGTTGAGTAAAGTAACATGGTAAGGACAATTAAGCAAAAGGAAGAAAGATTCCAAAAATTGGTTGTTAAAACTAATCCAATCACAATAACGACTAAGTGCATTGATGCAAAACAAGCTTATCATCTTGCTAAATATGCATATGTTGTGAAACAAACATAATTTTGTCAATGAACATAAGATTCGTTATGACATATTGAAAATACAAGAAGCCCCGAAAGGTTACATTTATCGATAAAGTAATATATAAAATCATACTATACATACAAGGTTTTCATTTATTTCTTAGTTTTCTTGCTCATGAGATTAATAAAGTGAATATTTAATTTTTCTATCTCATTTCCTCATGAATAAGTATATTTGTCAATTTATTAACATTATATTTTTTCTTTATAACATTGTAATCAATTTGAAATGACATACACTTATAAGGTAGTATATAGTAAGTTCAAAATGGACTAAATCAGATAAAAGTCATCTATCATTAATTTTAAGGTCTTAAATTTTTGGTGCAAAATTATTTTTCTCAATAATATGTTCTTACATAATTCACAACCTCATGAACTTCATGGTCATGAATTCATTCATAAAGGTACCAAAAGTGATTTATTTGCAAAACTGAATCACCTTTTTACAAACTACAAATATTCTTTTGCACCTTCTATTTGTGAAATAATTTTTTTAATATTATTGGTAATAATCACTTTTATAAATATAAGGCTTAACCTATTGTTTTGTTCTTATATTTATGATGTAACTTCTATTTCGTAATACTTAAACCTATAATAACAATGAGCTTACTCAATAATAATATAAATCAATATTATAACACTTTAAGTAAACATTAATTTGTTCATATCATTATGAGAAATTCAATCATTAAATAAAATAAAAATTGAAATATATAGGTAAATTATAACAATTGTATAACAATAAATACTTCTAATTAATCATAAATCATATTCAATTATAAAATAATCAAAGTATATAGTTATTCTCTTTTGGAAAATTTTGTGATACACTATTATAAGTAATATCACTAAACTTAATAGGTAATAAAATATTTTTTCAATCAAATATATTTGATATTTTTAGCTAAACAAATATATTTAACAAAAAAAATTTAATATACCTTAATTATATTACTAAACATAAAATAATAATTTATCTTCGAGTAAATTTTAAAATTTTAATGGTTAATTATGTCAATTTATCTAATTATTTTTCATTCATAATTATTTAATTAAAATCATAGATAAATGACTTATTTATATGTGTTACTATGAGAAACAAACTAAAAGAATATTACACATATGTCAATTCAAGTATTTTAGTTTGTTATTTTTATCATAATTAAATTATAATCATAATATATACATAATGTTAAACATACTAATTAAGTTATTTAATGACTATCAAATTATAACCTTAATACATGTATATGAAAATTACAACCCAATATTTATTAACATTAATAAGTTCTTAAGTATATCAAGTACATCCTTTTAGATTACATTAATACATACAATCTATATTTATTTTAACTAAAATTATAATCATATAACATAAGACACCTAAAATACTACAATTTTTTTTTATTTACGTAAAATGCGGTTGGACTTCAAACAATAAAATAAAAAATCATCAATTCCTTAAGGATAAATAGTCATCATTCATCATTTGGCATTTTAATTAACATGATGATATTGACTTAATGGCTACAAATAATCCCTTTTTTACAAAAAACATGAGTTCTATTTTTACATGACCCAATTTAGCATTGCTCTGCAACCTTTTACCTTTAAGAAACAATAATGGAATTGACAATACTTGAACTTATTGTCACAATTTTTAGTTGTGTTGCCTTGGCCGATGATAATAAACCTTGTTTTCATTGTTTTTTTTTTTTTTAATTATCAATTATCATACATATTGTTATCAAAAATCAAGAACTAAGCATTACCCATCGCATTAATGGAATTGATGATTCCTTAAATCCACTTGTTTAACCTTGAAATTGTATTGTATATGGGGCTAAGCATTAAATTTTTTGTTTTTGTTTTTTTAAACATCATAACAACCAAACAATTATAAATAAAGAATCAATAATTCCTAATTTCCATGGCTACAAACTTAAACAAGAAATCTATAATTTCTTAAGTTTCTTATTTTTAGTTATTAAGTAATCAATAATCATATATCTATTATTTATTATATACAAAACATATTCAAGTTTTAACATCATAAACTATAATACTACTTGATAAATTTTTTAAATAAAAAATCATTACTAAACAATAATTTTAAATTTTGAAATTAAATAATTTCATATAAATAATATATATATATATATATATATATATATATTTATATTTACAAAAATTAAAATTATTAATATATTTAAAAAAAGTTTTTCTTAAATATAATAATTAATTTTATTATTTTAATATTTATTATAATTAAATATCTATATATATAATTGTATAAATCAATCAAATTAATTATATTTATTAATATTTTAATTATATTTGAGACTATAATTTTTAATAATATAATAATATATAAAATTATTTTTTAATTAAATTATATTATAATTAAATATTTAATAAAAATATTTTAATATTATTAATCAAAAAATTTTAACATTTAATTGATACCATAAAACTAACCTTATGCAAGCAATTCTTATCGTTGAAAGACTTTTTTACTTCATGCCTAAACTATCCAAGTTTTAGACTCCGTCTCGATTCAATTTATATTAATGATTATTCTTGTATTTATACGTAACGCACAAACTTAACTTAGTGAAATTAATTAATAGCGACATCTTTTAGGTCGTCACCTATCAACAATAAAATCTTGAGAAGGACATCAATGGTAAATTTATATACTCGTGATTGCTATATTGTGAATAGATTTGGTATTCCATTGGAAGGGAATAAAAAAAGAAAAAAGTGACTGCGATGAAAAGTTAAAAATGATTTAGGGTAAAAAAGTTTTATCCACAGGTAAATAAACGGACAGCGGCTGAAAAGAAATCCCGCACGGCGAGTTAAAACTAAAAGAAATAAAAACTTATTCTCACTGGGGATCGTCCGCCTTTTCAGTTCACTCTCGCCATTTCCACCGGCCGCCGGCGTCCGTTTTCCGACGTAGATCAGGCAAGTTTGTCATCTCTCTTCTCGGGCCAAATCACCGCAAGACCCTCCGGTTCCTCCAAAGTTCTTTTGTTGGTTATTGACATCATATCGCTTGAGCTTCTGGATGTATCATTAGCAATCAATTTTCTTTCACGATTTCTAGTTGTAGAATATTTACATGAAATTCTTGAGATTGATTTGATTATTGGGTAATTTCTATTCATTATTCGGGTTTTTTTTGGATGTTTGACTAACCCTAGTGGCCGTGTAGAGTGGGAACAAAGAATTTTGGGAATAATGCTAGAGAAGTACTAAGATTGTTATTGAGAATATGTGTGTGTGTATTTGTTGACGAAATAATATGAATCCATTTCTGAATTGGGGGCTAGCACAGAGTTGAGGCAGAGACGGAAAGAGATGGGAGGAGGGCATGGAGACGGTATCACTTACAAGGGCTTGACCTTGCATAAGCCAAAGCGATGGCATGTTGTCACTGGCAAGGGCTTGTGTGCCGTTATGTGGTATGCTGAACATTATATACTCTTTCACTCTCATCTCCTCTCTCAGTCTTAGAATTTCTATTTCCATTTTGCTTTGACTTGATTTGTTTCTAGTTTTGTTATTGGACCCATAATTTCTCCAATGGAACAAATTATTATTTGAATTTTGGTTTGATAATATGCCATTATCTGATTTGTTTGGGTTGCCTGGCGTTTGGTATCAGCTTTTTCTATGATGCCGTTCTCTTTAATCTAAGCTTTCCTTTCAGGTTTTCTGAAGAAAGATGTCATGTCTGATTAGAGAGGTTTGAGGGTCCGTAGTTAATATATTGGTGGAAACTATGAGTGTGAGTCAATGAATATTCATTTGGTCTGAATGAGTTGAATTTAATGGAATAGAACTTTTTATTTAGGGTCTCACTTTGTGTTTGTGTTAATGCACTGGGTGGTTCTATTGAAGATTATCTCATTTGTGCTTCATGATCACCTGGCTGTGGGTATTGCTTTACCAATTGTTTTGTTGGAGTTAATTTAGGTAGATGAACACAAAAGAATAAACAATTCCTAGCAAATGTGTGATGCTAAATAACGAGTGGCTGATATTGGGGAGAAAACTATTTATGACATTGGCAATCAAATTGAATAAAAAAGACATTTGCTTGACTTCAATAATGAATATTATATGTCTATGAGCATTTTTTAATCAGAAGGGTGGAGTTAAAACCTGGTATGAGCTGAGTGTAAACACTTTTGGTTTTTACAGAAATGTAGCATGCTGTTCTTACATTGCCAGTAGAATAGACTTAGTCTCATATGTCCTGATACATTGTTTCAGGTTTTGGGTTCTGTACAGGGCTAAGCAAGATGGTCCTGTAATGCTGGTAAGGGTTGATTCTATGGTTTATCTCTTTCATAAATGATTTGCATTTTATGCTTGAATTCATTATCATCTCATGCCTTTTAGGGTTGGCGACATCCTTGGGAGGGTCATGGTGACCATGGGCATGGACACTAGGTATGTGTTATCTCACCATCAGCATCCTCTAAATTTCAAAGAACACTATTTTTATGAATGCTGTGATTCAGTTGTATCTCGCGCTATTTCATTCAATGAAGCACCTCAAATTCTCTCAACTGGTTGTCATCAGTTAAAGCATGCCTTTTGACTATCTTGCCAATTATGTTCTATGCAAGATTGTTTTTGCTGAATCTGAAGGGTATGATGTGTTTGTGAGGTTGAAAAGGGAAGTGCATCAAATGTAAGAAATCTGGGGAAAATTGGGAGTATAGGAGGAAGGAAACTGAGGGAGGGAAGGACGGAAGGTGCACAAAAGTGTTGCCATACATCTCATCACTTATTTCTCTTCCTGCCTACCATCATTTCTTCAGGAGAAATGTTGGCATAGTATTATGGAGCTTGGTCATATCACTAGCAGTGCTATATGTTCCCTTCATTATCTTCACTGAAGTTTTAAAGAGATGGAAAAGGGAGCCATTCATGCATGCCTTTCCAAGCTTGGTTGTGTGTCTTGTAACTTTAGAGAGTTCTCAGTGCTATATCTTGTTGTCATGGTTTCTAGCCCATTAGCACGGTTGATGCGTGCTATACGCATTCCTTATGGAATGCAAGAAGTACAGGAAAGTAAAAGCAGGTAGGAAGTTGTATAGAAAAGAAAGCAGGAGTTGCACTAAAATTAGGAAGTGTAAAGGGCAGTTTGTTAGCCTTCATTTATGCTTGTTTTAGTGCTTTATCATTGCTTATTCTTTTTGGTGTTTGGCAATACTGGATTGTTAACTGCTGGATGAGCATTTTGCCATCATCATCATCTTCTTAAGCATTTGTTTCAGGAACCTTGATTTTCTCATGGGCAATTTAAATTGAAGGGTTGATGTACTCAGTAGTCATCCCCATCCAGGACTGAGAGGAATAGAATGACAGTTCTTGCCCTACATCAGAATGCCAGTATGAATGTCTCTTGGAACAGATTTGTTTCGTTTCTTTCATTTCAATAAAGATGTCACAAAAAAGTGATTATTAAGGGCATAACATTATGAATACTCCATTCCATGCTAATGTCTTAGTTTGCGGCCATGGATTTAACCTCTGTGTTTGTGTTTTTCCCTGTGTGCACAAATTATTGTGGATGTAAAGCTGGAAAAAGCCTGGTTCATTTGTCATGGCTGTCAGGTATATGTAGATGAATTTACTTTTCATTGAGTTTCATGGGTATTGTGCATCATCCACCCACTGGTTTAGGTGTGGAAGGCGAGTTTCCTTGGAATTTCCCCAAAGCTGGTGATTTGTCAGAAACCATAGACCATTCCCTTAATTGCATGCGTGTGCTGTCTTCCTATGGAAGTCGGCTTTGCTGTACTTTTCACAAATCATAGACAGCTTCGATCAAAGTAGGCATCTTTGAAGGATATAGTGGCATACGCATATGTCCAAAAAGAGACCAAAAAAAAAAAAGGGGATCCAACTTCATCGAGACATCCTACCAGTTTGCCGTCGAAATGAAGAAAGCTGTCTCCATCTTCTTCTCGGATGGGGATAGAGGATAATGAGCTCTGTTCCTACCGCGATTGTCCATGATGGGCATTTCTTGAATTATGACATGGATCTTGACACAAAAAGCTGAAAGACATACGGACGTAGGTAAACATGCATGCACAACAGGCACGTCACAAAACATAGCACAGGACCCTGGACCTAGTTCTTTCTGCTTTGTCATTTTCAGGAACATGCGACAGAGCATGTAATTGGGGAAGAAGAAAAGGAAGGGGGAATAGAGAAAAAAAAAAAAAAAAAAAAAAAAGTCCTTTGCGGTGTGTAACTTGTTGAAGTTTACCACTGAAAATCAAATTTACTTCCTGCAAGCCTAACTACAATATCCGGATCAACTGCCATAATGTTGTTACCCATAACATAAATCCGCTATAGAAGTTATTACATCAAGCGGCTCACTCACCCGCAACCAAATGGGGTGGATTGAAATATCATAATGATTTGACCTAGTTTATTAGAATTCATCGGACTCGAGAAATCAATTATATTTGGTGGGATCGAAGTCTACCCAATAACTGGGTTCACTCATTTTATTTATTTATACTCTTTTCTTTTACTAATTTATTTTTCTCTCTCTCCTTTTTTTTTTTCTTTTAACGTTTATAATTACCTACTTGTGTAATAGAAAAAATGATTTATATTTTCGAACTCATCTAAGAAGCCTTAGAATGATATTACTACCAGAAACTTTGCATTTTTCTTCTTTTTTTCTTCGGCCCCCGACGCCCTATTTCTATTGTCTTCAGCCATTTAATTGTTTGGCCACTGTTTAACTTCTTCCACCACAAGCGGCTCCATTTTAGGCCCTTTTAAGCTGGGATTCACCGCAATCTTTATACCTTCAGACCTCCTTTGTTATTTTTTTTTTTTTTGTGTTTATTTTGATTTTTTTAACCTTTTTATAGTATATACACTTATTTGAATTTTTTTTTTTAAAAAAAAAAACAACAAAACACTTATTGAAGCTCACCTTTCTCACTGGTAGAAGATGATTTAAGTTGAGCTTATTCTTGTTGAATTTGTGTAAATTACAAGCGATGGTGTGTGTTATGAATTTTATTTATTTTGCCAAATGTTGTTGGTTTTGTTTTTATAGCCAAATTAATTGTTTGTGCCACTGCCTTATCTGTTGAGTAATTCCTTTAATTTGACGCTAAGTTTTAATATTTAAATTGATCATAATTATAATTTTATAATGACTCATTTATGTTAATAAATATCTTAAAAAATGCTATAAAAATAAAAAGAAAAAGAAATGAAAAGGTTGTACAATTTTATTATGAGTATAGTAGTTTCTATTATGATTAGTTAGAGAATATGATCTCCATTTTTGAATGATGACTCAGATATGGTTTTTGGTTAATTTGCATGTTGACACTCTATATTGTTGCCTTTGCTTTTCTATGATGATTTTGGAAAGGCTTTAAAGGTTTGAGTTTCTTGGTGCCAAATTAATTGACACCTTTATTATTAACTCTTTTACTCTCTCTTGTGTGTTTGGTAGCATTGAATTTTTTTGGTTTCTTCCTCTCTTCTCTAGTTGTTTTTTTTTTTTTTTTGGCCCCTCCTTGTCTCATTAATGAAGTTTAGTTTTATAGACAAAATTGACTTATGCTAGTCATTGATCTCTGATTACTTTTGTTGGATGGTATAGATTGGCTTGCTTCTTGATGAGTGGTTGACATTGCCTTGATTAGATGGTTGACATTGCCTTTTATGTTTAATGTTATGTGTCTTTGACTTCCAAGATTCGAACAAACTTAGGTTGAATTGTTGGGCCTTATGGAAAGGGTTAATGGACTAATATCATTACACTTGAATGCTTAGTCTAGGTTCTTTGAGACGGGGAAAGCCACCCTTTGTAGTTTGATAATACAATATGTACTCAAAAGAAATTTTTAATTGTAGGTTTAGTCTAAAAGCCCAAAGGGTTTTTGGCTCTTTCTTTTAGGGCAAGAATATATTGTACATTAGATTGTATAAATTATTTTGCAATAATATAATTATTTTTCCTTTTCTTTTCATTGAATATTTTTATTTTTGTTGCTTTTATAATTTTTTGTTTTTTCTACATCCAAATGCATAACTTGTGATTCAAATGAAATTTGCAAATAGTCATTATATGCATTGAAATACAAGAGTGAATGAGAGACCATTTCTTGATTAGGGCAAACAAAATAGGAGTACAATAACTACTCTTCTTTGTGAGTTTCTTTAGCATAAAAGCACAAAGGAATGAAAAAAGACTTTCTTGGAACCTTATTATGTCTACCTCCTAAATAGGCATATAACATTGCTTATCTGCCTATGGTTAATGCGTGTTGAGTTAACGTAAAGCAATTAACTATTATTTGCATGTTAAGGTCACTTTATTAATGATGATAGAGTGAAAGTCCTATTAGGGGACTTATGACCTCATCGGAAATTGCTTTATTATTAATTGCGGATGTCTTATGACTTATTGCTTAACTAATATCTCCATTAGAAAGTTTTGGTGCATAATGAATAGTTCCACTAAGGAATTAATTTGCATGACAATTAAGGATTTAAAGGTGTGCATTGGCTAGTACAAACAAAGAGTCTGATCATTATATGTTGATGTGTGGTTTGAGTGTTCTTAAGGTGGCTACATGACCCTTTTGCTTAGGTTGCTGATGCAGGACATAGCCTTAAGCTTGTGCAAAAATTTTCATTTACTATGGGAATTGTGAACTAAGTTGACATGTTACTTGTACTTATTTAAGTTGGATGTAATACCCTTTCACTTATGTCACTAATGTAGGAGGCATTTAAACTCCATACAAAATTACTTTTAATTGTCATTTATTATTGGAATCCCTAAAGTATGTTAACATGTGCTTGTACTTATTTAAGATGTTATATTACCCTTTTGCTCTTGTTGTTGATGTAGAGTGCATTCAAACTTTATACAAAACTATTGACATGTAGTTAAGTGACTTGCACTTGCTCGAGATGACTGTACTACCCTTTTGCTCAAGTCACCAATATAGGACACATTCAAACTTTGTAAAATATTATTAATGTGTGACCTAGACTTGTTCAAGATGACTGCATAACCCTTTCACTCGGGTTGGCGATGTAGGATGCATTCTTATGCATGCTCAAGGCTATTAGTTTTATTAGTTATGGTCATTTGTATTAGTATAATATTGCTTTGGGATTGGCTTTCACTTACTATTTGTAGGTGTTTTTGATTTGTTATTTTTTTTTTTTAGGTGATTGGGGAAAATCTTTTCTGGCTTATCATGGTTGATTTTGTTCATTGTTTTAGAATCTTCCACTCTATCACATGTATATGACCATTCTTTTTTGTTGTTTTTGAAAGGGCATGTATGGTTTGCTTATTGGTTGATTTAGGTTTTATCTTTGTTTTCTAGTACTATTTAGAGCTTTTAATGTGATCCTAAGTAATCCTTCTCATATCCCTGAAAATCTTAATCAATCATATGTAGTTTGTGCTTTGTTATTTTAAAGTATCTATTTATACATATCAGCTAAATAAATATGAATATGTCGAATTACATTTAAGTCAAGATTTAAATGATGATTGTTATTTATGAGGTTATTAATTTGCAAGCAAGAGAGATAATTTTTAGTGATTTTGGTTAAATAGGATGATGTATGTAAAAATAAAGTGATTAGACTATTGTAAAGATTCATGAAAGCTGATGGTAAAGCCAATAGCTTGGCTTAAACTTAGTTTAGATGCCCCTTTATATGGAAACCTTGTTTATCTTGTTGTAACGTACATCCTTTTTGATCTCTATTGATGTGCTTTTGTCTTGTGCTATTGTTAGCTTTGTTCTTGGTTGAGGTTTAGGCAAAACACTTTCTAATAGTGTTTGAATTTACATGGTTTGGCATATCCTTAACATCCATGTTTGGTAGAATCAATGGTCCATCTAAGAATGTCTTTTCAACACATATCAACCTTCATAATATAGTGTCCAATTGCCTTATAAGTCAATCTAATTTTTTGGAATTTTTTTCAAGACCAAGTCCCTTTCTTTAAAATGTTAAGGGTGCATTTTGTATGCATAAGCTTACCTTATTTAACTTTGATTTAGTTGTTCATGGTAGATTACACTTAGCCTTTATTTTCTTAATGAGATTTGATGTCTTGTATCTAACCTTGACCCATTCGGCCTTTTATAGAATTACTTTTGTTAGGACCTTTAAGGAAGGAATTTCAATTTTTATGGTTAAGATTGTGTCAGTCCCATAGAACAATGTGAATAAGGTTGCCCCTATGGAAGTTTACATAGTGGTGCAGTATGCATGTAATATGAAGGGCAACCTCTTATGCCAATTATTTTAGGTGACAATTATTTTCTCAATGATTTACTTAAGATTTTTGTTTGCTACTTCAACTGGTCCATTCATTTTTGGCTAATATGGCATACAACTATGATGCTTGATTTTGAATTAGTCACACAAGTTTGTCATCATTTTATTGTTCAAGTTGATGGCATTATGAGTGATCAATGATTCTAGTAGGCCATAATGACATGTGATGTCTTTTTTGATAAATCTAATGACTATGTTGCAAGTGATATTCTCATAGGATGTTACATTAACCCATTTGGTGAAGTAGTTGATTGTTATTAAGATGATTTGAATCAATACCCATTAAATGCTTTCGGGGTAATAGGACTAACTACATCTATTCCCTATATAGAAAATGGCCATAGGGACATCATAATATGCAATGGAATGGATGCTACATGTATTTGGTCTACATACATTTGATGTTCATGGCACTTTTGGGAATGCCAAACATAATATGATTCCATAGTCAACCAATAGTATATTACTCTTATGATCATTTTAACTATGGGGAGGCCACAAATATGTGACCTACATAAGGACTCATGCACTTCTCTCATAATAACTTTTACCTCAATCATATGTATACATTGTAATAGGCTAAATCATAGTTGTGTTCATAAAGGACACCTCCATTAAGGAAGAAATTCATTGCTAGCCTTCGTAAGTTCTCTTGTCATTTTCATTTGTGCCTGTAGAATAATCTTGAGTTTTAAGGTAATGCTTTATGTCATGATACCATAACTTGTTATTTGCCTCTTCTGTTGTGTGCATGTAATGGGCCAAAGTATGATGGATGTTGACATGGATCACTTAAGCATGAGCTACAAGGCTAACCTTATCAATTGCTACTAGAGTTGTTAAAGCATCAAAGATTTGATTATTTTCTTGAGGTAGGTGGCTAAAAATGATCTAATTGAATTATGCTGCCAACTTTAACAAATTAGTGATAGGAAATAAGCAGTCACAAGTTTCCTATTTGCTTAGCAATTGATAAATAACTAATGCCTATATACCTGGAGGTTTTTGGCTTTCACTTTTAGGGCATATAATAGACCTATTATGCATGTTTTGTATTTTATCATGTTATTGGTGCATTCAAATTGTAGTTTTGTGGCAATGGGATATTGTTTACCTTTACATGAGATAAGGATTTCCCTTATTCCATGCTTTAACACATTAAATGCTCCATTTACCATTTATTTGTTGCTCCCATGCCATCTTTTTGTCTAATCTATGGTTAAGATGTGCTCATTTGGAAAGTTAAACTACATAAGTCATATAAAAAAATAACCTAATTTGTTAAGAAGTCTATTATTGCATTACCTTTAATTGCTTTGAAGTCAAACATATTTAATGTTTATTAAGAATGTGAAATACAAAATTTTATAGTTTTAAGCATACAAATATAAAACAAATTTATAATTAAAATTTTCGGTCAAAAAATTTGAAATCTTAACACCATCTCCTTTTAGGTTTTAAAAGAGAGGAGCTTATTCATAATTATTTTTTGAATATTTTCTTGTTCTAGCATATTTTATACTATTCTAAGGTATTCAATTGCATTATATAGATTTTTAATAAAAAGAAATAGATTAAAGCATAATTTTTTCCCTTTTATATTTTATTATAACAATCAAATAAAAAAGGAACTTAATAACTTCAATGATAGAAGCTTATTTATAAAAGGAGAATATAACAACTAAAGAACAAATAATTCCATTGTTTTATATTATTGTAATTAAACAACATAATATTGCTCTTCCAGGAAACATAGAAGTGTTGGTAATCAATGAATCTATAATGCATGAAAGGAAAAAATAAAAACAAATGAGCAATCTTTACTTATATTATTATACTTGATTACCATAATAAATGAATTTAGAATTTATTATTACAAATTTGATTAGAACACTATATGTAACAAATTAATGAAATAAAAAGCAAAAAGAAAAGGGAAATAATATTTTTATAGTGTAAAATTATACCATTCATTTAGTAAATTGTATGTTAGTAAATCCTTCACATTATATACATCCTTAAAGGAAAGCTTCCTCTCTAATTGTATTCTCATATACTTTAAAACATCTTAGATAAAGCAACATCAAAGAAGATAACACAAACAAGATTATCTAAAGTTCATGTTTTATGTAATTAGAATCATGGCTTCTAAACATAAGATTGCATTAAATTCCAAATATAAATCACACTTTGCAAGCCATTAAGCATCCATCATTTGAAATGCTACATAGTAAAAATTGTCAAATTCCATTTCATCTCGTGCAAGTCAATTTAGAAATCAAACTTTAGCTATTGTAGATGGCTTGCCTGATAAACATAATGACAATTATATAACATGTTCTAGTTACAATAAAGAAAGAGTTACACAACCTAATCATAAGAAAATTTCAATAGCATAGGGGTTGTTTAAAGTAAATGCTAAAAATTATACTAATTTAATACAACCAATTCATCCCAACTTATGCATTTTTAGCTTACTCAATTGTTGGGAGGACACTGGACTTCCCTTTATTTAAGTTCATTTACATGATTGAAGATTTAACATTTAGGCCAACATGAAAGAAATATTTATGTCAACCATAACAAATGGATACTCCTACTCAACTTTGTTTCCATCTTTTTATGCAATAATTTTTATAATGACTCTAATCACGCAAAATTAAATCTATATGATCTCAACAATTATGACCAATAACCTAAAGTACCAATATTGTGCATTAAATCATTACTTGTAGTATTAATGGGAAAATATAGAAAAAGAACAATAATATTCATAATCAAACTCAGACACATGCATATATAATAGCATAAGATATGGAGTCAACACTTTTTGATAGGGAAGCAATTATAAGATAAAGAGAAATCAAGAAAAAAGATAATGCAACTCTTGTAAAATATCCACCAAATCTCATAAGATCTTGTATCCCTAAGAAATTAGGTGTATCAAATGTAATGTGATTCATCTAAATGCAATCAATACCAAACTAACCTTCAAGCACAAATTAAATGAATCCACTAATGTTCAATTATCTTGTAAAGGCATCTCAAAATAAAAAGAATACTTGAGCTAAATAGTCAAGATATGGTAATATTACCACTTTAACAGTAATTGTGTGAATCCTTTGAGTGGCAATGGCATAAAGTTTATCTAATCCAAAAGACTATAGCTGGCATGGAAGTAAGATACTTGTTATGTTTGTTTAGTTTGATACTAATGATGTATGAGTCTTAAGTTTAGATTTTTGTTGGGATAAGTGGTATATTAGTTATGGCTAGATGCATACTAAGTTAGGATTTCAATTTTGAAGTTTTATGCTGATTGTCATTATTGATAGTGTGAACTTCCGTGGTTAGGATATGAAGTTTATATAAGGGTGTGTTTTTTAATTTATGGCATTTGATCTTATAGGGTTTCAATTTTGTTAAGGCAAGATGTTATTGATTATCTATTGTGTCTTTTATTTGTTGAGAATAGTTGTTGTAGTGTTATGGTTTCTATCTATGGTGGAAAAAAAAAAAAACATTCGATCTGATTTCATATGTTCTTATGGAGAATTTGATGTTTGTGGACAAGTTTGATCCATGGAGAGGCTTGGATGTGTCTTGGATCTTGTTTGTGATGGATTTAAGTTGAAGGGTTTAGTGCTTAAAAAGTAGGTTAATTTATTGGAGGTTTATGGAAAATGGAAAAGAAATGGGTCAATTCTAAGTATTTAAATTTTATTATTTTAATTATCTTTTAAAATACATGTATTTTGTTATGTAACAAGAGGGATGAAAAACTTTAGCTTGGCCAACCACCTCATTAGCTAACAACTCTTTTAATCAAAATTTGGCATTTATCATTAGAAACTTTCAAAAAGGGTTAGCTTTTGTTTTTATTGATCTATTCATTTTCATAGTTAATTTTGCACAAAAGCACTATATATGACAAGTTTAAAAAACACAGATGTATGTCTTAAGGAAATATAATGTTTTAAGAAAAGTGTCTTCTTTTAAGTGTTTTCCTTTTTTTTTTTTTTTTCATTTCATGTTTCTTATTTGTTAAGTTTGTGCTTTCATTTTTTTTTTTTTTCAAATTACAATGTCTAATTTAGGGTCACTAAAGTTAGGTTGATTTATGAAACACTATCTTAATACAAATTGACATAAATGAAAATGATATAGGTGGGTGAAATAGTCCATTGAAAGTACCTTTAAAAACTAAAAAAAAAAAAAAAAACTCAAAATAAAGGACTATTAAGTTTTAAATGGAATAAGAATATAGTATAAACAAAAAAAAAAATAATTGATTTGTCCATTTTAATTTCATGAATATCACCCATAATAGATGAAAAATCTATATAGATACTTGTTCAAACCCTTAAAATTCAAAATATATGTCAACAACTTGTAGATATCATTTAAAGAAGTGAGGATACTTGCCAAAGACTAAGTGATGGTTAAAGATGTTTCCTATTTAATCAATTTTGGCGAATAGAAGAAAATGGCACAAATTGTTTAATAAATGTTTTGTAACTAAGGAAAACATTTGCCATAAAAATCAAGAAATCCCTGTTAGTCAACTATGTTATCAAGGATAATATTGTTCACTATAGGAAGTCATGCAAACTCCAAAAACTAGCTCAACTTGTAATCATTAGCGTACTAATTTTTCATCACATGGCAATTTATCTTATGTTAAAATCAACTAGAATTGTTAAAATGCCTAGCAAACTAAAACTAGAAGATGATAGCTACATCCATCCAAAACTTATCCTATATTGATTTTATTGCAATTCCAAGGGACTCTTCCTCCCTTCAAGCAAATACCATCCCAAACTACCTAAGATGGTACATCTAAGATAAAATTTCTTAATAAAGGCAATCCTAATAACATATTTTTAGCAAACTAATTCATCCATTCCTGATATGTACTAAGTTGTAATGCATATAACATAAATGAAAGGTTTAAAATTTTGTTGTTATATAGAATACATGAGACTAAAAAAAAAAAAAACTAAAGGATATAATGGAACATTCTAATTAACTTAGCAATTAGTGCTTTGGCCAAATTTTAAATCACACAATTTATTCAAACATTTAATCAGTATTGCTTTGTCTAATTCATTAAATTTAAATCAAAAAATTTTGATTTTTTTTATAAAATTCAACATACAAGATATTTCTAAATATCAATTAAGAAAATTTTCCAATAAAAATAGCACAACTAACAATCATGCCCATCAAACAATTAGTTATGAAAAATAGACATGTCCAAAAAGTGTAAATTGTACAAGCAAATTTTTTAAAATGAAAATCAAATCAACCAATTAGACTAATAAAATTAAAATCAGACACCAATTCAATTCATTTTACCTTTAAAAACTATTTATATTAAAAATTAGTAATTAAATTGATAAATTGATTGGTTAGGCTGTGACCTAATGAACTAATTATGATTTTTTTTAATTTAGTTGCCTTCAAAAATTGGTAAAAGAAAATTAGAGAAGCAACAAGTTTCAAACTTAAGATATAAATGATAATCTTTATCACTTAATTAAAAGTGGTGATATGATTTTTTTTTTAACATTTTGATTTTCTTAAAAATAAAAGTTACACTTTTTCATAACTTTTTTCTCTTTCTTTTTTTATTTTTTCAAATTATAAATCATAAAAAATTTAAAAATATATATTTGTATAGTATATTTTTTTACATTTTAATGGAAATACATGAAATTATATGTTATATTATATTAATACATATTCTTTTAATTTATATTATCATATTTATAGGAAAATACTTTATTCTTTAAAAACACAAAAGTATACAAATTACTTTAAAATAAAAATATAAAAAATTATAATATATTTTTTTATATTTAATTTATTTGACTTAAATGACATACATCTATCAATACATTATATTAATTAGTTTTTTTTTAATTTTATTTTATATAATTTTACAAATACATATATATATATATATATATATATATATATATATATATATATATATATCAACTCAATTATAATTAAACCTATTAAATCAATTAAACCTTGATTTTTTTTTAAAACTTTTTAATTTAATAACCAATTTAGTCCTTAAAAACCTCACGTTTAAGTTAACAATAACATTAATTAAATGTAGGAAGGAGCTTCAATCAATAGAGAAGACCTTACTATTTAAAAAGTAATTATAAAAATGATGAAACTCATTATTTCTTTATTTTAATTTATTATTTGCTTTTATTTGTTGTGTTTTTGCTTAATAATCATTATTGATATAATTTTGTTTCTAGGAGAAATGCCTAGAAAGAAAGAAAAAATAGAACAAATTGTGGTAAGGAAGGTTATAGTAGAAAAAGTCACCATTACTTTTGCTCAAACCATAATAATATTTTTTTAATCAAATTGATGAGTAAGAATTTATTATGTTTGTTCCTTTGTATATTTAATGTTTCTAATGAGTCTTATATTATTTGAATTGACAACTTAGATATATTTTGAAAATGTTTTGAGAATTTATGCTTTTAGTAGAAAAAATTGTTGCATTTTATCATTTTGACTTTTATTACTTGTTTTAGATTTTTCATTAACTTAAAGATATAGGTTAGAAGAGTAGTTTTTCAGTAAAATTGTAATAGACATTTCAAATTTTCCATATTAGTGTCATAAGTCTAAATCTGAGTTCATTTGTGTCTTAAGACGTTACCCAAAAGACAGGGTAGGAAATTGAAGTTTAGTTCTAATTGCAGAAGGAGTGATAATTGAAGTAAAATTTCTATCCAAGTACTAAGTACCTAAAATAAACATAACTGAAGTTTTAAATGTCTAATTCAAGTAATTCAAAAGTCTAAATTAAGGTATACATTCAAACATACAATTGTTATGCAAAGATTTAGTCATAAATTAGTTGTTTAATAGTTCAAATATAATGAATAAATTGCTGTAGAATTTGTCATGGGTTAAATTGAGTTAATCTTATTTTTTAACTCATAACTTAGGCTTTAGACCTTTATTTTGGGTAAGACTTAATGCATTGGAAAGTTGAAGAGGAGGAATAGAACTTTTATGAAGATGTTAGACTTTAATTTTGATTGTCTCTAGTCTGAAATCAACTTAAAAGCTAGCACAATAATTCTAAGAAGATTAAGCAAATAAAATTAAGATGTTTTTATGATTTTAGGAGACTTTTCTTTTAAAGAGTTTTTAGAGTTTGTTGGTAGTTGCTATGTATGTTCTTTGAGATATAAATAATTATCCTTTAAGAGCAAAAGGGAGGATAGATAAAGAACAAACAATCACTCTAGGAGGAATTCAGTTTTTAGTATATATAGTTAAATTCTTCAATAATTTTAGGAAATTTAAAATTTTTGATATTTCAATAGTGTAGATTGTTCTCTTTTCTTATGAAATTATTTAATTTATTCTAATTTAATGATTGAATAATTATTTGTTCAATTAATTTAATTAAATCTACAAAATTAATTAAATAAATATCAATTATTAGAATTAGGACTTATGATCTATTTTTATTTTCTCCCTAGTCACCAAGTAGCAAATAATAATAGGTGTTGTGGACAAGTTTTTATTTTATTATTATGAATAACTCAACACATGTTAAACAATCTAAGTTTATGTGATTGTTACTTGTATTATTTTATTTTCTTAGTTCTTAAGGCTACTAGTATATTGCTTAAAAAAGTTTATTTTGAGGGTATAATAGTTAGAGTAAAAGTAAAGTGTTTATTTTACAAAGTGAACATCTAAAAGAAAATTTAGGTAATAAAGTTTATTATTATTTAGGATTAATAGTTTTATTAGAATTAAAACAACATTGCAAATAATCAAAATCATTGAATATTATAATTGTAAATGAATATGGAATTGGGCTTTTAGTATTTAATTTTTGTATAATTTATTTTATTTGACTAGTTTTTTTATTTCATTTGTTACAAAATTAAAATTCATTCTTTTCCCCTAATTAGGTTTATGCTTTTAACTTTTAATTAATTAGTAGTAAATTAATTGCACTATGTGTTAAATCAACTTTAACTCATATTATCTATTATTGAATAATTAAAAGTAATATATTAAAATTTTGATGCTTTAATGACAACTACCACAAATCATTGAATTTTTTTCATTTCTCTTGAAATTTTTTCAATTTTTACTTTTACAAATGTCTTTTATTTTTTTTAAGGGCTTGCAGCCATTATGTAGTAGGTTGATATGTATATATAAATAGGTATAGTTATACTTATGTATAGTTCAAATACCTTTTTATACATTTCAAATATATTATTATTATTATTATTATTATTATTATTATTATTATTATTATTATATGATACAAAATCTATTAAAAAATAATTCATGAACCTTTTTTTTTTTAGTTGAACAACAAAATGAAATCCACAAAAAAAAAAACACTAAGTGCTTAAAAAATCCACTTTAATATTGTTATTTTTTTCAAACATTAGGTATTTATCTCATCAAATAGATAAAATTCTAAATTTTTTTAGATTTTTGATATTTAATCATATTGAAATATTAAATATCATTATAATGGAATTATAAATTGAATCACCCTTTATTTTGCTATTTTATAAAAACCTCTATAAGTTAAATTTAAGTGAAATTTCTCAATTCCTATTCAATTATATTTGTTACACATTCTAATTTGAGTATAAAATTTTCTTTATTCCTCTGTTCATACATATTTTATATATTTCATATATAGAGTTGAATAAAATTTATGTGATTCTATAAATAAAATATAAAAAAATCCATTATTGTTAGATTGATCCCTAAAATATATTAGATGAAATGAAAAATGATCCAATAATGGCTTTTTTTGGGTTAATATACAAAAATAATATCAATTTAACGTCATGTAGCAAATCTACTCTAACATTTCAAATGTAAGGAATTATGCCTAAAACTTAAATATAACAAAAATAGCATACTGTCAATTGTGCTTGACAGATTCTATCAAATATGTTGACTTGGCCAAAAGACATGGATCAAATGATGATGTAGACAAAAAATAGAAAGATAATTGAGAGGTGTAGGAACTATGTCATCTTTATGAGTTTATTGGACTAATTATAATTACTAGTCTAAATCCAAAATAATTTGCAAATTAATTTAAGTAATTAATTAAAAGGAAAGAAAATTAACTTAAAAATAAAAAAATAAAATGAAAAATAAAAAATAAAAAGAAATGGAACAAGTGTAGCAATAGCTCTTTTTTCTTTTTTTTTTTTGACCCACAAACCTTAGATGTAAATTCTAAATCACATGAGCAAAATGAGTCTAAACAAAAAGCATTAAAATTACATGCCAAAGAAAGTAATATATAGAATTAAGATTGAACATTAATTGGTAATGGACCATTGTGAAAAATTTGTTCTTAGAGTTGTATTTTTGTCTTTATCTTTGGCTTTTTCTTCTGCACATATAGTTTTATACCAAATTCAATGCAATAATGGAATGAAAGCCCAAATTTGCAGCTCATTGAGTCAAAACAACTTAGATGGAGATTTTGGGATGTCAATTTTTGAAAGAAGACAATTACAAGATTTTGATTATTGACTCAAAAATTTGATTATTTTACAAGAGTATTTTGCTTATTTCTTTCTTTATGATTTTTGAAGACAAATGTCCTCATTATCTAATTTTTCAATCTTGTGAACTAGCCTACGTCTCCCTATGATTTTTGAAGACAAAGGTCCTTATGTTTTAATTTTTCAATCCCATAAACTAGCATATGTCTCCCTAACAATAAGCCCTAAATTTCACTTTTGAGCACTTCTTTTTATCTTTTCATTTCAAATCTAATAGTCTTCCCTTCACTTTTTTTATCTTATGAATCTGTGATGTCTCCTTCAAGGTAATCCACACATATGACCTTCAATGGTGATTTCATAACCTATCTCACTCTCTCTCTCTCTCTCACATACACATACACACACACACACTCTCTCTCTCTCTCTTAATTCCTAAAACTAAAGAAGCCTTGAATGCAATTTAAGGTTTGTCTTTTCTTTTTCTTTTTTTTTGTTTCATTGTTTCTTCTATTTTTTTTTTAATTCAAAACAATATATATCTAATTGTATTTTTTTTTTTTGGTTAAAGAATAAAATTACTTCTTAATGATTTTTTTCAAAAATTATTTTGTAAATTATTTGAGATTTAGGCTAGTTATTATGATTATTTAAAGAGGCCTATAAGGGAGACATGACACTCATATTTCCTAATCATCTTTTTTTTTTTTTTTGTCCATGTCATCATTTGATTCTAACCTTTGCCTAAATCAACAAATTTGAAAAAAATTGTTAAACACAATTAATGATGTGCTATTTTTGTTACATATTTAAGTTTTGAAATATAATTTGTTACGTTTGAAATATCATATTGGATTTATTACATAGCACCAAATTGGTATTGTTTTGGTATATTAATCTTTTTTTCTTTTCAATAAAATGAGAACTTCAAAATGCTTGGTAATGAAAATGCAAAAATGTTTACGATACCTAAATTTAATCAAATATAATTTGAAGGATTTTATAGGTTTATTGATTAAAACTTAATAAAGAAAATTTATAAGTCTCTAAAAATTAAACCTACAGATCAAGAAATTGAATTTTAATTATTTATGAAAACAAATCAGTTAGTAGAGTTGTTGATAAAATAAAGAGATGTTATATATGAATTTTACACATATTATTCTAAATTATATGCATTTAAAAGATTAAGTTGGAAAACTAGTAGGGATATGCACAAACAAACCATTTTATTAGAAATATTCCTCTAATGAATTCTTTGGAAACTTTTATAGTAAATGGAATACAAAATCATGATCAATCAAATATTGCAACACTTTGATATTTATTGTTGGTCAAAATTGGACTATAATGGAATTTTAGTCTATATTAGCACCATAATATCATGTTTTGGAGGAAGAGTTAAATTAAAGACAAAAGTAAGGATAAGGACTCATGTGAGTAGGTATCTATTTTATTTCTATCATCAACTCTGGGTTCAAATCTAGGAAAATTTCTAAAAAATGTGTGCTACTCTAAATTTTTCTTACTTTCTTGAATGATAAGGAGAAAAAAAAAATGATTAAAAAAATTATTTTGTAGTTTTGTCAACAATTTACTTATGTGGGGGATCTTATATTTTCTAAATCCTTATGGAAGGAATTACCAAAAAAATAAAAATTCTCATAATCAAGAAGAGTCAGTTAATTTAATATAAATTAAAGACTTAACCTTAATATATCTCATAACAATACATTTTTGTTACCACAAGATATATTGGGGGTTATGGAATGAGTGCATTTTACAATATGAATCATTTAAAAAAGATTAAATTTAAAATTAATTTTGTATATTATAATAATTTTAATTAATTTTTTAATATATTTTAAAATTATTTTTTCATATTACAAATTTTTTGATTTAAAGATATTTTTTTTATTAGAATTGTTCTCTCACATTAAAATTGTTTATTAAAAATAATTTTTTTTCTATTAAATTTATTATTTGACTTCCAATCATACGTCATGGTCACATTAGTTAACATTTTATATCTTATTTAATATTTATATATTATTTAATTGAAAGTCATATAATAAATTTAAAAAAAAAATTGAAGATTTTTTTTTAACCAATAAAATTAATATATATGAGTAATTTTGAATAAAAATATATTAAATTAAAAAATTTTATAACGTGAAAGAATAAAAAAAAAAATTATAAAAAAAATTATTATAATATAAAAAATAATAATTAATTTAATTTTTTAAAAATTAAACAAATATATCATGAGGTGAATTTTTCCAAAATCAATTCAAACTTGCTTTAATTCATTTAGAAAATATAGTTAATATAAATTGTCATTAACTCCTCAAAATTTTGGCAACTTTAACTATATTAACAATCACTTATAAAATATTTATAATCTATTTTTTATATTTTAAAAAATTATTATTAAATTTATTATTTATTTTTTTACAAATAATTATATTAATAAATTTATATATTTAATATAAATATTTATAATTAAATAAAATAATATAAAAAATAAAATATAATTTTTAAAAATTTTAAATTTTATTTTTTTGAATTTTTGATTTTTTAAAAAAATTATAAATTTAATTTTTTAAATACTCCTAATTTATTTTTTTCAATTATTTATATATATATATATTAAATTTTTAATTTAATTTAATTTTTAATTTAAATAAAATATAATAAAAAATACACTTTTATATAGTAAATTAGAGTATTTGGTGTAATTTTTTTTTAAAGAGTAAGCTGCATTGATGTATTCAGCACCGTTGATCGGAAACAGTAAGATATGGTCAGAGAATCCAACGGAAAATGAGGCTCATGGAACAAATTACTGGTAAAATTATGAGTGTTTTTTTTCTTTTCTCTTCGTTTTTCTTTTCCCTTAGGACCAGGTTGAGAAGCCCTAACTGAGGTCGGCTACCTCCACATCACTTAGATCTACGGCAGGTGTTGCTCCACGTGGTGAGTGTTTATTTCAGAGGCCTTCATTTCTATATTTTCGGCCACATTCATTAATCTATAATTAATTTCCCTTTTATCTGCTCCTGCTCTCCCCGATTCTCTCTCTCTCTCTCTCTCTAGAATTGGAGTTGCAGGGTTTTAATTTACTTTTAAGGAGGTCTCTCGATTACACAGCTTTATCCCTCAATTCAGGTAATATCTATTTAATTGTTTTCATTTTGTTCCTTTTTTTCAGTGTTTAGTCGGATATTGCGTGTCAAAACCCTAGACCCCTGATTGGTTGCCGAGAAAATGAATTACTACAATGATTTTTTTTTTTCCATTTGGTTTCTAAAACTCTTTTTCGGAAGTACAGTAGAACGTTATTGTCTGATTTTTCATTTTTAATTTTTTTATGTGTTTTTTTTTAAAGTATTTAATAGTATCGATTAGTTGTTTTCGTTGTTGTCCGGGAATTGAGAGGTTCTGTTCTGACAGAATGTGCTGTAGTTTCGATTAGGTTCTTTCTTGTGTTGGTTTTGGTGGTGGTGGTGTTGTGGGCCTCGATTAGAGTGATTTTCGATCTGTTGGATGTAAATGTGAATGTTCTTCACCTGAATATTCTTTCTCTCTCTACCCTCCCAACCAAAAGCACACCAAAACTGGTTTCTTATATTGTCATAGCCTATTTATTTATATGAATTCAGAAAAGCTTACCAAACGATGTTTGAAGGAGTGCATGAGTGAAATAGAAAAATGATAAAATGTAGGCATGCGGGCAGCATTTTTTCAAATATAAACCAATATAGTGATATAGTTGATATCTTATGAAGCTCAAGGAAATTAACTAGATTACATGCAAGCATGGACTCCTGGAACTCATATTTTAGGGTCTAAAACTTTTCTATATTTTGGTTCTCCACATATTTCCTTGTTACATTGTTAAACTAAGACTCTGAAGTAGAAATGTTTCTAGCTAGTCAAGAGGGATGGGATGATCTCACGGATCTTTAATGTGTTGCTGTGGCTTGCACAATTAGAATGGCTGTGTTGTTTAGTGTATTCTTTTGATGCAACTGGAAAATGGAAGAAAGAAGCAATGACTGCGGATTGTGACAATGTACTGCATAATTGTGATGCACACATGATTCAGTTGAATTGCATTTGGGATCATCACCCAAATATGTATGTTTTAATGCTTGACACCAAATCTCACATAGATATTGGGATCCGTTAAATAGGGGAAATCATTTTTAAATTCATAGGCATAAAAATTATGCCCCCACTCTTCTTGCAAGAATGGACTAAGAGGGTCGGCCAATGGAGTAATATTTGAATTAAATCAAATATCATTAATGTATAGATAATCTCATTGTTGTAAAATACCTATTACTAGATAATTTGTGGGTAGCGCCAAAAAGTGCAAACTGTACAAGTTAACAATAACATTGATTAAATGAAGAAAGGGGCTCCAATGTGTAGAGAATACCTTACCATTTAAAAAGTAACCACAGGAATTATCCATTTACTACTTGTTTTTATTTATTATGCTTTTGTTTGATACTGAACATTAATTCTTTTTTTTTTTTTTTATTCTAGGCGAGATATATGTGTATAGGATTATATACTGTATGGTATATAAATAGAAACGAGTGGAAACAGTCTTAAGGAAGAATGTATCTGACATTTGAACGAGGACTGCATATACAAGAGTTTTTTCTTTTTCCTTTTATAAAAATTGTGAATCAGTGTTAACAATTTATTTTGATAGTCTTATTTTTTATTTTGATTACATTCTGACTATTGGTTCTGTTTGCTTTTGCTGCTGCTGTTGCTGCTGGTGGTGATGTTGTTGAATGCATAGGTATACATTTGTTTATCAAACTTATTTATTAGTGGAGCCCTAAGAAACTCTTGCATAGCTGCTGCTTGTTATGAAGCTTTTGTTTACATAAGTTGCTCCCCCTGAATTTTAGTTGAAGTTCTTCTGTTGGGCAAAAATGCCGGGCACTGCAATCTTGCCTCTTCCAGCGCCCCCATCTAGTGGAGGAGATAGCCCTCCTCACTCATCTCAATTGTCTGAACAGCAGCTGAACCAAGATAAACTGACAAATGAGGAGCAGAACAAAGCAGCACCAGTTGCTACACACACCAGAACTATAGGAATTATTCATCCTCCCCCAGATATCAGAAATATTGTTGACAAAACTGCTCAGTTTGTGGCAAAGAATGGACCTGAGTTTGAAAAAAGGATCATTGCAAATAATGCCAACAATGCCAAGTTTAACTTTTTGAATTCCTCAGATCCCTATCATGCTTATTATGAACATCGCTTGTCTGAATTTCGCGCACAGAATCAATCTTCAGCACAACAGCCTCCGTCACAGCCAACAGAATCTGCTCCCTCTGAGTCTGTGTTATCTGGTCCTACAGCCGATGGCAATGAAGTAGGTCAAAAGCTTGATGTTGCTGCCCAGTTTAGACCACCTCCTCGCAAGGTTCTTGAGCCTCCAGAAGCTGAGAATTATACTGTTCGACTTCCAGAGGGGATTACAGGAGAGGAACTCGATATGATTAAGCTCACTGCTCAATTTGTCGCTCGAAATGGGCAAGCATTCTTGACTGGTTTGACGAATCGGGAAATGAACAATCCCCAGTTCCACTTTTTGAAACCAACTCATAGTATGTTTACATTCTTCACTGGACTTGCGGATGCATATTCTAAAGTCTTGATGCCTCAAAAGGGTTTGACCGAGAAGCTGACGAAGAGCATAACTGATATGACCACTGTTCTTGAACGTTGTTTGCATCGCTTGGAATGGGAACGTTCACAGGAGCAGGCTAGACAGAAAGCTGAGGATGAGATTGAACAGGAGAGAATGCAGATGGCTATGATTGATTGGCATGATTTTGTTGTTGTGGAGACGATTGATTTTGCAGATGATGAAGATGAGGACTTGCCCCCTCCAATGACCCTTGAGGAGGTTATTAGGAGGAGCAAGATATCTACTGCAGATGAAGAAGTCATTGAACCTGAAAAGGAGATGGAAATGGAAATGGATGAAGAAGAGGTGCAGCTTGTTGAAGAAGGCATGAGGGCTGCAAGTCTTGCAGAAAATGATGGAGAGAAGGATAAAAAGGCAAATGAGGAACCACAACCACCAATGAGAATTGTGAAGAATTGGAAGAGACCTGAAGAGAGGATTCCTGCTGAACGAGACCCAACAAAATTTGTTGTTTCCCCAATCACTGGTGAGCTAATTCTAATTAACGAGATGTCTGAACACATGAGAATTTCGCTTATTGATCCGAAGTACAGGGAGCAAAAGGAGAAGATGTTTGCCAAGATTCGTGAGACCACCCTTGCTGGCGATGATGAAATTTCTAAAAACATTGTGGGGCTGGCACGAACTCGGCCTGATATTTTTGGTACCACAGAGGAGGAAGTTTCTAATGCAGTTAAGGCTGAAATTGAGAAGAAAGATGAGCAGCCTAAGCAGGTCATATGGGATGGTCACACTGGAAGCATTGGACGTACAGCAAACCAAGCCATGACTCAAAATGTCAATGGGGAGGATCTGAATGAAATTGCTATTAATGATATGAGGAACCTTCCTGGCCCTGCCTCCCCGCCTCCTCATCCTGTCATGCCTTCTGTTCGTCCCCTCCCTCCACCGCCAGGACTAGCTTTGAATCTTCCTCGTATGCCTCCTAATGCAGTTCAATATTCTGCTCCAACTAATGCATTTTCAGTGCCTCCACCAAGGCCTCTAGGTATGCCAATGATTCCATCAATTCGTCCACTGCCTCCTGCAATGCCAATGGCATCTGTTCAGCAACCAATAATGATGAATCAACCACAATCAATGGCTTCATCTGTGAATCCACCCAGTATACCTGTGCCACCTCCACCTGGATCTCAGTTTACTGCTATGCCGATTCCTCGGCCTTTTACTGCCATTACTGTCCCTACACCTGCCATGTCTATGATGCCTCCACCACCACCTCTGCCTCAAGGAATACCTCCACCGCCTCCACCAGAGGATGCTCCACCCCCTCTTCCAGATGAACCAGAGCCAAAGAGGCCAAGGCTTGATGATTCAATGCTTATTCCAGAAGATCAGTTTTTGGCTCAACACCCAGTATGGAAAATTTCTCTTGTTATGGATGTTCTCTTTATCTGTCACTATTCTAATTTTAATTTCAGTTATCAGTTTTCATTACTCTTTACTTCACTGATATTCTTTGTTGACAGGGACCTGTACGCATCACCATTTCTGTTCCCAATGTTGATGAAGGAATTCTCAAAGGGCAAGTTTTGGAGATTACCATGCAGTCCCTATCTGATACTGTTGGCAGCCTGAAAGAGAAAATTGCAGGAGAGATACAGCTGCCTGCAAACAAACAGAAATTGAGTGGGAAAGCTGGTTTTCTAAAGGACAATATGTCCCTTGCACATTATAATGTTGGAGCAGGAGAGTCTCTTTCTCTCTCCTTGAGAGAGCGTGGTGGCAGAAGAGATAAGGGGCTTCTTTTTGGGCTGGTTTATGGTTTTTGATTGGATTTTAGCATAGTAATGAGAAATTTGCATATTACTGTGGAACTTTTATTTAATCTTTGCCTCATGTTGCTCAGGGCATGTATTACTAGGATATTCATCTGACTCTTTTGTTATTTGTTCATGTTACACTTGAACTGATGGTAAGGTTTGGCATCTAATATGGACTTGATATCTTGGCAAATGTCTTGTTAAGGGCATTGGAAGACAGCTTTTACTTGGGCAGATTAAGCCATCAATTGACATCATTGGAAAACATGTGCCTAGTTCTCATTTTTTTTGGTACTGATATATTCTTTTGCGTTCAGCACAGAATGGGTTAATTTTTTTCTGCTCATTATCACTTTTTTTTCTTTTCTTTTGATAATTTGTTTTTTTATTGAATTTTGTGACATGAAGAGTTTGTCAGAATCAGTGGTTTGTCTTGTGGGTAGCATGCTCATGCTATGCTCAGATGGTACTCTGGATATATCCAGTGCTGAGCACGCAATTTGGTGTCATGTCTTCCTCATGAATGTTTGTTATCACTAGTATCCCTTTTTGGTAGAATGCCAATGGCGGTGTCCTGAACCTGCCATTTTTGTTGTTTTCTGCAGCATTGGCAGAGGTTGGTTGCTGTTTCTGCAAGATGGAGGAATGGGACTGCACACTCCTCTCCCTCAACCTTCTTCCCCCTTTTTTAATTTTAATTTTTATTTTATTATGCCAAACAATATTGGTGATGAGCCTTACCAATAATCATGAAATACTGGTTTTCTAGAATAAAATGAATGCTGGGAGATTGTGCTTCAATTTTCCTCATGCTAGTGTTCTTTGTTCCAACTTTCATGTTCTAATATGATGAAATTGAGCTATGTTATTTGCTTCCACTAGCAGTTGTATCTGGTTTTTTGATTTGCCTGTCGGTGAATAAGTTTGTAACCGTTGGGTGGGTGTTTACCGTGCAAGAATGACTTTGTTTGCCTTTGCGATACTTCTGATTGTTGACGGCCTATTTAGGCTTATGTTCTAGAGCACTGAATGATCATCTTATGAGAAACTTGAGGCTGTGAATTTAGTGTGTAATTCTTTTGTTTTACTCTCTCGAAAGTCTTACACTCTAAGAATGAATCAAGTTTATCTGTTCAATCAATAAGATGCGTATATGATTATTTGATTTATTATGGTTAATTATGGCATGCATACTTTTTTGATTGTGAATGAAAGAAGAAAATTTGGTTACTCTAGTCATTGTGTTGTGTTGGCTGTGAATTAGCGTATAATTTACTTATTTTGTCCTCTCATAAGTCTTTTTTTACATGAATGAATGACGTTTATTAGTTTAATTAATAAATTGCATGTACAATTATTTGATCTATTGTAGCTAATTATATAACTTGCAGGTCTTTTTAGGCTTTTTGAGAATATCAATATTAAATGATCATTTACAGCATTAATTTTTAGGAACATTTTTGAGATATTTTACAGGGACAATGTGAGTAATTACTTCAATTTTTGTAAGCATTTCGACGTCGTCATTGTAATAATAATCTTTACAAGCCTTGCAAAACAAATTCCTCAACTTTATAAAGCACATCAAGGGTTAGTGAAATGGATCTTAAATCACATGTTGGGTTGGTCTATGACAAGTATAGTGGCACAAAGAGTAGTATGGTTTGGTCACAATTAATAACAATTGACGATGACTTAATGGGGGATATGGTTTGGTTCTCCCATTGATTATTTTAATTTTAGAGTATTTGGATGTCTTGTTTAAGTTTATAAGACAAAAATGAAAAACACAAGCTTGGACCACCCGCAAAGAAGAGGACATTTTTAGGTTATGTATAGTTTATAAACCTGAATTCACTTAAATTTATTATCATCAGGAGTGAATTTTGATGAGTTTACTATGCTTCCAAGGGTAAAGGACTTTTATTATGATTGATGATGACCAGGAAGTTAGCAAGAAGATAGAGCCAAAGGTGAAGGCTTTAGATTTAGTGTGAGAAGATAGTGAAATCCAACAAATAAATGAGGACAAAGAGCAAAGCGAGAGAGAGAGAGAGAGAGAGAGAGAGAGAAATTAAGACTACCCATGCTCTATAAATTGAGACCATTTGCCCTGTCTATAGTTGAAGAGAATGATGCTTCATAACTCCATTCTTATCAAGAGGTTATTTCTAGTTTTGAATTCTTTAAATGGCTCATTGTCATAATAGAAAAAATTACATTATCTTGATAAGAATCAAATTTAGGAGTTTGGTAAACCCTTTAAAGGGCTGAAAGATTGTTAGTTTCAAATAAGTACACAAATGGAAGAAAGACATTTTAGGAGGAAAAAATGCACGCAACTATTTGCAAAAGGCTTTACTTAACAAGAAGGTGTTAACTTTGATGAAGTATTTTTTTTTCTTGTAATAAAGAATAGCTTCATTCACATTTCAATTGCAATAATTGTCTTATTTGAGTAAGAGTTTGAGCAACTTGATGTCATCCTTACATGGAAATCTTGATAAAAATATTTACTTGTATTAATTAAAAGGTTTTGTAGATCTAATGAAGGAGAACCACAAGTGTCTGTTGAAGAAGTCATTTTATAATCTTAAACAATCACTTAAGTAATAGTACAAGTGATTCAATAGTTGCATGATTAACAGTGGATACTCCAAGGGTACCTATTATAATTGTGTTTATTTTGTGATTCATTCATTTTATACCAAATTTATAATAATAATGTGTTTTCTTCAACTCTTAAATTTTAAGAATAGATAATGATCGCCATTTTCTATTGAAAATTGTGATTATCATTGTGCCAAAAAAATTTTTAATTTCTCCCCTAAGATTATCATTTGCTTTTATTTGACTATGTTTTTCTTGCAAAGGCAATTGTCTCTCAGGCCCACTTTGTCCTAACACACTCCTCTGCCCAAACCATTCCCTAATCGCAAAATACCTCAACGTCTCTTACTTCCAAGATCCTAACGACCTCTGCAAGCAATGCCCAGAGGATATCTTACCATGCATGTCCATAATCTCGACCGAGGTAGAACTTGCCGAAGTGGATAATGGCAATTCTTAGCTGGTGGCTTGATTCTGCAACACTTGTGCATCTCAATTGATGCCAACCCATTTTGGAATTTTTATTTTTGAAAAAAAAAAATTGGAATTCTTTTGAGCTACATCTCAATTTCCTCGAACATTTTATTCTTTTTTTTCTCTTATTTATCAAAAGGTCATTCAATTCATAAATCAAATTATAATTAATTGACAATTTATGCTTTATGGTTAAGGTTCTTGCCCTATCACTACATGGCCATACGGTGTATAATACTCAACATACATGCCAGTATTTTAAGACTAATTACCTAATGCCTTCCCCAGACTTCATTCTTTTTTATTATATATTGGTATCTTTAGGTTTTCGTTTAATCAATTTTTTTTTTTTCCATTTTAATTTAATATGTATCATGTTTACAACAGTAAAGGCTAATGTTGTTGTGAATAAGGAACTTCACACTCTCTTTTTTGACCATTTTTGTACTTATTTGGAATCTGACACAATGGGAATGGACTTTCATAAGTTACTTCCAACATAGTAGTTAATAAAATTTTAAAATTAAAATATAAATAAATTATCACTTTTATATATTTTTTTAAATATAATATAATTTTAAAAAATAAGAATTTAGTTTTATTTTATAATAAATTTAGTTGAAAAAATAAAATCTATTAATATATACAAATAACACATTTATATATAAAAAATTAATTTCATAATTCTTCTATATTATTTAATTTATAATTAATTAAAATAATTAAATATAAATAAAATACAAAAAAATATTTTAAAAATTTCTCTCATCTCTCTCCCTCCTATAGCCGCTCTCAACCTCTCCTATTCTTATTATTATAATTTTGTGATCCCAAAACCCGATTTGATACTCCACCCTTCGCATTTGTTATAAGGGAAGTTATAAATTTATTTTAAAAAAAAAAGGTGTCTTAACCAATCATATTAAAAGTATGAGATTTCTTACTATACTTATTAATATTTGCATTAGCAATGAACTTGTTATCACTAAAATTGTTCAATGACTTGACATTAAATTAATAGATTAAACTTACTAATAGTAAATAAAGGAATAAGGCCTCAAAATATGAGGTAGGTTACAATGCTTTCCCCCTTATAAATTGGTCTATAAGAGACTAAAGAACTCAACTTTAAAGACTAGTGAATAGGAAGACAAAGACAAAAGGGTAGTGATTGAAAAAGAAGATTGTGTCATCATTGAAGAGCTAGTGTCATAGAGGTTAATAAGTTTATTTAAAACTTCAAAAGTTATGCTTCCACCAGTTACAACACTTACAACAATGTAAGCATGTCATGTAACGAGGAAATGTCAACTAGCTAGCAACATGATGAGTTATAAGAAGTTAAAGTCATCTCTTTGACACAAACACACAAACACTCTCAATAAGCTTCTTTTGAAAGCAAAATTTACTTTTCTTTCAATTTTTGTTAGCTTTTTTTTGTTAATTTCTAGTATTTTTTTATACTTTTCACACAAATTATAGAGATTCTTTATGTTTTCTTGACATTCAAATTGATTCCACCTACTTATAATCCAAGTTCAATCCCAGCTCATGCATCTTCAATATCATTTCTATGCATGCAAATTTGCATTTATATGGAAAGGTTGTTTGAAACATTTGTCACATAATGCTTGCAATTGAATTTGGCATTTTGTACTTGAAAGTTGTATTTAGTTTGTAATTAATAAAAGTGTGCTAAATGTATTATAACTTTCAAAAGTAAACTATTCCCAGTTATATTACTTTGTTGCTATGTTATTGTATTATCACTTAACTTAGAATTCAACATTGCTTTGTGTAAATTTTTCCTTATCTCACTCATCGCGTTCCGATAAGGGTGATTCCCTTGATCAATATTTGCAAAAATAGAACTTCAAACTCTATAAGCCTTAAGGAAAAGATTTTACTAAGAGCATGACTTTTATCAATTAACTAAAATTGAGCTTACATGTTACATATATTAAATAAAAATTTTAAAAGATGGAGGAACATGGGATTAAAAGTAAAGAAAGTTTATTAGAGTAATCTCAAAGAAGCCTTGGAAAAATAGATAGAAAAAAAAAAAAAAGAGGAAGAGAACAAGGATTACATAGATGTGCTAGATGAAAGGGATATTCATCTATGTGTTAGATGGAATTTGAGATAATATGCTAGCATATAAGCTTTCAACAATTTTTTCTCAACTACGAGAATAATAATAAATATTAGTATTAGATCCATGTGATATATTTTATTTAAATATTTTAATTTTTTTATTTTTCTTGATTATGAGTATTTGTGTTATATAGAATTTAAATATACATGAAACATTATTACTAGAAGTAGGATAAATATATAATATATGTTAAATTATAATAAAGTAAATTGAGTACATCATATTCATGTTAAAATCCTAATTTTATTAAAATATAAAATAAAAAACTATAAATTAACTATTAAATTAATATCAAATATTACATTTATAAGGATATATTAAAAAAATTATAATTTGAATTAAATAATTAAGTATTTCTAAAATTAAATAAATATTGACACATTTGCATTTCACTAACTTTTTTTTCAATTTTGGTAATTATAATATACATTAATATTAGACTTATGTAATAAGTGAATTTAAAATGTTAGTAAAAAAATGCACTTTTAATTATGTTTTGATAAAAAGAGAAAGCAAAAAGAAATTTAAATTATAAATATCTTTTCTTTTTTTTTTTAAAGTGAAATTTAGGAGTAACTTTTTCATTTATCTTATTTTGTTTTTTTTTTATAAAACAAAAAAAAGAGAATTTGGAATTTTTTTTTTCTTTTTAAAGAAAAAATAAATAAATTTAATAAATTTGTTTATTTAGAAATCAAAAATAAAAATTAAGGAGTATTTTTTTATTTTTTTAAATGAAAATGGTGAAAAAAAATGCAACAATCATATAATCAATTATTAAAAAAAAAGTTAAAGTCTAAAAATAACAAAAATTTTCGTTAAATGGTGAAAAAAAAATATTAGGAGTAAAGTTTAAAAATAGAAAAAAATTAAATGTAAAAGTATAATTATACATAAAATGATACAAAGAAAAAGAAAAAATTAATAAAAAAAGTTAAAAATTTAGAGGTAGAAAAAGACTTGTGTAATAATATTTTTTCTTTTATTATATTGTAACTATTTTATTATTATAGAAAGGTAGATAATGATAAAAAGATAGATTAAAAAAAATTTAAATAAGTTTTTATTAAGTTTTTTAAGAAGATAATTTTATGTGTAATTTTTTTTTATTATTTTAAATTATTAAAAAGAATTTAAATAAGTTTACATTTTTAAAGAGGTGAAAATTAATATTTACTTAAATTGTAAATAAATTGTTTTTGTAAGAAAACTTAAATGATATTCTTTTTCTTTGTTACAAAAAAAGAGAAAAATTTTAAAAATAATTAATTTTTTTTTTTTCAAAAAAAAATATAATGATTATTAAATTTTAAGTATTTTTTTTAAAAAAAAAAAAACAAATAAATAGAGGGAAGAATTTTTTATGTTTTTACTCCTTTTAATATAAAAAATAAGAATAATTGTCATGTAATAGTTTTAATTTATATATTAAGGAGAAATCTTATATTGTTTCTTTCAATTTTGACAATAATTATATAAATTAATATTAATATTAGATTTACACAACGTATGAGTTTATCACATGAAATACATTTTTATTTAAATGATAAAAATAAAAATAAATTTAAATTATAAGTATTTTTTAAGTAATTAAAAAAGAAAATAAATAAATAAATTATAAATATTTTTTAAAAAAATATTATTTTTTTCTCTATAAAATTAAACCTAGAATATAGGACTTTTTAAAATTTTTACAAATTATTTTTTTTTATTCTTTTATTTTTTAATTATTTCTATTTAAATTATATAAATTTTAGATAAAAAAATAGTTAATATAAAATAAATAAATTTTAATATATATTAGATGATAATTAAATAATTAGTTATATGTTAAAATTTTAATAATAAGTTAATACATGTTTAGATGTATAAATCATAGAGGAGAAATTATGTATATCTTTGTTACAAGTAATTATTGATAATTATTAAAAAAAATTATTTTAATTAAATTTGGTTCATCCACTCGGAAGAACAATAAAGCCTATAAGGATAATGAAAAAAAAAAAAAAAAGTTGGGGGGTGGGGGTGGTTGGGTTGCAAGAAATTGGTCTTTATTACCGGGTCGACCCAAGTCAAGTGTTTGGGTGGGTGCTCGGGACACCCAACGTTAAACCTCTCAAAAGCGCTGTAAACCCAGAAAAGCTTATGCACAGCAACGCATATAAGATGTCTGTGGCCCTCTCATTCCCGGTCTCAAGAGCATCGATTTTCTCTCAAAACCCAATTGTCTTTGTAACCTTAAAGTTCCTCCCTTCGTCTGACTTCCTGTCTCATGTTCTTAATATTCTCTGAATGATTCTTTGTTGCTGTTGTTGTTGGTTGTTGCAGAAGGAGGTGAATGAGAAGAAATGGGGAGGTGCGTTATCATTGTTGCAGAAGGTTGATGGGAAGAAAAGGGCTGAGGGGATATGGAGAATGAGGAGTTGTGTGGTGAGGGCAGGTCCAAAGAAGATATCTTTCGGCAAAGAATGCAGAGAGACATTGCAAGCTGGAATCGACAAGCTAGCTGACGCTGTGTCTCTTACCTTAGGACCCAGAGGTTATTAATTTCATCCTTTTCTTCTCTCTCTATTCTGCTCTTCTTTCTCTTAATCGATTTTTTTGCCCTTTTTTTTCAGTCTTTTGTCAAAAGTAAATGGAAAAAAGAAAAAAAGAGAGAATAAAACTGTAGGACAATGAATTGAATCTGTTCTTAGGTCTTCTGTCTTTATTTGCTGCTGTTTCAGTGCTGTGTATCAAGATGGTTATTCTTTAAATCATCATTTGTGTTTTTGTGTGTGTGTGTATGTGCACATTTTTGTTTGCATGTATTTCCCATATATTTGGGGATTGGGTCATACATTGTATTTATCGTTAACATGGTTCACTGTTCCTTAGGTTAGAGTGTTACCACATCATTGAATCGTGTATACACTGTAATGCTGAATGCTGCTGTTGGAGGAAGAATAATGGAAGGTTGTTGTAGGTTCTTCTCCTTAATAGTTTTAGGTAATTTTGAGTTCTTATTAAATAATTCATTCTCTGCAATTATTAGAAGTGTTGTTGTACATGGCACCGCATCAAAACCTTAAAGGTAATCCTTCTTGGCTATAAAGCAGCATTAGTAACTTTTTGAAAATCAAACTTGGGCTCATTACTTTACAGAACTTGTTTAAGGGATCAGAATATTCTTTTGATTACTGCGAGTAACTGATAATTCACTAATTTGGGTACATTGTATATCTTGCAAAAGATCTATTAAGTTTTTTTAACCCATGTGATAAGCAAGCACATTGAAACTTGGAAGGTTAGATATGTACCATTAATTAATAGCTATTACATGTAGGCAAAGTGAAGTTCATCAACTGTCTAGAATTTTATGCTAGGGCTTTGGACACCAAAAGAATTAGGTAATTCAAAACATAAGCCCTATTATATGGGTTTTGGTGAATATAAAAGGGTTTATAGCATGCAAACTGTTTGTTGTGCTTGATGGTTTTATAGACAGACCTAATGGTATTATTTTTTTGTTCTGTTGGTTTATCTAGAGAGAGGGAAATAGAAAAATCTCAGAGGACAAGTATCGTCATTTTCTGGTATTTTGCAATTCATACAAATAGGCTGCTTTCTATACTGCTCTTTTGACATAGTGATAAATTTGTAGTGCTTACATTTTTTTTTTCCTTTTTGGATTTGCTATAATTTTGTAGATTCCATTTCTTAAATCATTGAAGCCTCCCTAGATATTGTTTGTTAAACCTGCATTTTTTTTGTGATTTAATGTACTTGACCCTGGCAGATGATAACACTGCTAGAAACAATTTCCTTTTCACTTCATTGATTGATGTGGTCAAGGCAATATGCATTGTTAATATGGCTTGTGCAAAATTGTGCAGGACGTAATGTCATTCTTTCTGATTCTGCATCTCTAAAGGTCATAAATGATGGTGTTACAATAGCTCAAGCTATAGAGCTTTCAGATGCAATGGAGAATGCTGGAGCAATGCTCATCCAAGAGGTCATTCATGGTTGCCACATAATACAAGCCCTAAACTTGTTTTTATACATTATCAAATGCAAATCTATAATTATCAGTGATGAATAAGTGATCTTATAGTGCTGCATGTAGGTGGCAAGTAAAATGAATGATTTGGCTGGTGATGGTACAACCACTGCAATAATCTTGGCTCGTGCAATGATCAAAATAGGGCTCCTGGCAGTTGCTTTTGGAGCCAACCCCATTTCTTTACGAAAAGGAATGGATATGACTGTGACGGAATTGGTGAAGGTCTTGAAGAAGAACAGCCTTGCAGTTATTGGAAGGGAAAACATAAAAGGTCTGCACTTAATCTTTATTTAGATTAAATCAGAATTACCTTTGATTTAAGAAAAAGGTTTAAGAAAACACCTTATCTTCCTTTTTCTTCTTCTTTCTTTTTTTCTGTTTTCCCTTTTTGTGGACAGCGGTTGCCACAGTTTCTGCTGGAAACGATGATTTTATTGGAAACTTACTTGCTAAAGCTATAGAAGAGATGGGTGATGATGGTTTTATCTCTCTTGAATCTTCTTCGACATCTGAAACCTTTGTGACAATTGAAGAAGGAATGAAGGTTCTTACACTGGTTCTGCTTACAAATGTTGTTTGAAAACGTTGTCAGATAATTCAGAGTAGAAATGAGCATAGTGCTAATGGGTAACCTCAACCTCAGTGACAGCAAAGATGTGGAATAATTTGGTAACTTTGGTCATGGTGAAAATGTGAAATACTTGCTTCTAGAAAAACAAAAAAAAGATAAAAATTAGGAATTTTGCATGTCATGCATTGTAGCTTGTGGATGATTTATTGAATATACAGTATGATGTAATTCTCCTTATGTTGCTAGGAATTGGAAATCTGTTTCATCAATAGGATAAACTTGCATTAAATTAAACTGCTATGCATCTGTCAACCTTCAAGAGAATGCATGACCCATAATGTGACTAATTAAATCATGTGAACTGCAAATCTTGTGGATGATTGAGATGCTAGCTTTCCTGGTTTCTGAATCTAGTTTTGTGTGATTTTAGGAACCCATACCTGTCTAACTATTCCCCGTGTTGTAAAGTAAATAACTTGTTGTTTCTTCACAGATTGACAAGGGTTATATATCACCTCACTTTGTTACAAACCAAGAAATGTCTACAGTAGAGTTTGATAATGCAAAAGTCCTTGTAACTGATCAAAAGATAGCAACTGTCAAAGAGATAGTTCCATTGTTAGAGAAGGCCACCCAGTTGGCTGTTCCACTGTTGATCTTTGCTGAAGATATCTCAAAGCAGGTATTGGAAACTCTAGTTGTGAACAAATTGAAAGGTTTTCTCAATGTTGCTGTTGTCAAATGCCCTGGATTTGGAGAAGGAAAGAAAGCTTTATTACAAGACATTGCCCTTATGACAGGTGAGCATTTATCTTGTTTTCAGATTTTTAATAATGGTGACAAGACTATTATATCTTGCTAAGTTCTTTGTGTTAAAGTTTTTATGGGGATTGATCATTATGCATTGCAATCAATGCATGTGGGCTTGTGGACATATGTGCACATCTATATTTAGCCTAGTGATAAGGGAAGGGAGAGTCTCATGGGTCAAGGCTTTGATCCCCCTTAGGATTAGAGCATGAAGCACATTGGGCCTATGACTGTGGGGGCTTAGGTTTTCCCATAAGGATTACTCTTCATTTAGATTAAAAAAAAAAAGCCATAGATGCACTTCTAGGTATATTAAGGTGTACATGCAAACATGTTACCTTTTTGTACCCAAAAATAAGAACAAATAAAAGAAGGCTTTAGTGCTCTCTTTGGGAGGAGGGAAAACTAAAGGAAAGGAAAATTAAGAATGATATGACATTTTCCATGTTTGGAAAGATGCTAGCAAAATTGAGATTATAGTAAAAGGGAAGATAATGTTCCTCTGTTGCCCACCAGAAACTTTTTATCCCAATAGACACAATGGTAGGGGGGTTCTGATGGGGGAAAGTATGTTTGGTTACTATTATAGCATTTTTTTTTCACTCAAAATAAGATTTGATGTGTGAATGTGTAGTTTCACCTTGTTCTGCCCATTTTTTCCTTTCATTTTCTTTGCCACTCCAAACCAAAGAAAGGAAAATATATATGCTCCTTCAGGTCTGATACTTTATCAGGACTGTTTTAGAGAAATTATTATATTCATTGAGCAATTGACTCATCTTTTTTTTTTTTTTTTTTGTGTGATGTGTTTTTAGATGTTTAGCTTGTACTATTGAGATGGGGAAAAACATTAATAATTTGATCAAACTGTAAAATGCTTACGTCTCTTGGATTGGAATTTTGGTTTTTTTGAGCTATATTCTTTATCTTTGTATTTGCTAATTTGTAAGGATAATGTCTTCCCCATGCTTATTTGTTTTTTTTTTTTCATTTTTCTCCCAACTTACAAGCTAGTTCCCGTTCTCTCCAATATTTCCACATGGAGTTTCCCTTCAACCCCACAATCCTTTCTATACATAATTGACTTTATCCTCTCCTAGTTTCCTACGAATGGTGAGGTAGGCAAAGAGAATTGCTTATTGTTAATTTTTTTTCTCAAAAAATAAAACTTATTTTTTTTGAAATTTTCCCTCATCCTTTCACTTGTTTTTCTGTGAGATAAAAAGACCCACAATGGAATTTGATTTTCCTTTGCAGCTTATAGGGTCTCTTAAATTCTTCATATGCTTCTGATTTATCCTTGTAACTTCAATCCATGCATCAGATGCTTAGGGTACTGCATAGAGCCATAAAACTAGTGCCTGATTGGACCCACCCGAAAATAGGTTTAGGGAGAACCTTTTTTTTATGTTAAGTTGAAACTGAAAATGAGTCAAATCCAAACAACCTGAAAATTCTAGGGTTAGGTTGGACATAATTTTTTTCAAAAGAATAAAGTAAAATAAAGATTATAGTATTTGAACCATAGATCTTCTATGCAACAAAGCATAACTTCTAACATTTCAACTATGGATCTTACATACACATCTGTACACACACGTGCAGACACACACACACACACATAAATGTTATACCTAATATAAACATATATAATGTATCAAATAAAAAGATAAAATATATCTTATATATTTATATATTTTTGATACAAGTTAATATAGAAAAATAAAAAGCTAATAATATATTGTTTTGCATACACCACAATATAATAAAATAACAAGTCAGAAAAAAAAAAAAATTAATTTTAAAAAGGTAGTGGGTCCTAACCTGATCTGGCCTAAAAATGGCCCGAACCCAAAAATAACCTGAATCTGAAATGACCTGCCCCTGACTCGTTGGATACCTCTAATACCTACACAGGGTTGCTTTGCTGGTAGGAAGATCTACTACTGATATGAACAGCTTAAGTATTTCATCAGCTGCCTTTGTGCAATAGGATCTTGATGGCTTGTGTAGGATTATGCATTGTTGAACAGCTATTGCATCTGCTTTGTTTTCTCATTGGCAGGTGCTGATTTTCTTTCGGGTGACTTTGGTCTGACCCTCTTGGGTGCAACCTCAGATCAACTTGGCATTGCACGAAAAGTGACTATAACAAGTAATTCAACAACCATAATTGCTGACCCATGTACTAAAGCTGAAATTCAGGCGAGAATTCTGCAGATAAAGAAGGATCTGGCTGAAACAGATAATGCATACATGTCAAGGAAGCTCTCAGAAAGAATTGCTAAATTGTCTGGTGGTGTGGCTGTGATCAAGGTTTATAATATTTTAGTACACAGCTTTTTGAGAAAAATCCTTGCAGGAACTTTATGCATCTAATTGTTGGAAAGTTTTATGCTATTTCACTGCTGGAAAAATAATTTCTGTTTACAATGGATCCTGTGGTCTGTCTGCTAGGTAGTTGAAATTGGGTTTAGTTGAGCTTAGCATGGAATTGACACAAATGAGTGTTATGTGGTTCTCCTCATTGAGCCAGGAATTGGATAAGATTTCTTTTTTTTTTTTTTTTAACCTAATAGACTTGGCTTTGATATTTGTGAACATGGATTTGTTTTTCTATTTTTTCCCCTCTCAAAAATGAAAACTGTGATTCTCATGCTGCGTCTTCAATCATTTTAAAATGGATGTTCTGTTTGCCTTGATTTTTGAGTTGGTTTGAGGATTTTGGGTTGAGTTGTCTTTATTTATCTAGTATTTACGTAAAATGGTTGGAGAAATTCTTATAAATATCCAGCATATTGTGCAACGAATGAGGTGTGTCCATCATCACTTTGATTCAAAAACTTATTGCCAAGTCTGAGTTGAAAGGGCCTAGTTAAATATGGTGTCTCTAATTTTGTTTTTATTGTATTTGACTTGTCACCATATTAGCCAAAGTTTTGAAACTATAATTTAAATAAAGCTATTGGTGTAATTTGTAAACTATTTTTTATTTTGAATTAAGATTTTGCCCCAGTTAACAACTCTAAGTCATGTTTACCTAAAATATCTGTTGCTTCAACCATTTTCATCAGCAATCTGATAGTATGCTGGAGAGAAATATATTTACTCTTACTTTTCTGTCTCAAGTCAATAAGGCATGCCTTCATTTTAATGGCACCATTACTGCTTCATAGTAGAGAAGTGTGGCCTGTAAATTGACTGCATTTAAATCTTTCTTTGTCATGCATTGTAGAGAAAATCCAGCTCTTTTTGTTAATTTTTTATTTTTCTCTGCTTGTACTTTTTCTGTGGTCTTCTTTTTGCATAGATCACTTCAGAGTAAGCAAAATAAAATTGTGCAAGATATGCTTATTTCGATGTTGAATGTGCTGATATGTCTTAGTTTCTGTTTTGCATTGTCCATGATGGAGCTTATGGAAGAGTGTAATGGTGTCACTGCTATCATGCTTTTAGGATGCCTTTTGGGATCTGATTATTCTTGTAATATTAATCTTATATGGTCACCTGCAATCTGTTGAACAAATTTATCAAAATGAATGTTCAACAATCTAGTTTTCATTTAAGAGAACTAGATTCAAAAGAGGGACATCTTGCTGTTTAAAAGAATAGGAAGGAAACCATCAAGTTTTAGTGTGGTGGCCACCTCAAGTCTTATGCCTCTTTTCCTTATCAAAAAAAAAAAAAAAAGAAGGAATAGGAAGCCATTTCACATTAGGGGCCATTCTTATAAAAATGCCAAGACTACTATGAATTCTGGACATGTAGCTTGTTTGTCCTATATCTTAATCTTGTTATCAGTTTTTGACCAAGTAATTGCCATATGTTTTAGGTAGGAGCACACACAGAGATGGAGCTTGAGGATAGGAAACTCAGGATTGAGGATGCAAAGAATGCAACACTTGCTGCAATTGATGAAGGGATAGTGCCTGGTGGTGGTGCCGCATATGTACATCTTTCAAAGCAGGCTTCTATTATAAAAGCTTGTATGGAAGACAAAGATGAGCAAATAGGTGCTGATATTGTGGAAAAGGTCCATTACCTGTGGTTTGTTATTTTCTTGTCAAATCATTCTGTTTTCTTTTAGGCACCCAATATTTGTCCCTATTAATCATGTTTGTGTTTCATTGTGTTTGGAGGGGTGCATTTTTGGGTAGCATAACAGGAGTGGAACTATTAATCTGCTACCATTGCTGAGACCACATCACTTTCAACCACCCATTATCATCTATCAAGATGAATCTCTTTTTGTTTGTTTTGTTTAACACCTGTTATAGACTTAATACTTATCACGTCATTCTATTAAAGATTCAGATTTAAGTGTGCTAATTTCAGTACTTTTTTTCGGGTTTATTTGGTTCTAGCCATAGCGTTTAGATGTAAACTGCTGTCTATCTACATTTACTTCGTCGATGACATGAGTTTGGTTCCCACCCCCCAACTGTCTACAAAGTGTTGCTTTGACCTGATTAGCTGACCTCTATTCTGTCATAAGACAAAATATTTTTCCTCCTACTTCTTACCACATGAGAAGGGCTAGCCTTGGTGTATACTACATTGTGACTTGAAAGTCACGAGTTCAAGTCATTAAAACAACCTCTTTGCTCAAACTAGGACAAGACTGTGCACATTTGACTCTTCCCAAACCCAGTGTAGTAGACTTGTGTACTAAGATGCCTTTCTTTAAGCTTCACAAGAACGTGGACTTGAGTTTGTGCATATTCAAATTCCTTAACAACTGCCAGGAAATCATATTTATTCCACCAATTGTTGTTCTAAAGTAGATTAACCACGAATCTCTTGGTTTTGCTGAATTTATTCATCTTGTTTTCTGTTTGACAAGTATGTAGCATTTAGGCATTGGGATGAAGTCACCATCTTTTTGCTCTTTCTTTTCTTCCCCCATCAGGCATGCCTATATGCTTGCTTGTGTGTGAGGAAGGGTGGGTTTGTTCATATGTGTATGCATTATCAACATTCAGGCCCACGGATGAAATGTCGTTCCCACGTGTGAAAATTCATTTCGTGTGCTTAGAATGGACTTGGTCCCTCCTTTGCAATTAATAGTTTCTGTAGTGATTAATATGCCAGTCATTTGAGTTAAAATGTGAAATTCACCACCTCATAGAACCATTTTATTCGGCAGCTAAATTATGATTTTTGCTTGCAAATATGTTTAAAACATGTGAATCACTTGATTATTGTTTATGTGAAGCTCACATGAATCCGCTATCTCCACGTAACATTTTGAGAAATGATGCTCCGCAGGCACTTCTTGCACCTGCAACAACAATTGCAACTAATGCTGGGGTTGATGGAGCTGTTGTGGTGGAGAAACTTCAGTCTGGTGACTGGAGAACTGGTTACAATGCAATGACTGGTGAATTTGAAGATCTTGTAGACGCGGGGATCGTAGATCCATGCAGGGTCTCTAGATGTGCACTTCAGAGTGCCGCTTCAATTGCTGGGGTAGTTCTGACGACTCAAGCTGTGCTTGTGGAAAAAATAAAGAGGCCTAAGCCTGCTGTTCCGCATGTCCCTGGAATTACACCTTAGGCTGAATGAATGTATAGATAATTGTGCATTGGTCGCAAGCCTGAAATGTATGTGGGTTGCAAGTTTTGGTTTCCTTGTATACACTTGTAGGGTAGAGAAGCTTCTTCAAGATGCCTTTTTAAGCCGTAATATTTTGGAAAAGGGTTTTTTCTCTTTGGGGTTTTGGGTCAAATCAAGTTGCATGTTAAAGATTATCACAATTTAATTTAGTTGTTAAACAGATTACTCCTAAGGATTTATTTTTAATTTTAATATTTATCATAAATTTTATTATTTAATTGTTTAATTTTAAACAAAATTTTAATAATTGTACTTATTATTAAACTGAAAAATTTAGAAATTTATAATTTGATTGGTTTGTTATTTTTTAAGGGATTGAATTAATAAAATTAATATTTAATATTAAATATATAAAAAATTTAATAATATAATTTTTATTTTTTAAAAAAATAAAAATATTTTTTAATAAGTTATAAATTAATTAAATAAAAAATTATAATTAATTATAAATAATTAATTTATTAATTTTAAAAATTAATAATTTTTAAAATAAAATAAAATAAATTATAATTTAATTTTTAATTTTAACTAATTTTTAATTTTTAAAACTTTCAATTCCAACCTTTAAATTCAAACTATATATACGTGGAAGACTACTCCAGCAAGTATTAAACTGTTACCAAGTCCTAGTGTGGTGGGATCGAATGTGCTTGCCCGGTTGAGGGATATTTATAGACGATCGTAATAATAATTTATTAGATAATTTTTATACAAAATTAATTATAAATTTACATTTTATAACAAATTTAATATATCATCTAAAATGTAATAATTGGTCTTGTAAATTATTTGTTTTTTTTTTTTTTTTAAGAAAGCACATAACCGGCATAGATAAATGGATAATGTGTTGTGATAAATATGTCACATCGCTCCTTCATTTTTTATTTTTTTTTTTTGTTTTTAATTAGCTCTCTTTCACTCTAACCCATGCTCTCTCACACAAAATAATTCAAAAAAAAAATGAAGAAAAAGAAAAATAACACTTAGTTGAACCAATGAACAAAAATTCTAATAGGTTATGCAATTATGCTTGCACGTAGTTTCTTGGCAAACATACAGGGCAAAAGGGATCAAATTTTTCAATTTAATTTCCCAATCAAAGTTGGATCAATTTAAATATCAAGAAAAAAAAAATTCCTAAATCAATAGAAGGATAAAGAAACGAAGAGTTCAAATCAAAATAAAGAGAAATTGTATTGATCATAATAGAAGAATAAAAATAATTAAATCATTATTTTGTCACAAAAAATAAGTCAAAGAAATTGCAAAACTTCTTCTTCTCTTCAAAAGTAATTGTCAACAATTTTGGAAATCTTGATGATCTTGAAGATGGGTATGCTATGCTATCATTCTCAATCTTTAATTTTTATTATTAATATTCAATTATTATTATTTAATTTGATTGATCTTGGGTTATATTTTTTTTAGCATATCACTTGTCAATTCACACGTCAAAATGCTAAACAATTAGCTATTTATTTTTGTTTCATACATTTAACAGCTTGCTATTTTTATTATAAATAAATTTATAAGACATAAATCATTACATATTGAAAATTATAGTAAAATTATTACAAAACATAAAGTTGAATTTTTTTTTTATAGCATTTTCTTCAACTTTACTTGTATGTATAACTCATAATCTTTTTGAATAACATGTGTGTTATTTATTAGGATCTAATATATTAATAACAAATATAAATTATTACTCTAAAATTGATTAAACTATTTTGATTTATTTGTAATTTTTTAATTCATTAATTTATATTCATATATCGATCAAGTTTGATAACTATGTATGAAATTGCTATAAAACTGGTTTGTCTAGCTTTTCGTTCACGGTTTTTTACGTACAATTTAATCCTTGAAGATCATTCTCATTAAATATCTTCTTTTCTTTTTTTTTTTTTTTTTTCTTCTCTATGTGTGAAAACTATTTTCTTGCCGTGCAGCAAGACTCTTCCCATTTACTTGCGAGCTTGCTCTCTAGTTCTTAGAGTGTTCTGTTTTGGATATTGATTTCCAAGGTTGCATGGTCATGATGAACCAACAACCCCATTCTCGTACTGGGGATGAGGGCAATAATGAATAGGATGATGTGCTGCACGTAGGAATTAAGGCTAGTGAAGCTTAGCAATGGCAGTTTTGATTGTCACCATCTCCTGGATGGATTATGAACAGAAAAACCGTTTGATGTTCGTGCCATCTTAAATACAATGAGCAGTATCTGGAAGCCTAGCCAAGGAGTCAAGATTCAAATCTCTTTTACCTTTCAATTTTCAAGTATGCAAAATAGAAAACCGAAAAAATAAAAAAAAGTTCTCGAACATATGTCGTGGATCTTTGACAGGCAAGTTCGCATTCTAACAGAGATCATCGGGGGAGAGCAAACCATCCAGGAAAGAGCCAATAAGGTTTCCCAAGCTTCTGGCTGTAAGCACTGCCATAGCTTTAAGATCATGCCACGATGTTGATAGAAGGGAATGGAGATGCTATGGACGTTACTTGCGGTTTAAGGTAATTGTTGGTGCATGGAACCCCTTAGAGAAGCGCACCATGACTAAGCTTCAAGAAGAAGACAAGATATGGATATAATTCAAGTATGAGAGGCTCCCCGACTGTTGTTACGAGTGTGGTTATCGAGGGCATGTGCTAAAGAGGTTGTGAGCTCAAAGCAGATGATAAGGAAGATTCAACCATCGGTTATATGTAGAATTACGATAATTTGCAGGCTTCACTGAGTACTTAAACTGAGACCGAAGAATTCTGGCAGGGCGGTGGATTATTGTAGCAAGGCTTCGACTAGGTAGAAAAATGGGGGCTTTGGCAATGTAAAAAGCTTAGAAGGCAACAAAGTGACCATAAGAGATTTCCACCTTCAGCAGCAAACATTTGAGATTGATGAGCCATATCAAATGAGAGGGGTTGATGCGGGCACAAAGGTCTAGAGCTTCCTGGTTGCAAGAAAGGGACAAGTACAAAAGTTTCTTTCACTAAAATAATAAAAAAAAAAAAAAAACTAGTTGTAACGAAAAAATCATATTAGGCAACTTCTTGATGAGCATGGGAGGGTGCACCAAACTGGTATAGACATAATGATGGCTTTCACATCTTATTATGAGTGAAATGTTTCAATCTTCTGGCTCATCTAATCTCCAGCCGGTGTTGGGTACTGTTTAAGCACAGGTTACATCATAGATGAATCCTTTAAAAGTAAGAGAATATGAGTTATTGCTCAAGTGTACTAACCAAGTCACAAGGAGGTTGTAACTTCTCCTTAAACATAAAAGGCATGTAGAATGTGCTGACCAAAATCATGTGAAAGTGCTCTTGAGAGAATTTCACTATTCATGATTACTCAGTGCCAAAATCATGTATGTCACACTTAGCATTGATATCAAAATCATGCATGTCATTAGGTAGGTAAGGATGTCAACTACTATAATTTATAGTCTATAAATACATATTGACAGCCAAAACTCAACCAATGAGGTGGAAAGAGAAAACACTCGTAAGAGCTTTGATGAAATTCTCTATAATTTGTAAGTAAGAAAGTAATTAAAGTTATATTAAGTATATTTGTATGTAAGTACCTTGTGTGTTTATGTGTGAGATTAGTTTAAATCAAAATACACTTGAGCAATAACTCATATTCTCTTACTTTTAAAGGACTCATGCTAGTAACTTGTTTAGCACAGTCATACCTTCCTAGCTTCTAGGAGTTTTGCCAACAACTTGTTTAGTACTTACTCACTACTTACCCACCTTTGTAGGATATCATGCCCAAGAGCAAAAACTTGGTTAACACTCCCAAGTCTTGTGTCTTGCTAGCCAAAGCTTGAGTTTTCAGCAACCCACAACGCCTTCATTTGTGCTAGCCCACAATCAGCCCACATGTCATCAGCACCTACACACAAAGCCCATGCACCAACATACTGTCAATGCCTTAGCCTATTTTTAGCTCACTCATTAGTTAATGCCTTGACCAACTTTCAACTCACTTATTGACCAATACCTTGGCCAACTTTGGTGGAAGGCAAGCATGCACTTCCCCCTAAAAATTATTGGAGAATTTGACTTTTTTTTTTATAAGAGGAGCCACTGATACGTCTAGATGTTCACACTAATGCTTCAATTCTCAACCCTTGGGCTGTGTAATGCCATGGTCCACAAATCAATCAATGCCTTGCCACTTATGGCCTGCTGCCGTTCACATTGATTCCATGCTCATTTTGCTTCTTTCATGTGTCCAACTTGCACTTGTCTCCATGCCAAATATTAGTACAAGATGCTGCTAATTACCTGCACTCCCATGTAGAGGGACTCAAAGGTCTAACAACACCTCTCTAGCCATCGATGACCAGGCTTTGCTTCTGTGAGGGTTAATCCCATCCATCCATCCATCCATTCTTCCCTTTGAGATCATGACAATTAAACCAAAGTTGCTATAATTTCATGACATGTGGCTAACTAATTAAACAAATTTGGTTTCATGGCAGAAAGAACATCACTACAAAACTGCATGCGACTCTAGAACTTCCCAAATAGGGTTTTGCATACATCACTACATTGAAGTGCCCATAACATGCATGATAATGATCATCCAATAATTGAAGAGCAAGAAAACTATAACTGGATTGCATCTCCGAAAATCTTAAGTGTTCTTAGCACATCATAAGAAACTTCTCTGGACATAAACATACATGTATTCCACATTATATTGCAATCAGTGAACAAACTTCCCCAAAATTTTGAGACTGTTTAATTATTATTTTTGTGTTTGTCCTTACAATTACAGTACAAATTTCAATTGAGGATTCCACTTAGTTTTTATATTAAATCTAAAAGACATCATATAACCCCAAAAGAGCACATTCTCGTTTTCCATTTTAAATTTATCCTTTTGTGGAGTGGTTTGTTAATGAATAAAAAGAAAATTAATACTAAAAAGTTATTTTCGTTATCAACGACCACAAAATTGACTATCTACAACCAACAAAAAGTAGATTCCCAACAAAAAATGCAGTCTTGGCCTATTTTTCTAAGAAAAATAAATTCTTTCTTGAAAACTTTCAAGAAAATTACTAAAAAATTAATTTTGCCCCACTTTTTGCCTTATGAAGATATATATAAGAACAACTATTGCTTTTTATGCAATAAGGACATTAATCTCCTAACTCTGATATTTTGTTTTTCAAAAATCTCTTTTCCTATAAAGGTAGTTTTGAAGAAGGGAAAAAATGAGATGAAAACAATGCATCTGATAGATTTAACAGAAAGGATTGATGAGATACTAACTGGACCTCAAATTATGATTTTGATGGTTGAAAAAGAATTTGCATTACATATGCTCATGTACAGGACTAGATTACCAGGTATGGATTGGTAATTTACCTGCAGCCTTCAAGATTGAAACAACCTTGATTAGCACTTTATCCTAGCCTGAAAGGTACATGTATGTAATGTAATCGGTGACATTGCCTCTTTCCATGGTTGTCTTATACCTTGCATTCAATGCATTAAATTCCTCAATTAGCAATGGTTTACTTTACAAACTTCGGTGTCAAACCCACAGTCCATTAGAAGCAACAGCCATGCTCTCTGCTGCTCAGAGAGACGATCTCTGGGGCCTTTAACTTCAACAAGCTTCGCTTCACCTCTGTATTCTCCATGGAAGCGCCACAGCAACAAATCTGGCATTCCACTGGACCAGTTTTGATAATCTTGTGCAAGATTTCGGCAGAGTGAAGCCAAACAAGGAGCCCCAATGCAGGTAACAGTGGCACAAAGTTCAGGTAGACTGTGTTGATCCCATTTAACTCCCCTGCAAGCTATTCCTGAATGTGTTTCCCATGATGAGATGAGGATATCCTCTGCCTTTCCATCCTGAATTTCTTGCAAGCGAGATTCTAAAAGGCTCTTTCTTGCCGGATAGAAGCTGTCTGATTCCAAATCCAAGGGAGCAGTCTGCAAAATAAAACATTCTTATGCCTAAATGAATCCTATTAAAGGAAGAATATAATAGGATTACTGAGTTGAATTTCCAGCAAAGTCAACTGAACTAATGTCGAAAAAGAAGGTAAAGAGACATAATGTGATTCCCTTTCATCTCAAACTTAATATTTAGGCTTCCATTAAGAAAGAAAACATTATCTTAAGACTTAAAGTTGACATAAAAGGAACCAACAAGAAGATCTGTATGCAATCTGGAATTTTATTTGAGATAACAAATTTTCTCCACGTATTCAGCTTAAAGGCCATTAGAGTGGCTGAGGTCAAATTTGAAGAAATTCAGTTAAGCATTAGAGAGCAGAAAAAGAAATTTGCTGAAAGTTTAAAGGCCCAAATGTATAACTGTTTTATCAACAAATAAAGATTTAGGGGCACCACTTAAATATGCAATACCTTTTTCATCCATAAAAATATTTCCACCAAAAACAGATTAAAGTACAAGAATTTATAAGAGTCTGGTTTTTTTTTTTTGATGCTTTACAGCTACACTACATGAATGTTTATTTTCATCTGAAAGAAAATAACCACATTGGGTAGCAGTTGACAACCAGAATTTCAACATGATTGACCATAGTTTCAAAACCCATATTGGACTAGTAGTTGGACTGGAGCACCAGTGACCTGAAGCCAAAATTGGTCCAATTCTCTTATTCAACCAGACAAGGAAGCAAGGCGGGGAAAACCACATGAATTGGACCAGACCACTATCCTGTAAACTGATGAACCACTTTGAGTTGTTTGCAAACTGCAAAATATACTTAGCTGCTTATCTGGTCCAATTTAACATGACTAAACCAGATCACTTAAAAGTTTTAGACTAAATATTTACAGGCCCAAAGCATTGCAAGGGTAGTTTTTTGCGGTTGCTACTTAATAGAAGAAGTCCTACATTTTTCCTTTGCAAGTGATGTGGGATTAATCACATGCTAACTTTTGCTATAAAATAGCAACTCCACAGTGTCTGCACATACAAGGGTGTGAAAGGACTTTTGCTATAAAATGACAAACTCTCTCAACTTTTGAATTGTTCTCTGACAATTAGACCAAAAAAAAGTTATTTCATTGGAAAAATTTAGGTCTGATGATTTGATTTTTCAAGGTTAACCATTAGTTTAAGTTAACTGACCTTCTAGCACATAAAAAGAAAAAAAAAATTATTACATATTAACCACTGGTTCAATTGATGACCCATGGTTAAACTGGTGGGCCAATCACCCAGCCCTTGGTTCAGGTCAAAAACTAGGCTGGGTTTAAAACTATGCAACTACCATAGATATTTTAGACATGCGAATGAGTCTGTTGTGGGGCTCTTCATGGATGCAGCACATGGCAAGCATGCTTGTTCAAACGGTTTGCCTATAAACTGTTTTTTGGGGAGCATAACCTCTAAGCAATACCTTATGCCCCTCCAGCCCTTTACAGAGATGCCCAATAGCCTAACAGTAACGTGCAGAAACTATTGTGCTTTAGATACCTCTCTCTCTATTAATTACACGGATTCTAGTCAAATCAAAATCCTAAATTCATGAACAAAGGTTCACATAGACTCACATGTCTTAATTTTGTTTGACGAAATCAATTGCTCACACACATATATGAATAAAATGTCAAGATACGGTTAAAGTTAAGACAGTAAAAGTACAGGGAATTTTTTGTGGAGCAGAAGCAATATTAGCACACAACTGCACATGCACATGCTCACATGGACAAGTTAAGAATAATGTGAGAAAAGGGAAAAAATTTTTTTTCTCCCTAATCACACTTAATTTCTACGATTCAAAATTGTACACTGATGATTTATATGAAACCCTTAGAGCAGCAAATTTTTTCAACGAAAGATTACCAAGAGGTGGGAGCTTTCTGGTTACAAGAAAAATGCATACCTGAAATTTGTTATGAAAGACATTCGGTACATCAGAAAATATAATGTCCCACATAAGAAGCCCAAAGATTGTTAACCAAATGCCACTCTCTGTATGGACACCATGCCATCCACCTCCTTCCCCAGCATAATATTGCAAGGCAAGTTCTTCAACTCCACACTGCTCTCCATCCTGTCCATAGAATCTGCTCTTCATGCCTGTCTCACAGTTCAAAGGTCTTCCTTGAATATGGACCTGTATTCACAGTTGCATAAACAAGTAACTAACAACTCTATGAAAATCAACATCCCAACCTTGAAAAACCTGAAAAACAATTAACCATGCAAGTACCTCTCTGATCTTCCTCTTGATGGAGTTCAAGAAGCTGGGAACTTTCCAGCGCCTTGGTGGTTTTCCCAGTCGAAGAACTCGCCTTTGCAGTGCCATCCTTGAACCAGCTCGTACCCATGGATCTAGTAAACCATCTTCAGCAACTGAAAGGCTCTCATTGTGACGGCCCAAGTGTTCCAAATCAACAGACAATCTAAGTGTCCAATATCCTCTCCTTTTATCACAAGGAAAAGAAAGAAGTAACAGCTTCAGCAAATCAATTGCCTCTTTGTACCTGAGCCAAAAGAATGTATAGTTTAATTATTGACTGCAACACAAGTAATCACCAAGAACATGATCGCATTGATCAATTAGTTGTATATATTATTTAACAATATATAGATTAGGTTAGCAAGAGGAAGGAATGTCATGTTCCATTTCAAATTCACTGTGAGGATCCGGCAGCATGAAAGAAAGGATCTAGAGGAAGAATTTTTGTTAGCTAGGATTTATTGGGATTGTATAATTATTGTGATCATTTAGTATTTCAGTGCTATTGGGTTAGATTTTTTCTTATTAGAAGATTTAGTTTAATTAGTACTTTATGTCTCTCCTTTCCAATTTCCTATGTGCCTAACTACCTAATTTTATAAATATGATGCTATTGATGTAATTAAGAGGCTTTGACGAACATGATTAATTGAATTGAGTCTTTAAGACTTGTGAGCTGCCAATAGCTTGTTTCTTATGTCATCCTCTTTCCATTTTGTCTAGTTTTCTGCCCTTTCTTCCCTTCTTGTCGCAGGTTCTCTGTGTTTCTGTATCCTGTCCTACATCAGCATGGCAGTTAGCTTATACAAAGTTGAGTGAAAGAGAAACTATGATATAAACATTTACACCTTTTATTTGCAAAGAAAGTTAGAGAAAATGCTTTTTAAAGTCCAGAATGCTACTCCATGAAGGAAAACAAAAAATAGGCTCTGCTAGTTTTCTGGACTGGATAGAAAATTTGCAATTACAAATAATTCCTCAAAGTACCAGTATGAATTGGGAAACCGTAAAGCACAATTTTCTAACAAAATAGCTTTTATTTTTAATAAAAGAACATGCTTCGTAATCATTGTTCCTCACAAACCATTGCCTAGAAACATAGACAATAACTGCAACCATATGAGTCATTAGGTTTATGTTTAGATATAACTGTAAAAATTAACTAGTTTTTAGGTATTTGAAATTATATTTATCAAAAATTTTAAACATCCTAGATGCAAATATAATATGCATTTCATATAATACACTGTAAGTGATTCGACATATAATAGCTATACATCTTTTTATTTTGAGTGACCTTAAAATTTATAAAAATTGATGTTCAAGACGTGTCCAAGTATGTCCAAAGTGTATATCCAAGGCATGTCCAAAATGTGTCTTGAGGCATGTCTAGAATGTTTTTGTGCAGACTTTTTTGCATGTCCAACACAGACATGCCACCAATAGTCATCACAGCAACAAATTAAGATGAGAAAGGCAGTGAAACAATGGAGCAAAGCTGTACTCTGTACCTGCGCTCATGCTCAAGAAATGAAATTCCCACAAAGATCACTTTTGAGTACACCCATGGTGCTGAAAAGTAAGAAGACGTATTTAGAGAGTCAGAGCCCGTAGTATGAATTGCCTTTTCAGTAGAACTTGAAACTTGGGAGACAGCAATCTTCATGCATTTCAACACTGATTCACGCTCACTTTTATCAAGAGATTCATCCATTATTTGGGCGAGTTCAATTGCCTGAACAGGTGAATGTGATGTTACATAAAGTAAAGTTGATCATACTCTACATAAATATGAACACACCTCTTCATAGGCTAGCAGTCCACTTCTAGACGAGAAAATTTGTTCTGTTATTATGCAGCAGTAACTTGGATACTTCAGTATACCCAAATCAACTAGCAGAAATGCTGACAGATCCTGTTCTCCATTCAGGAAAAAAAGTCTCTGCATAGGCAAAACATGATCTTGCATACTAAAAAGAGCAACTGTTGTTTTGTTTCTTGCATCAGTGAAGCACTGGGAATGATGAAAGTACCTCAGCACGCCAGACAAGGGATTCAGCCTTTGAAGATATCTTAATGCAGGTCCCAGTCCTATCCAAAATTGAACTTGGCAGGAATGTGCTATAAATTTCAACCAACAGGAGTGACAAATTAAACCACTAATTGGCACACCAAAATATCAAATAAGATACATATCTAGCAAAAATTATTTATACCATTCTCCTCCTTCATAGGAAGACAAAATAGATGCAATAAGGTCTTGCTTTCTTCCACCACGAGTACAATTCTGAAGTGTCAACACAGCACAAAAAATTTATGCAGAAGATTCATCATAGAAGCAAGACAATAATTCAAATTGCAGGATAAATGAATTGTTGCAGAAAATGTCCATAAGTTAGTACTAAGCTGCATTAAGATATTAAGTAGCTATCATGATCTATTCTCACTCCTTAATGCAAATATATACTGTTACTGATTGTGCCTCAGGGCTCACTCCCTCTTTTCTTTCCTTCTCATTCCAGGGCAGTAGATGCAATTATTGAGTTTTGGAAGTATTGATTTGAATCCTTGATCACAACATCAGATTCCCTAAGTTGCACTGTAGGTGGATTTCAATTCAAATTTTCATTTGTATCATATTATGCTTGGTGCAATGGATTTGGATCCTATTTGGAACATCTATGATTACTGGGCCCTGCTTGTAGCTGATTTGCATCACAAGACCACTTGCCTATGCTTCATGGATATTCCCATTTCTTTTTGGTTTGCATGTGTTACTACATTAAATTGAGATCCATCTGTCTTATGTGCATTTTTAATGGTATCAAATTGTATTTACACCTTCCAAGGGCAGGGGTCACAGGGCCTTCCTAATCCTCTTGCTGGTGACACAACATCAGGCCAGGTTATTACAGAAGATTACACTAAAAAACTCATAAACCCAACTTTTTGGCTGCATCACTTAAAGTGATGGGTCTCTAGCAATATTACTATTAGTATTGATTCTCACACAATATAAAAATTTAGAAAGAAAAAGTTCTGACTTTTCAGAAACAAACTTGAAACAGGTAATACATGGGAGATTCTGCACAAAATTAGGAGATAATTATCCTGAATCTGTTCCAATAAACCTCACTTAGCTTCAAAATTTTAGTACACCTACTACACTTGTATGGGAATGACCCAAACTCACTTTCCATCTATCGACGTTTTGGACAATACATGACATATACAAAGATCTATACAAGTGAAACATTAATGTTCAATGATATCTTTACAACCAGAAATGCTCCACACAAAATCAATCCATGCACAGAAAATAATTAAACAGTAATATTATATGTGCTCAGAAAAGTGTGAGTCTCACAAACCTTCTTCATTGAGCACATAATTTCACGCATCTCAGAGATGGTGAACAAATCCAAAAGGTCCTTCATGTCCTTGTCTTGTATATTATTTGTGTCATCATAGCAACATGTATAACCCATTGCTGGAAGCACAAACAAAAATCTTTGCCATTAGGGACCTCTCCAAAATTTTGAACAAAATTAGATTTTTATTGCTCAAACATTTGACAAATACCAGAGAGCTCCTTGACTGCCAATTGAGAATCCAGAACTTCTGGATATAAAATACTGGACATCCGGAACCATGGCCCTAAAACCAAGTTTACCACGTGTTAAGCTCTAGATCTTGAAGGAATCATAATTTTAAAATTTATGAAGCATATTAGACCATCATATAGAAAAAGTCTATGCAGTTCAAAATGTGCTAATTGCAGTTGATATCACATAAAAGTTTTAATGGCATTATCATTTCAAAAATCAAGACAATAATCACTAATGCAAATAATATGGTCAATAATATTCAGGGTTATTAACAGCAATTTTGAGGAGAAGATATGACTGGTAAAAATTTGGCCAATTAGCAAAATTTATTTTTTTAAGCCTAGCTTTAATTTTCTGCTCTGGCTTCAATTGAAGATCATGAGATGGATTTTAATGCTCGTTTATGCAACACAAAAGGCTCTTTTCAAGAAAATCACAGGTTCCAAGAGAACTCTAGGATGAAATCATGGTTAGCATTCAATAGACATCATTATCTAATGAAATGATTATTTAAAGACCAATGAAGACATGACCTAGTTCCAACATGAGCCTCTCAAACAATAGATGAAATGTATCACTTTTGCAGCATAGTAGTAAAAATAAAGATCCATGGTTCCATCCACATGTGAAGTCCTGGGAAGTAAAAGAGGAAGAAGAAGAAGAATATCCAGCTCCTATTAATCAATTCTCATTAATAAAACTTTAACACAAAAACACAAAATCATGTAAATAGGCTTAATACCAAGAGTCCTTATCACTCAAGGAAAAAAAATTATCCTAAGCAAGAAGACCAAACCTAAATAGAAATAGATTAAACTTAGACTTCTAAGTAAGACTACAGTTCCAGAATAATAAATGATGCTACTCTTAAATTCCGAAGAAAGAAAAGCCTATAAGAGGTTACATAGATCTCCTAAGCTGTCAAGGATTACAATAGCTTATTGATTCTATCTTTGATGGTTGCATCAAATACTTCACAGAAATTTAATATTTCATGAGTTAAATAGTGTACATTGCTAGATTATAATTTTGCCAAACTATTTCTGAAATGATTTTACAACCTCTTTTCTAGGAGTAGCTCATTGCCAACTGCATGCATCATAAGTGGCAGGATCCATGCACATGAGACACTATAGATGTGCACATGCAGTGTCATGTGGGCACGCATATGGTCATACTCAATTACATGCACATGTGGGTCCAAATGTTTGCATTTACATGTTCATGAAAACAAAAACACATAGGACATGAAAGAAAGCTCCATTGTTATCCATAATTCTGTAAACCACGTTTAGCACATTTAGGCACTGTTCATTATGATGCATGGATGACTCATTGGCACACCTGTCCAGCATCTTAAGCAGTAAAACTATCATGAAGATTCATATTCTGAACCCTGAAAAAGGACTTTCATTCAAGCAATATAAGATTTAATCAAGGCCATGCAGAGGCTGTTTAGAAGCACAAGAAGGAATAATTTATAACCTTTTCGTGTATAAAGCCGAATAAAAAGCCGCTGACTGTCATCTGAGAGACAGAAAAATGATTCTGTTGACGAGTAAAACTAAAATAAAGTCAGAAACACCATAAAAGTTTTAGAGACCGAAGAACTAATGCCAGGCAGCGAGCTGATACCCATGAAACTTTTCTCATCATCACTGAAAAGGTGAGGATTACTTTTTATGACCTCTTGGATCAGCAAACAAAAGTTCTGCTGGTATCTTGTTGTACTAGGTGAATAACCATCTGCAGATGCAACTACATGAAGAACATTTTTCCATAAGCATGTAAAGGCTTCAGTTTCATTAAGGTCTTCGTCACCAAGAATTGTCGCCTTGGAACAGACAATTTGAATTGGTACAGCATCAAATGAATGTTTTGGAACAGAAGTCACAGATCCCTGCAAATTATCCTAGCGTGGCTGAAGAATGATCAAACTCTATAGTGTGCATGATGATGCATTACACCATATTGAGTAGATGAAAATAAACCAAAAGAATGAATAGATGTTTGAATATCTATGCAATCATCGAAATCTTCATCCAGGTCTAAGCACTAGTGCCTCATGCATAAGTTAAATTGTGGCAGAAGATAAATTTCATCCATAAAAAGAGAAAAGAAGTAATGTGTAAGGATTTAAAGCAAAAGTATATTCTTTAAAAGCTTCTAAATCACACATGAAAAGCTAAAACACACAATATACTGGTTTAAATACATTTTTGCCAATTTTCAAGCATGAATATATGTGTTTAAGTCAGAGAGTATATGCTTTCAGAGTCTGTTCATAAGCTAAAAACCCAGGCACCATAATGATGCAAGTACTTTAAAGATAGCTTCTGATCTTCAAAAACAAGATATTCTGTAACATCAGCATCAGTTGTGCCAAAGTTAAGGCAATGGATACAACCATCAGAAACATGTACAACAATGAGAAGGAACCAAAATGCCCTATTTTCATTCCCTCATCTAAATATGCAATTTGGGAGTAGTGTAATGTTTATCAAACAGAAATCCTTAGAACGTAGAAATCCAACAAACAAGCTTTTTACTCTCTCTGTTTTTTTTTTTGTTCCTTTTCCCTTTCTCTTTGGTGCATTGAATTCCTTCAAACAGTGATGCAGAGTTTATGTTACACGTATAAAAACAAGAATGAAAATAAGTACAAGCAAATTAAGCCAGCATGATTTCTCCAAACAGCTATTACCTCAAAGGTCAGACAATACTTCTCAATTAATGGAGATAAATATTGAGCTAACTCTCGCGGCAGAAAACCAAGCACTTTACAGCACAAAGACTCTGCCAAAAGAACCTGACTCAAAAGAACCAGGCAAACGAGTTAACAATATATTATTGACAATGCAACATTCTTGGCAAAAACAAAAAACAAACCTTAATAGCATTGGGGTCCTTAGCATTATTTGGGTCTCTCAAAAGAGAGATTCTTGCTCCGAGTCTTAAGTCCCTTTCAAGACTAAATCTACGGCCAACAATGAAAGTTTGAAGAACCACCCCTACTACATCATCCACAGTACTAACCAAATCACATTTTTTGGAGAACTCAGTTTCCAAGGACAATGAAGAGCAGTAAACTTGGCAATTTTTCAAATCAGCATTGCCTGGTTTCTTAGTTGAACCACCTGTGCCATTGACCGCTTTCTTAGTTAAAACACCCGTGCTAGCTCCCAGAATGGTTTCCACAGTTGCACATAATTTTCCAAAAGAACTGTCATTTTCCTTGCCTGAATCAGAGTTCTCATTACAAATGGCACTATTTTGTAGTAGAGTTTCATTTGTAGCCCCAGTTTCCGAATCAGATTTCAACTTTTTCGACTCACCAGTAGAAATTTGAGCCATTGATTGTGAGCAAAAGTTAAACTGCAGAAGGGTGCGTTGGGTCAATTTTCGCTTAGCTCCTCTAGATAGACATGCATCTGGAAGCAGTTAGCCAAAAACATTAGGATCAAACAGAAACGGAAGATGATATAGGAAAAATTTCAATGTTTAGAAGTAGTAATTTTTTGTGTGAGTATGCGTGTGTGCGTTCCGGTAGGTCTCTTCTTGGAATTTAAGAGTTCAGTTGTGAGGCTTTCCCAATAAGCAAGCAAGGTCATTGGAAACATATAGTATAATTTGGCGAGTAGAGTAATACCAAAGTTGTCAGTCATATTTCAAGCATTTTTATTTATCCTCCTTCTATGTCATCTCCTTCCAATGAGTGGCATTATATGGGATAACTAGCAGTAGAAATGCTGAAGAGTATAAATGCAATACCATAGAAAAATCATGCAGACTTCCCTTTCCATTCCATTTCATATAATAACCATAAGTAACAACAGATAATGTTAAGCAGAAAGCATATAACATACATACATAAAGACATACATACATACATACATACCCAAATGAGAGTTGATCATGTGCTCTCCCCCACGAACGTGAACTCCACAAACCGGACAAGTTACCCACTCAGAAGAAGAAAAAGAAGAAGAACTCGTCAAGGTCTCAGCCAAATATTTCTTCTTCTCTGCTTTGAGACCATCCATTTTGTCCTCCAAACACACCCTTCTTCCATCTTTCTCATCAATGCACAGATCAAAAGGGCCCTGACATGAGACAGACAGTTAAACAAATAATTAAAAAAAGAATTAATAATAATAATACGCAGAGAGAGAGAGAGAGAGAGAGAGAAATGGAAGGTATTGTTATTTACGGAGAGAGGAGTGGAAAGCAGAGCTTGACGATTGGGAAGGTATCGTCGGCGCTTTCCGACAACTCGGATTAGGCTCTCCCGCCCGCTCAACGCCATTTCTTTCCACCCTTCTTCACCTTCAAATCAGGCAAGACCCCGCGCCCGCCCATTTGCTCGGCGGTCTGACTTATTTTGTCGTTTGCTTCCTTTGAGCAGAGGGAGGGCGGCTGACTCAGACACGAAACGGCGCCGGGTTGGATTTCAATCAAGTATAACTGTAAACATATAAAGGTATTGATTATGCCTTTTGACTTTGGAGGGAAAACAAAAGTTTTTTAATTTTCTTTTATTTTATTTAAATTATAAAAGAAATTTCTTAAGAAAATATTTACCAAACTTTTTGAGTAGTTATTTATGCTCCAAAAAGTTACCTACTTCAATATTTTACAATTTAAATTTGAATATCATAATATTATTTTAATCACAATTAAATTATAATTTTAATATATTTAATTATTTTTTATCATAATAAAAATTTTTAGTTGTATTTAAAGGATTACCTATCTATTATTTTTGCTTTTTAATGACCAAAAAATATATATTTGAAAAACAAATCTTATAAATATTGTATAATAATACATTGAGTCTTTTTATTTATTTATTTATTTATTTATTATATTAGTTTTCATTAAAAAAAACTTGTTAGCAATGAACAAATTATATATATATAAAAAATCAATATAAATGCTCTTATTTTATATTAATTTTAATTAAATTTCTTGAATTTTAATTTTATTTTATGTGATTGAAATTAATTAGATTTTTTGAAATATTTGAGTATTAAGATTAAATACTTAGCACAAAACTAAGATATATAATAATGTCTTTAATTTTGCTTTCACATTTTAATAATTAGCTAAGCATATAATGTTAACATTTTAGTAATTATTTATATGACACTTCTATTCCATAAAAATATTTTTTAAATCAACAATAAAACAAAACAAAATAAATAAATATTTGAAAGATTTCTAATACTTCATATTAAAATTAAGAGGCACACAATTGTAATATCTCAACTATGCCAATAGACTTGTTAAAACCAAAAAAAAAAAAAAAAAAAAAAAAGACAAAAACAAAAACAAAAAATTATGTAAATAGACATAAATTAGTATACTAGTTTTTTTTTTTTTTTCATATTATACAATACAAATACATTTTTGTGTTATATTATTAAAAAGCCTATGCTCATTAGTTTTTGTATGCATATGGGATATTTTTTTTTTTTATTCCACAAAAAATTTATAATTTTAAGATAATTTTAAGTATATAATGTATGAGATGGAATTTACATTAAGATTTATTATAAATATCTAGTATAAGAGATTCACACACATTACAAATGTTACCTTCTTTTGAATTATTTATAAGTGCTTATGTTTAATATATTGTATTTATTTCTATTTAAATTTAAAACATAAAATAAAAAATTAATAATTGTATATATTTATTGAGTATAATAAAGAAATAATATATTGTCTATTTATTTTACAAGGCACTTAAAATTTTGATGTTGAAATAAAAATACTTACCAAACACAATATATAGACATACATAAATAAATAATATTTTAAAATCAACTAATTATGTGCTAAGTTTTTACATTGTTATATCTTTTATTTTATTCAACAAAAAATGAAAAGTTTATTTTAGACATTCTCTCAATGCATTATTGGAATTACAATTTGGTTGGTGACATTAACTAAAGAAAGGAAAATCAATAACAAATAAAAGAGGAAAGGAAAAAAAAACAAAAAAAAAATCATTGGGCTTGGGACCATGATCTTATATATTCATCAAGTTAAAAATATAAAAAATAAGAAAGATCTATATTTCACTACAAAATAGACATTGAGTTTAAACCAAATATAATTTGTATTTTACAACTAGAAAATATAAAGGGGGTCAACCTACCACAACAATCTACAATCACAACATACATCTTTTTTTATTATTCTTAGGCTCTTCTAAGGATATATTCACCATGTTAGCATAGTCTTATAGGCCTTTGAGTCCACTTTTTAGAATCTCATCCTTACCCCTTCATTTTGAAAACCCAATTCCTAATTAGAAAATATGTCATTAGAATAGTGCTAAATACCCATAAAAAACTAATGATATTGTCTCTACTATCTATTGAAATAAGTCAATCATAGAGTACTTTTGACCATCTAAAGGTAGTTAAAAAGGACTTTTTCAAGCCTTTTGAAAGGGACACAAGGAAGAGGAACAAAAAAAATTGAACACAACATAGAGGGGGACCAAAAAAATTATAGGTAGAATAAAAGAAAGAATAAAAAAAATAAAAGACCAAAAACACCTTGAAAGGGACTAGACACATTTAAAGCTAGTTGTAAGCATTTCCTAGATTGCCAAGAGCTCCCAAATAAGTTGGTAAGTAATCACCACTATAAACTAAATATATAAAGCAATATATATATATATATATATATAAAGGAAACATTTATTTTGTCAAAAAAGTTATAACTAATGATATAATGTTTAGCAAAACTAAAGTTAATTCTCGATTAACTTAAGAAAATAATGAGAAGAATAGAGATAAAGTTAATGCTTTTATTGAAATATTTATTCACTTGAATTGATTTAGCCCTTAGGCTTACCCATATTTACAAATAAAATCATTTAACTAACTAAGAAAATATTATAAAATATTCAAATAATTTGTATACGTCTTAAATAATTTAACTAAAATTCTTAATTATACTAAAATATTATAAAATAAATAAATAAATTACAAAATAATTAATACAATATAATTTATAGGATAGTAAGAAATAATTTTTGTGACGTGTCCTATGTTAGACCTTTCCACTTGGAAAAAACTCACCCTCAAGTTGATAATGAGAAATTAACATCTTTCATACCACAAGAATAATTAGTTGGAATAAATTGGTATCTTCAACATGGTCTAGCAACTTATTTTATGAATCACCATGTAAGTAATGACATTAACAAATAACGATGTCAAACAATCATTAGCTTGAATATCTACTCCATTAAAATCAACTAATACTAAAGGTGAAGAATTACTAAGATTGTGGGACCTTTGAGTTATAAAATCATTCTCTAATTCAATAACAAGATCCTAAGATCTGTGGGTTATGAGTTCAACTTTTATTGTTAGCACTTGAATCTCTTTTGATTATTTAATGGTAGCCTTAATCTTTTGATTTGAGTGGGTGACTGTTAGAAAAATTTTTTCTTTCACTTAAGAAGTCTTAGTTTGAGATCCTCTTTTTATAGGCAGTAATATATATTTTATCTCATCTTTCTCAAGCTTATAGATATTCTTTTGACCTAAGTATTAAGCATCAATGTCAAATTGTTAGGGTCATCCAAACAATAAGTGGCAAGTATTCATGTCTACAACATTACAATAAACCTCATATGCATACTAGTTAATTGAGAAAGGAACATTGTATTATTTTGTTACTTGAAGTTCTCTTATTATTTTGATCCACCTAATGGTGTATGGACTTGGGTGCTTGTCTATTAGTAGCTACAATTTTTTAACAATTTCTATCCCAATAATATTTTCTTAACTTTCACTATCAATAATCAAATCACATAGCCTTTCTTCTAGTGCTAAGCTACCAATTTAACTTTTCGTTCCTTAAATATCTCCATATAATCAAAGAATCTTTTTACTTCGACTAACCAATCTATAAAACTTTCACTATTTAATTCACTATTAAAGGTAGAAATATCTACCTTTAGCTAAAATTCATCTAATGTTCAACAAGGTCAAGGTCGTCGTTGTTCATACCTAACATAATTTGGGCATTCACCAAATCCATCATCATTGTCACTAGAGTCTGCTACATAAGTCTGATGCATACATACATTTGTTTCTTCATTAGACTCCACTACATAAGTTTGATGCCTACATAGATTTGTACGGATAGGTTGAGCGAAAGGTTGAGCAAAAGGCTAACTACGAGCAAAATCTTCGATCTGATTTCTTTCATTTCTTTGGTTCCCGTTGGCACCTCTTATTAGGAGAGATTTGAGTTAATTGTTAATGACTTCTAATCCATGTTCCATTTGATCAATCCTCTGGCTATGGTTTTGTAATGTCACCTCTTGGTCACAAATAGTTAACTAGATGACTTACATCCCTTGATATTCATCAATAGGATGACTGTTATTCCCTTTGATTTGTGTTGCCATTAGAATAAGCAAGACTTGCTCTAATACTACTTAATGTAGTATTTAGTGAATATAAAGTTAATGTTCAATTAATCTAAGGAAATAATAATTCTTAAAGAGAAAGATAGAAATAAAATCAATGCTTTTATTGAAATATCTATTCACTTGAATTGATTTAGTCCTTGGGTTTACACATATTTATAGGTAAAACCATTTAATTAACTAAAAAAATATTCTAACCTAAATAATAAAATATTTAATAACTAACTAAGAAAATATTCTAAAATACCCAAATAGTTTGTATATGTCATAAATATTTTAAGTAAAATTCTTTATTATATTAAAATATTATAAAATAAGTAAATAAATTACAAAATAATTTATATGACAATAAGAAATAATCTTTGTAATGTGTCTTACATCAATTACCATCACTAAAGCCAAACTTAAAACAATTTTAATTTGTTGTAGTTAAGATCTAAATCAAATAGTGCACCACAACAACACAAAATAATTGAAAAAACATTGATGAAAATCGGTTCATGTTGTGTTTCAAGTATTAAATTAATACCAAAGCAATAAATTATACTATTGTGTTTGTTTATGCATGTATATCTAAAAAGAAAATGAAAAACTAAAAAAGCAACTTTTCTTCCCTCTATAAGCAAATTTTGAAATCGAAGAGATCTCAGGTTTACCACTGTAAGAGATGATATAGTGGTTTTCTTTTATTTTTTCCATTTTGTAAATTTCCTGTTAAGGAAAAAAATGGTTATTAAAGATTCATGAAAAAGATAAATAAGAAGCACAATAAGAAAATACAAAAGAACAACAAAAAAAAAATAAAAAATAAACATAATGAAAAAAAAAAGAATAGGTAAAGAGAGACTGAAGAGAAAAGATAAAAAATAAAAATTGATGAGTCAAACTGAGTTGATATAATCAAACCTAGTTAGATTGGTTTAACCTAGTCAAATTTAGTTATATTAGGTCAACTTGGGTGAAATCCAGTTAGCTTGACTCAAAACTAATTAAATCAAATCAAATTTACCCAATAATTTTTTTTTCCCACTAACCTAACATAACCTGAACCTATAAACATGACTTAAACCACAAAATACTATGCCGCAAGATCAAGCACCACAAATATTAAACATCCCTATCATCATTTGTAAATCTCAACCAAAAAATAAAACCTGTTATTGTCTTTTATTTTTCTAACACCTTTCTAAAAAAAAAAAAAAAAGACAATGAACATTAAATAAATTATTTTTCAAAAGAATCTAAAATTAAAAATAAAGGAAAAAAAGTAAAAAAAATTAAAAAATAAAAAGGTTATCTTTAGATAAATACTTCATTTAAAAAAAAAAAGACAAATAAAAGAAAAAAAAAGTCACTAAAAGAAAAACTGATATTCTTATTATAGTGCTTAAAAAGGTTAACTTGGTACTCAATATCATGAAAGCAGACTTCCAAACCTTCTAGAACACAAAGACCACAACCTTTAAACCCTAAAATGATGGCCTTCCACCAAAACTAAAGTTTAAATGAGTATGATTGTGTCATAGGTGAAATAAAAAGAAGGAAATTATGACATTTTGAAGACTTTGGCATAAAAAAATGGGGATGGTAGTCTAGTCCTAAAAAATGGAGAAGGGAAGATGATGGGAGTTATTGGTGGGGAAAAATGAAGAAAGAGATAGAGTTGGGAACCCAAAAATGGATATATACACGAATCCAAAATGACATTATTTTAATGGTTTAGATTAAACTTCTTTCATTCAAAATGATGTTGTTTTACAATTCCAAACAAAGATTTTCAAATTCAAAATGACACCATTTTGAGCTTTTAAAGTATTATTCATCATCTTTAAAACGAGATCATTTTGACACTTAAGACCTAGCCCCTTACCTCCAAAACAACACCATTTTGAGCTTATAGAGTATTATTTTTTGGTTTCAAAGTGATGTTATTTTGTCATATTAGACCAAGTCCCTTAGTTTCAAAACAATGTTTTTTTCTTCTAAAATACTATTAATCAACTTCAAAACAACATTGTTTTGGTGTTTTAGACCCATCCACTCCCATACATAACGAAGTTTTGATGTTCAACAAATTCCTCATCATTAAGACAACATCATTTTAAGTTTTTGAAATATTATTTGTTAGCTCCAAAATAACATTGTTTTAGCAACCAAACTTGCTACTCTATTTCAAAACGATCTCATTTTAAATTTTCTCATAAATTAAAAATAAAATATTAAAAAATATTTTAAAAATTAAAAAAATACAAATATTTGTTTTTTTTTTTTTTAAGAAAGGGAAATAACTTTTAAATATTTCTAAAACTCTAGCAGAAAAAAAAAATCATACTTTTACATCTTTCAATATTCCCTATTCTTATCTCTCAAAATCATTTCATTTTTAAAATTCTAAAATCTCTTATGTATTCTTAATTTCATATTTCTAAGAATTATGCATCTTTCTAAATTAAAATTTGTAATGAAAAATCTTTCCGCCTAAAATTCCAAAAACAAGTCTTGGTGCAACTTCAACTTCAAATTTTCCAAAAGTTTATCAAAATTTTCTTGTTTCAATAATGATGATGATGATGATGATGATAATAATAATAATAATAATAATAATTGAATTTCTAAAATTTCTTGTCATTAATTTCAACTTTTTTTTTTTTGAAGCAAGTGATGACCATAAAAAGAGTATCTTAACCCTTTTCAAAAGTTTTATGATGCAAAGGATCACCATAAAACACATGCCAACACTTTTTTAAAATTTTTCTAATGCAAGAGATCACTATAAAAAATATCTCAATACTTTTTAAAAATTTTTTTCAATATAAGGAATCACCATAAAAGCATCCCAAAATTTTTAGATTTTCCTTTGATGGTAAGAAATTTTTGGTAAACAAATCTCACAACCCTAAGACACCTCTATTTGGAACATGAGACCTCCATAAAAAGCATCCAATAAATTTTCTTAAGTCTTAATCTCACTTCTTATTACATCAATATTTTCAAAATCCTATTATATACATAGATAGAATTTTCCTAAATTACATGTTATCAAGAAATATAAACATATAAAATATTAAAGTAGGAAGAAACATAAAAATAAAATCAATGTTAAAGTTGTAGTACTATTATTCATAATTGGCACCTAGGTTAGCCTTGAACTCTAACATGTATAACCATACTTTCTAATCCCAAAAACTCATGGTAATGTAGACAAAGTCCCATTAGTTCAAAGAAAAGCATAGTTCTTTGAATCATAAAGGTATTTAAACCAGACCTTAAAAGATTGGCGGCCACTTTAATCTCCTAAGATTAATTTGAGGTGGCAAAGTCCTAAATTGATCTAGGCATGGTATGAGCCAAATGAGTAGTGATGGTAAATCAGGTTGAGTACCTTGTAAACATGGTTTACCTCTGTTATCAATAATTTGTCATGGTGACATTGTAGTAATTACCAATAGCTTATCACACATCATTCATCAACAAGGTCTCACATTGAGCATTTCCTTCCATGTCGAGTCACATTAACTTAGTGACTCCACTGAAAACTTCTTTTGACAATTAGACTACACTAACTTGATTATATACATTATTTATTCCTTCTTACTTAATGTTTATTTATTTGTCTAAATATTGACATGTCATGTAATTTTATCTTGTCCTGAGCATTTACCTTATGCATTAGTATTAAAAATTATAAGCTATTTGTTCATTCATTATATGCTAATTTTTTACATAAAAACTAAGCTCTAATACCACTTTGCACTCACAGATCAACAATGAGGGGATAAAAATGCAAGAATATGAATGTTTGATAAATTTTTGATGACAAGCATGTAAAATGAAATTTGATAATAAATTTGATAATTATTAAAACTTGTAAAAACTTACAAAGCTTTATGAAGACTTTTGAAAACTCTTACACAAAAGTTTTACAGGGAAGAGTATATTTGGAAGCTTAAACTTTATGAATGCTTTAAAGCCTTTTTATTGGTAAGAAAATTTGGCAAGGTGGAAAGTTAGGTGGGAAGAGGACAAAAAATCTTTTGGTGGGGAATTTATTTTTACTTGGGTACTATTGTAATACCATATGGTAAAAGTAAAAGTACCTTTAGGAAAAGTTGATTCCCTCATTTGACATTTTACTTTCACTTTTTCTTTTTACCCTTATCCTTTGCTACTGATGATTATCCTTGATCTTGTTTGCTTGCTTTTTTGTCTTTTCATCCTTGACAACTAAGGGTCTGTAGATGTAGTCAAATGGATCATGATTTGCAAAAGGATCAAAAGAATATGACGTTAAGCCTTGTTCTGCAAGAAGTTGTTTTGCCTTTTGGAGGGTTTCATTAAGCGAGAGAACATATTCTTCTTGGGAGGTGCAATCGACAAGATGTGCTTGAGATTGTGATTTATGGGCCAAAAATTGGGACGTACTGGCTTTAATGGTGTTTGATTGAGTTGGATTTTTGTTGAACCATTCAAGAACACCAACTTTATGTGTCTTTTATTGGTGGTTTTATGAGAATTAGTGCCAGAATTTCACCTTATAGATGCATCCAATGACTGGAGTGCCTATGAGTGGCTCTAGTTTGTATCAAAATTCCTATGTATAACACCATGGAGGTATGAAGAAATAACAAAATTGTAGCAATTTGGGATATGTTACTTCATATGTTGGAGTAGCATATCTTACTTCAAAAATGTTGATTCCTTTTTGAATTAGTTCGAGGAAGATTTCTTTGACTAGATCAAACTAGGATCACCATAGAGGAAACTTGATAGAAATTTGACTTTCCAAAAAAAAAAACCAAGAATGTCTAAATTAAGAGTTTTGAAAATAAAATGTATTGTATCAGGCTTGTTTATAGTCTTAGTATGAAAAATATTGGGTAAAATTTGAATTTTGGTAGATTGGGTTTTAAAGGTGATTAAGGTACAAGGATGACTAAGTCAATATTTGGGTGGATTATTTTAAGGATTTGGATAATGGAGTAGGCATACTAATCGTTTTGTGTGTGGTGTCTAATTTTTACTAATTGAGTGTCAACCAATATGACTTCATAAAATTGACAATTTTTTCTAGTGTCTTATGGTTTTTAAAGACAAGTTTAGAAAATTTTTTGGGCAAAAAATTTTAGATCTTCATTACCATTATGCAAAAACTTGTTTTGATGCAAGATTTTGAACATCCTTTTGTAAAACAAATTTTGTAGCCTGATAATCAATTCACAATAAGATTTTTTGATTTAGCAAATCATTTTAAAATTTGAAAATGTATAAAAAAATTACCAAAAATTTTTTTTTATGGTGGAATTTTGTCGTTAACAATCATTCTGATGTTTTGAAGTAAAATGGATAAGTTGTTCTTGTTAACCTATGAGCTACTTTAACACTCCTCCATATCCTAAGTCAAACACATCTATTTCAACTATCTTAGGTAGGGTAAGGTCAACTATGTGCAGGCAAGGTAACTTTTTCTCCTGTTGTTTGATCTCCCTCACAATGGTAATGTGTTTTTTAGTCTATGGATGAGAAGACTTTTTCTTGGACAACCTGTCATGAAGGGGCTTGCAAATAAGGTTAAGTTTGGGGTAGAAATCAGAGACATAATTTAAACTTCCTAGGAAATGCTAGAGTTGAGATTTGTCTAAGATTTCATCAGGAAACTTATCTGTAAAGGTTAAAGCTATAGAAAAAGGAGTAAGCATGCCTTATTGGATGTAATGTCTTACAAATCTTACCTTAGTCTAAAACAACTCAAGTTTGGATTTAGATATGACTAAGCTGACTTTCTTGGTAGCTTGAATGAAACTTTGGAAATGCCTAAAATGTTGGTCTAGATTTTCAAAGAATATTAGGACATCATCAGTGTAAACAATGATGAAATGCATATAAGGTAAATAAATTTCATTCATAATCCTTTGGAACTCAGAGGCAATATTTTTAAGGTTGAATAGTATGACATTTCATTCATATTGTCCAAATGAAACAATAAAGGTCATTTTGTAACAATTTTTTATTTCATGAATCTAGACTTGCCAAAATCCTAACTTCATATCAAATTTAGAAAAGATTTAGGCCCTTACGAGTCACTGTAATAGATCTTTTTGATTTGGAATTAGATATCGTATCCATTCCAATGCATTGTTTAAGGGTTTGTAATTGATTACCAATTATGGAATGTCACATTCTAATTCCATGTTTTTGTTGACATAAAAGGCGACGTAACTCCACAATGACCAACTTAGATGAATAATTCCTTTTTGTAAAAGTCCATCAATTTCCTGTTTGCAATGTTTGACCTATTCAAAATTCATTTGAATGGGTCTAAACTTGGTTGGAATGTTCCTTTCATCAAAATGTTTAACATAAGACAAAATAATCATATTGTTCACGAAATCATAAGGTATTAGGAATATTAAAGCAAATTGAGGTTTCAATTTTGGTTTTAAGAATTTGAATTTTGTTTTTTGCAATAGGAGAAGATAATTGTTGCTCAAGTTGTTTAAAAGATACTTTAGATTTTAAAAACTAAAGATAAAATGTTTTTATTTAAAGTAAGAGATTGATTTCAGTTGATTTTTGAAAAGACAAGCTCTTAAAGAGGTTTAAATTTCTAGATTGAGGTTTTTGAATGAAAGAAAAAGTAATAAACTAACTTAGGATTTGAGATTTAAGTATGGATTCCTTGGTCAAATACTTGAAAAGGTTTAATTAAATTAAAGAAAGGATTTCCAAGGATTACCTTTAGTTAAAGGTTTCAAATAATGACAAAGGAAGTTTGAATTGTAATTCCTTGTTGGCAAACTTGTACTTCAAGAAGTTTGTAGTCGACCTATAACCTGTGGTTGTTGGCAAACTTGAGTCCTTCCATTGTTTTTTTGAAATATTTGTTTGGAATAAGTCCTTTTTGTATGCATTTAAGATTAACACTAGAATCTATAAGAGTTATTGTCTCTAAAAAAAATTGGTTAGCAATTTTTTAATGAACTTTGATAAGTCATTTTTGATATTCTAAGATGATAGATGTCTAACAAATTGTTATGAGCTCTCCTTTAAAATTGTCTCTTAATTGATTTTGTACTATAAAAATAACAAATTGTTCTTGACTGTTAAAAAACTTGCATGAGAAATAATGATTCTTTAACATGCAATAGTTGAGTATCAAAATCAAATAAATTGTATGAAAACATAGAGTAGTATTGTAAATTAGTGATCCTTAAATTTTACTTAATTGTTGAGTAAAATTGTTATAAACTCTCTTTTAAAATTATCTCTTAATTGATTTTGTATTATAAAAAAAACAATTTGTTCCTAACTTTTAAAAAAATTGCATGAAAGACAATAATTAACATGCAATAATTTAATATCAAAATCAAATAAGTTGTATAAAAATATAGTGTAAAATTGTAAATAAGTAATACTTAGATTTTATTTTATTGTCGAGTAAAAGGTATAAATAATTTTTAGTTTTATTTGAGTGGTAAAGGATGAAACAAAAACAAAATTTGTAAGAAATGTTACACTAATATCAAATGTAATGAATTAATGTTTGAAAATTAATAATTAAAAATATAAATTAAGAATTAAAGATTAAAATAAAAAATTTATAGAAATAAAAAATATAATTAATCTTTTCAAAATAATATTATTTTGATAAAATTAATTTTTAATAATAATTTTAAAAGATTAATTTTTAATAAATTAAATATTTTAATAAATATTATTAATTATTTAAATTTAAAAAATATAAATTATTATAAATATATAAATTTAATAAATTATTATTATAAATATAATAATATTTATAAATTTAAAAATAATAAAATATAATAATAAATATTAAATAAAATAATTAATAAAAATAATTTTTTAATTAAAAAAACCTCATCGTATTCTAAAACATTTGAGAGTACTTTCACTTGCATAGAAAGCTTAAGAACAAAATTCAATAATTTTTTACAAAAAAAATAAAAATAAAAAAACACATGCGAAAAGCCCAGTACCGTACACATTTCCAGCGAAAGACAACAAAAAATTAAATCTTGGAAAGTGGCTTAAAGCAAGAACACGATGATTGAGTCGAGGAATTAAGGAATCAAAGGAAACATGAGTTCGGAAATGGGACTTGAGAATAGCAAGTGAATTTTAAGCAGAAATTTCATCCTATCGTGAATACATAGATGAAAATATTGTTTATGAAGTTGTATAGTTACGTTACATTATGAACATTCTCCCGGAAAAGAGACATTGGCAATCTGCCTTCACAGACCCACTTTGTGCAGGCCTCAGTTCGCGGAAAAATGCTCTGAAGAATATAGCTCACAATAGCTAAACTACCAAATTGAACTGCAAATAAATAACACCTAAAAAGAGAGATTCACGACAAGCAACTAATCTCTATCTTCCCTTCTGTCCAAAGAGAATGTGCAGCCGCGGCAGGACCTAGCTGAAAGCATTAGTAATACAATTAAGTAACAAAACAACTAATCATAGTAAAGCTACAATTATTAGATGCATAATCTTAGACCTGACATTAAAGATCCCACTGAGTAAGTAATACCAACAGATTGCCTCTCACTCTCCCATCAAAGCATACTAAATAAGAATGAACCATTACATTTTGGCGTTTAACGATCCATTGCGTTCGTGTACATTGAAGATTCTATCCAGAATGGCTGCAACCAATGTTTCGGTAGAAGTCAATCTGCTCAGAGATTTCTTTCAAAGCCCTTATCCACTCTAAAACATATTTGATATAAAACAATTTCATTGCAATTGCAAATAATTAAGAAGAGATATATTCTATCGTATTAGAATGTCTAAATGCATACAAGTGATTCAACACAGCAAGTTAGGTCAAGCACTTTCATGTACAAGAATCTCACAACTCTAATCAGTGTCACTAAGGCATAAACTCACTTCAGTCAGCCAGTTTGTAGAACAAGTCAAACCTCAAACTACCAATGTCTGTTCTTCTGCTGCTTGATCATTAACAAGTGTTGTAAACTTCAAGCTTCGAGTGACTTCAAAGAAATGTGCAACAGCTTCTTCAGGTGTCCCAACAAGGACACCATGTCCAAGATTAAGAATGTGTCCCCTTGGCCCAGCACACCTTACGACTCTGGAAAATGTGATGTAAGCAATGATCCATCAGATTAAGAAGCTCACCAACTAAACATAATACATTTATTAAGTCTCATCTTAACAGGGTCCAGGTAATTTAGCATCACAAAAAAGGTACTAGAATTTCAACCATTGATTGCAGTAAGACACATAAAAAGCAATTTGGACATTCCCTTATCAAACACCTCGTCCTTTCCAACAGATCATCAATTGCATTCTCCTGGTGTTACACTATCACATAAAAGCAAATAACAGAGACAATTCCATTGAAGAAATTTCAATCAACTAAATTTGAGGAATTTGTTCCCGACCAATCTTCATGAACTACTCTAGATTAGCAAGAAATCAGCAGGGTTCAATATCGTGACTCTGCATCACATGCTATAATTAGCCAAGTGTATACAGTAATTTACAAGTCACATTAACTATACAGTCTAGGTAGGATTAGTACACAATGATCATACGAGGAGTTTGATTTTTAATTTGTTTTACTAACCTTTGGATTTCATCAGTCAATGCAGGAAGAGGGGAAAATAGATATGCAGGGTCCACATTTCCTTGTAAACTGATCCCACTACCCAAACGCTTTCTTCCATCTGCCATGTCCACTGTCCAATCAAGCCCGATTACATCAACTCCAGTTTGTTTCATATGCTCAAGGAGGCCACCATTTCCATTGATATAGAGAACAAGTGGTGTTGCAGGGCATTTATGCCTCACAATGTCAACTATCTGCAATTTTGAAATGACCTTATGTAATCAAATACCATGGAAGATAAAACTAAGTGAAACCTGTGAGCTTGCACATGTATAGTATAGACAAACATAAACAATCAAACAAGCACAGTAACATATATGCCAAAACAGTAAAAAAGGTAATGAAGAAGAAATCCATGTTCCTGTACCATTTCTACATCTAGATGGAGCTGTCACATCAATTTGGAGTAATTGCATGGGAAGCACAAAAACAAAACCCATTACAACCCGGACTTTCCTATTAAAAACAGCTTGCAACAAAATGCAGCAAATTACCGAAATTTAAGTTCAAAACAGCTAAATACTATTCTCTGTTTAAAACACAATGTCAACAATACAAAACATAAAATCAACAACTTAATAGATGAAACCAAATTACCAAGTAATACAAGAAACAAATTACCTCTTTAATATAAGGCATCGACCAAGAGTCCCACAAGTGAGGTGGCAGCTGTCCACCCCATGAGTCAAATATTTGTATGCAATGAGCCCCAGACTCAACTTGAAAAACAATGTACTCGGCTATTGCCTTTGTCACATGGGAAAGAAGAGCTCTTAAGACATGTGGGGCTGTATGGCACATGCTCTTTATGGTTGTATATGTGCGTGTTGTACCCCCTTCAATAATATATGTGGCAATTGTCCAAGGTGCACCCACAAAACCAAGAACTGCAGCATTCCCCTCAAGCTACACAAGTCATAAAAAGAGTGGCTCAGAGAACTGACTTTCCATGGTCGAGTTTGCAACATATATAAAACCACTGATCAAGCATATTTGGCCTCATGCCCCAAAGAAAAGTATTACCTCATGTCGCAATATTCTGAGTGAGTTCCCAACAAAATCAAGTTTGTCTAATTCAATGGGATGTAAAGCTTTCAGGTCTTCTTCAGAACAAATTGGTGAGTGAATAACAGGGCCCTTCCCTTATATCAAATGGGACACCAAATGCTGGTAAAGGGGTAAGTATGTCAGAAAAGATAATAACACCATCAGGATGAAACGCTCTCCAGGGCTGCAAAGAAATTTCTACAATAAGATCCAATGTCTCCGATCTCTCTCTGAAGGAAGGATATTTCTCAGCAAGCTTTCTGTAAACAGCCATATACCTTCCTGCTTGACGCATCATCCATGCTGGAGGCCTATTTACAGGCTCTCCTCTTGCAGCCTTCAGCAAGAGTGGATCTAAATGAAAAACAAATTGAATATAAAAGGAAAAATCTCCATATATATGATACATAATAAAAATGAGATTACAATCCTAGAAAAACATCAATATATTTTACAGATGAAAAACAAAAAAATATGAGTGTGCAGAGCAGGGCCCTATAAGAGGGGTCATACAATCTCCACCCCATATAACTTGGGAAATAATGAGTTTTGGATATCTTCAATTTAAATTTGCTAACAGGGATATCATTAGTGATACAACAAATTATCTTCTTCATATTGGTTCTTGAAGAAACTCGATCAGTGATCCTCACAGATATTGAACACTAGATCAGTTTGACAGTTACACACACACTCTCACAAAAGTCACCAATGAATAGTCCCAGTTTTATGGAAAAGAAAAAGAAGCTAACCATTCATGCCATTTATTCTTCATGGAAAGAATAAATTAATATTACATAGAACATGTCAATTCTTAAACAAAAATAAAAAAAACTACATATTGCGTGTTTGAGCTGTGTCTTAAAAACATGGCATCATGGTGCAAGTGACATTACACTGTAGGATCTAGAAAAGGTCATACATATGCTTTCCTGTTTTTTGCGAGGAAAATGATTTTACAACTCAAACCTGCGACCTTAACACTATTTCAAGTCACAATGGAATAATCTTACCATTAATTACACCAAGGCACATGCTTTGTTTCAACTCTGCCTAAACATATTTACCATCACTTGTTTGGACAGTTGCCTCAGGTAGGATAACACTAGGTCAATGAACAATTATAGTCTAATGTCCAAACACAGTTTGCACTATTGAAATTGTCAATATTGTACTCAGTCCATGGAAAACAAAGAAATGACAGATGTCCCTTAGAGTTTCCCTGTATGAAGAAATTAAAAATGAATAAATGGGAGAATCATGCAAGTTACCTATGCCTCAGATGAGGGACAATCTAAAAGCTAATGGAAGCAAACTGACATTGCTGTTACGCACATGGCCAGAGATGCAGAGATTGCTTAATACAATGAAAAACATTTTCTAAGGCAGATAACCTAAAAAGAAAAATTGGATACCAAAAATAAAAAAAAAAATAAAAAATAAATAAAGCATCCAACTAACTTTTTGCAAGTCCATAAAGGAACAAGAAGTAATATTACTAGTAAAGAGCATACCAAAACATGTGAAAAACAGATATCAAAACTCACATCTAATTATATGGGAATTTATCATATATCTGATGGACATATTGTTTTCCCCCCAACTACACACAACATAATAAGTCAAAAATTTGGACAATGTCGCAATTCTGTACCATTATTAATCATGATTCTTGCAAACTCAAAGTCACTACAATATTTTACATTTTCCAATTACTAATACATTTCCACATCTACTTAATGAGGGATAGGAAATAATTTCATGCAACACAACAAACCCGAAATAATGTTCTTCAACACTGTGACTATGCTTAGGCATAATTGGATACATATTTCTTCAGAGAAAACCAACTCAAGTTGAAGCAAGTACAATTTAGTGAAAGAACTACAAAAGATGGAGGGGAGGCAGGGGCGCAGCTATACAGTTATAGTTTTTGGCCTTAAACAAATGAAAGTTATGTAGCTATACATGATTTAGCAAAGCTTTCGTGACTGGCTTGACTCTGCACTTGTAATTTGCTCACCCACCAGAAAAATGGAACACAGAAAAAAAGGAAAAAAAAAATTACCGGAAGAAAAACATTGATTTGTAACTACAAAAGTTCCACTTCCATTATTGCCCACACTGTTTAAAAATCATCACAGCACAAAGGCAAGGAAGAATAAGGTGAAAAAAAGAAATATTAATTTCCAACAAGAAAATACATACCAAATGCACACAGGCAGAAAGAGAGGGAGGAAGGGAGTACCAGAAGAGGGAGAAGAAGAGCAGAGCAAGTGAAATCTGCGTCTCCGGTTAAGGAAACTTGTCCTCCCGGGAGTCATAGGAGCAGCAGAAGAAGAAACGAACACTCCATTGCAGTCTTTGAAGCTAAACCCCAGAAGACACTGTCCCCATAAGAAGCTGCTCCGCACCCGCATCAAAATTGGTATGCCAAAGAAAAAAAACAAAAATGAATCAAGAAGTTGAATGGGACTTGAAAGGAAAGAAATTATAAGTTCCCGTGCCCTGCCCGGCCCACCCAATGAATAGAACAGAAGGACGGGAGAGGAGGGGAAGGAAGGGAGGAGAAAAAGATCGTTCAAGGACTCTCACCTGCTGCTGCTGGTGGTCGGAGAAGACAAGCTCATTTTTTTGTCTTTTTCTTTTCTTCAATCTTTCCCTTTTCTCTGGAGTCAAATGGCTATTGAAATTCCACAAGCCACCCAAAAAAATAAAAGAAAAGACAAATGCCAATTATAAAAGAAAATAAAGAAAAAAAAAAGTTAAGTCTTTGTTAATAATAATAACCGGAACAAGAAGAAAAGAAAATGAAAAGAGAGCAGATGGAATGGAAGCCGTAAGAAAGATAAAGACTTACTAAGGAGCTTCATTATTGCGTTTACCTGAAGCTAAACAGAAAGATGAGTTGTGAGGGTGGTGTCGTTGGTGGCGATGGAAATGATGGAGGAGGAGGAGGAGGAGGAGGAGAAGGAGCGGTCGGTGGCTGTCACTCACCGACTGGAACCCCCAATCACAGAATTCTATCTATAGGGACTCTCAAATCTGCAGGTCAAGCCTTCTTCTGTCTTCCTTTGCCCTCATATGGACTTGATTGAACTTAAAAAGATACGAATAGTGTATAAAAGAAAATGAGTAAATTTATACAATTAACTTTCATAATATAATATATATATATATATATATATATATATATAAAATATAAAAATTAATTATATTTATTTTAATATATTATTTTAAATTTATTTAATTTTTTATTAAAAAATAAATAATAACTTTATTTAAATATTAAAAATAATATTAAATTATAAAAAATAAAATAAATATATATATATATTATTTATAAGAGAAAAATTAATTTTATTTATATATTTTTTATTTATTTATAATTATAAGTAAATATATGTTATTAAAATTAATAAAAAAAAAGATGTGACACATTTATATAAGAAATTTGTTTAATTTTAAAAATAACTTTTAAGTTTTATTTTAACATTTTTAATAACATTTTTACTATTTTTAATATATATATATATAAAAGCAAGAAAATATTATTTATCTGCAATTTTAATATACCAAGTGAAATACCAGTGAGATAAGTATGAGTATATCAGTCACTTAGGGCGTACCAGGCCTGCGAAGCAGTAAGACCGTTTGATTACTCTAAACCTAAATTTATGAATCTCACATTCGTTTTATATTTTGATTGGTGATAAGTATGTCTACCTTTACTTTACGACTTTAAACCTAGTCATGATTCTGAAGTTTCTTCCTCTGAAACTATAAATCGTGATAAAATCTTTATTAAAAATTTTGACAAATCTATTGACAATTGGCAGATCCTCAAACTTATTGAAAAACAGAATTACAAAACATCCAAATTCAATATCCTCAGAAAATAGATTACATCATTAAAATTGTTGAAAAAGATTGTCATCTTTCTAGATTTGTAAAAACTGTTAAATTGCTTTCTTATAATTCCATTAAATATCATCAAAAGCATTACAATTATTTTCATCTTGGCATGATTCAAATAGAAATTAAACCACTCTCTAAAGAAGGATTAGACACATCAATTCTTTTTGCATTAAGAGATTATCATTTATTAAACTTTGATAATTCTCTTCTTGGCATTATTGAATCTAATCTTTGCTCTATACTTGTTTATTTTAATTGTTATCCTGATTTTACTATTTCTTTTCATGACAAAAATATTTTAGATGTTTTAACTGTGCAAATCAAAATCCACAATAATAGTTTTGCAGAAGGATCTATACCTTTAAACTTGATGTATATAATCTAGTACAAGGTCATGAAATCTTCATTCCATACTAGGACCTTATGCGGTCCTGATGATAAAGGCGAAACAGTTTTGTGGCAAACTGACATGCGAAGATCTAACCTCCAAACTCCAAAATACATCAAATAGCACGAAGTCAATCTTCTAGATACTTGGAAAATTGACAACGCTACTGTACCCTAACCTCTAGTAAACCCTAATTTAAATAGGATTACTCAACACAATGACGGAAGTGTTAATGTCTCTTTTGCAAGACACTCCACAAGCTCCAGATCTACATCCTTTAAGGATGATGATCTTCAATCTTATGTTGCCAATTACTTTCAAAGGAGTAATTCGGTAAGAAATCTTCCTAGTCATACTAGGACAAACAGTTACGCTTCTAACCTTTCTAGTACTAATCTACGTAGACAGGTACCTAGACCAACGTATAACGAAACGACTCCAAGATCTCTAGACTCTTCCGAGGCATCTGCATCTCAGGTACAATTTCCTGATGAGTCTGAGATAAATCCTGAATTGAATGTTCTTGAAAAAGTCTCTTCAAATGATTTTTAAATTAATAAAAAAAACTTTTAAGAAAAGAATTTTATTCCAGTAGGAATAATGAAAAAAGAAAATGGTTTTTAGAAACTTTCCAAAACGAGAAAAGATTAGTCATCTAACAGGATTATTATGACTAGATGAATAATGAAAGAAAAACAATTTTATTTTTTGATTGGTTCAATGAATACAGTTTTCAAAAGAATTTTAACTACCCTTGGACTTCCTTTAAGGAAGAGCACATATTGTAAATGCACACTGCAACGCAACAATGGGAACTAATAAATGGTTCTAAAATAAAATCAGTCCATCTTTCATCATGCAAAATTCAATTTAAACACAAAAAATCTACTATTTCTGCTTTTCCTTTTAAAATTAAAAGGGAACATGAGGAATTTTCTTCAAAAGGTTTTCAAAGAATAATTGAACAAAATAATTATACGAATAAAATTTTACAAACCATTGGAAACCAAGTTTCTAATATTCAAACAATTACAAACTTTTCTGAAACAAAAGAAGAAACTAAAAATGTTTCTAAAACAGTTTCTCAACCTGTGTTTAAACCATTTCAAATTTCTAATAACAGGCCAAATGAATTTTAATAAGCTTTAGTTCAGAGATATCAGACTCTTCAAGATAAAACTTCTTCTAGTAAGGCTGTGTAAGTTTTACAGACTTTTAAGACCTCTTCAGATTCCTCTTCAAACTCTTTTAGAATCCAACGAGTAAAAATGGAGCCATCTAAATTCCCTACGCGGATATATTATCCTCAACCAACTGCTCCAGATATTACTCTTGAAGAAAAACCCTCTTTCGTTCAAACCAAACATAGTTCCAATTCAATTTATGAATGGAACATCGACAAATTATCTAAATACTAGATATTAAACCTTTTTTAACAAATGACTATGGTTGCAAACATCTATCAAACCCATAGTCAAACTTCTAACCCAACCATAGCTGAAATCTTTGTTGCAGGATTTTTAGGACAACTCAAAGGATGGTGGGATAACATTCTCACCTCTGCAAACCATCAAGAAATCTTCTCTATCATTAAACGAGACAAAAATGGAAGACCAAGTCATGACAACAACAATAACATTATCCCCAATGTGGTAACCATTCTCATTTTTACTATTACCAAATATTTTATCGGTGATTTTTTTCATTTGAAGGACAAAAGTACTAAATTTCTTTCAAATTTAAGGTGTAAATATTTACATAATTTTCATTGGTACAAAGATACTTTCATAACTCGTGTTATGCAGCGAAAAGATGCAAATCAACCTTTTTGGAGAGAAAAATTCTTAACCAGTCTTCCTAAGTTTGTAGAAGAACGGGTGAGAAATAAACTTTATGATTTATACAACAAACAAATTCCTTATAATACTCTTTCTTATGGAGAGTTAACCAGTTTTATACCAAAGGAAGGTCTACACGTCTGTAGTTACTTATGACTTTAAAAGTAGATCAAAAGGGAAAAACACTGAACTTAGAAGGAGTTTGGATCTTTCTGTGCACAATTTGATGACCAGGCCTATAAAAAAGAAAGAACCACAAAGAAGTCCAAACCTAAGCCCAAGATAAATAAACCTAAAAATACCAATATGTTTTACCAAAAGCCTAAGCCCAAACAAAAACAAAAGCCTTTCAAATTCCTTATTCCACAAAACCAACTAGAACAAAAACCCAATATCATCTGCTATAATTGCAAAAAACCAAGCCACTCAGCCCGATATTGTAGATTAAATACCAAATTACAAACACTTGAACTTATTGAATAGGTTCAAACCCAAATTCAAACCTTGCTTATAGACAGCAGCACAAATGGATCCAATGCATCTTCTGAAGAAGAAGGAGGACTGCAACCAGATGAATTCAACACGGATACATCTGAGAATGAGATCTCTGTTCTGACACGTGACCAAGAACAAATTCATGACATCCTTGATAATTTAGGTAATGATCAAGCCAAAACCCTTTTTTTTTTTGAAAAACTTTTAAAAGCTCTTATATCTCCTGAACCTAATGACTTGCTTCAGTAAACACAAACACCTTATGACCTACAACATATTTTGAATTGTTTTGAACAAACCCAAACCAAACCTGTCACTATAGAAGACCTCAAAACTGAAATAAACCTCATAAAAATAGAAATTTCTTAACTCAAACAACAATAACTCAATGACCACCAAACACTCCTATCCTTGTTTGACACAATTCACAAAAATCTACCCAGTTCATCAAACATGGAACCTTAAACATCTCCACCAAAAATCCCAACCAATTCTAACAATGACTTTCTGTTTCTTTTAACAAAAATCACAACCTAAAAATGACTGATCAACATTAGACTAACAATTGCTAACCAATATTCTTTACAAACTGTTACTCTAATTGATACTGGTGCAGATCTTAATTGCATCTAAGAAGGATTAATTCTAACCAAATTTTTTGAAAAAAACAACGGAAGGACTTAAATCGGCAAGCAACCACCAACTGGTCGTTGATTACAAACTCTCTGATATACATGTTTGCCAACAAGGTATTTCCCTTAAAATTTCATTTATTTTGGTTAGGAACTTGAAACAAAAGGTAATCCTTGGTACTCTATTTCTTAACCTGATAAAACCTTTCAGTGTCACACACTAAGGTATTCACACCAATATCCTTGACCAACCTATTGTTTTCAAATTTATCTAAAAACCATAAATCCAAAATATTAATCTTTTAAAAAATCTATTCCTCCAAAAATCAGTTGAGATAAATATCTTACTCCAAACCAAAAAATCCTAGTTAAATCACCTCAAAACTGAAGTCTCTTTCAAAACACTTCAAGATCAACTTCAAACACCTGTTATCCAACATCAAATTCAAATAATCTACTCCTAAATTGAACAAACCATATGTTCAGATATGCCAAATGCATTTTGGCACAAACATCAACACATTATAACCTTACCCTATGCCAAAGACTTTAATGAAAGACAAATTCCTACCAAAGCCCAACCTATTCAAATGAATTCTAAGTTGGTCAAACATTGCAAACAAGAGATTGATAGTCTTCTTGAAATGGGAATTATCAGACCAAGCAAGTCACCATGGAGTTGTGCTGCATTCTACGTGAACAAAAATGCTGAATTGGAACGTGGTGTCCCGCGATTGGTAATAAACTATAAACCCTTGAACGATGCACTTGAATAGATCAGTTATCCTATCCCAAACCAAAAATACTTACTTCAAAGACTTGTGCATGCTCAAATATTTTCAAAATTTGACATGAAATCTGGTTTTTAGCAAATTCAAATTCATGAAAATGACCGATATAAAACTGCATTTACTGTTCCATTTGGGCAAATTGAATGGAATGTTATGCCATTTAGGTTGAAAAATGCACCATCTGAATTTCAATGCATAATGAATGACATTTACATATCATGTATACATTTCATAATTGTGTATATTGATGATGTAATTGTCTTCTCTGAAAATATTGAAAAACATATCAAACATCTGTATCATTTTATGCATCTAACGAAGAAAGCAGGGTTAGCAGTTTCTAAGTCAAAGATGGATCTATTTCAAACAAAAATCAGGTCCCTTGGACATTTTATTACTCAAGGAATCATTACCCCTTTCTTTAGATCTCTTGCTTTTGCAGAAAAATTCTCAGACTAAATCACCGACAAGACCCAATTACAACGGTTCCTTGAAAGTCTCAACTATGTTGTTGCTTTTATCCCAAACTTCATTTAGTAATCAAACCACTCCATGACTTTCAAAAAAACATTCCACAAAACCTTAGAATGAGAATCTCACTCGATTGGTCCAGAAGATAAAAGCTTAGGTTCAAATTCTCCCATGTCTACACCTAGTTGATCCTTTTTTGTCCAAAATCGTAGAAACTGATGCCTCTAGCATAGGATATGGTAGTATTCTAAAACAGGTCAAAGAGGGAAAAGAACAACTAGTGAAGTACGCCTCAAAACACTGGAATGAGTGTTAAAGGAAGTATTCCACTATCAAACAGGAGATTTTAGCCATTGTTTTATGTATTTCAAAATGATTTGCTAAATCAAAAATTTCTTTTAAGAAATGATTGCCAATTAGTCAAATATGTTTTGAAAAAAGATATTCAAAATCTTATTTCTAAACAAATTTTTGCCAGATGGAAAGTAATTTTAAGTATTTATGATTTTGATATTGAATATATAAAAGGATCTTTTAACAGTCTTCCTGATTTTCTTACAAGGGAATACTTACAAGGACAAAATCATGCCCCGAAAAAAAGAAAAACACCAAGACCAAGACATGGGTTGAAACTTGCCAATAGTCCGATTCAGACTATGACTCTCAACCAATGGCCCAACTCTGTAAACAAGCCACAACAGAATCTTCCGACTCCTCCAACTCATCTGACCCCAGTTTTCACCAATTAAGCCCAACTGCAAAAAAAAAAAAACCCTCAAAGCACTTCTCACAAAATTAAATGAAGATAAATCCATAGCCAAATCAAAACGAAGGCTAACTCCACCCTTAACACCTGAAGATTCTAATCAAAAGGCTTCTGTGAAAGGGAGGCAGGTGATAACATTATCACCTCCCAAACAATTGGCAAAGACATCACCTCCAAAAGAGGTATCATTGGTTCCTCCACCACTCCAAATCGATTTTCCAAAATCAGAGGTGGCCCTTTCCAAAGCCCCTCAAAAACTTCTTCCACCAACTTATTTCAAAAAATCTATCTTTCAAAATATTGAACTTGTTGAAGCAGGATATCATAATGATAATCCTTGCAAATGTGCAAAAAACATGTTTCAAGAATGGTTTTATAAACCGTGGGATCCTTGGATAACACACAATTTTTATGAAGTCATTCTTATTGACACTTATTCTGTCAAATTCCGCCATTATTCTCAAAATAATGAAACAGGGTACTCTACCCTTCAAATTATCAGGGTTCTTCACCCTACTGAGTGGCCTAACCACCCTAGTACCCAAATATCTTTTTAGTCCTTAATTTATCCAAATTCAAAATTTGCTTAATATTTTAACTATTGGGATTACAAACAAGCCTGGTTCAATGCCCTCTATATCCAAAACTCTCAATTCAAACATTCATGGCTATTCTTCTGGGAATCACAAACTATTATTAAATTTCCACTTTGGTTTGTCCAATGGTGGTCATGGTTTGGCCTATTGTTCAAAATTTCCCTGAACCTATTTAGGAAGGATTTCAAATTTTCTCCAACAAATACTCTTTCTCACAAACAAAGAATGCATATCATATGCCTCTCCTATTTTGTTATTATTTCAGGTTGCCTTGGTGTTGTATATGGGATTTTCAATACAAGACAGATCCACTCACAGCCACCCCAATCCTTAGGAGAACTTACAAAGTTAAGTTCTGGCAATAATTCAATGAAGATCACCAACAGAAGGCCCATCCACATGGTGTTATGGAATGGTTCAAACAACATCCAACCAAGTCCAACCAAATAGAAACCTCAACATCCCAATTCATGGCCTATAAAGCACAGACTTAGGCCCAGCTAGCAGGATCAAAATCTTAAAAAGAATACATATCTTCTCTGAAACAAACATTAGTTGACGCCGAAAAATAATTTAGCTTAGCATCAACCTCACATGACCCTTTTGAGTACATTTATGGCCCAGCCGACAAAGCCAACTTATCCACTCAATAAGTGTCTGCCAAAGTATCTATCAAATCTAAGAAAAAAGACAAATGATGACATAAAGTAAAAGTAAAATTACCTAGGGTAATTTTATCTTACTTTTACTTTGCCTACCAACTACACTGACATTATCTGCCAACTTCACAAACAGTCAAAAGCATCTGACAATTGTAAGGATCCACTTAAGATTGTCTGCCAAAATCACCGAAAAATAATTTGTCTAGATCTATAACTCATCAAACTCTTGTATGCCTCCCTTACACTATAAAAGGGAAGCCAAACATCCACCAAAACATAAGTTTTTCTTTCCTTTTTCTTCCTTCCTATTTCCTTCCTCTGTAAATCCCATTGTAAGTTTGTATTTTAAAAGTTTTATGAATAAATATTTTAATCTAAGTATATAGGTTGAAAACTAATAACCGTTCCCTATAAGATCTAATCTTGGAACGACTTTTGGTATAATAACGTCAAGTATTTAAATTATGTTCTACTTATAGTCTAGTTTTAAAAGTTTTCAAAAAAGGTTATATATATAGTTATTTAATTTAATTTATTATGATTTATATAAAAAATTATTTACATATAACTAAAATATATATACTACAAATACTAATAATTAAAAAATTTTAAAAATAATTTTTAAAATTAAAAAAAAAATAATTTTAAATTTTTTTCAAAAAAATAAAAAATATTTTCATATATTTTTTAAAGTATTCATTTTTATATTTTTATTTTTTTTTAAAAAATACTTTAAAATTTTATTTTTATTTAAAAAATACTTTAAAATTTTTATTTTTTTATTTAAAAAATACTTTTAATTTATTTTTTATCATTTAAATAAAATATAAGCACAATAAATTTATGAATAAATATGATACATATATATAAAATTGAAAAAAAAAATAAAAAAAATAATTGTGTAATAAGATTTATTTAATTTTAAAAAATATAATTATTTCATTTAAATTTAAATTTTTTTGGTAATTTTTTACTATTTATAGTATTTAATATATATAATAAATGATTTATAGTCTTTTTTTAATATTTTAATAAAATTAAAATTTTTTTCAATTATAATTTAAAATATATTATAATATGTTTAAAATTTATATAATACAAATAGTTATAATTAGGAAATAAAAAAATAATTTTTGAAAATAGGAAAAATAAACTTAAATTATTCTTTTTTTTAAGAGAAGAAAAAATATTTTTAAATTTAACTTTTTTGTTAAAAAATATTTATAATTAATGTTTTTTTAAAATAAAATACATGTAAAAATATATTTCTCAATTAATATATAAAATAAGATATGAATAAGTTTAAAATGGTTAGGAGTTTGACAACACTTAGATCCTCCTAGTCCATGAAAGCATTTTGGAGGGTAGTAAGAGACTCAATCCTCACTTACTCCAAGCAAAATTGACATCTTATCTTACAAATGTTCCAACACATGATGGTGATGATACATAGTAGATCATCTTCTCCACTTTGTGAAGACAACTTTATTATGGCATTCTACTTAAAGCTAAAGTTATCAAAGTACTATGTCCTTTGTAAATAGCTAAAGATACTTTCAAACCAAATAATTTGTACATGCTCATATTTGAGGAGGCATGGGTAATTATTTTAAAGAGCACCCCACTTATCAAGCACTTGTCATCCTAAATGACTTTCCTTTTGCAAAGATTGACTTAGGTGAGCAAAGAATCCCTTAAGGTAAGCCATACATAGTTCTTGATTTTTGAATGTATTTTTCAGGGCCATAAAGATTTCCAAGTAGATGGAGACATCACCCCCTCTCTTGAGGGCCTCATTGTTGTCATGAGAAAGCCTTAATAGTACATGGTAACTATTAAAAAATTAAATCAAATCAAATTTGTAATTTCTTGTAATTAGTCTAACTATCAAATCAAATCCTTAAGTCCTTGGAGTTGACTAGTCATTGATTTCAAAACTATGTTGATTTATTTGTCTTAAATGACTTTTTATATATTTTTTTTCCATAATTCTAAGGTTTAGATAAGGAATTAGTTTGATGCATATATGTTGTACTTTTATTTTTGTTTACCTAAAAAGGGTTTTACACTCATTCTCACAATTTAGTATGCATAATGACTATTCACAAATTGTATTTGGATCATAGGTTGTGTATTTTGGACAAAACTAAATCCAAAGCTAAAAGATTACTTATGAATATATGTTGTATCATTAAACCACAAAGAGAGGTTTTCCCCTTCTCAATGACCCCTAACCAAGTATCTAAGTGCAATAATATCAATTCATCAGCCCTTTTTGTGAGGCCTAACAACTTGATCCAAATGTAAATCCTATAAGTTAAAATCTCACACAATATTAAACATAATAGATAATCTTAGTCATTTAATCAAAACAGTTTTAGCCACTTATCAAAAAGTAAATCAATTTATATTATTCAGTAAAAGTAATTAAAAATCAATAACCATCGTCAAAGTAATTTTTTTATAAAAGTCAACCTTATTAATGAAGCAAAGGGGAGGCCAAAAAACATTTAATGAAGAGTAGCCAAAAAGAATCAAAAAATGGCAACAAATCGAAAGAGTAAAATCACATGATAGAAAGTAAGCAAAGAGCATTAATAGTAAATTTAAAGTGCTAATTAATTTGGAACCAAGAAACTCAACTAAGTTAATGTATCCAAAATCCCCCTAAAGCCACCATAAAAGAGTAAAAGCAACAATAAAGTGTTATTACAAAATTGCTCAAGTCATGTTTAAGTTGTTACACAAAAAGAGTTATTATACTCTTTAGTCAATAATAATAAGAACAAAGATATGTACGATAAGATTATATAGTCTTCTTATTCTTTTTCCTTTTATTCTTTCCATTTTATAAAATTTTTTCAAGAAATTTTTCAATATAAATGAGTCATAATAAATTCATAATCATAATTAAGGTAAATATTAATAACTAAGTATTAAATTAATGACACTATTTCATTGGCAAAGAACTCAAATATTTAATGAATTAATTTTGTCTATTAAAATCAAACAAACACAATTTTTAAAGACAATTAATTCCACAACACACACCAATACTTTCAACTTTCACAAAATCATTAAAGAAATACTTATTTACCTAACATCATTACCTCTATTCAATATAATTTACTCTTTACCAATGAAAAAGGTAATAATTAATAAAATTTTTAATTTATGTTCCTTTATATTCAAGTGTATATATATTATGAAAAAGAGTAAAAAACTAAAATAAACACAAAAAGAAAGAAATTAAGAAAACACACAAAGAAGCTTACATTGACCTGAGTAGTCATTAAAGTGTCACTGAAAAGTCACGACCGGTTGCTAGAAAGTCGTCAGAAAACAAAAATGAAGCCATCAATGGAACTAACTCAACCTAATTTGCATAACATTAAAGATGGAAGAACTAATGGGGACTGGAAAATGTGAAAACTAACACACTGAACATGATTGGCTGCCACACACACCATTAACTAGCGTTATTTGGCCCAAGATCCATATCAATTAATTAACTAGAGGCTAATCTATCTAGTGGTGGGCTCTACATGTTGAAAACATTACTAGAAAGTGATGATAAATGCTTTCAAAGCTTGCCTTCAGCTACCACATGTCCATTTTTTTGGTCATTATCTCACCCCAAAACCACCCCTAATCAATGAATCAAGTGATAATTAGTCCAATGGTGACATTTTTTAACAACTAGTAATGGCTTTTTAGCAACCTTTAGTGACACTCTGATGACCACCTATGGCATTATGAGCTTCTGTGTGTGCTTTCTTACCTCTTTTAATTATTTTTTTTTGTGCATATTTTAATTTTATTTTTTATGGTATATATAAATTTGAATAAAAATGAAAATAAATTAAAAAAACTTATTGATTCTTACTTTCTTACTCACAAAGGGTGAATCAAGTTGAATAAAAGTAATGATGTTGGTTAGATAAGTGTTTCTTTAGGGATTTTGTGAAAATTAGAAGTGTTGGTGTGTTATGGAATGAATTGTCTTTACAAATTGTGTTTGTTGGATTTTAAAGGGCCAAATTATTTCATTAAGCATTTAAGTTCTTTGGCGGTGGAATAATATCTTTGATTTAATGCTTAGCCATTAATATTTACTATGATTATAAGTTTATTATAACTCATTTATACTACAAAATATTTTGAAAAAAAAATCATAATATGGAAAGAATAAAAGAAAAAGAAAATAAGAAGGTTGTATAGTTTTCTTGTGTGTACCTTGATTTCTTTGTGATTTATCAAAGAGTGCAATCTCTTGTTTTTGGGTGATAGCTCAAACATGACTTTAGGTAATTTTATGTTGGCACTCTGTCATTGCTTTGACTCCTTTTTAATGATTTTAAGGGCTTTGAATATATTGGTTTGGTTGAATTTCTTGGTGTCAAATTAATTAGCTCCTTAAACTTATTATTAATGCTCACTACTCACTTTCTCTTATGTGATTTTGTTCTCTTGGTTTGTTGCCTCTTTTTGAATTTTTCTTTTTTGGCTACTCTCTAGCGATTTTTTTTGCCCCCTTGCATCACTAATGAGGCTATTTTTTATAAAGAAATTTTAATGTTGGTTGTTGATCTTTTATTACTTTTGTTGGATAATGCATATTAAATTGTTTTTTGATAAGTAGCTAAAATTACTTTTATTAAACAACTGAAATTGTCTTTTATGTTTAATGTTGTGTAAACTTTTGACCTGTAGGATTTGCACTTGGATTAAGTTGTTAAGCCTTACAAAGAGGGCTAATGGATTAATATTGTCACACTTGGATGCTTAATTTGAGGTTTTCTAGAAGAGGAAGGTCTCCTTTCATGGTTTGATGATGTGACATATATTCATAAACAATTTTTTTAGCTTTGAGTTCAATATGAGAATGCAAAGGGTTGTCAACTCTTTCTTTCAAGGTAGATGTATATTGTAATTATACATTGGAGTGTATAAATTAATTAATGTGTAAAATTATTTCACACTTTTTATATCATAATTTGAGTGTTTTTCCTAATTTTTAGGTTAACTAGTTCCAATATTTTGGTTTTAAATTGTATTTATCTAGTTTTATTATTTTGTTATTTTGTAAGTTTAAATGTTGAATTGGGTTTCAAATAGGCTTATGGAGATAAAGGATTTGGACTATAAAGTATCTTATATTTTAGCAAGATTTATTATTCTAACAACCTAGACCTTATTTGGTTTCTTAGTCTTTACTAAAGCTATGGACTTTGGATTAAGGAATTCTTTAGCCTTTTGAAAAGTTAAAACATAGGGCTATAACTCTCATAAAAAGCCCAACTTGAAATTTTATCATTTTGATAATCAAAAATTGGTTAAAAGTTAACAATGAAGAATCAAAGCAACAAAGGATAAAATACAATGGAGAAGGTGTGGACTAGTTAGAGGACCACTTTATTATTGGAAGGTCAAACTAATGCCAATCAATGAATTAGTTTGATTTTGGGTGTGAAGCTTTATGAAATTGACTAAACCAATGCCAATTTACTATGATTTTTAAAATGCTATACAATTTTTTTGGGGACATTTTAAAAGTATTTTGTTCATTTTAAGAGAGATCTATAAATACCATAATGACAAATGACTTAAGAGGAGAGGATAACACAATAATTAGAGGACCAAAGAGTATTGAAAACAAGAGATAAACGTTCAAGACTTAAAGATTACCAACCTTCTTATTTTCTTCTCTTCTTCCTTATTATTTATTGATTTATTTTGGGATGTTTTATGAACATTTAGTTGTTCACTCAAGTGTTTTGTACTTTCTTCTGTTCTTCTTCATTATTTATTGATTTATTTTGGGATATTTTATGAACATTTAGTTGTTTATTCATGTATTTTGATGGATATAAGTGGCTAGATCTTTTATTTAAGGATAAAGATATAGTCATTAAATTCTATCAATAAATTGATTTTGGTTATTTTAATTGTTCTTAGTTAACTTAATTTGATGCTTTTTATTTTCATACGCATTAATAACTAGCCATTATTTGCATGTTTAAGGTATTAAACAAAGGAGCAAAAGTGGAAATTTAAGACTAGTTTATAAAAGCATTAAACCTAGGTTTTGTAGTTTATAAATAAATACACACCTTTGTGATCACTATTAAAAATTTCACAAATCTTAATGAACTCAACTATCTATAATCATAAAAGTAGATATAAGACTAAATGAGTATAGTTGTTAACCTTTGAAAGAGATCATCATATATTTTTAAGAATTCAATCATTGTTGTTAACAAGTTTCAATTATAACAACTAGATGTTAAGTTTGTTATTGACATTTAGTTGATAAAATTTGAGTCCTAGAACTCTTATTTATTGATTTTCAATTTATGTTTAAAATTGACTTTTAATTTTGTAATTATAAAAACTTTTCTTTATTTAATTTATCTAGATAATATAAGAAATTTGCATAATTTGGCATTTGAGTTTCCTCCTCATGGAATTGATACTTTGACTTATATATCCACTTTACTACTTGAACTTTTTATATACTTGTAGTAAATTTTAAGGCAATCACTAATTTGTAACATTATAATTATTTTACTTTTTTAGTCATTTTATTTTTATTACTTTTTGGTTTTTTTCTTTATCTACATCCAAATGCATAACCTACAATTCAAATGTAATTTATGAATAATTATCAGGTGCACCAAATTGTCAGAATGACTTTGAGGTCCTCTTTAAAGTGAACAAAATAAGGGTACAATAGTTATCCCTCTTTGTGAGTTGCTTTGACACGTAGAAACAAACAAAAACTTTTTTAGATCTTTATTTTAGGCACCTCTTAATTGTCTATATAGTAATATTTATGTGCCTATGGTTAACATTTATTAAGCTAATTTAAAGTAATTGACCATTATTTATATACTAAGGCAATTTTATTAGCGACAATAAAATGAAAGTCCAATTAAGGGACTTATGATATTATTAAAGGTTGCTCTGTTTTTCATTAGGGATGTTTTGTCAATGATAGTTTAGTTGATAGCTCCACTAGGAAATTTTTTGAGGCATAATGCATAGTTTCAATAAGGATTTGGTTAGCATGATTTGTAAGGATTTGGTGATATGTATTAGCCAATACAAACCTAGTTTTTGACTATGGCATTAAAGATGTATTAATGTGTCATTTAAGTTTACTTGAAATGACTGCATTACCCTTTGACTTGGATTATCGATGTCGGATGTGACCTTAAGTTTGTGTAGATTTGCCATTTATTATGAGAATTGTGAAGTAAGCTAACATGTTGTCTATACTTGTTTAAGATGGCTACATTAACCTTTAGCTTAGGTCATAGATGTAAAACATATTTAAACCCCATACAGAATAGTTTTCAATGGTCATTTATTATTGGAATTCTTAACATATGCTAACATGTAGCCTATACTTGTTTGAGATGGCTACATTACCTTTTGGTTAGGTCACTGATGCATAATCCATTCAAATTCCATGTAGAATCACTTTCAACTACCATTTACTATTAAAATTTCCAAAGTATGCTGACATATAACCTAAACTTATTTGAGATGGCTACATTACCATTTGGTTTGGGTTACCAATGTAGAGCACATTCAAACATCAAAACTACTTTGAAGTGTGTTGATAGGTGACTTGTACTTATTTAAAATGATTACATTACCCTTTAACTCAAGTTGTCAATGTAAGATGCTTTAAATTCCATATAGAATTACTTAGAAGTGTGTTAATAAGTGACTTATACTTGTTTGAAATGATTGCATTACTCTTTGGCTCAAGTCATTGATGCAGGACATATTCTTGAACATGCCCAAGATGAATAATGGGGCTTTTAAGATATCTTACTTTATTTTTATGATTTTATTTATTTTCTATTTGATTCTTTAATTACTTCTCTCATATTTATGACTATTATTTGCATCATAATCTTAATTGCATATGCTCATTAGGGCCTGAAACCTAACCTTTACCCTTTATAGCTTAGGTAAGAGAAATTATGGGTCCTTTCTAAAGTTTATGGCTTCAGTGTAGGATAATCCTAACATCTCTGATTTAGACTAATAACCCCTATTTAAGCCATAAATGACGAAGGGGAGGGAAATGTTCTAAAGACCTTTAGCCTAGTCAAATCTAATCAACCACATATTTATTGTTAAACTAGTATAGTTATCACTTATTAGACCTTTTCTTTAGAAGACAAGAAGCCTAAAATTTACCTATCCTACTCATCATATCATACATTTCTTTACTCTTAATCTTTACTATGTTACTTTAACAGTTTATATTTTATCTATTATATATTGACATGACTCCTTTTTGTCTTATTATCTTTCCTAGTCATCTCATAGAATTCATTTTTAACAAATTCACCTCTTAAAGTGTTAGATATTGTCTTAAACCATAAATCTAGTTGGCATGATCAAACACACCTAAAGTCATGTTAGAAGATGTTCTGAAGACCTTTAGAGGCAAGTCAAACACTTTTAAAAATGGGGGCAATGGAAACGAGTTAGTGTCAACTACAAAATGCTCTTCAATTTGCTCTAAATTAGAATGAAGTCCTCTAGTAGAAGAACACTTACCTTTAAGAGTAGTTAGATAATGTAAATGTGCACTCTTCATTAAACAATAGACTCATGCTTTACAAACAAGTTTACTTCATTAAGAAAGCCTAACTTTGGCTTATTAAGTGAGTTTATGCTTTCAAGAGAAACAAAGTTAGATATAACAAATAGGATCACTTGCTCAAGGAAATCAAAATCAAACTCAATAGTTGGCTACTCACGACACCCAAATTGAAGAATTAACTTGATAGCTTCAATAGATAGTGACCCAACATTGCACCTGAGAACTCTAGATGTAACAATGGGTCAAAGTGATAACAAGTAAAGCCAAAGTTATGGCAAATGAAGCTAAAGAAATGTGAGCTAAAATTTGTCCACTTCATCCATTTAATGAATGCATTAGAATTTCCCTTGAAGAATCCTCTAAGCATCATGAATTCATCTCCCATTTAAGTTATAATTGCCACCAATTCCCTCTCCACTTTTTGAATTGTAAATATTAACAGAGCAGAAGGATATTTAGCATATAACTAACCTAACAGAAATATCTTTTTACTTTTGATCCTATAATATCAAAAGAAGAGAAAACTTTTTTATCCTATAGCTTAATGCATGTTTGTTATAATAACTAATACTACATAAGATGAATGATGACTATATGTAGGCACATATATTTAAGGCTTTATATTTAAATTTGTTTACTTCAAATGGATGATAGCAGCTCACTTGATAATGCGGTAGGTGCCTATTGAAGGCTTCCTTAAAGGATTAGTAGTTGTTAACTACATTTATGACGAATTATACTTTGCCTATATGGTTAAAAACATGTCATTCTTCCTAATTGAAGGACTAGATGATTGTTATAGATGACATAGAACAAAGTCACACATAACTTATGGATGCCTAAGGTTCTGACAGTTCTTGAAAAGGAAAATAATGATAAGATAATTCATCCTGACTCTAGATCAATTCCAAGCAATGCATCTTGACATTAAACCATATGAAATAGGCAAATTCTAACTCTCATACTACAAGGCTATAGTCAGCCCCTCTCACTACCTAAAGTCTTCAACATTCCAGAACTTAAAGGTCTAGAATTTGACTTCAAAGAAGGACAAATGATCCTTTTAAATCGTTCAAAGTTAGTAATGTCAACATCAAATAAATTTTTTATTTTTCCAATCTTATTGATTTCCTACCAATGCCCTTAATAAAGGTAACTGCTAAATACAAAACTTTCATAGTAAACAACTTACAAAGACATTTGCCCAAGCACTATAAAATTTCTAATACTTCACTCAAGTTTATTAACTAACTTCCACAATATCTTTTCATAAACTATTTTTTCACTCTTTCATATCACTTTAGCAACTTCCCAAAAGAGGCCTTTTGTTTACTCATGTATCTCACCAAAAAGCATATTATAAGTCTAATGATATATCAATTATAGGTTAGCGCTCTCATAAGATATTGGGAGCAATATCCTTCGGTTCAATCCACATTATACAAATGTTTTAATCTTTTTAGGTTCCTTTTAGAATAAAAAGATATCATCAATAGCCCTAAAGATTTTTCCCTTGTCTTTTACATTTTCCATCTTCACCTAGATGTGTAGGCCCAAGAGAAAGAAATCAAGATGCACATCAGCCCATTCATCTAGAAGATCATCGATTATCTTTTTAATTTCTTAACTAATTTATACACTAATCTCGTCTCTTGTTAAGACATTAAAACCATCCTCTATGAGTGAGATGGGGTGAATCTAGACACTCATCCTCATACCCCTTTCTAAGTTGACTCGTATGGTTATGATGGGCACATTGACCTATATACCAAGGCACTTCTCTCCCATTATGCCAAATATTTGCATCATGATAACTTTGTTTTCATGCATAGATAGACTTAAACTTTAAAGACTTAAAAGTTATCATTGATGAATATAATCTAAGTAGCAATAACTAATACTCCATTTAGGGATAGAGCAATGAACTATGTCTATTACAAAGTCTAGAATCAAAAGAGCATCTACCCTTGTTCTCTATGTAGTGTCATTATCATCAAATACAATTGTTTAGCTATAAAGCCTTTTATATGCACCTCATACATTTTACATGTTATTCATAAATATTATAAATGCAATCACCTTTTTGACTTAACAAGATAACCAAGGTACAATTTGACAAACAATAAAAAGCTCACAATTGACAAGGTTTGTAATCTTAACTCAATCCCATTTAAAAAGAGTCAAGGACAAAGTTAACGAACTAATCAACCACATAAATGAAATTTAAGTCTCAATTAAGGAATTGAAAAAGCAAATGTAGTAGATAGTCTAAACATTTGCCAAAGGAAGGATGATAATAACAAACATTGTTTCATAGGAAAGCTCTTTTAACTTAGTAGTGGGTTATTTCAGACAACTCTAGTATTAGGAATTTCTCTAACACCCTTTGTTTACTCTTAGACAACCATGTATCTTGCTCCAAGATTACTAGCAGTCACATAATTATCAAGCATTAAGGCCCACATACAAAATCTCACTTGAAATGAGACCATCCCTAATGAACTTAAAATCATTTTCAAATCAAAAGACAAAGTCATAAGAAGAGTAAAGCACTCCATTAAGTGAAAATTTGATCTTTTATAGGAAGAAGTTAAAATCATTAAAGGAGTCATCCTTTATAATCTCTTGAGTGTGTCAAATTTTGATCTAGTTCAAGATGTAAGCATGTCATTAGAAGTTACTTGAGTCACATGCCCCATCATCAAAGTTTAACCAAGGTTTGACGAATAAACCACATAACCGGTAATGGTTCACCAGTGCTAGATTCAAATATTATATTCAATGGGAGCAAATTCACAAATATAGTTAAATATTACTTTTGAATATAAAAGTTTTTGGAATGAGAAAAAATCTCAAATAATTGTTAAATAACTACTAAAGACAAGCAAAATTTAATGTATCATAAAATTTTGAGTAAAGGTAGGCCTTTTAATTTAATGTAAATTACATGTAAACTTTTCCCTTATTAGCCAAAAAGTGAATGTATTGATGGGTTCCCCAATTTACCAATTCAATCACATAGGTCAAGTCATTGATTCTTGATCCAGTTAGATCACTCAGTTTTAGAGGGTAACTAAATAAAATACAATTGATTTTCAAATTTTCTAGTTTAACTCATCTAATTTTCATGAACTTGATTTTTTTTTCCTTGTTGTACATTTATGATGGGGAAAGGGGTAAAAAAGCACAATAGCTTATGGGGCTTCTCATTGCTTGCTTAAATTTGTAAGGAGATGGTTAAATAATGAATATAATAGTCAAAATAATTACATAAAAAAATACATTAATTTTTATGTGGAAAATTTTTTCAAATTAAGAAAGAAGAAAAAAAAAATACAAATGTTTTGGTCTAAGAATTATTTCAACGATAATTAATAAGTGAGTATAACAAAGTATATAATCTTAATTATATCAAACAAATTTAACAGATTTAATTTGAATTTAATAAGTTAACTAAAACAAATCAACAATTTTCGGTTAACCACAATTCAGCAAATATATCTCAGAATAACAATCCATTTGTTCAAAATGAACTTCCATATGTCCCCAATAATAGACCAAAATTTAATTCAATTAAATCATATATCAATATTTATTGACACAATTTATTGAAATTATTATATATGAGATAACATAAAATTATCAGAATTTAGGGGTTTTAATTTTGAAATAAAACCCTGTTGTTGTAGACCACTAAAAAAATGATCCAATCGTCTATAATGAAGATATATGTATTTTCTAACTATTGTCCAAAAATCAACTCAGTTGAATTACAAACAACCTTTCAATTATACAATCGATAAAAATTGCATACAAAAAAAATGCCCAAAATGTAAACTAATGAAATTGAAGAAAAATCTAAACTTATAGTACTCAAAATAATGTCTATCATCCAGTCACTTTTTATCATGTTATGTGTTAAACCCCTAAGTCCTTTAATATGAAAATACAAGCACTTGTTAATACCTTATACTAATGGTTGGTATAGTGTTGGTGTGTGATGGGTAGGTCAAAGGAAATACAATGGATGTGTGAGGCAATATTCATTATAGTAAGCTATGAGAGGCTAAATACGAATTATGACATTAGTAAGGACTTAGCCTCAAAAGTGCATTTAACATTGTTGTAGCATTATGAAAACCTTAAGATAGTAAGTGGTGGCCTTGGCATCAAGTAAGAATGTTGTTTAGGGTGTTGGTTGGTGCAACAGTGTTGCTAGCGCAAGCTATTGGTAAGGTGTGATTACTTGAGCACATCAATATATCTTCTTGTTAGATGATCAAATACATTAATGCTCTTTAGGGTGAGTATGCATAACACACTTGAGAATTGGTTAATGTTGGGGTTTAGACCAATCATACATAAGAGAAAGGCAAGTTGGTTAACAATTGAGTATAAAATTGGCTATATTATAATAAGAGTTGGTGTACAAGTCAATGTCCGAGCCAATGACATGCAGTCCCTCCAACATGCATGAGTTGGGTGAGCATCAAAGGGCTATTGACATGAGTATGGGCTCGAGTCGACAAGTGATGCAGCTAATTGTGGCTTGACATAGGCTTAAAGTGTGGATCAAGCCAAGGGTTCCTCATTCACCATGAAAAGAAGGGACCATGGAGGCAAATTCTCCTTAAAACATAGGGGCATGATCTAATAGTTGAAGTGGTGTTGCTTAAAAGGTGAGTTGACCAAATAAGGTGATGAGGTGCTAATCTCTACTTAAATGGTGTTGCATGATGTAGCTAAAAAATAGGAAGTGCTCTTGAAAAAGGTGGATCCCACTTAGCATGATTGACTTGATAGTTAAGTCATGTAAACCTATTTAGTTAGGGGGGACATTACTTAAGGGGAACACTTAAGTGAAACAAGGGAGGGAAACACTTGAATGAAAGGTAAGAGTGAAGTGTTTGACATTTGTATTATTTTGTATACTTTATTGAGGAAAGTAATAAAAAGTTGGAAAAATTCCTGTAAATTATTGTGTGTCTACTTGCTCTCCTTATATAAAATTGTATGAAAAGTTGCTTGTATTCTTATGTGTGGGTTAAGTTGAGAACAAGAAGGCATTTTAATGTCATCATGAGGTCAAAAATTTAGGTAAGGATATTAGCCTTATGATATTATGTATATAGATTTTTTTAGGAATTTACTTGTATATTATGTGGAAATTGAGGTATCTACATAAGATCATCATGATTGTGTATCATTTTAATTATATATAAAGGCCCTTCATTAATGTATACTATGTTTATATCTTAACATTAGCATCGTGTTTTTTCAAGAGTAGGGTTGTTAACCAAGCTTTGCTTTTTGCTTTTGGGAAATAGCAGATTATGTATAGGAGAAAGAACACTTATTGACAACAACTTTAGCTATACATTATTAAGGGTCATTTTGTTGTTATATTTTCTTTGGACTACCTTAGTTAAGATAACTATTAATATAAATCCTTATGCAATCTAAAAATATTTATGGTTGTATTATTAATTCTTAATATTTACCTTGACTTTCTTAATAAAAGGAATGAGTAAAATATTATTCATGATATCTACTCTAAAATATGGAATCAAGATAAAAATAAACATTACTTTTAGTTTAACTAATATTGAATATGCTATAATAAGATTTATGCATAATAGTGGGAATTAATGTTAATCTGATATCCAACTTATGTAGTATGAAATACTGTTAATATTATATAAACTAATTTTATATGGTATAAAAATGGAACTTATGCTTACAAATATCCTATTTTACTATGTGGATCCTCTACTTGTATCAATATGAGCTAATAGGTACAATATTCATTTAGAAAATATATAATAAGGTTTAAGGTTTAAGGTAGACTTGTTATGATCATTTTTTTTTCCTCAAATTTTAATGTTTAAAGCTTCATTCCATAGTTTGTATTTGTTACAACCCTCTACCATTCATGTTACTATGTTAAACATAACAATTAACGGAACCCATTAACCAAGCACTCATTTTCTTTTATTTCTTATTGTTGAATAAATGAAGATCATTATAATGCTTATTACAAAGAATATAGTATAATGTAATTTTATAAACATCAACTTATAACATTTACAACGTAGGGGAGATGTTCATATTAGGGGTCTTCAAAACTCACATTTATTATGAAATATATACAATATATAATCAATTTCAATAGATGTATATTATATTATATAGGAAAATCATTTATAGATATAATCTCCAAGACATATATGGACACAAAACTCTTTGATACTACATAAAAACTAGTCTATACTACATGAATAAATTTTATACATGTAAGAGGGGAATCATATAATAGTATATAATCATAAAAATCTTTTTAAGTTATATAAAAGATCATGGGTGTAATAAAAAAAAATTTAAGTGTAGTATATAACCATTTTGATTCACATTTATGTCTATTGTATAAGTTAATGACTAAACTAGTTTCAATTTTCATATAAGGTTAAGTTGTATGAAATAAACGGTTTTTGTTCAAATGATTGCACACAGTTGATAATTTTTTATCATTTGTATTGCAAAATGTGTCTCTACCTTCAGCAAACTCATTCTAAACATTTTTGTTTTATTCTATCAAATTCTCTTAACTACACACACATTTGCAAAATATATTATAGACAAGGCATTTTATACCAAGAGAGTAAAAAGGGAGCATGACAAACAAGGTATATTTTATTATGATTATTTAATGGGTAAGAGTTACAATAAAATTTACTCATAAATAGGAATTTGTTATAAATTAAGAATTCGCAATAAAATATGAGTGATCTTATATTTTAAAAATTTATCATTCTTTTTATTTTTAGGGTTTTTAGAGTTGTTAATTCAATAAATAACTAGGTTTGATTTTGTTATTAAAAAAGTAGAATATTAATGAAAATAAAAGTGAGAATTGTTTTCTTTAATTCTTTCAATAACTAAGAATTTATTAAGAATTAACTCTACTTATAACATTTAACTAGACTTATCACTCTTAAATCTCCTCTTTTCTAGAGAGTGGTGTCTATATCTTTTTTTATACCTTAAGTTCATGTTCATTAAACATTGGATCTAGGTCTTACATAATTGACATATGATAGTTTTCTTAAACTCTTGTTTGATTCTTTATACATATTGGGTTCCTAAGCCATATTTTTTGGAGTTCATATCATATGATAACTCTTCACACTAATAAAATAAGAATGGTATTTTTTGGAAAATTTGTTAAAGGAATCAGATACTTTTTATGGTGACCTTTCACACCACATAATAGGAATAAAGTTTTTTGAAATTATTTTTTAAAAGAATTTGTATTTTTTTTATTATAACCCTTTTGCACTAGTAAAATAAAAATGAAAATTTTAAAAGGATTTGTATACTTTTTGTAGTAATCCTTTGCACTAAAAAATAAGAATAGAGTTTCGTGAAAATTTTTTTTAAAGGACTTTAATACTTTTTATCATAACCCTTCACACGGAAAAATAAGATTGATTTTTTTTTTGAAATTTTTTTAAAGAATTAATATGTTTTTTACAATGACTCTTTACACAGGTAAAATAAGGATGATATTTTTTAATAATTTTAGAAATTTATGAGTCTAATAAAACCTTATTGTTTAATGTTATCATAATTACCTTTGAGATGGCAATAACAATAACAAAACAAAGAAAGTTCAACCAAGATGGATATTGTTATGATTTAAATGGTTTTGGACTCTTGTTTTTGAATTAGTGTTGTTTAGGTACCTTTATAGGATCATTTTTAGGGCTTAATTTTTGAGACAAAATGACAACATTTTTGGTGCATATAAAATGACTTATTTTTTAATAACCAACCTTATTCCTTATTTCTTCCTCTCCTAACCACTCGTAACCAATTTTATCCCTTTCATCTCGATCCTCACTTGTTTTTATCTTTCATTTTCTTGTTTAATCCAAATGATATATAAAAAAATGGCCATTATTTTTGCTTGATTTCATTTCAAGATGCAATGGTGGGTTTGATTTTTGCAGAGATTTAGAGCCACCTTAGTGGATCTAAGGTCGACCTAGAATTTTTAGGTCTTGATTTAGCTAAATTTGGCCCTTGCATGGCCCTACAACATTGCCACAAGTGACACTAGTGACAATCAAGGCCAATCTGGTCATCAAAGAGGATTAGGTCATTTATGTCATCAATGAAGTCTCTTTAATAACATTAAAGATGATGCCCTCAACATCCAAGCAACTAAGCAATGATACCACCTAGGTTTATTCATGGGAGAATATAGGGAGGAAGGATAAATTCTCAAGCTCACCCCATCATCAAACACTAGCGACACACAATAGAGAGAGAAAAAGCGAGAGTAAGATAAAGGACTAATGAAGAAATTGTTAATTAATTTAAACTAACTTGATTATATAATCCATTCACTACTTATACAATCAATCAATCATAATCACTCATTATTTGTTATTACAACATGAATATACAAACTACCATCGACCCTTGTACATAACAATTGCCTCCATAACTACAATAATAGAATTCTCACTCAATTGACTAATGCTTTAGTCACCACATGTTAGCCTTCCATGCTACTACCAAGTCTTTTTTGTAATCAGTCTTCCTACATAAATCAATAACTATCTACTATCCTTTGATTTATATCAATTATCCTCAATGATGGAAATTTGCACTTAATATTCTAGTAGAATTCTTAAGTAGCCTCTAACACTAAATGATTAGATCATCGAATTAACACTTTTGTAGTAGCTTGATTGTCACATTAGACCAATTGGCAATCAAGTATGGCCATAAGAATGGAAGGAACCAAAGGCTTAAGAAAAATAAGGGATAGTATGGATACAAGCAAAGGTGCTGAGGATAAAGCTTGTTTGAATTGAGACACATAAAAAGTGAGATGAACAAAGGAACTAAAAGATAATTTGAGTCAATACCTTAAAGGACCCATAGAATATGGGAGTGAATCTAAGATTGGTGTGTTGCACCACAAAAGTTTGGCAACATAGTTGAAGCATAAGATAAACAAGGTCCCTACCTTCAAAAGATCTACCATTGGGATGTTTGCTGGCTAATTGACACATATGTTCCTAAGAATAATGGAGATGAAATTTAAGTAGCTACAAAATGGCCTTAAATGATCAAAGCTATCAATCCATCAAAATAATGGTAGCATCTCCTAAAATGTAAGGAATATAAATGAGGGGCAAATACCCATAAAGAGCTTTGAACAGTGTTAAACTAGTAGCTAAATGGTAATGAGTGTTATGTCATTACTTAGTAAAAGGTAACCAAGGACACCAATTTTTAAGAGCACTTAAGGTAGAATGAGATAGTTAAGTTTCCAAACAATGATTGAGAACCTTTGATTGACTATTAGTATGTGGAAGATAAGCTGAAGACAAGTGCAATTTAACTCTTTAAAACTTGAACAATTCTTTCTAGAATGCATTAAGGATGACAAGGTCTCAATCACAAAAAATGACCTTAGATAACCCATACAACTTGGAACATCTGGTTTAAGAATACTTATGCAACATAATTCATAGTGTAAGGGTGGAACAAGGTTAAGATATGGGTACATTTAGAAAATATGTTGATCACAACCAAGATGACCTTCTTAAAGCCACACTTAGGTAGCCTTGTGATGAAATCTATACAAATACTTATCTAAACTCCTTCAAGTACAACCAATGGCTGGAGAAGACTAAAGGATGTAAACAAATCAAATTTACATATTTCACACACATCAAAATACCTAATATAGTTACTAATATCCTTAGGTAACCCCTTCCAAAAGAACAGAAAAAGACAACTTCTTTACAATAGTAGTAACATCAGAATGATCACTATGAACACTTTATTCCATAAGGCTATAATTTCTTTCCTAAACTACAAATCATTCCCCATAAACAAACATCCCTTTCATAATAGTTAATTATTATGCTAGGTATAAGATTGACTTGTCCAATTGACCTTATTAAAGTTGCATAACTAATTGCTATAAAGAAGAGTCAATGACCTATATTTGCATAATTCAATGGTGAAGATCAAAAGATACCAAGGAAATAGTATAAGATTGAAGTTAGTGACTAAAAAGCCTTAATAAGGCATTAACAACTAAGTTATACTTGCCTTATTTATATACTATATCATAGGTATAGCTCATGAGCTTAGCTAGTCATGTGTGTTGGCTAGCAATGTGTAACTTTTGGTCTAGTAACTACTTAAGACTATAGTAATCACTTAAGATTATAGTGATTAATCTTAATAGTAAAATATCTACCTTATAAGTAATAATGTTATTTAGAGATTACAAAAAGAATTACTAAAAGTTCATTTTCATACATAGATAAGGTTAAGTGTTTAAGAGAAAAAGCTTTGCTTATATAAGTTATAGGGTGACCCTGTTACATCAGTATAGTTCTTATACCCACTCTACTAGCATCAATCTCAATCACAAACTCCTTAGAAAAATTAAGCAAGGCTAAGTCAAAAGCCTAAGTGAAGGCCTATTTGAGGACTTTAAAGGCCTAAGTGGCCTTTATATGGAAGGAATATTTTTGAACAAGTTAATGAAGGGTTTGCTCACTTAACCAAACTCTCTAATGAACCTCTTATAATATCTTGTATAGCTTAGGAATCCCCTTAGTTGCCTTTGTTGACACCCTTCTTCAAGATATGATATGCCCCAAGTATTCAACCTTAATCACTATAGAGAAACATTTAGTCTTCTTAGGAGAGATTAGGTGAAACCTCTGTAACTTCAAAGTTACATGATGATGCTACAAATAATCTTGCAAGCTCTTGTTGTACACTAAAATATCATCAAAGAAAACTAAGATGGAATTCCTTAAATGAGGTTTGAAAATCTCATTCATTAAACTTGGAAATGTTATAGGGGCATTAGTTAGGCCAAATGGCATAAGCATAAACTCATAGTGGCCCTCATATGTTTTAAAGGTTGTTTTATGGACATTTGTAAGGTGCATCCTAATTTGATGATACCCAAACCTTAGATTAAGTTTAGAGAAATTGCTTGCTCTTCCAAACTCATACAGAAGTTCTTTAATCAAGGGAATGAGAAATTTTTCTTTCACAATCACCTAATTAAGTTTTCTATAATCAACATAAAATGTTAAATGTTGTCTTTCTTCTTAACCAATACCACTAGAGAGACAAAGGAAGAGATGTTATTCTAGATGATACCAAACCACAACATTTCTTGCACCAATGACTATCACATCCTTTTGTAATATGGGATACCTACATAGTCTTGCACTCACAAATTGAGTTCTAAGTAAGAAAAGTATTCTGTGATCATAATTTCTATGTGGAGGTAAGGAAGAGGGTTCAATAAACACATTTGGATATTAGTCTAAAAATAAGAGCACCTTAAAAGGAGCAATTACATGATCTTCTTTAAACAAGATATTTAAGAGTTCAACTATATAATAAGGTCCACAAACATTCAAGCCATATAGCTACATAGTGGTTTGCTAAATAAGTGACTACAATGCCTTAACAATTATTTTAGAATTAGCTCTTTGTAGAATCATATTGGTAGACCCTTAAGAACATGTCTTTTTCCCTTAATAACAAACTTTATGGTCAAGTTCTCAAAATCCTAAACAATAAACCCTAGTGTTCTAAACCACTAAATTCTTAACATCATGTCACAACCTCCCAAACTAAGTAGTTAAACATCTAAAAGGAAAGAAAGTCCCTTGTAATCTCCATTAAAAGGTCTCACACATGTAATTACAAGAGATGGTGTTACCATATGCAACCTTCACATTCAAGTTGGAAATAAGAGCCATAAGACAATTTAGCTTCTTAACTATTCCCTAATCCATAAAATTGTGAGTACTTCTAAAGTATATATAACCCTTGATTGAGAGTTACAAATGACTCTCATAGTTTTAATTTCTTAACTAACTATTCCATCTATTGCATTTATTAAGATATATAGTTGTTAATTAGTCTTTAGTTCCATAGCCATCGATCCCTCTAATTCTTCCATTATTGCATCATCTTCTACTTCAATCATAAACAACCTCTTTTGTCTACACTTGTAGCCCTATGTATACTATTTGTCACACCAATAATAAAGCCCTTTTGCTCTTCATTCATCAATAGTGTCCCTTTCTTTAACCCTAGTGACCTTAGACATCCAACTTTGCCTTGAAATATTTGTCTTTAAGGCCTCATTAGAATTGGCCATTGTATTGGTAAATTGATTGGCTATGAGTAAGAGTTTTGGGTTTGATAGCAATCCCTATCCTTTATACCCTTATCTTTACTTTGTTGAAAGGCTGAATTAGTCAGTTCCTGTAACTTGGTAAGAGTTGAAGCATGTTGTACAATCTTAGGCATAAATATACGCACAGAATTCTTAATGTCCTCCTTTAGCCCATCTAAAAACACACTAACCCTATATTCCTCTATTAACTGAACCCTCCCAAACAAGATGTCAAATTGATTATTGTCTTATTGATCTCGTTTGCCTAAGTATCAACAATTCTACAAGAGAACCCCTTAAAGCCACTTGGCCAAACATATAAGAAATGGCTTGAACTTATTTTTCCCATGAAGGAAAATCCTCTGTCAACCTTTTTCCCATGTAATTCCAGTGCCATTGTAGAGCAATATCTTCAACATACCCAATAGCCACTTTAACCTTTGATTCCTTAGGAATCCCATTCAACTCAAAGTAGTTGTCACACTTAAAAAGCCACCCATTGAGATCTTCCCCATTAAAAGAAGGAAAATCTAATCTCAGTTGTTTAGTAAAATCACAAGGAATTTGTAGTGGCTGTCGATGAAGTTCCATCTATCAACAGACTAATTCATGTAATGATTATGTATCAATAAACTCATACACAGATTATCTATCTAATTCTCTGATTTTTCTTTATTGATCTTGTATATTAGCAACCACTTCTAATTGTGATCCCTTGATCACCATAACTTCTTTCATTAGATTATTTAGAATAGCTTCTAATCACAGTCAAAGGATTGATGCTCTGATACCAAAAATGAAACCACTTGGACTCGTTCACAAGAAAATCTAAGGAGGAAAGAGAAATGCTTAAGCTCACCCCATTATCACAATAATGAGACAGAGAATTCATAAAAAAAAAAAAAGAAAAAAAAATTGTTTATTAATTCAAATTAACTTCATTGTACCATTCATTCACTGTTTATTGATATAATCAAATAATCATAACCACTCATTATTGAATACTTTGACCACAGTAGACTCCTGTACATAACAATTGCCCAGTAACAACCATAATGGAATTCCCGCTCAACATGTCAACCCTTTATGCTGCCACCAAGTCCTTTTTGTAATTTGTCTTCCTACACATGTCAACGATTATCTGCTATCCTTTGATTTGTATAAAGTGGTCATTGAGGAGGATTGGGTGGGGAACCGCAGCAGGATGGTTGAGCTTAAGCAGAAAAGGTGAGGGAATGATAGTTAGTGTCTGGATTTTTGGGTTTCTTCGACGTCATTCCAGCCTGTGGTCCTTGGAAACACATAGACCAATGAATTGTACTGGATAGGTGACTCATGTGTGGTAACAGTGCCTGCAATTCATGATGGTGGCGGCGCGTGGGAGATTTTTGTTTTCGATTGGTCTACACATTTTTCGACTTCTCTTCCGCACGTGACCTTCAACAACACGTAGATCGGCAGTCAACGAATTTAGTGATGGCAACGGTACCAGCACCATCGAGGCTCCGATAAGTGGCCAGAGTTTTTTTTTATTATTATTTTTTTGAAAATTACTTTTACCTTGAGAAACTTTTTTTTTTAATTTAAGAATTTTTTAAAAATATTTTAATTTATTTATTTTAAATTACTCACCTAAATAACATTAATTAAAAATATCTTTATATTTTCATTAAATTCACATAACTTTTATTAAAATATATATAAAATATTAATTAAGATTATAGATTAAATGTAAATATTTTTAAAATTTATAAAAAGTATATTTTAATTATTTTTTATAATAAAATTTTTAAAAATTTTAAATTAATATTAAAATTATATATTACCATCAACATTGCTATGATGTCAATTGACATTTTAAGTCTAACGTGGTATGTGAATAGAAAATATGGCAGATTTAACGGAAAACTAAGAGTGGAAGTATTTGCAACTAACATTATTAATGTGGGGGGCAATTTTGAAGAAAAACAAGAAATATTTTTTTGGTTAAAAATCATTGTAATATGGGAAAGTAATTCATGATTTAATTCAAAAATATTCAATGTAACTTTGAATTAACTTGTGATTTTTTTTTTTTTTCTTCCGTGCAAGGTGTCTCTCACAAGTTCAAGATTGGTTAATTTTCAGTGAACAAAAAAAAAAAACAAAAAGAAAAGCTCAAGATAAGTTTCTTTTTTCCTTTGGTTAACACTCGAGTGTGGCTGGATATTCTTGAGTTTTTTATTTTGTTGTGTGGTTTTTGTTTTTATTGATATGTTTATTCTTCAACACTTTACTTCTGGTGGTTTTGAGCCAAGTAAAATCAGGCAAAATCATGTTTAAAGGTCCCCATTGACCCCTGCAAGATTGATCCTAGCCACGGATGAGCCTATTGGTATGGAGAAATTCCAAGGTCACAAAAACATGGCTGTAAGAGATGAAGGTACACACAACTGTACTAACCTGTAGCAATACGTTTGACGCCATTAACAGGTCCCACCTTTTCATGGTCATTACAACATACACACCATGGTCATGGCTACAAGAACAAAACAATAAATCTTTTGTTGCAAGCCTACTAAATATGACTGCCCAGTATGCACCAGAACATGTCTGCTTTCATGATTAATCATGAACAGTTTTTGCGATGACTGACTTGTTATTCAGGATGGGAACGCCTTCAACCTCCCCCACTTGCTATTTTGAGAAATCTTTAACGAATACAGGATCCATTTGTCTAAACAATTGAAAAATAGCAGGCAGCTGAACATGTCCAAAAGGGGCAAAATCTAAATGACTCTGTTGATTCAGTGTGAACTAATGTACACTGCTGAGTACACAACTAATTTATTTCAGAACTAAGCATGATCTTGATAACAGAATCTACATGGACACTATTCAAACTGTGAACAATGTCGACATAACCAACAATCTGCGTACATGGGTTAAGAAAAAGTAAACTCCAATGCTCCTCATAAAGGATTGACACAAAAACCTACACTGAAAATCATATGCAAATGCAGTTGTCATCCGTGCAAGGAAGCATAAAGCAATACACTCCTGTTGAAATGGAGTAGAATCAGATCTTGTAACACAAAAAGCAAGAAAAAAAATCAGTGTCGACCAAGTCAAGACTGACTATGCTGCACCGATGGAGGTGCATATCCTCACCAAGAAATCACCTCAATATGGCCTCCCAAGAATTGAATAAATGAAGAAATTTTTCTTCCTTATTTCTTCTGGATGCAATTGTAAGAAATACCTGACTGCCAACGAGCAAAAAGAAATCAAAATAAACAAAAAATAGCCATCTTTGTATTGGTCAAGGACACAGTTGTTTCTAAATAAGAAATGACAATCAACCAGACTGACTAGAAAATGATCAATAATGTATCAAGGCAGCAAAGCAACACTGTGTACCCATTCCTGATTGAGCAGCAAAGACACTTCCTTTACTAACTAGATTGGAAGGAAAGAAGATCAATCAATTTGGTAATCAATCACAAATTCCAATATTATGTGCAATTTAATTGTATCAAACAACAAGCACTTGATCAATACACTGGCCCTAGCACTTAATAGGCCCCTTGCACTTGGGCATCACACAACTCTTTTTTGGTCGCAAAGCAGTCTTTGGCCTTCACAAGTTTAGCATAGCCACTGGCATGCAATCCAAACCAGCAAGTCATATGTGAGACATAAACAAGGATTAGAAATTACAAAGAACTTAAATAGTGCAATTGCACTAAAAACACAAACTCTCAACTGTTATATGGCCTTACTCCAATGAATCAAATTAATCAACTGCACATTGATATCCGACATCCCACTCCTCTTGCTCATCGACATTTTAACAGCTAGAGGATCCACTTCACTCAAGGTCTGCATATAACGTCATCTGGGCTTACAAGACTTATCTGTTATGCCTTTGCCCTTCGCCTTCACTAACTTCTTACCTGTTGAAAAAAAGAAAAAAATTCTTACATAATCACTGACAAGCAAGGAAAGAACCCCACCAGGTTCCTTCATCCTTGTCACTGCTGCCCCCTTACCGCCCAACAGAATTGTCAGCCTCTCCCATCCTTAGGCTTTCCTGCTCCTCACCAACGTTCTCATTCTGTATAGCATTGTCATCAGCGTGCTTCCCATTACTATCTTGTTGTGCTGCAACATTGTCATCATCTCCCTAGGGTGTCCCAATCTCTCCTTGCCCAGCATTGATCTCATCAGCATCATTCCCATCAATTTCTACTCAGACCTTGGTGTTGGAATGATTTCTCTATGCTCAAGAACATGTTATATTTTGCTGTCAGCCTTTGGGACTTCATCTTCATGCACTCTATCAGGCACTTCATCTTTTCCACTTGGACTTGCCACTTGGACTTGCCACATCACTTATTCCAACTCCATTATTTTCCAGTTCATCAGTGCTGCCAACCCTCCATTGTTGCTTCCATCAGCATCGTCCACCTCAGTTACATCCAGCCCATGCTGATCCTCCCCAAATTCTCTAATTGCTGCTGAATATTATAGAGAAAACAATGAATTTTTTTCTTATTCATCAAAGTTGAGAGGTTACAACATATATATATATATATATATATATTATAGAGAGACTTGTTTATTTAGAAAGTATTAACTGTATAAAAAAACAAAATTCCTACTTGACAACCTTAATTGATGTAATATATATAATTTTCTATATTTATTCTACAATTACTCTATTCTAAATTATTTTATTTCCACCACTCCTCCTCAAGCTAGCTTGTAAATGTCTTTTATGGCTAACTTGCTTATAAGAGAATCAAATTGGTTCTTAAGCAATCCTTTGGTAAGAATATCAACAACTTGTCAATTTGTAGGTATGTAAGAAATACATATTAAATCATTCTTAAGTTTTTCTTTAATGAAATGTTTGTCCACTTCAATATACTTAGTTTTATCATGAAAGATTGGATTATGAACAATTGAAATCGCAATTTTGTTATCACAATACACTTTCATAGAAGTAAAACTGAGAGATACAATTCTTCTAGTAATCTCTTAATCCATATTATCTCAAAAATGTGATGTGTAAGAGATTTAAGTTCTGTTTCAGCATTACTTCATCCTACAACACTTTACTTTTTATTTTGCTAGGTAACTAAATTTCTACCAATAAAAATGCAATAACCTGATGTTGACCACCAATTAATAGTGCTTCTTACCCAATGAGCATTAGTGTAAACTTCCATCAGAACATTACCACTTTTTCTAAATATCAGCCCTTTGCTTGGTGTTCCTTTGAAATATCTCAATATTCTATATGCAACATCAAAGAGTTTTTTTTTCCTAAGACAGGCATAAATTAATTTACCACACTTACAACAAATGCAATATTAGGCCAAATGCGTGATAAGTAAATAATTTTACTTACTAGATGCTGAAAATTTTCCCTTTCAATTATATTTTCAGCAATGATTGGATTTAACTTCAAATTAGTTTCAATTGGCATCTCAGCTACTTTACATCCCATAAATCTAATTTCATTAAGTAAATTAAGAATATATTTTCTTTAATTTACAAATATTCTTTCTTTTGATCTTGCAAACTCTATACCTAGATAGTACTTCAACACTCTTAAATCTTTAATTTCAAATTCTTCAGCTAATTTTTCCCTTAACCTTGATAATTCATCAAGATCATCATTTATCAAGATCATATCATCAACATATACAATTAAAATTGCAATCTTGCTTTTATTAGAGTTTTTATAAAATATAGTATGATCAGCTTGATTTTAGCAATATTTATAACCTTTTACTACCTTCTCGAAATGTTCAAATTAGGCTTTCAAAGACTATTTAAGATCATACAAATATTTCTTAAGCTTGCATACTTTGTTTTGGCCAATAGTACCTTCAAAACTTAGAGGAGGGCACATAAATACTTATGCTTTTAGGTCACCATTCAAAAAGGCATTCTTCACATCTAGTTGTTGTAAAAGCCAGTTAAAATTAATTGTAAGAGATAATAACACACAATAGAGTTTATTTTTGTTACTAGGGCAAAAGCTTCTTAGTAATCAATACCATGAGTTTGAGTAAACCCCTTAACAACAAGTCTTGCTTTATATCTTTCCATGCTTCCATTTGCTTTGCATTTTACAATAAACACCCATTTCTAGTCCATTATTTTCTAATTTTTGGGTAGTTCCATAATCTCCCAAGTCTCATTTCTTTTTAGTGCATCAATCTCTTTCCTAACTGTTAATCTCCACTTTGGATCATTAAGTGCTTCTTGGATGCTTCTCAAAATAAACAAGTTGGAAATTTTTGATATAAATGTTTTATACTTGTGGGAAAGCCTCTCATATAACAAATACTTTGTAATATAATGATTACTACAAAAATAAGTTTCTTTTCTAATGGTTATAGGTATATCCAAATTATTGTATTCTAGTTTAGCATATTTATTAGAAACGGAAAAAGAATTAATAGAAAGAGATGAAAGTTGAAGAGAATCAACATCACCTAAATTTTGAACTTTAGATTGGTGTGGTGGTGCTTTGGGTATATATGATTCTTTATTCTTTTTATAACTTTTCTTCCTTATATGAACAATATCCTCAAGTTTAGAATTAGTTAGTAGTATTTCTCCCCCTATCAAAAATTCCTTCATACTTCACACAATAAGATATGGATGTAAAATTTTGGGTAATATATGCTAAATATCTAAACTATTTTCTTAATGTAATTTGTCCCCCTAAAGAACATTATTTTAAAAATAAAACTAATTTTCAAGAAACACAATATTCATAATAACAACAATTTTATGAGTTAAAGGTTTAAAGTATTTATATCCTTTCTTATTTGTTACATAGTCAATGAAAACATATTTTTCAACTTTAGGATCAAGTTTAGATTAATTTTTATAAGGAATAAAAACATAAGTTGTGTAGTCAAAAATCTTAAGTGGTAAGATTGAAACAATCCGAGTATCAGAAAAATAATATTTAAAATATTTTAGGGGTGTAGCATAATTCAAAACATAAGTAAATATCCTATTAATTAGATATATTGTAGTTAAAATAGTTTCACCCTAAACATATTTAGAAATATGCATAAAGAGCATTAAAGCATGGGCAACTTTTAGTAAATGTTTATTTTGATTTTCAACAAAACCATTTTGCTATAATATATCAATATAGGTAAATTGATGTTGAATACACTTATCTTTCAAGAAGCTACCAAGAGAATCATAGACATATTCAATACCATTATTAGTGTGCAAAATTTCAATTTATATGTGAAATTATGTTTTAATCATGGTGTAAAACCTTTTAAATAGAGGTTGAACTTCATATTTGTCATTTGTTAAATATACCCAATATCATAAAGTATAACCATCAATAAAGTTACAAACCATTTTCATCTTAAAAAAGTTTGAAATCTTAAAAGTCCCCAAATATTAATGTGAATTATGTAAAAAGGTCAAGAGAGTTGATAAGGTTTGGAAAAATAAATAATTTTTATAACTTTTTGATAAAATGTAATGTTCACATTGAAGATGAGAACAATCATTTCTCCTAAATAAAGTAGGAAACAATTTCTTACAATAAAAAAATTAAAGTGTTCTAACTTATAGTGTCAAAACATTATTTTATTTTTAACAAAAGTAGAACTAACACTACTTAATATATGAAGTAATTTATACTTAGAATCATCATTTTCAAAGTAGTAGATACTATTTATCATCCTAGCATTGCCAATCCTCCTCCCTAAATTCAGGTCTTAGAAAACACAATAATATTTAAAAATAGTAACACGACAATTAGCATTTCAAGATAATTTACTAATAAATAAAAATATTATATGCAAGTTAAGGCACATAAATGATCAATTTAAGAGATAAAATTTTTAATAGTTTAATCAAACATTTTACTATTATAAAAGAATACAATCCATCTGCTATACAAATTTTCTCTTGTCTAGAATAAGGATTATATGCATGCAATAAATTAAAAAATTGGTCATCTGGTTAAATGCACCTAAATTTATTATCCAAAAAGCTGATTGTGAAATAAAATAACAAATTAAGGCATTTAATTCATTACCTATTTGCCCAAGAGAAGCATTAGGAGTACTCAATAATCCAATATTAGATTTTACCAAATTGAGAATATGATCCACTTGCTATGGACTGAATGAGACAGCTTCTATCTCATATGTAACAAGAACATTCATGCAACTAGTTTGCTTATTGGACTTCCCCTCATGCTTGCCCTTCTAATTAACCAATTTTCCATGAAACTTTCAACATGTTTCACGAGTGTGTCTTGATTATTATAATGATCACACCATACCTAAGGCTTCTCATCAGTTTTGCATGGAATAGGACGATTAGTATAAGAGTCACCAGGAACCAAAGCAGAATTTTCAAGAATATTACTTGAAGTCATCTTGTGAAGCATGATAAGTCTATGTCTTTCTTCACAATGAACTTCAGAGAAACTTCTCCAATAAAAGGAAGAGACTATTTACCAATTATTCTCCCTCTAACTTCATCAAATTCAAACTTAAAGATTCACTCATCTTTAACCCTCTTTTTGTAGTAATGGGCATCCTTATAAGATTTTTACTCATAGGTATTAAATAAATCTAAATCTTGTTATAGACATTTCAATGAATAGAAATATTTAATAACATTATCTTCATCTTAATGAATATCTCTAAATTTTAATATCAATTTATAAACCTTGGATTGATTTCTTAAATATAAATACATAAGATTAATATTATCTTAAAGCTCTCTAACTATGTGATAACATAAGTAATTAAAACTAATGTCTTCTTCTATGGAGTTCACCAACTATGTCATTACCATAGAGTTTTTGGCTTCCCAAGTAGAGTATATCGAATCATTCATGGCAAGTTTCCTACAATCTTCAGTGATATAACCAATTTTCCCTCTTCCTCAAATATAAATGCACACCGATTAAGGCCATTGTAGAAAATTATTGTCATTTAATCAAATAGTAGTTATTTGAACTGAATAAAATTCATAGGAAACCAAAGCTGAGAAGGTTTGTCTTTTGGTTAAAATAAATATTTCAGATGAAAAAAGATTAATGACAATGGAATTACATTAGATTTCAGACATGATGATAGATGTCAGCCTCTCCCATCCTTAGGCTTTCCTACTCCTCACCAACGTTCTCATTCTATATAGCATTGTCATCAACGTGCTTCCCATTACTATCTTGTTGTGCTGCAACATTGTCATCATCTCCCTAGGGTGTCCCAATCTCTCCTTGCCCAGCATTGATCTCATCAGCATCATTCCCATCAATTTCTACTTAGACCTTGGTGTTGGAATGATTTCTCTATGCTCAAGAACATGTTATATGTTGCTGTCAGCCTTTGGGACTTCATCTTCATGCACTCTATCAGGCACTTCATCTTTTCCACTTGAACTTCCACATCACTTATTCCAACTCCATTATTTTCCAGTTCATCAGTGCTGCCAACTCCGTTGTTGCTTCCATCAGCATCATCCACCTCAGTTACATCCGGCCCATGCTGATCCTCCCCAAATTCTCTAATTGCTGCTGAATATTATAGAGTAAACACACACACACACACACACACATATATATATAACTTCTTACAGGATCTTTAAAACGTAATAAAATATTTAAAGAAACAGTGTCAAATTCAAAATATCTGGAAGATCAGCAAACAAGATTAAAACAAATTAACAAAACAAAGTTTGATAATCTAAGTACTTGGCATTGTTATACTAAAAATCGTTCCAAGGTTAAAACCTTTAAGGGAATGGTTATTGGTTTCCAGCCTATATACTTAGATTTATTGAAATTTACAGAGAGATGCTTTGGAGAAAAGAAGGGGAAGAGGAACTTGGTTATGTCATAAGTTTTGCTTCCCTTTTATAGCACAAGGCTTACAGTAAGTTGGTGAGATGTAAATCCAGACAAATTATCTTTCAGTGGCGTTGGCAGACAACTTGAGTGGATTCTTTACTTTTGACAGCTGTAAGTTGGTGAGGTGTAAATCCAGACAAATTATCTTTCGATGGCGTTGATAGATAACTTGAGTGGATTCTTTACTTTTGAAGTTGGCAGACAGGTTGGCAGACAAGCTAAAGTAAAGTTACTCGAGGTAATTTACTTTTACTTTTCTTTTTTCTTGGACTTGATAGATACCTTGACTGACGACTGAGTGGGAGATGATGGAATGTCGTCAATGTATATGAATGGATCTTTTGATGCAGATGCGTGACTAAATTGACTTTCAGCTTCGGCCAGAGTTTGTTTAAGGGAAGAAATGTATTCTTCCTGTGATTTAGAGCCTGCCAATTGGGCCTGTTTCTGTGCTTTATAGGCCATAAATTATGATGACAAGGCTTCAACTTGGTTTGATCTGTTTGGATGTTTGTTGAACCATTCCAAAACACCATGAAGGTGTGCCTTTTGTTGCCGATCCTCATTGAACTGTTGCCAAAACTTAACCTTGTAGGTTCTTCTGAGGATTGGAGTAGCAGTAAGTGGATCCGGTTTGAATTGGAAGTCCTACATGCAACACCATGGTATTCTGAAATAGTAACAGAATAGGAGAAGCATAGGATATGCATTCTCTATTTGTGAGAAGGAATATTTTTCAGAAAAAAATCTGAAATCCTTCTTGAATCGAATCAGGAAAGATTTGAACAATAGGACCAAACCAAGACCACCATTGAACAAACCATAATGGGAATTTAATAATGGTTTGAGTTTCCCAAAAGAATAACCATGAATGTTTAAATTGGGAATTTTGAATGTAGAGAACATTGAACCAAGCTTGTTTGTAATCCTAGTAATTGAAATGCTGGGCAAATTTGAAATTTTGGTATACTGAGGATCTGAATGATACTTTTATGCAAGGATGATTGGGTCATTCTGTTGGATGAAGGATTCTGATGATTTGTAGGGTAGAGTACCCTGTTTCTCCATTTTGGGTATGGTGGCAGAATTTGGCAGAATAGGTGTTAACAAGAATGGCTTCATAAAACTTTGGGGTTTTGAGAGAGAATCCCAGGGTTTATAAAATTAGTCTTCTCGTAACATATTTTTTGCACATTTTTTGGGATCATTAGTGTAAAACCCAGATTCCACAAGTTCAATATTTTGGAAAATAAATTTTTTAAAATATGTTGGAGGGAAAATTTTTTGGGATGCTTGCTGAATTGCAATTTCCTTGTTTTTGGAAATAAAATGGTTTGTAAAGAATTTTGAGAAATAGTTTGTGGCAGAATAATTGACTGTTGTTGTGATGGTGATAGAGTTATCACCTGTTTTCCTTTGTCGGAGACCATAGGATGTTCTTCTTCTGGAGAAGAGGGTGGTGTTGATCTTCTTTTTGATTTTGCAGTAGATTTGTCTTCATTGAGTTTGGCAATGAGGGCTTTTAAGGTTTTCTTTGCAGTTGGACTTAGTTGTTTAAGGTTTGGTTCAGAATTGTTTGAAGAGTGGGATGATTCTGAAGTGGCTTTTTGGCGAGGTTGGGCAATTAGTTGAGAATCATAATCTGAATCTGAGTGTTGGCAGGCCTCAGCCCATATTTTGGTTTTAGGATTTTTCTTCTTGCGAGGCATATCCCTATTTAAGGATACCCCCATAACCCAGGCTAGAAGCATCTGTTTCTACAATTTTGGGTAGGTCAGGATTGGCCAGATATAAGCAAGGTAAGGACTGGACTTGAGTTTTGATCTTCTAGATGAGTCGTGTGAGATCCTCATTCCAAGGTTCAGATGAATGTTTTTTAGACAGCCTTTTGTGGAGTGGTTTGATGAGAAGATGTGGTTTGGGATAAAAATCAGAAACATAGTTTAGACTTCCTAGAAATCTCTGCAACTGATTTTTATCAGTGATTTGATCAGGAATTTTTTCTACAAAAGAGAGAGATCTGGAATAAGGTGTAATGATTCCTTGGGTTATGTAATGTCCAAGAAATCTTACCTTGGTTTGAAACAGTTTCATCTTTGACCTAGAGACTGCTAGACTTGCTTTCTTAGTAAGATTCATGAAATGATGCAAATGTTTGATATGTTTATCAATACTTTCAAAGAAGACAAGAACATAATCAATGTATACAATGATAAAATACATGCATGAAACGTAAATGTCATTCATGATTTATTGGAACTCAGAAGGTGCATTTTTTACACCAAAAAGCATAACATTCCATTCATATTGTCCAAATGGAACAGTAAATGTAGTTTTGTATCTATCAGTTTCATGAATTTGAATTTGCCAAAAACCAGATTTCATGTCAAATTTAGAAAAATATAAGCATGGACAAGCCTTTGTAATAAATCCTTCTAGTTAGGAATGGGATATCTGATCCATTCGAGAGCATCATTCAATGGTTTGTAATTTATTACCAAACGGGGAACACCACATTCAAGTTCAGCATTTTTGTTGACATAAAAGGCTGCACAACTCCATGGTGATTTGCTTGGTCGGATAATACCTTTGTTGAGTAGACTGTCTATCTCTTGTTTGCAATGTTTGACCAATTCAGAATTCATTTGAATGGGTCTACCTTTAGTAAGAATCTATTTTTCACTAAAATCTTTGGTATAGGGAAGAGTCACAATGTGATTATGTCTATGCCAAAATGCATTTGGGATGTTAGAACAAATGGTTTGCTCAATTTGAGTTTGAATGATTTGGATTTGGTTTTGAATAGTGGATGTTTGAAGTTGATTTTGTAGAGTTTTAAAAGAAATCTCAGATTAGAGATGATTTAGTTGGGATTTTTTGTGTGAAGAAGGATGTTTACTTCAGCTGATTTTTGGAAAGATAAAGATTTTAAAAGATTGATATTTTTGACATGGGGTTTTTGGATAAATTTGAAATTAATTGGTTGGCCAAAATTGTTGGTATGAATTCCTTGGTTGGTAACAGTGAATGTTTGATGAGGCTGAGGAAAGGGGTTCCAAGGATGACCTTTTGCTTGAGATTTCTTACCAAAATGAATGAGGTTCTAAGGGAAATACCTTGCTGGCAAACATGCACATCAGAGAGTTTGTAATCAACGATCAGTCGGTGGTTGCTTGCTGATTTGAGTCCTTCGGTAGTTTTCTCGAAAAACTTGGTTGGAATTAGTCCCTCTTGAATGCAGTTGAGATCTGCACCAGTGTCAACTAAAAATATAGTTTGTAATGAATATTGATTAGCAACAATTAGTCTGACATTGATCAGCTATTTTTGGGTAGTAATTAAAGTTAGAAGGAACAGAAATTCATTGGTAGATTCAATTGGAATTTTAAGCAGTGATAAAGATGCATTAACATGGTCAGATATACTTGGCTAGTTTTGAACAAGAGACAAAAGAATTTGATGGTCTTTGTTCTGTTGTTGTTTAAGTTGAGAAATTTTAGATTTCAAAGAATTGATTTCTTCTTTGAGGTCATTGATGGTAACAGGTCGGGTTTAGGGTTGCTCAAAATGGTTTAAGATTTATTGAAGGTCATAAGGTGTTTGAGTTTGAAGAAGTAGATCATTGGGCTTTAAAGAAGCAAGTGCTTTTAAAATTTTTTCAAGAAAAAGGGTTTTGACTTGATCATTACCTAGATTATCTAGAATGTCAAGGATCTGTTCTTGATCACAAGTTAGTACAGAAATTTCGTTATCTATTGTTGTACCTGTGCTAACTTCATCAGGTTGTAGACCTTCTTCAGAAGATGCATTGGATCCTTTTGAGCTATCAACAAGTAAGGTTTGTATTTGGGTTTGGACTTCTTCTGTGAGTTCAAGTGTTTGCAGTTTGGTATAAAATTTGCAATATCAGGCTGAATGTCCAGGCCTTTTGCAGTTATAACATATGATGGGTTTTTGGTATGGTTAATGACTCGGTTGGGATTCTTGGAAAGAAGGTTTAAAGGGTTTTCAATTGATTTTGGGCCTCTTATAGAATGGGTTTGTATTTTTAGGTCGATTTGGTTTGGGTTTTGCTTTGGGCTTTTGTCTAGTCTGCTATTTTTGGTAAGCTTGGTTATCAAATTGAGCACAGAAAAATCCAAGCTCCTTCTGAGTCTTCTATCTTTCTTTCTTAATTTACTTTTGAAGTCGAAGGTCACTGCAAACCTATAATCCTTCCTTTTGAATGAAACTGGTTAGATCACCATAAGACAAAATGTCATAGGGAATTTGTTTGTTGTCAAGATTGTAAAGTTTGTTTCTAACTCATTCTCCTAGTAATTTAGGAAGACTAGCTAAAAATTTTTCTTTCCAAAATGGTTAGTTGGCATCTTTTCACTACATAACACGAGTTATGAAACTATCTTTGTACCAGCAAAAATTGTGCAAATACTTACATCTCAAGTTTGAAAGTAGTTCAGTACTTTTATCCTTCAGATGGGAAGGATCACCAATAAAATGTTTAGTAATTATAAAAATAAGGGTTGTTACCGTGTTAGGGATAGTGTTTTCATTGTTATCCCTGATTAGTTGACCTTCTTGATCACGTTTAATACTAGAAAATATTTCTTGGTGGTTGGCTGGTGTGAGGATGTTATCTCACCATCCTTTGAGTTATCCAGAAAATCTTGCAACAAGAATTTCTGCAATTGTAGGGTCAGAAGTTTGACTGTGGGTATGGTAAACATTGGCTACCATGGTCATTTGTTGGATAAGGTTTAAGATCTGATATTCTGAAAGTCCATCAATGTTCCATTCATAAATTGAATGGAACTGTATTTGGTTTGAACAAATGAAGGTTTTTCTTCAAGCGTGATATCAGGAGCAGTTGGTCTGGGATAATACATTCAGGTAGGAGATTTGGTTAGTTCGATTTTGACTCTTTGTATTTTGAAAGATCTTGCGGAGGTATCAGAGGAGTCAGTATCTTGTAGTGTTTGAATGGTTTTGCTGGAGGAAGCTTTGTCTTTGAGAATCTGATATCTCTGAACCAAAGCCTACTGAAATTCATTTGAAGTATTTGTGGAAATTTGAAAAGGTTTAAAAATTGGTTGTGAGATTGGTTTAGTATCAACTTCTTTTATTTTAGGAATATTTGTAATAGTTTCAATATTTGAAACTTGATTTCCTATAGTTTGTAAAATTTTGTTTGTGTAATTGTTTTGTTTAATTATTCTCTGAAAATCTTTTGAAGAGGAATCTTTATGTTCCCTTCGAATTTTAAAAGGAGAAGCAAAAATAGTAGATCTTTTATGTTTAAATTGAATTTCGCATGATGGAGGATAAACTAATTTTATTTTAGAACCATTCATCAATTCCCATTGTTGCGTTGTAGTGTGTGTCAACAATTTTTGTTCCTTAGAAATCCAAGGACAGTCAAAATTTTTTTGAAAACTTACTTCTTCAAACCAATCAAAGAATAAAATATTTTGTTTGTTACTAGTCACCCAGTCATAATATTTCTATTGAATGACTAATCTTTTTTAATTTTGAAAATTTTCTAGAAACCATTTTTTTTTCATTATTCTAGCTAGAATAAAATTTTTTTCTTAAAACCTCTTTGTTAATTTGAAATTCCTTTTCAAGAACATTTAACTCAGGATTTATTTCAAACTCATCAGGGAATTATACCTGGGAAGCAAAGGCTTCAATGGAATTTGGAGATCTTGGAGAGGCTTCATTGTAAGTTGGTCTAGGTATCTGTCGTTGTAGATCAATACCTGAAATGTTAAAAGCATAACTATTGGTCCTAGTGTGACTAGGAGGATGTCTTGCTAAATTACTCCTTTGTAGGTAATTAGTAATATGAGATGGAAGATCCTCATATATGGAACTAGTGGAGTGTCTTGCAAATGAAATGCTAACACTTCCGTTATCATGTTGGGTTATCCTGTTAAGACTGGAATTAATAGGAGGTTGAGGAACAGTGGCGTTGTCAATTTTCCAAGTTTCAGGAAGTTCGACTTCATGCCATTTGATATACTTTGGAGTTTAGAGGTTGGATCTGCACATGTTAGTTTGCCAAAGAATCGTTTCACCTTTGTCATCAAGGCCATGTAGAGTCTTAGTGTGAAAGGAAGACTTCATAGCCTTGTATTGGATTTTATACATTAGACTTAGAGGTATAGATCCTTCTACAAAACGATTGTCGTGAGTTTTGATTTGCAATGTTAAAACATCAAAAATATTTTTGTCATGCAAGGAGATAGTGAAATCAGGATAGCAATTAAAATAAACAGGTACAGAGCAAAGACTAGACTCAATAATGCCAAGTAAAGAATCATTAAAGTTTAACAACCGATAATCCCTTAATGCAGCAAGAATTGATGTATCTAATCCATCCCTAAATAATGGTTTAATTCCTATCTGAACCATGCCAAGATGCAAATAATTATAATGTTTTTGATGATATATGATGGAATTATAAAAAAGTAGTTTAACAGTCTCAATAGATCTGGAAAGACGACAATCTTTTTCAACAGTTTTAATGATATAGTCAGTTTTGCGTAGAATATTAAATTTAGAGATTTTGTAGATCTGTTTCTCAACAAGTTTGGGGATCTGCCAATTATCAATGGATTTATCAAAGTTTTCAATAAAATTTTCAATAAAGATCTCATCACGGTTTATAGTTCCAGAAGAGGAAGCTTCAAGTCTAGTCCTTACCTTGCTTATATCTAGCCAATCCTGACCTACCCAAAATTGTAGAAACAGATGCTTCTAGCCTGGGTTATAGGGGTATCCTTAAACAGGGATATGCCTTGCAAGAAGAAAAACCCCAAAACCAAAATATGGGCTGAGGCCTGCCAACACTCAGATTCAAATTATGATTCCCAACGAATTGCCCAACCTCGCCAAAAAGTCACTTTGGAATCATCCCACTCTTCAAACAATTCTGAACCAAACCTTGAACAACTAAGTCCAACTGCAAAGAAAACCTTAAAAGCCCTCATTACCAAATTTAATGAAGACAAATCTACTGCAAAATCAAAAAAAAGATCAACACCACCCTCTTCTCCAGAAGAAGAACATCATATGGTCTCCGACAAAGGAAAACATGTGATAACTCTATCACCTTCACAACAACAGGCAATTATTCTGCCACAAACTATTTGTCAAAATTCTTTACAAACCATTTTTCCCAAAAACAATGATATTGCAATTCAGCAAGCATCCCCAAAAATTTTCCCTCCAACATATTTTAAAAAATCCATTTTCCATAATATTAAACTTGTGGAATCTGAGTTTTACAATGATGATTCCAAAAAATGTGCAAAAAATATATTTCGAGAAGACTGATTTTATAAACCATATATATATATATATATATATTATAGAGGGACTTGTTTACTTAGAAAGTATTAACTGTATAAAAAAATAAAATTCTTAATTGACAACCTTAATTGATGTAATATATATAATTTTCTATATTTATTCCACAAATTACTCTATTCTAAATTATTTTATTTCCAACACTCCCCCTCAAGCTTGCTTGTAAATGTCTTTTATGGCTAACTTGCTTACAAGAGAATCAAATTGGTTCTTAGGCAATCCTTTGGTAAGAATATCAATAACTTGTCAATTTGTAGGTATATAGAACACATATTAAACCATTCTTAAGTTTTTCTTTAATGAAATGTTTGTCCACTTTGATATACTTAGTCTTATCATGAAAGACTGGATTATGAACAATTGAAATCGCAGTTTTGTTATCACAATACACTTTCATAGAAGTAAAACTGAGAGATGCAGTTCTTCTAGTAATCTCTTAATCCATATTATCTCAAAAATGTCATGTGCAAGAGATCTAAGTTTTGTTTTAACATTACTTCGTGCTACAACACTTTACTTTTTACTTTGCCAGGTGACTAAATTTCCACCAATAAAAATGCAATAACCTGATGTTGACCACCAATTAATAGTGCTTGTTACCCAATCAACATCAATGTAAACTTCCATCAGAACATTATCACTTTTTCTAAATATCAGCCCTTTGCTTGGTGTTCCTTTGAGATATCTCAATATTCTATATGCAACATCAAAGAGTTTTTTTTCCTAAGATAGACATAAATTAACTTACCACACTTACAGCAATTGCAATATCAGGCCAAGTGTGTGATAAGTAAATAAGTTTATTTACTAGATGCTGAAATTTTTCCCTTTCAATTACATTTTCAGCTGTGACTAGATTTAACTGCAAATTAGCTTCAATTGGCATCTCAGCTACTTTACATCCCATAATTCTAGTTTCATTAAGTAAATTAAGAATATATTTTCTTTAATTTACAAATATTCCTTCTTTTGATCTTGCAAACTCTATACCTAGATAGTACTTCAACACTCTTAGATCTTTAATTTCAAATTCTTCAGCTAATTTTTTCTTTAACCTTGATAATTCATCAAGATCATCATCTATCAAGATCATATCATCAACATATACAATTAAAATTGCAATCTTGTCTTTATTTGAGTTTTTATAAAATATAATATAATCAGCTTGACTTTAGCAATATTTATAACCTTTTACTACCTTCCTAAAATGTTCAAATCAGGCTTTCAAAGACTATTTAAGATCATACAAATATTTCTTAAGCTTGCATACTTTGTTTTGGCCAATAGTACCTTCAAAACCTAGAAGAGGGCACATAAATACCTCTTCTTTTAGGTCACCATTTAAAAAGGCATTCTTCACATCTAGTTGTTGTAAAGGCCAGTTAAAATTAATTGCAAGAGACAATAACACACGAATAGAATTGATTTTTGTTACTGGGGCAAAAGTTTCTTAGTAATCAATACCATGAGTTTGAGTAAACCCCTTAACAACAAGTCTTGCTTTATATCTTTCCACGCTTCCATTTGCTTTGCATTTTACAGTAAACAGCCATTTCTAGTCCATTATTTTCTAATTTTTTGGTAGTTACACAATCTCCCAAGTCTCATTCCTTTTTAGTGCATCAATCTCTTCCCTAACTGTTAATCTCCACTTTGGATCATTAAGTGCTTCCTGGATGCTTCTCAAAATAAACAAGTTGGAAATTTTTGATATAAATGTCTTATATTTGTGGGAAAGCCTCTCATATAACAAATACTTTGTAATATAATGATTACTACAAAAATAAGTTTCTTTTCTAATGGTTATAGGTATATCCAAATTATTGTATTTTAGTTTAGCATACTTATTAGAAACAAAAAAAAAAGAATTAATAGAAAGAGATGAAAGTTGAAGAGAATCAATATCACCAAAATTATGAACTTTAGATTGGTGTGGTGGTGCTTTGGGTATAGATGATTTTTTATCCTTTTTATAACTTTTCTTCCTTATATAAACAATATCCTCAGGTTTAGAATTAGTTAGTAGTATTTCTCCCCCTATCAAAAATTCCTCCATACTTTGCACAATAAGATGTGGATGTAAAATTTTGGGTAATATATGCTAAATATCTAAATTATTTTCTTAACGTAGTTTGTCCCCCTAAAGAACATTATTTTAAAAATAAAACTAATTTTTAAGAAACATAACACTAATAATAACAACAATTTTACGAGTTAAAGGATTAAAGTATTTATATCTTTTCTTATTTGTTACATAGTCAACGAAAACATATTTTTCAACTTTAGGATCAAGTTTAGACTGATTCTTATAAGGAATAAGAACATAAGTTGTGCAGTTAAAATTTTAAGTGGTAAGATTGAAACAATCCGAGTATCAGAAAAACAATATTTAAAACATTTTAAGGGTGTAGCATAATTCAAAACACAAGTATCCTATTAATTAGATATATTATAGTTAAAATAGTTTCACCCTAAACATATTTAGAAATATGCATAAAGAGCATTAAAGCATAGGCAACTTCTAGTAAATATCTATTTTGATTTTCAGCAATATCATTTTGCTATGATATATCAATATAGGTAAATTAATATTGAATACACTTATTTTTCAAGAAGCTACCAAGAGATCATGGACATATTCAATATTATTATCAGTGTGCAAGATTTCAATTTATATATGAAATTATGTTTTAATCATGGTGTAAAACCTTTTAAATAGAGTTTGAACTTCATATTTGTCATTTGTTAAATATACCCAACATAATAGAGTATAACCATCAATAAAGTTACGAACCATTTTCATCTTGAAAAAGTTTGAAATCTTAAAGGTCTCCAAATATCAATGTGAATTATGTAAAAAGGTCAAGAGAGTTGATAAGGTTTGAAAAAATAAATAATTTTTATAACTTTTTGATAAAATGTAATGTTCACATTAAAGATGAGAACGATCATTTTCACTAAATAAAGTAGGAAACAATTTCTTACAATAAAAAAATTAAAGTGTAAATAAAGTAGGAAACAATTTTTTACAATAAAAAAATTAAAGTGTTCTAACTTATAGTGTCAAAACATTATTTTATCTTTAACAAAAGTAAAACTAACACTACTTAATATCTGAGGTAATTTATACTTAGAATTATAATTTTCAAAGTAGTAGACACTATTTATTGTCTTAGCATTGCCAATCTTCCTCCCTAAATTCAGGTCTTAGAAAACACAATGAGATTCAAAAATAGTAACACGACAATTAGCATTTCAAGATAATTTACTAATAAATAAAAAAATTATAAGCAAGTTGAGGTACATAAATGATCAATTTAAGAGATAAAGTTTTTAATAGTTTAATCAAACATTTTCCTGCTATAAATGAATACGATTCATCTACTATACAAATTTTCTCTTGTCCAGAATAAGGATTACATGCATGGAATAAATTAAAAAATAGGTCATATGGTCAAATGCACCTAAATTTATTATCCAAAGAGCTAATTGTTAAATAGAATAACAAATTAAGGCATTTAATTCATTACATATTTGCCCAAGAGAAGCATTAGGAGTACTTGATAATCCAATATTAGATTTTACCAAATTGAAAATATGATCCACTTGTTATGGACTTAATGGGACAACCTCTACCTCATGTGCAACAGGAACATTCATGCAACCAGTTTGCTTATTGAACTTCCCCTCAGGCTTGCCCCTATAATTAACTAATTTTCCATGAAACTTTCAACATGTTCATAAGTGTGTCTTAATTTATTATAATGATCACACCATACCTAAGGTTTCTCATCAGTTTTGTATGGAATAGGACGATTAGTATAAGAGTCACCTGAAACCAAAGCAGAATTTTCAAGAATGTTACTTAAAGTCATCTTGTCAAGCATGATAAGTCTATGTCTTTCTTCACAATAAACTTCAAATAAACTTCTCCAATAAAGGGAAGAGACTATCTACCAATTATCCTCCTCTTAACTTCATCAAATTCAAACTTAAAGATTTGCTCATCTTCAACCCTCTTTTTGTAATAATGGGCATCCTTATAAGATTTTTACTCATAGGTATTAAATAAATCTAAATCTTGTCATAGACATTTCAATGAATAGAAATATTTAATAACATTATCTTCATCTTAATGAATATCTCTAAATTTTAATATCAATTCATAGACCTTGAATTGATTTCTCAAATATAAATACATAAAATTAATATTATCTTAAAACTCCTTAATTATGTGATAACACAAGTAATTAAAACTAATGTCTTCTTCTATGGAGTTTACCAACTATGTCATTACCATAGAGTTTTTGGCTTCCCAAGTAGACTATGTCGAATCATTCATGGCAAGTTTCCTACTATCTTCAGTGATATAACTAATTTTCCCTCTTCCTTAAATATAAATGCATATCAATTAAGGCCAATGTAGAAAATTATTGTCATTTAATCAAATAGTAATTATTTGAACTGAATGAAATTCATAGCAAACCAAAGTGTGCCTCTTGGTTAAAATAAGTATTTCAAATGAAAAAAGATTAATGACTATGGAATTTGGATTGGACTTCAGACATGATGGTGACTGCTAATTTGCAGTTAAGTAGAAAAGGAGGTTACGTATATATTAAACTAGGGTTTTGAAAAACAAATTATAAATAATTAAAGTTTTAAAGTTTTTATTTTTAACAAAGTTTACTCTAATACTATATAAAATATTATTAAAAAAATAATAAACTTTTTTCTTATTTATCAAAATGAAGAAATTATAGTATATATATATTATAAGGAGACTTCCTTAAAAAATATTAATTATACAAAAAATTAAAATTTCTAATTGACAACGTTAATTAACATAACATATACAATTTTTTATATTTATTCCACAAATTATTTCATTCTAAATTATTTCTTTTTCAACAATCACCATCTCCTCATCCCCACCCAAGCCTTCATCCTCATTCTCCCTCTTGACTTCATTGATACCTTTCATAATCAACTCAAAATTCTCACCGGCAATCTCATAAAGCTTCTTGTTGCTACTCTCATTTTTCTTTGCATCACTCTTTCGACAGTTTCAACCTCGCTACCATTGCCCTCTTACACCTCTGCACAATGCTCATCATTATCATCCCACATAGTACTATGATCACATACTATCAACTTTACAACATTATCTGCCTCCCAATGTTTTTCACTTTCCACAATATTCTCTGCTCGGACTGTTGCACTATTGGAAGTCTAAACCCTGTAGGTCAGTATCTTTCCCTTCTTTCTCTTCACCTCAACTTCTTCACCCATTACTATCTGAACTCCACTTTTCAACCTCAGATTCATTTGGCACCTGAAATAACTCATCAGAAACATATAGCAAGGTAGTAAGGAATGAGAGCTAAATTATATACTACAAACAACATTAAGACTCATTTAAGTTTCCCTAAACTGACCCTCAAGCAATTCCTACTTGAGTGTACTGCACACTACCTCCCAATCCTATTAGCTCATCTAAAGTGGATGTGGCTTCTTGTACACTATGCCATGAACCACCTGTCCATCACATTTTAATTTCAATAACCAAATTTACTACAATACATAACAATCCTATCCAAAATGACCAAACTTATTTACTTCGTAGTTTTACTTATTCTTTGCCAAATTCCTTCAAGTCTTAAGTTTCCATATTCAAATATCGTCTCCGAATCCCATGCTGTTATATGAGAGAAACTATCCCATTTGACCAGACATCCAATATCAATGCAATAAAGGGTAGAAAAGCTGCAATAGAGAAATAGAAGGTAATTATATACATGGTAAACTAATTTAGAGAAATAGAATGTAATTATATACATGGTAAACTAATTTAGAAGATTAAGCAATAGTGACTTTCCTACCATTAACATAAGGGTGCATCTCCAAATACCAACACCTTTCCCCCTTGTAGCTTGGTACATCCATGCATTCTTGGCCAATCAGTCTAACACCTATTCATCCCAATTGTAGCCTTTCACCCCTTAAACATCCCAAATAGCTAGTGACAATTTTGTAGAGATCCCAAAATTTATACAAGTACCAAAAAACAAACCCAAAACATATAACAGAATTGCCTCCTTAAAATCCTGCTTGCTCTTATTTGGTCCAAGAATTTTTAAGAAGCATGCTTTAGAAATCCCTTTCCCTGCCATAACATATTTTTTCTTCAATGCTTCCATTTTTCCCTTCTTGAGTTACTTAAGAACTTTATTAGGGCCTTTAGGAATCCCCAATATCTAGCCCACACTATTTCCATCAACTAGCCCTTCAACATCAGGCCACATCTTCAGTCTTCTTCTCTCAGGGTCAAAACCACTCCATCAACCAACTGCATAATGTCCTATTTAATATAAAGTTACACATAAATATCGATGCTAGTAAACCCATATCAAGGACCCATCTCTGTTGTTGTTCATTAAAAGTAGAAACATGCAACAAACGCAACAAATCAAATTCAACACTAACTTAAATGCTTCAAAAGGTTACAGTACAAATACACAGAACCAATTACATATGACAAAAAAAAAAATTAACATTTAAAGTCCATTTTGATGGACAGAAACTGTAAATACTCAATAAGGGGGGTAATGATGGTCAGAAGTCATGGTCTTGTTATTGTTCTTGATGGTAATGATTTAAGATTGCATAATGGTATAACAATTAGTCATCACTACAGCCAAGGACTAAGAAAGACATTGAGCAGAGGCTTATAACCCATACAACTTTATTTTTTACTCAATTTAGACTTTTAAATACAACATTGATGCTCTTTACAAAATCACTTTGTGAAGGATGTAACATAATATCAAGTTAAGGATAAAAATTAAATTATTACTTTCTAATAGCAAATGCTTAATTATAATGTTTTCTATTGTTACCTTACCCAACCTTGCCTTTGGCTTTGCAGCTTTGGTCTCCAATCCCTCTTTTCTTATCTTCCCTGAATTGCTCGAAGCTTTTCTCACCCAACCCCATGTTCTCATTTTTTATTTTTCACTCTCTCCATTACCCCTTTTCCCATCTTGACTTTGCTATGCTGTCCTTTCTCTGCTCTGTTTGCTTCGTCATTCCTTTTTAGTGTCTCCAATCCACTTTTCACAATTTTTTCTCTATTGCGTAGCTCTTTACCCCTCAGACCTCCCTTCTCGGTTTCTTTAATTTTCTTCCCTTTCTTTGTCATTTCTTCAAACCCTTGTACCTTAAATATAAAGCATCATATAGAGTTAAATCCAATAAATTTAACTTACATACACTTCATAATGCCTTAAGTGTCATTAACCAACTAGAAACCACAATAAATATAAGCTTCCTGAATACTACATGCAACTTTTCTTGATAAATTTCAAATTTTACAGCTAACATGATCCACACTATCATTTCACATCCCTTAAAGCCAACTTATCCCAATTTCTCCTTTCTTCACAACCCCGTCCAACTGTTATTAACTTTTCAATTACTTAAATTACAATTTTTTCAGTTTTAACATATTTTGAAAAACCCACCACTATCCCAACCAAAACTCACTCACACTTCAATAACTGTTTTTTTTTTTTTCTTGAAATCACTTCAACAGCTCGTGAGCATAAAAATATGGAATTACATAGATGGGCAACATACAACTTCCCCTAATTAAACCCTGACCTTTCAAAGAAACAAATTTATTTCACAAAATTAAGCAAAAGTCGTGGGTAATTTACCTAATGTTGTCTCTTTCAATATAGTTTGAAACCCAGGCCTTTTAAAAGAAATGAATTTATTTTACAAAATTAAGCAGAAGTCATGGTAATGTACCTAACGTTGCATCTTCCAATCTCACTGCAAATCCTCCAGCTGCCACCAATCTGTTTAACAACTCCAGTAAATATTATTTCTTCGCTTTTGGGAATCTACACTGATAACACAGACCAAATGCATGCCAACTCTCTTCTCTACCAACTTTCCTTGTTTTCAGACCAAATGCAAGCCAAACTCTCTTCTTTACCAAGTTTCCTTGCTGTCGTCCTCGCCTTCACTATCTCTTCTGCAGTAAGATGCATGCCCCAATTTTCACTATCTCTACTACAGTGCAAGTGTGCACTGTTCTCTTTGCTACAATTTTCTTCCTTTTTATTTTTTGAAATAATGCAAAACATTACTTTAATTTGAATTTATTTTTCATTAAAATTTGATTCATAAGATAATTCAACAATATGTTTACTCTTTTTTTCATAAAATTAAAATAATTTTTAAACAAATTAATGATTCTATTATTTTTTTTATTTTTATATTTTAGTTGGGATAGTAAAAGTAGAAAGTGCTTTTTATAAATACTTATAAACAATTTTATCTCGAATGTTAATTTTAATGTTCAAAATCGTCATGCAGTTAGCAAGGGTGCTTGGTATAAAAAAATTAAAAATTAAAAATTAAAAAAATTAAAATAAAAAAAAAAAAAAAAAAAAAAAAGGAAGAAGAAGAGCTTTCTATTTCATTAGCAGAATATATATAATAACTGATTATTAATAGGCATTTCCTGGAGGAATTTTAGAAATCTGAGCGAAATTAACACTGACAGAGACGAAGCAAAGAAATATGGCGGCAACCCTAACCTTCCCCTCTTTTTTTTTTTTTTTTTTTTTTTTAAATCCAAGAATAGAATAGACTGATTCTTGAGAACATTCTCATACATCGGGGTAAAAAATTGATTTACCTGAATTTTTCCTGCCCAGTTGGAATAGGTTGGCTATGAAATCTTCCTTCCCTTGCCTCAATCTCTCGAAATTTTGAATGGGCTTTTTGGTTTCTTGAGACGAGAAGTCTAAAAAGGGAACTTCTGTAAATAATTGTAAATAATTTCAAAGAAAATTTTTAAAATAAAAAATTATAAATAATTCAAAAAAAATTTACAAATTAAAAAGGTCCAAAATTTTTAAGAAAAAATTAAAAATATTAAAATTTAAAAAAAAAAAAACTCTCTCTCTCTCTCTCTCTCTCTCTCTCAATAGGAATCTCTCTCATCCATCTGACTCTATTTTTTCTCTTTTTGTTTACTTTTCAAAATTTTCATTTTTTAAATTTTAGGACTTTAAAAATTTTTTAATATCATTGTTTTAATTTTTAGTATTTTATAAAATTTATGATTTTTTTTAATTTGTTTGAATTTTCATTTTTTACAAATATTTGAGATTTTTTTGAAAAATAATTTTGATTTTTTTTTTAGATTTTGATTTGATCTTTCAAAATTTTATAAAAATTTTTAAATTTATGAAAGTTCTAAAAAGTTTTCAGATTTGTTTCGATTATTTAAATTTTTTATTTTTTATAAATTCAAAAAAAAAAATGTTTCAAAATTTTTTGAATTTTAAAAATAATTGACATAATGCCCAAATGAATAACTGATAAATAACATAACACACCATGTGACACATTTAACCACAATGGAGCCATAATACTCTGCCTCGTCAGCTTTCAGGATTTACAGTGAATCTCTGGTTATGCATCTTTTAGCCTTTTCCATTGCCAGAGTTCATTACAAATTACATTCATTACAAAACCCATTGGCGTGTTGGGCAACTCTTGCTGCTCGTTTGGTTGATCACAAGTAACATTTGCATTTCTCATTCTGGGAATTTTTGAGGAGGAATTGTTAGGCAAAACCATATTTACAATGTGGATTGCAGAGCAAATCAACTTTTTGTGAACGTTCAGTGTGAAGGTCCACTGCAATATAATTCTGCGGATTAATAATTTTAAATATTAATTCATGTTTGCACATATATATATATATATATATATATATATATATAAGCAACCAAATCAATGTCAAATCCACGAAAATAACTGTAGCTTCCTAAACTGTACGCAACTCTCTTTCCTACAAGAGATTCTCTAAGAAAAACCCATACAGTTTTGTATAAGATGCAACATCAACGCCATGCCCCATGAGTTTGGGAAACAAATCGTGTTTATTTATTGATATATGGTATCTTCATGACATTTACTGATTGACCTTGAGGTACTTCTGAAGCTCAGACACACTGCGCTTGAACAAGTTCACCTTCAAACCGTACTTCATGTACATTGTCAAAGCAAGCTTCGGCGCCACCGGGTGGCCTTGCACCACTTTGGTGCGGTAGTGGAATATGAGAGAGGCAGCAACAAATTTCATTTGGTAGTAAGCAAAGTCCTTGCCCAGGCACAGTCGAGGACCACCGTTGAATGCCGTGAATTTGTAGGCCGACTCGCTCATAAACCGGCCGTCTTTCAGCCATCTCTCGGGCTTGAACTCTCTGCAGTCCTTCCCCCATATAGCTTCCATTCTTCCCATTGTATATATTGCATAGACCACTTTGGTCCCTTTTCCCAGCACAGTCCCATCTGGGAATGTGTCATCCTCGAGAACCTAAGATATTGCAGGGTGACTCAAATCTTTAAATGAGATCACCAATGGTTAAAATGAACCAAAACAAGATAGAGGATGATTTGTCACAAGCGAGCATTGATAACAAGAACGCCAATTTTCTTTTTAATTTACTAACCAAATAAGTCAAAACGAACTATCAGTTTGGTCTTAGCAAAAGCGGAAGCAGGGATGACTCTGCCTCTCTGGGAGGAAAACAAAAACTGAATGGGCAATTTTATAATGCTCGACTTCAGTTCAGGCATGGTCGACTTCATAAGAACAGTCGATTTTTGTGGATTTTTCATTGAAATCTCGAAATCTACTGACTTTCCTGATTTGGGGGCTTAAAATGAATGAATAAATGTTAGATTAGTATTCCAAGGAGGCTCTGTTTCAAGTCAACTCTTCCCATGCTTCTATGAATGAATGAATTTGGTGACCAAGATTGAACAGGGGGTAGCTTTTGAAATGCATAATAAATTTAGAATTTTAGACTAAAAAATTATCTCCAGCTTTTATTATTATTATTATTATTATTATTATTATTATTATTATTATTATTATTATTATTCTCTTGTTAATATATTTGGAGGTTGCAAATATCCAACAACAGAAAAAGAAAAACCAAAAAATAAGTAAATAAATAAAGGGCGTAAGGTGATGAATTACCTCCTTGTGATCCACCGGCACTGAAGGATACAGTCTCAAGGCCTCTGAAATTGCAGCTTGCAGATAGTCCATCTTCTTGATCTCCTCGGGCCTGAAGATGACTTGCAGGGGATTCCCGGTGTCAAAATCTTCTCTCTCGTTGAGAATCTTACAAATTTCAGAAAGAATTTTCTCCTCGACCGCAGGATGGGAATCAAGAAGCCAGAAAAACCAACAGAGTGCCACTGAAGAAGTGTCTCTTCCAGCAAGTATGAAGTTAACACAAATGTCCCGCAAAAACTTGTCTGAATATGGCTGCCCATTTCCATGTTCATCTCTTTGCCTCATAAACACCGTCAAGATATCCGACCTTTGCTGCTGCTGCTTCTTCTTCTTCATATCCCCATCATCATCATCGTCTTCGTCGTCAGAGCTTTTCTCGGCAATTTCTTTCTTCCTCTTCCTTATCACTTCTTCCGCAAACTCATCGACGCCTCTTATGGATCGTCTTAGCTTCTTCTCAGTCCCCAAGCCAAGATACCTCATGGCTTTCCATATGCATGTTGGCATGACAAAACGCAGCAGCGCGGCCTCGGTTGCATCCTCAAAGGCTCTAGCAAATGGTATCTGGGGCAAACCTGGTCGCAAACAGCCGGGATCGACACCAAAAGCTATCATGCAAACGTTATCGAATGTCAGCCGTAATAAAATATCCTGAAGATCAACGGACATGGAGTTACTTGCTGCGTTTTCAAGGATTGGCAAGAGCCTGGAATGGACGAGCTCAAGCAATGACTCTGTAGTCAATTGCCTGAACTTAGTTGAATGAAACTCAATGCTCGCTGTCTTCCTCTGCCTCTGCCATATCTCATCATCTGCATTAAATATCCCCTCACCTAGGAGATCACGAACTTGCTCTTGAAAGTATTTTCCTTTAGGAAAATTGGAGAACTTGGCTTTGAGAAGATGCTCGATGTTTCTAGGATCCGCAGTCACCACACAATATAGACTACTAAACCACGGACCCTTGAATATAAAAGTTCCACCTTGACGGCAAAGCACATCCGTAATCCACTCGTATCCATTGCCCCGGATACCAGTCACCATGGACGGTAACATGCCTAGAATCGGCCACAAGGGAAGGCCGTAACGCTTCTTCTGCCTCAACGCATGAATGGCGACGAAGGCAGTAACAGCAACGAGAAGCTCCAAAATTTGTATGTCCCGAAAGAAGAAGAGGCGCCGGAAAACAAAGATTCCGGGGAAATCATTGACGGAGAAGTGAGAGAAGGCGGAAGAGGAATTACTGGGGGGATCGATCATGTTGTTGGGATGACAGGAAACAGAAGTGCAATGCATGTGTATGTGTGTGTGTGTAAAAATTGTATGGGAATTGGTTAGTTATAAGTAGAGGGAGGGGAAGGCAATCGCGAGTTATATGGGAATGGAAATCACTATACAGGAGATAGAAGTGTTGTGCCTGTGCGCTGTGTTTTCTTTGCGTGTGGATTTTAGGCCCAATTGGTTATGATTTGGTGAACTGAAATTGTCTGGGCTGTGGCGGTTCCTTATTTCCCCTGTTTCTCCTCTTTACCGTCGCTTGTTTATTTCAGACTGTATTATGGCGGTTTTTTTCCTGCTCACTTGAACAAAAAAACAAAAAAAAATGTTGACTGCAAACCTACGCGAATGTTCGATTTATTTAAACACTGGGGGTTGATCGAGGGGGTTAGTAATTAATGAAAGGAGACTTTGAGACTTTCTTTGTTTATTATTACGAAAAATAAAGAATTGTGGCCGAGGGGAGTGGGTGAGGACAGGTGACCTAAGTGCAACCATTTTACGCTGCCTCTTAATACACCCCAACAAGTTATCTTAAGTAAAAACGATTGGCCATTTAAAAAAAAAAAAAAAAAAAAAGGGAAAAGGAAAGGAAAAGGCCACATAAAAAGAATGCATAAGTCCACAACCTTTGGGTGGGCGGGTAGCGGTGGATTTTTGGTGTGGTAAGCCACGGCCATGTCAGTCCGTATACACGTGGAAGCAACCCAATCGCCGCCTCACCCTCCCTGTGTGTTGGTCTAGAACCTCTTTAACTGACCACGGCCAGGCTTGGTAATGAATCGGATTGGGGATGTAGTATACACGTCCTCTTGATGATCAAGCTTACAACTCTTCAATCAAAATTATAACTTAGTGCCCTAATGATTGTGTAACTACAAGGCTTAATAATTAAAGATCGAATTTTAATTTGAATCAATTGAAAAAAAAAAAGTAAAATCAATTATATATTTATTAAATGCTAAATTGATATTTAAAATTTTTATTTTAAAGAATATATCAAATAATTTATTAAATATAATTACAAAATAATGTAAAAGACAAAGATTCTTAGCAATGACTTTTGTTGCGAGTTGTCGAAAATTATTATTGACTATACGTTTAACTTCAAGTGGCATCTACACAAGAAACGAGAGATAACTTTTACAATTTTAAAATCTTTTAACTAACTCGACTCATTTGGCAAGTCGTGAGGAATTTTTATTTTTATATATAGAGTACTCAAAATATGAATCTTTGTCTTGGTTTATGCTTCAATCACTATTAAATTACATTTTATTTTCTTTATTTTTTGAATATTACATAATTAGTTTAAAACATTTTCTAAGTTTTTTAATTAAATCTAACTTGATTGTCTTTTATGTTTATCAATTTTTACTAATTTTTCTTATGTGTATGATTCATTTAGATCCTAAAATATTAGATAATAAATGTAATTTATAATTTTAATAATTAGATAAATTAATATTTTAATTTATTATTATTATTTTAATTAATTTATTTATATTTATAAATTAAAATTTAAATTTAAATTTAACCATATGAGATAACCATTTCAAGTGTTAGACTTCTTCATTTTATTTTTTTTTTCTTTTAGTACATTGTTTCTCCATATAATTCAATTTCCCTCGTCAAATATTAAAAAATATATATTTTTTCTCTTTTTTTTATAGAATGAATTATTATTTATATCTTATATTTTTGAAAATTACAAAACATATATTAAAAGAAAATTTTCACATTCTTCTGACACAGACGGCACCCATACTGCCCTGCCCCCCTTCCCCCAAGCACACAAACACAGACACACGTACTGAAAGAAAATTTTCAGATTCTCTTGAAACTAACACCCACTACCACCCCTTTAACCTCGTGAACCTAAAAGCACCACTGTTGCAGCTGCCACCATCCCTGCAATGTTGAAACCCCTCCTCCAGCTTCTTCCAAAGAAGCCACTCCATTTCCTCTTTTTCTCCTGAAGACCCAATGCCCCTGCCACCAAAACACAAGCATGGTACATCTGCAATATGCTTGAATGTTGTTGGCTCGCAACTACACAATTATTATGATATAATTAAGAAACCGATGGATTTAGGTTCCGTGAAAGCAAAATTGGGGAAACATATGTGTGTTTCTCTTTGGGAATTTTGCTGCAAATGTGAGATTGACATTCAACAATGCCATGAAGTATAAGGAATTGTTTCTCTTGGAATCAATCTCTTGCAATCCGAGCCCCAACGGTGAAGCCATTGGAGCAGCCAAAGGCGAAGGAAAAGGGATCCAAATAGGAGGGAAAAGCACAAATTATGGGTGGGTTGTAAGTTTTCCAAAAAAAAAAAAAAAAAAAGAACAGTAAAGGAAAAGAATAATTTTACTTCCATTAATTTTTGTCCATTTTTAGTTTTTCTTGTGATTTCTTTTCACTTTCGTTTTTTTTTTTTTTCCATTTTTTCGTTGGCTTTGAATTGATGACTAACTAGATTATTGTTTTTTTCTTTTTTCTTTATCCTTTTTGATGTAAGTTTAAGATAAAAAAGAATTAAAAAGTGTGAATAATATAAAAGATAAGGTTGATGAACTTAGGTCATTTTTGTTACTTTGAAGCTTTTTTCATTATATTTTTGTAATTAATTTTCTTTTTTGTAATTTTCAAAAATACAAAGTTTGAATGAGGATTACTCCTTCAATTCAAAATATAAAGCGTAATTTACCCATTTCCTATATTATGCATTTATGTTCATTTTCAAATGATCATATAGTCATTGAGTCATTGTAACTTTTTATAATTATCATTTCATCTTGCATAACAATCAAACAATCAATACTTATTAAACATTGAAGATTTTCCCTTGATTACTTTAGATTGACAAATTCCTCATTCACTTAATGATATGATCCACAAAGTTATAATGATTATGCAAGATTATGTTTTATAGTTTTGGGTTAATTATTAAATTAAATGTCAAAAATATTTAAACAGTATTAAAATTGTTTTTGAAGAAGAATATAACATGTATAAGAGTCTAGAGGTCAAAGCAAATAAATTAAAGTCTCCATTGATCACATTTCTCACTTGCTTAGAGAATTAGGTATGAATGGACCTACTTGGATTAAAGTGATTTGCAAAAGTTTATTTCCAACTCATTTATTCTTATTTTAATTAGTTTATGTTAGTTTGGAATCTTAACTAATAATAGTGTAAAATGCAACCCATATATGTTTATTTTTATATTTTAAATTCTATTTTATAACTAATTAGTAATAATTCTAAATTTCTTATTTTACAACTATCTTATCTACTTTTAAACATTATTCTCTATTTAAATGATTAAAAAATATTTTGGAAGATTAGTTTTGAAAAATATTACTAAAAATACAAGTTGCATTTTACTATAATTCTTATATAAGTAATTTATTTATTTAATGGTGAATTAATAACTAATTCTACACTATTCCATCTTTTATTTAAGGGTGTGATGAATCAAACTAATTTTTTTCTTATTTATAATAAATTTGTTATCAAAAATAGGGTTATTAGTTTTTTTTTATTCTATTTCTTTTTATCAAATCTTAAACTACTTAAAATAAAATAATTAATACTTTATATTTCCCTAAATATAAATACAACCAAGTCTTTGATTTATGGACACATCATATTAGCATTAAAGCACAAGGTTGTACTTACTTGTGACATTAAGTAAAACACATAATGGATTGCCAGAGAAACATATGAGCGAAGTGATTTCTATCATAAACCAACCAAATATGAATCAAAGCAAGGAAAAATGCATTAAAAGGAATTTATTTACAACAAGCTCAAATCATAAGGCTCCATCAAAGATAATAAAAGACTACAAATCCATCCATATGAGGGATTATGTAAAACACATGAGGGATTGCTAGAAAGAAGCATATGGGTGGAGTGATTTCTATTGTAAACCAACTAAATATAAATCATAACAAGGAAAAATGCACCAAAAGGAATTTCCTTGGAGCAAGCTCAAATCATAAGGCTCCATCAAAAACAAGAAAAGATGACAAAACTAACCATATAAGGGATTAAGTAAAACATGTAAGGGATTGTTAAAGAGAAACATATGAGTGGAGTGATTTATATCATAAACCAACCAAATATGAATCAAAGCAAGGAAAAATGCACTAAAAGGAATTTATTTAGAACAAGCTCAAATCATAAGGCTCCATCAAAGATAATAAAAGACTACAGATCCATCCATGTGAGGGTTATGTAAAACACATAAGGGATTGCTAGAGAGAAGCATATGGGTGGAGTGATTTCTATCGTAAACCAACTAAATATGAATCATAGCAAGGAAAAATGCACCAAAAGGAATTTCCTTGGAGCAAGCTCAAATCATAAGGCTCCATCAAAGACAAGAAGAGATGACAAAACTAACCATATAAGGGATTAAGTAAAACATGTAAGGGATTGTTAGAGAGAAACACATGAGTGGAGTGATTTTTATCATAAACCAACCAAATATGAATCAAAGCAAGGAAAAATGCACTAAAAGGAATTTATTTAGAACAAGCTCAAATCATAAGGCTCCATCAAAGATAATAAAAGACTATAAATCCATCCATGTGAGGGATTATGTAAAACACATGAGGGATTGCTAGAGAAAAGCATATGGGTGGACTGATTTCTATCGTAAACCAACTAAATATGAATCATAACAAGGAAAAATGCACCAAAAGGAATTTCCTTGGAGCAAGCTCAAATCATAAGGTTCCATCAAAGAAAAGAAGAGATGATAAAACTAACCATATAAGGGATTAAGTAAAACATGTAAGGGATTGTTAGAGAGAAACACATGAGTGGAGTGATTTCTATCATAAACCAACTAAATATGAATCATAGAAAGGAAAAATGCACCAAAAGGAATTTCCTTGGAACATGCTTAAATCATAAGGCTCCTTCAAAGACAAGATGAGACAACAAAACAACTTAATTGATTAACTCAAGCTATTGAAAGAATAGTTATGTAGCAACCCTTATGGCAGCATTAGCCTCAAGCATGAAGAGGAATTATCTGTGAGGACTTGAAAGATGGAGATGAGCTCAAAATAAATGATAGTATGAAAGAATAACTTTGGCAAAAGAGCTAACAATGGGATCTAAAAATCAATATAATAATAAAGATTCCACCATTTAAAGGAATCATCCTACCCAAAAAGACTTTAGAATGAGCACAACAAATGGAAAAGGTATTTAAGTGTCAAATTTATAATGAAGTAAAAAAAAAATGCAAACTTACTACTTTTGATTCACAAATTATGCTAACTTATGGAGAAAGAACTTACTTACAAGCACAATTAATGGGAGATGACAAAAGGGTTAAGAAGAAATTAATGCAAAAACATTTTATTCCTAAATATTATAAGTAGGAATTATGCATTAGGTTGCAAAGTCTTAGGTAAGGGGGTATATGCATTAAAAATTAGGTTAAGGAATTTTAATTGGAGTGTAAAATAGATAGAAAAAGGAACCTTTAGTAAACAACCAATAGATTTCTTTAGGGAAAAAGAGAAAATAGTGATCTAAAACCTCTAAAAAGGGCTTGAGACATTAAATGCTTTAAATGTTTTAACCTTAAGCATATTGCTTTTAAGTGTCTGAATAAAAGGGTGATGACTATTCAAGAATCATAAGGAAAAGTAAAAAGTGAAGATGAGGTAGTGTTAAAAGAAAAAGAAAACAAGTGTTTGAAGAGAGATAATGTAAAGTATATTAATAAGGTAGATTTGCTTGTAAATCAATATGCCTTGAATCTATAAGTAAAGGTGGATGATGAACAACATGAAAACATCTTCCATACTAAATGCACAATTGATATAAAAAAATGTGTAAAGTGATTAAAAATGAAGAGAGCTACATAATGCTTCTAACACTTTAATGGAAAAGTTGAACTTAGTAACAATAAAACATTCTCACTCATGTAAGTTACAAATGGTTGAATGATAATGGAGACATAAGAGATATATAATAGGTTTTGGTGTCATTTATGATTGGAAAATCATACAAAAATGAGGTGATATGTGATATGGTTCCAATGAATGCAAGTCACTTGTTTTCGAAGAGATCGTGACAATATAATAAAAGGGTTGTTTGTACATGATGGATTCAAAAAGACCTATTCTTTTTTTAAGGATGAGAAAAATATAGTATTTGCATCCCTTAGTTTACAATAAATACAAAGACCAACTTTTGGTTAAGAACGAAAAAAAAAAAAGAAAGCTTGTTTATGAACAAAAGAGAAGTAATGCAAACAATATTGTATGAAATTCAAGACTGTATCTTGCATTGGCAACATAAGTGAAATGATAGTGCAATCATTTTAAGTAAGTACAAGTCATTTATCTACATGTCAACAAATTTATATGGAGTTTGAATGCATCTTACGCTAGCAACCCAACAAAAAGGGTAAAATAGCCATCTCAAACAAGTATGAGTTACATATTAACATACTTTAGGAATTCCAACAATAAATGGCAATTGAAAGCAAATTTATATAGGATTTGAATGCATCCTAAATTGACGACCTAAGCAAAAGGGTTAAACAACCATCTTAAACAACCATAAATAACATGTTAGCTTACTTCTCAATTCCCATAGTAATGGCAACTTTAAGCGAGCTTAAGGCTATGTCTTACATCGATAACATAAGCCAAAGGCTTGTGTAACCACCTCAAATAAGCTTAAATGACAAGTCAATACATTTCCAACACCATGATCAAAAATTTCATTTGTACTAGCCAATGTGCACCATCAAATCCTCACATACACATGTCATGCAAATCAATTCCTTAGTGGGATTATCCATTATATACAAAAAGCTTCCTAGTGGAGCTATCAACCAAGCTAGTAGTCACAAAACATCTCTAATGGAGAATCTAAGTGATTTCTAGCAAAGTCATAAGTCTTATAATAGGACTTTTACTTTATCATCACTAGCAAAATCAACCTGATATTCAGACAATGGTATCAAAAAGTAAGCTAATATAGATTGTTTAACAAAAGTAAGAAGAATATCAAGGGTAAGATCAAGCCAACTTTTCTATAAAACCCAACTTCATTAATAAGGCAAAAAGAGGAAGCCAAACAATTAGGAAAGCTAAAGCATTCCTAAGGTACATATGAGAAAGAGAGAAATAGAGTAAATGATACAACAAGGTGTTAGTTAATATGACACCATGAAACTTAAACCTCTAGAGCCTCTTCCAAAGTCCCTAAAAGAGAGAAAAGATATCAATATAAAGTGTCAACACACAATTTACCCAAAAATTATATTTGTGTTATTTTTTGAAAAGAGAAATTATATTCTTTAATTAATTATAATAAAAATTAAAATATCTATAATAAAAATTATATAATCTTTTTATTTTTTTCTTTTTTTAATTTTATGACATTCATCAAGATCAATGAATCATAATAAATTTATAATTATAGTTATTGTCAATATTAATGCAAATAAAATATATAAAAAAATATCAAAATAAATATTAAAAAATAACAAGACGAGGTTATAAAGCACCGAGAGAGGCTTGTACCGTCTCAGAAAGGTCATTGGAAAGTTGTCAAAAGTCCATGGTCGGCCGCCAGAAGACGAAGGGAAGTCATCATCTAACTCAGCATGGCCCAATCTACACAATTTCAAGGACGAAACAACGAGCAAAGGCCAGAAAACGCAAAAATTGGCAAGCTGAGCACCGTCAGTCACCATTGCCGCTGCCATGCATCGTTATCTGGTGCCATTCAACTGAAAACCTACATCGTCCGAATCGTCAAGGACAGATCTACTCGCTTGTGGGGCCATGCACTAGAACCGGTGCCTTGAAGGCTCACCGCCAATCGTCGTTCACTGGCTGTCCAATTGTCGTTTCAACCTACAATAACTATCGGTCGATGCGTCTAGTGATGGTCGTTCCAATGATGTTGGCCACATGTTGGTCAAAGGCTCTGTTGACCACAAACGGGGCTTCAAAGCTTGCGGGCTTCCCGACTTCTGTCCTTCCATTTGCTACAACTAACCATTAGCAAAGCACAAGACCAAAGTCAATCAACTCAAGAGACTCCCACCAACCTAATGGTTTGCCTCGAGCCTCGATTGGAGGTTGCTAGCAACGGAATGCAAGTGACAATAAGCCTCTCTGGGTACCATAAGGCAACCAAAAATTCAAAAAAAAAAAAAAAATCATCCAAGACTCAAATGAACTTGCACAAGTTCAATAAATCAATTTAGAAGGCAAGTTTGGGGTAAATCTCACTTTAAAAGAACCAAAAATAGAGTTGTTCGAAGTTGATGAAGATGAATAGTGGCCAATAATAAAAATGGCCCAGGAAATTAGAAAGCAAGGTTATGGGCCCCAATAAAGAAAAAGAGAAAAAAGGAAAAGAAAAAAAAAAGAAAAATAAAAAAAAAAAAAGATAAGATAAAATAAAATAAAAAAGACAAAATAAAGAAAATAACAAAAAGAAAGAAGAAGAAAAAATAAAAAATGAAAAGAATGATGCGACACCAAATTTCGGTGACGAAGCTCTGAACGAGTTGGCAAGTGTAAATTATTTTTACACGAGCGTGTGCATTGATTGATAAATGCTCATAAAAATAAATAAATAAAATAAAATATTAATAAAAAGAGCGTAAAAATAAAATAATAACACTGTCGCTTTCAAAAAACTAAACTTTTAAGTTGGTTGTAACTTCAACCAAAAATAACTAACCTCTCAAATTCTAATAAAATAGACCAAATTATTATGATATTTTAATTACATGTATAAAATAATTAGCAGCAACTCTGAAATCAACCAACAGACGTCACGACACCCCCCCCCCCTATGCCCGTCACACCTTCCTCTGAAATGCAAGCAAAAGGGGGCCACGAAACGCCAAACGTTGCGCCTCCCTCCACATCCGTCGGCTCTTCCCTCCGGGGTCATAGCCTCATCCACGAATTCTTGAAAAGTCAACGCATATTGGCAAATAAAGATTCTAAATCTTCATTCAATAATTGAGCGGTAGTACTAAAAACATGAATAATTTCGAGAAAATGTTCAGTTCATCTTTGTTAACGTAACATAGAACCATTTTCACTTTAACTAAAATATCATGAGATTTGTAAGTCAAAATAAAACATAAATCATCCCCCAGATCATTAACAAATAAAATTAGTAGGAAAATAACTGTAACATTCACTATATTTTTTTGAATATGAAGCATATTATCAACTTCAACTTCAACTTCAATAGTCAAATTTTTCCCTTTTCTTTTTTTTTTTTCTTTGGGTACCATATGTGGTTGTGGAACTTTGCCCATCAATGGTGAAAGTGGCTTATGGAATGGCTTACTCAACTGAGGTGTTTTATTTATGGCGGTGCCATGGGTTTCTGAGAATGACCATTTCTACCTTTTGGACCATGATTTCATTTGTGCTTGGCTTGAGAAAGTTGAAATGATTTCATTTGGTTTCTTGAGCGAGATGGAGTTCTGTTTGCCAAAGGTAGTTTGAAGTTTGGTCCAAAGTATGCGCTGCAAGCATTTGTGTATTGATATATTCCTTTGATTCCTAGAGTATCCGTTTCTTTCTATCCATCTCCGTTCACGTGTTGAGCTATTCTCGCTTTGCTTATTGATTCGGTAGACTTCGAGTCTAGCTCAAATATGTTCCAATAATTGTTTTGAGAACTCTTTTTTCATCTTTTAATAATAATTATATCATTTAAATTATTATTTTAATTATAAAATAAAAAGTACAATAAATTATTTAATTTTTTTAAAATTAAAATTTTTAATTTTTATATTAAAAATCTGATATTATAATATAAATAAAAAACTTATTTATTGTGTAAATTTAAAAATTATTTTTTAATATATATATTTTTAAAAATTATCTCTCATATTATATAATTTATATTATTTTTAAATTAAAAACTTAATTAATTATTAAATTTAAAAAATTAAAAATTAAAATTTAATTAATTTAATTACTTTAATTAAAAATTAAATTATTTAAATTTATATTTATATTTAATTTAAATATATAAAAAATTTAATATCATATATATTATATATAAAAATATTAATAAATAATATAATAAATATATATATATATATATCATATATATATATATATATATATATATATATATATATATATATATATATATATATATATATATTAATAAATTTAATTATAAATATTTTGTTATTTACTATATAATAAAATTATTTTAGTAAACAAATATATAATAAAGTTAAAAATTAATAAATATAATATATTAATAAATATAAATAATTTTAGTTAAATAAAAAAATAATATTTAATTATATAATTTATTTAAAAATAAATTATATTTTTAGAAAAATAAAAAAAATTAAATAAGTATAATTTAAATATACAGAATTATTAAAACTAAGTTGGGTGATAGTTTTATAGGAGAAGTTAGAACCACTTTTATTTTTTCACAAGTGACGTGGGATTTGCAAAACTTTTCTAAACGGGTAGACAATGAGAGCAAGTCCCATATTACGTGCAAACACAAAGTGGAAATTCTCCTTTTTCAAAAAAAAAAAAAAAAAATCATCTAAGCCAAAAATGGTTGAAACCTAAAACTAATTTGATTTTCAACCCACCAAAAAATACTTGGTTGGTTCAAAGGTTTGTTGGTAGTTTTGAGTTGGTGTGGGTCGATTAACTAAGCTGGAATAACCAGGCCGGTTCATAAGTAAACTGGTCGGTTTATAGGTTCCATTTCTGAGTTGGAAACGTCCAATTCTTTTTATGGAGAATTAAACTGGACCGCGAATTTGTTACCGATTTTTCTGGTTGAATTGTTTGGTCAATCCCAATTTTTAAGACTCTCTGTTCCAAATCTGACCTGTCACCCTCTTTAGCCTTACAGTGAGTTGGAGTTGTTATGAGATTGAAAATAATTACATTGAGTTGGAATTTGTGACACCTCTCAAGAAGGGCAGAGAAGTAAATTTAGATAGAAATTCTCTATTTTGATTTTTTTCTCCTTTTGTTTTTGTCTTTTTCTTTAATTTGGTTTGCAATTCTATGCATTTTCAAGCTGCGATTGTCTTGAATCTTGCAGCCAAAGGATCTTCCTTTTTGATTGTACACAATAAATACATTAAAATTTTTTGGAAAATGGAATAATCTCATTTTAGTAGCTCCTTACTTTAATAATTTTATCTGCCTTCCACGCGAAACAAAAAGGAACTGGGAACTTGATTTGAGTCTGGCCCGAACACGAGGGTTGCTTTGTTTTTTTTTTTTTAACTCTTTTTTTGGATTTATAATAAAATATTTTATATTATTAATTTTTTATTTAATTTTTCACACACTATTCTTTTACACTTATTTTTATATAAATTTCAGTAAAATAGAATTAATTTTACACTCTAAATTAGAATTTTATCAATATATTAGATAATTTATTAATAAGTTAGTCATGTGTGGATTATAAATTTTATATACAAAATTTTTAATAAAAAAAAGTTTATATAAGAGGAATCAAATTCTAATAAACATGAAAATAGTAAAATATATTATAAAAAAAAGTTTTTAATAGTTGATTTAAAAAATTTTACTACTAAAGTTGAAGTTGAAGTTGATAATATGCTTCATATTAAAAAAGATATAGTAAATGTTACAGCTATTTTTCTACTAATTTTATTTGTTGATGATTTGGAGATGATTTATATTTTATTTTAACTTACAAATCTCGTAATATTTTAATTAAAGTGAAAATAATATATATATATTATAAATATTTTCTCAAAATTATTCATATTTTTAATACTATCGCTGAATTATTAAGTAAAAATTTAAAGTTTTTATTTGTGAATATATGTTAACTTTTTTTTAAATATATAATTAAATATTATTTTTTTTATTTAATTAAAAAATTATTTATATTTATTTATTAATTATTATATTAATTAATTTTTAACTTTATTATATATTTGTTTATTAAAAAAAATTTTATCATATAATAAATTATAAAATAATTATAAATAAATTTATTAAATATAATATAATATATATATATATATATATATTATATATTATTTAATTTATATTATTATTAATTTTTTATATATATATATATAATATTAAATTTGTATATATTTAAATTAAATATAATTTTAAATAATTTAATTTTTATTTTTTAATTTAATAATTAATTAAATTTTTAATTTAAAAATAACATAAATTATATAATATAAGAGATAATTTTTAAAAAATATATATTAAAAAATAATTTTTAAATTTATAAAATATATGAATTTTTTATTTATATTATAATATAAAAATTAAAAATTTTTAATTTAAAAAAATTAATAATTTATTATATTTTTATTTTATAATTAAAAATAATAATTTAAATGATATAATTATTATTGAAGATGAAAGAAAAGTTCTTAAAACAATGATTAGAACATATTTGAGCTACACTGGAAGTCTACCGAATCAATAAGCAAAGCGACAATAGCTCAACACATGAATAGAGATGGATAGAAAGAAACGGATACTCTAGGAATCAAAGGAATATATCAATACACAAATGCTTGCAGCGCATACTTTGGACCAAACTTCAAACTACCTTTGGCAAACAGAACTCCATCTCGCTCAAGAAACCAAATGAAATCATCAACTTTCTCAAGCCAAGCACAAATGAAATCATGGTCCAAAAGGTAGAAATGGTCATTCTCATGGCACGACCATAAATAAAACACCTCAGTTGAGTAAGCCATTCCATAAGCCACTTTCACCATTTGATGGTTTCCACAACCACTTATGGTACGCAAAAATTAAAAAAGAAAAGGCAAAAAAAAATTGATTTGTATTAAACTTTATCATTTATGTTAATTTAAACCCTCCACTCTGCTATGTCAATACATATTTATATGTATAAAATCTTAATAATTTTCCTTTGTCATGTGATTATTTTTTCTTAATTTATTTTTCATATAATATTTTTTTTATTTAATTCATAAGTTTAATAAAAAAATTATTATTTTTGTTTTTTAAGAGAAAAAAAAACTCAAGATGCATAAAAAAAACTAAATTTACAATTTAAAGTAAAATAAAAAAGTTAAGGATTAAGATAAAAAAATATCTTATTCAGTCTCTTTTGGGTTGCATTTGTGCAATAATTGCACGCTAGGGTCTATATCAAATATGGGTAAATGTGTATACTTAATTCAAAGAGTTGATTTATAAATTTTTTTTATTTTCTTTTAAAAAATTAATTTTTTAAGATTTTTTTTTCTATATTTTTTTATTTTTTTAAAAGTTATTCTTTTTATTTAAATTTTTCTTCTTATTATTTTTTTAAAAAATTATTCCTAAAATAAGATAATCAATTAGTTATCTCTTTTTTTTTTTGAAAATTAATTATTGATTTAATTATATCTCTTTATCTTAATAAATATAAAATTGTATTTTTAAGAAATCATCTTTACTCTTAATTAATAGAAAATTACTTTTCTTAGAGTTTAGATAAGTAAATTAATTTATGAACAATTTTTATATTTGTAATTCTTATCTGTTATACTTTTATTTTTGATTTAATTAAGTCATGATATATTTTGTTAAATATAATGTAACTTTATTATTATATATTTTCATATATATATATATATATATATATATTGTAAGAAATTTTTTTTTTATTTTTAATTGTAAATTTTAAAAGAATTCTTATTTATTAATTATGTCACCAACCAATAATTCGTAAATAAAAAGAGTAACATACAAATTTTATATTTTAATAATTTATTGTATTTAAAAATAAAGTAGTTAATATTAAATAAAAATAATGTTTGATAATACTTTTAATATAATAATTTTATTTTTTTATTCTTTAATATTTTATGTGAAATATGAGTTACATACTAATTAAAAAGCTTAAAATTTACAATTAAAAAAATAAAAAAGACATCAAAGTTCAAGAGAGTAAAATTATGAATATAAATAAATTTGATTTTAATTTAAAGAATATTAATAAATTTATTTTTTATAATACTTTTATTATTATATTATTTGAAATAATATTATAACTATAATACATTGTAATATTAAAATTAAACACATAATAATATTTTTTAACAAAAAAAAATTATTATAAAATTATATAACATATAAATTCAAATTTAGCATATAATATATATATATATATAATATAATTATAAAGATTGAAAAAAAAAAATAATATTTATATAGTAATATTTATTTTAATTTTAAAATTTTTTAATAAAATTTTATAATTTTAAAAAATTTAATAAAAATTAAATTTTTAATATTTATTTAATTTTTTTACTTTATAAAATTTAAAATATATATATTTATATAATTAATTTTTTTTTAATTTTCTTTCACTTATATTTTACTCTAATAAATTATTTTAAAATTAATATTTTAAAACTAAATTTTAACTAATTAATTTTTTTAAGAGAAGTACTTATAGCCTTTTCTTTTTTTTTTTTGCTTTCCTTATAAATGTTAATTAGTTTTAATGTTTTAGTCTATTTTTCCTAATCTTTGTAAGCAATATCATTAATTGTATAACTTATTTTAGGTAAAATCATTTTTTTTAGTTGGTAATTTGTAAAAATTTAATATTCATGCTGGTACAATTTATTTGGTTTATTTTTTATTTTTACAAATTTAAAAATTTATTAAATTATATAATATATGATAAAATAATTTTATTAATTTTTATAAATCTCCTACCTTTTCAAAAATTAAGATACGAAAACCCCGAGCATAGAGGTCGAATCAAAACTAAGCCGCTGAACTGATAATTGCAACATCGCTGTGGGATGGGAGCAGATTAGATAGGTCAACTGATCAAGGAGATTTGTCCACTTACACAAAGTCTTTTTGAGGTGAGAGTTGGGAGCTTAGGGGATCCAGCCAGCCAGCCAGCCAGCCAGCCAGCAGCTACAGGCAGCGCTTGCAAATTCAACACCAACCCCACCAGAGTCGTAGTTGGTACCCGCACCAATATTTCCTCTCCCCTGCTTTCTTTCTCTGTTCTTTTCTTTTCTTCCAGCCCAAAAAGAAAGAGCCAAATGGCTTTTTTATTCAACAAATTTCAACAGGTATGCTTTACACCTACTCTGTGTGTGTGTGTGTGTGTGTGTGTGTTTTTTTTTTTTTTTTAACTTTGATTTAATCTTGAATGTGAACAATCAGGTAATTCTAGAAGACCCATCCTTTAAGATGTACTCGAAAGGATAAGAATGCTATTTGTTGAAAAAAGACTAGAAATTTGATTGAGTTTACGGAAGAAATCAACTTTTTTAGACACCCTTTGCGGTGTTTTCCACAATTATAGTGCATAAGATCACATTAATACTCATCCGAGAAGGATAGAAGGAAAATTTTTTCTTGTTAACATTTCTTTATTGGCTTTGCTGAATTGAGCTCTAGCGTTTAAAATTATAGCTAATTTTATCCGTGAGGCTTTATTTATTTATTTATTTATTTGATGAGTGAGCCATTTCTTATTTATTTATTGATTGTGTTATTTTGTTGGCCTTTTTGACACATTTGGCGATTCACCATTGCAATTTTCCAGGCAATGAAGGTGCTTGCCGAAAGTCCCTCTTTTGCTAAAAAAAATCTGAGGCAGCTGCAATTTGAAGCTGATATAAATCGCCTCTTCTTATACACCAGGTTTGTTGCGGCCTGGACTTATCCTGCATTTTGCCCCTGCCGGTTTCCCCCACGTTACACTTTGCATTAGTTACGCCTTGAAATAATCAGCTGATTGGTTTAGAGGTTGCTGAAAGTAAATTTTTCGAGGATTCTTAGGCAGTGCCAATCGTAGCTTTTTATTTATGGTTGCTCAATTTTGGGCCTAGTAATAATAAGCTCAGCAATTCATCTAACCTTGCCTCTGCAATAGTCTGATATTTCCTTTCATTATGCCCTTTATTTGTTTTTTCACCCATGGATGCGGCATACTTTTTTTTTTTTTTCTCCTTACATTTTCTTCCTTGTTCCTTTTTTTTTTTTGTATATAATAATTTATCTGCTCGACTTCATTGGAACTGCATCTTTCTGAATATCTCTTTAATTTATGTGAAGAATCTCATTTTCCATTTGTCATGACTCATACTGCTGGAAATTGGAGGCGTTAGACTTTACTGTTTTACATTTTTTGTGCATTGTGGCTTATGTTGAGTCTTAATGATATTCATGGTTTTCTTGAGAACTGCCTTAGCAATTACAGGGCTTTAACTATGCAATCTTGCTTCACAACTCAGAAAAAGTTTCTCTTACATTTATTACATAATTTTATGACCTTGTGCATTAACAGATTGTCACATCAAACTCAGTTTATAATAGAACAGAGTTTGGGATTAAGGCCTTGTTGTTGTTACAGAGAGACTCGTATTGAGATTTTACTATATAATGAATAAAAGAAGGAATAATCTTGCTTGTGCATTTTAATACAACAATAACAACAACTAAGCCTTAATCCCAAATTTAATTGGGGTTGGCTGAAATGTTGAACTGTTGAGTCAGGAGAAATGATTCTGTCTGCCTTTCTTTAGTGCTATGGTTCTGCTTCAAATTTTGAGGGGTTTGACATTTTCATGTCACCTTGTCATCCTCAACTCCTCTAATGTTTAGTTTAGTTGTTCTTTTGAATACCTTTGCATTAACAAAATTTCCAAATATTCTAGCTACAATCGTCTGGGGAAGAATGCTGAAGAGGCAGATGCAGAGGAGATAATTGATATGGCTAGTAAAGCTTCAGTTGCTGACCAACAGAAGCAAGTACAAGAAAACATTCATCATCAAATTCAAAACTTCTGTAAATCTATGGATGAAATTCTTCACCATAATATAAATACAAATGAGTTGGGTGAAGCACCTGTGCAATCCAAGGCAACTTCACACAGAAGTGGCCTTAATTTTGCCGTTGGAAAGAGTAATTCATCCATTGATCTTCCTGGTGAGTTTAGTTTGCAAATTCTCATTGATTGTTGGAAAGTTTATTTCAAAGTTCATTTTCATGTGGTATGCCTGGGTTTCTTTGTAACCTATTCTGAGATTAGGATGCACATGTCTGAATATGTAGAATCTAATGTAGCTTTTTTTTTTTTTATTTCATACAAAAATGAACTTTTTTCATTTTTCTGTTTGCATTTTGGATTTTACTAAAAAAGTCACTATAAAATGAAATGACAAGAAAAGGTTCATGTAGCTAACCCCAATGGGATTAAGACTTTGTTGTTGTTGTGGTTGTTGTTACCATGCAGCTTGTTTCTCCTGAATTGGAACTAATAATTTCTTTAGGGAGAGTAGTGATGCAATATGTCTTGCATGTCATCCTTGGCAACAATACATTCTTTAGGTGCTAAATAAAGAAAAAGGTTGTCCTACTACACAAGGCTCCCACATTTGTGGGGTCTAAGACTTACCTTTGTTTTACAAAGAGACTGTTTTGACAACTTGAACCCATGACCATTATGATGGAGTAACCTTTACCATTACAACAAGACTCACCCTTCATTCTTTAGGTGTTAAATGTTGTGTTAATGTCTTATGGACTTTGATGTGCTAAACCATTGGTTGTGCATAGAAAGCATCATGTTTCTCCGTTGCACCAAAATTTGGTTTGGCACATCTTAGAAATCTCTCTCTCTCTCTCTCTCTCTCTCTCTCTCTCTTTCTCTCTGAAAGACTGCCTTGGAAACTCCTTGAAGGTGTCTAGATCTGTATCAATTTCTACCGTTTGTTACTTGTTCGAAGTACTTCAATTGGAACACAAAACCTCTTGTTGTAAACTACTCTCAGCTCACTTATTTGGGAAATGGCATTGAGAAGGAGATTTTGTCAATGGATGGCATCGCCTGGATCAAGGTTTTCAAGATTGGGTTGATAGGCTTATCGGGTTTTATATGGATGCTTCTAGTGGTTTATCACATCTTTAGACTTCAAACTCTTCATCATTTGTCTCTCAGCTGAGACTTATCGAGCTGATTTCAACTTATGGATACATGGGAGGGTTCTGTTGCTGGGGTAACCATGTGTCTCTTTACCACAATCCCATTTGAAAAACTGGATCTTTTATCCATATCTTTTTAATCTTTGGACCTAGCATTGATTTTTCCTTCATCCAAAAAATTTCTTGTTGGTTATGTTTTTCCATCATATTATTCAGTTTCAGAAGAAATAAAAAGGCATAAATTTTGCAATGTGATAGAAGATTCTGAGTAAAATTGAGTCAAGCAAATGAGGTTCTAGCATGTAGATCAAAAAACAGGAAGCTAGGGGTGCTTGATAAAGTGTTGTGTTAGATAGTGGTTGCAGAAGGTTTGGCAAGGATAGAATGGTCTTTTGAGGAGTACAAAGAAAACAATTTGAACAGTGTGGGGATAGATAAAATAGTTGCAGGCTCACAGCACCTTTGAATTATGTAGCACTAATAGTTCTTACGCTGTGGGTGCTTGTCAGTCTTTCTATTCATGAGGTGGGAAACAAGGACAGCTTATATGGGGATAAGGTTTAACTTTAGAAACATTCTTTTCCTGCTTGTATGGTAGACATAAGAAGAAAAGCTCCAAAACTGCAGGTATTATGGATTGGTCTCTTGAGTTGATGCATTGGACCACAAGATTTCTGTCTGTTGTATGGCTCAGGTTAACTTCATCAAGTACGTTCTTTGATATAGATTGTGGAAATAAGGTAGGCAATGTGGTTAAATTCTTGAAATAAGGGAGACTATGTGGTTAAATTCTTGCCCATTTTGTAACACTGTGGGCCTGCACCTCAGGCAGAGTCCAGCTTTCATTTGGATCATTGGATTAAATATAAGGCAGGGATCTCCCTATTTCATTTCTGGTCTGGGACATGGGGAGTTACGATCTTCTTATCTTTTTTCTTGTTATCCTCCCAAATTGGAGGGAGGGCCCAGTCAGAATGGACAATTCTGAGACCACAGTTGACTATGATAAGCCCCAAAACCACTTGAGTGCACATAATAATGGGCTTGGGTGGACTATGATTCCATATATGACACCATGGACCTATAATCCAAAAGTTCTAGTCTATCTGCTCTTGTGGGCATGAACCTTACATATAAACCAAGGATCTTGCCATTGCATTTACTGATGTTGGCTTCAGGTTTTCGGACAGAATGATAGTCTAGTCTTTCTGTTCACTGATGCAGATTACAGTCTAAATTTCAGAATATAACATTGTTCTTTACATGTTGGGAAGGGTCATCAAATGTTATTTTTCCTTAATTTTGTCATCTTTTCCCTTTAAGCTGCTGCAATCCACATGAACTATGTTTTTGCCTGCTGCAAGTATAAACAGATTGTTGGACTTGGACACAAAATTATAGTCTAAAAATTGCAAATAGAAATTTACAGACTGAAGCAACATAAAAGGCAGATAAGGAAGCCAAAATGGTAGTCTGGTCTATCAAGACAGTGTCAGGATGCTTCAGATTAACATTAACCAGCCTTAGGATGAGCAATACTTGCAAAGTCCTGTTCTAGGTAAACCTTAGCAGACTTCTACAACTTTGGTTTTCAATTGATTTGAATTTTGTGTCGTCGGGAAATAATGCTGTTATTGAACCAATTCTGGGCCAATTTGAAGTAATGAAGCTTAACTTGGGCTAGAAACTAAAAATTTTTAACCAAAGCCATAAAGATAGTTGATGAACCAAAGCAGTTACTTTTGTTTGCATACAAAAATGAAAACTGGAAAATTATAGAGATACTTACTAGAGCAGGATACCATATCAGGGCCTTGTTTCTTGGTGCTGTAAGCCATTTTGCCCCCGTTGATTCGTCTCGGTATAGCAATGTCATTGCTTGCATCCCTTTATGACCTTCCAATGAACTTTAATTTTTTTGTATAGAAAGTGTGAATAATCTCTCATTCAAATTTGAAAGAATCAAGAATGTTCTTTGTTGCATAAAAAATGGCATACTCACTACACAAGGTTCTCATACATTGTATGGTCTGGAAAATGGTCTAATATATGCAACCTTACCATTGTTTTTTTCACAAAGTGGTTGTTTCCCCAAAATGAAACCATGACTTCCAAGTCACAATGAAGTAACTTTTACTACTACACCAAGTCTTGCCTTTAAAAAAGGAAGACTTCTGACACGCTGGAAGTGGAAAATTTGCAGCAGAAGAAAACTATGAAATTGATATTACCATACAAGAAAAATGAAAAGCAGGCCAGTATTATATTAGATTTTAATGGTGCCAAATCAGGACAAGCTTGCCCTGTTGACTGTTTCCTGCCCTTCATGTTCTTTATTCCCTATGTTGTTTAGCATATGCTTCCAGAACTGCATGCAGCTGCTTCATTGCATTTATATCCTACTCTTTTTCTTTATTGCCATTTATGGCTAATAGAATTCAGGAATAAAAGCTTGAACAGCAATTTTAGGGTTTAAAAGTATAATTCTTCCCCTTGCTTTTCATTGATATGTCAATTGCCGTTATCTGAGGTTATTAAACCAATAATTTTCTTGTGTTTGTGAATTCCTAGTCTTTAGCCCATTAGGTTAAGTTGTAGGAGGAAATGCGGAAAGTAAGTGTAGATTGGTAGGAAGAAAATTGCCAGGAGGCCTTAACTCATTCATAAGCTTCTCTGAAGATATTTGCATAAGCCCCCATATACCCATATTCATGTCACTACACCTAATTGTTGGGGGATTTGGATTCATTCCAACTTTTACACCCATTGAGGTGGAAATTATAAAATGCTCCTTTCTGCTAGTGTTGTGGAAACATTAGACCCATGTCTAATCAAACTGTTTGTTGTCTGCATAAGCCATGTTAGTGGTAAGGTTGTGAGATATGTGAAGCTTAGAAATGGGAAATCTTGATCCAGAAATAACCTCTTGTCAAAAGCATTGATGACAGAGTGTTGGTAGTTCTATAATGGAATTATGACCTATTCCAGTTGTGACAAAACTTCATCATGTAGAAGAACATGCATGTTTATGTGTGTGTGTGTCTATGGAGAGAGAGAGGAGCAAATTGATGGATAAGAACTCTCATTTAATTGTTAGATGTTCAAAGGTTGAAATGCCCTCCATTTGAAAGGGGATCATGTGCATTATAATTTGATGGATAAGAACTCTCATTTGATTGTCAGATGTTCAAAGGTTGAAATGCCCTCTTCAAATGGAGGGAACAAGGGATGTATATCTAAAGAAATCATGTGCATTATAATTTTGTCCTTGTATTTCATTTTTTTCACTTTAACTATATATTCTATGTTTTTGAATTAAGTCAAGCTCTCTATGGTGTACTTGTTCTTGAAACATTGAGCACTATAATATGATATTTTTGTTTAAGATTTCTGAGCTTCTGAATTTTTTATGTTAAACAATGCACAATCTATTAATATGGCTAAACTTCTACTCTCTTCAATTATGATCACTGATGTTTTCCAGCACAGCTATACCTGAGACTAGACCATTAAAGCATGCTGAAGTCTCAAAGAAGTTAAAGGATCTTGTTGGGTACACAGTTGATCTCAAACCCTCTCAGATACCCCACAAGGAAGCTGGAGTAGGTTTATTTGTAGACGGTGAAGCAGACGTAGGCACTGTGATTGCCTTTTACCCTGGTGTGATATACACCCCATCTAATTACTGTTATATCCCTGGATACCCAAGAGTTGATGCCCAGAACCCATACTTGATCACAAGGTATGATGGCACTGTAATAAATGCCCAGCCCTGGGGCTCAGGGGCTGAAACCCGTGAGGTGTGGAATGGTTTAGTGGTGCCAGAAATCAGGCTCCAAAAGAGTGAGCAAGGTTCAGACAGGTTCTGGAAAATGCTTAGTAAGCCTTCACAAGCGACACGGATTAATTGTGCTGGTGATGTCCTGGAGCGGAGAAATCCCTTAGCTTTGGCTCATTTTGCCAACCATCCGGCAAAGGGTATGGTTCCAAATGTCATGATCTGCCCTTATGACTTCCCATTAACTGAGAAGGACATGAGGACCTATATACCAAATATTTCATTTGGAAACACTGAAGAAGTGAATATGAGAAGATTTGGTAGCTTCTGGTTCAGATCTGGGAAAAAAAATGGAAGTTCTGGTGAGCCTATTCTCAAGGCTCTTGTTCTGGTGTCCACGAGGGCACTTCACGATGAAGAAGTGCTCCTAAATTACAGGTTGAGCAATGCAAAGAGACGGCCAACATGGTATACCCCAGTGGATGAGGAGGAAGATCAAAGAAGGTGGAGCTAATGGTTGACATTCGGATAGTATATGTTCCAATTTTGAACCGGCCATGTCCTGGAGCATGTATTCCATGCATTGGGGATATTCCTTGTGGTGAGCGTATTTTCCTCCTCTCTCTTTTTTCAGCAGTTCATTGGTTTCAAAATTTCAATCTTTGGGGCAACAACTCTGCTACTAGACCAGACTACCGTGGCCGATGGTTGATGAGCCTACATTCATTCTTTCATTTGGTCTTTTCCGGGAACTGAACTTGTCTGAATACAACTTTGGGTCTTGATAGGTTACATGATCCACACCACGGATCACGTGAGTTTGTGGATTATTGGTCAACTCGAGCATAGCAAATCTTAATGTGTCCGTTCATTGTGGAATGCCCGTTTGTTTGCAATCCTTAAAAATTAAATTTTAACGATCTTTTTAAAAAAATTAACTTTTAAATAAGTTAAATAATTCCCATTAAAACAAAGATAGTATCTTTCTCTCTTTTTCTTGACTTGGTCGAAGTTTTAATAGCGAGAAGCTCCACCGCACAACCCTGAATGGGCAAAAACAAAAAGAAAGAAAAAAGAAATGAGATTAACTGCCCAAGTGAGGTGTGAAGCTACTGCTTAACCATAAAACAAGTTACTTTGACTAGCGCCCACATATAAGACTCTCAAAAGCCGACGTTTGTTCAAATCAAAGCAAATGGTAGATGATAGTTCTAATCAAAGGAAATGGTAGAGTCGTATTGGGTGGAAGGCAGATAATGAGGTGCCTCTCCCAATATAATGGAAACACGAAAAAAAATAAAATGAAAATTAGTGTATGCAAACATTAATTATGTTCACCCGAGAAAAAAAAATAAAAAAACAAAAAAAAAAAGAAATGAAAAGGGTAGTAAAGACAAAGATTACTAATGTCATTAGTGGGATCATTTTTCTTTTTTTTTTTTTTTTTCCCACCATAAACGTTAGTGGATTGTTCAGGAGTTCATAATTTTTAAGTTCTAAATTGGAGTTTTAGTTTCAAATTCATTGCAAGGTTTTAATAAACAAACTGGATATTGAATCAAAATGTTCAGTGGTGTATGGTTCAACTTGTTTAATTATTGGATCAATAAAATTAATATTTAATATTAAATATATAAACAAATATAATAATATAATATTTATCTTTAAAAAAATTTAAAAAATTATTTTTAAATTTTTTAAGCAAATCAAACTATAAAAACCTTGATTGATTAACTAATTTATAATCAAACTAGTTAATTTATTAGTTTAGTTTTTGATTTTTAAAATGAATTAAATCAAATTATAATTCAATTTTGATTTTATCAGTTTGATTCCATTTTCAAAACCTTGAGTCATTAAAGGGGATGAGAGAGAGAGGAAGAAAGTTGTGTCCATCATTTCTCTCTATTCCATTCTTGTCTTCATGCCATTTGGTTGAATTTAGTTTGTGACTGATAACTAATAATTGGTGAATGATGGTTAGAAGTTGATTAACGAAAGTAAAAGTGTACCATAAAAACAAATATAATAATATAATATTTATTTTTTAAAAAATTAAAATATAGAAAAAAATATATTTTTAAATTTTTTAAGCAAATCATACTATAAAATCTTTGATTGATTAATTGATTTATAATTCAACCGGTTAATTTATCAGTTTAGTTATCAATTTTTAAAATTAATAATTTTTAAAGTGAATCAAATCAAATTATAATCTGATTTTGATTTTATTGGTTTGATTCAATTTTTAAAACCTTTAGTCATTAAAGAGGATGAGAGAGAGAGGAAGAAAGTTGTGTCCATCATTTCTCTCTATTCCATTCCTGTCTTCATGCCATTTGGTTGAATTCAGTTAGTGGTCGATAACTAATAATTAGTGAATGATGGTTAGAAGTTGATGATTAACAAAAGTAAAAGTGTACCATAAAAATAATTGATAGATTTTGTCTCAAACTAAATTAATGTTCTATCATTTATTTTTAACATAATTAAGCTTTTCAACAATAACATATGATAATTTATTTTTATTTAATTTTATTATAAACTGAGTTTAATGTGATACATAATTGTTTTATGTTTTTTTTTTAAATAAGAAAGGTTTCCAAATTAATTTAAGTCATTATTTTTAGTTTTTTTTTATAATTTATTATCCACTAAGATTTGGTTCCTCTTCATTAAAGTATTTCTAGGTTTATGTTTGAATGTATAAACCAATGAATTTTGTACTCCTACAATTTGTCTCCAAATGCAATTATCTACTTTACTAGAATTATCTTCATTTCTTATTTGATTATTCTTAATAGTCACAAATTTATTTAAGTATTTTCATTTTTACCAAAATCATTTCCCAAATATGTTTCTTAATATCCTAAAACTCACTACCAAACATTTTTGCTAATCTAATTGTTGTTCAACAAATTTTACCCCTCAACTTAACAATAATTTTGTGGTCATATCATGTTTTAGTCTTGCATCTCTTATTTAGGCATCTAACCCTTATCCTAGGAAAAATATCTTTTTATATTGATGTAGGAGCATCTCATAAGGGAAACCGAGAATTAATTCAAGACTTGGCTCAAGTATAAAAAATGCACATTTTGTCATTAGGAGAGCGGAATGCATGTCAAACTTGTTCCAACTACTAGATGTTCAACCTAAGCCTAATGATGGCTCATGAGTAGTCATTTGAAGCTTTAGATGTTTAGTTTCACATGAATCAAGAATCATCAAGAGTCAAGTTTTCCTTTATTAGCTTCCAGAATTGCTAAAAGTCAAGATTAACATTAAATGGCTAATAGAGTGGACTTTTGGAAGTTGTTGTGATGGTTAATACGAAAATACTGATTTATTGCATTGTTTTCCTATGCTTGAAGGGATGTTCCAAAGCCCTTTATTTATATTTTTTTCCTTGTATTTTGTTGAAGGCAGACTTTGGTGATTAATTAAACTCTTATCTTGAAGAATTTAAAGAATTTTCTTTTATGTTCTGTATCTTTATAGTAGATTTCATTAAGTGGTGACTTAACCCTAGCATTTATGTATCTCTTGAGTGGATTCCTGAAGAGTGGTGAGTGCTTCCTGCCCTATATCAGAATGCCTTCTACCCTGTATCTTTAAGGTGGTAGAGTTTATCTTGTATCTTTAGAGTGAAAGTTGTAGTAAAAAACAAACTTGGTGTCTATTAGTTCACTATTACCTGTTACATTCCTAATTCTTTCCTTTCCATATCAAGTTTGGTATATGAGCCTTAGTTTTAATGACTCATTGTGGATAATGGATTACAACTCTAGATAGAGATATTTGTGATTTTGAGATGGATGAATTGAAAAGATAACTTCATGAACTATAAAATTGTTTGAATCATTATAGAGGGTCACATGATCATGATGATGGCTCTTTTTATGCTGCACATTAGAACCTATTTTCTGATGATTATCAAAAATTCAAGTAATGACTCCTCTTCTTATCATTCTCATACAAGAAAGAATCATTCCAACTTCAGAGGCTTTGACATGAAAATTAAAATTCCAGAATTTGAAGGAAAATGCAACTTGATGAATTTCTTGATTGGCTAAATATTGTTGAATGTATTTTTGAATATAAAAAGTTTCTTGAGGATAGGAAGGTAAAGTTGGTGGCTCTAAAACTTAGGAAGTATGCCTTTTTATGGTGGGATAATTTGAAGAAACTGAGAGATCAAAAGGGGATAAGAAAAATTAGAACTTGAGAGAAAATAAAGGAGTTAAAAAGGAGATTTCTCCTTAAGGATTATTGAATGGAGATGTTCATGAAAATTTATTCTCTTAAGTAATAACCAGAAAGGAGTGTGGAGGAATATACAATGGAGTTTGAATAACTCATGATTAAGGGTGATGTGGTTGGACTAGAAGAGAAAACTATTGCTTGACACTTAAGAGGCCTAAAAAAGGAGATTAATGATGCCATTCAATTACAACCATATTGGTCTTTTAATGTTGTAAGAAAGCTTGCTTTGACTATTGAAAAGTAATGGAAGGAGGTTCAAAAGGCTGTTTTAAAATAAGCCATTAGAACTTTTCCTTTCAACCGAGGGAGTGACTTGAATTCAAGACCTTACTCTTTAACCAAGTCTTTTGGTGACAAAAGAGCTTATAAAGGGGACAAACAAGCTTGTTATTCTAATAATAACTTAAGAAGATGCTTTACATGCCAAGGCTATGGGCATATTGCTTTTGAATGCACAAATTACAAAGTTGTGACATTGGTGAGGGAAGAAGTTAAAGGGGATCAAGAAGAGCTAGGAGACCCTATTTATGATGAAGAAGTTATCTATGTCGATGAAGGAGAAATGCTTATGATTTAGAGAAGTTTAAATATCACTCCTAAACAAGACAAAAATGAGTGGCTATGGGAAAGCTTCTTTCATACTATGTGCACTCCTTATGGCAAATTGTGTCACATCATTATTGATAATGGAAGCAATTCTAATGTAGTAGCAATAAAGATGATGGAGAAGCTAAACTTGAAAACTAAAAAGCATCCTTACCCTTACAAAATGTAATGGATTCACAAGGGAACTGAGGTAAGGGTAAACAAAACATGAATAGTTGAAATTTTTATTGGGCAAAATTATAGAGATGAAGTCTGGTGTGATGTGGTTGCCATAGATGTTACTCACTTACTATTAGGTAAACCATGGTTATAAGATAGGAAAGTAATTAATGATAGCTACAAAAACACTTATTCATTTGTGAACAATGGTGTTAGAATTGTTTTAGTACCAATGAAACTAGATCATATTCCCAAGTCTACAAAAGGGGAGGGAAATACTTTGCTTTTTGGCAAGTTGATTGAAAATATGTTTTTAGAAGATAAAGAGATGTATGCTACTATGCTTATGGAAGAATCCGTTGCTAAATTAATGGGACATAATCCATTAGTTTAGCTTTTATTAGAAGAATTTATGGATGTTGTACTAGTAGAAACACTTCTTGGTCTTCCCCTAATAAGAGATGTTTAGCACTAAATTGACCTAATTCTAGGCTTTATTCTTTTAAACAAAGTGGTTTATTGCATGATTCTTAAAAAGCATAAAGAATTGTAAGTTGAAGATTTGATAATCAAGGGATTGGTAAGAGAAAGCATAAGTCCATGTGCTATTCCAAACCTCATAGTACCCAAGAAGGGTGGATCATGGTGTATGTGCATAGATAGTAGAGCCATCAATAGAATTACTATCAAGTGCAAGTTTCTTATTCCTAAACTTGATGATTTACTTGATCAATTACATGGTTTTTTTATTTTCTCTAAAATTGATCTTAAAAATGGTTATCATCAAATTCGAATGAGACCTAAAGATGAGTGAAAGACAACCTTTAAAACTAAAAATGGTCTTTATGAGTGGTTGGTCATACCATTTGGGCTTTCTAATGCACCCAACACTTTTATGTGACTTATGACTCATGTCTTTAGACCATTCATAGGTAAATTTGTCATTGTGTACTTTGATGACATTCTTGTTTATGGAAAATTTGATTCATAACACTTAGAGCATTTAAGACATGTATTTTAGGTGTTAAGAGAGCAGAAAGTGTACATTTATGCAAAGAAATGCCAATTCTACTCAAATAGCATTATGTTTCTTGGGTATGTTGTATCTTCAGTAGGAATTGAAGTTGATTCAAACAAGATTAAGTCAATTGCTAGTTGGCCTACTCCTAAATCCATTCATGATGTAAGAAGCTTTCATGGACTTGTATCTTTTTATCAAAGATTTATCAAAGAATTTAGCACTTTTGTTGCTCTTATTATTAAGTGCTTAAAGGGAAATTCATTCCAATGGATAGAAATTGCCCAAATGAGCTTTGAACTAATAAAGAAGATGATGATAGAAGCTCTAATGTTGGTACTTCTAAATTTTGAAAAGGTATTTGAAGTTAAGAATGATGCTTCCAATTTGGGCATTGGTATTGTTTTAAGTCAAAAAGGTAAACTAATTGCATTCTTTAACAAGAAGATGAATGATGCAAAACAAAGATACTTAACATATGACAAGGAGTTTTATGCCATTTTTGTGCTTTAGAACATTGGATTCACTACTTAGTGCCTAATGAATTTACCTTGAATTTTGATCATAAGGCATTGAAATACTTGAATACACAACACAAGCTTAATAGTTGTTATGCAAAATTGGTTGAATTTCTTTAGCCCTACACATTTTCTATCAAGCACAAAGCAGGGAAGCTTAATAAAGTAGTTAATGCCTTAAGTAAAAGACATTTACTTTTAAACATAATGAAGATAAGGGTATTAGGATTTAAGATTGTAAAAGAATTTTTCATTTGATTCTAATTTTTCATTTATTTTCCCTTCTTATTCAGATGGATTAGTTAATCATTTTTTTTCTACAAGATGTTTTTTTTTTCTTTTTTTACAAAGATAATAGGTTATTCATCCCTAATTGCTCATTAAGGGAAGTCATTGTTGAAGAAACACATGGAAGAGGACTTACTAGCCATTTTGGAAGAAACAAAAGTCTGATTTTGGTGCAAGAAAATTTCTTTTGGCCAAAACTTAGTCAAAATGTCAAAAGAATAGTGGAACAATGTGTTATATGCCATAAAACAAAAAGCCATGTCCAAAATATGAGTTTATACACTACATTGCTGGTTCCTAATTCCTTTTGGGAAGATGTTAATAACAATTTTGTTGTTGGTTTGCCTCGCATATAAAGAAGCAAAGATTTTATCTTTGTTGTGGTTGACAAATTTTCTAAAATGGCTTATTTTGTTCCTTATGCTCAAACTTTTGATGCTTCATAAGTTTCTGATCTTTATTTTAAGAAAATTGCAAAGCTTCATGGAATTCCAATGTAAATCACTTTAGATTGTGATTTGCGACTTATAAATCACTTTTGGAGGACCCTTTGGAGGAAATTGGGTACTAAATTACAATTTAGCACTACTTGTCATCCTTAAACTGATGGTCAAACCAAGGTTATCAATAAAACCTTAGGAAATCTTTTAAGGAGTTGGTTAAAAAAAAAAATTAGAGAATGGGATTTGCTTTTGCCTTGTGCTAAATTTGCTTATAACAAGTCCTTTAGGTAGACTACTTGATGCAACCCATTTGAAGTTGTTTATGGCTCTAATCCTAGTAGTCCTCTATATCTTATTCCTCTTCCAACTGAACATCAATTTAGTGATGATCTTGAGAAGTGTGCAAAATTCATAAAAGAATTGCATGAATAAGTTAGGGAGAGGATAATAGAGTAGAATGAGAAGTACCAAACTTAAGCTAAGAACCACAAAAAGTTTGCTAAGTTTAAAAAAGGAGATTTAATATGGATTCATCTCAAAAAAAGGCATTTTCCCCATGGAAAAGTTGCCAAGTTGAAACCTAAAGCTAATGGTCCATTTGAAGTGCTAAAGTGTATTGAAGATAATGCATACAAGATTGAGTTACCAATTGAATATGAAATTTTTGACATTTTTAGTGCTTTTGATCTTCTTCCATTTCATGAAGAGTTTGAAGACTTAAGAAGAAGAACTTTTCAATCAAGGGAGCATGATGTGGGAGCATTTTATAAAGGAAACCAATAATTAATTCAAGACTTGGCCCAAGCATGAAAAAAGTTCATTTTGTTATCAGGAGTGTAGAATGCATGTTAAACTTGTTCCAACTACTAAATGTTCAACTCAAGCCCAATGATGGCTCATAAGTAGTCATTTAAAGCTTTAAATGTCTAGTTTCACATGAATCAAGAATTATCAAGAGTCAAGTTTTCCTTTATTAGCCATTAAAATAGTTAAAAGTTAGGATTAACTTTAAATGGCTAGTTGAGTGGACTCTTGGAAATCGAAATGATGGTTAGTATGAAAATATTGAGTTATTGCTCCATTTTCCTATGCTTGGAGGGATATTCTAAATCCTTTTCTTTATAGTTTTTCCTTTGTATTTTGTTGAAGGTAGACTTTTGTGATTAATTAAACTCTTATCTCGAAGAATTTGAAGAATTTTCTTTAAAGTTTTGTATTTTTATGGTGGATTCCATTGAGTGGTGACTTAACCCTAACATTTCTATATATTTCTTGAGTGGATTCCTTAAATATGGTGAGTGCTTCTTGTCCTGTATTATGAATTCCTTTTGCCTTGTATCTTTAAGATGATGGAATTTATCATGTATCCTTAAAGTGAAAGTTATAGTTGAAAACAAACTTGGTGTATGTTAGTCAGTTATTGCCTATTACATTCCTACTTCTTGTTTTTCTGTATCATTTATATATTTCTCTCTTTAAATAATGGAATCTAAATTATATAATTGGTTAAATTGATGGATTTCTATACATTTACTCTAATAGTATATCCCATTTCACTTTGATATTACTAACATGCCTGCCTATGACTTAATCTAAAGCATTTACATTTTAGGGGATTCGCTGACCCATATTCTTTTTGACTATGAGTATTTTAGGCTTTTTCCTTACAATTAAGTTTCATTTCAAAGGTTTGTTTATTACATGGGAATGACCCAAAAGGTGCTTTTGTTAAATTAAGCTTGACCCAATTATCTACACTTGGCTTTTAGGAAACAAAAGAGAAGAAAAAGAATAGAGAAACAAATATTGTCAATATAAGCTTCAAGTATTATATTACAAAATTCTAAAATACCAAAACCAATAATAAAGATAAAAAGAATCAAGTCTAAAAGGCTCTTTCTCTAGTAGATCCTCTATATTCCAATTGACCTTTCTAAGCTAGGTGGGCTTTTCAAAATCCAATAAGCTTTCATTACATCACTGGACATTTAATTGATAACAAAGTTAGCAACAAGCTTACCCATCTATCACATAGTTTAGCAAACTATAGTGACAGACATGTAGGGCCCATAATAAGCCTAAAAACCTTATGCATCATTGGCCCTTAGATAGAGACCCACAGTTTAGTTCTAGTAGCAACTAGCCTAACAACCTAACCAAGAATAATAAAAATTTAGCATCAAGAGGAAATTATAAATTAAATAGAAAGTAATTAGGGACAAGTGCAAATTGACAACAATCAAGTATAAATTCAAAAGTGATAGAAGCAACAACCTATGCCCCATATGTAAAGCCAATTAAGGCATGTCCCAATCATGTGAGGACCCTATAAGAGTCAAAAGGAGACCTATGTAAGGATGAAAATAGAAAATTTCTAGTTAAAATATTTTGAAATTTAAAATTAGTCATATCCCTTAATTTATTTGATAATTATAAAAATATATATGAAAAAAATGTTAAAAAAGTTATTTTCATTAGATCCAAGAAATATCTTTCTTCACTAAATAACTATTAGAATACTATATATATGGTGATTTTCTTTTGATCAAAAAGAGAGAATATATAAAAGGAAAATGTTGTTCCTTTTTTAAAAAAAAAATTTTAGATAATACACAAATTTTTTAAAAATTTAATTTTAGTAGTGTAAACTATAATCAAATGTGTTTTGTTTTATTTTATTTTATAAAGAAATTTGTTATAACTTGATTGTCTCATTATTACAGCAAATTTTTCTTTATGAAAAGTAATATTAAATATATAACTTGAAATAATTCTTTTACTTTTAGTATAATTCTATTTCGATTCAACATTGTTGAAGCAAAATTTATTCTATTAGAAATTTGATAGATCTGCTTCAAATTTTGTGAAACTTGAGAAAAAGGGATCTTTAACATGATTAAGGTATGTCTTTCTTTTTAATAATGTGAAAAAATATCAAATCATGATTGTGATTTTTTGGTCATTTGATGATAAATTATGACAACTTGGTATTTGTCTCTTCCCTTCTATTTTTATCCATTTTCCCTCCAGTTTGTGTTTCATATGTATGATACAAGTATATAGGTGCACATTAGTAAACATGACTTTTAAAACATGTTTGTTAGAAAAGAAAAGTGACAATTCATATGTATATATGTCCTTTAGTAGTAAAAAAAACATAAGAAAAATAAATGAGTCATTTCTACATTGCATAAAAGTTCATGTTTAGGCATAGAGCTATATAAGGGAATTGAGTTATTCCATTTATTTGTTTAAAGGAGCGGAAGGTAGTGAAAATTTAAATGAAATGACTAATGGCAAGCCTTAGGAATTGTACATCCCAAAAGGAACAACACTGTAGATGCTAAAAGATGTCTAAAGTAACGTGCATGATCTTTCATGTTTACTAAGTGCATGTTTGCATGAAAAGTCATGCCATAAGTAACTTTTATAATCATTGGTTATGCGTAGTTTTTACCATTTTGTTGTCTAAGAAAAATAAAGAGGCACTTGGTGGATTTGAATCCAAGATTATGGGTGGTCTAATGCCACTGGAGCACATATATGCGTTGCTCTTATGGTTTCTTTTGGAAAAGAGACAAAGTAACATTGAAAATGTTTGTAATGGGTTTGATACAATAGTTTGTTTATGTCATGTTAATCATGCATGGTTTTACACACATATATGCACATAAGTAAATGATGGTTTGTATGTATATATACATGACAATTTGCATGGTAGTTGTGTGTGTGTGTGTGTATATATATATGTGCGTGACTTTTAGTTATAACTAAAAACATACATGTTTTGGCCATTTGCATGAAAAAGGTATATGCATACATGTGTGCATCAATTTGGTATTGCATATATATATATATATATATATATATATATGTAAGGGAAGTATCCCTCACGTGATAAGGGAATTGTGTCCCTTCACTAAGAATTGTAGGGTTATACAATTAATGTTTAAATAAAATTATACGGTTGTTGAATTATTGATGGGTAGTGGCCTTGTATAGTAGTGTAAGGAATAGGTTAATTCCTACTGCAAGAAAGTGGGTCATTGTATAAGGAAAGGAATTGTAAATTTCTTTATGTTAAAGGCATATATATATATATATATATGGTTATGAGAAATTGAGGACATTAAAAGGCATAATAACCACTTGAGTCATAAACATTGTCTATAGTTGGTGTCATAAGGCTAATTTTTTCACACAAATTTTTGGTCTCGTGATGGCACCAAGAAACCTTATTGGTTTCAACCAAACTCACACAAGAATACAAGCATTCATACATAATAGCATACAAGTAAAACAAAAGGCACACAGTATATAGAAGAACCTTCTTAGCCTTATATTATTTTTCTCACCGAAAGCATACAAAGATAAAATGCCAAATACTTCATTTCTCTCTTTCTCTCTCTCTTTGTTATGAGCACTTGGTTGCCCATTTCTATTTATAAAGTTTTAGTTGACACTCCCAACTATATTGATTTGTATAACTTGGTTGTCAAGCTAATTATACCTTAGTGGACTACATATTTCCATGAGTAGCCTTGGAAAGTGCCCCATTCCCCTATTTTTGTGCCCAAATAATTAGGTGTTCTAGACTGCCAACCATATCTCCTTTTTTTCTCCTATTTAGATGGCATAGTTTGCCCACCTTAAGTTGCCTGCATATGTCCCACATTTTTGGCTAACAACACTTCCCACTCTTACTTTCATTTAGGAGTTTTGCAAAAGCCTTATTGTCCATAATTCTCATGCCCCCATTTGTAGGAGTAACCACCCATGATCTCTCTATTTTTGAGGGACTTGGGATTATGCATGCTTATAACCAACCCCTTATCAATTATATGCCCTGCTTGTGCGTGCAAGGGTTTGCACATTGTTGGCTTAGACTCGACTTGTACACCAACTCTTATGGTGTTTTAGCCAATTCTTGAAACATTTGTTAGTTGAATTATTTTTTGCTCATATATCATTAGTCCAAACCCTAGCTTGTGTACCAACATTGGTCAACTCTCATGTAAGATATGCATATCTTTTGAAGAGTATTAGGGAATTTAACTATCTGGTAAGAGAATATATTAGTATGTCTGAGTGGTCACTTATCATGTTGTAGTGATGCTGACATTGATGCACACAACTGCATCAATGGTACATATGGCCACAACAATCAACATCTTAAAAACCTTTTTTGCTTGAAACTAATGCCACTACTTGTTGTCCCAATGCTTCCACAATGCACCAACACTATCACTCGTGCTCTCAAATTGAACTTTTTGGTAATGCCATAACTCACATTTAACCTCCCTCATTTGCTACCATGGATGTTGACTCCCACATTGACCTTATTTCTTTTGACACATCCATCACATGAAAATGTTATGCCAAACATTTTTTATTAAGGGATTTAAGAGGTTAATAGTTAGCATATAGACAATATAATATGCAACTTTTGTTTTATATATATAATAATGACCATGACCAATGACCTTTGTAACATTTCTTATGCATAAAAAGTCATGCAAAAATGAATTACTTATATAACAAGGATGGGCATGTATGGCATTGAACCTTGGAAAGTGAGATTGCCAAAATGGTCATTGTCACTAGACTAATGGAATCGCTGGTTAATAGACACAATGTGTCATTTGTAAATATGTTAAAAAAAAGCTATATTTATTTTCATCTCTAACCATTAAAGGCAACAACCATTTAAGGAATTATAAATTCCTTTATGTAAGGAAACCTAATTAATTGGGCCAAGGAATTGGTCCCTAACCCAAGAAACAACAAATAAAATTGATTCAATGGAATGATAGTTTAATTAGGTAGGTATTGTACTCAGCTTGCTCCTCAGGACTTGCAACTAAAACAAGACTTATTGGGTTGATCCAAAATATCAAGTGTTGTTTTCCTACAGGTTCTTTCAAATAAGTAATTGATTACAGTTATCAATAGTTATTTACATAGATATATATACATGTGACCCAAGTAACTATTAGTAGTTGGTAAATGAATGTTTTTGGTGGTCTTATTTGTTACATTATACATGATTTTGTATAGTATTTGCAAAGACACTAGTGTAGGTTTTATGACTTTTAGTTGTCACAAAATAAATTAAAGGTAGGGCCAAAAAGCTATAGATAGTGGATTTTGAGTATAAGTCCTTTCAAATGAATAAATGAGTTTTAATCGCTAGACTAAATATTTTGTTATCTAGTTGTTTTAACTAGTGGTTAATAAATTGTATTAGTCATATAATTGAAAATTTAAAAGTTATATTATTTAGGCTTTAAACTTTAATTAAAGGAAATGTGTTTAGTGTGACAAATAAAATGTTATGGTCAATGACTTTCGAACCCATTGTTTGAGGTGAACAAGTGATCAAAAAGTGCAATAACTTCTTAATTAAGGTTATTTTTAGTGACTATGGTATTCACTACATTGTATGCAAAAGATTTGAAAAAAAAAAAAGCTATTAACTGCAAAATTAAATACACATAATGACAATTATATATATTGATTAATCAATGAGATTAAAGGATTAACAAGAGTTTTGGTGAATAAGAAATTAAGAGGAATGGGTCAAGCCCATATTTATGAACCATTCATGTTTGAAACTTAACTCAATGCTTGATACAATGTTAAATCTTAAGTTTAATGAGTCAAAGTATATCATCAATGTGATTAAAGCAGTATACAAGTTATTTTCATCTCAAGGTTATATAGTGCTTAGTTCCAATAGTAATTTATGTGGATGAGCTTTTAAGGTTCTTAATAGACTTAAAAGGGTACTTTATAGTGGGATCCTAGTCTGCTTACATGAATGTAAAAAGTTTCAACTATTTTGATAAGTTAAAGGATTTGACTTTAATACATTCATGAAAGGGATATGGATACAATGACCTTAAATGTATTAATTAATTTAAAAGGGAAGTATAACGTTGCATAGTCATTTCTGTGAATTGGTTCTACAACTTATTAATAAGAATAGTTGATTCAAAACTTATTTACTAAATTATTTAAACTTGTTGTTATGTGCTTTTCATTAAGTAAAGCTTTAATCTATAAGATACCTTTAAGTATGCATTTGACTGTCAAAATTGTAAAGGATCTATTATATTTTCAATATTTTGAAAATGGTTGGGAATCAAAATGTCCCTTGGTTTATTTGGTAGTAATATAAAGATGTTCTTTTATGAAAAGATATGTTAAAAGGGTTATGTTTATAGGATCCAAGTGAAATCTTTCTTTATCGAATAACCCTTGGACCACTATATATATGATGATTTTCCTTTGATCAAAAAGAGAAAATATATAGAAGGAAAATGTTGTTTCTCAGAAGAACAATTCTAGATAATACAAAAACTTCTTAAAGGTTTGATTTCAGTAGTATAAATTACAATCAAGCGTGCTTCATTTTATGTTATGAAACAATTTGATATAACCTAATTGCACTATTATGAGAGTGAATGTTGCCCTAAGAAGTGTGACATTATATATATGACTTGAAACAATTCTTTTACTTCTAATATAGCCTTATTTTAGTCCAATATTTCCAATAATTACATAAAGCAAGTAATCATAGAGAAGACTAAGCAAGTAATCAATGGTAAAGTATGCATATGGAATCACATAAAAATCCAAAGAAAATACAAAAGAAAGCATTGCAAAAGAAATTCAAGGGACAAAAGGGTAGAACAAGCAAAATCTAAATTAGTCAAAGAAAGGGAGAAACACTAATTTGGGAGGACAAGCCACTATGGGGTCCCTTTAAGGTGTCCAACACCTATGATATACCACTAATGTGATCCTTAGTTGTCGTGGATATTAAGAGATCATTAATTTGTTATGGATATTAATCCATATAACATGTAGTCGTTTTGTTTTGATTAAGGTCAAATAATTGATGTTTGAAAATTAAAATGTAAGATTCGATCTTAGTAATCTATGAGTGGTTATACAATGTACAATGCATTAGATGTATTGTCTAAATGCACACTTAAATATTATGTGATTACTATTTAGTAAGATAACCATTTTTGGAAATTTGATCAACTAAAGAATAATGAATTCACTAATTGTTTCTAAAAGAAATAAAAACCTATTGGAAAAGAAAAGTGGTTTATTGGATCTAGCCTATATATATGTATAATTACAAGTTTTTTCATTATGTTTGATTTGCCATGTATGAGATTTTTAATATAATTGGAAATCTTGAGGTATTTTTTTTGTTGACTTGGGATAGATTTGTCTTTAGGCTTCATTTTAGTCAAGTATGTAATTTTTGTTTATCAGTTTATGATTGTTTATGAGATTATGAGACTAAAAATTTTAGTGACTTATTTTTCAATTATAAAGATGGTGAATGATGATTAAAAGAATTTTTATATAATCAAAATAAATCTTTTGAAAATAAGATATAGAAAATTCTTTTGATAATAATTTTTATATTTTTATATGTTAATTCTTATGGACAAACTTAGAGTGAGTAATGATGTTATGACTATTACCTACTAGGTAGGGTGGTAACCAATGTGCATAATGCATTTATATTTGTTATACATTTTGTTTGTTATGTGCCTTCATGTGATGAAGGAGATTCAGGTGTGAATTATTGGCTAGTCACTATGTGATGTGTGTGTATGCGTGTATATATAGATTGGATATAAGTGTTTTGTCCTTGTCTAATCTCTTTCTCTATGTTTGAAACTTTGGATACTAATAAGTATATTTATATGTGTAGTAACTAATTATGTTTTTAATTACTATATCTATTTTTTCCTATTACATTTAATATGTACGACAATTCATATTTTATTCTTTTATTTATTTGATTGAACTTTCTTCCATATTGTACATATTATAACTACTTATTAAGTTGTATTCTTCGATTAATTTTGAACATTTTATATATAGCTTGTAATGGACAAGACTATCTTTGATATTCTTAGATTTTTAGCTAGGCTTGATGGTGTTGCCATGCTTACTTGTTGAATATCTTATTTAGTGCTCTGCTAGGGTTTAACATTTGTAATTCATGTTGTCTACATTTTGTATTATTTACAATAGGAGTTTTGGTAACTAAATGCTTGTTATGATATGTTTGTGGCTCTATTTGCATGAGTTATGGATATTGTTTAGCCTTAAGGTGTATTTTAAAGTGAATGTTAGATTTTCTTGTAGACTTGTGTGGTCCTCGGTAGGTTCCTTGTCTTGGATGATGTGTTGTCATGACCTTAATTTTAGGTCATAGCAAGTTAGTATCAAACTATAGGTTTATTTCTTTGGATTTATTTATTTCACTCAATTTTGAGAATGTGCATTCGACTTCTTTTAGAATGTGTTGAAGCTAATCATCATATTTTATTTTCGTTAAATAAGTAGGCCCTTTTCCTTGTAACTATTTGATTAGTGGAACATAAGGTCATGATTTGGGTTTCATACACCCAAATAAGATTTTGGAGTCTTCAATCATTTGTTTCCTTATTATTTGACCTTCAAGTTAGCAATTTGTTCCTTAAATTAGGATATGTTCTTTGTTAAGACAAAAGTTTTTGTGCAATGGTTCTCTAATGTAAGAGAGTGAGTTAACAACTCATGAATGTATCTATTAGATGGATGACAACTATATAAAGCACTTGGAATATCAATAGTAACAATGTGAGAGACAATTAGTATGATATTAACTAGATTTAATGGCTAAGTTACCATGACATGACATCAATCATGACTAAAAGTTATGGCGCCTAGTCATGATGGAAGTGTGAGAAATGAAATTGGGTGAGTGCATGTAAAAACAAAAAAAAAATATTTATGTTTCTTTTATGATTGTTTGAAATGGATGAAGTGTGAAAGACGACAAGTTGGATTACATGCAAGGTGACTTAGTGAGGTTAAATTTAAAGGATAAAAGATTTGAGAAGTTGTTTTGTATTTGTGAGTCAATATATGTGTTTCACTTGATTTTGAAGGGGTTGATGAAGATTTGATAAATGGTTGTTCAAAATGCATTTGAGTTAGATAGTATTAGGAAGTTTAAGTACTAAGAGTCTAACTAATTACATGTTGGATTAGCTTATGTGTGAATGTTGAAAAAATTAAAAGAAAAAATAGAGAGAAGACCAAGGGTTGTTTAAATAGTTGCATTAGTAACAATAACTAATGGTTTGCTAGTAAAAAATTTATAATTGAGGTGATCTAAATAAAGTGGAAGAGATGATAATAAAATATAGTAAAAAAAAAATTAAGGCTAGGGAAATGAATAGACTAAGGCATAATATGATAGGTGATTGGTTCAATGTGAAAAGGAAGGTGACACATATAAGTTAGGAACAACTAATGTTTGTGAGAAATATGTAAAGGTGGCACAAAAAAAATTCTAGTTTGTTTTTGAGAGGCAAAGCATAATATTTTTAGGCAACATTTGTAAGTAACATGATGTAGTGACTTGTAATGAAGACATGACCAAGTGATGTGTGAGACAAATTCATCAAAGAAAGGAAGAAGTTAGAATGGGTCTAGAGAAACCTTAGGTAATGTTTGTTTGGTTAGGACAAATATTGTGAAAAAAGAAAAAGAATGTCATAGGAGGATTATATTGGTGTATGTGACATTAAGGGATATAAGTTAACTTAAGCATATTCATGCAATGATGGTGGATTTAAATTGAGTACAAAAATGAGGTGTTGAATAAGGTGTTTAGTTGAAAAGGATTATGTGAAAATTTATAAATTCATCTAATAACATCTCTTATTAAAGTGAGATTGAATGAAGATAGAAAGCGAGCAAACTGGAGATATCCTTAACAAGAAAAGATGCCAATGTTAGGATAGTATGAGAAAGAAGTTATGAGGATGAATTTTATGAAGTCTCATATGGGAGACAACATAACGGACTTAAAACATTTGATCAATGAAGCTTAGAAAGGACATAAGGTTTTGATTGAATGTAGACAATTAGATAAGTATTAGTTATAGTTAATGTATTGATTGTACAAGGCCAAACTATAAGGAAAGTGAGATTTGACACTGTAGTAGTGGGATACATAGTATCAAGTTTGCATATTCATGCATGTAACTATTGATGAGACAATTTTACAAGTGTGTTAATGATGAGTGAATAATGCACTAATTTCACATAGTTATATCCAATTGATCACGTAATTTAGGATGAGTAGAGTATCTTGTTGTAACCTTATTTTGTTTGTCTTAATCATGGGCCACTCGCATTGGCTCTTTGTCACTTTCTCTCTCTTTTTCTTTTATTGGGGCCTATGGCAAGATTACAAATAATTTGGATTTGGATGCCAAAAAGAGAGAGAGAGAGAGAAAGAAAGAAAACAAAATAAATAAATAAATAATAATTATTAAAATCCAATCTAAATTACAAGACCCAAGTACAAAGTCCATCTCATCTTAGATCTAGAAAAGGAGGGCTTAACCATTATTGGGCCCTTATACAAGCCTAATGGGTATCTTCGTAGAATGTTTAATCCTAGATTAGGCTTAGGAGACTGCTCTTAGACTCTCTTAAATTCAATTTTGCCAAAAGCATCATTGGGTCCTCATCTTCCAAGTCCATGATAAGATGGGTAGTATTTAAATTAAATACAAAGCCTAGTCCAAAACAAATGAAATTTACAAGCTTAGGAGAGGCCATTTGCCTAATGCAAATCCATTAGGGAAAATACAAAGGCAGTAATTTTTTTTTTTTATTGGGTTATCTCAAGGCCTAATCTTTTTCAAAGAACATGTCAAAAGGCAACAAAGACTTCAAGTGAGGGTAAGGGCTTCAAATAGGCCTTCACAGCAGGCCTATCAAGTCCAAGGCAACCAAGACTTCAAGGAGAGTTCCAAAAAGGCCTTGATAGCAAGCCTAAAAGCTCCAACAAAAGGTTCTAGGGGGTTCCCAAGCCTAGCATCAAATCCAGCCCTATACTTGCACAAGTTAAGGCCCACAAATAAACAAAAATTATAAGAAGGAAAAGAAAAAAAATTCCTTTTTATCACCTAATAGTCAATCAAAAGTGGCCCAAATGGCAATATGGAGAGGGTCCCTCTTCAAATGAAAAGGGGAGAAGACAGAGAACATGCACAAAAAGTCATAGTAGCACAAGAGTAAATAGGGGGGTTTTCATAATAGTGAGTCTGCAAAAACATGACTGGAGTAAAAAGGGGCAGAATGGGTAGAAAGAGAATGACAACACATAGGCAACAAAAGAGAGATAATGACAATGCATAAGTAGTAGCAAAGTGACATAGAGAGAAAAAAGTTGTTAGCATCATACAGTATAGCTAGAAGTAGAAACATCCATATTGGAGTAATTTGAGAAAATTTAACAAAAAGTGTGAATATTCTCAAAAAAAAAAAAAAACAACAATATCTCAACCTTTTTAAAGAGAGGTCTATAAAGGGAGAAAAGTAGCATTACAGGCACCCCAAATGCCCTTCAACACTCTCTTTTTCACTTCTCACAAACAAACCAATTAAAAAATGCATGTCATACCAAATTTAACTTCTTATTAATATTTTTAGCACAACTTCTCTTAGCTATATTATAAATAGCTGAAGAAAGCTTAGAAATGAGTGAGTAATCATCTAAAAGTACAAGATCCTTAGTATAATCATCAAATACCTTGAAATGGTCACACAAAACTCAATGTATGCAAGCAAAAGACCCAAGTACGGAATTTTCACATATTATCCCATACTTACGAAATGGTTGTAGAAAGCTTATTTCTACCAAGTATTTAACTAAAGTAAAAGGTTCTTTTGCCAAGCACCAACATTTAATTGTATTGTTTATTTTTTTTAGTCATTTATATCGTTGTGAAATTTGCTTATAAATTATGTTTTAAGCTTGCTACCAGCATCATTTTAGACCCACTTGTGCTATCATTTTCATCTCTAGCAATTACATTTTTCTATTGGACTATAGACCCCTTACAATAAAAAACATTCAGATATCAACTTCTTAGAGGACATATTACCTTTTCCCTTGGTCATGTCACTTCAAATTCACCATAAACTTCAATTATATCATGTTCTGTGATTGTTTATTACTTATTTGTACCCCAACAAGCCCAAAACTCATTACACAATGCAAACATAAGTAGAAAAAAAAAAAAATCATAAAAATAAGGCATATCATAGTTAGAAATACTTTACTTAGTCCTCTTAGCGAGCAAGCTAGAACCTCTATCACTCCCTTCTATCTTCGTTGCTTCCTCGTTACCTTGCATAAAGTGGTTAACCAGTTAGTTTTTCTTTTTCATTGTTTTCCTGAATACAAATTTTATATGTTGAATATTGTGCGTTCTGGTATTGGAAATAGATAGATAAACAAATCACCCATGTTTCAATAGCTAAGAATGCTACAAATATCTGCCTGCAACCTGTGATTTTGAGTGAATCACAACCTGTGAAATGAGACCATAATGGATTAAAGAAATACAAGATGAAAGCGAATCAATCCCCATATTTGGGGTGGGTCCAAAGGCCGGTCTTGGCCCACTTGCAGTAAAGGACATTGAGTGATTTTTACGCACTGAAGAGAACAGGGTAGCCCTTGTTTTGGAGTGGATTGGAGCTTCGGGGCAGTTATAGATATCCAATTCGGTAAGAGAGGAGGGCAGCCACACTTCTGGCAGGGACTGGAGCTTGGGGCAGCCTTCGATCATCAATTGTTGAAGACATGTGAGGGATTGAAGGGCCCTATTGTCCAATGACTTGAGGTTTGGAAAATGCGAGATTACAAGAGAGGTGAGAATGGGGGCAGCAGCATGTTCCCTGGTGGGAAAGATTCCACCTTTTCAAATTTGGGCAATCCTCGGGTCCGAGGGATTTGAAACGCTGGAGAAGTTGTTCCTGGATGCCGTTCTGGATAGGGATTCCAGTTTTGGATAATTATAGATTTCAAGAGACACTAATATTGGGAATAAATCCAGTGGGAAGAATAAGCTCGTGACTAAATCAATAACGAGTGCTTTCAATTCCAATGCCATCAATTGCTCCACCATCTCTAGGGGAGAATGAGACTAATCCTAACTCGTTGGAGTGCTGGAGCGCTCGGAAGGGAAACTCATTGATCGCATCCCTCAATGTGACGGCAGGTGAGTGAGCTGAATAGCTGATTTCAAGAGATTTCAAATGCTCCAACTCGGCTGCTGCTGCCGCAGAGAGACATTTCAAGTTTCCACACCCCAAAGTTCAATACTCTCTAACGCCGCACCCTTATCCAACGGAAAACTCTCGAGTGAATCACAACCTATGATGTAGGGTTTTGTCAGAGAAGACAGGTGAGTGGGCAGAATGTCCTTTAGGTTGGGACAGTCTTTGATTTCGAGATATTGCAAATGCTCCGACTCGGCTGCTGGTGCTGCTGCAGAGAGATACAAATATAAATTACTTCTAACGCCGGACCCATATCCAACGGAAAATTTTCGAGTGAATCACAACTAATAATTACGGCTTTCTTTAAGGCGGCAGGTGAGTGAACTGAATCACCTTTAGGTTGGGACAGTTTTCGATTGTAAGAGATTTCGGCTGCTGCTGAGAGAGACATTTCAAGTTTCCCGGTCTTTAATATGAATTTCCTCTAAAGCCGGGCTCAAATCCAACGGAAAACTCTCGAGTGAATCACAATGACTGATTCGGAGTTCCTCTAAAGTAGGCAGGTCACTCGGCAGAGTCTTGATTAGGTTGGGACACTCTTCCATCACAAGCTCTTGGAGGAGCGGGAAAACAGCATTAGCTCCATCACCTTCGTCCACGTTGCAATAAGGAACCCATTCTTTCCATTGTCGCATTCCTCTAAATGTTAAACTTTGCAGACATCCAAATGGCGGATTATTGCTCTTCCCGTAGAACTCTGTTCCCACATCTGTGAGACAGGCGCTTTAAGGATCCCAGCTGCCCCAGACCAGCAATGTTTGAGAAAGAAGAACCTCCAACCCAATCTGGAAACCTTCTCCCTGCATACCCAGAAATTGAAAGTTTTTCGATATTGGTATGTGGCTGCAACTGCTGGAGCACATTTCTTTTGTGCGATGATGAGTCCTCACTACCTTCATCATTCCTTATTAGCTCTAACTCCTTGAACTTCTCCTTACTCTTCAAATTGGCTTCCTCCGACTCTTGAACTTGGGAAACATTTCTCAGTTTCTTTATACGAAGATGTCCTTGTAAGCGGTTAAGTGGCCCCAGCTATTTGATGCTGCAATAACTTCCCTTTCCCACGGTATAATAATCCAATTCTCCAAGTTTTTTCAGTTTACCCATAGCGGCATCTTTGTCAGCTTTGTTCCTCTGACATCAAGTAGAGACAAGTTGATCAATTTAAAAATTGTGGCTGGCAGCTCCACAAGAGAATGGCAAAAACACAAGATTAAGGTCTCTAAATTACACAAATCGGGTAACCTCCGAATTGATGACTTAGAAAGATCCATATAACACAAATGCATCCCAATTGAATCGGGCAACTCATAGCTACAAGTGAAATGCAATCCTCGGAGACGTGTCAATGTCGACAGCCAATTGTTAACTTCCTTTCGTACATTCCAACCCGTCAATAAGATGGTGCGCAGATGCTGGATTTTGGAGGTAAGTTTGTCCACTTCATGCACCTCTTTATCACCAATCGATAGGTGACGAATCCTCTCAGGTATCCGCATGACCTATCCACCCATGTCTGAAGCAAAATTCATCGGAAATAGATTTAGCCAGGTTATTAATAAGATCATGCATAAGAAAACATTCACTTTCTGTTGATTTTTGGAAAAATGACTTCGAGACAATATCATCAAAACAGCCTTCGCCCACTTGTTCAATATCCACGTTCACTTCAGGTTGGCTTAGAAGGCCTTCGGCCATCCATAAGCGAATTAGTTTCTCCTTCCCAAATGCATAATGCTTAGGGAATACTGCACAATAGGCAAAGCACCGTTTTAGGTGAGATGGAAGGATAACTCAATTTAAGAATTGGAAATATGCTATCCTTGTTCACATCCAACATATTACTGTTCAATATTTTAATCCATTTTTCAGCATTTCTTTCAGACCGTAGGCACCCCCACGCACTTTCCCAGCCAAGGGTAAGCCAACACACTTCTCTACTATTTGTCTTCCAATCCTTTCTAAGGCTGAATGAGCAATAGACATATCTATTCCCATGAATGCATACTTTTTAAACATGGAGAAGTCTTGATGCAATTTGCAACATCTTCATTCCGTGTTGTGACAAGGATCTTACTTCCTTCTTTTCCAAACACCAAGGGTTTTAGCAAAATTTTCCATTCTAAGGTAATTTTTGCTCCAAACATCATCCAAGACAAGTAAAAATTTTTTCTCTGTTAAATCATCTTCTAATTCCCTTTGAAATTGATCAAGATTTTTATTAGAAGATTTTTTTGGTAAATCCTTCTAAAATATTTTTGGTAATTTTGGAAACATTGAATTCTTCTCAAACACATACCCACGCCTTTATATCAAAATAATCACCCACTGAGCAAGGGTGGTTTTACCTATGCCGCCAATGCCCACAATGGCAAGCACATGCGGGTTAAAGATGTTTGGATAATCAGATAGCACCCATTTCATTATGGCTTCCTCGTCAGCACCCCTGCCATAAATAACTTATTCATCGGGAATCGAGGTAGTCGGTGTTTTTGGTACGATAGTTTTCCTTCAGTGCCACCAATCAGACAAAGGGCATTATTTTGTTCGACTAAATTTTCAAGTTTTATTATAAGGATTTCTTCCAGCTTCTCATTTTTTCCTGTTTTAAATGGATTATGAAAGGATGCAAAATCTTGCACCTCCTCCTTCGTGGTTTAAGATCCAGCTTCAATCTTGGATCGCTGAAATTCAGAAGCAATCTCGTCCAAGAGTTCTTCAGCTTCATAGACAACATCTTTAAGCTCATCAAGCCATTGCTTCACGTATGAGTTAGTGTGTTGCTTATCCTCTGCAACATCAAGAACATTGTTGACAGCGATCATTTTGATCTTCAATTTGCTCAATAGTGTAACGTTGAGTTTTTGGCTCTTGAAGAAGTCCAACATTTGGCGAGATGCCATCCGATCAAATAAAACCTGTAGGGTGGCTGAGAGAAATGCCCCTCCAACCAGCGCTCCAGTCATGATATATATATAAATATATATGAGTTCTCTCACTTCAGCAAAAGGCAAATCAAAAGAGTGTAAGTGAAATTAGAAGCAATAGAAATCAACAACAAGAGAAAGGAAGCCCAATAAAAAGAAAGAGGTGAGGGTTCGTTTATGACTTCTTGTTGTTGAGTACTCGGTGCTTAAAAATTTGGTTGGTCATGAATGAATAACATAAGAAGTTAGATTTCACCTAAAACTCACTATCCATAACAAAAATATGTTTAATTTTTTTTTTCTTTTACTTCTCTAGACTAATTGAAATGTTCAAAATCATACTTTTTTTTAAAAAAAAATTTTGACCGGTAGAATCAAAACAATAATTAAGCTAATAATAATAACAAAAAGTGCTAATGATATCAAGTAAAAGATGAATAAAATATTCTTAATTTTAATATTAACAAAAAATAAACAAATATCAAATAAAATATATGAAATGTGGATAGAAACTAATTTTAAAATTTTATTATTATTATTTTTATTATTAAATGAATGGTCTAAATTCAAAATGGAAAAATTAATATTCCAATAAACTAGAGAAAAAGATAAAATATATGTTATTTCCAAATTCTTTTCATATTTTTTAAATAAAAGAAATATATTAAATTAGGTGATAACTATAATTTAATAACAATTTAAAAAAATATATAAAGTTTACAACCTAAATTTATATTTAACCCAATTTTTTTTTATTCCTATTTTTCATCTATACTAAAATTATAAATAAAAATGTGATGAAAACTATAATTTTAAAACTAATATTTCTTTTTGATGTAACACAAAAAAAAAAAAAAAATGACTCCAAAGCAAACTTAGTGATCATCTAATATGATAATAATAATAATAGTATTAATGATAATAATAGTAAAAAATAAATACTTGAGTTTAGAAGAATAATTTAATTTATCATTTAATGTATCTTCTTTAACCTAAAATTGAATCAAAATTTTCTATAAATTAGAGTTTGGAATTAGATAAAAATAAAAAAAAAACACATAATTTTTCTATGATGGTTCAAGGGATATACTATCTCTAATCTATTATTTATTTTTTAAGATTTTTTTTTTATATTTTTTCTTATGATGTGAGTAGGATTATAAAATGTTAAAAATGAAAATTAAATACATGATCAATAATTGAAATTCTACGGTGAAACTTACATGAACTTGAAAATTATGATAACTGATGGAGGGTATGAATTAGTGATAATAATTTGTATATGTTAAGCAAAAAAAAGAAAAAAAATTGGTATTGAACTTTGTCAATTTTTTCAATATAGTTTTAAACTTTTTGAATTTTTTATTTCAATTTTAAAAGTTTGTCTTTCATTTGAATGCAAGAAAATTTTGGACAAAAAAAAAGTTAAACCATTACTTTTATATGTTGATCATTTGAAATACATATAAGTTAATGAAAATACACATATTGTGCATATTTAAGTTTTTAAATCAATTTTAAACCTTTAAAAAATTTTTCGATTAAGTTATAAGCATTTTTAAACTTTTAAATTAATTATAAAATTTTAAATTTGATTATATCTCAATTTTTTTTCTTTAATAGAAATTAGTTAAACAATTAAATACCAAATTTGACCAAATGGAAATCATAGAGAAATGCCCAAATATACCTAAAGAATACCAAAATATGCCCATATGCATATTTATGCTAATATTGTGGTGGAATGGAAGCTTGTTTGGAGGTATGGGAACGAACCTAGAAGGGATAAAGTGGATTTTGAATGGCAAAACGAGCATTTTCTAGTGAAAAAAAAAGTAGAATTTGTAGTCCAATAATTATCTATTTGGTTGTGCATTTGGGAAAATGGGGGAAATTAGGCTTTTCTAGTTTTTATTTGTTTGAGAAGAGGAAAGAAATTAAGATAAATATACAAGACCTATTTAAATATTTTTAGAGTATTTGGACAATTTTTCATATTATTTTTATTAAATAAATTATATATTTAACCGTTTAAATAATTTTTATTTAAATAAATAAATAGAATTATATGTAAAAATTTATAATTAATTTAGAAATTTAAAAAGGTTTAGAATTTAATCAAAAATTTTCATAAAAATTTATAATTAATTTCAAAACTCAAATAGACATAACGTCTATATTTTTATTAGCTTATTTGTATTCTATATGAACAACAGATGGAAATAATGGTTTGATTGTGTTTCATTCAAAATTGTCTACAACGATAACAACAGAAACAACAACAATAATAATAATCTGGTTTTTGGGGGTTGTTGTTGTTGCCGTTGTTCTTACTAACAACCAGAAATATTTGTGTTTTCATGTGTTTTAAGTTTAACAAGATGACCTTCAAGCTCTTTTCACCTACTTGTTAATATGAATAAATAGATATATAAATTTTAGAGTACATTAGCTGGAGAATCTGAGTGAATTAGTGATAATAATTGTTACAAATAAAGCAAAGAAACAAAATAAATACATAAATAAATGAGAAAGTTAAAAAAATTATCAAACTTATCACTTTTGAAAGATATAAATAATATTAACTAGTGAGCCAACCGAAGAAATTGGGATTGCAAAGAGAATAAGAATCCCTGTAATTAATGGTAGAAATAAGAGGCAAATGATCAAACAGCTTGGTAGCTAAGTAAAATTGATCTCTAAATTGGAATTTTAAGAAGAAGAAATTGAATGATCCAAGAAATTTAAAATTACAATTTCACCCGAAATAGTGGAGATAAATAAATGATATTATAATTCACAAAAAGAAAAAATGTAAATAGAAACAGAAAAAATGAAAGAAAACAAAACAAAACAAAGAGAGAAGAAGAAGAAGAAGAAGAAGAAGTGAGGAGGAAACAAAACTTACCACAAGAACACGGCGTCAAATGGCAGTGGGGGGATGGATATCTAATGATTAAAGAATGAGCATAAGCATCAGCAGCAACTGCATTGGCTTGATGACAGACAAAGCTTTTCCTCTCTCTGTCTATGTCTCTCTCTGTTTCTTTTTTTGTTTTTTTAATGTTTGATCGCCCAGACAAAGCTTAAAAACCTGACAATTGAAGTGATCGTAAGTAGCAATGATAAAGTAATTGAAATAAGAGAGTGTTATGCTAATAAATTTAGAGAGAGAAAATTTTTGTGATGGGAGAAGGAATAAACCAAGTTTGATTTAGATTCCTCCAATTGTAATAGACACCAACAACCAAGGCGTTTACTAATTGCGCACCACGTCAGGCCCAAAAAGATTCCTCCAATTATCATCGCAGTGTACAAAAACAGCCAAGCCCAAGGCTGAAAGATATTTGTTTTTTCTTTTTTTTTTTTTAACTTTTTTCCCTTTTTTTTAAGTAATTTTATTTTTATTTTTTACATTACAAAATTATTTCACCTATGAAAGAATATTTCTTCTTTTTAAAAGTAATTTTTATTTTTTTAATTATAAAATCATTATCTTTAGACTAGAGTAAAACATATCCTTTTAATTTTAATTTTTAGCATGATTAAAAATTTTAAATAAATTAAAAAAATAATAAATTTATAAATTTAATATTATATTTTAATTTAAAATTTTAAAAAATTAAAATTTTAAATTTATAATTTTTTTTATTTATATATTATTTTTTTATTTTTAATATAAAATTTTTAATTATATAATTTATATACACTTAAATTCTGAACAAGAGATAAAGACATAAAACACTGAAATATATAATAATATAGTATGATTTGATAATTTTAATTTATTATTAACTTTTTTTATTCTAAATTATATTATTAATATGTTATATTTTTCATATGATTAGAAATTTGTTGGAATTTTTAAAATGAAAACATGATGTATAATTTATTATTTTTATATTTTTTAATAAAAATTTAATTAAAAATATATATATTTTTTAATTTTTTTAAGGGTAAGTGAACAAGTGAGAATAATTGGTGAAGAAAACAAATAGAAACAATAAAACCAAGTTCAATAATCAAGAAGAAGAAATCAAACTTACAAGAACTTAAAGCAAGTAATAAGATCAAAGGGTCCGAAGGAGATTATAACATTTGAACTTTGACTGATAGAGAAAGCAACAAGTCCATCACAGAGGCCTCAACTTAAGATGCTAATGTACGAACAACTTCAAATTACAAATAGAGAATTTCTGCAATGGAAGAAAATAAAAAAAAATGAAGATTAAAATATGTAATAATTTGATTAAACAATATTTATCAATATATTTATTATTATTATTATTATTATTATTAACAACTACAAGTTAGAATTTACATTTGCTTTAAGTAAGTCATTAGCAAAGTAACTTTTAAATTTTTTTTGATCTAATCTTTAAAATGAATAAATAAATGTATAATTTTTTTAATAAAAAAATTAATATTTTTTTATTATTTATCTTTAAAAAAAGTTAAAAATTTAATAATAATAATAATAATAATAATAATAATAATAATAATAATAATAATAATAATAATAATAATAATAATAGAGAAATCTAATTTGTTATAATATCTTTTTTAAATTTAATATTTATTTTATTATTTCCAAAATATAGAACACTGATTTAGATAAAAACTCCTCTTTCTTCTTAAGAGGACTATGAAAGTTCTTAATAGTTCAGGTCATATGTTAGCTCTAATCAATTTACTTGAGAAAATTCCTCTTTGGACTTTATATCATTTTTTCATCGTACAGATTAACTCCTCCATTGCTCTAAAAAAATTGAACGAATCATATCTTACATTTATTTTCCACAATTTTTTTTTATTTTTTTTAACTTGTGGTCCTATCTTTCGTTCAATTGATGCCCTTTTTTTTTTTTTTTTTTTCTGTGAAGTATTACTAAAAGCTAATCTGTTATACATACCTAAGATCAATGAGATATAATTAGAGGATGGATTTGTATTTATTTAAAACGAGTGCCTCTGCAATTGTAATTTCTTTAGATGTTTAATGTAAGTAGGAATAATTTAGATGATCTTACTTAACAATTATTATGAATACCACTAAATGGTTAGGACGAAATAAAAGTGAAAGTGGTTTAGATATTGTCATCAAAATTTAATGAGTTGACACCTTTATCAATTTATAAAGGACGGCGTGGCTGCTGGACGGCGACTTTGTAGATAAAAATGATGGAAAAGTAGTAGAATGAGTCAATTTTGGTAAATGGAAATAATGGAGAAGGGATTTTTGTAAAAGGAAAAAGGACATAGAAAAGTTCTTGATTTTTGCTTAAATGTAATTATAGAAAAGTTTATAGAATATTTTTACTTAAATGCAACTATAATTATCCTTTCAATAATATAATCAAAGAAGAATTTAAATTTGTGAAAGAAAACATAGAAGTCAGACTAATGCACAACATCAGTCTAAAAATCTAAACTTCTATTCATTAATAAAAAAATAAATAAAGTATAAATAATTAAAAGCCATAAATCTAAAATAAGAAACAAAAAGACTTGACCCAATCTAAAAATTTAAAAAAAATTTTTGATTGACAATAACAAAAGACCATGTATTAGACTACCTTCTAAATAAGAGTTGCTAATAAAATAAAAAATCATCATAAGCAAATTGCCATTAAATTGACATTTTTTGTCCAATCAATTGTGTAAAGGCATGTAACATGAACAATTAAGTGATTATTTGGTTACTTGTAGAGTAAAAAATATATTTAATACTATAAAAATAAAAAATTATTCAAAAATTTTAAAATATGAAAATTTATAGAGAGTAACAATAATATTTATTATATAAAATAATTATTTTTAAAATTTTAAATTATACATGTAAGTTTGGCTCTTGTGATTTTTTTTTTTTTTTTCAATCCTCCGCTAAAAAAGCCTACAACTTTTAATTAAGTACTCCTATTATGTATTCTAAACTGTAAGTGGTGATTAATTTTATGATATTTGCAGTAAATTAAACACAAGTTTTGTGGTGTGATCAGTTATCATATCACTGGAATTATAAGAACTCTCACAACGAAAATTGTGAGACACTATTGTCTTGAAACTTGGTATTGTACGATCAAGACAAACTTCAAAGAACAAGAGATGGGTCTTAAACGAATCTCATAGATGCATGAAGAATTCATTTTTTGACAAGTCCATATTTCTAATTTTAAAGGACAAAGCTTTGATCAAACGATAGACCTAGAGGTCATAGTCAAAAAAGTCAACTCTTTGTAAAAATTGAAATAAGGCTACACAACCCTATATTGCGAGAGTCACATACATTAGTACAGTAAATATATTGGTTTTTACGTGATGGAATTGTAACTTGATTTGAGAGGCTAAAGTAAGCAATAAATATCAAATTATTTGGAAATAATTTTTTTTTTTTAACTTTAAATGTAATGAAAGACAAAATTTTTGAGAAAGCACATTTTTTAATCATATGAAAAGTTTATGACATCTTGATTTTTTTTATAGGGCATGTTACTCATCTAAGAAATTGAATTTAATTGTTTAATTTACATGTATAAAGAAATAGGCTTTAAAAACTTATAGATAACTTATTCATAATTTTACACTATATATTAAATAGAATTTATTAAAAAAATAATATAATAAATTTATATTATTTAAAATTATGAATAAATTATGCTCATAAAAGAAATAAGTAAATATAAAAAGTATTTTTCTTTAGTTGTGGCACCTAAATTAGATGTTCATACAATGGTAGGGATCCTTCCATTACATATCATCTACATAAGGTCCTCAATGTGTCTGTTTCATGATATGTCACACGGTTTAACAATTTTCGTTTGAAGGAGCCAATGTCCGACTAAAATTGTTAAAAAAAAATTCAAGTATTAAAGTTTGGCCAGGTGGGTGGAGGATGAAGGATTACCCTAACTCCACAACCAATCAAAAGAGTCAAGTACCAAAGTTTCATTTTTCTCACGTTAAATGCAGAAGATCTTGAGCCATTGCTATAGTTGTGTTTTCTAACTTGTTTTTTCACCCTTTTCATTTACACTTGACTTTCTAAGTCCAGCCAAGATTATGCTGTGAATCATGCTGTTACCTTCCCATGAATTTGATTTTTGTGTACTAGTACGGTACACGTTAACATCCCCTTTCAATATATGTATGGGAATAGAATGAGATTTCGGTATGTTTTGATTTGCCCATTACTAAACCAGGAAAACTTGGTTTCCTGTGCCTATTGGTACACGTTTAACATCCTGCAGGTTTTGGACTAATGCAGAAGGTGAACCCACTTTCCCCTTTTAATGTCTATAGCAAAAAACTGGCATGCCTTGTCGTCTGATCGTCAATGGACCTGTTTCAAATGTCTGTTCCCTTATATGCAGCCATCAGCCTTAACCATTTCAATGCAATTTGAAGCAACTTGTATATACACAACATCTGGTATGCATGCACTTAAAAAATTGCCTGGTTGTGCTGCTATGTAAGTAGAAAAAAGAGGGTGCTTCACAAAGTCCATGTGCACTCTAGAACATCTTGATGATGAACAGCGAGAAATTATTTTGTTTTTCACATTTTCGTTCATGTTGACTGAAAGATGCATTAAAATATTTTGAAAATTTAATTCAGAAAGTTGTGTTTTAGATGTTAGTTATGGGAAGAGGGGCTTGGCATCACAGGACATTCCCTCCAAGCATATCAGGTGAATTGTTATCCGGAAAGCTATTGCCATTCATACATCAACACCTGAATTCATAACCATAACCGGTCCGATGACCAAGATGTACCAATTACCTATACATTATGTCACAAAAATTGCACATTATATGTCATTTTCATGGAACAAATTCTTAATGATTAGATGAGGAAAACCAACTCTGGTAGTGGAGTTGGCAGGGCCACAAAGTGCCCAGGCATTGGTCTTGCTCTTGGGTTTGAGACCGATGCTCTCAAATCCTGCAAAAAAGCAGGACTCCCTCCCCCTCCCCCAGTCCAAGCTGTCTTAAGACTTGCTTCGATTGCAGTTAGTAGATGATAGTAAAGCCCGGGAGTAAATAGATCGGGCAGCTTGCAACACAAGCTTTTTGCTTTTTGGTACAACTCAACTTCATTCACTTCAGGTTATGAGATAATAAACTCTAGATTTCTGATGCAAGATAATCCAGGATCATATGTTTAAAGCACATAACTGAAGCAGGAAGGATCATAAACTGTTGCATAAGCACCACGAACAATGAAAATAGTTCCCGAATCTTTGTCAATAATCCAAAATTGAGAGACCTCAAATGTTGGTTTCACTTTTCTATTTCCTTCTGTACAAATTGCCGAGTCAGAAACAAGAGACCCTCATACCCATTGGACAAAGGAATTTACGTACCAGAAGAATCGATATGAATACGAGTCCTCCACCAGTTAACTAATTTACAACAGAAACAAGCAGAGTAACTCTGGCTGTGATGTTAATCTACGCCTTTCCTAGCTTATATAGTATCTTAGAAACTGTAAGTTAGCAGAGAAGATGATGATGATGGAAAATGCAATGCCAAGTTTACAGCATGTTTCTGGCAGCACCAGGTCAGTCCAATGTAACCAAGCATATGCTTAAGGTGCTAACCTCAACCCTATTTGTGTTATCTCCAACAATGAGAGACGAAAAAGGAGGACTGCCAATTGCAAGTTGAAAAATGTGGTTAAACTATGTCTTCCAAGTGTCTTCTGCAAAAACTCTGAAAATGAAATCCTGGAACCGTCTTGAGTATTGCCTTGGACCAACAGTAGATATTGAGGTCGGTGCATGATGCATTGATTTGTATGCATGCTCAAGCTTTTTGCTGATAAAGGATGACTTCAAACAACTTGTCGGTTAGTTCTCTAATCATCTGAGCTTCAGAATTGCCTCTTCTATTTGTCTTTTCATCCTGTGCTGGCATGTTTATACCTAACTTAATGAAGGCCCCACCTGCATACATTCAGAATGAATCATGGAGGCAATGTTGTGGTAGCTTGAGATCAGTCACAGCTATTGATGCAGTATCTTAATCGCAGTGAAAACGATCTCATAATAATGAAAAGAAATTAGACAGACAAGTCAGGTAGATGATTAACTAATCAATTCAGAATCATTTATAAGCCACTAGTAACTCCAGTTCACCATCAAGTGAACCACTTATCAGATTAAATATTTGGCTAATGTGTGCCTCATATAGTCATCAGTTATGACTCACAAAACAGAAGAAAAAGAGAAAATTAGCTTAAATTCTATTTTATGTTTACTGAGAAGGATCAAAAGGCTCATCCATGTCCAAATCAGAAAGACTTGGAACTGCTGATTCTTTGTCAGGGTCTCCATTGCCTGCAGATCAGCTAAGATTGATTCTGAACTTGCATGGATATGTGACTAGGTAAGGACAAGAAGTAACCAGCAGGGGTGCGCATTCCAGTTGGTGTGCGAAGTCCAGTCGGAGTATGAACTCCAGAAGTATGAGGTGGTGTCATGGCATATCTAGCCTCTTGGAAGTGAAAGCCAACCAAGAGACTGTAGTCCATAATCCTTTCATGCTCTAAAAAGTCGCAATCTCTACCCACTTGCCTGAATGAAGGCTTGCCAACAACAATGGAGAGAGTCATTTTGAAATTAATTATAAATCACTACCACATGGTATCTTGAGAACTCAAAAATGAAAATTGGACACAACATGCAACAAAGTTTCATCCATCCACAGCTCAGCATCCATTTACAATTGTGGGCACCTTAAAAATTATTTTTGCCAACAAATGGATACCTTTTGCTTCTGATTATAACACATGAACAAGAACTCCCATTATAATTTCTGTTCTTTCCATTTGCTTAACAGTTCATTTCACTTATTTTTAGTAACAATTTTGGAAATCTTCCTTAGCTGTCATGCTTTATATCCCATTTCCCTGTGTCCATGTTGCTGAAAGTTGCAAAACACTCGATTTAAGATTCAGTATCCTCAACTCCAAAATGATTTGATTCCATGTAAGGTGATACATGTGATGCTGTTACTACAAATGAATGGTATATATATCTGTCAAGGTTAGGCTCTTTTTCAAATTGAATTCAAGCTTACAAGCATTATGTAAGCAAAAGCCCGCTGTGCAGAAACAACTGAACATTCAAACCTGTCACCCCAATCCCACTCCCACCAGTGGGACCCTAAGAAAAAGTTTGATAGAAAGAAGATTATCAAGGAAAAGCAGACAAAAAAGTTATCAGACAACATACCATATTCACTTGCAAAACTCTTGAAACCAAACTTTCAGCAACCGGAACACGTAATCGAGATCCAGGTCCTTGAGGGTTGCAGTTGTATCAAATTCTGCCTTGGGTTTTGGAGTTATGTCGAAGCGCCAATGAGTAGCATATGCAAAGCAGAACAGATTACCCATTATGACAAATCGTACCTGGTAAATGCGAAAATTTGAGTTCATAAAGTTGGTGAATTGCACAAATACTTCTACTATGAATTTTCCTGGATGACCTACACATTACCTTCTTCTGATTTGGCCCAGTTAATTTCACACAATGAAGACCATAAAATTTGGTTACTAAAGTGTTCTCAGTGATCGGACATGCTTATAGTAGGCCGGTAGCATCCTTAACAGGGCCTGAAAAAGAATAACGGACTTCAGAAGTCGAGTAAGGAACTTACTTATCTTCATGTTCTAGCAATACAGCAGAAATAGCTTGGAAAATTGCAGGCAAATATTTTTTAATAAACTCAATATGTATTTGAACAGTGCGCTCTTTCACAAGGTGAGCATAAAATTATTTCTGCCTCCAAACATCTGATATTAATTTGATAAAATATAAGTCACTTTATCTCTTATGTTGATGAATGCAGGAGTTGGAAAGTACTTTTCTCTCTCTCTCATTTTTTCTATAAGAATGTGATAGAACCTATTCATTTTATTAAGCTAGTGACATACATGAGTCTAGGAGTGGTGTATCTTTCAGACCTTGCCTATCACCATGTATCAGAGCATTCCACGAAATGACCCTTTTTGGCAATGTGCAGATGCATTTTAGGCGTTCCATCAGAAGGCTTAATGTGTGAGCATATGTGGCAACATGGGGTAGCTAAGACTCCTTGGCTCATTGATGCATAGGTTCAACTGGAAATGTTCAAATCAAACTTTGCCCTAATTTTTTGTCTGTTCAAACCTTGAAGATGGTCTGAAACGGCCTAAACATGCAGCCCACACAATCCTAATCCTTATGGTGACAACCCTTTCTTGTGTGGGTTGATTCATTTCCCTTTTTGTTATAGCCCATGGTTCAATCATTGCTTCCAACAAATAACAGCTAATACTGAGAATTGCAAGATATAAGAATGCTAACATTTGATGTATTTGCTTTTAGGATTTTTTTTTTTTTTTTGGGTCATATTCAGCTACTTATTCTCAAAGCAACAATTCTATTTTCCAATGTTCTAGCCATATGTTGATGAACCTCAAAATTGTGGCTTGGAAGTAACAGATCTTGAAAGTCCTTTTAACATGACTGCAGCATCAGATAAAGTTGGACTTCAGGTCACTTTATCTTGAAACAAACGTTTCTTACATTGTGATGTTGGTGGTTATTAAGTTACACAATAAAATAATTTATTTTCCTAAATTTTATGTTTTTTTTTTCTTTTTAAATTTGAATCAAAATCTCTTAAATTTGAGTTATTAACTATTGAAATGTTTTTGGAGGTGGATTATTCTCCTTTGTTTCTTGTTTCCAAGAATACCTAAGGGAGGGAGAGTAGGTGAAGTAAGTTGACAAAAAAAATAGGTACTTATAAAACATATAACATGGTAAATAAAATAATGGCAGGGATTTGAAACGCTGGAGAGGTTATAGATGGGGATTCCAGCTTTGGACAATCAGAGATTTCAAGAGACTCTAACATTGGGAATAAATCCAATGGCAGGAATAAGCTCGTCACTGAGTCCCAACCTCCGAAACTAGGAGGTGTTTCAATTCCAATGCCATCATTTGCTCCACCATGTCTAGGAAAGAACGAGACTCAATACTAAGTTATTGGAGGGATAAGCCTCGGAAATGACACTAGTTGATCGCATCACATAATTTCAAGGCCAGCTAGAGAAGGCAGGTGAGTGGGCTGACTCTGAATCTCCTTTAGGTTGATATAGCCTTTGATTTTAAGAAATTTCAAACCCTCCAACACAGCAGCTGCTGCTGCAGAGAGACATTTCAAGTTTCCACAGCTAGAAATGGGAATTTCCTCTAAGGCTGGGCACAAATCCAACGGGAAAACTCTCGAGTGAATCACAATTTCTGATTGTGAGTTTCTTTAAAGATGGCAGTTCAGTGGGCATAGTCTCAATTAGATTGGGACACCCTTCAATCAAAAGCTTTTGGACGAGCGGGAAAGCAGCAGTAGCTCCAGCGCCCTCGTCCATGTTGGAACAAGGAACCCATTCTTGCCATTGTGGCATTCCTTCAAATCTTAAATTTACAGACGTCCAAATGGCGGCTTATTGCTCTTCCGTAGAACTCTGTCCCTTGGTCAAACCCAATGATCGACAAGTGCTTTCAGGGTTCCAACTGCCGCAGAGCTGGTAAGGACGAGCAATATTTACATCCTTTGAGCTTCAATTCCACCATGTTTGAGAAAGAAGAATCTCCAACCCAATCTAAAAGCCTCATCCCTGCATACCCAGAATTTGAAAGTTTTTCGATATTGGTGTGTGGCTGCAACTGCTCAAGCACCTTTCTTCCGTACTACCTTCATCATTCCATATCAACTCTTAACTCCTTGAGCTTCTCCTTACCCTTCAAATTGGCCTGCTCCGACTCTTGAACTTGGGAAACATTTCTCAATTTCTTTATCCGAAGATGTCCTCGTAAGCGTTTAAGTGGCCCCAGCTCTTTGATGCTGCAATAACTTTCGTTTCCCACGATATAATAATCCAATTCTCCAAGTTTTTTCAGTTTACCCATATGTGGCGGCATTTGTCAGCTTTGTTCCTCTGATATTAAGTTGAGACAAGTTGATCAATTTGCAAATTGTGGCTGGCAGCTCCACAAGAGAATGACAAAAACACAGGATTAAGGTTTCTAAATTACACAAACTCGCAACAGAACGGGTAACCTCCGAATTGATGACTTAGAAAGATCCATATAACGAAAATGCATCAGGTTGCCAAATGATTGTCTTGTAATCCACCTTGAAGTTGATCAATATTGATGGTATCAGAAGATTGCTTGCTGAATCCCTCAAAGAATATCTTTGGTAACCTTGGGAACATTGAATTCTTCGGAAATGCAGACCCAGGCCTTTTTATCAAAGCAACTAGTCACTTCGCAGTCAATGTAGACATGCTGAGCAAAGTTTTACCCATGCCGCCAAGGCCCACAATGGCATAAAGATGTTTGGATGATCAGATAGCACCCATTTCATCATGGCTTCCTTATTAGCATCCCTGCCATAAATAACTGATTCATCGGGAATCGAGGTTGTTGGTGTTGTTTGGTACGATGGTTTTCCCAGTACCACCCATTAGAGTAAGGGCATCCTTTTGGTCAACTAAGTCTTCAAGTGTTTCAAGGATTTCTTCCAGCTTTTCATTTTTTCGTGTTTTAAATTGATTATGAGAGGATGCCGAATCTTCCACCTTCTCCAGAATGGTTTGAAATTCAGCTTCAATCTTGGACCACCGAACTTTGGAAGCAATCTCGTCCAAGAGGTCTTCAGCATCATAGACAACATCTTTAAACTCATCAAGCCACTGCTTCACGTAAGAGTTAGTGTGCTGCTTATCCTCTGCATCGTCAAGAACTTTGTTGATAGTAATCATTTTGTTCTTCAGTTTAGCACTGGGCTTTTGGCCCCCGAAGAAGTCTAACACTGGGCGAGATGCCATCCGATCGAATAAAACCTGTAACCAGCGCTTCAGCCATGATGTATATATATATATATATATATATATATATGACTTTTCCCTCCTCAGCAAAAAGCAAATAAAAAAAGTATAGGTCAAATTAGAAGCAATAGAAATCAAGAACAAGACAATAAAAAGAAAGAGGTGAGGGGTCTTTTATGACTTCATGTTGTTGAGTACTCTGTGCTTAAAATTTGGTTGGTGGTGAATGAATAAAATAAGTAGTTAGATTTCCCTAAAACTCACTATCCATAACAAAAATGTGTTTAAATTTTTTCATTCCTCTTAACTAATTGGAATGTTCAAAATTGACTTTTTTTTTTTTTTGATAAGTAAAATTAAAATGATGATTAAATTGAAAATAATAATAATAAAAAGTATTAATTAAATTAAATAAAAAATAAATAAAATAATTTTTTAATGATTAATTAAAAATAAATAAATACAATATAAAATATATAAAAAATAGATAGAAATTAATTTTAAAAATTTATTATTCCTATTTTTTAAATGAATGGTCTAAATTTTAAAAGAAAAGATTAAAATTTTAATAAAATAAAAAGTAAAAGAAAATATTCCTCATTTTCTCATTTTTTTTTTTCTTGTTCTTAATTAAAAAGAAATATTGATTGGGTGATACCTATAATTAAATTTTAATCTAATAAAATATATAAAAATCACAATCTAAATTTATAATTAACTCATTTTAATTTGATTTCTATTTTTTATTTGTATCACAATTATAATTGAAGACTTGGGTGAAAATTATATTCTTAAAATTAACATTTCTTTTCATGTAACACAAAAAAAATAAAAAAAAAAACTCCAAAGCAAACTTAGTAATTATTTGGTATTATAGTAATAATAATAGTAAAAAACAAATATTTTGAATTTAGAAGAATAATTTAATTTATCATAATCTTCTTCAACCTAAACTTTAATCAATATTTTTTACAAATTAGAGTTTAGAATTAGATAAAAAAATTTTGTAATTTCTCTATAATAGTTCAAGTGATATATTATTTCTAATATATTATTCACTTTTTAAGATTTCTCTTTTTTGTATTTCTTCATATGATGTGACTGGGATTATATAATATTAGAAATGTAAATTAAAAACATGATCAATTTGAATTTTTATGGTGGAACTTAAATGAACTTGAAAATTATGATTAGTTGGGAGAATGTATGAATTAGTGATAATAATTCAAATGGGTTAAGTAAAAATAATCTGAATTGAACTTTAACAATTTTTTCAATGTAGTTGTAAACCTTTTAAATCTTTTATTTCATTTTTAAATGTTTGTATTTCATTTAAATGTAGGAAAATTTTGGATAAAATATAGTTAAACCATACTTTTATATGTACAAAATACATATAAATTAATGGAAATACATACATTATGCATATTTAAATTTTTAAATCAATCCTAAACCATTTAGAAAATTTCAATTAAGTTATAAGCATTTTTAACTTTCTAAATTAATCATAAAATTTTAAATTTGGTTATATCTAAATTTTTTTCTTTAATTGAAATTAGTCAAATCATACCAAATTTGATCAAATGGAAATTGTAGAGAAATGCCCAAATACGCCCAAAGAATACAAAAATATGCTATATGCATATTTATGCTAATATTGTGGGGCAATGGAAACTTGTTTGGAGATATGGGAACAAACTTAAAGAGGGATAACTTGGATTTTGAATGGCAAAACAAGCATTTTTGGTGAAAAAAAAAAAAGGTAGAGTTTGTAGTCCAAAAACTATGTATTTGGTTGTGCATTTGGGAAAATAGGGGAAATCAAACTTTTCAAGTTTTTATTTATTTGAGAAAAGGAAAAAAATTAAGATAAAAATATAGTGTGTATTTAAGTGTTTTTAGTGTATTTGGGCTTTTTTTTTAATATTATCTTTGTCAAGTTAAATTATAAATCTAATAGTTTAAATAATTTTTGTCCAAGAAAAGAAATAGAATCAAATGTAAAAATTTATAATTGATTTAGAAATTCAAAAAGGTTTAGAATTTAATTAAAAAATTTCTTAAAAGTTTGAAACTAATTTTAAACTCAAATAAACACAATGCTTATATTTTTATTAGTTTATTTGCATTAATGATTTGACTATGTTTCTTTCAAAATTGTCTTTCATTGATTTGAATCGCTAATGTTTAGCACTAAAAGAAAAAAAAAAAAAAAAGAAGACTTAAAAGATTTAGAACTACCTTGTAAAAATTGAAAAAAATTTAAGACTAATTTTTGACTTATCCCTAATAGATACAAAAAAGCAAAAGGAAGCAAAGAAAAAGAAACAATAACAATAAGAACAACAATAATAATCTAGTTTTTGGTGGTGGTTGTTGTTGTTACTAACAACTAGAATCTTTGTGTTTTCATGTGTTTTAAGTTTAACAAGAGAACCTTCATACTTCTTTCATCCACTTATTAATATGTATAAATAGACACGTAAATTCTAGAGTACATTAGTTGGGGGGTTGCATGTGAATTAATGTTAATAATTGTTACAAATAAAGTAAAGAAACAAATAAATAAATAAATAAAAATTTAAAAAAATTATCAAGCTTACGAGAATTTAAAAGATATAAATAATATTATTACACAAGAAGTTGGAAGGTGTCTAATGACTGACTAATGAGTGAACTAAAGAAATTGGGATTGTAAGAGAATGAGAATCCCTATAATTAATAGCAGAAATAAAAAGCAAAAGATCAAATGATCTGGTAGCTAAGCAAAATTATTCTCTAAATTAGAATTTTAAGAAGAAGAAATTGAATGATTGAAGAAATTTAAAATTGTGATTTCACCCAAAGGAGTATAGATAAATAAATGATATTATAATTGGCAAAAAAAAAAATGTAGATAGAAACAGAAAAATGAAAAGAAGAAGAAGTGAGGAAATGAAACTTACTACAAGAACTTGGTGTCAAATAGTAGGGGGGGGGGGGAGATAGATATCTAATGATTAAAGAATGAGCATAAGCATCAGCAGTAATGACATTAGCTTGATCATAGACAAAGCTTTTCCTATCTCTTTTTTTTATTATTTTTTGTTTGATTGCCCAATCAAAGCTTAAAACTTGACAATTAAAGAGAGTCTTGATAATATTAGTGAAGTGAATGAAATGAGATAGTATTCTACTAACAAATTTAGAGAGAGAAAATTTTTGTGATGGAAGCAGGAGTGGCTACAAAGTGTTGCTTATATAGTAAACCAAGTTTGGTATATATTCCTCCAATTGTAATAGACTCCAACGACTGAGGCATTTACTAATAGTGCACCTCATCAAGCCCAAAAGGATTCCTTTAATTATCATAGTGTACAAAACATACTTTATGTTTAAGTAGCAACCAAGCCTAAGGCTGATAAATATTTCCCTTTTTTTGTGCTCCTTTACTATGTCCTCTTTTTTAAAAGTAACTTTATTTTTATTTCTTATGTTTCAAAATAACTTTACTCTTCTAAGAATGATTCCTTTTTTGAGAAAGTAACTTTTACTTTTTCTAATTCTAAAATCATTATGTTTGGACTACAACACAACATGTTCTTTTAGTTTTGGCTTTTAGCATAGTTTAAAATTTTGGATATGTCAAAAAAATAGCAAATTTATAAATTTAATATTATATTTTAAGTCAAAATTTTAAAATATTAAGTTTATAAATTTTATTTTATATATATATATATATATATATATATATTTGTCACTTTTAATATAAATTTCTTAACTATATAATTTATATACATTTAAAATTTCAATGAGAGACAAGGGCATAAGGTAGTGAGCCTAGTAAAGGTGGGGTAAAAGGCCTTTAGCCACAATGATGTCTCTTGCCTTAGTGATGCCTCTTTGCTAACTGCAATGGTTAGCCCTTGGTAAAAGATGTATTATAATAATATAACATGATTTGGTCTGCACAATATGCAAATTTTGAATATTTATTATGAAATATTAATATAAAATTTAGTACAGTTGTTATTATATTATACCATATTACAACAATTCGTCCAATTTCCTTGTATTTTGTTATTACTCTTGGAGAATAGTTTAGGAGGAGAGCATCATATATATATGTAGAAAGAATAGGGAGGAAGTTTAGTTAGAGTGAAACTTTTTTTCTAATAGTTAATTTTAATTTATAATTACTTTTTTCATTTTAAATTATATTATTGATATGTTATATTTTTTATGTGATTGGAAATTTGTAGTGATTTTTAAAGTGAAAATATGATGAACAATTTAAAATTTTCATTTTTTTTGATGAAAATTTAACTAAAAATATAGATATATTTTGATTTCTCTTAATGGTAAGTGAACAAGTGAGAATAATTGATGAAGAAAACAAAAAAAAAAAACAATAAAATCAACTTCAATAACCAAGTAGAAGAAATCAAACTTATAGGAACTTGAAGCAAGTAATAAAATCTTTAAGGCTCCAAGGGAGACTATAACATTCGAACTTTGATGGATAAAGAAAGCAATAAGTCCATCATATAGGCCTTAACTTAAGATGCTGATGTAGCAGTGATTGTGAGAGAATATTGAAAAACTTTGGATTACGGTTAGAAAATTTTTGTAATTGAAGAAAAAAGAAAAAAAAATTAATATTTTAATTAGACAATATTCACCAACATTTTTATTATTATTAACAACTAGAAGTTGGAGTTCTCATGCATTTTAAGTAAGTAATTAACATGATAACTTTTGAACTTCTTTGATTTAATCTTTAAAATGAATAAATGAATGTATAATTTACTAATGAAAAAGCTGACATTTCCTTACCATTTACCAAAAAACAAAAAGTTAAAACTTAAAAGTCAAAACATGGTAGTTTTAATAATAAAAATAATAATAGAAAAAAAATTTAACTTATCACAACATCTTCTTCTACTTGATATTTATTTTATCATTTCCAAAGTTTAGAGTCTTGAATTAGATAAACACTCATATTTCTTACTAAGAGTACTATAAGAGTCTATAATAGTTTAGGCCATATGTTAGATCTAATTGATTTACTTTTGAAATTTCCTCTTTTTGCAATATATCTTACAATGGGGCTGAAATTCAGTAAAATTAAGCATTGTGAGACTTATTGGTTTTAATTTCAAATTTGATTCTTTACTTTGATTTTTCACATTCTTATATTATAATTGTTTATGATTATATTGTTTAATTACTAAGATGCACATTAAAAAATTATATTTTATGATCTAAAGCCACTTTGGAATTCAAGTTCATAATTACTTGATAATTCTAATGCTAAGTAGTGAGTAAAAATTGATAATTATGGCCATGTTTTTGTTTAATTTTTACAAAATATATGGTTTAAAATTAAACAAATTAGTTTGTGAATTTATTGTTTAGATTTTGTTATTTTTCTTATCTTAATACAATCAATTAATTATATATAGAGAGTTAGTCTTAAGTAGTTTGATTGACAAGAGATTAATTGAAGAGCTTGTCTTAATTAACAATAAATTAAGGAAAAATTTAGAATAAAATGGTTATCATTGCTCTCAGTTGAACATTTAATTAAGGAATTGATAATATTCAATTGTAATGATTAATGCATGAATCCAATGGTGTAAATATCCTTATTGTCAAGGATATACTCAACTATTGATTTTATTTACTATTAGTTTTCTATTTTAATTATTAGTAGTTTAATTTAAATTAAATTCCTTTGGCTTTGCTTTGTTATTTGTATGAATTCAATAGGACTAAGATCATTACTTAATTAATTAATTAATCAAAACTCAATCTCTATATATTCAACTTATATTTACTTCAATTAAAAGCTTGTTAATTAAGTGATTTAGAGTAATTTTGGTGTATTTAGCATACGTCAAGTTATTGTATTTTGAAATATTAAATATTTAGACCCAACACTTTTCTAAACTTTTAATTAAGTCTAATTTGATTTTTATTTTTATATTTCCTTAATTGTCCTTATTTGTATAACATATTGGGATTTTAACATGTTGAAAATGAATATGACTAATAATATGAAAATTTAAATAATTAAACTCTTTTAATTTATGATCAATTCGCTAATTAATTAATTAATATTGATATATCAAATTTGATATCTAATTACATATAATGACCACTAAAATGTTAAGATTATCAAAGTGGCTTTATACTTCTTTTCAATGCATAAGCTCTTAATGTAATTCAATTCTTTTGTTATATTAATATTCAAATTGGATAGAGGGTATGAAATCATTATCTATTTTATATTGTCTAATTATATTAGTTCCTAAATTGAATTATCATTTCACTGTACCTAAGAAATTTTAAAAACAATACTTATTTAAAACAAATTAAACAATCTCTCATGATTACTTCAAGGTGACAAATCCTTTGTTAATCACTTAACTATCACCATATAATTCATGATATAACCAACATTTGCTGTATTAAATGAACTTTGATTAGAATAACACAAATGTTAGATCAAAGCATACAAATTCTTATCTATGATACTTTAGTGATTTCAAGTCTACATATCACTTACATAATTGTTATATGAGGAATTCCTCAAGCACATAAGTAATGTTCCATTTATGAATTATATTAGTGGGTTAATTTAGTGAACATGTTCAACTAGTAGATTCTCACATGTTTGTTCAAATATCTTTATACTTTAGTCTATGAGATAGAAATGTAACATGTGTCACTCTCATAACCCTATCAATATCCTTTCTTGATTGTGAAACAATTAAAAGTATTTAAAAATAATACTTTGATGTCATAGGGTATCTCATAATTATAATCTCATTATTATTACTTTTATAAAGTATATTTATTCTATAAATTTCATCTTTAAAGTTCATTGATGATCATATCATGTATATAAACAATATTAAATATCAAGAATGCCTTTAATTTATTAATAATATAAATGAAATATCAAATATATACTTACCAACTCATTAGCTTTTAAGATGTATATAATACTATTATCACTCATAAAAGATAAGTGAAAATCATACTTAATTTTTAAGAGTCATTGTCATAATAATGAGATTAACAAGTGATGCATTTAGTGTAAAATTTAATATGATATTACTTGACATCAACTACTTTAGATGAGTCGAGTTCAAGATGAAATTGTATAAATCTTATAGTAACAATATAATAGTTAGTATTGATATTCGTGTTAAAACTCTAACTATTATGATTTGTAAAACTACAAACCTTTTTTTTTTATTGATATATAATTTTATTGCTTTTATTTTATTTCAAAATATAATATTACATGTGTAATTTATAATTAATAAGTTTTATATTTTTCTTACAAAAATCAATAAAATAATTATTAGTGATAAAAAAAAACATGTAGCAAGCAACATCAAATTAATAAGACATATAAAAAAAAGAACTAATAGACAAATAAAAACTATAATAAAAAATTGCCCACTAGGAACATATCCTTTGATTTCTTTTTAAATTTTTTTTATTTTGTAATAAATATTAAAAAATAAAAATGTCCCATTACTTTTTTTTTTTTTTTTGAATAATGTGAAATTTGATATTGATGTAGCAAGAGAGTGGTGATACATAAAGAAAGTTGGCACATCAATTTGAGGAAAGGAAAAAAAGAAAAGAAAACAACACCATTTTTTTATGATTGTTAAACCTTTATTTTTTTTCGTTAACAATGTTAAACTTTGAAGGTAATCAAATATAAGTTTGGCATTGTCTCAAGATCGTATTATGGTGGTAAAGTTACTTTTTAGAGAATATCTTATAAATTTAAGTCTTGAAGACTTTATTTTCAAGAATATTGGTCTTCAAATTGATTCTCAATGTTTAACCATCAGAATATATGTTGAATATTAGGATTTAGTGATGGTTGATAATTTAATGATATCATGTTGCAAACCTTCTAGATATAATATGAAATTTTATCCACCTTTTGCCTTCCTTTTTTTTATTAGCTACTTTATTATAGTATGATTATTTTAACATTAGACAAAGGCAATCTAAATCATATGTGTGATTTGCATATCACACTTATGGTTGAGTTATTGATTCATCATTTTTGTGATGTAGAGAATCTTAAGGAAATCACATTGTTGTTCATTTTCTTATTATTTTAACTTCTTGTTGTGATCATTTCCAAAAGATATGAATTATATATTTTATAACTAATTACATATCCAATTTATACACATCTATAATTGCTTTAATTGAAATCTAAATGTTAAAACTAAGTCATCTTATTCATGTAAGTGATAATAAGCTAATTAAGGTTGGATAAAATAGTGCATAGAAGACCTTTACATCTCTTTGGTAAAAAAAGATGAGAAAAATGATAATAAGAAAACAACAACCTTTACTACCATTAAGTAAAAGATGATTTGAAATGACTTGAATAATAAAACTAACTAATTTTATATTGACATCCAATTAAAGAATAAATTCAATAAACTCAAGAGTCATTTGAAGGATTTTACAAAAATTATAAGTCAAATATAGTTAGTTGTTCTTTTATGTTCAGTACAATTTTAGTTTTCCATTAATAATAGTAAAAGTTGTCCAAGGTAAAAAACATTTTTTGGTAAAATTTATATATTATATCAGCAGAACTTAATTTGTGTTGTCATTAAAAATTTAATAAGAGATACTTTTTTTTTTTAATGAAGGTGATAAAAATTACAAAGTAATTTTGAAAAAAAAGTTATTGAAATTATTAAAAGTTGTGCATCATTTTTAAAAATACAATTACCATTAGGGTGCATGCTCATGCTTCAACCCAAAGTCCTTTTATAAGTGAAGATGAAGACAATAACAACAAAAATGAATATCTTGAAATACTGCCAATGTTGCTAATGATGTCCGCTATGATAAAAGGCCTAAAATTGGCAATACTTCAAGAATAATTAGACCAAACCAAAAAAATTTAATTCATAGCACAATGACAAATACTTTGGCTTTAATTAAAAAAAATTGAAAGAAAAAGTTAAAGTCTCTTGAGAAGAAGATGAATTCAACTTCGAGAGTTTTTATTGGTGAAAATATGAAAATTCTTGCATATAGAGTCCAACTCTCTTTTGAAGTATGCATTGAAATATTTGATGAATTAAAAGGGATAGATGGAGCATCATATGCAAGGGCAATTAAATAATTCGACGAAGGAGAGGGATATAGAATAATGTTTTTGAAAATGGCTAGTATAAGAAAGCGAGATTAAGTTTTGAATATCTTAAAGTATGACATATTTAACTCTTTAAATTGATGATTGTATGGATTATAAGATTGTTTTAAAATTTGAATATTATGCCTTGAACTTGACTTAAGTGTTTAATGCTATTATTAAATATATTTTTATAAGTTTCTTTTTTTTTCTTCTTCTTTTTTTTTTTTGTATATGTTACTATTGTTATTCTTGACTTTGATTTTTTAGCATTATATGAAACACAAATTTAATGTGTATTTTTATGTATTAATAGGTGTTATTTCAAGGGATATTAAGATGAATGTAAAATATGATATAAAAGATTTGACATTAGATTAAGGTAATGATGTTTCAAAAATTATGACTCACAATCTCACAACAAACCATAATTATAGAGAATTTCAAAATTTGTCATCTACTTGTATTGATTTGTTTAGGATGACTAGAAAAACATTTATGAACTTGTATAAAGAACTGAAGAAAAAAACATTCTTTTTTGATTTTAGGTTTATTTTTATGCAAAAGAAATTGGTAATATTTTTATTATTGTTGGACATAACAAGTAGCAATGTGTTCTTGGTGATCCCTTTTAATGTACTTTTTGACATTATTTTTAAAAACTTTAAAAAAGTTATACAAGTATTTTGTGCGCTTTCTAATGTTGTGATTACTTTTATAAATTTTAATAAAATTCCTTTAGAGATTAGAAATGACTAAAAATATTTTTTTAAGGTAAAATTTTTAAAATTTTTTTATTTTTAACTAGAGTATAAAGTTTTTAAAATTGAATTAGTTATTTAATTAGAAAGTTGATCAATTTATAATTTAATTAGTTTAACTGAAATTAAACTAACAAAAATTAATATTTAATATTTATTATATAAAAAATTTTTTTAATAATATATTTTTTTATTTTTTAAAAAATTAAAAAATTTAAAAAAATTATTTTTTAATTTTTTTAATAAATTTTTTAAATTAATTGAATTCAAAAAATTATAATTAATTTATTAATTTATAATCTAATTAGTTAATTTATCAATTTAATTATTAATTTTTAAAATAAATCAAATTAGATTATAATTCGATTCATAATTTTACCATTTTGATTTAGTTTTTAAAATCTTATTAGAGCTTACTAATAATAAAAATTTTTTTTTTATTTTTTTTTTAATAAGATTGTGAAAAACTAATAAAATAAAAATAATATTTTTACATATTTTTTAATAACTAAATAAAATTTTATATGATAAAAAAAAAGTTATCATCGCTGTAAATATATTATTTATAGGTATTTTTAATAATAAGATTTACATCCTTATAATGAATTAAGAAAGATAATAGAGTATTTAAAAATATACTGTATTGATTATAATTATTTTTTTTTGATATATTTTTATATTTGTTATGTATTTTATAATTTTATTAAAATATAAAGATAATTAAATAATTTTTATTAAAATATAAATATAATTATATATTTTTTTTTTTTTTATAATATAAAAAAATAATAAAATAATATTTTAAAAAATTTATATAAATTTATTAATATTAATTTATATTAATTATATTATATAAGTTAAATTTAATATTAAATTATATAAATTTTGTATAATAATTATTAATATTAATTTTAAAATTTTATTATTAATAAATTTTAAATTTTTTATAAAAATTAATATAATAATTATCAATAAAAAATAAAAATATGTAATAAATAATATTAAATAAAATAAAATAATAATAAATAAATAAATAAATAATAATAATAAAAATTATTTATTTAATAATATGTTTTTTTAAAAAATTTATTAAATAATAATATTTAATAAATTAAAAATAAAATAAATAAATTATATTATATATTTTAAAAAATGACATGACATCTGATGTTGACGAAGCAATGATTGGGGGAGGAGGTTGTTGCATCAATTTGAAGAAAAGAAAGAGAAAAAAAGAGCCTAAAAAAACAGTCATGAAAACAATTTCAAAAGCATGAAAGCGGAGAGGGTCAATGGAAACTTGCGGGAGTGAAAAACCCTAATAATCAAACACAAACAAAAGAAAAGAGATAACTTGTTTGATAAAAATAATAATCTAATTAAATAGAAAGGATACTGAATATCTAATCTAATACGGTAGTACAACGCATGGAGAGCAATGCGAGATCGGGTTCAGGAGGGGCAAAGCACAACAGCGACAATAGCGATCACGAGCGCGGGCATCGAGACGAAGAAGAAGAAGAAGAAGAAAAAGAAGAAAAAGAAGAAGAAGAAGAAGCGAACCCTAAATTGAGTGGTGCAAATGAGGATGGCGATGATGTTGATGAAGAAAGCGATAGCTTCGACGACGAAGGAGGGGAAGAGAGGGAGAATACTTCTACTGCTCGTCAATCCCCTGGAAGAATTGCGAGAACCCCCTTCACTACCCTCAGTCAGATCGACGCTGACCTCGCTCTCGCCCGTACCCTACAAGAACAGGCTCTCTCTCTCTCTCTCTCTCTCTCGTTCTTTTTTGGTTTAACCTGTGAGCGATTGCATTTGTTTATTAGCTGTTTCAATCTCAATTGGCTGTTTGTCGTTGTCACATGCTCGACTTCAATCCTATGAATTTACCCAATTGATAATGAGCAAACACATTTCAATGGACAAAATTTCTTCGTCAATTTCAGTTACTTGGGCTTCTCTTTTGCATTTTTCGTAAAATTTATTATGTTCCTCAATTTTGGTAGATTTTGAACTAGATGAAGCAGCAACCACATGGCTTGATCTTCTAGTATTGTGCCATGGGTTATAGGATTCCCATAGCCGTTGTTGATTTTTTTAAGCAGGGAACCATTAAAGGGAAAAAAAATGTGATTTTTTCAGAGCTCAGGGTTGTGTTTCCCAAAAACTGATAATCAAGAGATTCACTTAATTTAGCTCCCATGCTTACATGTTCCTTTGCTAATTTTTTGATTATGTGCTTTATCATGGAGCAGGAAAGGGCATACATGATGCTAAGCATAAACAATGAAGGGAGTGATTATGGAAGCTGGGATTTTGGAAGTTATTTGCAGGATGATGAGGATGACTTTGGTGATCAAAATGACTACACACATGGAGGTAATAGTGGTGATGAACATGAATCTGATGAGAGTGATGTAGATGGCAATGTAGATGCATTTGATGCGCATGCTGAATCTGAATATGACCCTGGTGAGTTTTCAAGTGATGAGGCTTATGCTAGAGCTTTACAAGATGCTGAAGAAAGAGAAATGGCTGCTAGATTGTTGCCCATGCTGGAATCCATGATAGTAAGTACTGAGATCTACCGTGTAAATCTAAATAAAATTGCATATTTTTAACAAAATCATCTGAGCTTTTAGTAATATTATGTCTCTATAGGAGAAGTGGTGCACATCGAGGATCAAGGCAGTAACTCTCAGGTATGAACTTGTGCAACTCTAAACACATTTCTCTTTTAATTGCTTTCTCTTTGTTTACCATGTCTATTTTCCCAAATTTCATTGAGACCTATAGCCTATGTGCTGGGTCGTTGATGTTCTTAGTTTGCTGTATTATACAGCCGTAATTGATACATAAACTTAATATGTCCTTAGTGAGTGATTCTAGCATTTAATAGGTTGGAAAATGGTTTAACATAACAAAATGAGAGCTAGTAATTTTAGTTTTTCTGTGGAGTCTATGCTATGAGTGAGGCAACAATCGGGGATAATAAGCTCAATTACATGTGAAATAAGTTTTTCCAAAGTGGGTGTATGTGCTATAATGTAAAAGCAATGGCTTTGATATGGAAAGCTTGGAATTGGTTGTATTAGAATTTCCATGGTAGGGGGATGAACGAAGTATCTTAACTTTCTTATGTTGAGTTTGCCTATGACAATCATTAATATAACAATTAGATAGGGTCAATGTGTAATTTTTAATGTCAGTTGCTCGACGAAAGTTTGAAACAAGAGTGTAGTTGTAACCTACTTCTTTGCAAGTTTATGAAACATCTTTAATTGAGAATCTGTTGGTGGCATACTAATGAGTCTTAACTTTTATGTGTGATTAATGGTGAGAAAGGGAAGAAGGGCACTTGACGGAACATATGATCAAGATACCATATCAGTATAGCCATTTTTCGTGTTTGATTTCATCAATTATCCTCACGCATCTATGTAGTGAGTCACTGCAACCAATTGCATATTAAATAGTAAAAGCAAAAAGAGGTACAACCATTTATTGCTAGGTAATTTCCCTCTGTGGTAACTTTCAGCCTATGACCACTAATTGTTGCTTGGATATTTCTCTTGGTGGTAAATTTCAGATTCAGCCTATGATGCAATGAATTGACTGTCAAAATCCTGCCTTACCATTATAAAGATGTTAGGGTATTAATTTGACTATTAGTACCAAGGCAGGATTCTTCATTGTTTTAGGAATACTTACTGTTATAAAATGATCTTTGGATGGGTAGTTAACTGATTGTTCTAAAGGCATGCAATTTTGCAAACATTAAGGGTCTGTCTTCTTGTTGATTTGTTACAGGTTTAGAGGAGATAAAACTCAAAAATTTAGGTTTTCTTGATAATGATAACTAGAGTTTAAGGTTGAGTTGGGATTGACTTGGATAAGATATGTTTGAGCTGCAAACAGTTATCAAGGTACCATGGCAGGCAGAGTAATAAAGAGAAAATACAAAAACAAATAACAAGTGAACAAACTTTCGTAATTCAGATTCTTATGCAATAAAACTGAGTTGTGGGCCAAAGCTCAAAAACATATGCATTTAGACTCAAGACTAGCACTCCTTTTCCATTTGGGAAAAACCACTCTTGGACAAATAAGAGTATCAAACCAAACCCAAACAGAACTAGACTTAATTGACAAACACTTCTCTAATCAAGAAATAGTCAGTAAGACTCCAATTTAGAATCATATGAAATGATTAAAACAAAGCACTTATAGATTGACCTAACAATCTGCTAGGACACCCTTCTTTTGACCAAAAACTCCCTCTTGTTCACTTAGGCTTCCAATGGTATTTCTTCTCTCACCGTGAGATTGATGCGTTGTCAAAATATTTATCTGGGTGTATTCTAGCTGACAATTGTCCATGCAAATTAAGTCATGCCATTTAATAATCTGTAGAAGCTAAACAACCTCTACTTGATCAGTGTTATTCCTTGTTGATCTAACTAGAGTTCCCTAAGTTTTGTTGGTTCTCAGCAACTGGGGATTTGCTTATGTTCCCCTTGTTTGCTTTGGAACATTAGTACTGTATCTCCAAGCCACACATACACAGATGGTGCCCTCTCATCTCTTTTATGTTGCCTTGCGTCCAAGCTAAGCTATAGTTTATAATTGCTCTTAATCTTGCCAAGTGAAGCTGATGGGGGGAAGGGGTAGGTCTTTTTCTCATCCCAGTGAAAGCTCACTTTGTTATTTGACCCATCTTGGGCTGAGATTATGAAAATATTGTGACTTAATCATGTGATTCAGTTATATATGTATAATAACTGCTACAGATAACATAAGGAAATTAAGTGTCTAGAAAGTTGAGGATGCTGCTGATATTGCCATGGAAAACCAGGATTTGTCAAGGTTGTTGCACTTCAACATATGATGTGATCAAATTAGTTTGTAGTGATAAGACAAGGTGTTGGACATTCATGGACACAACTGACTATGAGTGACACTGGATTTGGAGATTTATTATTAGCGGTTGAACAAGGTTTTTGGAGTTGCAACCTCGTAATCATGATGAGATGGCATATGTGGTTGTAGCCATCTGGTGGTCCAATGTGATGCCAACCTAATTATGCTGTCTGTTCCAATTTTTACAAAATAAGAGTATATTTAATCACTTTGTTATATTTTTCAATTAGTTATGCAAATCTTGATTCCATGTTTAACCTAAGATAATTGACAACTCTATTTTATTAAATCATTAGATTCATGTAGCTTTACATTGTTCCTTGCTCTGTAAAAGTATCATGCAGTCCTGATTCAAAAAGAAAAAAAAAAAAAAAAAAGTGAGCTTGTTGGTACTAGCATCGTGGACTTGTAATCAACTTCTTCGAAATTGTGCATTTAGTGCAATTTAGTAGTCACAAAAAAGGAATTTTGTATGTGCATTGTTGCAACCATTGTCCTCTGCAACAGTTTGTTTTCACTACTCTCAGCTGATGAGGGTAGGCAACTATTTAGCATATTAAAGATGAAGGCTTCTTTAAGTATTTTTCAGTGAGCTCAAGCTTATCCGAGCACTAGTTTTCCACTTTAATTCAAATGGAAAATGCAATCAATGGTGGGATAGTTTTACAAAGGTTTGAATGGTGGTGAGTGGTGACAAAGAATAGAGAAGAATTTTTATTTTTAGGAATTTATTGTTTATTTTTTATATTTTTGATAATATTGCCTTCATAGGAGTTCTTATTTGATTATGACCTTCTAACCATTGGGTTAGATAATCTCCTAATCAGAATAGAACTCTTATTTAGAGTTATACTACTATTTTGTTTTATAATTATTTTTCCTTTTAAATACTTTAGCTAATTCTATAAGTAGGACTCATACTATTTAATCATGGAAAATTCCTAATGATTATCAACAATTTATATTGATTATTGAATTCTTCAACAAGTGTTGATTCTTGTATGCTTCTAGCTACTAATTCCTGGTGTTTTCTATTTTTTTGGTGGATCCCCGCATGTTTTCTTTTTCATTTTTGGTGGGTTCTTGTGTTAGTGTCTCATTTGTGCTTTAGTTTCATTTCTGTCCTACATCAAGTGGTGAATTCAATTGAGCTCAAGCCTCTCTCTCTCTCTCTCTCTCTCTCTCTCACACACACACACACACATACTAGATGCTCCACTAGGACTAGGACTAGTTTGCTACAAGAGGTGAGACCGGAAAGAGCCACCACTTCACAAGATTTTGTGATTGCTCAGCCTATATATGATCTGTTTGGTGGACCTGACAACCCTGTGGGCCATTAAAATCCTTGCCCAGCCAGTTGTGGGAAACAAATAATTTTATAGGTGCCTGATTATGGCTATCAACTTTCTGTTGATTTTCAATCAGTTGCATATTTTGGGCCCATTTAGCATTTATCAAGAGTAGGTGACACATCCACTGTCCTTTCATAATGGTTAAATTGCTTCGTGGTCTACCAAGTGAAGTCCTCAGCACTTCTCTTGTAAATGCAACATGGAAGCATTGTTTTACCTTTAAACCTACCAAATTACATTTCATCATCCATTAGGCTTTTGATATTATTCTGTTATCAATAATCTTTAGTATGCCTTCTGGCTGCCAGTCTTCAATGAGATATTTGGATGCAATTGTATATGAAGTGAGCCACAATTTGGAGGCAGGCACAGTTTTATTTTTGTTCTTGAACCTGTTGCCTATCAATTGATCCTAATTGCTTTTGCCTTTTGGACTTGAAGGATACATGGGAGGAGATTGATGGAGGTGAATTTTCTTATGAGGTAAGCTTGGCTTTTATCTGTTACTTCCGCTGAGGTTTCTATTTTGCTTTATGTCTCATTTTCCATGCTCAATATTTTAGGAGTTGCTTGCATTGACTGATGTTGTTGGAACTGAGAGCAGAGGGCTTTCAGATGATACTATTTCCTCATTGCCTTCTATAAAATACAAGTCAGGAAGCAGTCAGAATGGAAGCAGTGATTCGTAAGTGCAACTTCTCTAATTTTCTGTCATCTTTATGTAAATTGTAAGTAAATTTGCATCCTTTTGTTTCAGCTGTGTCATATGTCGTGAGGATTATGAGGATGGTGAGACTCTGACCTTTCTTTCTTGCAAACATACCTACCATTTGGAGTGCATAAATAATTGGCTGAGAATTAACAAGGTATTCTTCCTTTGTTTTGGTCTACATCCTGCCTCACCTTTGTCTGAAAGGAAAATCATATGCTTTCTCTCTCTCTCTCTCTCTCTCACACACACACACACACAACTTGACATTGGCTATAATGTGTAATGCTGGGCGCTAGTTGCATTTGCATGTAACTCTTTCTAGGATGACTACTACTTTAGGGTGTTGCTTGCAGTTGATCTTACAAGTCAAATGATCCTCTTTCTGAAATGTTCCATTGGTATGAGCTATAGCTATTTTGGTGTTCCAGGAATTTGTTGGAGACGAAATTAACTGCCTACCATTTTTCAGTGACTTTGATGCAATCATATTGAATGTCTGGTCTGTTACACTAACTTTTGATAGGCAGATGGGTAATGGACAACCTGCTGTTGCATTTTATTAATGGCCATTACATATTATGTTTGGTTTCCTGCCCATACCCAAGGCAGTTACTGCGGAGAGCATTTTGGTGGTGCTGATGCCTTTTCATTTATTCACCTCCTTTTTGGTAGGCTGTCCACTTCTTTTCCACTTTTATTCCCGTTAAATAAACCTAAATGTCTCTTCTTTTGACACATTTCAAGGTGGGTCTTAAGTAGCTTGTTGATTAATGAGAAAATAAATTATGTCCTCAGGCTTATATACATGTAGTTTGCAGTTTAAACCACCTGAAGGAGGATCTCACCCTTGTGAAGTGCAGCTAACTTGTTTTGCTTTTTATTGTTGTCTTGTCAAACTGATCTCTCTCTCTCTCTCTCTCTCACACCCGCACACACGTGTGCATGCACGTGTGCACATATATGCACGTTGCTTCGTTAGATGACATGTCTAAATTACTAATTGTGACATTTGCTGTGACTACAGGTCTGCCCTGTTTGTGGTGTTGAGGTATCCACTTCTGGACAAGGTTAGCAGTGGCTGGACTTTCATTCTGGACAAGTCCAAATTACGTGCCAAGCATTGCATTGACCCTCGCAAAACTGCAATCATCCCTCAACGTAAACAAGTGCATCCTTGTAACCTTTATTTTGATTTTGCACAACTCTCAAACTGTATCTTGGTGTTCTTCGTTCCCCTCGAATCGAAGGGCATGTTTTATGTGGCTCATAATGTCTTATGTTGTGTAATTTTTCCTTTCGGATTAACAGCAACGGTAATCGTCAATTTAGCTCATCGATTGATGGTTCTCATGTCATTTTCAATGCCATTGGACCAATGTTTTCTGTCAAATAGCATTGAATTCCTCTCGATGCCTATATGCACAGTTGCGCGGGAACCATTGTTGAGTGGTTTTCTCTTTATAATAGCTCAGTAGGATATTATCTTTGATGCTGCGCAATCAATTGATCCACCAAAAAGATAGAGAAAAGGTTAACAAAGGAAAATGTTTTGGAGGCAATGGGTACATGTCCCGTGAGAGAGAGGAAAGCAATCCAAGGAACAGCTAAAAAAGGGAAGGAAAGGACAAGGAGAAGATAATTTTATTAGGGTTATTTTAGTAAATGAATATTCAGCTGTTGTTTGATAAAAAAAAAAACATAATGATTAAGAAACTACTTTTGGTGATTGATGAATATTCAGCTTTTAAGGTCACCTATGGGTTATTGATGTCGATTTCCATGAGAAATTACTATGAGGGTGAAAACATAAGTAAAAATATATGATTATTTTGTGTAAAGGATGTCTTGCAACAAAATTAGAGACAACAATATTGGAAAAAAATCAAGTGATAATCTCATCTTCTGAGCAATGGAAAATTCATCTATTAAAAGAAAGCTAATTAAGCAGAATGACTAATTTGCTCATTTGACTTAATTGGATTTTAGACCACCCATATATTGACGTGCATCTTCCAATGAAAACCATGTGGGTGTGGACACATAAGTTGGTTTCAAGATTTTTATTTTAATCAATACTTGCAATGAATGAAGAAGCTACATTATTGGTAAAAAATCAAGTGACAGTCTTACCTTTCAAGGAATGAATAATTCTCCTTTTTTTTTAAAAAAAAAAAAGAAAGAAAAAATCTAATCTAGATAAATGGTTTCTTCGTTCAATTTGCTTTCATGGATTAGGACCATATGTGAGGTATTGATGTTGATCTCCTATCAAAACCATTATGAGTGTAAAAGCATAAGTTAATTTAATAATACTTGTGTGATTGATTCCTTGCAAGGAGTAAAGGTATTGTTTGCAAAAAATAAGTGATAGTCTCATTTTTTCGACTATTTAATGACTATCCTATTCAAGAAAGGTACTAAAGATATAAATGAATCCTTTGTTCAATTGATATCCGTGGATTACAATTATCCATTAGATATTGATGTCATTACAATTATCCATTAGATATTGATGTCAATCTGAAAAAGGGAAAAAAAAAAAACATTATGAACATAGAAACATAAGTTAATTTTATGAAACTCGTGGGAATGATTCATTATTGTATAGGATCCTCTTGTGTTATTACATACCTAAAACAAAAAGAGATGCATTATTGTCAAAGAATCAAATGACATTATCATATTTCTCCTTTAGAAGAAAGCAAATCAAGATAAATGTTTATTATTTCTTTTGGCTTCCATGGCGATCTCCACTCAAAATCATTTTAAGTGTGGAAATATAAGTCCACTTCACGATCTTTTTACGTGATTAATTCCTTGTAATGAAAGGAGAAGAATTGTTTGTAAAGAATCAAATGGTAGTTTTATCTTTCAAGCAATGAATGATTATCCTATTCAAGAAAGACAACGATGACGGTTGGAAATTAAAGGTATAATCTTTTTTATGAAAAATTAAAAATAAATATAACTACTTAAAAACTAAGTTTGATCCATAGTCCAAGATCTAGGTTGAATCACTACCCTTCAATCATCATAGTCATTGTACGGTATAAGTGAAATCACCTTGGAAAACATCCAATTTCTAAAGCCCAAATACCTAAGGACGCGAGAATAGCCTCTAATATTTTTGTTCTCTCTACTTCACTTCATAAGAGACTTATGTCTCTGATTTTCTTACATTTTATCACTTCTACAAAGAGAGAAAGGGGATCCAATTACATAAAGAGCATGGTTTGAAATTTTCCAACCATCTCTTTTTTAATAACTCTTGTCCCTTTAATTCCCCTCTTAATTTATTAGTTAGGTTAATAACCATCATGGGCAAATAACTAGACTAATAAATTAACATCTCTCACTTGCACATAATCAATTTCTACTATTCAACTGTATATCTACTCGATTTTCTCAAACATCCTTTCATACATGTTAGATGAGCTGACAAATAACAATTATAATTATTTCTCATAGTACCTCAAACTCATTTTATTGCATTAGTCATAGTTTTCTTATTCCTCCAAGACTAAAGTTGACACTTTTCATCATCATGTATCCATAGTTACATTCAATCTTTGAATGACATAATTGACTGGCCAATGAATACATATGGTAGATATCTAAAAACAGTAGTCTTTCTCCAATACTTATAGCTATTAGCATTAATCCAATTACACTTCTAGATATATTTAGAAGGTCAAAACTTTAGCTGTAAATAATATGCTAAAATAGCAATTCTTAAATTGACACCTTAAAATATAATTGGAAGTAACATAATACACATAAAGATGCTCTTTTATTGCCCCAAGGGACACATACAATGAAGAAATAAAGATGAATTCTTCCATTCTTCTTATTGGTTGCTTAATTAGCACATATGGTATGAATCATGTGCTATGATGGGTTTTCTTGCACTTGGAGCATATGTAATTTTTACTTATTTCTTGATAGCTCACTATACAGATCTTAGTCTAGTTGCTTTCAAGCATCTAATGTTAGTTCTTTGAGCAACCACTCTTCAAAGCACCAAACAAAGATCTCACATTTGGCTTTTCATAAGTTAAATGGATAGTGGGCAATTCATATCAATCTTGCATTTTTGTTTAATCTATAAAGCCTCGTCTTGACTCTTTTAAGGTGATTAAAAATTATGAGCACGATTTCCTTAAATCTTTCCCTTTACTCAAATAGTTTTATCTCTATTTGTTATCTAAGCAATAGAGGTGATTGCCCATGTGAGTAGGCTAATCACAACTTGTGTGAGATATCATTTTAGCAACATATTTAAATGCTTATGTATATGTCACTTACATATTTACTTGTTGTTGCAATTTTATATTAGCATTAAACACATTGCACTTTAAGCAAATTTATAAGTCTTTACTCAATTTTCAAAGACTTAATCATTTGCATTATTGTGTTTCTCATTGAGATATGCTTCAAGTCAATGTAATTGGGCTTAATGTCTTAAAATTTTTTTAAGTAGGTGCCACTTTATTGAAATTGTCATATAAAAACACTTGTAATCTCTAACAATTTTCAACATTTCAAAGATATTTTCAAGTAAGCATTATCACTTAATACAACTAAACATATGCAATAAACTTTACCTTTATTTACATAAGGCTATACATGTGCACTCCTTGCTTTACCTTGCAATGGTTTTCACCATTATGCAAGCAAGCAAGTTCATCTACCAATTTTCACTTAATTAAGTTATTGTTCTCAATAATAACCTAATACCAAATGAAGTGCAATTTCTTCTTTTATTTTATTTTATTTATTTTTTATCACTTTTAGTGACATAAAGAGTAACTTGCAACACTTGTTAAGTATCTTAATTTCATTTTGATCACATTTTGAATGCATGTATGGATCTAAAACTTTTATTGTGATTTAAGCCTTGGATGATTTTTTTTCCTTAAATTTTATTTGCCTTATGATATCCAGGGAGTTTACTATTGCTGAGGATTTATTGTCAACAATGTTGAGGAATGAGGCATGCTGATGCGTAACTAGAAGTCTCCTAAGTTGGTTGGTGTGGGTTTCACATAGTGTTGAATGCTAGTTACAACATACGAAGAGGCAATAGTTGGGGAGCTCATGAGCTTTGGAGCATCTGTGGCCATTTTTTGACAAGCTTTTTGATGAGTGAGATTTATTAGTAGATAGATCAACCTCTAGTGATTTGGTTGTTGTCATCTTTTTCATTTTTTGACCATTCTCCAATACCAATGGTGACATTCTAACAACCTCGTTAGGGTAGTGTGAACTTCTCCTCTTATTTTCTTACTTCCTTTTATTGTTTTCCTGTGTTTATATTTTTCTTTTGCCTTTTTTTTATAGTATATACACTTGTTTGAAAAATGATGGAAAAAATAAAACAATAAAACACTCACTGACTCTTACCCTTCTCAGTGGTAGGAGATAATTTAAGTTGAATAGAAGCAACAATGTTAGCCAAATAAGTGTTTCCTTAATAAATTTGTTTAAATTACAAGTGTTGATGTGTGTTATGGATTATGTTTCTTCTACTAAATGTTGTGGGTTTGGGTTTTAACTGGTCAAATTAATTTCCTCATTTACTTTGTTCTCTGCTAGTGAAATAATTCTTTTAATTTGATGATTAGCCATTAATATTTACATTGATCATGATTATGGATTTTTATTATGGCTCACTTATGTTGATAAATGCCTTGAAAAATGCCATAAAAATAAAAGGAAAAGGAATTAGAAAAGTTGTACAATCTTGTTTGGAGTACCTCGGTTCCCATTCTTATTGAATGAAGAGTGTAATCTCTCTTTTGAGTGGTAGCTCAAGCATGATTTTTGGGCAATTTTTGTGTTAACACTTTGTATTGTTGCCTTTGCTCTTGTCTAGTAGTTTTAAGGGAGGACATATAAGGGCTACAAAGTTTTTTGGTACCAAGTTAATTGGCACCGTATTATTAACTCTCTTACTCTCTCTCTCTCTCTCTCTCTCTCTCTCTCTCTCTCTCTCTCTCTCTTGTGTGTTTGTTGCCTTTGGAATTTTGTTGGGACGTTTTGCCTCTTCCTCTCCCCTTTCTTTCTTGATTATTGGCTCTCCCCATTTTACCATGTTAATAAGGATGGGTTTTATAGAAAAATTGGCCTAATGCAAGTTGTTAATCTTTAATTACTTTTGCTAGCCTAATGTTGACCATTGATTTTTGATTACTTTTGCTAGATGGTGCAAATTGGCTTGCCTTACTTTGGATGGTTGGGATTGCCTTTTTATAATTAATGTTTGTGGGCTTTTGACCTATATGATTCAAACTTAGGTTGAGTTGTTGGGCCTTGTAAAAGGGGTTAGTGGACTGATATTGGTGCACTTAGATGCTTGACCTAAGGTGTTTGAGAAGGAAAGGGCCTCTCTTTTTGGTTCAATAATATGACTATACTTATAAGTAATTTTTAATTTTGAATTTAGTCTAAAAACCTAAAGGGTCATTAGCTTTTTCTTTCAAGATGGGTGTATATTGTTATTATACATTAGATTGTATAAATTAATTTACAACAATATAATTAATTTTCTTTTCCTTTTTTTCCATAGAACATATTATTATTATTATTATTATTATTATTATTATTATTATTATTATTATTATTATTATTATTATTATTATTGTTGTTGTTATTATTATTAGATTTAAATGTAATTTGTGAATAGTCATTGTTTGTGACAAATTGTGAGAGTGAATGTAAAACCTTTTCTTCATTAGGGCACACAAAATATGGGTGCCTTTCTTTGTGAGTTACTTTGATCCAAAGGAACAAACAAAGACTTTATTGGAATGTTATTTTGATTGCCTCTTAAATGCCTGTATAGCAATGCTTGTAATTGATGTGTACCAAGCTAACTCAAAGTAGTTAATTGTTGTTTGTATGTTAGGGTGATTTTATGAGTGATGATGGATTGAAAGTCCTATTAGGGGCTTATGACATTACCAAAAATTTCTTTATTCTCCACTAAGGATGTTTAATGGCTGGTGTTTTAGTTGATAACTCCATTAAGGAGTTTTAGTACATAATGAATAGTTCCACTAGAGAATTAGTTTACACGATGTGTGAGATTTTTGGTGGCACTTATTGGCTAGTACATAAGAAGTTTCTAACCATGGTGTTGGAGATATGATGACTTTTCATTTAAGCCTACTTGAGGTGGCAACATGACCCTTTGGCTTGGGTCACTAATGCAGAATGCAGTCATAAGCTTGTATAGAATTGTTATTTACTATGACTACATGTTACCTATACTTGTTTAAGATGACTGCATAACCCTTTCACTTAAGTTACTAATGCAAGACACATTCAAACCCTATATAGAGTTACTTCTAATTGCCATTTACTAATGAAATTCCTAGAGTATGTTGACATAAAGCCTATACTTGCTTAAGATGGTTGCATTACCCTTTCAATTTGGTCATCAATGCAAAGCACATTCAAACTTTATATAAAACTGTTGACATGTAGATATGTGACTTATACTTGTTCAAGATGATGCATTTGAACTTTGTACAAAGTCACTAATATGTGATCTAGACTTACTCATGATGGCTATATAACCCCTTCACTTGGGTTGTTAATGTATGATACATTCTTACGTATGCCCAAGGCTGTTGGTTTCATTGGTTATAGTTGCTTGTATTGGCACAATATTGCTTGAGGATTAACCTCATTTGTTGTCGACATTATTGTTGTTTTTTTTCTCTTTTGAGGAGGAAATCATTTTTGGCTCCTTGTAATCAATTTTGTTCCTTGTTTTAGACTTTTACTTTTTCATTTCTTATGATTTTTTTTTTTTGCTTCCAACATGTTGCTTAAAGCCTTTATGATTTGTATTAGTTGTGTAGATGGCATAATTTTTCTTCATTTTTTTAAAATGGCATGTTTGGTTTGTTTGCTAGTTGATTCAGTTTCTATCTTTATTGTTGTGATGCTACTAGGTGCTTTACAAAGGGTGGCCCTATGTAGACTTTTCTCATATCCTGGAAAATCTCAATCATAGAAATGTAATCTATACATTCATTATTTCAAAGTTTCCATTGGCACATATTAGCCGAATAAATATGAATATGCCAACTTACACGTAGGTCAAGGTTTAAAAAATAACTATTATTCACAAGGTTATCAATTTGTACGTGGGATCAATAATTTTCTATAATTTTGGTTAAGGAAATGATGCATGCAAGGATAAAGTGGCTATTAGGTGACTGGGCTATTACAAGGATTCGTGAAGGTTGATAGTAAAGCTAGCAACTTGGCTGCATGTCCCTTTGTGTGGAAACTTCATTTGTCTTGTTATGACTTACATCCTTTTTGATCTCCTTTAGTGTGCTTTCATCTTGCATTGTTGTTAATTGACTTTACTCTCAACTGAGGCTTAAGCAAAATACTTTTTGTTAGTGTTTGAATTTATGGGATTTAGCATATCTTCATCATTCATATCTATCAAAATAAGTGCTTCACCTAAGAATGTCTTTTTCACTACATATGAATCTTCATAATTTTGTGCCCATTTGACCCATAGGTCATTCTAATTTACTGGAACTCTTTTCAAGATTGAGTGTACTAATTTGAAATCTCTAGGGCTTTTTTTTTTTTCATGGACTTGCCTTATTTAACTTTGATACAATTATCCATGGTAGATTTTACTTAGCCTCTTTTCTTCAACGAGATTCAGTTGCTTGTATCTAACTTTGACCCATTTAGCCTCTTGTAGCTTTACTTTATCAACACCCTTAAGGAAGGAATTTCAATCTTTACTAGAAAGGCTGCCTTAGTCCTATGAACTAGTGCAAATGGGGTTGCCCCTATGGAAGTTCTCATGGTGGTGCAATATGCATGCAATGCAAAGGGAAGCTTCTCATGCTAATAGTTGTAAGTAACTATCCTTTTTTTTTCAATGATTTGCTTGAGATTTTTGTTTGTTGCTTCAACTACTCCATTAATTTTTGTTTGATATGGCATAATATTGAGATGATTGATTTTGATTTTTGATGGTGTTATCAATGATCAATTGCTCTGGCATGCCATAATGACATATAATGTCGTTCTTAATGAATTTAATGACCACTTTGTGGGTGACATTTATATTGGATGCTAATTCAACCCATTTTGTGAAGTAGTCAATTATCTTTAGAATGAATTGGTGCCTAATGGATGCTTTTGAGGTAATGAGACCAATTACATCCATTCCTTGTACAGAGAATGACCATGGGGACATCATAGTATGTAGTGGAGCAAGTAATGTATGTATTTTGTCTACATATATTAGACATTTATGGCATTTTTAAGCATGCCAAAAATTATATGATTCCATAGTTGACTAGTACTAATTGGCTCTTAAGATCATTTTGACCATGAAAAGGCTAACAAAATGTGACCTACATAGGCTCTCATGCATTTCTCACATAATAACTTTTTCCTTAGCCACATTTATGCATCATAGAAGGATTGAGTCATGGTTGTGTTTGTAAAGGATGCTTCCATTGAGGAAGAAATTTATTACTAACCTTTATAGGGTTCTCTTGTCATTTTCATTTGCACCTTTGGGATAGTCTTGGGTTTTTAGTTAGTGCTTTGTGTCATGATACCATGGCCAGCCATTTACCTCTTTTTATATATGAATACAATGAGCCAAAGTGTGGTGGATGTTGACATGGATCACCTAAGAATGAGTTTTAAGACTAAATTTATACATTGCTATTAATGTTCCCAAAGCATCAAAGATTTATTTGTTTTCCCAAGGCATATGTCTAAAAGTGATTTGATCAAATTATGCTACTAACTTCTTGATGTATTAGTGATAAGGAATGATCTTGTGGGTGCGAGTTTTCCATTTGTTGAGTAATTAATAGATAACTAATGCTAAGTCACCATATACTAAGAGATTTTTGGCTTTCATTTCTAGGGCATACAGTATGCCCATTACACATGCTCTATATTCTTCCATGTTGTTAATGCACTTAAACTATAGTTTTACAGTAATTGGATACTACTTACCTTTGGGACAAATAAGGATTACCCTTATTTCATGTCTCAATGCACTAGATGCTCTATTGAACCATATATGCCATTCTTCCATTATGTGTCATTTCCATCTTCTTAAGGTTGAAGTATGGTTAAGATGTCCTTATTTGGAAAATGAAACTACATAAGTTCATATTCAAGAATAATCTAATCTGTCAAAAAGTCTATTATTACATTACCTTTGATAGTTTTTTAGTTGACATATTAAATGTCATATTTGGATAAGAGAACTTACTAATGGGCAACTCATTCTAATAATGCTAGTGTTTCCTTGGTGATGAGCTAGGTTGCATGGTACAACACGTATAACGAGTTATCTATGCTAACGAGTAGCAAATCTTTTCCATATGAGAATATTGAGTCTCATGATCAGTAAACCTCTTGCTAAGGTAGTAGATGAACTTTTCTTTTGTGTTTGTTTCATCATGTTGCTCCAGGATGTAGCCCATGCATTGTTTCCATACAATAACATATAGCAGAATTGGTTTATATGGCATTGGTGACATTAAACTAAAGGATTAAAGAGATAATTTTTGATCCTATCAAAGGCTTCGTAGCATTGGTTGTTCCATTACCTTAAATTACTTTTTTGAAGCATTCCAAATATTGGCTTGTAGGTTGTGGTTGGTTGAAATATAAACTGAGTGATGTAATTAATTCATTTAAGGAATCCTTATACCTCCTTTGGTGTAGAAGGTGCAGGCATCTCTTGTACAACTTTAGTTTTGTTGGGATTAATCTTAATTCTCCTTTGGCTAACTATAAAGCCTAACAGCTTGCTTGAAGTTACCCTAAAGGTGTCTTTAGTTAAATTAAGCTGAAGTTGAGATTTCTTAAGTTGATTAAATAGTTTTCTAAGGACTATTAAGAGATCTTTGTCTACTTAAGATTTAATGATTGTATCATTAACATAGACCTTGATCTCTTTATGCATCATGCAATGGAATAGGGTGACCAAGGCCCTTTGATAAGTGGTGCTTGCATTTTTGAGGTCAAATGTCATGAATTTGTAGTTGAAAGTCCCTACATTGTAACAAATGCGGTTTTCTCTATGTCTTTAGGTGCCATTTTGATTTAATTATAACCCAAGAAACCATCCATGAAATAGAACATTGAATGGCTAGTGGTGCTATCCATAAGGATGTTAATGTGTGGTAAAGAAAAAATTGTCTTTAAGGTTGCCTTATTCAAATCTTTGTAATCCACACACATGCAAATCTTGCCATCTTTCTTTGGTACTGGCACAATGTTGGCAATTTATTTTGGATAGGCCATCACTTGGAGAAAATTGGCATCTAATTACTTCTCAACCTCCTCCTTAATCTTAAGGAGGACATCTAGTTTCATTCTTCAAAGCTTTTATCATATTAGTTTGCATTTTGGCTTTAGAGGGAATTTGTGCATCATTATGTTAGTGTTTAAGCTTGGCATGTGTTGGTATGACTAAGTAAACACCTCTATGTATTATTTGAGCAACTAAATCATGCCTTGCCAATTGTTTAGTGGAAGTATAGTCTTGATTTTGACCTCTTACAAATACTCCATGACACCTAGGTTGACCAACTCAACTGGTTCCTTCTCAACTATAGACCATTTCTCTTCTTATCTGATTAGGCATTAGAGATCTATTAAGATTTCTTTATTGTCTAACTTATCTTAGGTTAACACATCAAAGGCATTTTCAAATTTAGTCTCAAGGTCAGTATTAGCTAAACCACTAGTCTTGTTTTCAAATAACTTGGATGATATAGATAAAATGTGATAGGAAATAAACATGTATTGTTAAGATAGTTCATATGGAAGTAAAAGTAGATATTGAGATATTGATAAATCTAGTATTATAAGTGCAAGTGTCATAAACATATATTATTGGATGACATGTGATAAAAGACCACCGATTTTATTATATAGATTTATTTGATTATCATAGGTATCAATAAGGGGTTTAGATTACATTACTTTGCCAAAGATTGCAACAACTAAAGAATCTCCTAGGCTTGCCAGATTTTTATGGGAGCAATGAGATTGCATGGCTAGATAAGCATTGTTTTGAGTGACCACACTTCCTCTTCTTTAGAGATCATGTGTATTTTCAATGAGCTAAGTTTAGCAATGGCCTCGATTATTACATTAGTGTTGTTGTAGGTTTGATTGATGAACCTTGCACTTTTAAAGTGATGAGTAAGGGGAAGTGCAAGGTTTGTTGCCTCAAATGTACTCTTAAATGGCATTATCCTAACTAAGATGGTATCTAATTCTTACCTAGTCTTACTACCCAATTAATTGTATAGGAGTAGTGATGCCTTGGGGATGCTTTCCAATTTCTTTGTCTAGGTAGTAGCCATTCTTCATCATTACTTTAGCTACACTAAATAATGCTTCAAATGGTAAGGGTGACATCTTGAGGAATGACTCCTCTAACTAGAGAATTTTGAAAGATTGAAAGGTGCATTCTAATGCCTTTTCAGCTGCCTCAACATAAGGCATCCTTGAAGGTTAAGAGACAAGCAAGTCATATTCTACATGAACTCCCATCAATTAATCGCATATTTTGAATTTTACCTTTTGAAGCAAGGTGGAAGGAATGATTTTTGCTATATATAACCACATGCATCCTAATGGGTAATTATAAGTGGTTTTTATGCTCATGAATTGGAAGGGCACATTGGAAGTGCATAGCCTTAACTATATTAAGAGCTTAGCTAACTTTATGACATTGTATTTTTTACCATCAAATGCTTGAACAATCATATAACTAGGTGTCAAGATGATAGTGTCAATTGGAAATTATTCCAAGGTGTTTTAGGCATGACATTTAAGAATGACCCGTTATCAATTAAGACGTGAGACATGTTGCAATCATAATAGATGACCAAAATATGGTGCATTTTGGTGTGTTATACCCCTTAATTAGAATTTCTTTGTCCAAAAAAGAGATGCACTTGCTTATCATGATATTATGGATAATGTGGTCAAAACCTACCAAGGAAACATCAAAAGACATGTGAGCTTGATTGAGAATGTGCAACAAGGACTTTTGATAAGATTTAAAGTATTAGTAAAGTGAGGATTGAGATTTTGGCTGATATTTGGCTAGCTGAAATTTGACTAAGTTATTCAACTACATTGTATTCAATTTGCTTGATGTATTTAAGAAACATTTCACCGTCTTACTTAACAACATTTTACTTAAGCTTGAGATTTTGCTTATTGGATGACCTTATTCCTTTAGTATTTTAAGGGGAGATTTGTTTGACCTTGTCTGAGATTATAATGACTTTCCTTTTCATTTGTTGAAGCTTGCTTACATACTTTAAGGTGTACCACCTCCAACTTTGGGTAATGCCTTTGAATCCTACAATCTTAGATGTTGTTGTAGGCATAAAGTTTGGTGTTGACATCTTATCTTGGGAGTCCACATAAGGAGGTAAGGCTTGGTAGTTAAGTGAAATATTTTATATGATGCCAAGTTTCATTAATGGCAAGAAGGTGGGTTCTACCATGCTAGCACCTTAATCACCTTGATCTTGAAGAAATTAGAGTTTAAGCCTTAGTAGTTGATATTTAAACATTCTTCAATTTGATTCACTATCTTGTGATCAAGGAGCTGATTAGTATTAATGTTTAGCTTTTTCACAACTTTTGAGAAATAGATCCATCCTTCATCCCTTAGTTCTTAGACTTTGCTTTTGAGAGTTTAATAGTTGTCTGTAGAATGTCCAATCTACCATACATGCTATTTGCATTTGACATTGGCATGGTACTAATAAGGTTATGCTAGTTTCAATAGCTCTTTGGCTAAAACTATGATTAATTCATTCTAGATGAGGCAAGTTAGTAATTCTGAATAAGCCATTGGTATGCGGTCAATACTCCTCCTTTCTTGCTTTCTGGGGTTAGTTTGATTACTTAAAGGTGTTGACATGTATACATTTGACTATAAAAGTCATGATTAAGAGCTTTAGGATAAGGATAAGGTTGTTAGATCATAAGACTAGTGTAATTATTGAGGAGTAAATTGCCCTTTTGGATTGCCAAATGATTGATACATAGGGTGGGGCCTAAATTGGTTATCATAATCAACTACTTGAACTTCACCTTCCTTCTTCTTAATTGCTTTGGTTTTCTTAGAGGTTCCAATATTAATGGTAGCATCAATAATTTTGTCTTTCTAGATTCCCTCATTGATCTTTTCTCTAATGATTACCAAATTAGCAAAACTACCTAATGCACTTCATACCATTTTGTCATAATAAAGGACTTTCAAGGTACTAAGGAAGGTAAAAATGGTGGTTGGACTTAGACCACCATATTGTGCCATCATTGTGTATGTTGTTTAGATATCTCTTCCTATTTCTTATCCATGGCCTATAAATTAGTTCCAATTGGTTCTAGCTCAAAGATATACTTTAATTTGGTCTTAAAAGTAGTTGCTAGTTTTGCCCAGGTTATAATGCTCTTCTAGTCCTGCTTAATATACCAATAGGAAGCCACACCAGTTAGATTGTCTTAAAAACAATGCATTAAGAGTTTTTCATCATAAGCAGCATATGTTGCTATCTTCTAAATACACATAGTTAAGCGATCTGCAAGAGGTCTTATGTCATTATATTTTCAAATTTTGAAATTTTGAATTTTAGAGGTAGGACCATGTCTTGAATTAGACAAAGGTCTAACACACTTATGAAAGTATGAAGGTTGTATCCTTCGATGGCTCTAACTTCTTCCTATATAAGATTGATCTCTTACTTCATAGAGCACTCTACGCTTTAAGTAACCTTGTCTTTGGGTTTAAGAATGACTTTAAGCTCTATGGAGATAGCTTCTATTTGAGTGACATCATGTGTATGTACTTTTGTGCTTAATGATTGTGCAAATATTGGTAGTCCTAAAGTCAAATACGTGGCTGTCTAAGAGTAGACCAAAGGTGTCAAAGAAGTTTTTTATGCTAGAGTTGCATGAAATAGCCTGCTAGTTAGGGTAAGAGAGTTTTCTTGAGTTTACCATTACTACATTTCCTTTGACAAATGTATGGAATATCTACTAAATTTACTCTTTTAAATCTTTAATTAAGGTCTATATTTTATTCATATGGCTAGTTAGTCCCTTAACTTTGTCTTCCATTTTTCTTATATGGTATCTAGTTAGGATTGCATGCCTTGCCTATTATAAGCTCCTTATTGTTCATTAAATAGCACCTTGATTGTCTTCTCACATTAGAAAATGCAAATGCATTCACAATATTTATGGATGTTATGCTAAATGCATGAAATACTTAAACACACATATAAAAGGCTTTTATAACAAAAAAAAAATTATTCAATGATAACAGTGGTACATAGGGGACAAATGTATATGTTCTTTTCATTTTGGGCTTTGTTATAGACAAATTTCATTGCTTTATCTTTGAATAGAATATTCCTCATCACTACTCAGACTATTTTCATTAGTGATAGATTCTAAGTTGTTAAAGTTTAGGTTTGTCTATGCATGAGAATAATGCTATTAATGATGCAAATATTAAGCACAATGAAAGGAAAGTGCCCCAGTGTTGAGATCAATGCAATCATCATAATGATAAGGGTCAACTCTAGAAAAGGGCTTGATGAAAGGTTTATGGATTTGTCACATTATGCTTATAACAAATGATTTTGACATCTTGCTAAAAGACTAGATTAGTGCATGATTGGTTAAGACATTGAAAGGGAACTTGATGACCTTCTAGATGGATGGCTTACATGCATCTTGATTTCTTTGTCTTACGCCCACACATCTAGGTGGAGATGGAAAATCTAAAAGATATAGGAAGGGTGTTCAAGGCTAGTGATGATGTCCTTCCTTTTTTTTGGTAGAGGGTGTGCTAAAGACTCTTAACCATTTGTGAAGTGGGGATTAAGCCTAAAGATATTATTCATAACATCTCTTAAAGGCATTGACCCATTTCTGATATATCATTATGCCTACACTATGCTTCTTAGTGAGATATATAAGCAAATAAAGGGCTTTTTTTTAGGAAATTGCTAAAATGTTTTGGAGAAATGAAGAAGCAATTCATGAAAGGGTATCGTGAATGCCAATTGATAAATTTGGGGGGACCATTAGTGATTCTGTAGCATTTCAACAAGAGTCTTTGTAGCTTGTTTACCATGAAAGTCTTATGCTTTTAAAAAGCATCTTTGGCAATTACAACTAAGGGCATTGACAAGAAATTTGTTGGATTGGGAAAAGGAATCTCCAGTCAGTGTTATATTACCAACTTTGAATGATTTGGGAGGATCATCTATTTTTTCTTCAAAGTTGGACTCTAAACCGTTAAGCTTAGGAATAACAAAGACTGTTAATGGATAAGAAGGGCTTACCATAGCTTCACATTATGGGAGTTAGAACTTGTCCACTTCATATGGTTAGATGTCAAGATGCATTGCTTGGAATTGAATGGAGGTCATGATGACTTCTCCTCTAATTATCTTCCTTTTTAAGAATTGTTGAAACCTTAGGCATCTATAAGTTGTATGTGACTCATTTTTGTGCCATTTGTTGGGATCATCCAATCTTCCATTAGGAAGAATGACATATTTTCAACCAAATAAGAAAAGTACAACTCATCTTAAATGTGTTTGGCAACTACCACCCCTTAAAGGAAACCTTCCATCTACTTTTATCTCATTGTTAAGCAAGCTACTTGAGAGTTGCTACCTTTCATTTGAAGTAGACAAGTTTAATTATAAAGCCATAAATATGCATGCTTAAGTGGAATGTTATGATATGGATGTGGACATCTTCATCTTAGGAAGTGTGGGTTATCATAACAAACCATGCATCAAGTTAAGTCATGAGATAAAAGAGTTTGCTCTTTTATATTACAAGATGAAAAGTGAAGAGACATTTTAGTTAAGTTAGTTATAAGATAAGGAATGTCCCTCTCCATTCATATGTATAATTCAAAATTAGATGAGGGCTTATCAATGCTTATAACTTAGATTTTCAAATAAAATGGAATATGAGTTCAAAGTATCTAAAAGATTCTTTAAGGAAAATTTTGAGGCACATATCGAATGGATAAAATGGAGGAATTTCAATTTGCAATTCTTTGGCTTCATCTGCCATGGCTCTTTAACACTACCTACTACCCCTCTAACCCATTGTCACATTTGGAGTTCTTAAGTGTGATGATGGGCGACTGTCTCTTAAAGATGAAGAGTTAATTCTATAATTTGAATGTCTTAAGCAACCAATTGTTAGGTCAAGTTTTGATTTTCTTAGGTCAACATCCTTATTTGCTATGTTTGGTTTTGGTTCTTTTGTGTGAGTAGGTTCATTTGGTGGGCCAAACTTGGGTTTTCCTAAAGGAGTAGGCTTCTCATGAGAGATTTTATGACTATCTTATATGGAAGCCATAGGTTTTATGAAGGACCTAAATTCTCTCTTATTTAAGTTATAAATAGTAAAGGCTAGGTTTTAGACTTTTATGAATGTGTGTAATGAAGATTATAATGCAAATGACAATCATAAATATAAGAAAAATAAACAAAGTATTAAATAAGAAAAAAAAAATGAAAGTGTATAAATAAAATAAGTTAGAGTAGCTTGTCTCTCATATTATTCCCTAGTAAAGTTGCCAAGCTATCATGATGGATTGCCTCGAGAAGGAAGGGTAGGTAGATGCAAAAGGAGGCATGATGTTTGGTGCCTTAGGGCCTTTTTTTTTTCCTATATTTTTAAATAAGGTTATGTTAGGTTAGGAGGGGGATTATAGCATGCACTAGTTGACTTTGGAGTTGGCACCAATTATTTTAGGTGCAATTGCAACACCATAGTAACTTGGTTTACTTCACTAGGATTTGCTATAGTTCAAAAGATTAGTTATGCTTGGCGGAGGTTATAGCTAACCCAAACATGCATTACAAATGATTCACTGTATTTTTACACTTTTCCTATTGATATGTTATTTTTCTCTCTGTTTTTATGATTTTCTATCAGTACATATACTTATTTATATGGCAAAAAGATAATTTACACTTATGGGCTTACTTGAGGGCCAATGAAATGTGCCTCCACTAGAAAGTTGGTGTCCCATTTTTTTTTTTTTTATTTCCTTTCTCTTTTCCTTTCTTTTCCTTTTTTTAAAAAAATTGTTTTCCTTTTTTTCTTTTTCCTTACTTTATTGTTATTTTCCTTATTTTGTCCTTTTCCTTATTATATATTTCTCTTTTTCTTTTCTCCTTTTTTCCTTTTTTGTTTTTCTTTTCTTTCTTTTCTCCTTTTCATTCTTCTATTGTCAAACACTCACTTTATAATTTCTTTGGTCATTTTAATTGTTGGCTATTGTTCACCTTCTTTAAGCCCAAGTAGTTTCATTATGAGCCCTTTTGTGTTAGGATTTATTACAATCTCACCTCCCAAATTTATTTGTTAATCTTTGGCATGGTAATTGGAGTGTTGGATGATATTTTTTTCTCAAATTTTTGTCTACCTTATAATATCCATTAAGTTTATTATTATCAACATTTTGATACAAATGACCTCTATTCAAAGCACAAGGCACACCAATATGTGGTTGGGAGTCCCATGAGATGATTAGTGTGAGATTTGTGTATTTTCCACTACTAGTTATATCATATGATGGGACAAAAGTTGAGGAGCATATGAGCTTTGGATATCTATTGCCATTTTTTGGTAAGGTTTCCATTACATTAGACCCACCAATGGATAGATTAGCCTTCAATGATTTGGTTGGTGTCTTCCTTTTTGTTTTTTAGTTATTCTTTGATGACACTCTAAAGACCTCCTTGAGGTAAGGTAAGCTTCTCCTCATACTTTTTGACCTATTTTTGCATATTCCTATATTTACTTTTGGCTTTTGCCCTTTTTTTTTATCTTACAATATATATACACTTATTTGAAAAAAAAATAAAAAAAAAAAACCAAAACACTTATTGACTCTTACCTTTCTCATTGGTAAAAGATGAATCAAGCTAACTTGAAGCAACAATGTTGGCCAGATAAGTGTTTCCTTGATGAATTTGTGTAAATTACAACTATTGATGTGTGATATGGATTATATTTCTTCTACTAAATGTATTGGGTTTGAATTTTAATTGTTCAAATTAATTTCCTAAGTTTTTGGTGAAATAATTCCTTTGATTTGATGCTTAGCCATTAATATTTACATTGGTCATGATTATAGATTTATTATGATTCATTTATGCCAATGAATGTCTTGAATAATGCTATAAAAATAAAAGGAAAAGGAAACATAAAGGTTGTACAATCCTATTTGAGGTATCTTGGTTCCCATTCTTGTTGACTAAAAAGTGCAATCTCTCTTTTTGAATGGCAACTCAAACATGGTTTTTTGGCAATTTGTGTGTTGACACTTTATATTATTATCTTTGCTTTTTTTTTTTTTGGGTGACATTGAGGGAGGACATACAAGGGGGCTAAGTTTCTTGGCACCAAATTAATTGGCACCTTACTATTGACTCTCTTGCTCTTTCCTTCTCACACTCTTTATCTCTCCTATGTTAACTGCCTTTGAAATTTTATTGGTCCTTTTACCTTTTCCTCTTCCCTTTATTGGTCAATTTTTATGCCCCCCTCTTTTTCCTTATTAATAAGGTTCGGTTTTATAGAAAAATTGGTTTGATGTTGGCCATTGATCTCTAATTACTTTTGTTAGCCTAATGTCAACCATTTATTTTTGATTACTTATACTTTGGACATTTGAGATTTCCTTTTCATATTTAACATTGTATGGCTTTTTGACCTATAGGATTCACACTTAAGTTGAGCTATTGGGCCTTGTAGAGAGGGCAAATGGACTAATATCATTGCCTTTGGATGCTTGACCTAAGGTCTTTGAGAAAGGAAGCTATCCACCTTTATGTTTTGATGATGTGATGTATACTCATAAGTAATTTTTAGCTATAGATTTCATTTAAAAACTTAAAAGGTCACTGACTCTTTCTTTTAGGATAAGTGTATATTGAAATTATACATTGGATTATATAAATTAATTTGTAGTAGTATTATTATTTTTCCTATCCTTTTTGTTTGCTTCCATTTTAGTTTTCCACATACAAATACACAACTTTAGATCCAAATGCAATCTATGAATAGTCATCATGTGTACCAAAGTGCAAGAGTGAATGCAAAACCCTTCCTTGATTAGGGTGGATAAAATAGATGTATAACAAAAATTATGGTGAGAATTAGGCAAATTAAATATAATTCCTTAATGTTTACAAAATGTATGTCATCTTATTAGACATACTTTCTTTGCCTTTAATGAGTCTTATAATTCCTTAATCACCTCTCATACATATTATTGACATCAATACTCCCTTTTAATTGATGTAACCAAGGAAAAATAATCAATATTATAAAATTCACTATCCATATAATTAAATCCATTAGGCAAAAGCTATAGTAAACAATATTAGCTTAAACAATTATATCACTATCAAATCAAGAAAGATTACGAAAGATCAAATCTTGCCAAACTTTGACATATGAGGAATCTTATGTACGAATTGGATTTAGCCACCATAAAATCTCATTTGCAAGTGATAATAACCTTTGGTATTCAAACAATTCACTATATATCCATTACACCATAATAACATTCATCCATGCTCCATTTATACTCTAAGTTCTCATATTATATAGCTTATTACTTAAAATTTATCATTCAATTAAGACATGATCCCATGAGTAATACTAATTTAGAATCTTAAGTATAAATAAAAGGTAGGCAATCAATCATTTTCTTTGTTATCTCATTGCACTCTAAGCATTTGAGAGTATTTGACCCTTCTTGCCATAACTTGAATAATTTGTCTTATCCTTCTATTCATTAAGTGTTTGCTTAATGAGTTAACCCACATATAAGAAGATTTAGTAACTTGTAAGTCCTTGCCTTGACAAGTACATATGTGCTCACAAATTAATGTGGTGGTTTCTTGCAAGCAGATTATGAAGTTAGACTCCAGCGAAGATTGGCACTAGATTTCGATGGTATGCTTCGACTGTACAGCAGAGAAGAGGGCAGTGTGACCTGGACTGTGTCATGGCAAGTTCCATTAGAGCAATGCGGGATTCATGGATCTTGCGGAGCCAACAGTATGTGCAGCTATGATACCATCTCTCGCGGAAGATGCTCTTGCCCTCCAGGGTATGAGATAAAGAACAGCACCGACTGGGCTTATGGTTGTGAACCCAAATCTGATCTCCCATGTGGAAATGACAGTGAGGCCAGCTTCCTTCATCTCACCAATTCTAACTTTTATGGCTATGATTATAACTATCATCCCAATTACACATTGAAAATGTGTAAGCAAATATGCTTGCAATCTTGCTTCTGCAAGGGGTTCCAGCTCAAGTATGAGTGGCATCAAGGCAATATGGTTACAACATGCTATCCAAAGTTCTTGCTACTAAATGGACTGCGTACATCAGGTGACAATGGAGATATTTATTTGAAAGTTTCCAAAATCGGTTTCATGTCTGGTAATAAGGAGATAGTGTCAGAATTCGGATTAAATTGCAGCGGTGAAAGTTCCAGTCCTTTGTATAGAGAGTATCCAAAAGGCCAACAACAAAACGGCACACTGAAGTTCATGCTCTGTTTTGTCGGTGCACTAGGATTAGTCGAGATTATTGGCATCCTTCCAGCGTGCTGTTTCCTGATCAATTCGCACAAGCACTTGGGCGAAGCTGAAGCTGCACAAGGCTACCATCTCGCAGCCACCGGATTTAAAAGATTCTCTTATACTGAACTAAAGAATGCCTCACGAAATTTCTGTGAAGAAATTGGAAGAGGAGCAGGGGGAGTTGTGTACAAAGGCGTACTGCCAAATGATCCGGTTGTGGCAATCAAAGGACTCCACGTGGCAAGCCATGGAGAAGCGGAATTCTTGGCAGAAGCAAGGACAATTGGGAAGGTTAATGACATGAATTTGATAGAGATGTTGGGGTATTGTGCAGAAGGAAAGCATAGGCTTTTGGTTTACAGGTACATGAAGCATGGATCCTTAGCAAAAAATCTATCTTCCAAAGCACTTAATTGGAGAAAGAGGTTCGAGATCGCCTTGGGCACGGCAAGAGGGCTTGCTTATCTGCACGAAGAGTGCTTGGAATGGGTTCTACACTGTGATGTCAAGCCCGAGAATATACTCCTAGACTCTGATTACCAAGCAAAGGTGTCAGATTTTGGCTTATCCAAGCTACTAGACAGAGGCAACCTAAGAAACTCAAGCTTCTCAAGGATCAGAGGAACCAGAGGTTACATGGCTCCTGAGTGGGTTTTCAATCTGCCAATCACTTACAAAGTGGATGTTTATAGCTATGGAATCGTAATAATGGAGATGGTGACTGGAAAAAGTCCTTTAACGGGAGTTGATGCTACAGGGAGCAATGGTGAAATGGAGCCAAAGACATTGGTGACTTGGGTGAGGGACAAGAAAAGTACCGCTAATTACAATGCATCTTGGATCGCAGAGATCGTAGACCCTTGGTTGGAAGGAGAATATGAGCACGATAAGATGGAAAATTTGGTCTCAATTGCACTGCAATGTGTAGAGGAAGATGGACGTGCAAGACCAACCATGAGTAAGGTGGTTGAGATGCTTCTGCTTCATGAAAACGATCAATAGAGCCAATTGTAGAGATGGACAACTTCTAGCCTAATGGCTAGTGGCCTTCGCGGTGGAGTTCCAGGAAATGAATATTCTTCTCTGCCCAGAAGATTTCCATAATAACGGGGCAGCTTTCCACGCTTTTATGAATAATAATTAAATAGGAAAATGAATAAAAAAATGCAAGAGCAAATGCATTCTAGTCGAAAAAAACTTAATGGAAAATTTGTTCTTTTTCTTCTACTGTCTCATTTCTTTCATTTGCTAACCTTACTAGCTAAATCTATTGTTGCATAGATGAGGTGGTCATTAACTGATTTTTTTCTCAACATTCTTAGGTAAAAATGAGTGGTAACTTTGAGCTTTGATAAGCAATCAAAATTGAACCCTCTTTAACTCGAATCGTATTATGCTTGGTAAACTCATTTTTCGAAAAAGTTTGATAAAATGTTTATATTGTGATATTTATTTGATTTTAAAAATTATTTAATTATTTGATTTACATTTTAATTTATTATTTATTCAATAATTAATTTATAATATTTATTTTTAATATTTTAGTAGAATTAAATTTTTAATATACATATAATTTACTTAATTTATTCCATCACAATTTAAAATATATTATAATTTATTTGATTAATATTTATAATTTTTTATATATGTTTAATAAATAGATAATATAAATTCTCATAATTAAGAAAAATAAAAAATTAAGGAAAATAATTCTAAAAAAAATAAAAAGTTATTTTAAATTTATCCTTTTTATTTTAAAAATAAGGTAATATTTTTAAATTTATTTAAAAAATATATTCATAATTATTTTTTTTATTTTCTTAAAATCAAAACTTTAGAATTTGTTTTTCAAAAAAAATATACAACTAATTTAATTTTTTATTATTTCATTTAAATAAAATTAAAATAAAATATATTTCTTAATAATGTGAGTTTAATACTATTTTTATTTTATTCATTGAAATAGACAAATTTTGTCATCTTTAATTTTTGTAATAATAAAATTTTATAATTAAAAAATATTTCTATTAATATTATAAACTTAAATGAGTTATTCAACAAAATACATACTTAGGTTGATAAAGGCTCAATTGACTAAGGTTTGTTTATTGAACCATTTGAGGTTTGATTATTTGTTAATTAAACAATACCATCATTACAGAACCAATACTGAACATGTGAACAGCCAATTGGGCTCAGCACCACTCATTTGTTTGGCTAAGCACATGTCGCCTGTGTTGAGCCTTAATAGGAGCCCCATAATTACACTCTTATAGATCTCCTTAATGAGGTTTGGACGACGAGAACAAACCAAACCAAAAAACAAATGGAGTAACTTTAATGAAAAGACTTTAAACTTAAATTACTGTTAGATTAAAAAATGCACTGTTTTAAATTGGTGAAGATATTAACCAAAAGTGTGTCATTGTAACGTCGCGTCTGCTCCAAACGTCATGACTATAATCCGAAAAAGAAGTATTTGGGTTGATTTGAATAATTATTATAATCTAAGATTTTGTTTTTAAAAATGTGTTTTTTATTTTATATAAATATTAATTAATTTATTATTTAAATTTTATAAATAATATAAAATAATTATATTTAAATTTATAATTTTTTATTATAATTTTAGTAAAAATTTATTTTAAATTTACTAAAATATAAAATAGGTTATATTTGAATAAAAATAAAAAAGTCAATTTAAAGAATTATATTTTTTATTATAATCATTTTTCAAATTTAATATCTTTTTATTTAATTTATATTATTTAAATATTAAATTATTCAACATCCATGGAAAGTAAAAAAAAATTTAAAATTTTTAATATAATATTTTAAATTTTAATAACTATTTAAATCAATTAAAATAATATTAAAATTTAAAATTTTTTATTATAATTCTTTTCAATTTCAGTAAGAGGTTACTCCAAATTTACCAAAAGGTAAAATTAACCATATTTGAACAAAAAGTAATTAATTTAAATAAATATATTTTTTATTCTAATTGTTATTTAAATTTAATTTTTTTTATATTATTTATACAATTTAAGAAATAAGTTAGTGAATATTCATGGAGGGTGAAAAGTGACATTTTTGAATATAAAACTCTAGATTTTATTCATTATATAAATCAATTCAAATGTTATTCAAATTTAAATTCTTTTACTGTAATTTCTACAATTTTAGTAAAAGGTTTCTCTAAATTCACTAAAATGTGAAATAAATTATATTTGAATAAAATATGACCAATATAAGTAATTATATTTTTTTTATTCTAATTGTCATTTAAATTTAAATTATTTTCATATTATTTAAGTAATTTAATTAACAAGTTAGTTAACATTGCTAAAAAGTTAAAAATGACATTTTTGAATACAAAATATAGATTTAATTAGTTATTTAAATGAAAACAAATATTACTCAAACTTAAAATCTTTAATTGTAATTTCTATAATTTTAGTAAAAAGTTACTTCAAATGCACCAAAAAATGAAAATAGATCATATTTGAACAAAAGAATGATGAATTTTGGTAATTGCATTTTCTATTTAAACTATTATTCAAATCTAAAATCTTTTTTTCATAATTTATATAATTTAAATAATAGATTTCTCAACATTCATGAAAAAATTAAAAGTAAAAACTAATATTTTTAATAAAAAATCCTAAATATTAATAGTTACTTAAATCAAACTAAATATTATTCAAATTATAATCTTTTATTGTAATTTTTATAATTATAATAAAAATGTTACTTTAAGTTCACTAAAATGTAAAATAGATTTTTTTTAAATGTCTAATTTAAGTAATTGCATTTTTTGTTTTAATTGTTATTCAAATTTAACATTTGTTATATAATATAGACAATTTAAGTATTAGCTTACTTAACATTCATGAAAAAGTAAAATATAACTTTTTTGAATACAAAATCTCTATATTTCAGTAATTAGCTAAATTAATTCAAATTTAAAGTGTTTCACTATAATTTTTGTAATTTTATTAAAAGTTATTCAAAATGCACCAAAAAGTAAAATATATCTTATTTGAATAGAAAATGATGAGTAATTGTATTTTCTATTCAAATTGTTATTTAAATCTAAAGTATTTTTACCTAATTTACATAGTTAAAGTCATAGATTTCTCAATATTCATGAAGAAGTAAAAAAATTGACATTTTTTAAAAAAGAAAACCTTGGATTTTAGTAATTGCTTATATCAAACCAAATGTTATTTAAATTTACAATCTTTTTATTAAAAGTTTTGCAATTTCAATAAAAAAATTACTCTAAATTCACTAAAATGTAAAATAAACTCTATTTGTATATATATAAAAAAAAACAACTAATTTGAATAATTGCATTTTCTATTCTAACCATTATTCAAATTTAAAGTTTTTTTTACATAATTTATATAATTTAAGTATTGAGTTATTTAATATTCATGAAAAAGTAAAAAATGACATTTTTGAATACAAAACTTTAGTTTTTAATAACTATATAAATCAATTCAAATGTCATTCAAATTTAAAGTCTTATATTGTAATTGTAACTTTAGTAAAGGGTCACTTAAAAAGTACCAAAAATTATGATAAATCATATTTGAATAAAAAACAACTAATTTGAATAATTGCATTTTGTATTCAAACCATTATTCAAATCTAAAGTCTTTTTATATAATTTATATAGTTTGAATAACAGATTTTTCAAAATTCCTGAAAAAGTGAAAAGTAAAAATTTTGAATAGAAATCCCAAAATTTTAGTATTTATATAAATCAAACTAATTGTTATTTAAATTTACAATCTTTTATTTTAATTTCTATAAATTTAGTAAAAAGTTACTCTAAATTGATCAAAATATAAAAGAGATCCTAGTTGAATAAAATATAATTGATTTGAGTAATTTTTATTTTTTTCTACTAATTGTTATTTAAATTTAACATTTTTTTTATATAATTACACAACTTAAATGTTATGTTACTTAACATTAATGAAAAAGTAAAAATAGTGAAATTTTTGAATATGAAACTCTAGATTTTAATAGTTGTATATATCAATGTAAATGTTATTCAAACTTAAAGTATTTTATTATAATTTTTATAATTTGAGTAAAATGTTACTTTAAATGCATCAAAAAGTAAAATATATCACATTTAAATAAAAAAACTAATTGATTTGAGTAATTTTATTTTCCATTAAACTGTTATTCAAATCTAAAGTTTTTTTAAAGTCATTTATGTAGTTTAACTAATAAATTTCTCAATATTTATGGAAAAGTAAAAAATGACATTTTTGAATAAAAATTTCAAATTTTAGTACCTACTTGAATCAAACTAAATATTATTCAAATTTATAATCTTTTATTATAATTTTGACAATTTAGTAAAAGATTAGTCTAAATTTATAAAAATGTAAAATATATCTTATTTGAATAAAAAAAAAATAATTTGAGTAATTCATTTTTTACACTAACTATTATTCAAATTTAATGCCTTCTTATGTTATTTATGCAATTTATCCATTAGGTTACACAACATTTATGAAAGAGTAAAAAAGTAACATTTTTTAATACAAAATTTTAAATTTTAGTAACTATATAAATGAATACAAAAGTTATTCAAATTTAAAGTCTTTTACTATAATTAATACAATTTCAATAAAAGGATACTCCAAAATTCACCAAAAAAATAAAATAGATTTTAATTGAATACAAAAACAATTAATTTAAATAATTACATTTTTTATTCAAACCATTATTCAAATCTAAAGCCTTTTTATCTAATTTATATATTTTAAGTAATAGATTTCTCATCATTAATTAAAAAGTAAAAAACAACATTTTTGAATAGAAAATTTTAAATTTTAGTAGCTATTTAAATCAAACCAAATGTTATTCAAATTTATAATCTTTTATTGTAATTTTTTTCAATTTAAATAAAAGGTTACTCTAAATTCTCTAAAATGTTAAATAGAACCTATTTAAATTAAAAAATCATCAATTTGAGTAATTACATTTTTTCTATTTTAATTCTTATAAAAATTTAATGTCATTTTATGTGATTTACACAATTTAAATATTAGGTTTCTTAACATTCTTGAAAAAAAAAAAGTAAAAAAATGACATTTTAAATACAAAACTCTAAATTTTATTAACTAAATAAATTAATCCAAATGTTATCCCAATATAAAGTCTTTTACTATAATTTTTACAACTTTATTAAAACATTACTCCAAATACATCAAAAAGTAAAACAAATCATAATTGAATAAAAAATAATTGATTTGAATAATTATATTATCTATTCAAATTGTTATTCAAATCTAAAGTTTAGATTTTAGTTCAAATGTTATTTTAAATTTAAAAATATATTATTGTAAATTCTATAATTTTAGTAAATAATTACTCTAAATTTACCAAAATATAAAAGTGAACATATTCAAATAAAATATGACCAATTTAAGCACATGCATTTTTTATTCTATCTATTATTCAAATTTAATATCTTTTTACATAATTTATACAATTTAAATATTAAATTACTCAACATTTATGAAGAAGTAAAAAACAATATTTTTTAATACAAAACTCTAGATTATAATAATTATATTAATTAATCCATATGTTACTCAAATTTATAGTTTTTTATTTTAATTTATCAAATTTTAATATAAGGTTACTCTAAATGCATCAAAAAGTAAAATATATCATATTTTAATAAAAAAAAAAAACCAATTTGAGTAACTGCATTTTTTATTCTAACTGTCTTTCAAATCTAAGACCAATTGGAGTAATTTCATTTTCTATTCTATTTGTTATTCAAATTTGATGCCTTTTTACATTGTTTATGCAATTTGAATGTTATATTACTCAACATTCATGAAAAGGTAAAAAATGAAATTTTTAAATACAAAATACTAGACTTTAGTAACTATATAAATTAATCTAAATGTTACTCAAATGTATAGTTTTTTATTGTAATTTATCCAATTTTAGTGTAAGGTTACTCCAAATATACCAAAAAGTAAAATAAATCATATTTCAATAAAAAAGAAACACCAATTTGAATAATTGCATTTTCTATTCAAACCATTTTTCAAATCTAAAATATTTTTACTTAATTTATGCAATTTAAGTAATAGATTTCTCAATATTCATAAAAAATTTAAAAAAATATCTTTGAATAGAAAACTCTAAATTTTATTAGTTATTTATCAAAATAATTGTAATTCAAATTTATAATTTTTTAATTATAATTTCTACAATTTCAGTAAAAAGTTACTTTAAATTCACCAAAATATAAAATAAACCCAAATTGAATTAAAAATGACTAATTTGAATAATTAATTTTCTATTCTAACTACCATTCAAATTTAATGCATTTTTACATAATTTATGAAATTTATATATTATATTATACAACATTCATAAAAAGTACAAAATAACATTTTTTAATACAAAATTCTAGATTTTAGTAATTATATTAATCAATCCAAATGTTATTCAAATTTAAAGTCTTTTATTGTAATTTTTACAATTTCAGTAAATAGTTTCTCCAAATTTACTAAAAAGTAAAATAAATCATATTTGAATAAAAAAAAAAGATAAATTTGAGTAAATGCATTTTCTTTTTAAATTATTATTCAAATCTAATTTTTTTTTTTTTACCTAATTTACATAGTTTAAGTAACAAATTTTTGATCATTTATAAAAAAGTAAAAAAATGACATTTTTGAATAAAAATTCCTAGATTTTAGTAGCTATTTAAATCAATCCAAATTTTATAATGTTTTATTACAATTTCTACAATTTTAATTAAAGATTACTCTAAATAATCCAAAATATAAAATATGCTTTTTTTGAATAAAAAAATATAGAGTTGAGTAATTGCATTTTCTATTCTAACCTTTATTTAAATTTAACATTTTTTTACGTATTTTGCACAATTTAAGTATTATGTTATTTAACATTTATGAAAAAGTTAAAAAGAATATTATTTTAATACAAAACTTTAGATTTTAGTAATTATATAAATTAATGTAAATATTATTCAATTTTAAACTCTTTCCCTGTAATTTATGTAACTTTATTAAAACATTACTCCAAATACACCAAAAAATAAAACATATCACATTTGAATAAAAAATAATTGATTTAAATAATAGCATTTTCTATTCAAACTATTGTTCAAATCTAAGGTCTTTTTACCTAATTTATGTAATTTAAGTAATGGATTTTATAACATTCATGAAAAAGTAAAAAGTTGATATTTATGAATAGAAAACCCTAAATTTTAGTAGCCACTTAACATGGTTATTGGGAAACAATTTTGCCTATGTTAGCTTCCTTAACTAAACTTTTACTTAGTATTATTCAAATTCAAATTTGATGTCATGATTGTAATTCAAATTTGTATTAAATTTGAATCATTTTGAAATACTAGTTGTTAAAAACTTTTTGAATTTAAATTTGGAAATGTATGATGTAATCAAAGCAACAATAATGTATAAAACTATTGATGATGATTAATGAAAGGTGAGTTGCTTCTCTTACAAGTCTAAAAAACCTTTGGCCCCTTTCCTTTTGTTCTTTCCAATCAAAAGAAAATAGAAAACTTATAACACCTATATGAAGGAAGGAAGATGCAAATATGCCAATGAAGAAAACTAGCAATAAATGTGCATGCTTCTTCTACAGAAAATATGGACATATAAAAAAGTCTTACTTCAAGTATAAGGTATGGTTAACAAAGAAAGATTCTTTTATATCTTTAGTGTTTCATCAATATTTTTTTTTTATTAATACTTAAACTAATACATAATAGATTGATTATGGTACTATAATCCATATAGCTAACACTATATAGAACATTATAGAGCTAAAGAAGTTAAAGAAAAATGAGAAAGGCATCTATTCAAGAAATCAAACACATTTTTATGTTAGGGTTGTAAGGACTTTATCATTTAGTTTTGAAATATGGATTTGTTTTAGATCTTCAAAACACTTGTTATGTTTTATCATTCTTTAGGAATTTAGTTTTTATTTCTAAATTAGCTTGTCTTGGTTATCATTTTGTTTTTTAGAATCATAATTTCATTATTTTATGAAATAAAATTATTGTTGGTTCTAGATAACTAGTTGATCATTTATACAAATTTGATTTAGACCTTACTCAAGAATGCAACACTACATTACATAATGGTATTAGTATAAAGAGATATATTGTTAATAAGTAATCTTCTCAATCATGATATAAAAGATTAGGTTATATCTCTTGAGAGATAATAAAAAGACTAGTAAGTGATGGAGTTTTAACAACTCTTGACTTTACAGATTTTGATATTTATGTTGATTGCATAAAAGGTAAGCAAACCAACAAAATGACTAAAGGTGCCAAGAGAAGTTCAAAAATTCTTTAGATTAAACACATAGACATATGTGAACCATTTTTCTTATCTTAATGGTTAGATATATTTTATCTAATTCGTTGATGACCATACATGATTTATGTATCTCTACTTCTTATTTGATAAAATTGAAGAATTTGATGGTTTCAAAACATGTAAGGTTAAAGTACAGAATATAAGGATAAAAATATTAAAATCATAAGATCTAATTTGGTGAGAGAACTAAAAGATCCATTTGGTGTAGTTGAAAGAAGGAATTATACACTTATGGACATGGTGAGAAGCATGATCAATAATTCTAAATCATCCATTAAGTTTATAAAGTGAATCCTTGAATATTGCAATGTACATCTTAAATAAGATTTCATTGAAGGTTGTTCCTAAAACACCATTTGAATTATTGAATAGGTGCAAACTTGGTTTACATGTATGGGGTTGTCCCAGTAAAGTAAGGATTTAAAATCCTCAATTAAAGAAATTAGATTTGGAACAACTAATTAAATTTTCATAGGCTATGTGGTGAACTCTAAAAGATTTAGATTTTATTGTCCTGTTAGAAATGCAAAATTTTTTTGAGGATTTTAAGTTTAGTGGGAATGAGTTTTCTTGAAATGTGCAAGTTAAGAAAATTAAGGACTTTACTAAAGTTTCTATAAACTCCAAAAGTTTAGTTATTATTCAAGAAGATTCACATGATGATGTCAAAGAACAACAAATTAAAAATCAAGTGCCTAATACAATACATGCCTAAGGCACCTAAACATAATAAAAATCCACAAAAAGAAGAGCTTATGAGATTTTCAAGACTAAAGAGACCTATAATTCCTAAAGATGATCCTTACATGTATTCACAAGCCATTAAAAGTGAAAAATTTGAGTTATAGTATAATGCTATGAAGGAAGAAATGAAATTTATAACTAATAATCAAGTTTGAAACCTTGTTGAATTACTAGAAAAAAAGTTATAGGTATTAGGTTAGACTTATGGCTAAAAGTTTCACTCAAAAGGAAGGCAATAACTATTTAAAACCTTCTCTCTAGTTTTAAATATGGATTTATTCAGAGTTATCATAGCTTTAGTAGCTCATTTTGATTGAAAGTTGCATTAAATGGATATGAAAACTATTTTCTTGAAAGAGAATCTTGAGAAAGAGTTATACATGAGTTAGCCTAAAGGTTTGATTGCTAATAAAGAGAGTCACTTGGTATGAATGCTTAAGAAATTTTATTATCAGTTCAAACAAGCCTCCAACAATGGTATATAAAATTCCACAATATCATAATCACATATGGTTTTACAAAAAATATTATGAATCAGTATATATACCTTAAGATCAATGGAAGCAAATAAACTACTATAGTCTTTATATGTAGATGATATTTTACTTACATGCAATAAGTTGAGATTGCTACATAAGATAAAAAAATTTCTCTCTTAAAACTTTGAAATGAAGGATATAAGTGAAGCTTTTTATGTTATTGGTATAGAAATTCACAAAGATGGATTTCAATGAATGTTAAGACTATCTTAGAAGGTTTGCATTGGAAAAGTTTTAAAGAGGTTTAGAATGCAAAGTTATTTTTCCACTATAACACTTAGAGTCAAGAAGACAAATTCAATCTCATATAATGTCATCATAATAACTTGAAGCAAGATGAAATGAAGCTTATACCATATGCTTCAGCAATTAATAGCCTTATGTATGCATAAGTTTACATTACACCTGACAGTGCAGTTACAATAATAATATTAGGGAGGTACCAAAGTAATCTTGGATAAGAACATTGGAAAGCTACCAAAAATGTTATGAGGTATCCATAAGGAACTAAGAGCTATAGCCTTACATGTAGACACACCAACCATTTGGAGATGGATGGGTATTCAAAGTTGATTTCACTAGTTATGTAAACAACATAAAGTTTATTACTTGATACATTTTTACACTAGTTGGTGTTGTATTCTAGAAAAGCATCAAGCATGCTATTATTGCTTCTTTTATTATGGGAGCGGAATTATTGCATGCCATAAGAGTATAACACAAGCTTTATGATTAAGGAATTTAATCATAGGACTACAAATGGATTTTACTTCTAGACCACTAAAAATATACTGTAATAATTTAGTTTAGTTGTCATCTTCTTTTCAAAGAATAATAATTGTGAAAGTCAAAATAAGTATATCAATATAACATTTTTAGCTATTAAAGATCGTGTTAAATAGCAAGCAAGTGTAATAGGGTACGTCAATATCCAACTCATAATTGCTAATTTTATGACTAAATTGTTAATTAAGTCATATAGAGATTATGTTGAGTGTATGAGATTTGTTAATTCTATTTAAGTTTTATTTTAAATAATGTTATATGATGTTTTGATATTTTAAAGATCTTTTAATTATTTGCCAATAAGGTTTTATTTTATATATATATAAATTATTTACATAAAGTTTATTTAGAACTGAAATGGATTAAGGCCTAAAGTTATTTTGTTTGATAAAGTGCTTGATTAAAGATTCATTAGCATTGTGATACATGGAAGAAGATAAAGTGTTTTATAATTGTCATGATTCATATATAAAAATTTTTAGTTAAACAAAATACAATTTCAAACTAACTTGTATCGATAGTACAAATAATGGTTGGAATCTTGCAGACTAAGTAGGAGAATGTTGAAATGATAAAAATAAATACAAATAATAATTAAAGAGATAATTACTCAATTATCATATAGTTTGGATTTAAACAAGTTACAACCACTTACATAAATATAAGTTAAGTAAGGATTAATAATTGATATAGTCCTTAGTCTAGCTTATAAAAATTAAGTCAATACTACAAAATCTTGGCCTTCATGATTACAAAGTCTATATTTGTTGATACTAAAAATACATCACTCACTCAATTTATTTTGACAAATAAATAATTATTTTCAATCAATTGTAACATACCATACCAACGAATTCTTAAGGAAATAATTTTGCATAAGACATGGAGAGATATATACTTATCCTAGGTAATAACGAGTGAAATTCATTGAAAAAAAAGAAAAAATTGTTCTTTTGGATGTGCAGTATGAGTCCAATGAAATGAGAACTGATCAAGTATAACCGGGTGAACAGTTGGTCGTGGTGATGTTTGAACCACACGCTACCAAACCGAGGCCTCAGATTATAGCGCCTAAAGTGGGACTTCTAGCGAAGTAACGAAAATGATGGCCACCATACGTGCGGTGTTAAAGGGTCTCAATCATTACTCAAAATCTTTCCTTTTTAAAAAAAAATTGGCGAAAAGTGGGGCTCTTTCTATGGAAAAATGTGATCCTCCTGGAACAAGGGAATCGTTTCTCCTGATGAAGCCCCAAATAGAATTGGGTTCAGTGCACAATTCAAATTTGTCGGATAAAATGTCCAGACCCAAGGTCTGGGTGCACAACTGGCGTTTGTCATTTGTGCACGAGACTTTCCTTTGGTCTTTGTCTCCTAGTAGCTAATGCGGATATAGTCTCCTTTTTCTTTAAGTGAAGAAAGTCTTTCCTCCTACCATGTATTTTTTTCAAAATGTTCGCCTCAATTTGCTCTAACATTTAGATATAATTTTTTATTAGACTTGTTAATCCACCATATATTATAATTTTAGTAAATAATTCAATTTAAATACTAATTAAATTATTAAAATTAATATTAAAATTAAATAATTTTTTAATTTTTAATTTTAAATTTAATTATTAATTTATACAAACAAAAATTTTATTAAATTAATTGTTAATTTATTAAATTTACCTTTAAATTATATTATTAAAATCTACACCATTATATAAATAAAAAGATCTTTAAAATTTTTTTTTTAGACAATTAGATAATTTATATATAAATATTTATATTTACTTCTACTCTTTCAATGTATATATATATTTTTTTGTATAATTTTTAAATTGATTTTTATAAATTTTTTTTTTGCTTTTAAATTTTTTCAAAATTATCTCACCATTTTATTTTATTTTTTTTTTTTACCTCTACAACTTCTTTAAAAATTACCTATACAAATTTTTCTAAATCTCATCAAATTATTTTGTTCATTGAAAAGATAAAAATATAAAAATCTATTTCACAACTATATATTATAAAATATATATTTAACTCCACCAAATATCTTAATAAATATTTAAATTTAAATCATAAAATATAAATAAAATTTTATGATAAATATTTTATTAAATTATAAATTTAATATTTAGAAAATTAAATAAATTTTTTCAAAAATATAACATGACTTGATGGTAGACTTGCCATCAATTTGGGTTATACAATTTTTGCAAATATTTTAGTTAAATCTCATTACCATTCGCTTAAATCATCAGCACTACAATGAGAAATTCACTAGAAAAGTATGCACATGGCTTTGACTTAATCTAATGTGTGTGACTCTTCAAGTCCATGTTTAGAAGGGTATGCAAAAGCTAGGAGACTATGGATACTTAACGTGCAAAAAAAAGGCCAAGACAAGGGTAGTGTTTTTTTTTTTTTTTTCTTTTTTCGCTAAAATCATTACGAGTATCTGACCTTTAAGTAGTGAGCACCAACGACTTTTTAGCCCCTTTGGTGATGGGAGGTTTTTTTCTTTTTTCGGTCCATTGAATTGAGACTGTCTTCTGCGGGTGCATGCTCGGCTCTACAATCCAAATGGAAAATAGCAAATAGGCTCTTACTTGGGCTTCTAGGGCTTGATCTAGTGGTCCAGATTGGAAAGTTTGTGGGTGTAATCAATAAGCATTTTAAGCATGAAGATATTGGGCTCCTTTTCCCTTTACCCTTTTAACATTTTGGGTTTACTAAACTAGGCGACTCATTTGGTGGGTTTGGAATCTAGACCTCAGCGCTGCCTTGATCGTTGTGGCTGTAATAAATAAACATTTGGGGTGTGGGCAGAATATCGACGTTTGTTCTTCCTTCGCGGCAGAGCGATGGGGTTTATTTCGTGAATTGGAATTAGCGTAGCAATTTGACGTCAACAAGGATTGGTTGGAGGTAGGCTCAAAAAAAAAACTGCTTTGGAAGGTGCTCGGCAAGGGTTCCAATTACTCACCCTCGGCCAAATCTTATCAAAATATTACAACGATTTGATTTACAAAAATTAAAATATTCATAATATATATATATATATATATATATTAATTATAATTTTTATTAAATTTTTTATTTATTAATTTATATTTTTATTTTAATTAAAAAATAAATTATTTGATATAATATTAAAATTTAATTTATTTTGTTATTTATATTTATTATTTAATAATTTTTTTATTAATTTTTAAATTTAATTTATTTATTTTAATTTTATTATTTTAATATTAATCAACTCAACATTTATATATTAAAAAATATAATATTTTATATTGTCAAAATATAAAAATTTGATATAATATAATATTTTAAAAATTTTTTACTCACATATTTAAATTTTTAAGTAAATTTAAAATTTTAAAAATTTATTTGACAATTAACACATGCATATATGTTGTGAAGAATAAAATATCACATTGAATTGCTAACTTTGAGTCTTCATTAGATTTAAGAATGACATCTTTTGCAGCAGCCATTGTTGGAAGCTTAATCATTGTTGGGGTATAATGTGGTAGGGGTACATTGGTCTTGCCTAATGATTGATCTCTCAGTGTTATTTTCATTTTGTAGGCTAGCCCTCTAAAATAAAAAATAAAAAATAAGAACATTTTGTGTGAGATGTTATTGGATTCCTTTCTTTTCTCTCTTACTTTTTGGGTTGAGACACACTAAAAGAAATTACAAAATAAAATAAAAAAGTTAAGAAAAAAATTTGTAGGTCCTCAAATGAAAGCCCTTTGATGAATAAGTTGAGCATTGAGTTTAAAAGTTTCTAAACTCCATTCATTTGGTGACAAATGAAGGATTTATTGGGAATAAAAGAAAATAATTATCGTTGTTATAATCACATAACATGTCACATTTTAATTGGATAAAAAATAACTAAAAAAAAAAGGAATAGGAGACAGTGAGATATTACATGATGTTGTCTTTCAAAATATCATATGAGCTTTCGGGTTATATTTGTATTTCAAAATATTGTAGCATAAGAAGAATGACTTTTTGGGTATGGTATTGCTGAACTGGGCCATTCATTGGTGGTTCTGGGTTTGGGTCCATTAGTTCTTACTGAAGTTTTCTTATTTAATAATTCATTACTTAAGAACTACTATTTTTACTCCCCCTTAAAAAAAAAAACAAGAACTACCATACAAAACTAACATCCACAGTTTAGCTGTTTATCAAAGATTTTGTGTTTGAAAAATGAGTGAAAAGCTTAACATAGTAGTTATTTGGATTCTCTAATAGATGATTATTACATTTTGGTAAATTCAAAATAATTTTAAATTTAAAATTACAATAGTAGTATTAATATGCAATATTTAGTGTAATCAACAATGTGCTAACTAAGAATTTTTTTTCAAATTTATTAAAAATTTTTTACAAATTTTTCTTAAATTAATCTTTTTTTTTTTTAAAAAAAAGTGAAAACCACATTGAATTTGCTTATATGTTTGATAACATATGTTGGTTATGTTGAATCTAGGTATGTATATGTTTTAGTTTGGATGCTAGCTCAAGTGGATTAGTTGCTAATTATAACAATAATAATCCAAGTATACTGATACAAACCATCAAGCTCAAAAAATAGCCTTTTCTTACTTCATTATCTTTAACCATGTAATTTACTTGATATGTTTGAGTACATATGTCTTGCCACCAAAACAACTAAATGGATGGTTTTTTTATTTTTCTTGTAATTTAACAAAAAAAAACTTATTTTTGATGTTATGAAAGGTCAATTGATTGTTTTTTAAATTGTTTGAATTTTTTTTAAAAGAGATTAATAAAATAGATTATTTTTAGTTTTTTCTTAATCATGTTTTTACGATATCATAATTTTATATGATTTAAAGGAAGTATAAAATTCAAAGGTAGTCATTAATAATTGTTTGCTACTTTGAATTTTTATATATTAACATCAAGAATATGACCCACTATACAATTAGAGCACAAAGTTATAATATCATATGGTTATATTCACATCGAAAATATAGTGTTGTATATTTTTTTAATTAAAAAAATATAAGATATATAAAAAGAGATTATTAAATTATAATTGTATAACTCATAATTTAGTAAAATTTTAACAAAAAAATAAAAATTTGCTTAAAAAAAAAATAATTAACCAATTAAATACTGCAAGTAATAACTATCTAAGGAGCAAACATATGTGGCTAAGGTATGTGTATATATATATGGACATATACACCCATGTAGTGTCACCATGGAAATGTAAAAAATCTAACTCAATCATTATTGAGTAAACTTCTTCCTTTTACATTTAAGTCTACCAAGACCAATAATTATATTCTTAATATAGAAAGAGAAATAAACAACAAATATGTATATATATATATATCTATGTGTGTGTGCATATATGTGCATGTGTGTATATGTAACAATGAGAGAAAAACAAAAATCACGAAAACAATATCAACTAGCCACCTTTTGAAATGGCTTCCTAATTATTAATTCAATGGCTATGATGGAATGGTAAATAAAACACATGATCTACAATTGATGACCTTTATCAACTAACATTCTATATATACAAATTTATAACTTTTTGTTCACACTAGCCATTTGATAATCAACTTATCTTAAATCTGTTTAAAAAATAAAAATCATAAATCATTGAAACAATATTTAATTTAAAGCCAAATATTCATAATAACTAGCACTACTTGTATGTTTTTAAGAAATTATTTTCTGAAAAGAATAAATGGAAAGTTATTCATTAGTAAGCTGAACAAACCCCTAAGGATCTTGCTTTGTCATCGTACATATGGGAACTCTGCAAATGAGAGTTACAAGTAGAATATTCTTGGCCTTTTATTTGCAAGAACAAGGAAAGACAAAGTGTATAGCCTTGAAATAGAGAATTTCACTCCTTACACTACAACAAAAGTAGAAAAGATAAAAATAAAAGGGCTTTACAAGCACCTACCCTTCGTCTTTTATTAGTACATAAATGTATGCCAATCCATAAAACAAAAACTTCTTAAACTCTAAAAACAAAAATCATATCTATATTAAAAAAAGGTCTCATCTGCCCTTTCTATAACATCATGAAGCATGGGTTTCGTGGAAAGCATTGGTGAATGCTGAGTCTCAAAGATAGTACTTGCACTAGTAGATGAATTGTCATGGGTAGGATTAATTCCTTTAGTTGCATTATCACTCATAAAGACACTTGTGTCGTCAAATTTCCAGTCAGTTAAGTATGCAGGTCTTGAAGTGACGTTGCTCACTTCAATATCGCCATATAGCATAGCTACTACACGTGACATTGGTGGTCGTAGACTTGGTGAAGTTTGAGTACATAATAGAGCAACTCCTATCACACATTTTACTTCTTCCTCATTAAATTCAGATAAATTTGAGTCCACTAGTTCAACTTCACGTTTGTTCTCATGAAGGTGCCAGGCCTAAAAAGTAAGAAAGACATGATCCGTTAATTTAAAAGCTTAGATAAAATTAAAAGGGAATACCATATGCAAAGTTGTATAAAATAAAAATGGTTAAGAGTCATGACATTTAATCTATGTGCAATTTTATTAAGTTTGCTTATCTTAATTTAAGTCTTAATGAACACATTTTTTGCTTTGACAAATTTACAATGGAATCTTAGCATTAGAAAAACTAAGCCATCTATAGATTGTTTCTTGAGAAGGATAACCTAACAAAATAGACATTATGCTATTAGTTGCTATCATAAAAGGTTTTTAAAATAATGTCCAACCAGAGCTAGCTCATGTCTTAGGAAGTGACAAAATGTTAACATCAATTACAATGCCTAAATGAAGACTCTTGTGTGTGGGGGATTTATAGTTTTGCCCTATCTACATCTAATATAACATTTGTTCATTTTCAACCTTTGGTTACATAAATCTCCAAAATGATACAAAGGTAATAAGAGTAATGAACAAATGCATTTCTTAATAAAGTCTTATTTCTTTCTTTTGGAAAGTAATCAATTATTAACTATAGATTTCTACTAAAAAGGTGTTAAATGTAAGAAGTGAGTAGTGGTGCTACAAATAGAAGGTGTCAACTCATGGCATAAACATATCATAATGAAGTTAAATGATTTTAATAAATACTTTTAAAATAGATGGAAGGAAAAAGAAAAGAAATGACTATTGAAATAAAAAGAGAAAAATACAATCACAAGGCATTACATAAGCATATCTTACCCATTCAAGAAGGTATTTCTTTTCTTCTTCCAAGGTCGAGTCTGAATTTGGTCTTCCACTTACAATTTCCAAAGCCACAACTCCAAAACCAAAGATATCAACCTTCTCTGTAAGGTGTCCTCGCATAGCATACTCCGGTGCAAGATATCCACTACATTAGAGCCAATTAAGCCACAAAACAGGTCATGATAGCCACATAAAAGATTGCAACTATAAATAAATACCATAGAAAATATTACAACCAAGAACAAGTAACTAAATAAAGTGCATATGGAAAGAAGTTATAGGGCATCACTTAAAACACAAAAGATGGAATGCAAGTAAAAATTATACTTTACAAGGTTGACTAGTTGACTATTTTTGAAAAGTTGAAAAGATGTAAATAATAGGATTAGCATAGCTAAAGCTTTGCTTCATATTTTCTCAAAGCCCAAAATTCATTATGACTTGTAATGTTATTCCTTACACCAAATGTGGATTAATGTAATGTTATTCCTTAGTAAGCTAAACAAACCCCCAAAGATCTTACATTGTCCCTGCCACACGAGTACTTATGTGGGTCTTATTATCATCAAATAGTTTGGCCAAACCAAAGTCTGAAATTTTGGGAATGAGATCAGAATCAAGTAGAATATTGCTAGCCTTCACATCTCTGTGTACAATTCTGACCCTTGACTCCTCGTGAAGATATGTTAGACCTTTGGCTACTCCTAAGCATATATCAAAACGTGTTGCCCAGCCAAGATTCAAACTTTTTTCTCCTGCATCATGCAAGCATATATAATTACAATATGTGCCCATGCAAAATACACATTAAAAGGATAATAAGCATCATACTAATTATAGCTTGGTCAAGACTCTTGTTTTCAAGATACTCATAAACAAGAAGTCTGTTATCTCCCTCAATGCAGCATCCATACAATTTCACAAGGTTACGGTGTTGCACAGCAGATATAGTAGCAATCTCTGTCACAAATTGGGTCTTTCCTTGGTGGGATACCACAGATAGCTGCTTTACGGCAATCACCCTCCCATCATTAAGTTTTCCCTATTGACAAAATTCAAATAAAAAGTAATAAGAAGTTCACTAAATTAAAAAAGGAAAAAAAAATCTTACATGAAATGCATAAAAATTTTCACAAATAAGACAAAAGTTTAGCAAGCCATGACATTCACTAGATTCAACGTATATGTCCTACTCTTTGTATAAGTTAGAAAGTTTAACCTTTATGTATAATAAAAGGCACCATGTCAGTAAATAGACAAGTTCAAATTACTAGAGAAAGTAATATGTTAAGTGCTTCAATTTATTTTGGTAGAGATTGGATGTTCAATTATAATTTTTTTTCAATCTAATCCACATTGCTCTCAAAAGAAACATTAAAATATTTGTAAGATGTGCCCTTTTTATCTTTAATAAATTAGATGGCATGATTTCATTTATAATATATGTTCCAACTCCTTTTTTTATCTTTAACAAATTTATTAAACACTTACCTTGTACACTGGTCCAAATCCTCCCTCTCCGAGCTTATTGGCTAAGTTAAAGTCTTCTGTAGCAGTCTTTAGCTCAATATAACTGAATGTGTAAGGTGTAGCATCTATACCTAAGAGCTCTGCATTTTCAACAAAACCAAAATCGTTAAAGTGCTAAAAAAAAGGCAAACTAAGGACTTCTTAGGGCATAGACATGCTAGGCAAGATGAAAAGAAAAGGCACCAAACCAATACTTTGAGTAATAGATAGTGGATGCTTAATAAAAATTTCTAGACCTCCTCCTATTATTATTTATTGTTTATCACGTTATCACTTTAAGTGTAAATATGAGCCCGAACAAAATATAAGGTGTACAGTTTATATGTTTACCTTCATTTGCAAAGGTGTTCTTCCTTTTCTGTCTTTGGAAAAAAACTAAAAAAGCAAGAAGAAAACTTGCTATTCCAATGCCAACAACAATCCCTACAATTATGCCAGTTCTATCCTTCTTACTGCTTGGAGGGTTATTGCTAACAGTTGGTATGAAATCTGTGTAGCAGATGCACTAAATAACTTAGTAGAATTATGAGAGAAAATCAACATAATGGACCATTTATATTACCTGGTGTGGCACTGATTGCTGAAATAGAAGGTCCATATGTACCTTGGAAAGGAATACAACAAGTCCCCTTTCCTGCCCAAAACAAATGGATTTCAAGGTAATTTTCCCTTACAGTAGCTGTAAAGTTCCTTTGAACAACTTGCTTAGAAATTCCACCCGCTGCGCTTCGTATATCAAAATTCTTTAAAACAAGATTGCCCTAGAATAACAATTTAAGAATTTAGCCAAAATGAAGAAAAAGATTCTTACAGGAAAGGAACACATTGGCATCACCAAATACTATATTGCTTTCATTGTTAATATAATGGGTATTATCTTATGAAATTTTTTATGATTGACAAATTTAAAAGGAAAACATTGTCATTTAAACAAAGAAGTTATGTTTAAGCTATGAGGTCATATTATAGAAAGAGTCCAAACAAATAAAGTTAAAGAAAATTTCTGACAAAATAGTTGGCAGAATTACTTATAAGGTACAAACAGTCTTTCCAATGTTTGTATCCAGCTAAAGACTTTCAAAAAGTATGAGAGAATTTCCCATTAGGAACCTAACAATACATGTAATGGTACTTTTGTTGGATAAAAACTTTGGATTGGAAGGCAACACTAAAACAATCTCCAAAATTCATAATGTAGGACTAACCTGGACATAAACATCAAAAATACGCCTCCCAAGACTCTTCCACGTATTACCATTCTCGATAATAGTTTCTGCAAACTGAAGAGTCACAGTGTAGTTGCCATTCTCAAGCCCTAAGCCATAATATCTCAAGGAAGACGTAGAGATCCGTGCAGCCTGGAACAACTCAGGGTCTAGAGTATTTGTGAACTGAGATGATGATATCCATATGTATTTAGGATTGTCGTTTCTAGTAAAATATCCAACATTACTCACTCCCCATCTGTTTATCTCAGTCACATAATATGTTGCTGGGCTAAGAGTCGTATCATCTCTCTCATACACAATCCCAGAAGATGATATGATTTGTGGACCTCCACAGTTAATTGCAAATTGAAAATCTAGACATCAAAATAAAAAACATGTATGCACTTATTAGCAATATCTCATGTTTGCTTCCTTTATTTTCAAGACCAAACCATTCACATATCCAGGTGTTGATATGCTTTTGTATTGAATATGAGGGACTTCTTGCCCCATGTTGCAACTTCAAGCCTAATAGTTGGCATGCTAAACTTGAATGAAATATGATAATAAACAAAATTTTATAATAAAGGGTCATCAACTCTTCTAGCTCTTAAAATGGTTTCTATTAAAATTTTGAAGAGGTCCTTAATAATTTTCCTTAAAATTTTAAAAAATATTAGCTATTCTTGTGGCTTCCTAAACTAATTTTGGAATTTTATTGCATAAGCTATGTATTGTTAAATTTTTACCTTGTAAGAAGAATGTCAAATGTCCACTTTGAAACCATTATATTTCTCATATGCATGATGCACTAATATTTTAGCTGATGACAAGCATTTATTTTCCTATGTCTCTATGATCAGATTAGGACTCCTTTTTATTTGATGATAGTGTTAAGGTTTCATTTAGACATTTTAGATTCTCAATAAAAATTAAGTGTATTGCTATCATCTAGAGGTTGAATCTTCATTTACCATTCTATCATGAAATGTTCATTAGTAATATATTAGTACTGTGAGTGTAGGGCTTTCACCATTATGCTCAATGTATATCATTCTTTTAAGAACCTATCACTTTTCATTTTTAGCTAATTACACAAACAAATAGATCAATGGTAAGTAGACACATTAGTAATTTTCATGGTCAATTTTTAATGTGATTCCTTTCTATAATTATCTGATTATGCCTGTTGGCACATGCAGCCCTTTGCACTTTGCCATTAAGATTCTACAATTTAACTTTGAGTAATGATATCCATATGATCAATGTCATACAACACTTAATTTTAGGTCATCCTATTGATGACTATCTACTTGGACAACATAATGGAAAGCATTTTATTTGCACTTACACCTAGGAGATCCTTGATGACATGGAAAGTTACGTTGAAGGCAATTTAAGCTTAATGACAAAAAACTGACAACAAAAGAATATAAGGGGTTAGATACTGACATCAAAATTATGCTTAAATCACAAGTAGGTACTTAGGATTCACCTTCTCATATCCTACACTTAAATGACTTATTACAAGTCATATCCATAGGATGAAGAAAAAAAGAAAAGGAAAAAATACACTGGCAAATTGACCTTTTTTTTTAACTTCAAAACAATTGGGAAGTATTAGTTAAAGTAAAAGATGAATGAGTAAATATAAAATCTATGCATAGCTCATGCAAAATAAGTAAAGAGTGTTACTAATTCAAAAAGTATGCAAAAGGCAAGGAGTCGAACCACTATGCTATTGTTTATTATGTGATTGATTTTTTGTGGTTTTTATTTGACAATTCCTTAGTTTGTCAACTCATTGACTCTAGTAACATGCTCTTCATGACATGTCAAAAGGGCAAACAAAGGACACCCATAGATTAAATGGCTAGCAATGCTTCGAATCTGATTTTATGAATTGGTCAAGACAATACATATTGGTTTTAAACTTCCCCCTTTTTAATGTGGGCAACATCTTAAGGCAACCAAACCAAATTAAAAAAGTGCATTGAAATGCTTCATTTTGGTTATGCCATTTGCATGCCATCAATATACTTCTTAGCCACTAATCATTTCATACTAAATACAAGTAGGCAGAAAATATTAAAGGGAATTTTTGAGTGTTAGATACATCTTCATTAAAGAAGCTTACTAATACAATCATTGTCTTAGTCATTTAATAGTCCAAAAAGCTAGCTTGCTCTATGACTAAATTAGAAATTAAATTGGATTAAATAATAAGTCGATTAACCATTATGGCTTAGGCATAGTTGGGAGGAAATAGACACATGAGAGATGAGAACCAAATTGAAAAACATTATCAAGATCATGATGCAAAGTAAAAGAAATGAGATGCTACAATTAAATTAAATTATAAAGAAATTTGTGGGCAATTATAAAATTTTGAAAATTAAAATCTAAATTTTTGGAAAACCATAATTTATGTCTTTTGCTTTTGTAATTAGGTGGGGGGAACTTGTCTCCCTCCTATGAAGTTACACAAAATAAGAATAACCATAGAATAAACATAAGGTTTATGAACAAAATTATTAAGCATAAAAAATATAGATGAAGAAGATCACTTGCTATTAAAAGGATCTATTGTGAAGTTATTGGTAACTAAATTGCTACAAACACCATAAAGAACTCAATGTAAGTATTAAATAATAATAGATGCATACTAAACTTAGTACCTATATGAAAAATTAATGTTCAATAATTGCTTAGTAATTAGAGAGTGGCAACCCACTTGGAAAGAATATTAAATAAAGATAATTTTTTAAGGACATACAACTCTAAATCTGTCTCGTTGATCCAGGAAGGGAGGCTCCCCACTAAGTTATTGTATGAGACATCTCTGTGAACATCAAATGATTAGAATAAGTAAAAATTCCATCCAATATGTAAATATTACTATGTTAAGAACATAATTAACACATTAAGAACATAATCCAGTCAATTGACAAATGTTAAACTCATAAATGACTTACATATTGGAAAGAAATAAGCTTTCTTGTGATGGTAAGGTACCATTCAACTTGTTATTTCCAAGAAACCTGAGACCAAAGGTAAGACATGCTTAAATATACAAAAAGCATGTTAAAATCATGATGATAATAGATAGTATATTACAGGTAAGAAAGCTCGCTCAAATTGAAAAGTGACTCTGGAATCAGTCCCGTGATATTGTTGAAGCTCAAATCTCTAAGAAAAGATTGTCATGGTCAAATGTTGAAAGGTAATTAAAACTGAAAAACAATTGCCATGAAAAATAAATGAATAAGCAAGGCTAGTGGGGAAGGTAAAATAATAATAACAATCACAAGCAAACCAACTTAACGTGATTTATAAAATTTAAACATAATTCTTTAGCCCCATCCTAGCAATGAAAATCCAACATAATGAGAGAGAGAGAGAGAGAAAGAGAGTAAATGATCCCACAAGCAAATTGATGATTAGTAACCTATTTAGGAATTCAAGCAAACAACTTAATTTGATGAACTATTTAATACAAATTCAATGCATACATGTCCCTTAAAGACTAAAAATCAAGCCAAAATCTTGAGATTATAGTTTGATGGCATTATGAGCCAAAATAAATTAAATATAAAAATTGCCAGTTACTCATATATAGTATAATGACTGTAATAAAAGTAACTTACAACTGTGTCAAATTTTGGTACTCTCCAATAGTGGATGGAATTGTACCAGTAATATTATCATTCCTTAGCACTCTAATAAACACACAAACAAAATTGTTATGTTACTTCCCATGAGGTCAATGAAGATTTCAAATGAAACATGATACATATTGGACTCTAAGAAATAATGCAATAAAGAACGAAACTACTTTTTGCCTTACAAGATAGTTAAAGACTTCATATTCCTGATAAAGTCCAGTGAAGAGCTTTCATTGGATAAATCACTTATTCTCCTAAATTTATATTTAGCATGAAATTGTTAGTCACACATAACATGACCACACAGAGGAAAAGACAAAGTGATATGGGTACTCACAACTCTGTTAAAGAAGTTAGCCTAGCTAATTCTGATGGGATTGGACCTATGAAAGAGTTGCCTTCAAACCGTCTGCAAAACAATAGACATGATACAATTATTGTGTAGATTCAATGTTCAAAGCATAACACTCAAATGCTCATTAATAGACAATCAAATTTCATAAAACAAAATTTTTGAAATATGAGCTAAAGCTCATTAACTTAAGAGCCACCTAAGAAAAGGTTGAAGAAAAGTATAAAATTTCTTACAAGACACTCAGCTTTGACCAATTTCCTATGAAGGCAGGTATTGTGCCAGTCAACTCATTATCAGAGGCCCAGCTGAAAGCAAATCTAGGTATTGTTCAGTCAAAATATTATAAATTAAAACGTCTATCTACAACTTTTTAATTATATCTTCTCTTAAACAGGGGATAAAAGGTCAAAGTAGTTGAATGCACTTACAAAGTTTGGATGTTCTGCCAACTAGCAAATGTCAAAGGAATCTCACCCTTAAATCCATTACTGTCAATATAACTATTAAGGTAAATAATATTTATTAGCTAGTTTTTCCCCAACAGGTGAAAACTTCTAAAATTTGTAAATATAATAAAAACAAGTAAACTCTTAAGAGGTGACAAATATGATAAAATAATTATGTTAAATAAATATAATATCAAGATTTCTGAAGGCCTAATCATTAATATAACATGTGTCGAGACTTTAGAAAAAGAAAATACCAAAACATCATATTGAGATAGAAGATCCGTATGTCCTTCAAAACATTTACATTTTTTTGGTATGCTTAAGAAACAGTTCATAAGCTTTATAGCCATGTACATATTTATTAGCTACAAAGATTGTTGCATATTCTTTTGAACCAATAATCAAGTTTCAATTTGTCAATATCCTAAGGTCAAATTGTCCACCACTAGATAGCTAGTCATGGACAAAGAAGGAAGGTGGTTCAACATATAATATATAGCCCTACAATAAATCATAAAATTGAAGATGTTTCATTTCATGGCAATATTTTTACTCCATTCAATAGGAAACATTAAATAAATTGTTCTATCATAGTAAAAAGAAGTTGTACATGATTGCTAAATAAATTATTATTCACAAATATATAACAGTTAAAATATAAATGCTAATTGCCACTTGGATGTACGAGTTATCATTTCACCTTATCCAAGACTCACATTCATTAAGTAAAATATTAATCTATGCAGGTTTGACAACCAAATAAATTAAGACTTCAAGAAAAGTAATTAGCAAGAGATGGACCTTTATCATTTGATATAATTTGTTTAATTTTAAAAACAATTATTTTGAGGTTCATCTATTTCATCATTAACCAACATATGCTTAAAATTTAGAAATAAGAGAAGCTTTTCCTGATACAACTAATGACTTTTGGAGGAAAGAATAATTGTCAACCCAAAATCAATTGGATGTACAACTTGAATAAGAAACATAGACAAAGTATGCTCATATTATTCAAATGTGACATTATCCAGATTGCACATGGCGAGGATGTAGAGAAGCATGTCCAGAAAATGATAAATGCAATAACCATCACTAACTATGGCTCTATCTTATTTCCACCACAAGTCTTCTAATCAAGATCGACCCTTCCTTAAGGGAAAAACACTGCACTCTTTGTACTTCATATATTTAACATTTTATGTTTCTGGAACCTCTGTATTTAAGGATCATGGTTGTACCACCAAAAACACTGTCAATGTTATGTCTGGCAGCAAAGCTATAGCAAATTATTAGACTACTTGCTATCTGCTTCTCCTTCAAAGAACAAACCTAGTAGAGGAGCAGCACATTCTGCTCAAAAGCAAGATTGAAAGAACTCACATCTGTTCTAGGTTTGTACAATTCCCAAGCTCAGAGGGCAGAGATCCAGAGAATTTGTTTGACCCAACGCTTCTGCAGCAGTAAGTGAAAAACCAGAAAGTGAGTTAATGTTGATTCAGAAAATTGAACCCAAGAAGGTAAGTACAGAGAAAGGTAAACCTAATCCCCTTGAGAATAGCAGTTAGTAATGCATTGAATGCTTTATTCAGTAATGCACATTGACAGTGGCAAATCATTGTGCATAGAAGTAAATTGATCATCAAAGAATAACTAAGTTACCGGTACTGTGAAAGAGCTGTGCAAAAATGTTATTATTTAAAAGTAGTAATTGTAGAAAGGATGTATCGGATAGCCACATTACTAGTAAAGTGGAAAAAATGTTAGGCTATGGTCAAATAAACTTAGAATGACTTTAGGTCGGTAAGCAATCCAAGTTCCTTTGGCAGCTCCCCTGACAAAGAATTGATGCCAAAAGTCCTGCACAAAGTAGAAAGGTAATGTCCAGAAACAAAAAGAATAAGATACATGTTATGTCCCACGGTTCAAAATTACAGACTAAGATCAACTTACAGCCATTGCATACGAGTCAAATTTCCAATGCTTGAAGACAGGTTACCCGTTAGGTAGTTTTGAGCCAAGTTCCTGTAAGAATGAAAAGAAGCTTAGTATGCTAAGCGCACACCTTGCGAGTTGACAAGTAAAATGCTAGTAGTGCAGCACATTTTTTGTTGCTGAATATAATCCACCATAACTTCATGTACACTAGTAATTTAACTTGTGCTATAATCAAAAACTATAAAAATAAAGCTTGACTTATGTTTCAGGGGAAAAAAATAACAAACTGAAAAGTCAACCAACTAAATATATATGTAGAGCAACGAGAAATCATACAGATTTGTGAGATAAGTCAAAGTCCACAGATCATCTGGAATCAGACCAACAGCATCCAACGCATAAACCCTCCTGCAGATCATTGCTAGAATAAGCAAGCATGAAAAAGAGATACAAAAATATTCTTGGAAGGAGCTTCGCTGAAAGTAACGATCGTTCCTTTGTTGCTTAGCTGTCAAAACCTTTAACTTAGACCACCAAATTTCTGACAAATATACCGGATGAATTGAAAAGCATCGTGCTTGAGATCGCAAAAAGGCAGAAACACCCCTTTTTGGGTGGGGAATGTGCAATAAATAAATAATCATAAGAATATACAAATGTAAAACAGAAATTGAAGGAAGAATTACAGAGCTGTGATGTGGCAAACAGTGCTGTTGTGGAAAGAACAGTCGCATTTGATGCCTGGGTTGATGTCATCGATGGCCGGGGATTCGCTGAGGGCTCTTCCACTGCAGGGCTCTCCGCTTATGTTCCATTCCTGTTGTTGAACTGAACTGGCTTTGATGCCCCATGTTTGGAATATGGAGTTTATTATTCTCACTGCAAACTCAAAGCACCCAAACTATTAGTGTAACCAGAAACTAAAATCTAAAAGACTCCTTAAACTTAGATTCGGTGTATCCGAAATACGAAATACTTGAAACTGGAATGCCTCCGAGAGAGAAATCCGATCCTACCAGCTATCATGATAGCTTAGTCATAAAGATTACAACATCTACAAAAGGAAGCTATGAGTTGAAATATCAGTGAAGGCAAAAGGCGAAAGGCGATAGCAGCAATACACAACACAATCAACCGCATAAAACATCTAGCAAGTAATGAACTCTTCACTATTTCTGCAACTGAGAAGTGAGAATTGTGTGTCTCATCGTTATAGTTATAGCCTTATGACACCAAACCACAGAGTGAGAAGAAAGAGAGAGTTGCAGACCTTCAGTAGGATCTGTAGTAGCATTTGTGGTTTGATTCTGCGCCTCAGCTCTGCCAACCAGGGATGTGGTGGTGGTGGTGATGATGATGATGATAATAAAAGCACGCACACCCACTACTGCTTGCGATCTGAACATGGCTTCAACTTCTGCTTCTTTGTCGTTCTCAGAATTCAGATATCCCACTTACACAGACTGAGACAGAGAGAGATAGCTTTTTTGCAGAAAGAAAGACAGAGCCATGTGTCCAACTACGGAATATTATATTGCATTATCAACTGCGGAATATTAACTGCAACTAATAATTAATATTTTATACGTAAGTCATGTAAATTTTTGTCTTCAATTACTTTCTCAATTTTTATAGCCATGTTGTCGTTGAAATTATAGATAAGGCGGCCCGTATGATTAGATTAGAGATAAATTTTTTTTTTTCAATTTTTAAGGTGATAATTAGTCAATTATCATGGCTAATTTGTATTTAAATTAATTATAACTATTTACTTGATGGGAGCATAAAAATATTATGTTCCTGGCAGTAGCTTATCCTTTGCCTACAATTAATACAAGTCCAATAATTTCAATATGTCATCGTCGGCTTCTTGGCGTATGATATGTTCTGTTTGGATGTGTATATCCAAATGTGTATATCCATGTGATATATTCTGTTTGGATAATGAAGATTATCATAGATGACAAGCTGCATGATGATGGTATCCGTCGTATATGGAAACACGTCATCAATTGGCATCCGGTTCCACGGATTATCGAACAATAAATCTTGACAAAAAGAGAAAAGAAAGGCGACGACATGTGTTTCTGCGATTAACCTTTTTGGCTCTTTGAGCAGGTCACTTAGAAATGTTTGTGCTCGGGCTTTCTTAAAGGACCTTTTACTAAACTATGTGCCATTGCTTGTTGCTTGTGGTATATTCTATTTTGGTAATAACATAATTAAACATGTAAAGAAGACATGTTGTATGGTATATATACATGATTTTAAATTTATAAATTGATTTTATTAATATTAATATAAGAATATTTTTGTAATTTAAAAATAATTATAATATTTTAAATTATTATGATATTAGTAATATTTAAAAAAATTATATAAAAATAATTGTTATTTAATTATAAAAATTATAATTAATTTTTTAAAATAAATTATTTAATCTCATAATAAAATATTTATTTTAATTAATTATTTGAAATAAAATATTAAATTTGATATTAAAATTAATCTTTTTCTATATCCACAAATATGAAAATTTTATATTTTAATATTTGATTCATTAGTCTTATTATAAAAAATGTGTGTATATATTCAATACTTCAAGCAACCATTATTCACAATAAGGTTTGAATTTATATTATTAATGGTTCATTATTCTCATGATATTTATACATATTTCTTGGTTAAAGTAATTATTCCCACTGCTTACTATATTGATCTTGCTCAGATTATAATGTTCTTTGGTGACAATTTTGTGGATTGGAAAAAAAAAGTCCTTTTGACTTTAAGGTGCATGGATATTGATTTGGCCTTTTGTGTGGATCAATTACCTATTCTCATATAATTAAGTATGTGTACTAAAAAGCTACTTATAATAAGTAGGAGTGATCTAATTGGATATATTTAATGATCATTAAATCTCATATCAATAAAAGCATTGGGAACTTTATTTCTAATAAAGATAAAGCCAATGATTTTATGAAAGTTAGTAAGAAATAATTTGTAAAATCAAATAAGGCTAATGAAGAAACTTTCACAAAAGAACTTTGACAATTTTAAAATTGTGTGTGAGCATATCATGGAAATAAGGGGTATTAATGCTTAACTTAAGTCCCTAAAAGTTGATATATTTAAGACCTTTCTAGTACACTTTATTTTAAGTTCTCTTCCCCTTCCATATACACCTTCATAAGATATCATATAACACATATAAGAAAAAAATGGTCAATTAATAAGATTTTAATCATGTGTGTTCAAGAGGAGGAAATAATGAAGCACGAGAATCTGGAAAGTACTCATATTGTGACTAAAAAAAGGCAAAAGGCAAACAAGGCGGGGTGCTCCACATTGAAAGAAGATGCAAATGTGGTAATGAAGAAAATTGATAATAAATATGCATGCTTCTTCTATAGAAAACATGGACACACAAAGAAGCCTTGCCTTAAGTATAAGGCATAGCTAGCAAAGAATGATTCTTTTCGGTCTTTAGAGTGTGGTCAATCTCTTTTTATTGATACTCTAACTAATATATGGTATATTGATTATGGTACTAAAATCCATGTTGCCAATAAACAAGAATTAACAATTGATATGGTCCTAGTCAAACTTATAACAGTGAAGTTGGTAGATTTCCATTTTCATCCTTTAAGAGTGGGAAAATAAGGCTCTTATGGTCTTAGTCAAACTCAATTATTGCATATCTTTCTAGCTCCAGTTGGCTACAGCTTGGGCGTGGGGCGAAGAATTTTGTACACCATTAATTCAGAAGACACGTGGTGCCCACTTGTAGTGTTTGGTCACGGTCCACAACTGGCGTTTGTCTCTTGTGGAAGAGATTTTTCCTTTAGTCTTTGTCTCCCACTAATTGTTTAATTTATTAAATATTTTAATAAATATTTAAATTCATCTTTTATATAATGCGAATAAAATTTTTAACAATCAAATTATAAAAAATATCTCGTAAAACTATTTATACGTTAATATTTACATATTTTTAATTTTTTTATTAATTTAAATATATAATATTTTTAAAAAATATTATTATAATTTTTTTTATTTTTTTAAATATTAAAAATTATTTATAAATTAAATTTAATATTTAAATAACTAAATAAATTTATTTAAAATATAATATAATGTTTTTATTAAAAAAAATAAAATTGATTTAATTGTAAACCCAATCATTAATTTGGGTTATACAATTCTTGTAGATATTTTAGTCAAGTCTCACTACCATTCGCTTAAATCATCAGCACCACAAATGGGACATCCACTAGAAGGGTATGCACATGGCATTGACTTAATCAACGCCACAACGAGACATCCACTAGAATGGTATGCACATGGCATTGACTTAATCTAATGTGTGGGACTTTTCAAGTCCATGTTTGGAAGGGTATGCAAATGATAGACGACTTTGGATACTTAACGTATAAAAAATGGACTCTTCAAGTCCATATTTAGAAGGGTATGCAAATGGTAGAAGACTTTGAACACTTAACATAAAGGCCGAGACAAGGGGTAGTGTTTTTATTATTTTTCTTTTTCTGCTAAAATCATTACGAGTCTCTGACCATTGAGAATTGAGCACCAACTTTTTAGCCCCTTCGTTGGTGGAAATTTTTTTTTTGGGTCCATTGAATTGGGACTGTCTTCTGCCGGTGCAGGCTCGGCTCTACAATCCAAATGGCAAATAGCAAATAGGCTCTTACTTGGGCTTCTGGGGCTTGATCTAGAGGTCCAGATTGGAAAGTTTGCGGGTGTGACCAATAAGCATTTTAAGCAGGAAGATAGAGGGTTCCTTTTTCCTTTTACCCTTTAAATATTTTGGGTTTATCAAACTAGGCGACTCATTTGGTGGGTTTGGGATATAGACCTCAGCGCTGCCTTGATCGCTGTGGCTGTAATAAATAAACATTTCTGGCTCGGGGGTGTGGGCAGAATATTGGACATTTGTTCTTTCTTCGCAGCAGAGCCATGGGGTTTATTTCGTGGATTGGAATTAGCGTAGCAATTTGATGTAACCAAGGTTTGGTCAGAGGTAGGCTAAAAAAAAAATGCTTTGGAAGGTGCTCGGCAAGGGTTCTAATTACTCATCCTCGGGCAAATCTTCTCAAAAAGAAAAAAAAAAACTACAGTAATTTGATTTACAAAAATTAAAATATTTATGATACATATATATCACTAAAATATAAAAAATTAAAATAATTTATAATTTTTATAAAATTTTTTATTTATTAATTTAAATTTTTATATAAATTTAAGAAAATAATAAATTATCTTAGATAATATCAAAATTTAATTTATCTCTTTTATTTATATTTATTATTCAACATTTATCTTTTATTAATTCTTAAATTTAATTTATTTAATCTAATTTTATTATTTCACCTATTAATTCACCTAATACTTGTGTATTAACAATATAATATTTTATATGATCAAAATATAAAAATTTGACATAATATAATATTTAAAAAAATTTTACTCATAAATTTAAATTTTTAAGTAAATTTAAAATTTTTAAAAATTATTTGACAATTAACACATGTATATTTGCTATGAAGGAACCAAGTATTATATTGAATTACTAACTTCGAGTCATTGCTAGCTTTAAGAGTGACATCTTTTATAGCAGCCATTATCAGAAGCTTAATCATTGTTAGAGCATAATGTGGTAGGGGTACAATGGCCCAACTCGATGATCGATCTCTTAGTGTTATTCAGTGTGCAATAGTAGTATTAATGTGCAATATTTGGTGTGATCATCAATGTTATGCTAAATAAGATTTTTTTTTTCAAATTTATTAAAAAAATTTTACAATTCTTTTTAAAAAATTTGATCTTTTTTCAAGAAAAAAAAAAAGAAAGTGAAAAATACGTTGAATTTGCTTATATGTTTGATAATAGATGCTAGTTATGTGGAATCTAAGTATGTATGTGTTTTGGCTCAAATGCTAGCTCAACTGGATTAGTTGTTGATTATAACAACAATAATCCAAGTATATTGATACAAACCATTGAGCTCAAAAAATAGTCTTTTCTTACTTCATCATTTTCGAACATGTTATTACTTGATAAGTTTGAGTACACATATCTTGTCACCAAAACAACTAAATGGATGGTTTTTTTTTTTAATTTAACAAAAAAAAATCTTATTTTTGGTGTCATGATATGAAAAAATTAATTAAATATTTTTTAAATTGTTTGACTTCTTTTGATAGAGATTAATAAAATAGATTATTTTTAGTTTTTTTTTCATTATGTCTTTGTGGCATCATAATTTTATATTGTTCAAAAGACGTATAAAATTCAAATGTAGTCATTATTAATTGATTGTTACTTTGAATTTTAATATATTAGTATCAAGGATATGACTTGTTGTACAATTAGAGTTTAAAGTTATGGTACCATATGGTTATGTTCACATAAAAAATATAGTGTTGCTCATTTTTTTAATTAAAAAAAACAAGATATATAAAAAAAGATTATTAAATTTTAATTTTATAACTCATAATTTAATAATCTTTTAACAAATAAAATAAAAATTTGCTAAAAAAAATATAATTAACCAATTAAATATTGCAAGTAATAGCTATATGAGGAGCAAACATGTGTGGTTGAGGTGTGTGTCTATATATATATATATATATATATACCCATGCAGTGTCACCATGGAAGTGTGAAAAATATAACTTAATCATCATTGAGTAAACTTCTTCCTTCAACATTTAAGTTTACTGAGACCAATAATTATATTTTTGTTTTTGAAAGAGAAATACACAAGAAGTATGTATATGGTATATGTGTGTGTGTGTGTGTGTGTGTGTGTGTGTGTGTGTAACAATGAGAGAAAAAAAAAATCACAAAAACAACATCAACTAGCCACCTTTAGAAATGGCTTCCCAATTATTAATTCAATGGCTATGATGGAATGGTAAATAAAATGCATGATCCACAATTGATGGTCTTTATCAATTAACATTATATATATAAATATTTATAGTTTTTGATTCACACTATCCATTTGATAATTAACTTATCTTAAATCTATCCAAAAAATAAAAGCCATGAATTACTAAAAAAAATATTTATTTAAAGCCTAATATTCATAATAACTAGCACCACCTGTGTGTTTTTAAAAAATTATTTTTTGAAAAGCATAAATGAAAGTTATTCCTTGGCAAGCCAAACAAACCCTTGAGGATCATGCATTGTCACTGCATATATGGGAACTTGCAAATGAGAGTTACAAGTAGAATATTCTTAGCCTTTTATTTGCAAGAAAGAGGAAAGACAAAGTGTATAGCCTTGAAATAAAGAATTTCACTCCTTATATTACAACAAAAGTGGAAAAGTTACAAATAAAAGGGCCTTACAGGCATCTAGCCCTCATCTTTTATTAGTATGTAAATGTATGTCAATCCATAAAACCAAAACTTAGTAAACTCTTAAAACAAGAAATGTATCTACATTAAAGAAAAAAAGGATCTTATTTACCCCTCTATAACATCATGAAGCATGGGTTTCATGCAAAGTATTGGTGAATGCTGAGTCTTATAAACTATGCTTGCACTAGTAGATGAATTGTCATGGGTAGGATCAGTGTCTTTAGTTGCATTATCACTCATAAAGATGCTTGCATCATCAAATGTCCAGTTAGTCAAGTATGCAAATCTTGAAGTGACATTGCTCACTTCAATATCACTAGATAACATATAACTACTACACATGACATTAGTGGTTGTAGACTTGGTGAAGTTTGAGTACATAATAGGGTAACTCCTATCACACATTTTACTTCTTCATTGAATTTAGATAAATTGGATTCCACCAATTCAACTTCACGTTTCTTCTCATGAAGGTGCCATTAGGCCTAGAAAGTAGGAAAGATATGATCCATTAATCCATAAATTTAGATATATTTAAAAGGGAATACCATATGCAAAGTTGTAGAAAACAAAAAACAATTAAGAGTCATAACATTCAATTTATGTGCAATTTTATTGAGTTTTCTCATCCTAATTCAAGTCTTAATGAACCCATTTTTCTGCTTTGACAAATTTACAAGGGAATCTTAGCATTACAAAAACTAAGCCATTCATAGAACGTTATCGAAGAAGGATAAGTTAGCAAAATAAGCATTATGTTGTTAGTTGCTTTCATTAAAGGTTTTTAAAATAATGTCCAACCATAACCAACTCATTTCTTAGGAAGTGACAAAATGTTAACATCAATTGCAATGCATAAATAGAGACCCTTGCGTGTGGGGGATTTACAATCTTATCCTATCCACATCTGTTGTAACATATATTCATTTTCAACTTGTGGTATTTCTAAAATGATACAAAAGTGATAAGAGTAGTGCAACAAATGCATCTTTTAATAAGACTGTTTTCTTTTTTTTGGAAAGTAATCAACCATTGACTATAGATTTCTATTGAAAGAAGTGTTAAATTTAGGAAGTGAGTAGGGGTGCTACAAATAACGGGTATCAACTCATAGCATAAACATATCATAGTGAAGTTAAATGATTTTAATAAGTACTTTCATAATAGATGGAAGGAAAAAAATGAAAATAAATGGCCATTGAAATAAAAAGAGAAAAAATACAATCACCAGGCACTACATAAGCATATCATACCCATTCAAGAAGGTATTTCTCTTCTTCTTCCAAGGTCAAGTTTGAATTTGATCTTCCACTTATAATTTCCAAAGCCATAACTCCAAAACCAAAGACATTAGTCATCTTTATAAGGTGCCCATGCATAGCATATTCTAGTGCAAGGTATCCACTACATTCATGCCAATGAAGCCATAAAATAGGTCATGACAACCACACAAAAGATTGTAACTATGAACAAATACCACACAAAATATTGCAACGAAGAACGAGTAAGTAAGCAGGATGCATGTAAAAAGAAGTTCTAAGGCATCACTTAGAGCACAAAAGTTGGAATGTAAGTAAAAATCATACTTTATAAAGTTGACTGGTTGATTATTTTTGAAAAGCAAAAAAGATGTAAATAATAGGATTAGCACATCTAAAGCTTTACTTCATATTTTCTCAAAGCCTAAAGTTCATTATGACTTATAATGTTATTCCATACACCAGATGTGGATAAATGCAATGTTAATCCTTAGTAAGCTAAACAAACCCCTGATGATCTTACATTGTCCTTACGATACAGGTGCTTATGTGGGTCTTGTTATCATTGTATAGTTTGGGCAAACCAAAATTTGAAATTTTGGGAATGAGGTCAGAATCAAGTATAATTTTGTTGGCCTTCACATTTCTGTCTACAATTCAGACCCTTGACTCCTCATGAAGATATGCTAAACCTCTGGCTGCTCCCAAGTATATATAAAAACATGTTGCTCAATCAAGATTCAAACTCTTTTCTCTTGCATCATGCAAGCATATATAATTACATTTTGTGCACATGCAAAATACACATTGAGAGCATAGCAAGTATCATATTGATTATAGGTTGGTCAAGACTCTTGTTTTCAAGATACTTATAAATAAGAAGTCTATTATCTCCTTTAATGTAACATCCATACAATTTCAAAAGGTTACAATGTTACATAGCAAATATAATAGCAATCTCTGTCACAAACTGAGTTTTTCCTTGGTAGGATACCATAGGTAGCTGCTTTACAGCAATCACTTTCCCATCATTAAGTTTTCATTGATACAAAATTCAAATAAAAAGTTCACAAAATTAAAAAGGGAAGAAAAATCTTACATGAAATGCATAAAATTTTCCATAGATAAGATGAAAGTTTAGCCACCCATAAGGTTCCCCAAATTGGACATATATGTCATACCCTTTGTATAAGTTAGATAACTCAACCATGTTAGTAAATAGACAAGTTCAAGATGCCAGAGAAAGTAATATGTTAAGTGCTTCAATTTATTTTGGCAGGGATTGGATGTTCAATTATAATTAGTTTCAATCTAATCTAAGTTGCTCACAGAAGAAACATTAAAATATCCATAAGATGTGCCCTATTTATCTTTAATAAATGGTTTCATCTATAAGATATGTTCCAACTCCTTTTTTTATCTTTAATGAATTTATTGAACACTTACCTTGTACACTGGTCCAAATCCTCCCTCTCTAAGCTTGTTGGCTAGGTTAAAGTCTTTTGTAGTAGTCTTTAACTTAATATAACTAAATGTGTAGGGTCTAGCATCTATGCCTAGGAACTTTGCATTGTAAGCAAAACTAAAACTATTAGAGTGCTTAAAAAAAATGGTAAACTAAGGGCTTCTTAGGGTGGAGACATGCCAAGCAAGCTCACAAGAGAAGGCACCAAACCAATACTTTAAGCAATAGATAGTAGATGTTTAACAAAAATTTTTAGACCTCTTACTATTATTTTTTATCACGTTATCACTTCAATTGTAAATATTAGCCCAGATGAAATATAAGTGCACAGTTTATTTGTTTACCTTCATTTATAGAGGTGCTTTTCCTTTTTGTTGGAAAGTTGATAATGATTTATGATTACTTGCAGTAGAAGGAGAAGAATGAGAATCAGAAAGATGGATCAAGTAGGGTTAACAAAGGTTGGACATGTGCAAAAACTTATTATATTTTAGCCTCTACTTTAATATATACTAGATGGTTTACAAAAAACCATATGTTTACAAATTCAAATTTCATAATTTGAATTTAAATACAAGTTACATAATTGTACATTGGTTTAAATTCAAAATATTTTAAATTTGAATTAAACAAAAAGTTATTGAAAATGCTTACTAAAAAGCTTTTAAAGTAAGTTTCTTTCATTGTCACAACCAACATAACTAATACTTTCCAAGAAAGTTGGTTGCAAGGGTTTTGGAGGTCAGTTTGCTATAACAAAATAGGGGTACCATGACCTTTCACTCTTCCTTGGTGCTATTACTTTGCATTCCCAAATTTATCCTTAATTTAGTAAATTTGTCTTTTTGTAATCCTTTAGCTAGGATATCAGCAAGTTCTTTGGAAGGAAAAAAAACTTAGTTTGACTTCTTAATTATCTTGCATTTCCTTGACAAAATGAAGCTTAATGTTGAAATTCTTAGTTCTATCATGCATTATTGGATTCTTTAATATAACAATGACTGCTTGATTATCACAGTGAATGATGGTGGCCTCCTTCTACTTTAGCTTCAAGTCTACCATAATTTTCTTGATCCATATGGCTTGACTCACAACTAAGGTAGTAGCTATGTATTATATTTTAGTTATGGATTGAGCCACAGTAGTTTGTTTCCTTGTGCTCTAGCAGAAAACAACTAAACGAAGGGTGAACACATACCTTGAAGTGCTTATCATGTCCTCACTTGATCTAGCCTAATCACTATATGTATAGCCTTTTAACTTAATGTTTGCTATACTTTTGAACATGATTCCAAATTGAACAATGCCCTTGATGTACCTCAACATTCTTTTTGTAGCTTTATAATGCAACTTAAAGGGGCTTTGCATGAACCTAAATAACATGCTCACTAAAAACATGATATCTAGTCTAAAAGTTGAAAGATATATGAGACATCCAATAAGACTTTTGAATTCTTCTGCATTAGCCTTGGGTGAGCCAACCACTTTCTATAAGTTGATTCCTTGAGCTAATGGAGTTGTTGCCATCTTGCAATGCTGCATGTGTAATTTTTGTAGAATATGCCTTGCATATTTAACTTGAGAAACAAAAATGCCTTCTTGAGATTGATTGATTTGCAAACCTAAAAGATAATTCATCTTCCCTAAATTTATCATTTCAAGTTGCTTTTTCAATTATGCTTTAATGATGAACAAGCATACTATTGTCACTGAAGTTCATGAGATCATCAACATTAAGGGAGATGTATAACACATGAGTAACTTTTATTTTAACATAAAGAGTTACTTCAAACACACTTCTTGTAAAGCCAAGCTTGAGTAAGTATGTGTGTATCCTACTACACCAGGCTCTAGGAGCTTGTTTCAGCCCATAAAGTGCTTTCTTAAGCACGTATATTTTATCTTCTTCTCCAGGAATGGAGAAACTAGGTGGCTATTCCAAAAGATTTCTTTTTGCAACAAGCCATTTAAAAAGCCAGACTTAACATCCATTTGGTGCACCTCCCATTGGTTATAAGTTGTAACAACTAAGAGAAACTTGATGGTGTCCAACTTGGCCACAAGTGCAAAGGTATCTATGTAGTCCGCTCCCACTTGCTATAAGAAACCCTTAGCAACCAGTCTAGCTTTGAGCTTATGCAAGCTTCCATCTGCATTTAGTTTCACTCTATAAATCCATTTTGCTCTCATGACTTTTTTGTTATGTGGCCTTGGTACTAGAATCCAAGTGCTAATTTTCTCCAAAGCTTGGAACTCCTCTTACATTGCAACTTGCCAACCTAGAATTTTTAATGCTTCATCATAGCTTGTTGGTTCTTCAAAAGCTACATTGGATCTCTTATAAATATCAATAAGAGATATAGTGCCCTTGACAAATCAGTTGTCAACATTGTCTTTTTTTTCTTTTGAGGAGTCAGACTCCTAGTGTATAGTGGGCATAAGTTGATTGGAACTTAAGTGTGAGCTCTCAGTAGCCTCAACAATTACCTTTTCCAATTCCATCTTAAGGCTCCATCAAATTTCAAGTCTCAACTTATTAAGACTTTATTGGAGATAGGGTTATAGACCTTATAAGTATGTGTTGTATTTGTATAGCCAACAAATATAACTATTGAAGCCCTAGGATCCAACTTGCCTCTCTTTGATTGAGGCTCTAAACACCTTAAGGTGTGTTAGTAAAGTTTTGGTGCCAAACCAACATTTATAAGGTATGGAATCAGCAAGAGCCTTTGTGGGTAGCCTATTTAACAAATACATTGAAGTGGTTGTTGCCTTTGACCAAAAAAATTTGGGACAACTCTTCTTTGTTAACAAGCATATGGTCATGGCTACAATGGATCTGTTCTTCCTCTCACTCACCTTGTTTTATTAGGGTAAGTAAGGTGCTATGAGCTGTCAATGAATCCTTGCATCTCTACAAATTTGCTTAAATGACTCAAATATATATTTTAAGCCATTTTTTGACCTGATGGCCTTGATTTGGAAGCAAGATTACTTCTCAATCCAATACTTAAATTGATTGAAGACACTTGGTACTTTAGACTTTTTCTTGTAGAAGAAAATCTAGGTAAACTTGGTCAAGTCATTTATGAAGATAACATAGTATTGCTACCTTTATGGATTCATGATCCATAAGACCGCAATGATCACTATGAAGGAGCTACAACTTCTCATTTGCTTTGGCTGATGTTCCAAATGAAAATGATAGCCTAGTTTGCTTACCAAGTTGATAAGTCTTACAACTAGACTTGAGTTATATTACCTTAACTAAACCATGCACTAGCCCTTTTCTTTGCCTTTTTTTTTTCAGCCAACAAAATTGATGTGACTCAATCTTTTATGCCAAAGCACAGTGCCTTATGCTTGTGCAAGTAATGCAAGGTGTAGTGCCTTATGCCTGTGTAAGTAATGCAAGGTGTAGTACCTTACTTGCTTCTAATTGGAAGGTTTTGCCTTGTAGAGGTACCTTAATTAGGAAGATACTTTTGGCATTTGTAATATGACATGCCTTGTCCTTAAAAACTAAACTATATCCTTTTTCTAATAACTACCTTACACTAAGCAAGTTGTAACTAACTTTAGGCACATACAAAACATCAAGTATAAACTTGATACTTGCATTTATGCGGATCATAGCATAGCCTTTTCCTTCAATCAGAATTATGTCACCATTACCAATTTTCACCTTGGCTATAAATGACCTATCAAGCCTTTTGAAAAGTTGTGGTTTATACAACCACTATCAATAAGTCATGTGTTACTACTCTTGCTGATGGAGTTGGTGGCTACAACAAATAACTTCTCCTCTAACATTTGATCCTCATCAGCTACTGTGCTTATTATTCCTCATCAACAAGCCACTAGACATGTGATTAATTTTTTTTTACAATAGTCACATGGTGGATATTATTTTTTTCCTTCACACTTAGGGTGATCCATTGACCTTTTCTCCTATTTACTTTGCTACCTCTTCTTTGTTTAAGACATTGGTTGTTGCTTTGTAGAAAACACTCCTTCAATGTGCTCTTTTGCCTTAGAATCCTTATTTGCTCCTAAGTTTGAAAAGAATTAAGTAACTCTAGTAAGCTTATGGTGTTGAGATCTTTTAAGTCATTTAAAGAGGAGATTTTTACCTCAAGCCTCTCTAAAATGCTCACCAAGACCTTCTACATAATGTTTCTATTAGGGAAGTCCTCTCCCAAGACCCTAATTTGGTTGACCAATTTGAGAAGCTTATCCTTATACTCCTCAATGGTGTCTATTTCTTTCATCTTAAAAAGTTCAAATTCTCTTTTGAAGTTAAGGAGTTGCATGTTTCTAATTTTCTCACTACTAAAAAACTCCTCCTTTAACCTATTCCAAGCATCTTTGGCTGTTTCATAGGCCATGATTCTATTGAAGATGGTCTCGGATACAACTGAATGGATACAAGTTAGTGCCTTGTATTGTTTGATTGTTTGCTTACTATGGAGTTTGATTTGTGCAAGAGAGGGATTGGCAAGCAAGGGGCTTGGCTTTATACCTTTTTCAATGGCTTCCTACAAATGAAATGCTCTAAGGTAGGCTCTTATCATTACTTTCCACTAAGGATAATTTTCCCTAGTGAACTTTAGAGGTGGGAGTGGAGAAAAACTAAAGGAAGCCATGTTACAACATTGTGATTTTGGTTCTATGTAAGAGGAAGCTATGTTGTAGCACTGTGATTTTCATTCTATAGAAGGTTCTCTTAGTATTTTTCTCCTTACATAACAGCTAACTAGTTCTCTTTTCCTTCCTTTTTACATGTTTGCTTTTAAGGGTCATAGATGTTGCCTACTCTAATACCAAAATGTTGGAAAGATGACAATGATTTGTGGTTACTTGCAGTGGAAGGAGAAGGAGAATAAGAGAGATGGATCAAGGTAAGGTCAACAAAGGTTGGACATGTGCAAAAGCTTATTATACTCTAACTTATACTTCAATATATACCAGATGGTTTACAAAAAACCAAATTTTTATAAATTTAAATTTCATAATTTGAATTTGACCACAAGTTGCATAATTGTACATTGGTTTAAATTTAAAATACTAAATTTGAATTAAACAAAAAGTTGTTGAAAAGCTTTTGGAGCAAATTTCTTCCACTGTAATAACCATCATAACTAATACTTGGCTAGAAAGTTAGTTGCAAGGGTTTTGAGGTCAGTTTGCTACAGCAAAGCAAGGGCACCATGACCTTTCACTTTTCTATCTTCAAACAACCAAACAAAAAAAAAAACTAAAAAAATAAGAAGAGAACTTGCTATTCTAACACCAATAACAATCCCTACAATCATGCTAGTTCTATCCTTCTTACTGCTTAGAGAGTTGTTGCTAACATTTGGTATGAAATATGCGCAGTAGATGCACTCAATAACTTGGCAAAATTATGGTAGGAAACCAACAGAATTGGTCATTTATATTACCTGGTGTGGCACTAATTATTGAAATAGATGGTCCATATATGCCTTGCAAAGGAATACAGCAAGTCCCCTTTCCTGCCCAAGAAAAAAAGAGATTTCAAGGTAGTTTTCCCTTACAGTAGCCGTAAAATCCCTTTGAATAGCTAGTTTAAAAATTCCACCCGTTGTGCTTCATATGTCAAAATTCTTTAAAACAAGATTGTCCTAAAATAACAATTGGGAAGTATTGGTTAAAGTAAAAGATGAATGAGTAAACATAAAATCTATGCATAACTTATGCAACTTAGGTAACATTGTTACTAATTTAAAAAATATGCAAAAGGCATGGAGTCCAATCACTATGCTATTGTTTATTATTGATTGATTTTTGTTGTTTTTGTTTGATAATCACCTAGTCTAATCAAGTCATAGTTTGTCTAGTAACATGCACCCATATGTTAAATGGCTATCAATGTTTATCATATGATTCTATGAAGTGGTCAAGATAATACACATTGGCTTCAAACTTCCCCCTTTTTGATGTGGACAACATCTTAGGGCAACCAAGCAAAATTAAAAATGTGCACTAAAATGCTTCTTTTTGGTTATGCCATTTGTGTGCCATCAATATACTTGCTAGCCATTAATCATATTACACCAAATGCAGGGAGATGGAAAATATAAAAGCAGATGAAGTTATAGGAAACTTTTTTAGTGTTAGATACATCATCATCAAAAAAGTGTACTAATTCAATCATTGTCTTAGTCATTTACTAGTACAATAAGCTAGCTTACTCTATGACTAAATTAGAAATCAAACTAGATCAAACAATATGCTAATTAACCATTTTGGCTTGGGCATAGTTGGGAGGAAATAGATAGACAAGAGATGGAGAACAAAATTGGAGAACATTATAATGATCATGATGCAAAGTAAAAAAGATAAGGGCTAAAAATGAATTATGGAGAAATTTGTGGGCAATCATAAAATTTTGAATGATAAAATCTAAATTTTTGGGAAAGCATAACTTATGTCTTTCATTTTCGCCCTTGGGGGGCCTGTATCCATCCTTAGATGTTGCACCAAAATAAGAATAACCATGGAATAGGCATAAGGTTATAAAACAAAATTATTAAGCACCAAAAATATAGATGAAGAAGATCACCTACTATTTGAAGGATATATTATGAGGTTATTGGCAACTAAATTGCTGCAAGCACCATACAGAACTTAATGTAAGTATCAAATAATAATAGCTACATATTGAACTTAGTGCTTGTATGACAAATCAAAGTTCAATAATAGCTTGGTAATTAGAAAGTGGCAATCCACTTGGAGAGAATATTAAATAGAGAGAATTGTTTAAGGACATATAACTGTAAATTTGTCTAGTTAATCTAGGAAGGGAGGCTTCCCATTAAGTTATTGTACAAAACATCTTAATGAACATCAAATGATCAAGACAAGTAAAAATTCCATCCAATATGTACATATTACTATGTTAAGAACTTATTTAATATATTAAGAACATAATCCAGTCAATTGAAAAAGATTAAACTCATAAATGACTTACATATTGAGAAGTGATGAGCTTCCTTGGGACAAAAGGGTACCATTCAACTTATAATTTCCAAGAAACTTGGAACCAAAGGTAAGACATCCTTAGATATGCAAAAAGCATGTTGAAATCATAATGATAAGAGACAACATATTACATGTAAGAAAGCCTGCTCAAATTGAAAAGTGACTCCATAATCTATCTCGTGATATTGTTAAAGCTCAAATCACTAAGAATAGATTGTTATAATCAAATGTTAAAAGGTAATTAAAAGCTAAAAAACAATTGCCATGAAAAAAAAAAAATGAATAAGCAAGGCTAGTGGGGAAGGTAAAATAGCAATAATATTCATAAGTTGACCTAACTTAACAAGAGGTATAAAATTGAAACCCAATTCTTTAGCCCCATTTTAACAATGAAAATGCAACATGGAGAGAGAGAGAGAGAGAGTAAATGATCCCACATGCAAATAGCTTAATTTGATGAGCTATTTTATACGAATTCCATACATTTATGTCCCTTAATGTCTAAAAATCAAGATGAAATCTAGAGACTATAGTTTAATGGCATTTTAAGCCAAACTAAATTAAATATAAAAATTTCCAACTAAACCTATGTTTATAAAGATTGCAATAAAAGTAACTTACAACTATGTCAAACTTTGGTACTCTCCAATATTGGATGGAATCATACCAATAATATTGTCAATCCTTAACACCCTTATAAACATGTAAACAAAATTGTTATGTTAGTTCCTATAAGGTCAACGAAGATTTCAAATGTAACATGACACATATTGGATTATGAGAAATAGTAAATGAGACTACTTTTTGCCTTACAAGACTGTTAGAGACTTCATGTTCTTGACAAAGTCTAATGAAAAGCTTCCATTGGATAAATCACTTATTCTCCTAAATTTATATTCGACATGAGATTGTTAGTCACACATAACATGACCATAAGAGGAAAAGATAATGTGATAGGCCACTTATAACTTTATTAAAGAAGTTAGGATAGCCAATTTTGATGAGATTAGACTTACGATAGTGTTGCTTTCAAATTGTCTGCAAAACAACATATATGATACAATTTTTGTGTAGATTCAATTTTGAAAGCATTACACTTAAATGCTTATTAACAAAAACTCAATCAAATTTCATAAAACAAGATTTTTGAAATATGAGCTAAAGCTCATTAACTTAAGATCCACCTAAAAAAAGGCGGAAGGAAAGTATAAAATTTCTTACAAGACACTTAGCTTTAACCAATTTCCTATAAAGGTAGGTATTGTACCAGTTAGTTCATTAACTGAAGCCCAGTTGAGAGCAAATATAGGATTTGTTCAATCAAAATATTAGAAATAAAACATTTATCTATAGCCTTTCAACTATATCTTCTCCTAAACATAGGATAAAAAATCAAAATAGTTGAATGCACTCACATAGTTTCTATGTTCTACCAGTTAGCAAATGTCAAAGGAATCTCACCACTAACTTTAGAATTGTCGAAATTACTATCAAGACAAATAATTTCTATCAGTTAGTTTTTTTCCGCAAGGGGTGAAAACTTCTAAAATTTGTAAATATAACGGAGCAAGTAAACTCCTAAAAGGTGACCAATATGATGAAATAATTATGATAAATGAATATAATATCAAGATATATAAATTAAGTTAAATGTCATTCAAATTTAGAATTTTTATTGTAATTTTTATAGTTTAAAAAAAAAGGTTATTTTGAATTTACCAAAAAGTAAAATAAATCTTATTTAAATAAACAAAAAAGTTTGATTTAATTAATTTTTATGTCATTGATGCAATTTAAGTTAGATAATCAACATTCATAAAAAGTAAAAAATGATTTTTTTAATACAAAATCTCATAATTTACTAGTTACTTAAATCAAATTAAATGTTATTCAAATTATAATCTTTTAAGATAATTTCTATAATTTTAGTAAAAGATTACTCTAAATTCCCTAAAAAGTAAAATAGATACTATTTAAATAAAAAAATTGACCAATTTAGGTAATTTCATTATTTATTTTAACTATTATTTAAATTTAAATTCTTTTCATATTATTTACGTAATTTAAGTAATAAATTTGTCAAAATTTATGAAAATTTAAAAATTATATTTTTAAATACAAAATTCTAAATTTTAGTAGTTTTTTAAATCAAATTAAATACTATTAATATTTACATTCTTTAATTGTAATTTTTGCAATTTCAGTAAAAAAGTTTTTCTAAATTCATAAAAAAGTAAAATATACCTTATTTAAATAAAAAAAAATGATGGATTTAATTAATTTTTTTTGTTTTAATTCTAGTTGTTATTCAAATAATTCTATTTTTTATTCTAACCATTATTCAAATTTAAATTCTTTTCATCTAATTTACACAATTCAAGTTACATGTTAGTCAACATTCATGAAAATTAAAAAACAACAATTTTGATTACAAAACCCTAGATTTTATTAGCTAAATAAATTAAACAAAATGTTGTTCAAATTTATAATCTTGTTTTGTAATTTTTTCAATTTCAATAAAAGGTTACTCTAAATTCTCCAAAATATAAGATAGATCATATTTGAATAAAGAAAGACTAATTTAAGTTATTAAATTTTTTATTCTAATTATTATTCAAATTTACCAAAATGTAAAATAGATAATATTTGAATAAAAAATAATTGATTTAAGTAATTAAATTTTTTGTTCTAACCATTATTTAAATTTAAATTCTTTTTAAATTATTTACACAATTTAAGTAATATAAGCATTCATGAAATTTAAAAATTGACATTATTTGCAAAACCCCTTATTTTATTAGCTATTTAAATAAAAATCAAATATTATCAAATTTATAATCTTTTAGTATAATTTTTTTTTATTTCAGTAAAATATTATTCTAAATTGACAAAAAATTGAAATATGAAAAAAATGACTAATTAAAGTATTTAAATTTTTTATTCTAACCGTTATTAAAATTTATATTCTTTTTATTCTATTTATACAATTTAAGTAATAAAGTAGTTAACATTCATGAAATATGAAAAACAACATTTTTGAATACAAATCCCTAGATTTCAATAGCTACTTAAATCAAATCAATATTATTTAAATTTACAATCTTTTATTGTAAATTCAATAATTTTAGTAAAAAATTACTCAAAATTCACTAAAAAAATAAAATAGACACTATATAAATTATAAATGACTAATTGAATGTTAGTAGTAATTTTTTTTTCATATGTTTTGTGCAAAAGATTACTTTAAATTCTAATAGTTATTCAAATTTAATTCTTTTTCATATGTTTTGCATAATTTAAGTAATAAGTTTTTGAGCATTCATGAAAATTAAATGAATTTTTTTGAAGGCAAAATAATAAATTTTAGTAGCTTGTTAAATCAAATTAAATATTATTCAAATTTACAATCATTATCGTAATTTTTACAATTTTAGAAAAATGTTACTTTAAATTAATGAAAAAGTAAAATAGATTCTATTTAAATTAAAAAAAGACTAATTTATATAATTGCATTATTTATTCTAATCATTATTTAAATTTAAATTCTTTTCAAGATTATGCCATTTAAGTAAGAGGTCAAACTAAAATATATATTAATTTACAAATATCATTTTTGAATACAAAACTCCAAATTTTAATAGTTAATTAAATTAAATCAAATATTATTTAAATTTACAATCTCTTTTATTATAATTTTTAATCTTCAATAAAAAGTTATTCTAAATTTTCTAAAAAGTAAAATAGACTTTATTTGAATAAAAAATAACTAATTTAAATAATTTTATTTTTTATTCTTCTAATTCTTATTTAAATTTATACTCTTGTTATTTTATTTACATGGTTTAAGTAATAAGTTCATCAATATTCATGAAATGTAGAAAAGGAAATTTTTGAATATAAAATGTTAGATTTTAGTAATTACTAAATTTAAATTAAATGTTATTTAAATTTATAATTTTTTATTATAATTTCTGCAATTGAAATAAAAAAAATTACTCTAAATTTACTAAAATGTAAAATAGATCATATTTGTAAAATAGGACTAATTCACTTTTTACTAATTTTTTATTATAGTTTCTGCAATCTTTTATTATAATTGTTATTAAAATTTATATTCTTTTTTAAGTAACTATATTTTTTATTCTAAAATTTATTCAAATTTAAATTCTTATTATGTTACTTATAAAACTTTCATGAAAAGTTAAAAATGACATTTTTAAGTACAAAACCCCCAATTTTAGTGGTTACTAAAATCATACTAAATGTTATTCCAATTTACAATCTTTTATTTCAATTTTTGTAATTTTAAAAAAAAGATTACTCTAAATTCATTAAAATGTAAAATAGAATCTATTAGAATGAGAAATAATTGATTTAAGTAATTTGATTATTTATTCTAACTATTATTCAAATAAAAATTCTATTCATGTTTTTTGTGTCATTTTAATAACAGGTCAATCAACATTTATGAATATTAACTAATGACATTTTCAAACATTAAATCCCAAACTTTAGTTGCACCTTTTATTTCAATTTTTGTAATTTTAAAAAAAAGATTACTCTAAATTCATTAAAATGTAAAATAGAATCTATTAGAATGAGAAATAATTGATTTAAGTAATTTGATTATTTATTCTAACTATTATTCAAATAAAAATTCTATTCATGTTTTTTTGTGTCATTTTAATAACAGGTCAATCAACATTTATGAATATTAACTAATGACATTTTCAAACATTAAATCCCAAACTTTAGTTGCACCTTAAATTAATCCAAATATTATTGAAATTTACAACTTTTTATTATATTTTCTATAATTTCAATAAAAAGTTATTCTAAATTCACTACAAAATAAAAATAAACCCTATTTTAATTAGAAATAATCAATTTAAATAATTATATTTTTATTCTAATTGTTATTTAAATTTAAATTCATTTTATATTTTTAACACAATTTAAGTAAGAGGTTAGTCAACATTCATGAAAAAAAAAAAAGAAATTTTTTAATATAGAATGTCAAGTTTTAGTAGTTATTTAAATTAAACTAAATATTATTCAAAAATATACTATCTTTTATTGTAATTTCTACAATTTCAATAAAAGGTTATTTTGAATTTACCAAATAGTAAAATATATTATATTTGAATAAAAAATAACAAATTTAAGTAGTTGTATTATTTATTCTAACTATTATTCAAATTTGAATTCAATTTATATTATTTACACTATTTAAGTAATAAATTAGTCATCATTCATAAAAAGTAAAAAACATTATTTTTGAATATTAAATCACAAATTTTAGTTACTGCTAAAAAAAAATTAAATGTTATTCAAAATTATAATTTTTTATTGTAATTACTACAATTTTAATAAAAAGTTATTTTAAATTTACAAAAAAAATAAAATAAACCCTATTTGATTAAAAGAAGATTGATTTAAGTAATTAAATTTTTTATTCTAATCATTATGTAACAAGTTAACCAACATTAATCAAAAGTAAAAATTGACATCTTTGAATATAAAACCATAGATCTTTATTATAACTTATATCAAATAAAATGTTATTTAAATTTAATTTTTTATCATAATTTTTGCAATTTTAGTAAAAAGTTATTAAAAATTACCCAAAAAGTAAAATAGGCCTTATTTGAATCAAAAAATGATTGATGAAAGTAATTTTATTTTTTTATTCTAATTGTAATTTAAATTTAATTTCTTTTCACATTTTTTACACAATTTAAGTAATAGGTTCGTCAAAACTCATGAAAATTAGGAAAATGAAATTTTTGAAAACAAAGTCTCATATTTTAGTAGTTACTTAAATTAAATTAAATGTTATTCAAATTTATAATCGTTATTGTTTTTTTTGCAATTTTATTAAAAAATTATTTTAAATTTACTAAAAAGTAATGTAAATTATATTTGAATAGAAAAATAACTAATTTAAGTAATTAAATTTTTTATTCTAAATGTTATTCAAATTTATAATATTTTTGTGTTATATGCACAATATAAGTAATATGATAGTCAACATTGATGGAAAGTAAATAACAAAAGCTTTTAATATAAAACCCTAGATTTTAATAGTTATTTAATTAAATTAAATATTAGTCAAATTTATCATCTTTTTTTATTGTAATTTCTATAATTTTAATAAAATGTTACTTTAAATTGACAATAAATAAAATAGAACCTATTTTAAAAAATAAATCAATTTAAGTAATTATATTTTTCATTTTAACTATTATTAAAATTTAATTTCGTTTCATATTTTTTTACACAATTTAAGTAATATGTTAGTTAATATTCATGAAAATTGAATATAACATTTTTGAATACAAAATTTCATATTTTAGTAATTATTTAAATCAAACTAAATGTTATTCAAATTTATAATCTTTTATTATAATTCTAAAATTTTAGCAAAAGTCTACTTTAAATTCACCAAAAAATAAAATTTATCAATTTTGAATAAAAAAATTAATTATTATTAATTTTTTATCCCTAATATTATTCATATTTAAATTTTTTATATATTATTTACGTAATTTAAGTAATAAGTTAATTAATATTCATGAAATGTAAACAATTACTTGTTAAATATAAAAACTTAGACTTTAGTAATTACCTAAATTAAACCAAATTTTATTTAAATTTACAATCATTTATTGTAATTTTTGCAATTTTTCAGCAAAAGATTACTAAATTTACCAAAAAGTAAAATAGACCCTATTTGAATAAAAAAATTTTCAAATTTAAATAATTACACTTTTTTATTGTATATGTTAATTTCAAATTTAATTTCCTTTCATACCTTTTATGGAATTTGAGTAACAAGTTAAGCAACATTCATAAAAAGTAAATAGAAATGTCATTTTTGAATGCAAAATCTCAAATTTTAGTAATTACTTAAATCAAATTAAATATTATTTAAATTTATAATTTTTATATTTTTAGTAAAAGGTAAATCTAAATTTACCAAAAAAAAATTAAAATAAATCATATTCATAAAAGAATAATTGATTTAAATAATTAAATTTTTATTCAAATTTATATTCTTTTTATATTATTTACGTATATATAAATAATAAGATAGTCAATATTCATGAAATGTAAATAATATCATTTTTAAATACAAGACCTAGATTTAAGTAGTTAAATAAATGAAATCAAATATTAGTCAAATTTGTCGTCATTTATTGTAATTTATGTAATTTTAGTAAAAAGTTGTTTTGAATTCACCAAAAAGTAAAATAGATACTATTTAAATAAAAAATAAACTAATTTAAGTAATTACTTTTTTTTTAACTATCATTCAAATTTATTTTTTTTTTTATTTTTTTTTTTATACAATTTAAATAATAGTTTAGTCAATATTCATGAAAAGTAAAAAAATGACATTTTTGAATTCGAAACTTTATATTTTTAATAACTATTTAAATAAAACTAAATGTTATTAAAATTTATAATTTTTATTCTAGTTTTTGCTATGTTACTAAAATGTTACTAAAATGTTACTTTAAATTCATTAAAAAGTCAAGTTTAAATAAATTAGATTTTAATAAAAAAATTAATTTAACTAATTAATTTTTTTTTAATTATTAGTCAAGTTTAAAGTCATTTTATATTATTTATATAATTTAAATAATATATTAGTTAATATTCATGAAAAGTAAAAATGACTTTTTCAAATATAAAACTGTAATTTTTAGTAACTATCTAAACCAAATGAAATATTTGTTAAATTTATAATTTTTTACTGTAATTTTTGTAATTTCAGTAAAAAGTTACTCTAAATTTGCTAAAAAAAGTGAAATGGATTTTATTTGAATAAGAAACAATTGATTTAAATAATTGTATTGTTTATTTTACCTATTATTCAAATTTAATTTCTTTACATACTTTTTATGCAATTTGAGTAACAAGTTAAGTAATATTCATAGAAAGTAAAAAATTGTCATTTTTTAATACAAAAACCTGGATTTTAATAGCTATTCATCAAATTCACAATTCTTTTATTGTAATTTTTGCAATTTAAATAAAATGTTAATCTAAATTCACCCCAATGTAAAATAAATTAGAGTTAATTAATTTTAAGTAATTTTTATTCTAACTAATTAATTCTAAATATTATTCAAAATTAAATTCTTTCTATGTTATTTATATAATTTAAGTAATATGTTAATCAATATTCATGAAAATTAAAAAATGACATTTGGAGCTCATAACTCCAAATTTAATTAGCTATTTAAATCAAACCAAATGTTATTCAAATTTACAATTTTTTACTATAATTTCTAAAATTTTAGTAAAAGGTTAATCAAAATTTACCAAAAAAAAAAAAGAAATAAACTAAATTTGAATAAAAAATGATTGATTTAAATAATTAATTTTTTCTATTATAAATGTTATTCAAATTAAAATTTTTTTCTATGTTATTTAGGCAATTTAAGTAGCTTGTTAGTCATATTTATGAAAATGTAAAAATGACATTTTCAAATAACCTCCATCTTTTATTGTTATTTTTGAAATTTTAGTAAAAAATTACACTAAAATTATCAAAAAGTAAATTATACCTTCTTTGAATAAGAAATGTCCAATTTAAATAATTCCATTGTTTTATTCTACCTGTTATTCAATACTAATTTCTTTTCATATTTTTTTGCAATTTAAGTTATAAGTAAGATAACATTCATGAAAAAGTAAAAATAACATTATTGAATACAAGACCCTAAATTTTTATAGTTATATAAATCAAATCAAATTTTATTCAAATTTATAATCTTTTATGGTAATTTTGTAATTTTAATAAAAGGTAAATAAAAATTCACCAAAATGTGAAATAAATAATATTTGAATAAAAAAATTATTAATTTATGTAATTGAATTTTTTGCCTTAACCATTATTCAAATTTATATTTTTTTTTATATTATTTACACAATATACATAATAAGATAATTAACATTCATGAAAAGTAAATAACAAAATTTTTGAATAAAAACACTAAATTTTTGTAACTACTTAAATTAGATAAAATGTTAGTTAAATTTACAATCATTTATTGTCATTTCTACAATTTTAGAAAAAGATTACTTTCAATTTATCAAAAAAAAAAACCCTATTTGAATAAAAAAAACAATCTAATTTATGTAATTAGTTATTTTATTTTTAACCATTATTCAAATTTAATTTCTTTTCATATTTTTTATGTAGTTTAAATAATAGGTTAGTCAATATTCATGAAAATTAAAGTAAAATAAATATTATTCAAATTTACAATCTTTCATTGTGGTTTCTACAATTTAAGTAAAATGTTACCCTAAATTTACTAAAAAGTAAAATAAACCCTATTTGAATGAAAAAAAAAAGATTGATTTAACTAATTGAATTTTTTATTCTAACAATTATTCTAATTTAAATTCTTTCTATATTATTTACATAGTTAAATAATATGTTATTCAATATTCATGAAAAGTAAAAAAGCAATATTTTTAAATACAAAACTCTAAATTTTAATAACTACCAAAATCAATCTAAATGTATTTGAATTTATAGTTTTTTATTGTAATTTATGCAATTTTAGTAAAAGGTTAATCTAAATTCACAAAAATGCAAAATATATCATATTTTAATAAAATGATTGATTTAAGTAATTGAATTTTTTTTATTCTATCCAATATTTAAATTTATAATTTTTTTTATGTTATATACATAATATGAGTGACAACTTAGTTAACATTCATCAAAGGTAAATAACGATATTTTTGAATACAAAACTCTAAATTTTAATAACTAGTTAAATTAAATCAAATGTTAATCAAATTATAATTTTTGTAATTTCAATAAAACTTTACTCTAAATTTACCAAAAAATAAAATAAACATTATGTGAATAAAAAACAAACTAATTTAAGTAATTGTATTTTTTATTCTAACTATTATTCAAATTTAATTTCTTTTCATATTTTTGACACAATTTGATTAATTGGTTAGTCAACATTTATGAAAATTTAAAATTAATATTTTTACTTTCAAAACCTTGTATTTTAATAGCTATTTAAATCAAATCAAATATTGCAATTTCAGTAAAAAGTCATTCTAAATTTAGTAAAATGTAAAATAGATCATATTTGAATAAAAAAAACTAATTAAATGTTTTATTCTAACTACTATTCAAATTTAAGTTCTTTTTATAATATTTATGCAATTTAAGTAATGGTTTAGTTAATATTCATGAAAAAAATAAAAATTGATATTTTGAAATAAAAAACCCTAGATTTTAGTAGTTGCCTATACCAAACCAATTGTTATTGAAATTTGTACAATTTCTGATAAAAGATTACCTTAAATTTACCAAAAAATAATATAAACCCTATTTCTAGTAAAAAACTAATTTTATTAATTGGATTTTCTATTCTAATTAAATTTAAATTTATTTCATGTTAATTATGCAATTTTATTAATAGTTAATCAACTTTTATGAAAATTAAAAAAATATCATTTTTTTAATACAAAATCCCTAATTTTATTAGCTGTATAAATCAAATCAAATGTTATTTAAATTTACAATTTTTTATTATAATTTTTGTAATTTTAATAAAATATTACTCTAAATTCACTAATTGCAATTTTTATTCTAACTATTGTTCAAAGTTAAATTCACTTCATGTTATTTATGTAATTTTAGTAATAAGTTAGTCAACATCTATGAAAACTAAAAATGACATTTTTTTATGCAAAAGCCCATATTTTATTAGCAATATAGATCAAATCAAATGTTATCCAAATTTATAATCTTTTATTATAATTTCTACCATTTCAATAAAAGATTATTCTAAATTCACCAAAATATAAAATAGATCATATTTGAATAAAAAAATTGATTTAAGTAATTAAATTGTTTATTCTTACCATTATTCTAATTTTAATTCTTTTCATGTTATTTGCACAATTTAAGTAATAAATTAGTCAACATTCATGAAAAGTAAAAAATTTAAAATTTTGAATATAAAACCTCATATTTTAATATATATTTACATCAAATCAAATGTTATTTAAATTTACAATCTTTTATTGTAATTTTTGCAATTTCAATAAATGGTTTCTCTTAATTCACTAAAAAGTAAAATAGAATATTTGAATAAAAAAATGACTAATTTAAGTAATTGCTTTTTATTTGAATTGTTATTCAAATTGAAATTCCTTTCTTGTAATTTACAAAATTTAAGCAACAAGCTAATCAACATTCATGAAAATTTAAAAATAACATTTTTGAAGACAAAACCTCAATTTTTAGTATTAACATAAATCAAACCAAATGTTTTTCAAATCTTAAATTATTTTTTTTGTAATTTTGTTATTTCAATAAAAGGTTACTCTAAATTTACCAAAAAAAATAAAGTAGATCATATTATTTCTTTTTTTTAAAAAAAAAAAGAGGCTTATTTAAGTTATTAAATTTTTTATTCTGATAATTATTTAAATTTTAATTTTTTTATTATGTAATTTAAGTAACATATTAGTTAACAATTACAAAAAGTAAAAAAAAATGACATTTTTAAGTGTGAAACTTTAGCTTTTAATGACTACTTCAATCAAACCAAATGTTATTTAATTATATAATCATTTTTGCAATTTTTATAATTTCAATAAAAGGTTACTCTAAATTCACCAAAAAGTAAAATATTCCCTATTTCAATAAAAAAAAAAAAGACCAATTTAAGTAATTTTATTTTTTATTCTAATATTTATTCAGTTTTGAATTATTTTCTTATTTTTTCATGTAATTTAAATAATACATTAGTCAAAATTTATAAAAATTAACAAATGATATTTTTTAATACAAAACCTCATATTTTTTCATATTCTTTACATAATTTAAGTAATAGGTTAAGTAACATTCATGAAAAATAAAAAAAATGACCTTTTTGGATACAAAACCCTAAATTTTAGTTGCTATTTAAATCAAATCAAAAGTTATTCAAATTTACAATTTTTATTGTAATTTTTTACAATTTCAGTAAAAGTTTATGCTAAATTTACCAAAAAGTAAAGATTATATTTGAATAAAAAAACAACTAATTTGAATAATTAAATTCTTTTTATTCTAACCTTTATTTAATTTAAAATTCTATTTAAGTTATTTATGTAACTTAAGTAACAATTTAGTCAATATTCATGAAACGTAAAGAATAACATTTTTAAATACAAAATATTAAATTTTAGTAATTACTTAAATCAAATCTAAGATTATTCAAATTTACAATTTTTTATTGCAATTTTGGTAATTTTATTGAAAGGTACTTTAATCTCACCAAATAGTAAAATAAACCTTATTTGAATAAAAAAATGATTGATGTAAGTAATTACACTTTTGATTTGAACTATTATACAAATTTAAATTCTTATTATGTTATTTATACAATTTAAGTAACAGGTAAGATGACATTCATGAAAATGTTTTAAAAAAAAAATGATACTTTTGAATACAAAATTCTACATTTTAGTAATTACTTAAAATTAACAAAATGTTATTTAAATTTATAATGTTTTATTATAATTTTTGTAATTATAGTAAAAAGTTATTTTAAATTCTTCAAAAAGAAAAATCAACCCTATTTGAATTAAAAATGACAGATTAAGTAATTCCTTTTTTTTTATTTTATTTGTTATTCAAATTTAAATTCTTTTCATCTTATATATGTAATTTAAGTAATAAGTTAATCAATATTTATTAAAATTAATTAAAAATATTTTTGAATACAAACTTTCAGATTTTAGTAACTATTTAAAGAAAACCAAAATGTTATTTAAATTTAAATTTTTTTTATTATAATTTCTATAATTTTTGTAAAAGGTTATTCTAAATTCACCAAAAAGTAAAATAAATTATATTTGAATAAAAACAAGACTAATTTAAGTCATTGAATTTTTTATTTTAATAGGTTAGTCAACATTTATAAAAATTTAAAAATGATAATTTTTTTAATATAAAACCTAAAATTTTAGTAGTCACTTAAATCAAACTAAATATTATTCAAATTTACAATCTTTTATTGTAATTTTTGCAATTTCAATAAAAAATGTGCTAAATTCACTAAAAAAATAAAATAGATCTTTTTTCAATAAATAGCAACTAATTTATGAAAATACATTTTTTAATCTAATGATTATTCAACTTTGAATTCTTTTCATGTTATTTACATAATTTAAGTAATAAGTTAATCAATATTCATGAAAGTTTTAAAATCAACGTTTTTTTATTAAAAAACCCATATTTCAATAATTAGTTAAATCAAATCAAATGTTATTCAAATTTACAATCTTCTATTTTAATTTTTGCAATTTCAGTAAAATGTTACCCTAAATTCACCAAAAAGTAAATATACCCTATTTAAAAAAAAAAATGACTAATTTAAATATTCAAATTTAAATTGTCTTAATATTATTTACATAATTTTTGTAATAGACTAATCAACATTCATGAAAAATTAAAAAATATCATTTTTGAATGCAAAACCCCAAGTTTTAGTTACTAGTTAAATCAAATCAAATATTATTCAAATTTACAATCTTTTATTGTAATTTTTACAATTTTAATAAAATGTTACTTTAAATTTACTAAAAAGTAAAATAAAATTTATCTAAATAAAAAATGACTAATTTAAATAATTTATTTTCTATTATAATCATTATTTTAATTATGCTATTTAATATTATATTACTTAATATTCATGAAAAAATAAAAAATGATAGTTGTAAATACAAAATTCAAAATTTTAGTAATTATATAAAGTAATCTAAATATTATTCAAATATAAAGTTTTTTATTATAATTTCTATAATTTGAGTAAAACATTACTCTCAATTCATCAAAAGGTAAAATATATTATATTTTAATAAAAAATAATATATTTAAATGATTATATTTTTTATACTAATTATTATTTAAATTTAAATTATTTTTATATTATTTATATAATTTAAATAGTAAGTCAATCAACATTTATGAAATTGAAAAAATAAAATTTTTAAATACAAAACCCTAAGTTTTATTTATTATACTAATTAAATTAAATATTATTTAATTTTACAATTATTTATTATAATTTCAAAAATTTTTGGTAAAAATTTACTCTAAATTTATCAAAAATTAAAATAAATCGTATTTGAATAAAAAAAGATTAATTTAAATAATTTTTTTATTTTAATTATTATTTAAATTTAAATTATTTTTATATTATTTAAATGATTTGGGTAACAAATTAGTTAACTTGATGAAAAGTAACAAACGATAAGCATTTCTGATTGTTGTCAAACGATAAGCAACAACTAAAGTTGTCCAGTTGTGCATAACCTTAACCAGTGCATCTTGGACAATCTGTTCTGATTCGGCATCAAGTGCACTCATTGCTTCATTGAGAAGGATAATTTTCTGGATTCTTCAACATGGCTCTAGCAACAGCAATTCTCTGCTTTTGTCCTCCAGACAACTGGGTACCATGCTTGCCAACCATTGTGTGAAGCCCCTGAAACATAGATGCAATCATCCTAATTAGAGACACAAAGCTTAAAAACAGAATAAAAAAGAATTGGTTTAAGAATTGTGAAGTAATATGCATGTAAAACAAAGCAGAATTATCAATGAAGTTGCAGAACACTTGCTGAAGAGCAGACAACTAAGCATTTGGTCTTCTGGAAAAAGCATTAGATGCCATTTGTTCATAAAGGGACAGTAGATTTACCTAAGGAAGAGTGTCTATAAATTTGGCTGCATTGTCAAGTTTGGTTGCTGTTCTAATCCCCTGATAAGTTGCTTTCTCTTTCCCATATGCTATGTTCTCCTTTATGCTAGCTGCAAATAGAATAGGTTCCTGGCTAACTAGCCCAATCTTCTCTCTAATCAAACTGAGCTTCAATGTCTTGAGGTCAAGACCATCTATGAGTACTTGACCAGAATCAGAATCATAAAATCTTTTAATGGGGCTTATAACAGTTGACTTTCCACTCTCACCTTGCCCAACTAAAGCTGCAGTTGTACCACTAGGAAGTTTCAATGAAAATCCAGAGAAGATCTGAACGTCGGAACTGGTAGGGTATCTGAAATGTACATCTCTAAGTTCAATTTCACTGTGCTTCTCTTCCAGTATCATTCCATTCGTGTCATAGGCATCAGTCCTTGGTTTTCATTTGATTGTCTCAAACATCTTGTATGCCGCAGCTTGCCTTGCTGCAAATGCATTCAGGGATGGAGATGCCTAACCCAATGACCTATTCAACCCGCAAAACAATTAAGTATCTGCTTTCTAAATAATCACTTGCATTCCAAAAATAAGCACCTTCATTCTTGAAGTCTTGGATAATGAACATTATTGCAAATTTGACCATCATAAGTACTTACATTCCTCCGGTCAGGAGGTCAAACATAACCACTATGACCCTCCCACCATCAAAGCCTTTCTCCATGATCAATTTAGATCCATACCATATTGCAGGTCCATAGCTGGCATAGATAACACAAACCATTACACCAAACCCCAAGCCTGAGAAAAGCCCTTGTTGGACAGATGCTTTATATGCAATTTTTAACTTATTGTTATATTTTTCAATGGCTTGCTTCTCTCTTGTGAAAGATGCAACCTGCGCAAGTACCCAATGTATTCATCAAGATATATGTTGATCTGAATTTAGTGCTGATCCTTTGGCCCACCATTCTGATGCCTCCTACTGTTTGTTTTACAACATTTCCAGCTTCTGTGCAAGCAATTTTTCTGCAGCTGGAAATTTTTGAAACTGAAAAATTCATAGTTCCACGCTCAACTGCAAGTAGAGGAATGCAGGAAAGCAAGACTACCACCAGACGCCATCCTTTTATAAAGGCAACCAAAAAGATACCTATGAATGTTGACAGTAGCTGCATAAACTTCCCAACCTATGATGAAAGCATTGATTAAGATGCATGTAGTACGCTGACAACTTGCTAGTGATGAAAATGAAGGTAGAATAACAAAAGATGCTATACAAGTCTTTGGATGCACAACATGACATACCTTTTTGCCCATGGCATCCTGTATGAGAGCAGTGTCACCAGACATTCTTCCGATGATTTCATCGGTTGTTTTTGTATCAAAGAAGCAAATGTCTTGTCTTAAAATTGTTCTCAAGTACAGGCCTTGTATTCAAGCAGCCTGTCTTTCTCCCATTATGATATGGTAATAACAAACCTAGTGTACCACAGGCGATTTTTCTGAAAGAGTCGGTAATCTGTAATGCCCAAAATTACACCCTGACCAACAGAACAAGCCAGAAAATAAAGATTCTAGCTTTCAAGGTAAGCTTCTGAGAATCAGCTCCCAATACATAAAAATCTTGAGTCAGAAGCATAAATCCAAATTGACTGTATTTGTCTTCTGCTCAAATGCAAGCAGAACATATACTAATCACATACACGCATGCATAGAATACTCAGCACGATACTGTAGCGAAAGATAGTGAAATCAATTTTAAATACTTTTATTGATAAATTTTCACATTTTACTAGAATTTCTTAGAAATTTGAGTTCATGTTAATAAACTATAAATTTTTAAAATATTACAAATTTGAAAAAAATTAAAATCGGTAATTATATGGCAATAAATAAGTAATTATTATTATAAAATAATTAAATATATATATTAAATTAAAATTATGTAAATTTAATATAATATATATATATATATATATATTTGTATAATATATTAAAATGAAATAGTATAAATATATTATATTTATATATTTGTGTATATATATAAATATAAAAAAAATATTAAATGATACTTTAGTTTTATTTTAAAAAATATATATTCATAAAATTTATAGTAAAAATAGAATACGTTTTTTTTATATATAAAAATCTATAATTTATATATATTAATATTTTTTTTTTTATTTTTTTTTTAAGAAAAATAAAAAGTCAAGGTAGAACAAGTTTAATTTTAAATTTTAAAATTATTTTGGATTAAGTCATTTTCAAATCAAATAATTTTCTAATTAAATGTTTTTAGATAAATTAAAAATTTAAGTGTTAATTAAAATTATCACATTATCTATTATATTAATATTTATCAAAGAATAAATCAAAATAAAAACATGTGATTTTAATTGACTATATTTTAGAAATTGACAATATTAATAAATCAAAATAAAAGTATGTTACTTAAAATAATTTTAGAGATATAATTATCATTAAAAAAAAGATTAGTGTGCATTTACCATTTAATTATAAAAATAATTTTTTAGTGAATTTGTATTGAGATTTTTTTTTTAAATCTAAGAATAAATTGATAGGACTTGTAACCATAACTTCATTTTAATGAAAATTACATGATAAGTATTCACACTATAAATTCCTAGCTAAATGGATTAATGGCAATGTTATTGGCCACACCAAATCTGAAATCAAGACTGTCTAAGGCATGTAAGGCTAGAAACCTACACTCAGTCTGTCATCTACTTCATGTCTTATGTCTTTTTGTTCTTTCTTTTGTATTAATCACTTAGCCCTACCACTAGCCAATTATATCCAACAATATCATGTGCTATTATTGTCAAATTTCAAATGAAAAGATTGGTCATTGTTAAAAAAAAAATGAAAAATTAATTTACTTAGCAAAGTTTATAACCAAAAATAGAACTCCATGATCATTATAAGTGGTGGAAACATAATGATTTCGCATTTATTTAAGGGATTTGTTGCATAACCAAGAAAATTGTTCCTGTAGATTTTGAAGAGATTTTTGGCTTAGAGAAGTTGGAAGTTCTAGATCTTTCATGGAACAACTTCCAAAATAACATCCTATAGTCCTTAGGTGAAATCACATCTCTAAGGACTTTAAATCTAAGCAATAACAAATTTGAAGGGTCTTTCCTAGTTAAAGGTATTAAAAAACATATACAATATTGTCTTTTATCAAGCATACCTTTTTTAAAAAAATTCACTTAATTTTTTTAGTTCTTCATCTTTTTAAATTTCAAATTATAATTTTCATTAGCAAAAATCTTTCTTAAGTAATGATTTGAAAAATTAAATGAAACACTTCCTTAGATATATCTCACAGATGTGTTTCAAATAACTCACAAATCCTCCTCTCTTGATAATGAAAAATTAATTTTGGATATAACTAAATATGAGTGTAAATTTTTACTTAGATCAATTTTAGTCAAATCATATATGAAGTGAGTAAAATGAAATTTATAAGATGCAAGAAGTATATTTTGTCACATAGAATAAGTTCTACAAAATGATAGTAAATGAAAATAAAAGATCTAATTTATAAGTTGAAATTTTAGGAACATATAATGAAAGACGTGCATTACTGAAATTTGATTCAACTTCAAAGAAAAGAAAAAAAAATAGAGAGAGGAATTGAAACAATTTGTAACATGTCAAGAAGACTTAATGTGGAGAGAATTTTATTGAGATGAGACTATCAGATACATAAAGTCTCCACACTAATGCCTGTGACCATAATTTCCTTAAAATCTACATTTAAGACTTGTTTTTATTTTTTAGTAATACATTGAAGGCTTTAATTAAATTAGAGAACAAGATAAACATATGTCAAATTTTTTAATATATTTTGAATTAAACCTGCATTTTGTATATTATTATAATGGTGCAAAAACTTCTTTATTTCAACATATGCATGCATGAAATTAGTACATATATGTTTTCATTTCTTTGTGGAACAACTATAATTTGTCTTTAGAGTTAAAGGCTATCAAACACTTAGAGATGTTGGATTTAAGCATTAACAATCTCAGTGACCCCCCAAAGATCCAAGGTAAAGACACCATTCCTTTTTTTTTTTTTTCCTTTTTTAATTTCTTTTAGTTTTTTTTTTGTTTCATCATAAGGAAAGATAAATAATACTAATACCTTGATTAGAAACTTTTGGAGGTGTCAGTGCTTTCATTTTATACAATAATATTGGCAAACTCATAAATACATTTAGAGGAATAACTATTAAACACTTTATGTATCCTAGATTTTAAATCATTGAAGAATTTGATAGTATTGAATCTATAAAGCAACAAATTCAATAGTAGCATCCTACCTTTTGTAAGTGCCCTTACATCACTTAAGACATTGAGTCTTGGCAACAACAATTTAGGGGCATCAGTTTCTTTTTTTGCAATAGGTATTGTAGTTCTCTGAATCTAATTTGTTTTGTTCTTTTCTTTTCCCTTAAAGTCACAGTACTATGCCATTGTAATGCACTCTTTCAATTTCTTTTTGGCAAAACTAACTTCTTTGGAAAACTTGGAACAGTTGGACTTGAGTAACACTAGTCTAAAGAATATTGAAGGAATTGTTGATGGCTTGTCAAGATTTCAAAAGTTAGAGGTGTTGAGACTTGATCGAAACAACATCACAAAGAGTAGTGTTAAATCATTAGGTGCTATGACATCTTTGAAGAATCTTGGTCTTTCAAGTTGTGGCTTAAATGGAGTCTTCCTAGCACAAGACATGTAAAAGGTAACTCATACAATGAAATTTAGAATTAGTCTCTCTTACTCAATTTATTTTCCCTTTCATTTATATTTACAGATTTGGGAAGCTTAAAGAACTTAAAAAATTTGGATCTTTCTAGGAATTACCTAACAATGCTGCTAAGTACTACTTGTTCTTTTCCATTGGGTTTTTGTGTGTGTAATGAGTATACCCCTAAATTGCAAACCTTATAAAACCTTCATTATGGTGCCAATCCACCAACAATCTTTATAACTCATCTTTAACAGCATTGTTGTTTTCCCAAATTGCCCTAAAAACTTTCTTTTTTCTTTTTCTAGCCTTTATCATGTGCTCCCTTCAAATTGTTGCCAATTTCCTAAATTTATTATTCGTTTAAGTTAAATCTCTAATCTTTTTCTCTTTCTCCATCCTTTTTTTTCTTTACTTCAATTTATTGGTATCTTCAAATTTACTAGGAGTTTAATATCTTGTATAAGGTACCCATTTTTACTTAAGTTGTCATACTGAATGCTTCTTTTACCCTTATAGTTTTTTTAAATGCTACCTATAAACTTTTTCCTCCTATAAATCTCATCAAATTGTAAGCACTTATTGTTTATAAAAGCATGCTTAGACTTTCCTTATTGTTAGTTCAAATTTAGACTCTAGTTTTTTTTCTTTATTTTTGACTTTTTTTTCCCTTCAATTTACTAGTATCCTTCACATTTGTTAGGAATTTTTTATGTTATATTTATTTTTAGATCAAATTTAACATCTAATCTAATTTGTTTTACTCATACTTACTTAAGATCCTTAAAATAATTATGTGGCTACCTTTTTGAAAAAAAAAAAAATTATTAGTATGAGAAATAAAACAATAATTTAAAGGAGTTGACTAATATATGTATTATTTTTCTATTTATATTTGTACATATAAATTTTCCTAATAAGAAAAAAAATATATAAATTGCCACTATTTATATCGAGGTAGCTTCTCTATTAATAGTCTTTTTCCCTATCTATTGCATACAACACAAAGCCAAGGAATTGGCTCTTATGCAACATATGAATGCTTTAGTTTTTAAAAGTTTATGATCATATTATCAAATATTTTATTTCATCATTAACATTAGACCAATTTAGGGCCTTTATGGTCAAACTTAGTGTGAAGCTATGAGATTCAACATATTATATGTCAAATGCCAAATTAGAATTACATTTATTTGAATTCTTTTGTAGTTTTAACTTGTCTTTTTTATATATTTGTTTTATTTTGGAGATAGATCTTGATCAAATGACTTCACTCAAAACTTTATCTTTATCTCACAACAATCTAAATGGACCTTTAGCCCAAAAAGGTAGCTATTAACCCTTTACCATTAGTCAAAAGTAGCAATCACCTTTTCCCTTATATGGAAAATGCTAGATATTTTACCATCTTTTATTTCAGGTTTGTGTGCACTGAAAAACCTTCAATAGTTGGATCTTTGCCATAATAATCTTATTGGAATTATTCCATCTTTTCTTGGAAAATTGACATCCCTTACACTCTTACACTTGTCATCAAAGAAACTTGAAGGGGACATTTCATCACTTCCAATTGCTACTCTTAGATCCCTTAAGTATATTGATCTTAGAGATAATCTTTTTTAGGGTCAATTCTCTTTTTACTCAATTGCTAATCATACAAATCTTGAAGTGTTATTGTTATCAAGTGATAACCCTAAGTTAGAGGTCCAAACTCACTATCCACATGATTGGCTTCCTACATCTCAACTTAAGTTTCTTGTGATGTCAAACTGTAGACTTAACAATATTTCTCAATTTCTCACTCACCAAACTAACCTAAGAGTCATTGATCTCTCCTATAATAACCTTACAAGAACCTTCCTTATTTGGTTGCTTGAAAACAATACCCAATTGGAGTTTTTAAGTCTTAGAAATAACTCTTTTGTGAGTTCATTTCATTTATCCTCAAATTCTAGCTTTGCCATAAAGTATATAGATATCTCAGAAAATCATTTTCATGGAGAGCTTCAACAACATATTGGCAGTGTTATTTTAAATGTAAAAGCATTTAATCTTTCAATAAATGCTTTTAATGGTAGCATTCCATTCTCTATTGGAAGCTCAAGCTATTTGATCCATTTGGATCTATCTAACAACATGTTTTCAAGAGAAATTCCAAACACTTTGTTAGCAAATTACTATAATTTGGAAAACTTGGTGCTATCAAATAATCAATTAAGTGGTCGTCTGCCAAAGATAAAGTCCAATCAAACTTCATTGTAGTCCTTGCAAGTAAGTGGAAATCAGTTTAATGGAACTCTGTCAAGTTAGATCTCTCATTTCCCAAGCATAATGATTTTGGAGTTAAGTAACAACAGCTTATCAAGTGAAATTCCCTGCTTCATTGGAAATATCAGTTTACAACATCTAAACATGGCAGTAAATAAGCTTGAAGGAACAATTCCATGTGAATTGTTTATGTCTGGGTTATTCACTCTTGATATTTCTCATAACAATCTTTTGGGTACTCTTCCTTCTTGCTTAAAATGGCCAACACATTTAAGGCATTTGAATTTGGAAGGAAACAGATTCACAGGTACAATTCTAGAAACATTATTCAATTCTTCTTCTATGATGATGTTGAATATTGGACATAATTCTTTTTCTTGTGAAATTTCAACATCAATTGGGAATTTGTCCTATTTGAGAGTTCTTCAACTAAGAGGAAATAATTTTAGAGGTTTGCTACCAAAAGAACTCTGTCAGTTGAATGAACTAAGTGTATTGGTTCTCTCACATAACTTGTTTTCAGGACCAATACCAAGTTGTTTTAGCCACATCTCTTTTGGATAGGTGATTAAAGACACATCTTATTTTGCATAAGATAATATGGCTTGGATATTTCGCATGACGTCTTATTGGATCCCAAGTAAATTTAACTACAAAGAGTTTGATTATGAATTTGCATATATTTTCTTTGTGCAAGAAGATTAAGTTGAATTGGTGACAATAGCTAGATCTGATATATATATAAAGGTCGGCCTCTTGAATTGATGGCTGGATTGGATTTGTCATGTAACCAACTAATAGGAAAAATACTAGTAGAGCTTGGAAATTTGAGCTCAATATTGGTCTTCAACTTGTCTAATAATCAATTGACTGGCTCAATTCCAAGAACTTGGGGAAATTTTTAGCAAATAAAGAGTTTGGACCTTTCCCACAACAAATTGAGCAGAGAAATTCCTTCATAATTGAATAGTTTACACTTTTTAGAGGTTTTTAGTGTGGCTTACAATAATTTCTCAAGTAGGCTTCTAGAGATGAAGGGACAGTCTGCCACATTTGATGAAAAAAGTTATAAAGGAAATGCATTTCTTTGTGGACCTCCATCACATATGAGGTGTAGTACTGACTTACTAGAGCTACCACCATCTTCTGATGCAAGCAATGAAATATGGCATGATATCATTGATCTTGTGTCATTCTTAGCAAGTTTCATGGCAACCTACCTCGTATTCTTATCGGGTTTCGTGGCTGTTCTTTAATCAATCCTGATTGGCATCAAAGATTGTTCTTGTTCAATGAGAATTTCACAAATGATTGTCATTTCATAGTTTTTTATACTATTCCCAAATTGTTCACTAGAGTAGTTGGGAAGTTATATTTTGCTTGATAATGTATTTATATAGGTAGCAGTACTTTATGTGACATTATTAGACATGTAGTTCTTGAATTTACTTATTATGTTCATGTTGTTGTGTTGCATGTCATGTTTCTATGAATATTAGAACAATAAACAACAAAAAATATTGCATTCATTGCCAAATATGCATAAACAATAAATATTACAATGGAACACCTTACCTCTTTAATAATGGTTAAGAAGTGGGCCATAACCCTAATGAAAACACAATATGTTTTTCTTTTATAGCATCATAAAATGTAATTCTCTTTTCTAAAACTATTACAAAAGCAAGTTTTGCAAAGGTTGGACACTTGAAACCATAAATAGTAATGTAGATTAGTTCATTTCAACTTTTAATGGTAAATTTATAATGATGGATTGTATTAAAATGGTGTTGTAAGAAAATAGGGAGAAAGAGATTTAAGGTTCATTGATGACTATGATTTACTTGTTCAGGAAATTAAAATTATAGGATTTTAAGTATGGAATTCAAGTTTTTGCTTAAAAAGAAGTTTAGAATTCAAATTTGTGACACTAAGCATTTATTGAATAAATTACGAGGTTACTATAAGTCAAGTGTTCTAGGCATATGTCATAACAATGTCTAACTTAACTCGTGATTATTGCTTTCTTGATGACCAACAATAAAGTTTTAATATGACACAATATGATTATAAATTTTTTGTTTACATTGATTTTAGTCTAATTATGTATAAAGTGAGAGTAAAATGGAAATTTTGACATGGAAAAATATTTTTTTTCACTTAGTATAAGTCCAATAAAAAATTTAAATAAAATAAAATAAAATGATATAATTTAAAAGTTGAAACTTTAAGGATTAAAAAAATGGAGAGAAAAAAAATAAAGAGAATTTGAGATATTCCATAGAAAGTGAGGTGAGGAAGAGAATCTAAACTATTGTGAGATGTCACTTGAAGGAGACAAGAAGACTTCAACTAAATTAAAGAGTAAAAAAAAAAAGAGCATGTCTTAATTTTTTTTAATATATTTTGAAATAAACTCATAATTTACACGTCTTTGAAAGAAAATGTGATTTGAATTCAATTGTCTTTATCCAATCAAACTCAACCAATATAAAGAGAGAATTATAAAGAACTTTAAAAAAAGTACTCTAAGTAAAATTAATTAATATAGAGTATGGGCACCATAGATTAAGTAGGAATAAAAAAAATCTACCCAAAAGGAAAATCTAATCAAAATAGACGTAATATTTTTTCTTTAAATTTTGATTTTTCTTAGATATTCTCCTTATATACATATACATAATAGTTTTCTTCTAAAAGAGACTTGGGTTTTTCATTTTTTACACAAAGATAAAGTTTTTTTTTTCTTTCGTTCATGTTATTGTAGAAATTAAAAAACTTATAAGTCAAGTAAGTCAATGAGGGGAATTTTTGAGAATTTTTTTTCTCAATTACTTCTTTACAAGTCTTGGACATACTTTGGAAAATCCCAAGTCTCCATTAAAACTTTAATATCAGTTCCACATCATCCATGCTTCAAGACAAGGTCATATATGAACATAAAACTAGAAAATTAAGCATTAATGACTATAAGAAGTTTCAACTAATTTTTATAGCTAATGATTTAGTTTTGTAATTGGTAACAACATATTCCAATTTTACAAAATAACTCTTTATATCATTGGTTTTCATAATTTTGTTAGGTTGAATAGTCAAATCAGATATATAAAAGAACAAAGATGGTAAAATAAATTATTATTTGTTAAAAAATCATTGCATTACATTTTAATTCAAAAATTGATCATAATACATTATATCTCATCAAAGAGGAAAATTTGCTAAAACTTTTTATCACAATGCCATGTTTCAAGAACAACTCAACTATTGAAAGTTTCTAACTCTTATTTACAATTATTAATGTGAAAAAATTTTAGGTGTTTGTAGGGAGTGAACATAGACCAACAATCAAATATTTAAAAATAGTGTTTATGGATTTGGCAACAATCTTTTGTTAGGAAAGATTTAGAATAATTAGGTTCAATCTTGTTTTTCAAACCATGGTCTTAAAACTTTAAAAGTAGTGTTTATGGAGCTAGCACCAAGGATCAATTAATGTTAATTAGGAATTAATGTCTCTAGTTTCCATTTTACGAATTTGCATATGGTTTTGTGCCACAATAAGGGATCAATTATGAGAATTTTCCATGGCTAATAAGAACATCATGATTACTTATGATGGTAGTGTCAGTAGGTAGCATCAGCAATGACAATTTTAGGGTATGTTTTTTTCTCACATTTGATTTCCTCTAGTCAGGACATAATATTCTTTCTCTAATTGCATTGGCCTCGTGGGTTTGCTAGTTTGAATTGGAATATTTTATTTCCATAGGCATATAAACTGAAAAAATAAAAATTCTGCTTATAATGAAAATGTAAGGCCACTTGTTTGGTAGATGATTCATCCTATGTAGCAAACCAATATGGACCAAGCACCTTAGAGATGGCTTGCTTATAAGGCATTCATGGAGATTAAGCATTAGATTGATCATTGCTTAATGAAAGTTGTCAATGAGCATGTGTGTAGGCTCTATGTGTATGTTTGAATTGGTGTCACCATACTATTAGAAACTTTAACAAACCTATTTTTGTGATGAAGGCCAATGAACCTCCTTTGTGCCTTAACTTATAGCCCATCCATAAAACCTTGTGATCACAACAAGATTCTAACTCATCACACATCTTTACATGTGAAAATGCTCATTGTGATCATTAAATTTTGCATGAAGTACATATTAGCAAGTTGGTGCTCCTAAATCATTGTCAAAATAAACATGCTTTTCCATTTTTCATGTATTTATATTTGTATATGCTTGTTTCATTTCAAAATCATTGTTACATGCATGAATGTTGATTGGAAAATTGGAAAAAAATTTTAATTTGTCAAGAGAAGTTTTAGACGCATTGTTAACAAAATCCTTTAATTTGAAATATTTGATGCTCTCAAATAATGGCTTTAATGGTAAAGTGCCATAGGCAATGTCCAAAGTAACTTCACTATGATACTTGCATCTAAGTGTAAATCACTTTATTAGAATGCTATTGTAACCCTTATCACCCAACCTTGGAGTTGGTGGATATCAGTGGCAACTTCATATCTAGTGAAATTCCTCACTTTATTGGGAATATGAGTTTAGAGCAACTAAACTATCTACATCTTGGTTATCCTTTCTTGATATTTCCTACAACAATCTTCTAAGCACTTTTCTTTCTTGCTTAAATTGGTCATCATATTTAGAGCATTCAAATTTGGAAAGGAATGGATTGAAGTATTCAAATTTGGAAGCATTTTTCAAATCTTCTATGATGATGATGAATTTTGGCAATAATTTTTTATCTATTGAGACTTTAAAATCAGATGGGAATTTATCCTATTTAAGGGTTCTTCGGCTAAGACAAAATTCCTTGGGTGGCTTGATGCAAGAACAATTATTCCAACTAAATGAACTAGGCATACTCAATCTTTTGCATAACTTGGTTTTTTAAATCAACACCACATTGTTTTAGAAACATCTCTTTTGGAAAGGTAGGCAAATTTTGGTTTTAAAAAATATGGTGGTCTAGGTTACCTTTAGGGTTCATTTATAGTTTTTAAAATAATTTAAATGACTAAATAACCTTAACTGATCTCAAGTACAATATTAGCAAGCAACAAGCAATGTTGAGTCGATGAGCATATATAATGATAGCCTTCTTTGATTGATGTCCAAATCAGATTTATCTTGCAACAAGCTAATAGGGGAAATGTCAACAAAATTAGAAATTTAAGCTTAATATAAGCATTGAACTTGTCTCATAAGTAGTTAAATGGCTCAATTCCGAGAACCCAAGAAAAGATCAAGTAAATAAAGAGCATAGACTTTTTCCACAACAAATTAAGTTGACAAATTCCATCAAAATTGATCAATCTACACTTTTTAGCATATTTCGATGTAACTTATAATAACTTATTAGGTAGGCTTCTAGACATAAAGGGGTAGTTTGCAACATTTGATAGTAAAATTTATGAAGCAAATCCATTTCTTTGTGAACCTTAACTAGATTTAAGTTGCAGACTTGATTTATTAAAGTTGCCATCATATTCTAATGAAATTGATGGAAAATAGCATGACACTGTTAATCTTGTGTCTTTCTTAGTAGGCTTCATAAGCATTTAATCTTTCAAGAAATGCATTTAATAGTGGCATTCCATTATCTATTAGAAGCTTGCCCTATTTATTTTCCTCTAGTTTAGAAACTTTAGCACTTTGTCAAATTGAATCTCTCATTACCCAAGCCTATATTTAGTGGATATAAGTGACAATTACATATCATGTGAAATTATAGGCTTCATTAAGAATTTGAGTTTATCTTTTCTGAACATGGCAAGTAATGCACTTAAAGGAACAATTTTGTATGCATTATTTACATCCAATTTACACATCCTTGATATTTCTCATAACAAACTGTTGGGCAATCTTTCTTCCTATTTGAAATGGCCATCACATTTAGACCATTTGAAATTGGAATGGAACATATTCATGGGTATAATTCCAAAACATTATTCTACTCTTTTTTTATTAAGACATTGAATATTGCAAATAATTTTTTGTCTGGTGAAATTCTAACTTCAATTGGGAATTTGTCCTATTTGAGAGTTCTACACCTAAGAGGGAATAACATAAATAGTTTGTTACCAAAAGAGCTCTACTAGTTGAATGAACTAGGTATATTGGATCTTTCACATAACTCATTTTTTGGACCAATAACAAGTTGTTTTAGTTACATCTCTTTTGGGAAGGAAAGCACATTTGATTTTGCATAAGTTAGTTGGAATACCATCTTTTTCCAATTGTCATACAATTTTTAGAGTAAATTAAGGAATAAAGAGTCTATGATTAAAGATGCATATAGTTCCATCATGCATAATGATCAAGTTGAATTGGTGGCAAAAACTAGATTCAACATATACAAAGATAGGCTTCTTGATTTGATATCTAGATTGGATTTGTCATATAACCAACTAATAGGGGAAATATTGGTGTTGGGAAAGAGTTGAATTCTAAATAAACATATTAAAATAGATGTGGATTAAATTAGATACATATTAGACTATATGTGTATTAATTTTTTTGCAACTTGAATGCTCAACATCCAAGGTAAAAGACATTTTTGTACAATATTTGCACTATCAATGGCAAAGACATGGATCAATTGAACTAGTTAAAGGGACAAGACTGATAATTGCTTTCAAATATTTGAGTGAAGTGTAAGGAATAAGATAATGACCAAAGTATTTATGTAGATTCACTAATTATGCATTATGTTCATCTAATTTGTATGATTCATAAATTATATATTTTTAGCTAAACTAAATGATACCCTGAATATTTGTTTAATTTTTTTTGATAGAAGATTCTTATATCATAAGAAATATGTTGCAATTGAAACAACATATATGCATAAACAATAAGTAATAAAAAATAACTCAATATTGTGATGAAACACCATGCTTCTTTAATAACTATTAGGAAGTGGGCAATAGCCCTAAAGTAAGAACAAAGTCTTTTCTTCCCTAAAGTAAGAACAAAGTCTTTTCTTCTATAGCAGCATACATAAGCAAGATTGACAATACAAAAAAATTACATAGATGTACAAATTAAAGGAAAAAATTATATGTAGAACAATATCATTAAATAACCATTAATTGTTGTTAATACATTTTTTGATAATTATTTAGACAATTGTAACTAAAAGTTAAAATTGACCAATATGAGCATACAACTAATTTTCAAGTCTAATTTTCAAATCATGATGCAAGAAATCTAGGAGGGCTAGATTTAATGCTCACTAATGTCTATGATTTATTAGAATTTGAAAAATTGGAACTTTAGGATTTTAGGTATAGAATTCAAATTTTTTCTCCAAAAAAAAAAAAGTATGGAATTCAAATGTGTATCACTCAATATTTATTGAATAAATTACAAAGAGCAATGGAAATTAGAAAATGAAACTAGTAGCATGATAAACACCTATATTCAAAGAGTATTAACACTTCTAATTATTATAAAATTTTAGAATTTGGGCACCATAAATTAATTAGCAACAAAAAATCTACCTAATAAAAAAATTTAATAAAAATAGACACAGGCCAAGCTACTCCAACTTCTAAGTTGACTTAATCAGGATAAAAGACCACAACTTTTTCCTTTAAATTTTGATTTTTCTAATATAAAATTTGTATATAAATATTCAGAAAGTAATATTAGACATGAGTCTATTATTTTGTCAATGTCATGGAAATTAGAGAGCTTAAAAGTCACTTAAGTCAATGATTTCTAGGAAATTATTTTCTCAAATTTTTCCTAACAAGTTTTGGTCTTGCTCTTAAGCAAACCAAAGTCTCCATTAGAACATAAGAATTACTTATTTTAACAACAAGCCATCAATTGCTTTAAGGTCATTTTTTTATAGTAATTAATGTCTCATTTTCAAACTTTTGTACTATAAAGAAGGTTTATTGGACTAGACCTTTCATCAGAGTATGACATTATTTTAGGAAATCTAAGATCATTATTTTTATTAATTTGCATGAAAGTTTTGACAAAATAATTAAGTGAATCCATCAAGCATGAGAGGGTTGTTAAAAGGGTCATTAATCATAGAGGCAGAGGGGAGGCCTTGTTGCCTTCAGCCATGACTTCTTAGAATCTTCCAATTTGATTGGACTAATTTAACCATAATTCAAACAAAGAGGGTTTCTCATTTTTACATTCAAAACTTTTTGTTGCTTTTTTTTTTTTCTCAATATTCGATGGAGCTAAATTTGGTATGTAGCTTTGTAAATTGAAATTATATTCTATGTGACTTGTAAATCTCTTGATATATTTTTTGGGAAGTAATTCTTCTTAATATAAAACTCATATCACTTTGTCTATATAGTATGTGTTGAACCATCAAATTTATAAACTTGATCCATATTCATTAATGGCAATTTAATCTACTTTTACTCTTATTTTAATTTGTTGCAGTTACAAAAATTTTCAAACTATTATTATTAATTTAGTTTAAATACAAGTACTAAATAGATTTGATCAATCTACTTATACTCCTATGTAAGTTATTGCAATGTGATAACACCTCCTTAGATCTTATGCTTTTTTCTTTTTAAATCAATTCAGGTTGACAAAAAAAAAAAAACAAAAATTTACTTAGTAATGGGAATCATGTTGAATTAAAGGATTTTGATTTAGTGTAAAAGAAGATGAATGATGTCCCTTGTAATATTTATATGCATTTTGAATTTGGAAGATGCTCCAATTTGTGTCATGACTGACAATATTAATGGCCATCTATCTCAATCCTTGTAGTTGTATGGGGTGCTTAATACTTATGCAAATGATGAAGGAATGTAACAAGATGTTAATGAGGGACAATGTTTTAACTCCTGCATCTAGATCATATAAATTTTGTAATTACTTAATCGATATACTAATTATGAATTATAAACTATTTTTACTATAATTTGTAAAAAATTACAAATTTTTGTATTATACAAATTAAAAACTCATTTTGTGAAATTTTACATTTGATATGAGCTAATTACTTATTAATGTTCAGTAGTTTGTTTACTTTCAAAACTAAAAAATTGTGTTTTAATGCATAAAAATTGGACAAAACCAAATACAAATAGCAACTATAATAAATTAGAAAGCATATGGCACGACTTTAGAAGCTCTATATATGTTGTTTGAAAAGCCATCGAGTAAAAATATGATAAAGCATTACGTATTCTCTTAGAAACCATTAAATAAAAATAAAATTAAAAAAAAGGGTAAATTCTCTAAAAAACTGCCACAAAGACAATATGCTGATTTTAGAATTGCTACGTATTTTTTGAGAACCGCAACGGAGAAACGTTGCATATTTGTTCTGTAGCCAGGGGGAGCAGCTTCTTTAGCAAAGAAGCGGACAGAAATGGCAAGCTCCTGCTGCAAAAACGAATTGGCTACCATACAGCTGCATTAAAGACCCAAAGGAGAAAATTAAACGTTAACCAGAATGGCCAAAATAGAGATACTACGAAAATCAAACACTGGTCGTTTTACACATTTCGTGAACGCCAAATGCACAAAAGTTGATTGCCGGGAATGGAATCGGACAATAACATATTCAATTTGCATTTCTGCTTCAATAACTGAGGAATTAAAAATCTGCAAAATATTCAATTTAGATAAGCGTTCTGGGACATGGGTTCATTACATTACATTCCCCATGTTATTTTTACTGCACGTGCTGATGGAAGTCTGGACATGTACCCAATTAATCCCCGCATAAATTAAAGTTACTAAAATAATTTTAGTAGCCAACATTCTGTTAATGATTAGTTATCAAAGTCTTTTATGATTTGTACGCTAAAATAACTTTTAGAGAAATTAAACATATTTTATGGTAATTAATTAGATACTTCATAGATATATATGGTTATTTCTTTTGTTTAATCTCTGTTAGTATTAGAAATTTTTAGTTTTTTTTTTTTTTGTTTTTTTTTATCCTTGTTTTGAAGTTTCTTAGAGATAATAATATTCATGCTTGTTCGTTTGCTTTTGCAGTCATCTCATGTTGTGCCGATATTACAATTCCCAACATTGTTCGATGTTGAAACTAAGGTGTGTCGTGGTTATTTGCGTTGACTAATTCTAAGATGTATTTGTTTATTCATTTATAAAAATTGTATAGAGTGACAAAGTATAATAATAGTGTTTACCATCTAGCAAGAAACAAAGATTTATGTTTTATTACAAAAATTATTGAAAAAATAAGATGACGTCTAGACATAACTCGAAATGCGAACACACACCCTGATGAATATTTAGACAAAGAGACTCAAACTCAAAATTCTAGTCTTTGAATCCAATCGATGCTCTTTTTGGCAGTTTGATCAAAGATTTTGATTTAAACATTATAGAATGTTCACTCCTCAAAATATTGATTTAGATATCCTACAACAAACTTGGAAAATTAAGACATTAGTTACCTTATCAATTCTTCAATTCTTATCTTTAATCATTTCCACCAGAAAAAAAAAAAAATTTGAGGCAAAAGGATTGTTGATGTTCTCAACTTTATTGAACAATTTTGCTTTTCCAGTTTTGCTGATATGAAATGACCCACCTATTTATCTCACACAAGAGAGCCCTTAATTTAAAATTTTTTGGCTGTGGTACATAAAAGTGATTGTTGATCTGAACTAATTCCTGAGCATAAAACTTTTACAAGTTGAAGGTTTTAATTTTGTATAAAGGGAAAACAATTATTTTATCATATGATTTGTCATAAGTGAAAAAAAAAATTTAATTTTGAGTCTTTTAAATAAAAGACAAATAATTTTATAAATATCAATCTATATATTAAAAAAATTTAACATTAACTTACTTGATTAAGTTCACATCAATGAAACTTCATATAAGTTTTAGTCGTTTAAACTAATTTAAACAAAAATTTTAACATTAATTTCGCGCATGACTCACAGAAAACTTACATGTCTTTGTATGTTGAGACTTCATTTTTCATAATCAAGAATAACCAACCAAAATTATGTCTGACAAAAAATTTCTATCACAAAGTAACATAAATAATCCTATTAAGGCACACAAATTTTAACCGAATAATTTCTTTTTAGGAAAGATGAGATATAATTGAATTAATTATAAAGTATTAATATAAATATGGAAATAAAATAAATGAGAAAAATTAAAATTTTTTTTAAAAAAAATAAACATTAATTATTATTATACAAATTATATTAAATTAAATTACAATGTATGAATATATGTTTAATATAACTCAAATTAACTTATCAAGGAAAAAAAATACACATTCACACACATATTAATGTTTTGATGACTCAATTTAGATAATTTGTTTTACTGTATTAATTTTGAATTCTTTTCTTTTTTTTTAGGGTGATAACTACAAGAGAAAAAAAGTGGCTAGACAAATCAGCACAAATCTTTTTTCTCGGACAAATGTTGACAATTAAAGGTAGCAAAAGTTAGTCAGACTTAACCCATAGCAAACCGACCTAATCTAATTTGCATTAAATTAAAAAGCTAATAAAACCCATAAATCAATTTGACTTGAAACTCAAAAACTTAAAATTTAAAATAATTTAAAATTTGAATAACACATATTTAATGTTACTAAAATACCCAAAATTCCATTCATTCAAAATATTTGAAATCCAAATTATTTGATACCCAAACAACTTAACAAAAAATCAATCTGATCCAACCATTTGCAACCTTTGATGTTGGAGTAGTTCAAATGCAATTTTAATCACAAAAATAGATAAAATTATATTTGTTGTACAAAAATAAATTCCTATAAATAATTGGTTTTCCTAATGGTCAAAGTTTAGCATATTGCATGGTCCAAGCACAAATTTTGCCAAAAGAACAAAAGATATCCAACTTTAGAACATAAGTCACATATATTGAGTGCAAAAGTTAAAATGGGTAATCAATACTTGTTGTTGTTTAAATAGTAGAATGACTACTTGGGTTAGACTTAAAATTTTATAGATATTGGAGAAAAAGAGCTATAGAATATAGGGTAATTAAGGGTATTTTAGTCAACTATTATTAATCAGTAATTGTTTTAATTTCCAAAAGAACAAATGACAACTTCAGAACATGAGTCATGTTTCCAAAACCCCCTATAATTAACTGGGTTTTTAGGTTTTAGTTTCAATTCTAAACCGTGGATTCCAACTCCAAGATTAAGGGGAGCCTTAACTAAACCACAATAATTCCAATTTAGGTTCAATCCTAGGTTCTACCTCAATTAAGGTTTTGGTTTGATCGGGTTCAAAATTGTCTGGTTTGGTCTAGCTTGGTTCATGTCAATCATTTAAAAAACATTGAAATACCTTAACTTTTTTATATATGAAATTCTTGTAAATAGTTACATCAAAAATAGTCTTTAGTATTGATTAAAAATTTTATTTTTTTAAGGGAATTGTTTATTTAATCAAGGGTTAATGGGTAATTTCAATTTTAGTTTGAAATCATCAGTTAAACCAATAGTTTATGGTTCTTAAAGGGACTGAACTTTAACCAAATCACTCCTCCCTGAACTAGGATTAGATTGATTTTGGTTCGATTCTGGTTCTAGCTTAGTTCAGTTCTAGTTTAATATTAGTTTGAGCCATAACCACGGTCATGTCTGTGTACAGCAAGATTGTCCGTGCATGTTCCTATAAACCACTTTTAATTAAATGGGTTGTTAGGCAAGATTAACATATTAAATTCATAATCTTGGTTTAGCTATATCTCCACTTAATTATAGTTTTGGTTGCTGGCATCTTAGTCATAACATGTAATAATGTTGGCTTCCATTCATGACTCATGCGATTGATTGAGTGTTTCCTTGGCATCTTTGTTAATTGCTTTAAAGAAATTCTCTCTCTATATATTTTTGTCAAAGCAAGTCTTATTTTATCTTATTGAATCTTAATTGACCAATTGTAGGTTAGTTAGTGGCAAGTTCGTTTAACCATAAGAATATTAGTTATTTTTGTTTCACTTTTTATCTAATATGAGGATATGGTCGTAGAATCTAATTTTTAATTAAACTCTCTAAGGATGAGAAAAACATCTCCTTGTTTTTTTTCTTTTTTTTACTAAATGGAACCAGGTGTGTCTCACCAGCTCTCAATTTTTTTTCTCTTGATTATTGGTCTAGTCCAATTTTTGGAGTAATAAACTAAACCTTGTACGTGATCTAAATTTCATTTTGTACTTTCTGAAAAATTATATGAAGGAATATTTTATCTATATTCATGTAAATAAAATTCATCATGTTAAAAATTACAATTACCACAATGTACTTCAATATGTCAGACTAAGGTCTCAAAGTGTGTATAATTAATGCAAGTTATGAGATGTTTTATTAAAAAGATAAATGTAACAGCAAAGCAACAACATAGAACCACAATAGAAAACATAAGAAGAGCTAATTCCCCAAAAATATATCAATTTTCCAAGTGTGGCTTAGAATGTGAATGACAAGAATAAGAAATCTTTCTTCATCAGTTAAAAATAAGGCACAAAGCAGCCAGACCTGAGGAAGCAAGTTCACTAAGTTTAAGGAAGAATAAAGAGTGGTAGGATGGTATAAGAAATAAAGTAAAATTGTTCAGAAAGAAAAATTAACACCATCTTGTGGGGATTAGTGATAAGCCAAAGGAGGCAATTTAAAATAGTATGTGTGTTGTCTACAATAGCTTCTTGTCCTGCATGTGCAAGCAAATAAGAGAATGCATTACTAAACCTCAATGGAGTTTATTGCTAACAAGAGTGAAAGCCTATCGGGATACAAGTCTTAGTTCCCATAAGTTGGGAACCAAGAAAAAGTTGCCCAAAAGCAACTTTACACTCAAATATCCATCTTTTTTTTGTTCACGTGCAAAGGGGAGGGTAGATACACCTACTTGTTTTCCTTTCCTTTCCCCATGAGTTTCATTCATTCCCTTATAACTGCTAAAAGGGCAAGAAACTGTATGATATGCATGCAACAGTAGACAAAAGAGACATACCCTTCCTATTTGTTAATATTCCTCGTAAAACCATTAGTAGGTCATATAAAGTATCTTTATCAGAAACATCCTTGCTTAACAGAGTTAAGCCCTCTAGCAACACTGGAATCAATTATAGAAAAAGTGCTTGGCAGCAATAAACATGCTTGCCTCACAGCAAAAACATAATGGGACTTAAAGGTCTTTCAAAAACTAACCTTCTTTGCATCATTTAGGATAACAATCAATGGAGTATTGGATATAATATGAATAAAAGCCTGAACTAATAAAGACCTGAAATGAAAATGCCCCAGCATTTGTAAGCAAGAATTAGACCTAAAATACTAACTTGGGTTGCTCTACAAATGTCTCTTCTAGCAAAACATGGAAGACTAGGGGTTCTTCGTGGTATCAAAACTTGATAAATTAGCGATGTCTAAGATAAGTGCAACACAAATAGACAATTAGCAATTAGTTCAAGAAAGAAAGTGGACCTTGACAATTATGAATTGGATTTGATTATCAAAGGTTAGAGGATGGGCATCATGGTGGGAAAGAAACATTACTTATAGAGTGGCTTTGTTGTTGCATGGAACTATCTATGCAAACAAAGTTCAGAATCAGACATAAGAAGGGACCATCCCTTTACCCAATCAGTATGCATTTAAGAAGGTGGGAATGAGTACATTCTCCAAATCCCATTATGGGGTTTCTAAACTTTCATGATATTGTCATGGCCACCTAAGCAAAGCTTTTTACCAAGATCAAGCAAACCAAAACCAATTAGGCCGCTAGGCACAGTTGATGGGGCCTATGAAACAAACCTTACTCCAATTGGGTGAGTTTTATCAATCCTAGACATGTCCCAACTACTATTAGCTTGTTTAAGAAAAATAAAATAAAGAATGTAATGTAATAGACCCATTTCCTAAAAGGTTTATGATTCCTTTTTCTTATTTAAAATGAACATTTGTCATATTTTATTTCATTATAAAATTGTATACATCTAGCAAGAAATCAAACTATAGAAAGGAAAATGACCCTCTCACGTGTATCCTTAGTTATCTAGACTTTGATAGTTTTGACTATGATGATCGCAAAATGTGGGAAAATAGTATTATAGCTTTTAAGAGTTATGGTCCCAATAAAGATTTTACTTTTAAATATGGCATATTTAAAATTTGTTGTAATGAAAAGTGTTTTCTCCTCACATTTTCTTGAGAAATATTTTTATTGCTTGTGGTGGGGTTTAAAGCAACTAAGGTATGCTTATATATATGTATGTATGTATGTATGCATGCATGTATATATTTTAGAATCTTCAAAATTATCAAACTTTTCAATATGGTGTCTACAATTTTCTTTTGCACTAAAAATGTCCCTTATTCAAATCATGTGTCATAAAGAATGTCTATTATGGTTTATTAAGAATTTATGGAGGTTGATATCTTATTTTGAGTTCATACAGGTACGATTTATCACCTAGCATGTTTATAGGGGAGACATCATTTGCAATAATCATGGGTGTAGTTCTTTTTCCCCATTTGATTGGCAATATGCAAGTATTGGAAAATGCCTTATGCTTAAGTTGTATTCATACTCCTGAGATACTTCTTCTATCCAACTATTTGTTATTACTATACTCTCTTTTTCAAGGATTAAAGACATCTTTGCCTTTTGGTTTTCAATTTCATTGCAAACATTAAATGGTTTAGCATTTATTTATATATGTTAGGCATACCTCAAATCTCTTACTATAAGACTCAAGGAATAAAGACTAAAAAAAGGGACATTGAGGAGTGGACAAGGAATCACTAACCCTTTAAAGATCTATGGTAGCAGGTTTGATGTTTTATTCACTATAAGTGACTTGCTACTCATGGAATGGATAAATGAGCTTTACTTCAAGGATTGCCTACTAATCTTCAGCATGATATCTAGTGCGACCTATGCTTGGACCTTGATCAACATGTAAGTTTCCTCTCATTCATTCAATTCTAGGGAATGCACTTAGAGTTCTACTTAAGGTGACCCTGTACAAACCAATCAACTTGATAATTCTGTTGCACCCATGAAGTGACTCTTGATGCCCCTACTTAATGTCTTATGAATATTATTTAATCTAAAAGGATAATTAAAGTCTTCCATGTTGATGCATCTTATCATGTTGTAGGCCCTTCTCGTAAGGCTTGGTTTAAAAAAGAAAGTCATTACAGGAAGATCAGGTGATGAGGTTGAACATTTACCAGTGCCTTCAAGATTGATTGTGACAAATAAATCCACTATTGCCATAATAGAAGGAGATTTAGGGGTAAGGCTCATGGATTTATGTGTTTATGTGTAGATTATTACTATTTCGAATTGTAACTATATTGTATGCCTTTGGCATTATGATATACTTTCAGGGCACTTCAAATTTTAAGGATCATATTTTAAAGTCAATGATGGCAAGAATAGACTAGGACGATTGCCTTAAAAGGCACCAACATGCTTAGGCAACAACTCCAAAAAAATAAAAAAAAAAAAGGTTCAAATTGCTTCATTTTAATTCAATGAAAGAGAAAAAAAAAATAATAAAAGAGACTCAAAAGCTGAAGCACACTAAAAGGAACCACAAGATATTTTTTCATTTTTTGCTTTTACTTTTAAATTAAATTAAAAATTGGTCCTATATATTATGAAATTTTTTGATTTAAGAATTTCATTTTAAATTACTCTTCACGTTAACATTGTTAGATAAAAATGTCCTTAACTTTCCATTAAGTCCATCATATGACTTGTAGTTGAGCACCATGTGAAACATAGAATTTAAAATAGTATGACATGTCAAATAATGATATTTTTTATTTTTTATAGTTGAAAAATTAAAAAATATATATTTCAACTAATTTTCATAACAAAAACTTTTAAAAATTTAAATTTAATAATTTAAACATAGTTTTTTTAAAAAAAATGGAATATTCACATCAACATTGCTAAGATATTATGTCAATTAATATTCTAACTCTCATGTGGTGTCTAACTAGACATAATGTGACGGATTTGGAGGAAAAGTGAAAGTGATGAACATTTACAACTAACAATGTCAACATAAAAGAGCAATTTTGACCAAAAAGAAAAAGGAAAAAAAATTATATCAAGAGTTTTCATAATGTGGGGAGTAATGATGAACATTTAGAACTAACAATGTTAACATAAAAGAGCAATTTTGACCAAAAGAAAAAAAAAAGAAAAATTATTATATCGAAAGGTTTCATGATGTGGGGAGTAATTTTGATAAAAAAAAATAATTTGATCAAAAGTCATCATAATGTTAAAAAAAAAAGAAATTCTTAATTTCATCCTTCACTTTTTTTCTCCTTAGCTTAAGACGATCGCATAGGCCCACAAAGTTAACTTCACTAAACACTACTAGGGTCTGAACAAAAAAGAAAATATGGTCATTCAAAAAAATAAATAAATAAAGAGAGAACTTATGAACTGCTTCTTAGAGAAGAGGTGGTTGATCATAAACTTCCTTGTCTAAATGGTCACAACGTTATTTGCCACCCTTTCAACTTTAAATAACAAAAACCACCACTTGAGTATTCTTGGAGGTAGCAAGTTGTGGTGAAATAGGGGTGGGGTTCTCTTAGTTAAATCCCTTAATTTTTTATTTATATATAGGGGCATTACCATCATTTCATGAATTCCATCCATTTTGACTTTTTTAAATGTTCTGTAATAAAAACAAAGTTTATGTTATTAAGGGTAAATTTTTCATAATTAATAGATGTTAAAAATAGTTTTTAATCCTTAAAAAACTAAAACAAAGGCATAAAATAAAGGGCATTACCATCATTTTGACAAATTCTATCCATTTTGACTCACTTTCATTAGTCATGTTATTTCTTTTATATGTTTTGTAATAAAAATAAAGTTTAAGATATTAAGGGTAAATTTTGTATAATTAATAGATGTTAAAAATGGTTTTTTATCTTTGGAAAACTAAAACAAAGGAATAAAACAAAGGTTTAAAACATTTATAATGAAAAAGGGTTGAAAATTCATGATCAATTTTATTTGATATTCCAATCTTTCACTCTAACATTATCAGGTTCATTGAAAACATGCATGTTAATTATCTCTTATCAAGATGAATGGTCATTTATCATAATTTTCCTTTTTTTTTTCTTGTTTTTAGGTTGTTAGGAGCAAATGGCATTATAGATCAACTTATATCTATTATATTTTAATATTTTTCTTCTATTGAGTTGAAATTTATGAAAAAATTAATTATTATTTAACATAACCCAAAAATCTTTGAATTCATATCACAAGGTGCTAAATGCATCACCAAGTCTTTTACTTTTTCAAGTTTAGCCCAACTCATCTTATATTTTGTTTAATTTAAGGAAATCGACCAATTTGGGTAAAGTTTTGTGCTCAATTTAGTCAAGTATGCATGTGGGTTTGCTCTAGTCCTCAACATGTTTTTGTTACCCACAAAAACTTTGAGTTAGTGAAAACTAAAAGTGACATAATGACAAAGTGGTTCCACACTTCTAACACAACTTCTTATGACATTTCTTTTTATAACCTTTCAATTTTGTGCTCAAATTTTAGTAATTTTGTTATCTTTTTCTAACATTTTAGTCTCCTTTGCAACAAAAAAATAAAAATAAAAATAGATGAAGTGAGAGAGTTCAACAAACAAGACCATCCACTTTTATAATATAAACAATAGTTTATAATATTTTAACTATTATTGTTATTGTATTACATCTAAAATAGCTAGACAAAGTTCTTAAAAAGAAGTTGAAACCAAAGAAATTTTAGAGTTGTCAGTATGTGTAATTAATTATAAAGTATGAACATGCACACAACAATACAGATACAATATGACATAATAAAGGCATTGTAATGCTCTAACTTTAAAAATACAAGGACATGGATAGGATTATGACACAATTATATATATCACAAATTTTATTTTTTTATATTCTATTTACTTTTTATAATTATCATGTCATTCTTGTATATGGTATTGTATAGTAATTTTAATAATTATTTTTTAAATTATAAAAATATTCCAAGTGTGTCTTGGTGTCTCAAATATGTCCATAATGTGTTAAAGATGTGTCAAAGACATATTTGATTTTTTTTTCTTTTAATTTTTTTTGACAAACACATTTATTATTTATTATTTGGTGTATTTTGCAAATTTATCAAGAAAGAAACAATAGTCTTTTTTGAAGTAAGGCCACTAACGCGAGAGTGGTTTGTAATGAGATAATCGCGAATTTTTCTACGTAATGTATTGGTTCTAGTATTTCTTTGAATTAAGATTTATTTTTATTTGCTCCTTATGCACATTACTTTAATGTACCTATTAATATTATCTTTATATTTAGGGATTGCTCTTTCTACTGGGCATTATTATTTTACATAAATAAATCTTCTTCATTTATTAGGATAAAAAAAAAAAAAGGAATAACATGCAAAAGATACCCATTTAGAGTTAAAAGTGAAATATGCTTTCTTCTCATGTAAGTTTTGATTAAATTCTTTCAAAGTGAAATATATGTCCCCTACTCTCTACTATAAGGAAGGGCTCTATTATATCTTATATGACTAGGAGTACCAAAATCATCAAATCATGCATTTCGTCTTGTCATTGCTTATGAAATTGCTTATGATTTGATACTCATGATCCTTTTGACGATGGAGAAATTATGGGCAAATTAATCCCATCAAATTAAAAAATTCCTTTCAACAAGTTACTCTCCAATGGTCATATATTTTTCTTGTTACAAAAAAAAAAAACTAGTTATAAGGTCCATATAATTATTTCGTCCAAAGTTTTATTTGATGTTATAAACGACAAAAAATATGTATCACTTTTTTCTTATTTTTTTTTTATATATCATCACATTAATTTAGACATAATTTGATGTCAGATTTCTAAAATTTATGTTAATATATCATATGTAAAAAAAGATATTCATAGAAATCAAAAATTTATTATATAAGTCTTATAGACTATAGAATAATTAATTTGTAATATAATTTTTCCAAAGTAACAATTTATTTGCAATATGTAATAATACATTCTTTATTATACTAATTGTTTGTTAGTTGTAAAATTTAAAATGTCTTTTGCAGTTACTCTACGGAAGGTATATGTTAATAACCAATATGCTAAAAGTACCAAACATTATCAAATCACTTTTTTGTTTTTGCCAAAGCAAAAGATCGAATCCCACAGTAATTGTCGAAGTAAGGAACCACATTGTTCCTTTTATTGATGCTTCACTTTTATCACTTAAATCAAGCTCCATGAACAGTTGCTTATGACGAAGATTTTCAAATTGGCACAATAGCTTTAATCTTCCCAAGGAAGAATTGAGTTTTGATTCTTCATTTTCTTTTAACTAAAAGTTCTTATACTGCTTAGCAATTGATCATTGTTCAAGTCATGATGAATTTTTTCTCTATTTTTTTGAAGTCTTGTTTTTGGACTAGGTTATGGATTCTAGAAATTAAAATGTTGCCTTATTTATTATAATTTAGTTATGCTACAAAGCCTTAATGGGAGTGTACTGATTTTGCCAGTTAATTCTTCAGCTCCAAGGGAGTTCAATTATAACTCAAGGGGTTTGCTACAAATGGATTAGCTAAGGAATGTATAGATTGTTTCAATTTGATGTCTAATTATACCCTTTACAATTGTTGATTTTAGAGGTTATGTCCCTTTAAAAGTTTAAATAAAAACAAAAAAAAGGTGGTTTCTTTTGTAAGGCAAATAGAAAAACCAATTTGCTACATGAATTTGAAACTGAATGTCTAATGAGCTTTTGATCTAAAAACTCTGGTTTCTAGTCCATGCTTTGTCCTTATCACTAATGAAACTAGTATAGCTATTTTCATTGTTTAAAAATAGGGTTATGCCTTAGCTTTTTCTAGCCAAAATTGAATTTTTTTTTTCTTAGTGTATGACAATTTTCTTTCATATTTAGTAATGCATGTCATGTAGAATTAGAGAATTTTGATTTAGTTCAAATGAAGATGATTAACATCCCTCATAATATTTATGTATATTCCAAATTGTGCTAACTTGAATTATCAAGTTCTCTGTCTAATTAAATAGTAATGAAAGTTATAAATTTTTCTAAATTAATTAATTTTAAAAAAAAATGTTATTTTAAAATGATTAAAATAAAGATATGTAATCTAAATAATAAAGTTGAAACCAAACAAATTTTCAAGTCATCAGTATAAAATATGAATACAAATATAACAATATGATACGATACAAACACTGTGACACACTAACTTTAATAATAATTTTAAAATTTACAAAAATATTCCAAGCTTGTCTTAGTGTGTCTCAAATATGTTTCTAACATGTTGAAGACATGTCCAAGACATATTCAATTTTTTTTCTTTGACAAACATATTTATCATTTGGTGTATTTTGGCATCTTTATCAAGAAAGAAACAATAGTCTTTCAAAGTAAGGCCACTAGCATAAGATTGGTTTAGTTGTCTAAGAACTTATCCATAAAAGATATGATAGAAATAACTTATATTCTTGGAATAAAGATCTATAAAGATAAATCTAGGAGATTATTTGGTTTATCCTAGTTAATGTTTGTAGACAAAGTACTAAAGAGGTTTAGCATAGAGGGATATAAGAAAGGATTTTTGCCCATGTCGCATGGCATGTATATCTCTAAAGATAATTATCCTAAGACATAAAAGAAAAAAGATAAGATGGATAAAATCTCCTATGCATTAACCATAGGATCTAACATGTATGTGATGTTATGTACAAGACCATATGTCTATTATGCTTTGAGCATAAAAAGCAAATATCAAGATGATCTAGATAAGCATAACTTAATTGTAGTCAAAGAACATCTTTAAGTACTTAAGAAGAACTAATGATGTCTTTCTAGTCTTTGAGGGAGGTGTAGTCTGATAAAGATGATAACAAGTCACAATCTAAATACATCGTTACTTTTAAAGGTGGTGCAGTTAGTTAGAAAAGTTTCAAACAAGTGACAACCATAGAATTAACAACTGAAGTTAAGTATATTGCTTCATTTATGGTAGTGAAGGAAGTAGTCTAAATCAAGAAGTTCATCACTACATTTTGTGTGTTTTCTAGTATTAGTCAATAGTAATGTACTATGACAATAATAATCATTGTACAAGCAAAGAAACCAAGGTCTCATAAACAATCTAAACATATTCTTACATAATTTCATCTTATTAGAGAGATTGTTGAGAAGAAAGATATAAGGATAGGACGAATGCCCACTCAAGAAAATATAGCATATCCTTTTACTAAGTCAATATCCCTTTAGAAACATGATTACCACATGGGCTATAATGATATTAGATACATAAGCAATTGGCTATAATGCAAATGGGAGATTGTCAGTGTATATCCTAATAGCCAATGAGTTGGTTTTTATTTAAATACATATTAAATATTTCATACATATAATTTTATTAATGAAAGCAATTTTTATCCTTAGTATAATTTATATAAATAATTTAATTATTAATAAACTCTAAAGATAGAGTTCATGGAATAAATATATTTTATAAAAATAATTATAATTAGATTATAATTATGAGATATTTATTATATTAAAATATTATTTTTAAATATTCATAGTCAATGCATTATCAAAATTGGACATTGATAGAACCATAAGACTAACATATATTATGTTAGTTTCTTATAAAAAAGTAGTTAATCTCATAAACTAAAGTATAGGGATACTTAAACAAACATATGGGTGTTTATTAGATGAGTAAGTTAACTAAATTGACTTATTGTAAGAATTTTTAAATGAAATATTTCTTGCATATCTATGAAATTACTCATGTGAAAATCGTATAAGTGATCCTTCAACTTGTGATCACCAAGGTGTATCATATAATAAGTATTATACTTTGATTTGGCCCTTGGATTATTCTAATCAAGGATCACTTGTAACAACTAGTATTGGACATAATGTGAACTATATGGAGATAATTGAATGATAAATAAAAAATTCATCACCATAAAGTAATAATAAGAGATTGACTATTTTTAATAGATATTGATTTAAGAAAATCCTTGTCCAAGGTAAAATGATTATTTATGAAAAATTATAATCTCATTCATGAAATCGATGATTAATATTTAAGAATAAATATGACTAAATAAAATAAAGTAGACACTAATTTTATACTGTTCACTAAAAGCATATGTCAAACTATCTTTTGATAATCATAACAATTGAGTGGTCATGACATGTGACTAAATATTAATCGTAATCTAAGAATATAAATTAATTTATTGATAAATTAATGATAAATATAAAGAGTTTCATTGATCTAATCTTTTGAGATTATAATTCATATTAATTGTTAGCACGTTAAAATTCTAATGGGTCTCACACATTAAGACAATTGTAATAATATAAAATAAAGATCAAGTTATACCTAATTGAAAGTTTTAAGAAACTTTTAGGGTTAAATATGAGATATTTTAAAATATAAAAATTAAAGTGCAATTTATAAAAAAAAATTAACACAAATCTTTCAATTATGGTTTAAAGTTATAATCTCTATATATACCCCTTTAACTGGTTAGTTAAAAGAGGCTAAACCTAACACAATAATATTGGTTTTTAGATTTTTCTTCCTAAAAGAGTTTAAAGAGTTATTTTTAATTGTTTGACTGGATCATTATTAGAGTTCAGATGTTTGGATAGTGTCAATTTGCAACAAACTATATTTGTAACAATTATATTTTTGTAATCATATATGATTCCTAATACAAACTTTACTACATAAGTAAAATTAATGACGTTGCAAAAGAAGGACACCTAATTTTTTTTTCAACTTTAATACTATATACTAATACATATAGATAAAGGAATGTCACCTCAATTTTATGTTCTTGATTAAATGATCAACTCCATAACTTAAGTTTAGTCGACATCATTTTTTAGCAATTAAACTCTTAATTAATTTATTTTGTTTAAAACTAATAATATTTATCACAACTAAAAATTCATGCAGATTTTGTACCTCACTCTGTATAGTTTGTTTTTGCTAAAATTAATTTACATGTAACATAATTAGAAGAAAAAGTTTTGTAAAATTGAATCTTGATACATATCCTTAATTGTTTTTCAAATTAGGTCAAATTGGATAGGTACCTAATCTTTCCTTTAAATCTACAACATATTATAAGTCCCAAATTCACCTAATTGTTTATAAACTAGCAATTTTTTTTCTTTTTTTGATTGTTTAAAATTAAAGGTCTTTATGAGAATTTAAGAGAAAGAGATTGTTACAATTTCATAATTAATAAAACTATGATCAATGATATGATTCCCTTAATTATTTTTATTCAATATCAATTTGATTTTTTATATTTTATCATATATATTGAGAACTTTTTAGTTTATTGGAAATATGCATAGGGTTTATGTCAACTTCTTTATTCAAAATTTAATGTATTATATGATTAAAAAAATAAATGAATATACATTAATAGGACCAAAAAAAAATTGAAATTTTCTTTTTTAAATTGTACCTTAACATCACATGACCCATTTTCTTGTCTAACAAAAACTATTACTATATCTTGACGAGTATAAGTATCACACCTCAACTGAAAATCAATCACTCTGGAGAGATCTACCTTTAATATTCATCTCCAATAAGCTAAGTGTTCATCTACCTAGATGTGACAAAAATGATGCAAAGGAATAAAGGAATGGACAAATGCAGTGAGACTAGCTACATGCTTTTGATTTTTTTTTTCTTAAAAATACATTTAATGTGCAACATACCAATAAATATGTGCAACAAACTTTATATAATATGAATTTTTCTACTTTTTAATGGTTATTTGCATATTTTATTATTTGGGTTGTACATCTATCTTTTTTTGTTATATATCTTTTTTATTTTTTATAAAAATTAAAAAAAAAAAAACACAAGACTCTAAGTTGACTATATGTTATTTTTTTATTTTTTAATCAATTATTGTTATATTTAATTTTTTTAATAGACTAATTATTTTTAAATTTTATAAATTAATTAGTAAATTTATGTTAGTATTATTTATTTTATAAGATAAAAATTTTAAAAAAATTATATTAATATTTAATAATATAATAAAAAATAAAAATAAATCTAAAATAAGTTATATTGTATTAGGTTTAAGCGCAGAACAAGTAGTGTTGTGCCTAGGCTCACGGGCCAAAGGTTCTCAGCCTAGCCCAAATACTAGAATATGCTGAACTCGACACAGCTTGATACTGTTCATTTGCAGTGTATGGGCTGCTGCTCCATTTGTCGCATCTAATCCTTGTTCAAGCGAGGTCAGAAATACGCCAAGAAGAAGAAAGTGAAAGTAAAAAATAAACAAAAACTCGAAGCATTACTCCACTGTCATTTCCCCATCCAAGCGATGTGGACAACAGTACTTCAGACCCCAAACTCAGAATTTTTGGAGTCTCAACATAATGCTTGACAGTTTCTACTTTTTAAAAGAAGTAAAAATAACCAATGTGTTTTGTGTGAAGGGTCAAATGGCCCAAGCATTGAGGAACAGTGACATGTTATTCAATTGTTCCCCATTGACATCACTCTCTTCAACTTTTTTAATTATTCCCTTCACAAAGGCAGGTTTCAATGGCTCAAAACAGTGACATGCTCTTCAATTTTAACTAAAAGAGCTGAGGTACAAGAAATTGAAATTGCAAAACAAATTAATCTAGTTAAAAAGTAAAAATTTAAAATAGACTCTCTTATAAAAAAAATTCATTAAATTAAAAATATGAATAAAAAATTAATTTTAATTTTAATGTAATATCGTAAAAAAATTAATAAAATATATATATTTTTTCAATACCTCGGCAAACTTCATCGTTGTATAGAAGAAGTTGCCCTACTGGAAGTATCCACATAGTCCGACATGAACAGTATATATAAAGGTTACATATTGTATGAAAAATCTGAACAATTCTCGTATATATTAGAGGCTCTTAATTCCAAAAGAAATATCCAAACTTGATTAAAGAATCCCACCTGCCTCTGTGAGAGGGTCACATGAATTAGTTAATTGTAAATTAATTCTAAATTAAATTATTAAAAAATATAATTTAAATTAATAATTAAATTAATAATTTATAAATATTATTTAAATTTAAATTTTAATATTAATATTTATTTTTAAAAATAAGTTAAAATATTTAAATATGTGGTAATAATAAAATTTAAAATTTATTCATATTAATATTAATTTAAAATAATTATTTAAATTTAATATTATTTATATAATAATTTTTATAAAAAATTTAATAATAATAAATAATTCTTAAATTAATGCTAATAAATATAATTTTTATTTATACTTTTTATATTTTTTATCAAAAATAAAAATAAAAAATAAAAAGAGGGTTCCTTTCGCCATTCAGTTCAGGTAAGTAGGCTAACGTCCCTTTTATTCTCATTTTGCAACCCAAATCCTAATTTGTTTTCTTCACCTTAACTTGTATACATTAAGTGATGATGATCTGTGCTTTTTATTTGTCGTAGGTCTGATTGTATTGACTGGTTTTTGCAACTGTTTCTGAGGAAGTTCAAGCTAATTTCTCCAAGACCAAGAAGCGGCATCGTGAAATTGCTGCCGGAGACAAGATCAGCTAGTGGAGAAGAAGTGGCTATAACTATCTCAAACGTTGAAGTTGACCCAGAAGCCCAACTCTCAAAAGGGTCTCCATCAAATGATCGTGCCTAAAAGAATCAGGTCCTGCTGTGCTTCCAAAGTCACCTGATCCCCCGAAGATCCTTCCCACCATGAAGACAACTTTGGCACCAGTGGACCACCTGTGAGGTCAGTGGACAAAAAACTCCATTCGTTTCTGCAAGAAAAAGCTGCCATAAGAGGCTCTCCTGGTAACGAGTCTATCTCTAGTATTAAGACAAACTCTGCAACTCCAAAACCGCCTCCCATTGCACTTCCAAGAAACCGGAAGAAGATTATGATGAACAGGAAATTTATAAGAAAATTGAATCAAAAAAAGAGAGGTCTACAAAACTAAGAGTCCATTTATTGATAGAGTGGGTTGCAGCTTTGGGAATTTTGGGTTGCTTCATGGCAAGCTTGACTGTTAAGGAACTGAGAAAGAATGCGATGTGAGTTTTGGAAGTGTGTTTGCTTTTGAATGTGATTTTTTGGGGCATGTTGGTGGCAAACTGGTTCGTGCATATTGTTGTTTTCCTGAATAGGAGAAACTTCATGCAAAGGATGAAGGATCTTCCATTGATTCACCATCTGCAGAGGAGCCTTCAGGTGTTTATTTGGTTATGTTTGGTTCTCCTTTCTTGGGCTTCTTTATTCATTCCTGGGATAAACAAAACCAAGACTTCCAAAAGGATTGTGGATATAGAGACATGGACGTTTATTTCAGCTCTCGTTGCGTCAATTTTATGGCTGCTGAAGACTTTATCTCTAGAGATTTTAGAATCTAAATTCCGGGTTGACACATTTTTTTGACAGAATTCAAGCATCACTCTTTATTGAGTACTTTGTGAAAAGACCTTTAGGGCCTCCGCGTATCGAGATGACTCAAAAATTTAGTTTATATGTCAGGCTCCTTGAAATTGGTAAAGATATAAAGGACGAGAATAATTGACATTGATAAGCTTTACAAGATGAAGAGAGAAGATATTTCTGGTTGGAACCTGAAGCTTTTGGTTGATCACATCACAAGCTCTGGGCCCTCCACCTTTTCCGTTTTGTACGATGAAAGTGATGATCGGGAAGGGAGTGGAAGTTAATAGAAAAAATACATTACCAGTGAACTGGAAGCACGTGTTGTTGCCTATTGCAATGTTGCTAAGCCTGGTTATAAGTGAGAAGATTGTTATCAGGATCTTGATCATGACATCTTTATGTTATGTTCCCCTCTTTCTGGTTATACACTTAACATGTTCTCCTTACATAATAGGTACGCCGAAGAGAAAGATCTCCTAAGGTTCATGAACAAAGAAGAAGTAAATCTTCTTTTCCCTCTGTTGGGTGGATTTGAGACTGGAAAGATTAAAAAAAGGCTATGGAAAATTGGTATGTGTGTTTTTTTCCCATCTTCTTTTCAAATGTAGAACTATGAATTACCCTTTTGTTGATTACACTACAATCTCTTTGCTCCATATAACTGGAACATATTACATAAATGTTTTTTAGTTACTAAGTTACTCTTTTCTTATATTGCAGCATTAGCTGTGCAAATATGAGATAAGAATTTTCATGCTTTCTAAGTTTACCAATTTGTTACATAAATTCAGTTTGGCTCAAATAACTTGCATCAAATATTAAAGTAGCCTCAGGTCCCATCCCCTCTCACCCCACTCTTTCTTCTGTGCACTGCGAAATACCTCAAAGCTAAAGCCAAAGCCAGAAATGGAAATCCCCTACACTGACCAAATTCCGTCCAGCACACGGCTTGCTTTGCAATGATAGAGAGAAAAGATGATTACAAAATTATTCTCTGCTGACAGAGGCCTTGGTACTGTAAGGTGGATGTTTTAGGAGTGAAAGATGGGAGGTCAGAGGAGCCCTGGGGCAGTAGTGTTTAAGACAGTCCCACTGCTACATTTTAGCATTCTTTGCCTGAGGTTCTTAGTCATCCTTGAATGTTTTTGAACTCCTCGAATGAAATGGCTGGTTGCTCTGTACACGGGCCTTTGATAATCCTGGCTTCTCAAGCATTGGTTCCTATTTGCATAGTAGCAAAGTTGAATACAGTATTTGTTAAGAACAATGTATTTGGTGTGTTGTGTGATAAACTTGTTGAACTCTCAAAAACGGACATTTCTGTCAAATTAAAATTCACTTTTTTTTTGTTTTTTGTCAACTTCAATATCAATAACAATAATAGAGCCTGAATCCCAAATTGTTTGTCCTTCAAAATCAGAGACCTCTGTATGGTAACACCTGGTTTCCTTGCAATTATGTGAGAGATTTTGTCAATTTTTACAGGTGAAAGTTTATCAGGGTTGGAAAGCACTTTCATTTGCTCTGAATGACACCAGAAGAGCTATTGCACAGTTGAACAAAGTTCTGTTAGGAATCTTGGTTGTTGTTAGCTTTATTATTTGGCTGCTTGTGATGGAGATTACAACTTCAGAAACAATTGCCATATTCTTGACTGCGGCAGCTTTTGCTTTTAGTTACACGTTAAAGAACATATTTGAAGCTGCTGTATTTATATTCGGTGTCCATCCATTGGATGTTGGTGATTGCTGCGTTGTTGATGGAATTCCATTAAGTGTTGAACAGCGCTTTCTTGTTTCCTTTTTGTCCAAGGAATGAATCTTCATTAATCATGTTCAATTTTGAACTTGACAGCTAATAGTAGAAGAAATCGACATCTTAACAACAGTTGTATTGAAACCTGATAACGAAAAGATCTATTATCCGAATTCAGTTTTGGCTAAAAAGCCCATTAGCAATTATTACAGAAGCCCTGACATGGGCGAGTCTCTGGAATTCTCAATAGCTTTTGCAACACCACTGGACAGATTTGGTGTGCTGAAAAGTTGATTGTAGTTGTATTCTTCCTTGCTCTAGATTTCTTGGAACATGCAATTTTCTTAATTTGATCGTCTGATGTACAAACATCATTGCATCCAAATATTTTCGAAAGCAATGTGTCATACTTCTTCGTTGCAGAGTAATTTGGGCAACCTGATGCTAAGTCTCTTTGTGTAGCTAGCAGGGATGTTTTTACTAAGGCAAATGAACTATCAGTGCTTGTCTCAGGTCTTCTTAACATCCTATTGTTCCTTGCTCTGAAAAAGTATCATGCAGTCCTGATAAAAAAAAAAAAAAAAAAAAAAAAAAAGTGAGCTTGTTGGTACTAGCATTGTGGACTTGTAATCAACTTCTTCGAGATTGTGCATTTAGTGCAATTTAGTAGTCACAAAAAAGGAATTTTGTATGTGCATAGTTACAACCATTGTCCTGTGCAACAGTTTGTTTTCACTACTCTCAGCTGATGAGGGTAGGCAACTATTTAGCATATTAAAGATGAAGGCTTCTTTAAGTTTCTTTCAGTGAGCTCAAGCTTATCCGAGCACTAGTTTTCCACTTTAATTCAAATGGAAAATGCAATCAATGGTGGGATAGTTTTACAAAGGTTTGAATGGTGGTGAGTGGTGACAAAGAATAGAGAAGAATTTTTATTTTTAGGAATTTATTGTTTATTTTTTATATTTTTGATAATATTGCCTTCATAGGAGTTCTTATTTGATTATGACCTTCTAACCATTGGGTTAGATAATCTCCCAATCAGAATAGAACTCTTATTTAGAGTTATACTACTATTTTGTTTTATAATTATTTTTCCTTTTAAGTACTTTAGCTAATTCTATAAATAGGACTCATACTATTTAATCATGGAAGATTCCTAATGATTATCAACAATTTATATTGATTATTGAATTCTTCAACAAGTGTTGATTCTTGTATGCTTCTAGCTACTAATTCCTGATCCCCGCATGTTTTCTTTTTCATTTTTGGTGGGTTCTTGTGTTAGTGTCTCATTTGTGCTTTAGTTTCATTTCTGTCCTACATCAAGTGGTGAATTCAATTGAGCTCAAGCCTCTCTCTCTCTCTCTCTCACACACACACACACCCACATACTAGATGCTCCACTAGGACTAGGACTGGTTTGCTACAAGAGGGTGAGACCAGAAAGAGCTACCACTTCACAAGATTTTGTGATTGCTCAGCCTATATATGATCTGTTTGGTGGACCTGACAACCCTCTGGGCCATTAAAATGCTTGCCCAGCCAGTTGTGGGAAACAAATAATTTTATAGGTGCCTGATTATGGCTATCAACTTTCTGTTGATTTTCAATCAGTTGCATATATTGAGCCCATTTAGCATTTATCATGTTCTTACTACCAAATAACCTTGGGTTTTGCCGCTTAAGAGTAGGTGACACATCCACTGTCCTTTCATAATGGTTAAATTGCTTCGTGGTCTACCAAGTGAAGTCCTCAGCACTTCTCTTATAAATGCAACATGGAAGCATTGTTTTACCTTTAAACCTACCAAATTACATTTCATCATCCATTAGGCTTTCAATATTATTCTGTTATCAATAATCTTTAGTATGCCTTCTGGCTGCCAGTCTTCAATGAGGTATTTGGATGCAATTGTATATGAAGTGAGCCACAATTTGGAGGCAGGCACAGTTTTATTTTTGTTCTTGAATCTGTTGCCTATCAATTGATCCTAATTGCTTTTGCTTTTTGGACTTGAAGGATACATGGGAGGAGATTGATGCTGGTGAATTTTCTTATGAGGTAAGCTTGGCTTTTATCTGTTACTTCCGCTGAGGTTTCTATTTTGCTTTACGTCGCATTTTCCATGCTCAATATTTTAGGAGTTGCTTGCAGTGACTGATGTTGTTGGAACTGAGAGCAGAGGGCTTTCAGGTGATACTATTTCCTCATTGCCTTCTATAAAATACAAGTCTGGAAGCAGTGATTCGTAAGTGCAACTTCTCTAATTTTCTGTCATCTTTATGTACATTGTAGTAAATTTGCATCCTTTTGTTTCAGCTGTCATATGTCGTGAGGATTATGAGGATGGTAAGACTCTGACCTTTCTTTCTTGCAAACATACCTACCATTTGGAGTGCATAAATAATTGGCTGAAAATTAACAAGGTATTCTTCCTTTATTTTGGTCTACATCCTGCCTCAACTTTGTCTGAAAAGAAAATCATATGCTTTCTCTCTCTCTCTCTCTCTCTCTCTCTCTCACAACTTGACATTGGCTATAATGTGTAATGCTGGGCGCTAGTTGCATTTGCATGTAACTCTTTCTAGGATGACTACTACTTTAGGGTGTTGCTTGCAGTTGATCTTACAAGTCAAATGATCCTCTTTCTGAAATGTTCCATTGGTATGAGCTATAGCTATTTTGGTGTTCCAGGAATTTGTTGGAGACGAAATTAACTGCCTACCATTTTTCAGTGACTTTGATGCAATCATATTGAATGTCTGGTCTGTTACACTAACTTTTGATAGGCAGATGGGTAATGGACAACCTGCTGTTGCATTTTATTATTAATGGCCATTACATATTATGTTTGGTTTCCTGCCCATACCCAAGGCAGTTACTGCGGAGAGCATTTTTTTGGTGGTGCTGATGCCTTTTCATTTATTCACCTCCTTTTTGGTAGGCTGTCCACTTCTTTTCCACTTTTATTCCCGTTAAATAAACCTAAATGTCTCTTCTTTTGACACATTTCAAGGTGGGTCTTAAGTAGCTTGTTGATTAATGAGAAAATAAATTATGTCCTCAGGTTTATGTACATGTAGTTTGCAGTTTAAACCACCTGAAGGAGGATCTCACCCTTGTGAAGTGCAGCTAACTTGTTTTGCCTTTTATTGTTGTCTTGTCAAACTGATCTCTCTCTCTCTCTCTCTCTCTCACACCCGCACACACGTGTGCATGCACGTGTGCACATATATGCACGTTGCTTCGTTAGATGACATGTCTAAATTACTAATTGTGACATTTGCTGTGACTACAGGTCTGCCCTGTTTGTGGTGTTGAGGTATCCACTTCTGGACAAGGTTAGCAGTGGCTGGACTTTCATTCTGGACAAAGTCCAAATTACGTGCCAAGCATTGCATTGACCCTCGCAAAACTGCAATCATCCCTCAACGTAAACAAGTGCATCCTTGTAACCTTTATTTTGATTTTGCACAACTCTCAAACTGTATCTTGGTGTTCTGCGTTCCCCTCGAATCGAAGGGCATGTTTTATGTGGCTCATAATGTCTTATGTTGTGTAATTTTTCCTTTCAAGATTAACAGCAACGGTAATCGTCAATTTAGCTCATCGATTGATGGTTCTCATGTCATTTTCAATGCCATTGGACCAATGTTTTCTGTCAAATAGCATTGAATTCCTCTCGATGCCTATATGCACAGTTGCGCGGGAACCATTGTTGAGTGGTTTTCTCGTAATAATAGCTCAGTAGGATATTATCTTTGATGCTGCGCAATCAATTGATCCACCATCAATGAAACATACCCTTACGGGTCGGATAAGGTGCTCATTTGAACCGTTTTGATTACTTGTCGGGCATTTTAAAATGTGTCATACACTTATATTATAGGTATTAAAATATTTCTTAATGTTATAGGTATTAAATACTTCTTATTAGTGTTAAATTGTTATTATTTATTACTGTTAAAGATAATAATAAAATGATAATTTAAAATATATTTTTATTTTATTAAAATTAATAATTCTTTCAAATTAATAATTTTTAATATTATTGAAAAATAAAGTATGATTGCTTGTGAATTGATTGGAAATTGGGAAGAAAGAAAGATGGAGAAAAGGTTAACAAAGGAAAATGGTTTGGAGGCAATGGGTACATGTCCCGTGAGAGAGAGGAAAGCAATCCAAGGAACAGCTAAAAAAGGGAAGGAAAGGACAAGGAGAAGATAATTTTATTAGGGTTATTTTAGTATATGAATATTCAGCTGTTGTTTGATAAAAAAAAAAACATAATGATTAAGAAACTACTTTTGGTGATTGATGAATATTCAGCTTTTAGGGTCACCTATGGGTTATTGATGTCGATTTCGATGAGAAATTACTGAGGGTGAAAACATAAGTAAAATTTATGATTATTTTGTGTAAAGGACGTCTTGCAACAAAATTAGAGACATCAATATTGGAAAAAAATCAAGTGATAATGTCATCTCCTGAGCAATGGAGAATTCATATATTAAAAGAAAGCTAATTAAGCATAATGACTAATTTGCCCATTTGACTTAATTGGATTTAGATCACCCATACATTGACATGCATCTTCCAACGAAATCCATGTGGGTGTGGACATATAAGTTGGTTTCAGGATTTTTATTTTAATCAATACTTGCAATGAATGAAGAAGCTACATTATTGGTAAAAAATCAAGTGACAGTCTTACCTTTCAAGGAACGAATAATTCTCCTTTTTTTTAAAAAAAATAAAAAAAAAAAGAAAGAAAAAAAAATCTAATCTAGATAAATGGTTTCTTCGTTCAATTTGCTTTCACGGATTAGGACCATATGTGAGGTATTGATGTTGATCTCCTATCAAAACCATTATGAGTGTAAAAGCATAAGTTAATTTCATAATACTCTTGTGTGATTGATTCCTTGCAAGGAGTAAAGGTATTGTTTGCAAAAAAAATAAGTGATAGTCTCATTTTTGAACTATTTAATGACTATCCCATTCAAGAAAGGTACTAAAGATATAAATGAATCCTTTGTTCAATTGATATCTGTGGATTACAATTATCCATTAGATATTGATGTCATTACAATTATCGATTAGATATTGATGTCAATCTGAAAAAGGAAAAAAAAAAAAACATTATGAACATAGAGACATAAGTTAATTTTATGAAACTCGTGGGAATGATTCATTATTGTATAAGAATCAATTGACTACCTCCTTTATAAAGTAAGGGACAATTCTCTAATCATAAAAAGCAAATCAAGTTGAATGATTTCTTTATTCCATTGACTTCCATATATCTTGACTACCTTTGATGTGTTGATATCCATCTCCCAACGAAATCAAAGTAAGTGTAGACTCATATGTTAATTACAATATCTCTTGTACAACGGAATATGTTTGTCATCATTGAAGCAATGAATGAATGATTGTCCTATTCAAGGAAGCAATTGAAGATAAATGGTTCTTTTAATCGATTAGCATCCATAAATTTGGACCGCCCTTGAGTTATATCGTTGATCTCCCAACAAAATCATGATGAGATTAGAAACATAAGTGATACTCTTGTGTGAAGAAGAAAATGAAGCTTATGATCCAAAGAAGAAAATGAAGTCTAATTTAGGATCCTCTTGTGTTATTACATACCTAAAACAAAAAGAGATGCATTATTGTCAAAGAATCAAATGACATTTTCATATTTCTCCTTTAGAAGAAAGCAAATCAAGATAAATGTTTATTATTTCTTTTGGCTTCCATGGCGATCTCCACTCAAAATCATTTTTAAGTGTGGAAATATAAGTCCACTTCACGATCTTTTTACGTGATTAATTCCTTGTAATGAAAGGAGAAGAATTGTTCGCAAAGAATCAAATGGTAGTTTTATCTTTCAAGCAATGAATGATTATTCAATTCAAGGAAGGACAACAATGACAGTTGGAAATTAAAGGTATAATCTTTTTTATGAAAAATTAAAAATAAATATAACTACTTAAAAACTAAGTTTGATCCATAGTCCAAGATCTAGGTTGAATCACTAACCTTTAATCATCATAGTCATTATACGGTATAAGTGAAATCACCTTGGAAAATATCCAATTTCTAAAGCCCAAATACCTAAGGACGCGAGAATAGCCTCTAATATTTTTGTTCTCTCTACTTCACTTCATAAGAGACTTATGTCTCTGATTTTCTTACATTTTATCACTTCTACAAAGAGAGAAAGGGGATCCAATTACATAAAGAGCATGGTTTGAGATTTTCCAACCATCTCTTTTTTAATAACTCTTGTCCCTTTAATTCCCCTCTTAATTTATTAGTTAGGTTAAATAACCATCATGGGCGAATAACTAGACTAATAAATTAACATCTCTCACTTGCACATAATCAATTTCTACTATTCAACTGTATATCCACTCGATTTTCTCAAACATCCTTTCATACATGTTAGATGAGCTGACAAATAACAATTATAATTATTTCTCATAGTACCTCAAACTCATTTTATTGCATTAATCATAGTTTTCTTATTCCTCCAAGACTAAAGTTGACACTTTTCATCATCATGTATCCATAGTTACATTCAATCTTTGAATGACATAATTGACTGGCCAATGAATACATATGGTAGATATCTAAAAACAGTAGTCTTTCTCCAATACTTATAGCTATTAGCATTAATCCAATTACACTCCTAGACATATTTAGAAGGTCAAAACTTTAGCTATAAATAATATGCTAAAATAGCAATTCTTAAATTGACACCTTAAGATATAATTGGAAGTAACATAATACACATAAAGATGCTCTTTTATTGCCCCAAGGGACACATACAATGAAGAAATAAAGATGAATTCTTCCATTCTTCTTATTGGTTGCTTAATTAGCACATATGGTATGAATCATGTGCTATGATGGGTTTTCTTGCACTTGGAGCATATGTAATTTTTACTTATTTCTTGATAGCTCACTATACAGATCTTAGTCTAGTTGCTTTCAAGCATCTAATGTTAGTTCTTTGAGCAACCACTCTTCAAAGCACCAAACTAAGATCTCACATTTGGCTTTTCATAAGTTAAATGGATAGTGGGCAATTCATATCAATCTTGCATTTTTGTTTAATCTATAAAGCCTCGTCTTGACTCTTTTAAGGTGATTAAAAATTATGAGCACGATTTCCTTAAATCTTTCCCTTTACTCAAATAGTTTTATCTCTATTTGTTATCTAAGCAATAGAGGTGATTGCCCATGTGAGTAGGCTAATCACAACTTGTGTGAGATATCATTTTAGCAACATATTTAAATGCTTATGTATATGTCACTTACATATTTACTTGTTGTTGCAATTTTATATTAGCATTAAACACATTGCACTTTAAGCAAATTTATAAGTCTTTACTCAATTTTCAAAGACTTAATCATTTGCATTATTGTGTTTCTCATTGAGATATGCTTCAAGTCAATGTAATTGGGCTTAATGTCTTAAAAATTTTTTAAGTAGGTGCCACTTTATTGAAATTGTCATATAAAAACACTTGTAATCTCTAACAATTTTCAACATTTCAAAGATATTTTCAAGTAAGCATTATCACTTAATACAACTAAACATATGCAATAAACTTTACCTTTATTTACATAAGGCTATACATGTGCACTCCTTGCTTTACCTTGCAATGGTTTTCACCATTATGCGAGCAAGCAAGTTCATCTACCAATTTTCACTTAATTAAGTTATTGTTCTCAATAATAACCTAATACCAAATGAAGTGTAATTTCTTATTTTATTTATTTTTTATCACTTTTAGTGACATAAAGAGTAGCTTGCAACACTTGTTAAGTATCTTAATTTCATTTTGATCACATTTTGAATGCATGTATGGATCTAAAACTTTTATTGTGATTTAAGCCTTGGATGATTTTTTTTCCTTAAATTTTATTTGCCTTATGATATCCAGGGAGTTTACTATTGCTAAGGATTTATTGTCAACAATGTTGAGGAATGAGGCATGCTGATGGGTAACTAGAAGTCTCCTAAGTTGGTTGGTGTGGGTTTCACATACTGTTGAATGCTAGTTACAACATACGAAGAGGCAATAGTTGGGGAGCTCATGAGCTTTGGAGCATCTGTGGCCATTTTTTGACAAGCTTTTTGATGAGTGGGATTTATTAGTGGATAGATCAACCTCTAGTGATTTGGTTGTTGTCATCTTTTTCATTTTTTGACCATTCTCCAATACCAATGGTGACATTCTAACAACCTCGTTAGGGTAGTGTAAACTTCTCCTCTTATTTTCTTACTTCCTTTTATTGTTTTCCTGTGTTTATATTTTTCTTTTGCCTTTTTTTTATAGTATATACACTTGTTTGAAAAATGATGGAAAAAATAAAACAATAAAACACTCACTGACTCTTACCCTTCTCAGTGGTAGGAGATAATTTAAGTTGAATAGAAGCAACAATGTTAGCCAAATAAGTGTTTCCTTAATAAATTTGTTTAAATTACAAGTGTTGATGTGTGTTATGGATTATGTTTCTTCTACTAAATGTTGTGGGTTTGGGTTTTAACTGGTCAAATTAATTTCCTCATTTACTTTGTTCTCTGCTAGTGAAATAATTCTTTTAATTTGATGATTAGCCATTAATATTTACATTGATCATGATTATGGATTTTTATTATGGCTCACTTATGTTGATAAATGCCTTGAAAAATGCCATAAAAATAAAAGGAAAAGGAATTAGAAAAGTTGTACAATCTTGTTTGGAGTACCTCGGTTCCCATTCTTATTGAATGAAGAGTGTAATCTCTCTTTTTGAGTGGTAGCTCAAGCATGATTTTTGGGCAATTTTTGTGTTAACACTTTGTATTGTTGCCTTTGCTCTTGTCTAGTAGTTTTAAGGGAGGACATATAAGGGCTACAAAGTTTTTTGGTACCAAGTTAATTGGCACCGTATTATTAACTCTCTCTCTCTCTCTCTCTCTCTCTCTCTCTCTCTCTCTCTCTCTCTCTCTCTCTCTTGTGTGTTTGTTGCCTTTGGAATTTTGTTGGGACGTTTTGCCTCTTCCTCTCCCCTTTCTTTCTTGATTATTGGCTCTCCCCATTTTACCATGTTAATAAGGATGGGTTTTATAGAAAAATTGGCCTAATGCAAGTTGTTAATCTTTAATTACTTTTGCTAGCCTAATGTTGACCATTGATTTTTGATTACTTTTGCTAGATGGTGCAAATTGGCTTGCCTTACTTTGGATGGTTGGGATTGCCTTTTTATAATTAATGTTTGTGGGCTTTTGACCTATATGATTCAAACTTAGGTTGAGTTGTTGGGCCTTGTAAAAGGGGTTAGTGGACTGATATTGGTGCACTTGGATGCTTGACCTAAGGTGTTTGAGAAGGAAAGGGCCTCTCTTTTTGGTTCAATAATATGACTATATCTATAAGTAATTTTTAATTTTGAATTTAGTCTAAAAACCTAAAGGGTCATAAGCTTTTTCTTTCAAGATGGGTGTATATTGTTATTATACATTAGATTGTATAAATTAATTTACAACAATATAATTAATTTTCTTTTCCTTTTTTTCCATAGAACATATTATTATTATTATTATTATTATTATTATTATTATTATTATTATTATTATTATTATTATTATTATTATTGTTGTTGTTATTATTATTAGATTTAAATGTAATTTGTGAATAATCATTGTTTGTGACAAATTGTGAGAGTGAATGTAAAACCTTTTCTTCATTAGGGCACACAAAATATGGGTGCCTTTCTTTGTGAGTTACTTTGATCCAAAGGAACAAACAAAGACTTTATTGGAATGTTATTTTGATTGCCTCCTAAATGCCTGTATAGCAATGCTTGTAATTGATGTGTACCAAGCTAACTCAAAGTAGTTAATTGTTGTTTGTATGTTAGGGTGATTTTATATGAGTGATGATGGATTGAAAGTCCTATTAGGGGCTTATGACATTACCAAAAATTTCTTTATTCTCCACTAAGGATGTTTAATGGCTGGTGTTTTAGTTGATAACTCCATTAAGGAGTTTTAGTACATAATGAATAGTTCCACTAGAGAATTAGTTTACACGATGTGTGAGATTTTTGGTGGCACTTATTGGCTAGTACATAAGAAGTTTCTAACCATGGTGTTGGAGATATGATGACTTTTCATTTAAGCCTACTTGAGGTGGCAACATGACCCTTTGGCTTGGGTCACTAATGCAGAATGCAGTCATAAGCTTGTATAGAATTGTTATTTACTATGACTACATGTTACCTATACTTGTTTAAGATGACTGCATAACCCTTTCACTTAAGTTACTAATGCAAGACACATTCAAACCCTATATAGAGTTACTTCTAATTGCCATTTACTAATGAAATTCCTAGAGTATGTTGACATAAAGCCTATACTTGCTTAAGATGGTTGCATTACCCTTTCAATTTGGTCATCAATGCAAAGCACATTCAAACTTTATATAAAACTGTTGACATGTAGATATGTGACTTATACTTGTTCAAGATGATGCATTTGAACTTTGTACAAAGTCACTAATATGTGATCTAGACTTACTCATGATGGCTATATAACCCCTTCACTTGGGTTGTTAATGTATGATACATTCTTACGTATGCCCAAGGCTGTTGGTTTCATTGGTTATAGTTGCTTGTATTGGCACAATATTGCTTGAGGATTAACCTCATTTGTTGTCGACATTATTGTTGTTTTTTTTCTCTTTTGAGGAGGAAATCATTTTTGGCTCCTTGTAATCAATTTTGTTCCTTGTTTTAGACTTTTACTTTTCATTTCTTATGATTTTTTTTTTTGCTTCCAACATGTTGCTTAAAGCCTTTATGATTTGTATTAGTTGTGTAGATGGCATAATTTTTCTTCATGTTTTTAAAATGGCATGTTTGGTTTGTTTGCTAGTTGATTCAGTTTCTATCTTTATTGTTGTGATGCTACTAGGTGCTTTACAAAGGGTGGCCCTATGTAGACTTTTCTCATATCCTGGAAAATCTCAATCATAGAAATGTAATCTATACATTCATTATTTCAAAGTTTCCATTGGCACATATTAGCCGAATAAATATGAATATGCCAACTTACACGTAGGTCAAGGTTTAAAAAATAACTATTATTCACAAGGTTATCAATTTGTACGTGGGATCAATAATTTTCTATAATTTTGGTTAAGGAAATGATGCATGCAAGGATAAAGTGGCTATTAGGTGACTGGGCTATTACAAGGATTCGTGAAGGTTGATAGTAAAGCTAGCAACTTGGCTGCATGTCCCTTTGTGTGGAAACTTCATTTGTCTTGTTATGACTTACATCCTTTTTGATCTCCTTTAGTGTGCTTTCATCTTGCATTGTTGTTAATTGACTTTACTCTCAACTGAGGCTTAAGCAAAATACTTTTTGTTAGTGTTTGAATTTATGGGATTTAGCATATCTTCATCATTCATATCTATCAAAATAAGTGCTTCACCTAAGAATGTCTTTTTCACTACATATGAATCTTCATAATTTTGTGCCCATTTGACCCATAGGTCATTCTAATTTACTGGAACTCTTTTCAAGATTGAGTGTACTAATTTGAAATCTCTAGGGCTTTTTTTTTTTTTCATGGACTTGCCTTATTTAACTTTGATACAATTATCCATGGTAGATTTTACTTAGCCTCTTTTCTTCAACGAGATTCAGTTGCTTGTATCTAACTTTGACCCATTTAGCCTCTTGTAGCTTTACTTTATCAACACCCTTAAGGAAGGAATTTCAATCTTTACTAGAAAGGCTGCCTTAGTCCTATGAACTAGTGCAAATGGGGTTGCCCCTATGGAAGTTCTCATGGTGGTGCAATATGCATGCAATGCAAAGGGAAGCTTCTCATGCTAATAGTTGTAAGTGACTATCCTTTTTTTTTCAATGATTTGCTTGAGATTTTTGTTTGTTGCTTCAACTACTCCATTAATTTTTGTTTGATATGGCATAATATTGAGATGATTGATTTTGATTTTTGATGGTGTTATCAATGATCAATTGCTCTGGCATGCCATAATGACATATAATGTCGTTCTTAATGAATTTAATGACCACTTTGTGGGTGACATTTATATTGGATGCTAATTCAACCCATTTTGTGAAGTAGTCAATTATCTTTAGAATGAATTGGTGCCTAATGGATGCTTTTGAGGTAATGAGACCAATTACATCCATTCCTTGTACAGAGAATGACCATGGGGACATCATAGTATGTAGTGGAGCAAGTAATGTATGTATTTTGTCTACATATATTAGACATTTATGGCATTTTTTAAGCATGCCAAAAATTATATGATTCCATAGTTGACTAGTACTAATTGGCTCTTAAGATCATTTTGACCATGAAAAGGCTAACAAAATGTGACCTACATAGGCTCTCATGCATTTCTCACATAATAACTTTTTCCTTAGCCACATTTATGCATCATAGAAGGATTGAGTCATGGTTGTGTTTGTAAAGGATGCTTCCATTGAGGAAGAAATTTATTACTAACCTTTATAGGGTTCTCTTGTCATTTTCATTTGCACCTTTGGGATAGTCTTGGGTTTTTAGTTAGTGCTTTGTGTCATGATACCATGGCCAGCCATTTACCTCTTTTTATATATGAATACAATGAGCCAAAGTGTGGTGGATGTTGACATGGATCACCTAAGAATGAGTTTTAAGACTAAATTTATACATTGCTATTAATGTTCCCAAAGCATCAAAGATTTATTTGTTTTCCCAAGGCATATGTCTAAAAGTGATTTGATCAAATTATGCTACTAACTTCTTGATGTATTAGTGATAAGGAATGATCTTGTGGGTGCGAGTTTTCCATTTGTTGAGTAATTAATAGATAACTAATGCTAAGTCACCATATACTAAGAGATTTTTTGGCTTTCATTTCTAGGGCATACAGTATGCCCATTACACATGCTCTATATTCTTCCATGTTGTTAATGCACTTAAACTATAGTTTTACAGTAATTGGATACTACTTACCTTTGGGACAAATAAGGATTACCCTTATTTCATGTCTCAATGCACTAGATGCTCTATTGAACCATATATGCCATTCTTCCATTATGTCATTTCCATCTTCTTAAGGTTGAAGTATGGTTAAGATGTCCTTATTTGGAAAATGAAACTACATAAGTTCATATTCAAGAATAATCTAATCTGTCAAAAAGTCTATTATTACATTACCTTTGATAGTTTTTTAGTTGACATATTAAATGTCATATTTGGATAAGAGAACTTACTAATGGGCAACTCATTCTAATAATGCTAGTGTTTCCTTGGTGATGAGCTAGGTTGCATGGTACAACACGTATAACGAGTTATCTATGCTAACGAGTAGCAAATCTTTTCCATATGAGAATATTGAGTCTCCCATGATCAGTAAACCTCTTGCTAAGGTAGTAGATGAACTTTTCTTTTGTGTTTGTTTCATCATGTTGCTCCAGGATGTAGCCCATGCATTGTTTCCATACAATAACATATAGCAGAATTGGTTTATATGGCATTGGTGACATTAAACTAAAGGATTAAAGAGATAATTTTTGATCCTATCAAAGGCTTCGTAGCATTGGTTGTTCCATTACCTTAAATTACTTTTTTGAAGCATTCCAAATATTGGCTTGTAGGTTGTGGTTGGTTGAAATATAAACTGAGTGATGTAATTAATTCATTTAAGGAATCCTTATACCTCCTTTGGTGTAGAAGGTGCAGGCATCTCTTGTACAACTTTAGTTTTGTTGGGATTAATCTTAATTCTCCTTTGGCTAACTATAAAGCCTAACAGCTTGCTTGAAGTTACCCTAAAGGTGTCTTTAGTTAAATTAAGCTGAAGTTGAGATTTCTTAAGTTGATTAAATAGTTTTCTAAGGACTATTAAGAGATCTTTGTCTACTTAAGATTTAATGATTGTATCATTAACATAGACCTTGATCTCTTTATGCATCATGCAATGGAATAGGGTGACCAAGGCCCTTTGATAAGTGGTGCTTGCATTTTTGAGGTCAAATGTCATGAATTTGTAGTTGAAAGTCCCTACATTGTAACAAATGCGGTTTTCTCTATGTCTTTAGGTGCCATTTTGATTTAATTATAACCCAAGAAACCATCCATGAAATAGAACATTGAATGGCTAGTGGTGCTATCCATAAGGATGTTAATGTGTGGTAAAGGAAAATTGTCTTTAAGGTTGCCTTATTCAAATCTTTGTAATCCACACACATGCAAATCTTGCCATCTTTCTTTGGTACTGGCACAATGTTGGCAATTTATTTTGGATAGGCCATCACTTGGAGAAAATTGGCATCTAATTACTTCTCAACCTCCTCCTTAATCTTAAGGAGGACATCTAGTTTCATTCTTCAAAGCTTTTATCATATTAGTTTGCATTTTGGCTTTAGAGGGAATTTGTGCATCATTATGTTAGTGTTTAAGCTTGGCATGTGTTGGTATGACTAAGTAAACACCTCTATGTATTATTTGAGCAACTAAATCATGCCTTGCCAATTGTTTAGTGGAAGTATAGTCTTGATTTTGACCTCTTACAAATACTCCATGACACCTAGGTTGACCAACTCAACTGGTTCCTTCTCAACTATAGACCATTTCTCTTCTTATCTGATTAGGCATTAGAGATCTATTAAGATTTCTTTATTGTCTAACTTATCTTAGGTTAACACATCAAAGGCATTTTCAAATTTAGTCTCAAGGTCAGTATTAGCTAAACCACTAGTCTTGTTTTCAAATAACTTGGATGATAGATAAAATGTGATAGGAAATAAACATGTATTGTTAAGATAGTTCATATGGAAGTAAAAGTAGATATTGAGATATTGATAAATCTAGTATTATAAGTGCAAGTGTCATAAACATATATTATTGGATGACATGTGATAAAAGACCACCGATTTTATTATATAGATTTATTTGATTATCATAGGTATCAATAAGGGGTTTAGATTACATTACTTTGCCAAAGATTGCAACAACTAAAGAATCTCCTAGGCTTGCCAGATTTTTTATGGGAGCAATGAGATTGCATGGCTAGATAAGCATTGTTTTGAGTGACCACACTTCCTCTTCTTTAGAGATCATGTGTATTTTCAATGAGCTAAGTTTAGCAATGGCCTCGATTATTACATTAGTGTTGTTGTAGGTTTGATTGATGAACCTTGCACTTTTAAAGTGATGAGTAAGGGGAAGTGCAAGGTTTGTTGCCTCAAATGTACTCTTAAATGGCATTATCCTAACTAAGATGGTATCTAATTCTTACCTAGTCTTACTACCCAATTAATTGTATAGGAGTAGTGATGCCTTGGGGATGCTTTCCAATTTCTTTGTCTAGGTAGTAGCCATTCTTCATCATTACTTTAGCTACACTAAATAATGCTTCAAATGGTAAGGGTGGCATCTTGAGGAATGACTCCTCTAACTAGAGAATTTTGAAAGATTGAAAGGTGCATTCTAATGCCTTTTCAGCTGCCTCAACATAAGGCATCCTTGAAGGTTAAGAGACAAGCAAGTCATATTCTACATGAACTCCCATCAATTAATCGCATATTTTGAATTTTACCTTTTGAAGCAAGGTGGAAGGAATGATTTTTGCTATATATAACCACATGCATCCTAATAGGTAATTATAAGTGGTTTTTATGCTCATGAATTGGAAGGGCACATTGGAAGTGCATAGCCTTAACTATATTAAGAGCTTAGCTAACTTTATGACATTGTATTTTTTACCATCAAATGCTTGAACAATCATATAACTAGGTGTCAAGATGATAGTGTCAATTGGAAATTATTCCAAGGTGTTTTAGGCATGACATTTAAGAATGACCCGTTATCAATTAAGACGTGAGACATGTTGCAATCATAATAGATGACCAAAATATGGTGCATTTTGGTGTGTTATACCCCTTAATTAGAATTTCTTTGTCCAAAAAAGAGATGCACTTGCTTATCGTGATATTATGGATGATGTGGTCAAAACCTACCAAGGAAACATCAAAAGACATGTGAGCTTGATTGAGAATGTGCAACAAGAACTTTTGATAAGATTTAAAGTTTATTAGTAAAGTGAGGATTGAGATTTTGGCTGATATTTGGCTAGCTGAAATTTGACTAAGTTATTCAACTACATTGTATTCAATTTGCTTGATGTATTTAAGAAACATTTCACCGTCTTACTTAACAACATTTTACTTAAGCTTGAGATTTTGCTTATTGGATGACCTTATTCCTTTAGTATTTTAAGGGGAGATTTGTTTGACCTTGTCTGAGATTATAATGACTTTCCTTTTCATTTGTTGAAGCTTGCTTACATACTTTAAGGTGTACCACCTCCAACTTTGGGTAATGCCTTTGAATCATACAATCTTAGATGTTGTTGTAGGCATAAAGTTTGGTGTTGACATCTTATCTTGGGAGTCCACATAAGGAGGTAAGGCTTGGTAGTTAAGTGAAATATTTTATATGATGCCAAGTTTCATTAATGGCAAGAAGGTGGGTTCTACCATGCTAGCACCTTAATCACCTTGATCTTGAAGAAATTAGAGTTTAAGCCTTAGTAGTTGATATTTAAACATTCTTCAATTTGATTCACTATCTTGTGATCAAGGAGCTGATTAGTATTAATGTTTAGCTTTTTCACAACTTTTGAGAAATAGATCCATCCTTCATCCCTTAGTTCTTAGACTTTGCTTTTGAGAGTTTAATAGTTGTCTGTAGAATGTCCAATCTACCATACATGCTATTTGCATTTGACATTGGCATGGTACTAATAAGGTTATGCTAGTTTCAATAGCTCTTTGGCTAAAACTATGATTAATTCATTCTAGATGAGGCAAGTTAGTAATTCTGAATAAGCCATTGGTATGCGGTCAATACTCCTCCTTTCTTGCCTTCTGGGGTTAGTTTGATTACTTAAAGGTGTTGACATGTATACATTTGACTATAAGAGTCATGATTAAGAGCTTTAGGATAAGGATGAGGTTGTTAGATCATAGGACTAGTGTAATTATTGAGGAGTAAATTGCCCTTTTGGATTGCCAAATGATTGATACATAGGGTAGGGCCTAAATTGGTTATCATAATCAACTACTTGAACTTCACCTTCCTTCTTCTTAATTGCTTTGGTTTTCTTAGAGGTTCCAATATTAATGGTAACATCAATAATTTTGTCTTTCTAGATTCCCTCATTGATCCTTTCTCTAATGATTACCAAATTAGCAAAACTACCTAATGCACTTCATACCATTTTGTCATAATAAAGGACTTTCAAGGTACTAAGGAAGGTAAAAATGGTGGTTGGACTTAGACCACCACATTGTGCCATCATTGTGTATGTTGTTTAGATATCTCTTCCTATTTCTTATCCATGGCCTATAAATTAGTTCCAATTGGTTCTAGCTTAAAGATATACTTTAATTTGGTCTTAAAAGTAGTTGCTAGTTTTGCCCAGGTTATAATGCTCTTCTAGTCCTGCTTAATATACCAATAGGAAGCCACACCAGTTAGATTGTCTTAAAAACAATGCATTAAAAGTTTTTCATCATAAGCATATGTTGCTATCTTCTAAATACACATAGTTAAGCGATCTGCAAGAGGTCTTATGCCATTATATTTTCAAATTTTGAAATTTTGAATTTTAGAGGTAGGACCATGTCTTGAATTAGACAAAGGTCTAACACACTTATGAAAGTATGAAGGTTGTCTCCTTCGATGGCTCTAACTTCTTCCTATATAAGATTGATCTCTTACTTCATAGAGCACTCTACGCTTTAAGTAACCTTGTCTTTGGGTTTGAGAATGACTTTAAGCTCTATGGAGATAGCTTCTATTTGAGTGACATCATATGTATGTACTTTTGTGCTTAATGATTGTGCAAATATTGGTAGTCCTAAAGTCAAATACGTGGCTGTCTAAGAGTAGACCAAAGGTGTCAAAGAAGTTTTTTATGCTAGAGTTGCATGAAATAGCCTGCTAGTTAGGGTAAGAGAGTTTTCTTGAGTCTACCATTACTACATTTCCTTTGGAAAATGTATGGAATATCTACTAAATTTACTCTTTTAAATCTTTAATTAAGGTCTATATTTTATTCATATGGCTAGTTAGTCCCTTAACTTTGTCTTCCATTTTTCTTATATGGTATCTAGTTAGGATTGCATGCCTTGCCTATTATAAGCTCCTTATTGTTCATTAAATAGCACCTTGATTGTCTTCTCACATTAGAAAATGCAAATGCATTCACAATATTTATGGATGTTATGCTAAATGCATGAAATACTTAAACACACATATAAAAGGCTTTTATAACAAAAAAAAAAATTATTCAATGATAACAGTCGTACATAGGGGACAAATGTATATGTTCTTTTCATTTTGGGCTTTGTTATAGACAAATTTCATTGCTTTATCTTTGAATAGAATATTCCTCATCACTACTCAAACTATTTTCATTAGTAATAGATTCTAAGTTGTTAAAGTTTAGGTTTGTCTATGCATGAGAATAATGCTATTAATGATGCAAATATTAAGCACAATGAAAGGAAAGTGCCCCAGTGTTGAGATCAATGCAATCATCATAATGATAAGGGTCAACTCTAGAAAAGGGCTTGATGAAAGGTTTATGGATTTGTCACATTATGCTTATAACGAATGATTTTGACATCTTGCTAAAAGACTAGATTAGTGCATGATTGGCTAAGATATTGAAAGGGAACTTGATGACCTTCTAGATGGATGGGCTTACATGCATCTTGATTTCTTTGTCTTACGCCCACACATCTAGGTGGAGATGGAAAATCCAAAAGATATAGGAAGGGTGTTCAAGGCTAGTGATGATGTCCTTCCTTTTTTTTGGTAGAGGGTGTGCTAAAGACTCTTAACCATTTGTGAAGTGGGGATTAAGCCTAAAGATATTATTCATAGCATCTCTTAAAGGCATTAACCCATTTTTGATATATCATTATGCCTACACTATGCTTCTTAATGAGATATATAAGCAAATAAAGGGCTTTTTTTTAGGAAATTGCTAAAATGTTTTGGAGAAATGAAGAAGCAATTCATGAAAAGGGTATCGTGAATGCCAATTGATAAATTTGAGGGGACCATTAGTGATTCTGTAGCATTTCAACAAGAGTCTTTGTAGCTTGTTTACCATGAAAGTCTTATACTTTTAAAAAGCATCTTTGGCAATTACAACTAAGGGTATTGACAAGAAATTTGTTGGATTGGGAAAAGGGATCTCTAGTCAGTGTTATATTACCAACTTTGAATGATTTGGGAGGATCATCTATTTTTTCTTCAAAGTTGGACTCTAAACCGTTAAGCTTAGGAATAACAAAGACTGCTAATGGATAAAAGGGCTTACCATAGCTTCACATTATGAGAGTTAGAACTTGCCCACTTCATATGGTTAGATGTCAAGATGCATTGCTTGGAATTGAATGGAGGTCATGATGACTTCTCCTCTAATTATCTTCCTTTTTAAGAATTGTTGAAACCTTCGGCATCTATAAGTTGTATGTGACTCATTTTTGTGCCATTTGTTGGGATCATCCAATCTTCCATTAGGAAGAATGACATATTTTCAACCAAATAAGAAAAGTACAACTCATCTTAAATGTGTTTGGCAACTACCACCCCTTTAAGGAAACCTTCCATCTACTTTTATCCCATTGTTAAGCAAGCTACTTGAGAGTTGCTACCTTTCATTTGAAGTAGACAAGTTTAATTATAAAGCCATAAATATGCATGCTTAAGTGGAATGTTATGATATGGATGTGGACATCTTCACCTTAGGAAGTGTGGGTTATCATAACAAACCATGCATCAAGTTAAGTCATGAGATAAAAGAGTTTGCTCTTTTATATTACAAGATGAAAAGTGAAGAGACATTTTAGTTAAGTTAGTTATAAGATAAGGAATGTCCCTCTCCATTCATATGTATAATTCAAAATTAGATGAGGGCTTATCAATGCTTATAACTTAGATTTTCAAATAAAATGGAATATGAGTTCAAAGTATCTAAAAGATTCTTTAAGGAAAATTTTGAGGCACATATCGAATGGATAAAATGGAGGAATTTCAATTTGCAATTCTTTGGCTTCATCTGCCATGGCTCTTTAACACTACCTACTACCCCTCTAACCCATTGTCACATTTGGAGTTCTTAAGTGTGATGATGGGCGACTGTCTCTTAAAGATGAAGAGTTAATTCTATAATTTGAATGTCTTAAGCAACCAATTGTTAGGTCAAGTTTTGATTTTCTTAGGTCAACATCCTTATTTGCTATGTTTGGTTTTGGTTCTTTTGTGTGAGTAGGTTCATTTGGTGGGCCAAACTTGGGTTTTCCTAAAGGAGTAGGCTTCTCATGAGAGATTTTATGACTATCTTATATGGAAGCCATAGGTTTTATGAAGGACCTAAATTCTCTCTTATTTAAGTTATAAATAGTAAAGGCTAGGTTTTAGACTTTTATAAATGTGTGTAATGAAGATTATGATGCAAATGATAATCATAAATATAAGAAAAATAAACAAAGTATTAAACAAGAAAAAAAAATGAAAGTGTATAAATAAAATAAGTTAGAGTAGCTTGTCTCTCATATTATTCCCTAGTAAAGTTGCCAAGCTATAATGATGGATTGCCTCGAGAAGGAAGGGTAGGTAGATGCAAAAGGAGGCATGATGTTTGGTGCCTTAGGGCCTTTTTTTTTTTCCTATATTTTTAAATAAGGTTATGTTAGGTTAGGAGGGGGGATTGTAACATGCACTAGTTGACTTTGGAGTTGGCACCAATTATTTTAGGTGCAATTGCAACACCATAGTAACTTGGTTTACTTCACTAGGATTTCTATAGTTCAAAAGATTAGTTATGCTTGGTGGAGGTTATAGCTAACCCAAACATGCATTACAAATGATTCACTGCATTTTTACACTTTTCCTATTGATATGTTATTTTTCTCTCTGTTTTTATGATTCTCTATCAGTACATATACTTATTTATATGGCAAAAAAGATAATTTACACTTGTGGGCTTACTTGAGGGCCAATGAAATGTGCCTCCACTAGGAAGTTGGTGTCCCATTTTTTTTTTATTTCCTTTCTCTTTTCCTTTCTTTTCCTTTTTTTAAAAAATTTGTTTTCCTTTTTTTCTTTTTCCTTACTTTATTGTTATTTTCCTTATTTTATTCTTTTCCTTATTATATATTTCTCTTTTTCTTTTCTCCTTTTTTCCTTTTTTGTTTTTCTTTTCTTTCTTTTCTCCTTTTCATTCTTCTATTGTCAAACACTCACTTTATAATTTCTTTGGTCATTTTAATTGTTGGCTATTGTTCACCTTCTTTAAGCCCAAGTAGTTTCATTATGAGCCCTTTTGTGTTAGGATTTACTACAATCTCACCTCCCAAATTTATTTGTTAATCTTTGGCATGGTAATTGAAGTGTTAGATGATATTTTTTTTGTCAAATTTTTGTCTACCTTATAATATCCATTAAGTTTATTATTATCAACATTTTGATACCAATGACCTCTATTCAAAGCACAAGGCACACCAATATATGGTTGGGAGTCCCATGAGATGATTACTGTGAGATTTGTGTATTTTTCACTACTAGTTATATCATATGATGGGACAAAAGTTGAGGAGCATATGAGCTTTGGATATCTGTTGCCATTTTTTGGTAAGGTTTCCATTACATTAGACCCACCAATGGATAGATTAGCCTCCAATGATTTGGTTGGTGTCTTCCTTTTTATTTTTTAGTTATTCTTTGATGACACTCTAAAGACCTCCTTGAGGTAATGTAAGCTTCTTCTCATACTTTTTGACCTATTTTTGCATATTCCTATATTTACTTTTGGCTTTTGCCCTTTTTTTTATCTTACAATATATATACACTTATTTGAAAAAAAAATAAAAAAAAAAACCAAAACACTTATTGACTCTTACCTTTCTCATTGGTAAGAGATGAATCAAGCTAACTTGAAGCAACAATGTTGACCAGATAAGTGTTTCCTTGATGAATTTGTGTAAATTACAACTATTGATGTGTGATATGGATTATGTTTCTTCTACTAAATGTATTGGGTTTGAATTTTAATTGTTCAAATTAATTTCTTAAGTTTTTGGTGAAATAATTCCTTTGATTTGATACTTAGCCATTAATATTTACATTGGTCATGATTATATATTTATTATGATTCATTTATGCCAATGAATGTCTTGAATAATGCTATAAAAATAAAAGGAAAAGGAAACATAAAGGTTGTACAATCCTATTTGAGGTATCTTGGTTCCCATTCTTGTTGACTAGAAAGTGCAATCACTCTTTTTGAATGGCAACTCAAACATGGTTTTTTTTGGCAATTTGTGTGTTGACACTTTATATTATTATCTTTGCTTTTTTTTTTTTTTTTGGGTGACATTGAGGGAGGACATACAAGGGGGCTAAGTTTCTTGGCACCAAATTAATTGGCACCTTACTATTGACTCTCTTGCTCTTTCCTTCTCACACTCTCTATCTCTCCTATGTTAACTGCCTTTGAAATTTTATTAGTCCTTTTACCTTTTCCTCTTCCCTTTATTGGTCAATTTTTATGCCCCCCTCTTTTTCCTTATTAATAAGGTTCGGTTTTATAGAAAAAAATTGGTTTGATGTTGGCCATTGATCTCTAATTACTTTTGTTAGCCTAATGTCAACCATTTATTTTTGATTACTTATACTTTGGACATTTGAGATTTCCTTTTCATATTTAACATTGTATGGCTTTTTGACCTATAGGATTCACACTTAAGTTGAGCTATTGGGCCTTGTAGAGAGGGCAAATGGACTAATATCATTGCCTTTGGATGCTTGACCTAAGGTCTTTGAGAAAGGAAGCTATCCACCTTTATGTTTTGATGATGTGATGTATACTCATAAGTAATTTTTAGCTATAGATTTCATTTATAAACTTAAAAGGTCACTGACTCTTTCTTTTAGGATAGGTGTATATTGAAATTATACATTGGATTATATAAATTTATTTTTGTAGTAGTATTATTATTTTTTCTATCCTTTTTGTTTGCTTCATTTTTTAGTTTTCCACATACAAATACACAACTTTAGATCCAAATGCAATCTATGAATAGTCATCATGTGTACCAAAGTGCAAGAGTGAATGCAAAACCCTTCCTTGATTAGGGTGGATAAAATAGATGTACAACAAAAAATATGGTGAGAATTAGGCAAATTAAATATAATTCCTTAATGTTTACAAAATGTATGTCATCTTATTAGACATACTTTCTTTGCCTTTAATGAGTCTTATAATTCCTTAATCACCTCTCATTACATATTGTTGATATCAATACTCACTTTTAATTGATGTAACCAAGGAAAAATAATCAATATTATAAAATTCACTATCCATATAATTAAATCCATTAGGCAAAAGCTATAGTAAACAATATTAGCTTAAACAATTATATCACTATCAAATCAAGAAAGATTAGGAAAGATCAAATCTTGCCAAACTTTGACATATGAGGAATCTTATGTAAGAATTGGATTTAGCCACCATAAAATCTCATTTGCAAGTGATAATAACCTTTGGTATTCAAACAATTCACTATATATCCATTACACCATAATAACATTCATCCATGCTCCATTTATACTCTAAGTTCTCATATTATATAGCTTATTACTTAAAATTTATCATTCAATTAAGACATGATCCCATGAGTAATACTAATTTAGAATCTTAAGTATAAATAAAAGGTAGGCAATCAATCATTTTCTTTGTTATCTCATTGCACTTTAAGCATTTGAGAGTATTTGACCCTTCTTGCCATAACTTGAATAATTTGTCTTATCCTTCTATTCATTAAGTGTTTGCTTAGTGAGTTAACGCACATATAAGAAGATTTAGTAACTTGTAAGTCCTTGCCTTGACAAGTACATATGTGCTCACAACTTTTGAAATTCTTATTTGCTACTCGAATGGAGGTGTGAATTGATATTAATCAACTCTTACTTCACACATTTTATTAACGCTCTATCACATAAGCATTTAGTGAAGATTTATTACTCACATTGAGTCCTTTAGCTCAATCAGGAATATAATTGTAAACTATTGGGGGGCAAACCATGTTATTTGGTAAGTGAAATATATTTCAAACCTTTGAATGAGATCAATTCTTATATTTCTCAACATTGATATATGAATGATATTAACCTTTAGTTTCTGTTTAGGACTTAATAAGTCTCTTAATCTCCTTATGGTGAATAATAATTTCACGTTCAAATGTAAAACATGTTGTGGTATAAAATTTTTCAATACATTCTTCTCTTATGATTATACTAAATTTTACAAAGTCAAATTTCTTAATTTCCCCCATTGACATAAGTAATCTATTCATAATAAATCTTAGTTACAACATTTATGGATAAAGAAACACTTGCATATAATGAAGCTAATACCACTACACATATATATTAATTTTGCAAAAAAAAAAAACTTAATTAGACTAATGATAGTCTAACAAATGATATGAGATTGAAACATTGTTATGCTGACAATCATCTCTTATATTTCAATGTCTAATTATTATTATTCTAATTAATTATTGTAAAATTTTAATTTTGTAGATGAAATTTTTTTTTATTTTTTTATAATTTATGAACTTCTATTAGAATTTAGATTTTTTATTGAAATTAAAATTCATCATATTTTTAATTTTCAAAAAACAATTTTTTTCCATGCCTTCATTTTTTTTTTAATTTTCTTATTTTCTAAAACCACTCTTCGAGCTCTAGGCGTAGTTTTCCACCTATAGCTTTTAATAATAACAATTATAACGTGATTAGAGTAAAATTACATTGAAAAACATTCAATTTTTATATCCCAATTATTCAAAGGATGTGGGAATAATTTTTAATATTTTTATTCTTTTTTTTCTTCGTTATATAGAAGACTTGTGCTTTTTATTTTTTGATTTTAATGTTTTGTCACTTCTTTAAAAAAAACACGCATCGTTATTGCATAGGCCGAAGGTAGCCAAAGGACTCCTACAATGGTTCGTCACACTCGGAGAGATTTTCCTGCTTCTCTATTGCCCTAGCATTGACCAAACTTTCTTGGTTATGAATTACAGGAAGAAGGAGGATGAAGATCAGTGTTACTAATCCAACAAAATGGGGTGAATGCTGGCACTAATTTTATCTCCTAATTATATATTAAAGCGCTCTATGACGAAAATGTTTCCTGAAAATGCTATTGGCAGATAAATTTGCCAAGTTATCAGGTGAATTCTTTGCAAGCTCTTTTCATAACAATAATCAACTGTTTAATAATTTGTGTTGGGTCTAACAAATTCCAATAGTAAAATGGATAGAAAGCATCTCAATGTGGCTCTTGCAATTCTCTGTGCATATTGTTGAAAATTTGCAGGGATTGATGTTGTCTCAAAGGATGGTATTGTGGTGGTTTTTCTTGGGAAGAGAAGAGAGTTTAGTGATGGTTCGTATATTTGGATTTTTATTTTTAGTATATTTGAATTTTTATTTTTAGTAAATATTTTATTTTATTTTTTTAATTATAATAAATTTAATAATTTATTTATTTTATTTATATTTTATTCTTATTTAATAAATTTAACAAAAATATTATAAAAATAATTATTAAAAAATTTCAGATTATTAATATTTAAATATAATATATAATTAATATTTTAAATATTATTTAATAATTAAAATTTTTAAATATAATAATTTTTTTATTATAATATAATAATTTTTATAATTAAATAATTTTATATTTAAATTACATTTTATAAAAAAAGTCTTGTATTATTTCTCGAAAATTACATTATATTATAAAAAATATAAATTTTATTGAAAAGTGTGCTACATTTTCCGGTTATTCCACCAAACACCACGCATCGTTTTGCCCAACAAAGGGACAGTCTGTCATCTACGAATCCAATAGCCTTCTTGGGCGTTAAAAGTCTCCCTTAGACTTGGAATTTTCATCTATATCACCGTCCAAATGCGACCGATAACGATACCAACCAAATGGTGCACATGCCCAAATCATCAATCCGCTGACAAACGGCCACTACAGTATATAAATATTTAAATATTTATCTGACATATTCCAGGCAAACATTATCGCACCCATTTGCAAGTCCTTTACAAGTGAAGTGAAAAAAAAAAAAAAGAAATTCAAGTACTTAATTGTATCAATTAATCTTTAGACGATGAAGGCAATTGATTTAGAAGAAATTACGAAAATAACGGAAACATTTTGTACCAAATAATTCATATAAATTTTATATTTTATTTTTTAATAGATTTTATATTAATTTTATTAAAAATTAATATAAATAAAATTTTAATTTTTTTATAAATTATATAATTTAAAAATATAAAAAATTTACGAAATATTAAATATATTATAAATTATTTATATTTAAATTTTTATGAGTAAAATTTATATATATATTAGAAATAATTTTTTAAATATATTCTACTTAAAAATTAGATAAAAAAAATATAAAAAAATTTTAAATATATAATTTTCATAATTTTTTATGTTAAAAACAAATTTATTAGATTTAATATTTTTGTTTAAAATTAATAAGATAGATACAATTACTCTTATAAATCTCTAATATAATAAACAAGCATACCACTTTGTTTCACATAATAAGAGGCTTTAGTTTATGGAATCAATGGAAAACTCTATTTTAGAAAAAGTCTTATCTTTTTTTTTTATTTTTCACATAATTTATATATATATATATATATATATATATAATTTTAAAAATAATAAAAAATAATTATTTATTAGATAGTGTTATAATTCTTTTATGAGTTTTTTTTCTTTTATTTTTTTCAAACTTACAAATATAGCTAATTGATCAAAAAAAAGTCTGTAAAATTACAATGTAAATGAAAAAAAATTATGATTTATAATAAATAATTAATCGTTTATATATTAATTTATAAAAAAAATATATTTAATTAATTACTTATTTATACTATTAATGTGATCCAATTTAAAAAGAAATGGAGTGAATTATCTTTCTTAATGGCTACGCTGCCTAACGGTGATGTGATCCAATTTAAAAGGATTCCTACAATTTTGTTCCATAGACCATATCTTCATTTTTCTTGGATCAAGAATTGAAGGAACAATGGTTAGGGGGCGGATGTTCCTTCTTGAATCTCACAAAACTCTCTATTCTCAGCTACAAGTTTCCATGATCTTCTGATTTCAATTTCGATGAAATCCAATATGGGCGTTCCTTATTTCTTGCTTGCTCTATCCCTATTGTCACTGTTTCCGCTTTCAACTTCCAAATACGCTTCTTCAAATTTGACTGAAGGTTCCTCTCTTTCTGTGGACAACTCGGATGATTTGCTGACTTCAGCAGGTGGGATCTTCTCTGCCGGCTTCTACCCTATCGGCAGCAATGCTTATTGCTTTGCTATTTGGTTCAGCAGACCGTCGTGCAGGTACAACTGCACAATTGTTTGGATGGCTAACCGAGATTTTCCAGTTAATGGCAGGCGCTCTAAGATCTTGCTGCAAGCAAACGGAAAACTAATCTTAACCGATGCCGGAAAGTCTATTGCTTGGTCCACTGACACGATTTCACAATCTTCAACAGAGTTACATCTTCAGGACACTGGCAATCTTGTCCTGCATAATGTGGAGGGTTCTGTTTTGTGGCAAAGCTTCGATTTTCCTACGAATACACTTCTCCTCAGCAGCCACTCACCAGAGACACGCAACTTGTCTCGTCAAGAAGCCAAACAAACCATTCTTCTGGTTTCTACAAACTGGTTTTTGACGACGAAAATATTCTTGTTCTTCTCTACGATGGTCCTGAGACTTCCAGTAAGTACTGGCCGTCCCCGTGGCTTAACAGCTGGGAAGCTAGGAGGTTCACGTCCAACAGCACTAGATTTGCTTGGTTTGATTCGTTGGGAAATTTTACTTCATCAGATAATTTCACTTTCCTAGCAGCAGATTATGGAGTTAGACTCCAGCGAAGATTGGCACTAGATTTCGATGGTATGCTTCGACTGTACAGCAGAGAAGAGGGCAGTGTGACCTGGACTGTGTCATGGCAAGTTCCATTAGAGCAATGCGGGATTCATGGATCTTGCGGACCCAACAGTATGTGCAGCTATGATACTATCTCTCGCGGAAGATGCTCTTGCCCTCCAGGGTATGAGATAAAGAACAGCACCGACTGGGCTTATGGTTGTGAACCCAAATCTGATCTCCCATGTGGAAATGACAGTGAGGCAAGCTTCCTTCATCTCACCAATTCTAACTTTTATGGCTATATGATTATAACTATCATCCCAATTACACATTGAAAATGTGTAAGCAAATATGTTTGCAATCTTGCTTCTGCAAGGGGTTCCAGCTCAAGTATGAGTGGCATCAAGGCAATATGGTTACAACATGCTATCCAAAGTTCTTGCTACTAAATGGACTGCGTACATCAGGTAACAATGGAGATATTTATTTGAAAGTTTCCAAAATCGGTTTCATGTCTGGTAATAAGGAGATAGTGTCAGAATTCGGATTAAATTGCAGCGGTGAAAGTTCCAGTCCAAAAGGCCAACAACAAAACGGCACACTGAAGTTCATGCTCTGTTTTGTCGGTGCACTAGGATTAGTCGAGATTATTGGCATCCTTCTAGCGTGCTGTTTCCTGATCAATTCGCACAAGCACTTGGGCGAAGCTGAAGCTGCACAAGGCTACCATCTCGCAGCCACCGGATTTAAAAGATTCTCTTATACTGAACTAAAGAATGCCTCACGAAATTTCTGTGAAGAAATTGGAAGAGGAGCAGGGGGAGTTGTGTACAAAGGCGTACTGCCAAATGATCCGGTTGTGGCAATCAAAGGACTCCACGTGGCAAGCCATGGAGAAGCGGAATTCTTGGCAGAAGCAAGGACAATTGGGAAGGTTAATCACATGAATTTGATAGAGATGTTGGGGTATTGTGCAGAAGGAAAGCATAGGCTTTTGGTTTACAGGTACATGAAGCATGGATCCTTAGCAAAAAATCTATCTTCCAAAGCACTTGATTGGAGAAAGAGGTTCGAGATCGCCTTGGGCACGGCAAGAGGGCTTGCTTATCTGCACGAAGAGTGCTTGGAATGGGTTCTACACTGTGATGTCAAGCCCGAGAATATACTCCTAGACTCTGATTACCAAGCAAAGGTGTCAGATTTTGGCTTATCCAAGCTACTAGACAGAGGCAAACTAAGAAACTCAAGCTTCTCAAGGATCAGAGGAACCAGAGGTTACATGGCTCCTGAGTGGGTTTTCAATCTGCCAATCACTTCCAAAGTGGATGTTTATAGCTATGGAATCGTAATAATGGAGATGGTGACTGGAAAAAGTCCTTTAACGGAAGTTGATGCTACAGGGAGCAATGGTGAAATGGAGCCAAAGACATTGGTGACTTGGGTGAGGGACAAGAAAAGTACCGCTAATTACAATGCATCTTGGATCGCAGAGATCGTAGACCCTTCGTTGGAAGGAGAATATGAGCACGATAAGATGGAAAATTTGGTCTCAATTGCACTGCAATGTGTAGAGGAAGATGGACGTGCAAGACCAACCATGAGTAAGGTGGTTGAGATGCTTCTGCTTCATGAAAACGATCAATAGAGCCAATTGTAGAGATGGACAACTTCTAGCCTAATGGCTAGTGGCCTTGCGCGCCGCGGTGGAGTTCCAGGAAATGAATATTCTTCTCTGCCCAGAAGATTTCCAGGGCAGCTTTCCACGCTTTTATGAATAATAATTAAATAGGAAAATGAATAAAAAAATGCAAGAGTAAATGCATTCTAGTCGAAAAAAACTTAATGGAAAATTTGTTCTTTTTCTTCTACTGTCTCATTTCTTTCATTTGCTAACCTTACTAGCTAAATCTATTGTTGCATAGATGAGGTGGTCATTAACTGATTTTTTTCTCAACATTCTTAGGTAAAAATGAGTGGTAACTTTGAGCTTTGATAAGCAATCAAAATTGAACCTTCTTGAACTCGAATCGTATCATGCTTGGTAAACTCATTTTTTTGAAAAAGTTTGATGAAATGTTTATATTGTGATATTTATTTGATTTTAAAAATTATTTAATTATTTGATTTATATTTTAATTTATTATTTATTTAATAATTAATTTATAATATTTATTTTTAATATTTTAATAGAATTAAATTTTTAATATACATATAATCCACTTAATTTACTCCATAACAATTCAAAATATATTATAATTTATTTGATTAATATTTATAATTTTTTATATATATTTAATAAATAGATAATATAAATTCTCATAATTAAAAAAAATAAAAATTAAGAAAAATAACTCTAAAAAAATAAAAAAGTTATTCTAAAATTTATCCCTTTTATTTTAAAAATAACATAATTATTTTTTTTTATTTTCTTAAAATAAAAAGCTTTTAATTTTTTTCTTTCAAAAAAAAAAATACAACTAATTTAATTTTTTTGTTATTTCGTTTAAATAAAATTCAAATAAAATATATTTTTTAATAATATGAGTCTAATACCATTTTTATTTTATTCATTGAAATAGACAAATTTTTTCATCCTCAATTTTTATAATAATAAAATTTTATAATTAAAAAATATTTCTATTAATATTATAAACTTAAATAAGCTATTTAACAACATACATACTTAAGTTAAGTTGATAAAGGCTCAATTGACTAAGATTTGTTTATTGAACCATTTGAGGTTTGATTATTTGTTAATTAAACAATACCATCATTACAGAACCAAAACTGAACATGTGAACAGCCAATTGGGCTCAGCACCACTCATTTGTTTGGCTAAGCACATGTCGCTTGTGTTGAGCCTTAATAGGAGCCCCATAATTACACTCTTATAGATCTCCTTAATGAAGTTTGGACGACGAGAACAAACCAAACCAAAAAACAAATAGAGTAAATTTAATGAAAAGAATTTAAAGTTAAATTACTATTAGATTAAAAAATGTAATGTTTTAAATTGGTGAAGATATTAGCCAAAAGTGTGTCATTGTAACGTCACGTATGCTCCAAACATCATGACTATAATCCAAAAAGAAGTATTTGAGTTGATTTAAATAATTATTACAATCTAAGGTTTCGTTTTCTAAAATGTGATTTTTATTTTACATAAATATTAATTAATATTATTTAAATTTATAAATAATATAAAATAATTATATTTAAATTTATAATTTTAGTAAAAAATTATTTTAAAATATAAAATAAACTATATTTGAATAAAAATAAAAAAAAGTCAATTTGAATAATTATATTTTTTATTATAATTATTTTTCAAATTTAACATCTTTTTATTTAATTTATGTTATTTAAATATTAAATTATTCAACATCCATGGAAAGTGAAAAAAAAACCAATATTTTTAATATAATATTTTAAATTTTAGTAACTATTTAAATCAATTAAAATAATATTAAAATTTAAAACTTTTTACTATAATTCTTTTCAATTTCAGTAAAGGGTTACCCCAAATTTATCAAAAGATAAAATTAACTATATTTGAACAAAAAGTAATTAATTTTAAATAAATATATTTTTTATTCTAATTGTTATTTAAATTTAATTTTTTTATATTATTTATACAATTTAAGAAATAAATTAGTGAATATTCATGGAGGGTGAAAAGTGACAATTTTGAATATAAAACTCTAGATTTTATTAATTATATAAATCAATTCAAATGTTATTCAAATTTAAAATCTTTTATTATAATTTCTACAATTTTAGTAAAAAGTCTCTCCAAATTTAGTAAAATGTAAAATAAATTATATTTGAATAAAATATGACCAATTTAAGTAATTATATTCTAATTGTTATTTAAATTTAAATTATTTTTTATATTATTTAAGTAATTTAATTAATAAGTTAGTTAACATTGCTAAAAAGTAAAAAATAATATTTTTGAATACAAAATATAGATTTAATTAGTTATTTAAATGAAAACAAATATTACTCAAACTTAAAATCTTTAATTTTAATTTCTATAATTTTAGTAAAAGTTACTTCAAATGCACCAAAAAATAAAATAGATCATATTTGAATAAAAGAATGATGAATTTTGGTAATTACATTTTCTATTTAAACTATTATTCAAAACTAAAAGTTTTTTTTTCATAATTTATATAGTTTAAATAACAGATTTCTCAACACTTATGAAAAAAATTAAAAGTAAAAACCAATATTTTTAATAAAAAATCCTAAATATTAGTAGTTACTTAAATCAAACTAAATATTATTCAAATTATAATTTTTTTTTATTGTAAATTTTTATAATTATAATAAAAGGTCACTTTAAATTCACTAAAATGTAAAATAGATCTTTTTTTTAAATGACTAATTTGAGTAATTGCACTTTTTGTTTTAATTGTCATTCAAATTTAACATTTGTTATATAATATAGACAATTTAAGTGTTAGCTTACTCAACATTCATGAAAAAGTAAAAAATAACTTTTTTGAATACAAAATCTCTATATTTCAGTAATTAGATAAATTAATTCAAATGTTATTCAAATTTAAAGTGTTTCACTATAATTTCTGTAATTTTATTAAAAGTTATTCAAAATGCACCAAAAAGTAAAATATATCTTATTTGAATAGAAAATGATGAGTAATTGTATTTTCTATTCAAATTGTTATTTAAATCTAAAGTATTTTTACCTAATTTACATAGTTAAAGTCATAGATTTCTCAATATTTATGAAGAAGTAAAAAAATTAACATTTTTAAAAAAAAAAACCTTGGATTTTAGTAGTTGCTTATGTCAAACTAAATGTTATTTAAATTTATAATCTTTTATTAAAATTTTTGCAATTTCAATAAAAAAAATTACTCTAAATTTACTAAAATGTAAAATAAACTTTATTTATATATATAAAAAAAAAAAACTGATTTAAATAATTTCATTTTCTATTCTAACCATTATTCATATTTAAAGTTTTTTTTATATAATTTATATAATTTAAGTACTGAGTTATTTAATATTTATGAAAAAGTAAAAAATGACATTTTTAAATATAAAACTTTAGCTTTTAATAACTATATAAATCAATCCAAATGTCATTCAAATTTAAAATCTTATATTGTAATTTTTACAACTTTAGTAAAAAGTCACTCAAAAAGTACCAAAAATTATGATAAATTATATTTGAATAAAAAAACAACTAATTTGAATAATTGCATTTTGTATTCAAACCATTATTCAAATCTAAAGTCTTTTTATATAATTTATATAGTTTGAATAACAGATTTCTCAAAATTCTTGAAAAAGTGAAAAAAAAAAATTTGAATAGAAATCCCAAAATTTTAGTATTTATATAAATCAAACTAATTGTTATTCAAATTTACAATCTTTTATTTTAATTTTTATAATTTTAGTAAAAAGTTACTCTAAATTGATCAAAATATAAAAGAGACCCTAGTTGAATAAAATAGAATTGATTTGAATAATTGCATTTTTTTCTACTAATTGTTATTTAAATTTAATTTTTTTTATATAATTACACAACTTAAATGTTATGCTACTTAACATTTATGAAAAAGTAAAATAGTGAAATTTTTGAATATGAAACTCTAGATTTTAATAGCTGTATATATCAATGTAAATGTTATTCAAATTTAAAATATTTTATTGTAATTTTTATAATTTGAGTAAAAAGTTACTTCAAATGCATCAAAAAGTAAAATATATCATATTTGAATAAAAAAATGATTGATTTGAGTAATTTCATTTTCCATTAAATTATTATTCAAATCTAAAGTTTTTTAATGTAATTTATGTAGTTTAACTAACAAATTTCTCAACATTTATGGAAAAGAAAAGTAAAAAAAAAAAATGACATTTTTGAATAAAAATTTCAAATTTTAGTACCTACTTGAATCAAACTAAATATTATTCAAATTTATAATATTTTATTATAATTTTGACAATTTAGTAAAAAATTAGTCTAAATTTATCAAAATGTAAAATATATCTTATTTGAATTAAAAAAAAAATAATTTGAGTAATTCATTTTCTACACTAACTATTATTCAAATTTAATGCCTTCTTATGTTATTTATGCAATTTATCTATTAGGTTACACAACATTTATGAAAGAGTAAAAGAGTAACATTTTTTAATACAAAAATTTTAAATTTTAGTAACTACATAAATGAATACAAAAGTTATTCAAATTTAAAATCTTTTACTATAATTAATACAATTTCAATAAAAGGATGCTCCAAAATTCACTAAAAAAATAAAATAGATTTTAATTGAATACAAAAATAATTAATTAAAATAATTACATTTTTTTTATTCAAACCATTATTCAAATCTAAAGTCTTTTTTTTATCTAATTTATATAATTTAAGTAATAGATTTCTGATTATTAATTAAAAAGTAAAAAACAACATTTTTGAATAGAAAAATTTTAAATTTTAGTAGCTATTTAAATCAAACCAAATGTTATTCAAATTTATAATCTTTTATTGTAATTTTTTCAATTTAAATAAAAGGTTACTCTAAATTCTCTAAAATGTTAAATAGACCCTATTTAAATTAAAAATCACTAATTTGAGTAATTACATTTTCTATTTTAATTCTTATAAAAATTTAATGTCATTTTATGTGATTTACATAATTTAAATATTAGGTTCCTTAACATTCTAGAAAAAAAAAAAGTAAAAAATGACATTTTAAATATAAAACTCTAAATTTTAGTAACTAAATAAATTAATCCAAATGTTATCCCAATATAAAATCTTTTACTATAATTTTTACAACTTTATTAAAACACTACTCCAAATATATCAAAAAGTAAAACAAATTATAGTTAAATAAAAAATAATTAATTTAAGTAATTATATTATCTATTCAAATTGTTATTCAAATCTAAAGTTTAGATTTTAGTTCAAATGTTATTTAAATTTAAAAATTTATTATTGTAAATTTTTTTATAATTTTAGTAAATAATTACTATATATTATTGTAAATTCTCTAATTTTAGTAAATAATTATTCTAAATTTACCAAAATATAAAAGTAAACATATTCAAATAAAATATGACCAATTTAAGTTAATCCAAATATTTTTTAATACAAAACTCTAGATTATAATAATTATATAAATTAATCCAAATGTTACTCAAATTTGTAGTTTTTTATTTTAATTTATCCAATTTTAATATAAGGTTACTCCAAATGCATCAAAAAGTAAAATATATCATCTTTCAATAAAAAAAAAAACAATTTGAGTAACTGCATTTTCTATTCAAACTGTCATTCAAATTTAAGACCAATTTGAGTAATTCATTTTTTTATTCTATTTGTTATTCAAATTTAATATCTTTTTACATAATTTATGTAATTTGAATATTATATTACTTAACATTCATGAAAAGGTAAAAAATGAAATTTTTAAATACAAAATACTAGATTTTAGTAACTATATAAATTAATCCAAATGTTACTCAAATGTATAGTCTTTTATTGTAATTTATCCAATTTTAGTATAAGGTTACTCCAAATATACCAAAAAGTAAAAAAATAAATCATATTTCAATAAAAAAGAAACATCAATTTGAATAATTGCATTTTCTATTCAAACCATTTTTCAAATCTAAAATATTTTTACTTAATTTATGCAATTTAAGTAATAGATTTCTCAATATTAATAAAAAAATTTAAAAATTATCTTTGAATAGAAAACTCTAAATTTTATTAGTTATTTATCAAAATAATTATAATTCAAATTTATAATTTTTTTAATTGTAATTTGTATAATTTCAATAAAAAGTTACTTTAAATTCACCAAAATATAAAATAAATCCAAATTGAATTAAAAATTAATAATTTGATTAATTAATTTTCTATTTTAACTATCATTCAAATTTAATGCATATTTACATAATTTATGCAATTTATATATTAGATTACACAATATTCATAAAAAGTACAAAATAACATTTTTTTTAATACAAAATTTTAGATTTTAGTAATTATATTAATCAATCCAAATGTTATTCAAATTTAAAATCTTTTATTGTAATTTCTACAATTTCAGTAAATGGTTTCTCCAAATTTACTAAAAAGTAAAATAGATCATATTTGAAAAAAAAAAGACAAATTTGAGTAAATGCATTTTCTTTTTAAATTATTATTCAAATCTAATATTTTTTTTTAACCTAATTTACATAGTTTAAGTAACAAATTTTTGATCATTCATAAAAAGGTAAAAAAAAAAAAAATGACATTTTTGAATAAATGTCAATCCAAATTTTTGATCATTCCTAGATTTTAGTAGCTATTTAAATCAATCCAAATTTTATTTAAATTTATAATGTTATATTACAATTTCTATAATTTTAATTAAAGATTACTCTAAATAATCCAAAATATAAAATATACCTTATTTGAAAAAAAAAATATAGAGTTGACTAATTGTATTTTCTATTCTAACATTTATTTAAATTTAACATTTTTATATATATTTTGCACAATTTAAGTATTATATTACTTAACATTTATGAAAAAGTTAAAAAGAATATTATTTTAATACAAAACTCTAAATTTTAGTAATTATATAAATTAATCTAAATATTATTTAATTTTAAACTCTTTTCCTGTAATTTATGTACCTTCATTAAAACATTACTCCAAATACACCAAAAAATAAAACATATCATATTTGAATAAAAAATAATTCATTTAAATAATAGCATTTTCTATTCAAACTATTGTTCAAATCTAAGGTCTTTTTACCTAATTTATGTAGTTTAAGTAATGGATTTCATAACATTTATGAAAAAGTAAAAAGTTGATATTTATGAATAGAAAACCCTAAATTTTAGTAGCCACTTAACATGATTGTTGGGAAACAATTTTGCCTATGTTAGCTTTCTTAACTAAACTTTTACTTAGTATTATTCAAATTCAAATTTGATGTCATGATTATAATTCAAATTTGTATTAAATTTGAATCATTTTGAAATACTAGTTGCTAGAAACTTTTTAAATTTAAATTTGGAAATATATGATGTAATCAAAGCAACAATAATGTATAAAACTATTGATGATGATTAATGAAAGGTGAGTTGCTTCTCTTACAAGTCTAAAAAACCTTTGGCCCCTTTCCTTTTGTTCTTTCCAATCAAAAGAAAATAGAAAACTTACAACACCCATTTGACGGAAGGAAGATGCAAATATGCCAATGAAGAAAACTAGCAATAAATGTGCATGCTTCTTCTACAGAAAATATGGACATATGAAAAAGCCTTACTTCAAGTATAAGGCATGGTTGACAAAGAAAGATTCTCTTATATCTTTAGTGTTTCATCATTTTTTTTTTTTTATTAATGCTTAAACTAATACATAATAGATTGATTATGGTACTATAATCCATATATAGCTAACACTATATAGAACATTATAGAGCTAAGGAAGTTAAAGAAAAATGAGAAAGGCATCTATTCAAGAAATCAAACACATTTTTATGTTGGGGCTGTAAGGACTTTATCATTTAGTTTTGAAATATGGATTTGTTTTAGATCTTCAAAACACTTGTTATGTTTTATCATTCTCTAGGAATTTAGTTTTTATTTCTAAATTAACTTGTCTTGGTTATCATTTTGTCTTTGAGAATCATAATTTCATTATTTTATGAAATAAAATTATTGTTGGTTCTAGATATCTAATTGATTGTTTATACAAATTTGATTTAGACCTTACTCAAGAATGCAACACTACATTACATAATGGTATTAGTATAAAGAGATATATTGTTAATAAGTAATCTTCTCAATCACGATATAAAAGATTAGGTTATATCTCTTGAGAGTTAATAAAAAGACTAGTAAATGATGGAGTTTTAATAACTCTTGACTTTACAGATTTTGCTATTTATGTTGATTGCATAAAAGGTAAGCAAACCAACAAAATGACTAAAGGTGCCAAGAGAAGTTCAAAAATTCTTTAGATTAAACACAGACATATGTGGACCATTTTTCTTATCTTAATGGTTAGATATATTTTATCTCATTCATTGATGACCATACAAGATTTATGTATCTCTACTTCTTATTTGATAAAATTTAAGAATTTGATGGTTTCAAAACATGTAAGGTTAAAGTTCAGAATATAAGGATAAAAATATTAAAATCATAAGATCTGATTTGGTGAGAGAGAACTAAAAGGTCCATTTGGTGTAGTTGAAAGAAGGAATTACACACTTATGGACATGGTGAGAAGCATGATCAATAAATTCTAAATCGTCCATTTAGTTTATGAAGTGAATCCTTGAATATTGCAATGTACATCTTAAATAAGATTTCATTGAAGGTTGTTCCTAAAACACCATTTGAATTATTGAATAAGTGCAAACTTGGTTTACATGTATGGGGTTGTCCCAGTAAAGTAAGGATTTAAAATCCTCAATTAAAGAAATTAGATTTGGGAACAACTAATTAAATTTTCATAGGCTATGTGGTGAACTCTAAAAGATTTAGATATTATTGTCCTGCTAGAAATGCAAAATTTTTTGAGGATTTTAAGTTTAGTGGGAATGAATTTTCTTGAAATCTGCAAGTTAAGGAAAGCAAGGACTTTACTAAAGTTTCTATAAACTCCAAAAATTTAGTTATTATTCAAGAAGATTCACATGATGATGTCAAAGAACAACAAATTAAAAATCAAGTGCCTAATACAATACATGCCTAAGGTACCTAAACATAATAAAAATCCACAAAAAGAAGAGCTTATGAGATTTTCAAGACTAAAGAGACCTATAATTCCTAAAGATGATCCTTACATGTATTCACAAGCCATTAAAAGTGAAAAGTTTGAGTTACAGTATAATGCTACGAAGGAAGAAATGAAATTTATAACTAATAATCAAGTTTGAGACCTTGTTGAATTACTAGAAAAAGTTATAAGTATTAGGTTAGACTTATGGCTAAAAGTTTCACTCAAAAGAAAGGCAATAACTATTTAAAACCTTCTCTCTAGTTTCAAATAAGGATTTATTCAGAGTTATCATAGCTTTAGTAGCTCATTTTGATTGAAAGTTGCATTAAATGGATATGAAAACTATTTTCTTGAATGAGAATCTTGAGAAAGAGTTATACATGAGTTAGCCTAAAGGTTTGATTGCTAATAAAGAGAGTCACTTGGTATGAATGCTTAAGAAATCTTATTATCAGTTCAAACAAGCCTCCTAACAATGGTATATAAAATTCCATGATATCATAATCACATATGGTTTTACAAAAAAAATATTATGGATTAATATATATACCTTAAGATCAATGGAAGCAAATAAACTACTATAGTCTTTATATGTAGATGATATTTTACTTACATGCAATAAGTTGAGATTGCTACATAAGATAAAAAAATTTCTCTCTTAAAACTTTGAAATGAAGGATATAAGTGAAGCTTTTTATGTTATTGGTATAGAAATTCACAAAGATGGATTTCAATGAATGTTAGGACTATCTCAGAAGGTTTACATTAGAAAGGTTTTAAAGAGGTTTAGAATGCAAAGTTATTTTTCCACTATAACACTTAGAGTCAAGAAGACAAATTCAATCTCATATAATGTCATCATAATAACTTGAAGCAAGATGAAATGAAGCTTATACCATATGCTTCAGCAATTAATAGCCTTATGTATGCATAAGTTTACATTACACCTGACATTGTAGTTACAATAATAATATTAAGGAGGTACCAAAGTAATCTTGGATAAGAACATTGGAAAGCTACCAAAAATGTTATGAGGTATCCATAAGGAACTAAGAGCTATAGCCTTACATGTAGACACACCAACCATTTAGAGATGGTCGGGTATTCAAAGTTGATTTCACTAGTTATGTAAACAACATAAAGTTTATTACTTGATACATTTTTACACTTGCTGGTGTTGTATTCTAGAAAAGTATCAAGCATGCTATTATTGCTTCTTTTATTATGGGAGCGGAATTATTGCATGCCATAAGAGTATAACACAAGCTTTATGATTGAGGAATTTAATCATAGGACTGCAAACTATGGATTTTACTTCTAGACCATTAAAGATATATTGTAATAATTTAGTTGTTGTCTTCTTTTCAAAGAATAATAATTGTGAAAGTCAACATAGTATATCAATACAACGTTTTTAGCTATTAAAGATCATGTTAAAGAGTAAGCAAGTGTAATAGGGTATGTCAATATCCGACTCATAATTGCTAATTTTATGACTAAATTGTTGATTAAGTCATATAGAGATCATGTTGAGCGTATGAGCTTTGTTAATTCTATTTAAGTTTTATTTTAAATAATGTTATATGATATTTTGAAGATTTATTGATGCTTTCAGACAAGACAAGTACATAATCAATATATACAATTATGAAATGTATATATGAAATGTAAATGTCATTTATAATATATTGGAACTTAAATAGTGCATTTTTTAATCTGAATGACATAACATTCCATTTAAATTGTCCAAATGGTATTACAAAACCTTTATCTTCATGATTACAAAGTCTATATTTGTTGATACTAAAAATACATCACTCACTCAATTTATTTTGACAAATAAATAATTATTTTCAATCAATTGTAACATACCATACCAACGAATTCTTAAGGAAATAATTTTTCATAAGACATGGAGAGATATATACTTATCCTAGGCAATAACGAGTGAAATTCATTGAAAAAAGAGATTAATAAAATAGATTATTTTTAGTTTTTTTTTAAATCATGTTTTTACGATATCATAATTTTATATGATTTAAAGGAAGTATAAAATTCAAAGGTAGTCATTAATAATTGTTTGCTACTTTGAATTTTTATATATTAACATCAAGGATATGACCCGCTACACAATTAGAGCGCAAAATTATAATACCATATGGTTATGTTCACATCGAAAATATAGTGTTGTATATTTTTTTAATTAAAAAAATATAGTATATATAAAAAGAGATTATTAAATTATAATTGTATAACTCATAATTTAGTAATATTTTAACAAAAAAAAAATAAAAATTTGTTTAAAAAAATATAATTAACCAATTAAATACTACAAGTAATAACTATCCAAGGAGCAAACATATATGGCTGAGGTGTGTGTCTATATATATGGACATATACACCCATGCAGTGTCACCATGGAAATGTAAAAAATCTAACTCAATCATTATTAAGTAAACTTCTTCCTTTCACATTTAAGTCGACCAAGACCAATAATTATATTCTTATTATAGAAAGAGAAATAAACAACAAATATATATATATATATATATATATCTATGTGTGTGTGCATATATGTGCATGTGTGTATATGTAACAATGAGAGAAAAACAAAAATCACGAAAATAATATCAACTAGCCACCTCTTGAAATGGCTTCCCAATTATTAATTCAATGACTATGATGGAATGGTAAATAAAACACATGATCTACAATTGATGACCTTTATCAACTAATATTCTATATATACAGATTTATAACCTTTTGTGCATATTAGCCATTTGATAATCAATTTATCTTAAATCTATTCAAAAAATAAAAATCATGAATCATTGAAACAATATTTAATTTAAAACCAAATATTCATAATAACTAGCACTACTTGTATGTTTTTAAGAAATTATTTTCTGAAAAGAATAAATGGAAAGTTATTCATTAGTAAGTTGAACAAACCCCTAAGGATCTTGCATTGTCACCGTACATATGGGAACTTTGCAAATGAGAGTTACAAGTAGAATATTCTTGGCCTTTTATTTGCAAGAACAAGGAAAGACAAAGTGTATAGCCTTGAAATAGAGAATTTCACTCCTTACATTACAACAAAAGTAGAAAAGTTAAAAATAAAAGGGCTTCACAAGCACCTACCCCTCGTCTTTTATTAGTACATAAATGTATGCCAATCCATAAAACCAAAACTTCTTAAACTCTAAAAACAAAAATCATATCTACATTAAAAAAAGGTCTCATCTGCCCTTTCTATAACATCATGAAGCATGGGTTTCATGGAAAGCATTGGTGAATGCTGAGTCTTAGAAATAGTGCTTGCACTAGTAGATAAATTGTCATGGGTAAGATTAATTCCTTTAGTTGCATTATTACTCATAAAGACGCTTGTGTCGTCAAATGTCCAGTCAGTTAAATATATAGGTCTTGAAGTGACATTGCTCACTTCAATATCACCAGATAGCATAGCTACTACACTTGACATTGGTGGTCGTAGACTTGGTGAAGTTTGAGTACATAATAGAGCAACTCCTATCACACATTTTACTTCTTCCTCATTAAATTTAGATAAAATTAGAGTCCATTAGTTCAACTTCACGTTTGTTCTCATGAAGGTGTTAGGGCTAAAAAGTAAGAAAGACATGATCCGTTAATTTAAAAGTTTAGATAAAATTAAAAGGGAATACCATATGCAAAGTTGTATAAAATAAAAATGGTTAAGAGTCATGACATTCAATCTATGTGCAATTTTATTGAGTTTAATCATCCTAATTTAAGTCTCAATGAACTCATTTTCTGCTTTGACAAATTGACAAAGGAATCTTAGCATTAGAAAAACTAAGCCATTTATAGATTGTTTCTTGAGAAGGATAACCTAACAAAATAGACATTATGCTATTAGTTGCTATCATAAAAGGTTTTTAAAATAATATCCAACCAGAGCCAGCTCATGTCTTAGGAAGTGACAAAATGTTAACATCAATTACAATGCCTAAATGAAGTGTCAACTAATGGCATAAACATATCATAATGAAGCTAAATGATTTTAATAAATACTTTCAAAATAGATGGAAGGAAAAAAGAAAAGAAATGGCCACTGAAATAAAAAGAGAAAAATACAATCACAAGGCACTACATAAGCATATCTTACCCATTCAAGAAGGTATTTCTTTTCTTCTTCCAAGGTCGAGTCTGAATTTGGTCTTCCACTTACAATTTCCAAAGCCACAACTCCAAAACCAAAGACATCAACCTTCTCTATAAGGTGTTCTTGCATAGCATACTTCAGTGCAAGATATCCACTACATTAGTGCCAATTAAGCCACAAAATAAGTCATGACAGCCACATAAAAGATTGCAACTATAAATAAATACCACACAAAATATTGCAACTAAGAACAAGTAACTAAATAAAGTGCATGTAGAAAGAAGTTCTAGGGCATCACTTAGAGCATAAAAGATGGAATGCAAGTAAAAATCATACTTTACAAGGTTGACTGGTTGACTAGTTGACTATTTTTGAAAAGCTGAAAAGATGTAAATAATAGGATTAGCATGTCTAAAGCTTTGCTTCATATTTTCTCAAAGCCCAAAATTCATTATGACTTGTAATGTTATTCCTTACACCAAATGTGGATGAATGTAATGTTATTCCTTATTAAGCTAAACAAGCCCCCAAAGATCTTACATTGTCCTTGCAACACGAGTACTTATGTGGGTCTTCTTATCATCAAATAGTTTGGCCCAACCAAAGTCTAAAATTTTGGGAATGAGATCAGAATCAAGCAGAATATTGCTAGCCTTCACATCTCTGTGTACAATTCTGACCCTTGACTCCTCGTGAAGATATGCTAAACCTCTGACTACTCCTAAGCATATATCAAAACATGTTGCCCAGCCAAGATTCAAACTTTTTTCTCCTGCATCATGCAAGCATATATAATTACAATCTGTGCCCATGCAAAATATATATTAAAAGGATAATAAGCATCATACTAATTATAACTTGGTCAAGACTCTTGTTTTCAAGATACTCATAAACAAGAAGTCTGTTATCTCCCTCAATGCAGCATCCATACAATTTCACAAGGTTACGGTGTCGCACAACAGATATAGTAGCAATCTTTGTCACAAACTGGGTCTTTCCTTGGTGGGATACCACAGATAGCTGCTTTATGGCAATCACCCTCCCATCATTAAGTTTTCCCTATTGATACAAAATTCAAATAAAAAGTAATAAGAAGTTCACTAAATTAAAAAAGGAAAAAAAAATCTTACATGAAATGCATAAAATTTTCATAAATAAGACAAAAGTTTAGCAAGCCATGATGTTCACTAGATTCAACGTATATGTCCTACCCTTTGTATAAGTTAGAAAGTTTAACCTTTATGTATAATAAAAGGCACCATGTCAGTAAATAGACAAGTTCCAATTGCTAGAGAAAGTAATATGTTAAGTGCTTCAATTTATTTTGGTAGAGATTGGATGTTCAATTATAATTTTTTTCAATCTAATCCACATTGCTCTCAGAAGAAACATTAAAATATTTGTAAGATGTGCCCTCTTTATCTTTAATAAATTAGATGACATGATTTTATTTATAATATATGTTCCAACTCCTTTTTTTATCTTTAACAAATTTATTAAACACTTACCTTGTACACTGGTCCAAATCCTCCCTCACGGAGCTTGTTGGCTAAGTTAAAGTCTTCTGTAGCAGTCTTTAGCTTAGTATAACTGAATGTGTAAGGTGTAGCATCTATACCTAAGAGCTCTACATTTTCAACAAAACCAAAATCGTTAAAGTGCTAAAAAAAGGCAAACTAAGGACTTCTTGGGGCATAGACATGCCAGGCAAGATGAAAAAAAAAGGCACCAAACCAATACTTTGAGTAATAGATAGTGGATGCTTAACAAAAATTTCTAGACCTCCTCCTATTATTATTTATTGTTTATCATTTTATCACTTTAAGTGTAAATATGAGCCTGAACAAAATATAAGGTGCACAGTTTATATGTTTACCTTAATTTGCAAAGGTGCTCTTCCTTTTCTGTCTTTGAAAAGAAACTAAAAAAGCAAGAAGAAAACTTGCTATTCCAACACCAACAACGATCCCTACAATCATGCCAGTTTTATCCTTCTTACTACTTGGAGGGTTGTTGCTAACAGTTGGTATGAAATTTGTGTAGCAGATGCACTAAATAACTTGGTAGAATTGTGAGAGAAAATCAACATAATTGATCATTTATATTACTTGGTGTGGCACTAATTGCTGAAATAGAAGGTCCATATGTACCTTGCAAAGGAATACAGCAAGTCCCCTTTCCTACCCAAAACAAATGGATTTCAAGGTAATTTTCCCTTACAGTAGCTGTAAAGTTCCTTTGAACAGCTTGCTTAGAAATTCCACCCGCTGCGCTTCATATGTCAAAATTCTTTAAAACAAGATTGCCCTAGAATAACAATTTAAGAATTCAGCCAAAATGAAGAAAAAGATTCTTACAGGAAAGGAACACATTGGCATCACCAAATACTATATCGCTTGCATTGTTAATATAATGGGTATTATCTTATGAAATTTTTTATGATTGACAAATTTAAAAGGAAAACATTGTCATTTAAACAAAAAAGTTATGTTCAAGCTATGAGGTCATATTATAGAAAGAGTCCAAACAAATAAAGTTTAAATAAAATTTCTGACAAAATAGTTGGTAGAATTACTTATAAGGTACAAACAGTCTTTCCTATGTTTGTATCCAGCTAAAGACTTTCAAAAAGAATGAGAGAATTTCTCATTAGGAACCTAACAATACATGTAATGGTACTTTTGTTGCATAAAAACTTTGGATTGGAAGGCAACACTAAAACAATCTCCAAAATTCATAATGTAGGACTAACCTGGACATAAACATAAAAAATGCGCCTCCCAAGACTCTTCCACGTTTTACCATTCTCGATAATAGTTTCTACAAATTGAAGAGTCACAATGTAGTTGCCATTCTTAAGCCCTAAGCCATAATATCTCAAGGAAGACGCAAAGATCTATGCAGTCTGGAACAACTCAGGGTCTAAAGTATTTGTGAACTGAGATGATGATGACCATATGCTTCAAGGATTGTTGTTTCCAGTAAAATATTCAACATTACTCACTCCCCATCTGTTTATGCCAGTCACATAATATGTTGCTGGGCCAAGAGTCTCATTATCTCTCTCATACACAATTCCAGAAGATGATGTGATTTGTGGACCTCCACACTTAATTGAAAATTGAAAATCTAGACATCAAAATAAAAAACATGTATGCACTTATTAGTAATATCTCATGTTTGCTTCCTTTATTTTTAAAGACCAAACCATTCACATATCCAGGTGTTGATATGCTTTTATATTGAATATAAGGGACTTCCTGCCCCATGTTGCAACTCCAAGCCTAATAGTTGGCACACTAAACTTGAATAAAATATGATAATAAGCAAAATTTTAGAATAAAGGGCCATCAACTCTTATAGCTCTTAAAATGGTTTCTATTAAAATTTTGAAAAGGTCCTCAAAATAATTTGCCTTAAAATTTTAAAAAATGTTAGCTATTCTTGTGGCTTCCTAAACTAATTTTGGAATTTTATTGCATAAGCTATATATTGTTAAATTTTTACCTTGTAAGAAAAATGTCAAATGTCCACTTTGAAACCATTAGATTTCTCATATGCATGATGCACTAATATTTTAGCTGATGATAAACATTTATTTTCCTATGTCTTTATGATCAGATTAGGACTCCTTTTTATTTGATGATAGTGTTAAGGTTTCATTTAGGCATTTTAGATTCTCAATAAAAATTAAGTGTGTTGCTATCATCTAGAGGTTGAATCTTCATTTACTATTCTATCATGAAATGTTCATCAATAATATATTAGTACTGTGAGTGTAGGGCTTTCAACATTATGCCTAATGTATATCATTCTTTTAAGAACCTATCACTTTTCATTTTTAGCTAATTATACAAACAAATAGACCAATGATAAGTAGACACATTAGTAATTTTCATGGTCAATTTTAATGTGATTCATTTTTGTAATTATCTGATTATGCCTGTTGGCACATGCAACCCTTTACACTTTGCCATTAAGATTCCACAATTTAACTTTGAGTAATGATATCCATATGATCAATGTCACCCAATCATTTAATTTTAGGTCATCCTATTGATGACCATCCACTTTGACAACACAATGGAAAGCATTTTATTTGCACTTACACCTAGGAGATCCTTGATGACATGGAAAGTTACGTTGAAGGCAATTTAAGCTTGATGGCAAAACATTGACAACAAAAGAATATAAGGGGTTAGATACTGACATCAAAATTATGCTTAAATCACAAGTAGGTACTCAGGATTCACCTTCTCATATCCCACACTCAAATGACTTATTACAAGTCATATCCATAGGATGAAGAAAAAAAAAAAAAGGAAAAAATACACTGGCAAATTGACTTTTTTTTTTAACTTCAAAACAATTGGAAAGTATTAGTTAAAGTAAAAGATGAATGAGTAAATATAAAATCTATGTATAGCTCATGCAAAATAAGTAAAGAGTGTTACTAATTCAAAAAGTATGCAAAAGGCAAGGAGTCAAACCACTATGCTATTGTTTATCATGTGATTGATTTTTTGTGGCTTTTATTTGACAATTCCCTAGTTTGTTAACTCATTAACTTTCTGGTAACATGCTTTTCATGACATGTCAAAAGGGCAAACAAAGGACACCCATAGATTAAATAGCTAGCAATGTTTAGAATCTGATTTTATGAATTGGTCAAGACAATACATATTGGTTTTAAACTTCCCCCTTTTTAGTGTGGGCAACATCTTAATGCAACCAAACCAAGTTAAAAAAAGTGCACTGAAATGCTTCGTTTTGGTTATGCCATTTGCATGCCATCAATATACTTCCTAGCCACTAATCATTTCACACCCAATACAAGTAGGCAGAAAATATAAAAGGAAATTTTTGAGTGTTAGATACATCTTCATTAGAGAAGCTTACTAATATAATCATTGTCTTAGTCATTTAATAGTCCAAAAGCTAGCTTGCTCTATGACTAAATTAGAAATTAAACTGGATTAAATAATAAGCTGATTAACCATTCTGGCTTAGGCATAGTTGGGAGGAAATAGACACATGAGAGATAAGAACCAAATTGAAAAACATTATTAAGATCATGATGCAAAGTAAAAGAAATGAGGTGTTATAATTAAATTAAATTATAGAAAAATTTGTAGGTAATCATAAAATTTTGAAAATTAAAATCTAAATTTTTGGAAAACCATAATTTATATCTTTTGCTTTTGCAGTTAGGTGGGGGGAACTTGTCTCCCTCCTATGAAGTTGCACAAAATAAGAATAACCATAGAATAAGTATAAGTTTTATGAACAAAATTATTAAGCATAAAAAATAGAGATGAAGAAGATCACCTGCTATTTAAAGGATTTATTGTGAGGTTATTGGCAACTAAATTGTTGCAAACACCATAAAGAACTCAATGTAAGTATCAAATAATAATAGATGCATACTAAACTTAGTACCTATATGAAAAATTAATGTTCAATAATTGCTTAGTAATTAGAGAGTGACAACCCACTTGGAAAGAATATTAAATAAAGATAATTTTTTAAGGACATATAACTCTAAATTTGTCTGGTTGATCTAGGAAGGGAAGCTCCCCACTAATTTATTGTATGAGACATCTTTGTGAACATCAAATGATTAAAACAAGTAAAAAATCCATCCAATATGTACATATTACTATGTTAAGAACATAATTAACACATTAAGAACATAATCCAGTCAATTAACAAATGTTAAACTCATAAATGACTTACATATTGAGAAGTAATAAGCTTTTTTGTGACGGTAGGGTACCATTCAACTTATTATTTCCAAGAAACCTAAGACCAAAGGTAGGACATGCTTAAATATGCAAAAAAACATGTTAAAATCATGATGATAATAGATAGTATATTACAGGTGAGAAAGCTTGCTTAAATTGAAAAGTGACTCTGGAATCAATCCTGTGATATTGTTGAAGCTCAAATATCTAAGAAAGGATTGTCATGTCAAATGTTAAAAGGTAATTAAAACTAAAAAACAATTGCCATGAAAAATAAATGAATAAGCAAGGCTAGTGGGGAAGGTAAAATAATAATAATAATCACAAGCAAACCAACTTAACGTGAGCTATAAAATTTAAACATAATTATTTAGCCCCATCCTAGCAATAAAAATCCAACATAATGAGAGAGAGAGAGAAAGAGAGTAAATGATCCCACAAGCAAATTGATGATTAGTAACCTATTTAGGAATTCAAGCAAACAACTTAATTTGATGAGCTATTTAATACAAATTCAATGCATAAATGTCCCCTAAAGTCTAAAAATCAAGCCAAAATCTTGAGATTATAGTTTAATGGCATTGTGAGCCAAAATAAATTAAATATAAAAATTGTCAGTTACTCATATATATTATAATGATTGTAATAAAAGTAACTTACAATTGTGTCAAATTTTGGTACTCTCCAATAGTGGATGGAATTGTACCAGTAATATTATCATTCCACAACACTCTAATAAACACACAAACAAAATTGTTATGTTACTTCCCATGAGGTCAATGAATATTTCAAATGAAACATGATACATATTAGACTCTAAGAAATAATGCAATAAAGAATGAAACTACTTTTTGCCTTACAAGACAGTTAGAGACTTCATGTTCCTGACAAAGTTCAGTGAAGAGCTTCCATTGGATAAATCACTTATTCTCCTAAATTTATATTTAGCATGAGATTGTTAGTCACACATAACATGACCACACAGAGGAAAAGACAAAGTGATATGGGTACTCACAACTCTGTTAAAGAAGTTAGCTTAGCTAATTCTGATGGGATTGGACCTATGAAAGAGTTGCCTTCAAACCGTCTACAAAACAATAGACATGATACAATTATTGTGTAGATTCAATGTTCAAAGCATAACACTCAAATGCTCATTAATAGACAGTTAAATTTCATAAAACAAAATTTTTGAAATATGAGCAAAAGCTCATTAACTTAAGAGCCACCTAAGAAAAGGTTGAAGAAAAGTATAAAATTTCTTACAAGACACTCAGTTTTGACCAATTTCCTATGAAGGCAGGTATCATGCCAGTCAACTCATTATCAGAGGCCCAGTTGAAAGCAAATCTAGGTATTGCTCAGTCAAAATATTATAAATAAAAACATATATCTACAACTTTTTAATTATATCTTCTCCTAAACAGGGGATAAAAGGTCAAAGTAGTTGAATGCACTTACACAGTTTGGATGTTCTACCAACTAGCAAATGTCAAAGGAATCTCACCCTTAAGTCCAATACTGTTAATATAACTATCAAGGAAAATAATATTTATTAGCTAGTTTTTCCCCCAACAAGTGAAAATTTCTAAAATTTGTAAATATAATAAAAACAAGTAAACTCTTAAGAGGTGACAAACATGAAAATAATTATAATAAATAAATATAATATCAAGATGTCTGAAGGCCTAATCATTAATACAATATGTGTCAAGGACCTTAGAAAAAGAAAATAGCAAAACATCATATTGAGATAGAAGGTCCGTATGTCCTTCAAAACATTTACATTTTTTTGGTATGCTTAAGAAACAATTTATAAGCTTTATAGCCATGTACATATTTATTAGCTACAAAGATTGTTGCATATTCTTTTGAACCAATAATCAAGTTTCAATTTGTCAATATTCTAAAGTCAAATTGTCTACCACTAGATAGCTAGTCATAGACAAAGAAGGAAGGTGGTTCAACATATAATATATAGCCCTACAATAAATCATAGAATTGAAGATGTTTCATTTCATGGCAATATTTTTACTCTAATCAATAGGAAACATTAAATAAATTTTTCTATCATAGTAAAAAGAAGTTGTACATGATTGCTAAATGAATTATTATTCACAAATATATAACAGTCAAAATATAAATGCTAATTGCCACTTGGATGTACGAGTTATCATTTCACCTTAACCAAGACTCACATTCATTAAGTAAAATATTAATCTATGCAGGTTTGACAACCAAATAAATTAAAACTTCATGAAAAGTAATTAGCAAGAGATGGACCTTTATCATTTGATATAATTTGTTTAATTTTAAAAACCATTATTCTGAGGTTCATCTATTTCATCATTAACCAACATATGCTTAAAATTTAGACATAAGAGAAGCTTTTCCTGATACAACTAATGACTTTTGGAGGAAAGAATAATTGTCAACCCAAAATCAATTGGATGTACAACTTGAATAAGAAACATAGACAAAGTATGCTCATATTATTCAAATGTGACATTATCCAGATTGCACATGGCGAGGATGCAGAGAAGCATGTCCAGAAAATGATAAATGCAATAACCATCACTAACTATGGCTCTATCTTATTTCCACCACAAGTCTTCTAATCAAGATCGACCCTTCCTTAAGGGAAAAACACTGCACTCTTTGTACTTCATATATTTAACATTTTATGTTTCTGGAACCTCTGTATTTAAGGATCATGGTTGTACCACCAAAAACACTGTCAATGTTATGTCTGGCAGCAAAGCTATAGCAAATTATTAGACTACTTGCTATCTGCTTCTCCTTCAAAGAACAAACCTAGTAGAGGAGCAGCACATTCTGCTCAAAAGCAAGATTGAAAGAACTCACATCTGTTCTAGGTTTGTACAATTCCCAAGCTCAGAGGGCAGAGATCGAGAGAATTTGTTTGACGCAACGTTTCTGCAGCAGTAAGTGAAAAACCAGAAAGTGAATTAATGTTGATTCAGAAAATTGAACCCAAGAAGGTAAGTACAGAGAAAGGTAAACCTAATCCCCTTGAGAATAGCAGTTAGTAATGCATCGAATGCTTTATTCAGTAATGCACATTGACAGTGGCAAATCATTGTGCATAGAAGTAAATTGATCATCAAAGAATAACTAAGTTACCAGTACTGTGAAAGAGCTGTGCAAAAATGTTATTATTTAAAAGTAGTAATTGTAGAAAGGATGCATCGGATAGCCACATTACTAGTAAAGTGGTACAAATGTTAGGCTATGGTCAAATAAACTTACAATGACTTTAGGTCACTAAGCAATCCAAGTTCCTTTGGAAGCTCCCCTGACAAAGAATTGATGCCAAAAGTCCTGCACAAAGTAGAAAGGTAATGTCCAGAAACAAAAAGAATAAGATACATGTTATGTCCCACGGTTCAAAATTACAGACTAAGATCAACTTACAGCCATTGCATACGAGTCAAATTTCCAATGCTTGAAGACAGGTTACCCGTTGGTAGTTTTGAGCCAAGTTCCTGTAAGAATGAAAAGAAGCTTAGTATGCTAAGCGCACACCTTGCGAGTCGACAAGTAAAATGCTAGTAGTGCAGCACATTTTTTGTTGCTGAATATAATCCACCATAACTTCATGTACACTAGTAATTTAACTTGTGCTATAATCAAAAACTATAAAAATAAAGCTTGACTTATGTTTCAAGGGAAAAAAATAACAAACTGAAAAGTCAACTAACTAAATATATATGTAGAGCAACAAGAAGCAAAGGATTGCAAAAAGACAAATTTATTAAATTGAGGATAAATTTAAGAATGTAAAGTAATAACACCAAGGAAGAGTGAAAGGTCATGGTACCCCTACTTTGTTATAGCAAACTGACCTCCAAAACCTTTACAACCAACTTTCTCGGTAAGTATTAGTTATGTTGGTTATGGCAATGGAAGAAACTTGCTTTAGAAGTTTTCTAGCAAGCGTTTTCAACTTTTTGTTTAATTTAAATTTAAAATATTTTAAATTTAAATCAATGTACAATTATGTAACTTATATTTAAATTCAAATTATGAAATTTAAACTTGTAAAAATATGATTTTTTGTAAAACATCTTATATATATTAAAAAAGAAGTTATAATATAATAAATTTTTGTACATAACCAACCTTTGTTGACTCTACTTGATCCATCTCTCTAAATCTCCTTCTTCTCTTTCTACTGCAAATAACCATAAATCATTATCATCTTTCTAACAAAAAGGAAAAGCACCTCTACAAATGAAGCTAAATAAATAAATTGTATACTTCACTTTTGTAAATCAAATCGTTACAATATTTTGATTTTGATAAGATTTGGCCGAGGGTGAGTAATTGGGAACCTTTGCCGAGCACCTTCCAAAGCAGTTTTTTTTCTTGAGCCTACCTCTAACCAAACCTTGTTGATATCAAATTGCTACGCTAATTCCAATTCACGAAATAAACCTCATCGCTCTGCCGCGAAGGAAGAACAAACGTCGATATTCTGCCCACACCCCCGGGCCGGAAATGTTTATTTATTACAGCCACAACGATCAAGGCAGCGCTGAGGTCTAGATTCCAAACCCACCAAATGAGTCGCCTAGTTTAGTAAACCCAAAATGTTAAAAGGGTAAAGGGGAAAAGAGCCCAATATCTTCATGCTTAAAATGCTTATTGATCACACCCACAAACTTTCCAATCTGGACCACTAGATCAAGCCACAAAAGCCCAAGTAAGAGCCTATTTGCTATTTGCCATTTGGATTGTAGAGCCGAGCCTGCACCCGCAGAAGACAGTCTCAATTCAATGGACCCAACAATAAAAAAATAGAAAAAAAAAAATCCCACCACCGAAGGGTCTAAAAAGTTGTTGGTGCTCAATTCTCAAAGGTCAGAGACTCGTAATGATTTTAGCAGAAAAAGAAAAAAAAAAACTGCCCCTTGTCTTGGCCTTTTTTTTGTACGATAAGTGTCTAAAGTCTTCTACCATTTGTATACCCTTCTAAATATGGATTTGAAGAGTCCATTTTTTGTATGTTAAGTATCCAAAGTCATCTATCATTTGCATACCCTTCTAAACATGGACTTGAAAAGTCCCACACATTAGATTAAGTCAATGCCATGTGCATATCCTTCTAGGGGATGTCTCATTGTGGTGCTGATGATTTAAGCAAATGGTAACGAGATTTAACTAAAATATTTGCAAGAATTGTATAACTCAAATTGATGGTTGGCCTATAATTAAATCAATTTTATTTTTTTTAATAAAAATATTATGCTATATTTTGAATAAATTTATTTAGTTATTTAAATATTAAATTTAATTTATAAATAATTTTTAATACTTAAAAAAAATAAAAAAATTATAATAATATTTTTAAAAAAATACAATATATTTAAATTAATAAAAAAGTTAAAATATTTAAATATTAACGTATAAATAGTTTTATAAGATATTTATTATAATTTTATTGTTAAAAATTTTATTCATATTAAATAAATAATAAATTTAAATATTTATTAAAATATTTAATAAAATTTATTTATATAATATAAATTATAAATTTAAATATTTATTAAAATATTTAATAAATCAAACATACCTCTCTTAAATAGTGGGAGACAAAGACTAAAGTAAAAGTCTCTTCCACAAGGGACAAACGCCAGTTGTGCACCGTGACCAGACACTACAAGTGGGTACCACGTGTCTTCTGAACTAATGGTGTACAAATTCTTGGCCCCATGCCCAAGCTGTAGCCAACTAGAGCTAGAAAGACATGCAATAATTGAGTCAAGGTTTAAGGCAATAAGAGCCTTATTTTCCCACTCTTAAAGGATGAAAATGGAAATCTACCAACTTCACTGTTATAAGTTTGATTAGGACCATATCAATTGTTAATTCTTGTTTATCAATGGGACACCATTATGTATAGACAAAATATATTAGATATATACCACTTCTTACAGGATCTTTATTTTGTTGTTTTTTGAGTTAGGAGATCTCAGCTTTGAGTAGATTGATTTCTTTTTTGAGATCTTGAGTAGTTACAGGACATGTTTGGGTTGCTCAAAACGGTTTAAGATATGTTGAAGGTCATATGGTGTTTGGGTTTGCAAAAATAAGTCATTAGGCTTTGAAGAAGCCGGGGCTTTCAAGAGTTTTTCAAGAAAGAGGGTTTTGGCTTGATCATTACCTAGGTTGTTGAGGATGTCAAGAATTTGTTCCTGATCGTGAGTTAGTACTGAGAGCTCGTTGTCGGACGAAGAATCAGTGCTAACTTCATCAGGTTGGAGTCCTTCTTCAGAAGATACATTGGATCCTTCTGAACTGTCAGCAAGTAAGGTTTGGATTTGGGTCTGGACTTCTTCTGTAAGCTCAAGGGTTTGGAGTTTGGTTAAAAATTTACAGAATTGGGCTGAATGTCCAGGCCTTTTACATTTGTAACATATGATTGGTTTTTCATCCATTGGTTGTCCTGGTTGTGTTTGTTGGAAGTTAGGCTTATATGGGCTAAAAGGTTTTTTATATGGTTTGGTCTTTTTGTAAAATGGGTTTGTATTTTTGGACTGGGCTTTTTTTGTATTTGGGCTTGAATTTTTTCTTGGTATGTTGTTTTTGGTAGGCTTGGTCATCAAATTAGGCACAGAATGATCCAAGCTCCTTCTGGGTCCGTTGTCGTTCCTTTTTGATTTGTTTTTGTAGACGGAGATCACTGCAAACCTGCAGGCCCTCTTTTTGAATAAAGCTAGTTAGTTCACCAGATGAAAGAGTATCATACGGTATCTGTTTGTTGTAAAGATCGTAAAGTTTGTTTCTAACTCGTTCTCCTAATAATTTAGGAAGACCAGCTAGAAATTTTTCTTTCCAAAAAGATTGGTAGGCATCTTTTCGCTGCATAACACGAGTTATGAAAGTATCTTTATACCAGTGAAAATTGTGTAAATATTTGCAATGTAAGTTTGAAAGTAATTCGGTGCTTTTATCCTTCAAATGGGAAGGATCACCGATGAAGTGTTTGGTGATCGTGAAGATGAGAGTAGTTACCGCATCAGGAATAGTGTTATTGTGGTCATCTCTGAGTGGTGTACCTTCCTCATCACGTTTGATGCTAGAGAATATCTCTTGGTGATTTGTAGGGGTTAAGATGTTGTCCCACCATCCTTTGAGTTGACCAGAAAATCCTGCAACTAACACCTCAGCAATAGTTGGGTCAGAAGTCTGACTATGAGTTCGATAAACGTTGGCAACCATAGTCATTTGTTGGAGAAGGTTCAGAATCTGGTATTCTGAAAGTCCATCAATGTTCCATTCATAGATGGAGTTAGAGCTGTATTTTGTTTAAATGAAATAGGGTTTTTCTTCTAGAGTGTCTGAAGCAGTGGGTCTAGGATAGTACATTCTAGTTGGAAAGCTTCTTGGTTCGATTTTGACCTTCTGGAGTCTGAAAGATTGTATGGAGGAATCAGAAGAGTCAGAATCATTCAAAGTTTGGATGGTTTTAGAAGAAGAAGCTTTGTTTTTTAGGGTCTCGTACCTTTGAACTAAAGCCTGTTGGAATTCGTTTGAAGAATTTGAAGATATTTGAAAAGGTTTAAAAATAGGTTGAGAGACAATTTTAGGTTTTATTTCCATTTGTTTAGAAACATTTGAAATTGTTTCTATATTAGAAACTTGGTTTCCAATTGTTTGTAAAATTTAGTTTGTGTAATTATTTTGTTCCATTATTTTTTGAAAATATTTTGAAGAAGAATCTTCATGTTCTCTGCGAATTTTAAAAGGAGAAGCAGATATTGTAGATCCTTTGTGTTTAAACTGAATTTCGCATGATGGGGGATGAACTAATTCTATTTTAGAACCATTCACCAATTCCCATTGTTGCGTTGCAGTGCAAGTCTGCAAATTTTGTTGTTCCTTAATGATCCAAGGATATTTGAAATCCTTTTGAAAACTCATTTGTTCAAACCAATCAAAGAACAAAATATGCTTTTTGTTACTAGTCATCCAGTCATAATATCCAGTCGTTTTTCATTTTGAAAATTTTCTAAAAACCATTTTCTTTTATCATTATTCCAACTGGAATAAAATTCTTTTCTTAAAATTTCTTTGTTTATTTGAAAATCATTTGAAATGTCTTTTTCAAGGACATTTAGTTCAGGGTTTACCTCAGACTCATCAGGAAATTGGACTTGAGAAGCAGAGGCTTCTAGAGAATCTAGGGATCTTGGGGAAGTTTCGTTGTATGTTGGCCTTGGTATCTATCTTCGTAGATCAATACCTGAAATGTTAGAAGTGTAACTATTTGTCCTAGTGTGACTAGGTAAGTGTCTTGCTGAATTACTCCTTTGTAGGTAATTAGCAACACGAGATTGGAGATCTGCATCATTAAATGATGTAGATCTAGATGAACTAGTGGAATGTCTCGCAAAGGAGACACTAACAGTACCATCATTATGTTGGATGATCCTATTAAGTCTGGGATTAACAGGAGGTTGGGGCATTAAAGCGTTGTCAATTTTCCAGGTATCTGGAAGATTGACTTCATGCCATTTGATGTACTTTGGAGTTTGAAGGTTGGATCTGCACATGTCAGTTTGCCAGAGAATCATTTCACCTTTGTTGTCAGGGCCACGTAAAGTCTTTGTGTGAAAAGATGATTTCATGGCCTTGTACTGGATTCTATACATCAAGCTTAGAGGTATAGATAGTTTGATGCCTGCCTGAACCATGCCAAGATGCAGATAGTTGTAATGCTTTTGATGATGTTTGATGGAGTCATGAGAAAGCAATTTAACAGTTTCAACAGATCTAGATAGACGATAATCTTTTTCAACAGTTTTGATGGTATAATCTGATTTGCAAAGAATATGGAATTTGGAGGTTTTGTATATCTGTTTTTCAACAAGTTTGGGTATTTGCTAATTATCAATGGATTTATCAAAGTTTTCAATAAGGATTTCATCACGATTTATAGTTCCAGAAGACGAAACTTCAGAATCATGACTTGGAGTTTGAGGTCGAAGGGTAAAAGTAGACATACCTATCACCAACCAAGGTTTACCTACAGAAGAAACGGTTGTGAGATTTGTAGCTGAAGGCTTAGGGTAATCCAACGGTCTTATTGCCTCTCCGCGGGTTTTGCTGCCGGGTACGCCCTATAAGACTTGCACTACTCACACTTATCTCACAAGTGTTTCACTCGGTATTGCTAGGTTAAAGATAAACAGTGATTCCCTTACCTGTCTCCCACTGACAAAAAGCCAATGGCTCTAATACCACTTCTTACAGGATCTCTAAAACGGGATAAAATACTTAAAAATATTTTGATAAATACAAATGCTAATTAGAAAATACTTTCAGATAAACTTGATAACAGATATATACAATAAATGTTTGATATTCTAAGTACTTGGCGTTGTTATACCAGAGGTCGTTCCAGGATTAGATCCTTTAAGGGAACGGTTACTGGTTTCCAGCCTATATACTTAGAATATGTTTAAAGAAAACATAAAACTTAAAAAACTTACAATGAGAATTTACAGAGAAAAGGGAAGAGGTTTTTGAAAGGAGAAAGTTGTTCTCCCAAAACTTGTTCTCTCCCTAACGGTTGGGTTCCCTTTTATAATGCAAGGGACGTTTACAGTAATAGGTGTGGTGTACATTTGGACAAACTACCTTTCGATGGAGTGGACGATACCTTTGTTGGATTCTTTAGTATTGGCAGACAAGTAAAAGTATTTACTTGGGGTAATTTACTTTTACTTTTGTTGGCAGACAAGTAAAAGTAATTTACTGAAAGTAAATTGCTTTTACCCTTTGTTGGCCGACAAGTGAAGACATTTCATCTTGTCTTTTTCTTGGATTCCTTGGCAGACGACTGAGTGGATGTTGTTGGGACATTGTCAAGATATCTGAAGGGATCTTTTGATGGAGATATATGACTAAACTATCTTTGGGCATCTTCCAGTGTCTGTTGGAGAGAGAAGATGTAGTCTTCTTGAGATTTGGAGCTCGCCAGTTGAGCTTGTTTTTGTGCCTTGTAAGCCATGAATTCTGATGAAGAGGCTTCAAGGTGGTTTGATTTGTTGGGATGTTTGTTGAACCATTCCAGGACACCTTGGGGATGTGCTTTCCTCTGTCGATCTTCATTAAACTGATGCCAAAATTTAACCTTGTAGGTTTGACCGAGGATTGGAGTGGCAGTGAGTTGGTCTGGTCTGAATTGGAATTCCCACATACAACACCATGGTAATTTGAAGTAATAACAGAATAAGAGAAGCATATGGTATGCATTCTCAGTTTGAGTGAAAGAATACCTTTCTGCAAAGGTTTGAAATCCTTCTTGGATTGGTTCGGGGAATATTTGGATAACTAGTCTTATCCAATTCCACCATTGAACAAACCATAGAGGAAATTTTATAACAGTTTGTGTTTCCCAAAAAAACAACCAGGAATGTTTGAATTGGGAATTTTGAATATAAAGGACATTAAACCATGCTTGTTTATAGTCCCAATAGGTGAAATGTTGGGCAAATTTGGAGTTTGTTATACTGCAGATCTAAAGGAGATCTTTGTGCAGGGATGGTTGACCATTCTGTTGGATGAAGAATTCTAATAATCTGCAAAGTTAAGTAGCCTGTTTTGCCATGTTGGGAATGATGACGAAATTTTGCAGAGTAAGTGTCAACTAGAATTGCTTCATAATATTTTTGGGTTTTGAGTGGGTGCCATGGTTTGAAATACCAATCTTCTTGGAATAGGTTTTTGGCACATTTAATGGGGTTTTGGTCATAAAATCCTGATTCCACAAGTTCAATATTTTGGAAAACGGATTTTCTAAAATATGCTGGGGGAAAGATTTTTGAAGTTGTTGGCTGGATGGACAAATCTTTTTGAGCAGGTTTAGCAACCATTTGATTTTTAGGTAAAGAGGATGAAGGTAAAGTAATTACCTATTTACCCTTGTTGGGTGTTGGAGTTGGCTTTTCTTCTTCTGGAGATGAAGGTAGAGTGGGCCTTCGTTTAGATTTGGCTGTGGATTTATCTTCATTTAGCTTGGTGATGAGGGCCTTTAGAGTCTTTTTGGCTGTTGGGCTTAGTTGGTCCAGACTTGGTTCTGAATTGTTGGAGGCTGATGATTCTGTTGTAGTTGTTTGGCGAGGTTAGGCTATAGGTTGGGAGTCATAGTCTGAATCAGACTGTTGGCAGGCTTCAGCCCATGTTTTGGTTTTTGGGTTCTTCTTTTTTCTGGGCATTTCCCTGTAAAAATTCTCTTGTAAGAAAATTAGGAAGAGAATTAGAAGAACCTTTTATATATTCAATATCAAAATCATAAATACTTAAAATTGCTTGCCATCTGGCAAAAATTTGTTTAGAAGCCAGATTTTGAATATTTTTTTCAAAACATATTTTGCTGCTTGACAATCAATTCGAAGTAAAAATTTTTGATTTAACAAATCATTTTGAAATTTTGAAATACACAAAACAATTGCTAAAATTTCCTGTTTGATAGTGGAATACTTCCTTTGGCAGTTGTTCCAATGTTTGGAAGTGAATTTGACCAGCTCTTCTTTTTGTTCTCTCACTTGTTTAAGTATACCCCTGTATCCTATACTGGAAGCATCTATTTCTACTATTTTGAGTAGGTTAGGGTTTGCTAAATGTAGACAGGGTAGAGTTTGAACCTGAGCTTTTTGATCTTCTGGACTAACTGTGTTAAATCCTCATTCCAGGGTTCAAAGAATGCTTCTTTGATAATCTTTTGTGGAGTGGTTTAACAATAAGTTGGAGTTTGGGATAAAAATCAGAAACATAATTGAGACTTCCAAGGAATCTCTGTAGTTGATTTTTATCAGTAAGTTGGTCAGGAAACTTATCTGCAAAGGATAAGGCTCGAGAGTAAGGTGTAATGATTCCTTGGGAAATATAATGCCCGAGAAATCTTACTTTGGTTTGGAATAATTCCATCTTTGACCTGGAAACTGCAAGAACTGCTTTCTTGGTCAAATGAATGAAATGATGCAAGTGTTTGATGTGTTTATCAATGTTTTCAAAGAAGACAAGGACATCATCTATGTATACAATGATGAAATGCATGCATGAGATGTATATGTCATTCATGATACGTTGAAATTCAAATGGTGCATTTTTCAAACCAAAAGGCATAACATTCCATTCAAATTGTCCAAATGGGACAGTGAATGCAGTTTTGTACCTATCAGTTTCATGAATTTGAATTTGCCAAAAACCAGATTTCATGTCAAACTTAGAAAATACTTGAGCATGAACCAGTCTTTGTAAAAGATCCTTTTGATTTGGAATGGGATACCTGATCCATTGAAGAGAGTTGTTTAGAGGTTTGTAGTTTATTACCAGATGAGGAACACCACGTTCAAGTTCAACGTTTTTGTTGACATAAAATGCTGCACAACTCCATGGTGATTTACTTGGTCTGATAATACCTTTGTCAAGTAGACTGTCAATCTCTTGTTTGCAATGTTTGACCAAGTCAGAATTCATCTGAATGGGTCTAGCTTTGGTAGGAATTTGTCTTTCATTGAAATCTTTGGCATAGGGAAGAGTAACAATATGGTTATGTCTATGCCAAAAAGCATTGGGAATATCATAACAAATGGTGTTTTCGATTTGGGTTTCAATTACTTGGATCTGGTGTTGAACAGCAGGTGTTTGAAGCTGAGTTTGAAGATCTTTGAAGGAGATTTCAGATTTGAGATGGTTTAATTGGGACTTTTTTGTCTGGAGAAGAATATTTATTTCAACTGATTTTTGTAAAAATAAAGATTTTAAAAGGTTAATATTTTTGATGTGGGGTTTTTGAATGAATTCAAAAACAATAGGTTGGTTGAAAACATTTGTGTGAATTCCTTGGTTTGTAACTATGAAAGGTTTGATCAAACTAAGGAAAGGAGTCCCTAGGATGACTTTTTGTTTGAGATTTCAAACAAGAATAAAAGAGGTTTTTATAGAAATACCTTGTTGGCAAACATGCACATCAGAGAGTTTGTAATCAACGACCAGTTGGTGGTTGCTTGCTGATTTGAGTCCTTCAGTTGTCTTTTCGAAGAACTTAGTTGGAATTAGTCCTTCCTGTATACAGTTAAGATCTACACCAATATCAACTAAAGCAATGGTTTGTAAGGAATAATGGTTGGCAATTGTTAGTCTAACGTTGATCAACCATTTTTGGGTAGTAATTTCTGTTAAAAGAAACAGAAATTCATTGGTTGTTTCAGATGGAATGTTTGGGATAGAAGGAGATGCTTCAATAGGTTCAAAGGTTGAGGTTTGATTTTGAATAAGAGATAAAAGAATTTGGTGATCATTATTTTGTTGTTTTTTGGGTTGGGAGATCTCAGCTTTGAGTAGATTGATTTCTTCTCTGAGATCTTGAGTAGTTACAGGACGTGTTTGGGGTTGCTCAAAAAGGTTTAAGATATGTTGAAGGTCATATGGTGTTTGGGTTTGCAAAAGTAAGTCATTAGGCTTTGAAAAAGCCGAGGCTTTCAAGAGTTTTTCAAGAAAGAGGGTTTTGGCTTGATCATTACCTAGGTTGTTAAGGATGTCAAGAATTTGTTCCTGATCGCGAGTCAGTACTGAGAGCTCATTGTCGGACGAAGAATCAGTGCTAACTTCATCAGGTTGGAGTCCTTCTTCAAAAGATGCATTGGATCCTTCTGAATTGTCAACAAGTAAGGTTTGGATTTGGGTTTGGACTTCTTCTGTAAGCTCAAGGGTTTGGAGTTTGTTTAAAAATTTACAGAATCGGGCTGAATGTCCAGGCCTTTTGCATTTGTAACATATGATTGGTTTTTGATCCATTGGTTATCCTGGTTATGTTTGTTGGAAGTTAGGCTTATATGGGCTAAAAGGTTTTTTGTATGGTTTGGTCTTTTTGTAAAATGGGTTTGTATTTTTGGACTGGGCTTTTGTATTTGGGCTTGGATTTTTTCTTTGGTATGTTGTTTTTGGTAGGCTTGGTCATCAAATTGGGCACAGAATGATTCAAGCTCCTTCTGGGTCCGTTGTCGTTCCTTTTTGATTTGTTTTTGTAGACGAAGATCACTGCAAACCTGCAGGCCCTCTTTTTGAATAAAACTAGTTAGTTCACCATATGAAAGAGTATCATACGGTATCTGTTTGTTGTAAAGATCGTAAAGTTTGTTTCTAACTCATTCTCCTAATAATTTAGGAAGACCAGCTAGAAATTTTTCTTTCCAAAAAGATTGGTAGGCAGCTTTTCGCTGCATAACACGAGTTATGAAAGTATCTTTGTACCAGCAAAAATTGTGTAAATATTTGTAATGTAAGTTTAAAAATAATTCGATGCTTTTATCCTTCAAATGGGAAGGATCACCGATGAAATGTTTGGTGATCGTGAAGATGAGAGTAGTTACCGCATCAGGAATAGTGTTATTATGGTCATCTCTGAGTGATGTACCTTCCTCATCACGTTTGATGCTAGAGAATATCTCCTGGTGATTTGCAGGGGTTAAGATGTTGTCCCACTATCCTTTGAGTTGACCAGAAAATCCTGCAACTAACACCTCAGCAATAGTTGGGTCAGAAGTCTGACTATGAGTTTGATAAACGTTGGCAACCATAGTCATTTGTTGGAGAAGGTTTAGAATCTGGTATTCTGAAAGTCCATCAATATTCCATTCATAGATGGAGTTAGAGCTGTATTTTGTTTGAATGAAAGAGGGTTTTTCTTCTAGAGTGACATCTGGAGCAGTGGGTCTAGGATAGTACATTCTAGTTGGAAAGCTTCTTCGTTCGATTTTGACCTTCTGGAGTCTGAAAGATTATGTGGAGGAATCAGAAGAGTCAGAATCTTTCAAAGTTTGGATGGTTTTAGAAGAAGAAGCTTTGTCTTTGAGGGTCTAGTACCTTTGAACTAAAGCCTGTTGGAATTCGTTTGATGAATTTGAAGATATTTGGAAAGGTTTAAAAATAGGTTGAGAGACAATTTTAGGTTTTGTTTCCATTTGTTTAGAAACATTTGAAATTGTTTCTATATTAGAAACTTAGTTTCCAATTGTTTGTAAAATTTTGTTTGTGTAATTATGTTGTTCCATTATCTTTTGAAAATCTTTTGAAGAAGAATCTTTATGTTCTCTGCAAATTTTAAAAGGAGAAACAGAGATTGTAGATCCTTTGTGTTAAACTGAATTTCGCATGATGGGGGATGAACTGATTCTATTTTACAACCATTCACCAATTCCCATTGTTGCATTGTAGTGCAAGTTTGCAAATTTTGTTGTTCCTTGATGATCCAAGAATATTTGAAATCCTTTTGAAAACTCATTTGTTCAAACCAATCAAAGAACAAAATATGCTTTTTGTTACTAGTCATCCAGTCATAATATTTCTGTTGGATGACCAGTCGTTTTTCTTTTTGAAAATTTTCTAAAAACCATTTTCTTTTATCATTATTCCAACTGGAATAAAATTATTTTCTTAAAACTTCTTTGTTTATTTGAAAATCATTTGAAATGTCTTTTTCAAGGACATTTAGTTCAGGGTTTACCTCAGACTCATCAGGAAATTGGACTTGAGAAGCAGAGGCTTTTAGAGAATCTGGGGATCTTGGGGAAGTTTCGTTGTATGTTGGCCTTGGTATCTGTCTTCGTAGATCAATACCTGAAATGTTAGAAGTGTAACTGTTTATCCTAGTGTGACTAGGCGGGTGTCTTGCTGAATTACTCCTTTGCAGGTAATTAGCAACACGAGATTGGAGATTTGCATCATTAAATGATGTAGATCTAGATGAACTAGTGGAATGTCTCGCAAAGGAGACACTAACACTACCATCATTATGTTGGATGATCCTGTTAAGTCTGGGATTAACAGGAGGTTGGGGCATTGAAGCGTTGTCAATTTTCCAGGTAACTGGAAGATTGACTTCATGCCATTTGATGTACTTTGGAGTTTGAAGGTTAGATCTGCGCATGTCGGTTTGCCAGAATCGTTTCACCTTTGTCATCAGGGCCACGTAAAGTCTTTGTGTGAAAAGACGATTTCATGGCCTTGTATTGGATTCTATACATCAAGCTTAGAGGTATAGATCCTTCTGCAAAACGATTGTTGTGAATTTTGATTTGCAAGGTTAGTGTGTCAAGAATGTTTTTGTCATGCAAAGAGACAGTGAAATCAGGATAGCAGTTGGAATAAACTGAACCAAAACATAAACTAGATTTTATTATGCCAAGCAAAGAATCATCAAAATTTAATAACCGACAATCCCTTAATGCAGCAAGAATAGATGTATCTAATCCATCTCTGGATAATGGTTTGATGCCTACCTGAACCATGCCAAGATGCAGATAGTTGTAATGCTTTTGATGATGTTTGATGGAGTCATGAGAAAGCAGTTTAACAGTTTCAGCAGATCTAGATAGACGGCAATCTTTTTCAACAGTTTTGATGGTATAATCTGATTTGCAAAGAATATGAAATTTGGAGGTTTTGTATATTTGTTTTTCAACAAGTTTGGGTATTTGCCAATTATCAATGGATTTATCAAAGTTTTCAATAAGGATTTCATCACGATTTATAGTTCTAGAAGATGAAGCTTCAGAATCATGACTTGGAGTTTGAGGTCGAAGGGTAAAAGTAGGCATACCTATCACCAACCAAGGTTTACCTACAAAAGAAACGGTAGTGAGATTTGTAGCTGAAGGCTTAAGGTAATCCAACGGTCTTACTGCCTCTCTGCGGGTCTTGCTGCCGGGTACGCCCTATAGGATTTGCACTACTCACACTTATCTCACAAGTGTTTCACTCGGTATTACTAGGTTAAAGATAAACAGTGTTTCCCTTACCTGTCTCCCTCTCACAAAAAGCCAAAGGCTCTGATACCACTTCTTATAGGATCTTTAAAACGAAATAAAATACTTAAAGATATTTATTTAAATTACTCATTTTTTAAATATGGTCGGCTGGAGCCACCGAATAATTAATCCGATGATTTGGTCAGCAAGTAAAACTTGTCCTCCATCGTGACCGCGAATCCAAAGGAACACAGTTTTTTTTAGCGTGAGAAAAGTCATGGTTGGCAGCAATAAGGGTTCAATCCTTCTTTATCATTGATGATCCTTCAACCACCTTCCCATGGTGGACGGTAGATGGGTCTACTTAATTATCTTTTCATCGAAAGCTTCTTGTCAACACATTGGAAAATACTGATCTCAAATCTTTATAAATAATGTCACATTCTCACTAAGGGTCCAGTCCAATTAAAAAAGGAAAAAAATTTTATAATTTTTTTGTTTTTTCTACAAAGATGATATTTAAATAATTTTATATTTTTTAATAAAATAAAATTCTCTTTATATTTAAATATGTATGTTTTAACTTTGAATTATATAAATTAATCTGTAAATTAATAAATTATTATTTGTATTAAAAATATATAATTTTTTATTTTATAATTAATTTTATTTTATTATTTAAATTAAATGACAATTTAATTAATAATTTTATATGAATTATAATATTTAAAAATATATTAATATTATTATTTATTATTATTTATATACTAATTGTTACAATACACACAAACATGTATATATATAAATTTTTAAAATAGTATAATATAAATAAAAAAAAAAAAATAAAATAGGTAATTATATAATAATAAATAAGTAAATATTATTATTAAAAATAATTAAAATATATATAATAAATTAAAATTATGTAAATTTAATATATATATATATATATATATATATATATATATATATATATATATATATATATATATATATATATATATATAAAACAAAATATCAAATGATACTATATTCATAAAATTTATAGTAAAAATAGAATACATTTTTTTTTTTATATATAAAAATATATAGTTTTTATATATTATAATATTTATTTTTTAAATTTTTTAAGACAAATAAAAAGTCAAGGTAGGACAAGTTAAATTTTAAATTTTAAAATTATTTTGGATTAAATCATTTTCAAATCAAATAATTTTCTAATTAAATGTTTTTAGATAAATTGAAAATTTAAGTGTTAATTAAAATTATTACATTATCTATTATATTAGCATTTATAAAAGAATAAATCAAAATAAAAACATGTAATTTTAATTGACTATATTTTAGAAATTGACAATATTAATAAATCAAAGTAAAAGTATGTTACTTAAAATGATTTTAGAGATGTAATTATCATTAAAAAAAAAATTAGTGTGCATTTACCATTTAATTATAAAAATAATTTTTTAGTGAATTTGTATTGAGATTTTTTTTTTAAGTCTAAGAATAAATTGATAGGACTTGTAACCATCATTTTAATGAAAATTACATAATAAGTATTCACACTATAAATTCCTAGCTAAATGGATTAATGGCAATGTTATTGGCCACACCAAATCTGAAATCAAGATTGTCCAAGGCATGTGAGGCTAGAAACCTGCACTCAATTTGTCATCCACTTCATGTTTTGTGTCTTTTTGTTCTTTCTTTTGTATTAATCACTTAGCCTTACCACTAGCCAATTATATCCAACAATATCATGTGCTATTATTGCCAAATTTCAAATGAAAAGATGGGTCATTGCTAAAAAAAAAAAAATGAAAAATAAATTTACTTAGCAAAGTTTATTATATAGACAAAAAAATAAAATAAATATAAATAAATTTTATATTATATAAAAAGATTTTATAAAAATTATTTGTATCTATTTAAACTCTCATTTTTTTATTCAACTTTTTTATCCTTACATATATTTAATTATTCTTATTTTTGCAAAAAAAAAAATAATTGTTATTATAACTCAATTCTATTATAAGAAAATTACGTTAATATAATTTTATTAATATAAAAAAATTTCATTCAAATTAGAGGGCTTTTTTTAACATGACTTATTAATATGTTAAGTTAGTAACTAAAGTCTCACATTGGAAAATTAAGCAAAGTTGACTGATTTTATTTCTTAAAAATAAGGAGTAATATAACGTGTTATAAATCAATACAAAAAAAAGAAAATTAAAGGAGTTAAAACTTCATGAGTCTTTAGTCCATTATTTGGGCTTTTATTAACTAGGCTCACAAAGAGTTTTTTTTTTGTATTCTCTACTTTAGTAATATTTGCTCTCACTTTTGCTTGTGAACATAGGTCAAATCGACCAAATCACGTAAAATTTGTTATCTCATTTTTTCAGTTATTTCTCTTTGTTATTATCTTTAAGGGTTATAACTCAAAGCTCATCCCTTAACAAACTGGTATTAGAGCCTTAGTTTGGTTCATCGGGAAAATAGTCATTACGACAATTACTAAGTAATATTTTGAGAAATTTGATCGGAGTGTCAACTTCGAAATATGACAACTGAAGATGGAGGCTATGCTGGTTTAAGATGACATCGACATAGCACTGCTAGGGAAGCAAAAAAAGCTAGAGAAGAGGTTAGATAAGTAGTTTGCTGGTCTTGACAAAAAGGCCAGATCAGGTATCATCTTAAATCTTTCTGATGAGATTTTAAGAGAAGTAGCTATTGAGGTAACTACTAAGAATTTGTAAGAGAAATTAAAGGCTTTGTATATGAAGAAAATAGTAGAGAATAGGTTTCATTTAAAGTAAAGTTTGTATATACTTTGTATGCCTAAAGGATCATCTATATCATCACATCTTGATAAATTTGATTATTTGCTTATGGATTTGAGAAATATAGATGTTTATATTGAGGATGATGATCAAACCCTGTTATTATTGTGTTCTTTTTCCTATTCATTTAAGCATTTTTAGAGAAACAATGCTTTATGATAAAAAGATTATTTCTTATAAAGAAATTAAGTCTATTTTGAAGTCGAAAGACCATATCAATAGGGATATAACTAGAGAGAGTAGTAGTGGTCAAGTTGACAGCTTAATGGTTTAGGGCAGATTAGATAAGAGGGATACAGGTAGTTAGAGATCCAATAGATCTAAACCAAACATAAAAATTTAGTGTACAATTATTGTAAAAGGAAAAGGCACATCAAAGCTGACTGTTTAAAGCTAAAAGATAAGGACAAAAAGAAGCACAAAAGTAATGAGTTAGTTCAAGCTAGTGTTACAGAAAATGAGAGTGACAACATTATTTTCTTCGTTAATGATAAATTAAGGTTTGCTTATGAATGAATTTTGGATTTTGGTTACATGTACCATATGTGTCCCAATAGGGATTGATTTTCCACCTATGAATTTATTGAAGGAAGAGTTGTTATGATGTAGTTTGCAAAATTTTTGGGATTGGTACAATTAAAATCAAGAATCATAATGGTGTTATGAGAATACTTACACAGGTTAGACATGTTCTAAAATTAAAGAAGAATCTCATCTCTTTGCGAACACTTAAAGCTCTTGGCTACAGGTATACCAGTGAAGGTGAAGTTCTAAAAGTCAATAAAGGCACTCTCATTGTCATGAAAGCTTACAAATTTGAAAATTTGTATATTGTACAAGGAACTATAATTATGGGTACTACTGCGATCTCTACAGAGATAGATGTTACAAATTTATGGTATATGCAGTTGGGGCATATGAGTGAGAAAGCTCTATCTATATTGAGTGAAAGAGGCCTTTTATGTGGATAATGTACTAGGAAGTTGGACTTTTGCAAGCATTGCATCTTTAGGAAGCAGAAGTGTGTTGGTTTCAAGTCTTAAGCAATTCATAAGACAAAAGGCATGTTAGATTATATTTACTTAGATCTTTGAGGGCTATCTCATGTTATCAAAAGTAGTGCCAAGTACATATTAACTTTCACTAATGATTATTTAAGAAAAGTTTTGGTTTTCTTTCTAAAGCATAAGAATGATGTTTTCCAAACATTCAAGAAGTGGAAAACATTGATTGAGAAGCAAATAGGAAAGCAAATCAAGCAACTCAGGACAGAATATGGCTTGAAATTTTGTGAAGGTGAATTTAATGAATTTTGTGAAAATGAAGGCATTGTTCATCATCGCATAGTCAAGATGACCCCTCAGTAGAATGGTGTTACTGAACGTATGAATAGAACAATTTTGGAAAAAGCTCACTATATGATCTCCAATGTTGGTTTATCAAAAGAATTTTGGGTAGAGGTAGTCTCTACAACTTGTCATATCATTAATCGTGCACCTTCAACATCTATAAAGTTCAAGACTCCAAAGGAAGTCTAGTTAGGTACTCCTGCTAATTACTCTAATTTGAAGATATTTGGATGTTCTACATATATGCATGTAAATGATGGGAAATTAGAAATTAGAGCTAAAAAGTGCATTTTTCTTGGGTATGCATACAGAGTGAAGGGATATCATTTATGGTGCCTTGACCTACCAAAATTTGTGATTAAAAGTGATGTTACATTTGATTAATCCTCTATGTTATGTCTAAAAGGAGAGTCTTTTATGTCATTTGATGCAGGTAAGGTGATAGTGCACATAAGCAAGTGGAATTTAAATTTGTGAATCGAGATGTTCAACAATAGAATCCTCACATTTAGTTAGATCCATCAGATATTGCTGATTTCTCTGAAGACAAAAATGAGGATCATTCCATAGCCAAAGATAGACCAAGAAGAGAGATTTAGCCACCACAGAGATATAATGACTATATTGTTTATGCTCTTTCAATTGCACAAGAGACTAGTGAAAATAGCGAGCCATCTACATATTTAGAAGCAATTTTTGGTGTTGACTCATCTAGGTGGTTGGTTGCAATGAATGAAGAAATAGAATATCTCCATAAGAATGGTACATAGGTTCTTATAAAGTTGCTTTCAAAAAAAAGAATCATTGGTAACAAATGGGTCTTTAAAAGGAAAAAAAAGGTAAGAAAGACCATGTTTGCTTGTTGAAGAAATCCTTATATGGATTAAAGCAATCTCCAAGACAATGATATAAGAGATTTGATTCCTTTTTATTGGGTCACAGTTACTCTAGGAGTGTGCATGATAGTTGCATTTACTTCTAGAAGTTAAATGATGACTCATTCATTTGCTTGTTGTTGTATGTTAATGACATGCTCATTGCTGCCAAGAATTTGTCAAAGATTCATACTTTAATAGTGCTTTTGAATGGTGAATTTGAGATGAAAGACTTAGGAGCAGCAAAGAAGATTCTTAGTATGGAAATCAGTAGGAATCGTGAAGGTGGTAAGTTATATTTGACCTAGAAGAATTATATTGAGAAGGTCTTGGAACGATTTGGTATGAAAAATACCAAATTTGTTAGTACTCCCATTGCTAGTCATTTTAGATTATCAACTACTCAATTGCCAAAGTTAGATGAAGAGAGGAAGGTTTCAGTCCAAAAAATTAGTACGAGAAATAATTCTGTAGATATGTTTACAAAGTCTTTTCTAGTTGTTAAGTTTAAGTAGTGCTTGGACTTAATTAGTGTACTATGATGATTTGGGAGTTTATGAAAAAGGTGAAATATTGATACTATGGCTACATGTAAGACTTGAGTCAAGGTGGAGATGTTAAGTTGGTGGCTAAAGTCTCATATCAAAAAATTGAGTAGAGTTGACTGATTTTATTCTTTAAAAATAAAGAGTAATATAGCGCATTGTAAATCAATACAAAAAAGAAGAAAATTAAGGGAATTAAAACTCCACAAGCCTTTAGTCTATTATTTGAACTTTTGTTAACTGGGCTTACAAAGAGTTCATTTTGTATTCTCCACTTTAGTAATATTTGCTCCCACTTTTGCCTTTTTATATTCACCATTTTAGTAATATTTGCTCCCATTTTCACCTGTGGATGTAGGTCAAATCGACTAAACCATGTAAAATTTGTTGTTTCTTGTTCTTAGTTATTTTTCTTACTTTTGTTATTATTTTTATAAGCTATAACTCGAAACATATCCCTTAACATAACAGTCTCATACTTATCTTAATAATTCCTCTATAACCATCTCATGTTTCACATAATTATTTTATTACAAAATTTCTCATATTCAATGCCATAAGTTTAAAAAGAATTTAATCTTAATTCCTTAAATGTGGCCTTACATATTATCAAAAAGTATCTAATTAAAGTAAAAATTGACTACATTATAAAAATTGATAACCTTTATAAATCAAAATGAAAGTGTGTTTATCTAATTCTAAAACCGATATTATGAAGCTATGACATATACAATTGAGCCACAAAAGCGAGAAGGGTCAGTCTATGTTGAGCAAAAAAGGTCTTTTGTATGGACATCATATTGGAAAGTTAGATTTTTGTGAGCATTGCATCTTTAAGAAGCAGAAACATGTCAATTTTTAGTCTTTAGTAATTCACAGAACAAAAAGTACTTTAATTATATTGACTTAAATTTTTGGGGGCCATCTCGCATTTTATCAAAAGGTAGTGTTAGGTACATGTTGACTTTCATTGATGATTATTCAAGGAAAGTTTGAGTTTACTCTTTGAATAACAAGAACAATGTTTTCCAAGCATTTAAGAAGTGGAAAGCCTTGATTGAGAAGCAAATAGGTAAGCAAATTAAGCAATTTAGGATAGATAATGACTTAAAATTTTGTGAAGGTGAATTTAATGAATTTTGTGAAAATAAAGACTCTTTTTGTCACTGTACAATCAGAATGACTCCTTAGCAAAATGATGTTGAACACATGAACAAATTACTTTTAGAGAGAGCTCACTGTATGATTTCTAATGTTGTTTGTCAAAAGACTTTTGGATAAAGGTAATCTCTATAGTTTGTTATATCATTAATTGTACACTTTTAACATCTATAGAGTTCAAAACTCCAGAAGAAGTCTAGTCAAGTACTCCTATTAATTACTTTGATTTTAAAGATATTTGGATGCCCTACCTATATGCAATTTAATGATGGGAAATTGGAACCTAGATCTAAAAAATGCATTTTCCTTAGGCATACATTTGGAGTGAAGGGGTATAGTTTATGGTGTCTCGATCCACCAAAATTTGTGATTAGCAGAGATGTTATATTTGATGAATCTTCTTAATATTACATCTAAAAGGAGAGTCTTCTCTTCCTTCTGATGTAGGTTAAGGTGATAGTGCACACATGCAAGTGGAGTTTTAAGTTGTGAATCAAGATGCCACATAGTGGAGTTCTCTCATTTAGTCTAATTCATCAAATATTGCAAATTCCTCTGAAGACAGAAAGAATGATCATTCCACAGTCAAAAATAGACTAAGAATAGAGATTTGATTGCTATAGAGATATAACGACTATATTACTTTTGCTTTTTTAATTGCATAGGAAGCTAGTGAAGATGGTGAACCATTTACATATTTAGAAATAGTTTTAGGTGTTGACTCATTTAGGTGGTTGGTTATAATGAATGAAGAAATATAATCTCTTTATAAGAATAGCATATGGGTTTTTGTTAATTCACCTTCGAAAAAAAGAATCATTGGTTACAAATGGGTCTTCAAAAAGAAAGAAGGTATAATATGGGTCGAAGATGTAAGGTATATGACATATTTAGTTGCAAAAGGCTTTAGTCAGGTACAAGGTGTTGAATTTAATGATGTTTTCTCACTTATTGTTAAACACAGTTTGATACATGTCTTGCTTGTTTTGGTGGCCATGTATGATTTGAGGTTAAAGCAACTTGATGTTAAGATAGTTTTCTTACATGGTAAGCTTAAGGAGAAAATATACATCAAGTAGCCCTAAGGTTTTGTGTTAAAGGTAAGGAGAACCATGTTTATTTGTTGAAGAAATCCTTATATAGGTTAAAGAAACCTCTAAGACAGTGGTATAAGAGGTTCAATTTCTTTATGTTGGGTCATGGTTATTCTAGAAGCATGTATGACAATTGTATTTACTTTCAAAAGTTAGATGATGGCTCATTTATTTATTTATTGCTTTATGTCGATGACATGCTCATTACTGCCAGGAATTCATAAAAAATTCACACTTTGAAAGCTCTTTTGAATGGTGAATTTTAAGATGAAAGGCTTAGGAGTAGCAAAGAAGATTCTTAGCATAGAAATTAGAAGGAATCATGAAGGTGGTAAATTATATCTGACCTAAAAGGAATTATGTTTAGAAGGATTTCAAATGATTGGCATGAAAAATGCCAAATCTATCACTACTCCCATTACTAGTCATTTTAGGTTATGTGTTGCTTAGCCGCCAAAGTTAGATGAAGAGAAGTGGTAAATGGAAAGAGTTCTATATTCGAGTATAGTTGACAGTCTAATTTATGTGATGGTTTGCACATGTCTAGATATTTCATAAGTAGTTAGTGTGGTTAGCATGTATAAGTCTTGTCTAGGCAAATTACATTGACAGACTGTGAAATGGATTCTTAGATCTTACAAGGTACTTCAAACATATGTTTGGAGTTTAGTCAATATTCAAACACATTGGTTGGTTTTGTTGATTCTTACTACACCACTAATCTTGATAAAATAAGATCTCTTACAGGGCATGTATTTTGTATTGATGATTCTGTTATTAATTGGATAACTACTTTGCAACATATTGTTGCTTTGTTTACTATTTAAGTAGAATACATGGCAATAACTGAGACAATCAAAGAAGTCTAATGGTCGAAAGGTTTATATGGCGAGCTTAGTCTATGTTAAGATGTTGTTACCATCTATTGTGATAGTCAAAGTATAATATACTTGACTAAAGACCAAATGTATCATGAAAGGACGAAGCATGTTGATGTGAGGTATCACTTCATTTGGGAAATGATTGCCATGAGGAAGGTTTTAGTTTAGAAAATTAGTACTAGAAACAATCTTGTAGATATCTTTACAAAACTTGTTATAGTTATTAAGTTCAAGTAGTGCTTAGACTTAATTATCATTGTATGATGATTTAGGAGTGTGTGAAGAAGGTGAAGCATTGTTACTATATTTGTATGTGAGACTTGAGCCAAGGTGGAAATTTGTTAAGTTAGTAGCTAAATTCCTACATTAAGAGATTGAATAAAATTGACTAATTTTTTTTTCTTTTAAATAAGGAGTAATGTAATTTGTTTTATAATTAAGAGTGTAAAACTCTAAGAGCCTTAATTTATTATTCGGGTTTTTGTCAATTGAGTTTAAGGACTTAAGAGATATCTACATTGATGACAGTGGTAAATTGACTAAACCATGTAAATTTGGTATTCTTTGTCTTCAATTATTCTTTCTCATACTTTATTTTATTTTCTATTATTGTCTTTAAAGGTTATAACTTGGGGTTTATCTCTTATCACAAACTGCACTTGATCTAATTAAAGGGATTCACGTAGGAAACTAAGGAATAAATGGAGAATTAGTTTTGAATGTAAATAATGAGATGAAGAAGAATGGAAGGAGAGAAATAATTAAGACAAAATTAAGCTAGAAATTAAGAGAAGAGGACAAAATGTTTGTATTCAATTTAACATAGCATGCTTATTATTTTCCCTTCTATTATGCAAAATGATGAAATTACAATTTCCCTCTATTATATTTATAATTTCCCTCTATAGTATAATTTCTAATATACTAACAAACAAACAACTTTCATAACCATTAGTTAACCATTTAGCCAATCATTGTATCACATGTGTCATCTTCCTATATTCTTGTATCAATTCCCCCCTTCTTTAAGAATCATTGTCCTCAAGAGTGAAGGCAAAGAAATGCTTATAGATATCATAATAGAATGCCTAGTTAGGTGAAGCATTATTAGACCATTTAATAAGTATTTAAGTGGCTACCACACAACCATGCTTCACCAATCTTTTATCCCAAATTTTCATTGGAAGAGCAGTGACTAAACATTAATTAATTTTAGAGGAATGTCTAGAGAAGCAATAATAAATGGTCTCAGATGCTCCTTGAGTTGAGAAATATGAAATACAAGGTGATTCTTAGACTTCAGAGGCAACTTCAACTCAAAGTTCACCATACCAACCTTGGCTATCACTAGATAAGGTCTAAAAAACCTTAACAACCTATAAGGTTATAGCTTATTATACACTAAGTCACCCATAAAGAATTCCATTTCTAACCTTTGCTAATCAATTTGACTTTTCATCCTTTGTTAAGCACATTACAAATAATAATGAAAGAGCTTAATGATGACTTTTATAACTCTTATATGTCGGTTTATAGTAGCCACTTTAGCATCACTTGGAACATACGGGAAGTGCAAAGGTGGAGCATAACTATAAAGTGGTTCAAATAGGGACATCTAAATGGTAGATAGAGGTTAATATTATACTACCATTTGGTAAGACTAAGCTATTGACTCCAATGATGAGGGTGGTTACTAGTGGCATAGTGGAGATATGTTTCCAAACACTTATTGACCATATTCATCTGCCCATCAATTTATGGGTGATAAGCTATGGAACTATAAAGTTAGATTCTTTATAACTTGAAAAGTTCTTGCCAAAATAAACTCATAAAGATAAGATCCTTGTCACTAACTATTGCCCTTAGCAATCCATGTAGTTTGAAGACTTGAACAAGGAAGTGTTTAGCTATAATATTATTTGTATAGGGGTATGCCAAGAATATGATTTGAACCTAGTATTACTTGTTTCCTATCACTCTTTGAAAAGCCTTGGATAAAATTCATCAAAATACCTTTCTACACACCTAAAGGGATGGTAAAGTTAGAGACTCCTAGAGAGGTAGAAGGCTCATATTTGCATTTATGGCATACTACACACTCCCTCACAAAATGACAAATATCTTTTTATGTGCCTTTTTAGAAAAAATGACAAATAATCTTTCTAGTGGCATTCTACGCCCTAGTATGACCACCATGCAGTCCAACATGCCAATAAGAAATGATTTGCTAATGTAAATTCAAGTTATACTTGATAACCAATCTTTCTTTCTACTTAAGCTATTCTTTATTAAAAGTATAGGATGAAACCTTTAGTATGTCTTACTAGAACGAATTGAAGATTTGGGATAAATGAGAGTCCTAAAGACAATAAAACTTAATGTTGTCTAGAAGATTAATGAATATAGTAAAGAGAGTCATTAAAATAAGCTTATTACAATGCATCTTGGAAAGGACATTAATTACAATATTTTCTTGGCTTTTGATGTAAACTATCTCATAGTCATAGCCTAATAGTTTAGAAAACTAGGTGAATTTTTCATGAGTTAAAAGCTTTTGTTCTAGCTAATACATAAGGATATAGTAATTAGTTTTGATCTTAAAATGTCTATCTTGCAACTAGTAATGCCACTTTGTAATTACCATTATAATGGCTAAAAGTTCTTTCTTATAAATTGAAAGAGAAAGATGGTTGAGAGAGAAAGGCTTATTGATGTACACTATCCTTCAAAAGTACTGCCCCTATTCTAGCTTTGAAGGCATTAATTTCAATGGTGAACTCTTCGTAAAATTAGGAAGGACTAGCATAAAGTTAACCCTAAGGCCAATTTTAATTGCTGAAAAGCTTGATTAGCATCTACACTCCAAGTAAATGGCTCATTTTTTCTATAAGAGTTTAGTAAAAGCCTTCAAGATCTTTTCATAATGCTTAATAAACCTCTGATAATAGCCAACTAAGCCTAAAAGCCCCTTAATTATTTTAGGTTTTAGGGAACTAGCTTGTTAGCAATGGCTTCCACCTTCTTGGAGTTAGTGGCCACCCCCAATGGAGAAATAACATGACCAAGGTATTTAACCTCCTAAACTATAAAAAGAAAAAAAAACACTTGCTTTCTTTAGCATACAAGTAATGTTACTTGAAGAGAGTTAGGGTCAAGGCTAAATGGAATGAATGATCTTATATGGTTTTATTGTAAATTATAATTTCATTAAAGAAAATGAGAATGAATTGTTTGAGATAAGGTCTAAAGATATCATTCTTAAGGCTTTAATAGGTGGATAAGGCATTTGTGAATCGAAATAGCATGACAAGGCATTCAAAATGTCTAACATGACTTTTAAAGGTTGTTTTATATATGTTAGAAGGGTGCATTTGAATTTGGTGGTAGCTTGATTTGAGATTTAGTTTAGAGAAATATTGTGATCCTCTTAACTCATCAAACAATTTATTAATTAAGGGAATAAGAAACTTATTTTTTATGGTAATGTGGTTAAAATTCTTATAGCCAACATAAAATCGCTAAGAGTTGTCCTCCTTTTTAATAAAGATCTCTAGGGAACTAGAAAGTAATGTGTTACCTTGTATAATGTCAGCTTACAACATCTTATAAATCATGATAATTATCACTTCCTTCATGATAATTGCCTTGTATAATGAAAAATATAAAAGTTTTCCCCTAAAAACCTGTGTTTTGTTCTATCATGAGTTTGCATAAGAAATATAGATAAAGTTTTATCTAATGGGAAACAATTTATTTTTTAAGTTTATTGATAAATGAGGTTGTTAATTATTAATGATAGTCGCATGGTTAATTAGTTTTGAGTAATGTTTGACTAATAATCAAAAAGTTATTATTAGTTAATGATAGTTTTTTCTATTAATTTATTACTCAAAAATACTATTTAAAATATCACCCAAAAATATTGTTCCTTATCTATTATTATGTAGTTTTATTTATAAGACCAATAAATTTAATTAGTTTTATTCATTCATTTATTATTTAAAGATAATATTTAAATTTAATAAAATTACCTAATTTTAATTCATTACAAATAATCAAATTTATTAAATTTTAATAAATAATTATATAAATATTATTTATTTAAAATAAAAAAAATTTTATTTTTTTAAATTTTAATTTTATATAAATTATGACTTTTAATATGTTATTTTTAAATTTTTTTATAAAAAATATTTATATATTTAGGTGTAATTAATAAAATAAAATAAAATAATAATATGATTTAATTACTAATTTATCAAAACGCATCCATGATGTGGCGGCGGCTGTTCTTCATAACGTGGTGGGTGGAAAGTTCTGTTTATTTGTCTTTACGTTTGAAGACCGGTGTATGAAATCAAAGCTCCGCTAAACCAATGCAACGCCGACGTCTGATGGGCTCTCCCTCGGTAGAGTGCAGCCGACCTTTGGTGGGGCCAGACCCACCCAGAAGAAGACTTTCACAGTCGTCGGTTGTTTTGTTTTAGTCAAAATATCCGGCTGTGCGCGTTTCTGTTCATGGCTGAAGAGTCAGTCAAGCCTGATGCAGCCAAAGACCAACCAGTTAGGTCCAATATTCTACTGGTCTAACTTTATTAAAAACACAAAAGAAAAAAGTTATTTATTTTTTTTCATAGCAGACAAGTTTTATTTAGATTTATTATCTTAAAGTTTTATAAGTTTGTTAGAAATCATAACTAAATCATGGTTTCTTCTCCCTTAATAAGTAAAGATAAAATTTAAATTTAGAAATTTAATGTTTAATTTCAAAAAAAAATAATAATTCATATATTAAAATTTTTTGATATATTTAAAATTAACATTTATAATTTGTAAGAATTTAAATAAGATGAGATTTAAATTTTATTCATTTCATTCTATCTAATTAAATTAAATTTAAAAACTTAATGTATAAACAAATAACAAAAAAATTAAAAAAAATAAAAAATATTTCTTAAATAAGAAATTATAAATATAAATTATTTTATATAATAAAATATAAAAAATTAATTTTATATCTATAAATAATTTAAAAAATAAAAAATAAAGTAATTTATTTAATTTTAATTATTTTTTTATTAATTAGGAAGAGACTCGTGACTTTTTTGTTTTTTTAAGAACAGTTTTAGCGGGTTCAAAGGCACTACAGGGTGTTACTACACCGATGTCACGGTGATGCTTCTCATCTGGTCTACCTTTTATGATGTGGATCTGGGTCTGGCATTACTATGGATGCGACTTTTAGACTCCTCACTTCAAATGGGCCCCAACCTTATTGATCAATTAGGAAGAAAACAGGTTTAGGGGGTTCAAAGGCACCACGCGGGTGTTACTGCACCCATGTGACAGTGATGCTTCTCATTTGGTCTACCTTTTATGACACAGCATGTGGATCTCGGTCTGGCATTACAAAATTGACTCATTTTCATGTTTTGTTCTATATATAGGTGCCTGGGCAATTACAATGGTGTGTGCAAAAACTAGAAAAACCTTTTCAGATTTTTCTTTCTGTGCTCCTTAATTTGCATGACAATGGAGTTCTGTTTTTCCAGGAAACATGTGCTGTGGGTTCTGATCAATTTAATATGCTTAAGTGGTTATGAGAATTGCCTAGAGGAAGAGAGGTTGGGCTTATTAAGTATCAGGGATTACTTCGAGTCAAGTGGGGTGAGGACAGAGCTTGTGCTTCCTTCCTGGACTGATAATCTTGCATCTGACTGCTGCAGCTGGGAACGAGTCAAGTGTAATAGCACCACAGGCCGAGTGATTGAGCTCTTTCTCAATAACACTAGCCTCGAACCAGATTACCATTATCCTGATCATGAAAGAATTTGGTTTCTAAATGTGTCCTTGTTCCTTCCTTTTAAGGAGTTGCACAGTCTAGACTTGCGTGACAATTGGTTTAGTGATTGCTACCGGAATCATGGTACGCTTCTTTACTTTTTCTTTCTTTGCTCCTTCTTCTCATGTGCACAGCAGTTCCAAACCCACGCAGACTCGCAGACATAGCTAAGTTAGATTCTGTTCCATAGAAGTTTTTGGTGTTAAAAGTTGTTTTAATATCTTAAATCGGAACCATGATGATTTATTGGTTCAATTGTTTGTAAAATTAACTTGTCTTGTAACTGCCTAAATGAGGACATGGTCATTGTAAGTGGCGGAAACATGATGATTTTGCATTTATTTAAAGGATTTGTTGCATAACCAAGAAAATTGTTCCTGCAGATTTTGAAGAGATTTCTGGCTTGGAAAAGTTGGAAGTTCTAGATCTTTCATGGAACAACTTTCAAAATAACATCTTATAGTCCTTAGGTGAAATCACATCTTTGAAGACTTTGAATCTGAGCAAGAACAAATTTGAAGGATCTTTCCCAGTTAAAGGTACTCAAAAACATATACAACATTGTCTTTTATCAAACATATCTTTTTTAAAAAAATTCACTTAATTTTTTTTAGTTTTTTATCTTTCTAAATTTCAAATTATAATTTTCATTAGTAAAAATCTTTCTTAAGTAGTGATCTGAAAAATTAAATGAAACATTTCCTTAGACATATCTCACAGATGTATTTCAAATAACTCACCAATCTTCCTTTCTTGATAATGAAAAATTAAGTTTGGATATAATTAAATATGATTGTAAATTTTTACTTATATCAATTTTAGTCAAATCATATATGAAGTGAGTAAAATGAAATTTATAACATGCAAGAAGTATATTTTGTCACATAGAATAAGTTCTACAAAATGATAGTAAATGAAAATAAAAAATTTAATTTATAAGTAAAATTTTAGGAACATATAATGAAAGATGTGCAATATTGAAATTTGATTCAACTTCAAAGAAAAAAAAATAGAAAGAGAAATTGAAACAATTTGTAACATGTCAAGAAGACTTAATGTGGAGAGAATTTTATTGAGATGAGACTATTAGATACATAAAGTCTCCCCACTAATGCCCGTGACCATAATTTCCTTAAAATCTATATTTAAGACTTGTTTTTATTTTTTAGTAATACATTGAAGGCTTTAATTAAATTAAAGAACAAGGTAAACATATGTCAATGTTTTTAATATATTTTGAATTAAAATCTACATTTTGTATATTATTATAATGGTGCAAAAACTTCTTTATTTCAACATATGCATGCATGAAATTAGTACATATATGTTTTCATTTCTTTGTGGAACAACTATAATCTGTCTTTAGAGTTAAAGGCTATCAAACACTTGGAGATGTTGGATTTAAGCATTAACAATCTCAGTGATCCCCCAAAGGTCCAAGGTAAAGACACCATTCCTTTTTTTTTTTTTCCTTTTTAAATTTCTTTTAGTTTTTTTTTTTTTATGTTTTATCATAAGGAAAGATAAATAATACTAATACCTTTATTAGAAACTTTTGGAGGTGTCAGTGCTTTCATTTTATACAATAATATTGACAGACTTATAAATACATTTGGAGGAATAACTATTAAACACTCTATGTATCCCAGATTTTAAATCATTGAAGAATTTGATAGTATTAAATCTACAAAGCAACAAATTCAATAGCAACATCCTACCCTTTGTAAGTGCCCTTACATCACTTAAGACACTGAGTCTTGGCAACAACAATTTAGGGGCATCAGTTTCTTTTTCTGCAATAGGTATTGTAGTTCTCTGAATCTAATTTGTTTTATTCTTTTCTTTTCCCTTAGAGTCACAGTACTATGCTGTTGTAATACACTCTTTTAATTTCTTTTTGGCAAAACTAGCTTCTTTGAAAAACTTGGAACAGTTGGACTTGAGTAACACTAGTCTAAAGAATATTAAAGGAATTGTTGATGGCTTGTCAAGATTTCAAAAGTTGGAGGTGTTGAGACTTGATCGAAACAACATCACAAAGAGTAGTGTTAAATCATTGGATGCTATGACATCTCTGAAGAATCTTGGTCTTTCAAGTTGTGGCTTGAATGGAGTCTTCCTAGCACAAGGCATGTAAAAAGTAACTCATACAATGAAATTTAAAATTAGTCTCTTTTACTCAATTTATTTTCCCTTTCATTTATATTTATAGATTTGGCAAGCTTAAAGAACTTAGAAATTTTGAATCTTTCCAGGAATTACCTAACAATGTTGCCAGGTACTCCTTGTTCTTTTCCATTGGGTTTTTGTGTGTGTAATGAGTATACCCCTAAATTGCAAACCTTATAAAACCTTTATTATGGTGCCAATCCACCAACAATCTCTATAACTCATCTTTAACAGCATTGTTGTTTTCCCAAATTGCCCCAAAATCTTTCTTTTTTCTTTTTCTGGCCTTTATCATGTGCTCCCTTCAAGTTGTTGCCAATTTCCTAAATTTATTGTTCGTTCAAGTTAAATCTCTAATCTTTTTCTCTTTCTCCATCCTTTTTTTTCTTTCCTTTAATTTATTGGTATCTTCACATTTACTAGGAGTTTAATAACTTGTATAAGGTACCCATTTTTACTTAAGTTGTCACATTGAATGCTTCTTTTACCCTTATAGTTTTTTAAATGCTGCCTATAAACTTTTTCCTTCTATAAATCTCATCAAATTGTAAGCACTTATTGTTTATAAAAGCATGCTTAGACTTTCTTTATTGTTAGTTCAAATTTAGCCTCTAGTTTTTTTCTTTATTTTTGACTTTTTTTTCCCTTCAATTTACTAGTATCCTTCACATTTATTAGGAATTTTTTACGTTATATTTATTTTTAGATCAAATTTAGCATTTAATCTAATTTGTTTTACCTATACTTACTTAACATCCTTAAAATAATTATGTGGCTACCTTTTTGAAAAAAAAAATTATTAGTATGAGAAATAAAATAATAATTTAAAGGAGTTGACTAATATATATATTATTTTTCTATTTATATTTGCACATATAAATTTGCCTAATGAGAAAAAAAAAATATAAATTGTCACTATCTATATCCAGGTAGCTTCTTTATTGATAGTCTTTTTCCCTCTCTATCGCACACAACACAAAGCCAAGGAATTGACTCTTATGCAACATATGAATGCTTTGGTCTTTAAAAGTTTATGATCATATTATCAAATATTTTGTTTCATCATTGACATTAGACCAATTTAGGGCCTTTATGGTCAAACTTAGTGTGAAGCTATGAGATTCAACATAATATTTGTCAAAATGCCAAATTAGAATTACATTTATTTAAATTCTTTTGTAGTTTTAACTTGTCTTCTTTATATATTTGTTTTATTTTGGAGACAGATCTTGATCAAATGACTTCACTCAAAGCTTTATCTTTATCTCACAACAATCTGAATGGACCTTTAGCCCAAAAAGGTAGCTGTTAACCCTTTATCATTAGTCAAAAGTAGCAATCACCTTTTCCCTTATATGGAGAATGCTAGATATTTTACCATCTTTTGTTTCAGGTTTGTGTGCACTGAAGAACCTTCAACAGTTGGATCTTTGCCACAATAATCTTAGTGGAATTATTCCATCTTGTCTTGGAAAATTAACATCCCTTACACTCTTACACTTGTCATTAAACAAACTTGAAGGGGACATTTCATCACTTCCAATTGCTACTCTTAGATCCCTCAAGTATATTGATGTCAGAGATAATCTCTTTTGGGGTCAATTCTCTTTTTACTCAATTACTAATCACACAAATCTTGAAGTGCTGTTGTTATCAAGTGATAACCCTAAGTTAGAGGTCCAAACTCATTATCCACATGATTGACTTCCTACAGCTCAACTTAAGTTTCTTGTGATGTTAAACTGTAGACTTAACAATATTCCTCAATTTCTCACTCACCAAACTAACCTAAGAGCCATTGATCTCTCCCATAATAACCTTACAGGAACCTTCCCTATTTGGTTGCTTGAAAACAATACCCAATTGGAGTTTTTAAGTCTTACGAATAACTCTTTTGTGGGTTCATTTCATTTATCCTCAAATTCTAGCTTTGCCATAAAGTATATAGATATCTCAGAAAATCATTTTCATGGAGAGCTTCAACAACATATTGGCAATGCTATTTCAAATGTAAAAGCATTTAATCTTTCAACAAATGCTTTTAATGGTAGCATTCCATTCTCCATTGGAAGCTTAAGCTATTTGATCCATTTGGATCTATCCAACAACATGTTTTCAGGAGAAATTCCAAACACTTTGTTAGCAAATTGCTATAATTTGGAAAATTTGGTGCTCTCAAATAATCAATTAAGTGGTCATTTGCCAAAGATAAAGTCCAATCAAACTTCATTGCAGTCCTTGCAAGTAAGTGGAAATCAGTTTAATGGAACTTTGTCAAGCTGGATCTCTCATTTCCTAAGACTAATGATTTTGGAGATAAGTAACAACAACATATCAAGTGAAATTCCCCACTTCATTGGAAATATGAGTTTACAACATCTGAACATAGCAGTAAATAAGCTTGAAGGAATAATTCCATGTGAATTGTTTATGTCTGGGTTATTCACTCTTGACATTTCTCATAACAATCTTTTGGGTATTCTTCCTTCTTGCTTAAAATGGCCAACACATTTAAGGCATTTGAATTTGGAAGGGAACAGATTCACAGGTACAATTCCAGAAACATTATTCAATTCTTCTTCTATGATGATGTTGAATATTGGACATAATTCTTTTTTTTGGTGAAATTCCAACATCAATTGAGAATTTGTCCTCTTTGAAAGTTCTTCAACTAAGAGGAAATAATTTTAGAGGTTTGCTACCAAAAGAACTCTGTCAGTTGAATGAACTAAGCGTATTGGATCTCTCACATAACTTGTTTTCAAGACCAATACCAAGTTGTTTTAGCCACATCTCTTTTGGACAGGTGACTAAAGACACATCTTATTTTGCACAAGATAATATGGCTTGGATATTTCGCATGACATCTTATTGGATCCCAAGTAAATTCAACTACAAAGAGTTTGATTATGAATTTGCATATATTTTCTTTGTGCAACAAGATAAAGTTGAATTGGTGACAAAAGCTAGATCTGATATATATAAAGGTCGGCCTCTTGAATTGATGGCTGGATTGGATTTGTCATGTAACCAACTAATAGGAAAAATACCAGTAGAGCTTGGAAATTTGAGCTCAATATTGGTCTTGAACTTGTCTAGTAATCAATTGACTGGCTCAATTCCAAGAACTTGGGGAAATTTTCAGCAAATAGAGAGTTTGGACCTTTCCCACAACAAATTGAGCGGAGAAATTCCTTCAGAATTGAATAGTTTACACTTTTTAGAGGTTTTTAGTGTGGCTTACAATAATTTCTCAGGTAGGCTTCCAGAGATGAAGGGACAGTTTGCCACATTTGATGAAAAAAGCTATGAAGGAAATGCATTTCTTTGTGGACCTCCATTACATATGAGGTGCAGTACTGATTTACTAGAACTACCACCATCTTCTGATGCAAGCAATGGAATATGACATGACATCATTGATCCTGTGTCATTCTTAGCAAGTTTCATGGCAACCTACCTCGTATTCTTGTTGGGTTTCGTGGCTATTCTTTATATCAATCCTAATTGGCATCGAAGATTGTTCTTGTTCATTGAGAATTTCATAGATGATTGTCATTTCATGGTTTTTTGTACTATTCCCAAATTGTTCACTAGAGTAGTTAGGAAGTTATATTTTGCTTAATTATGTATTTATATAGGTAGCAGTACTTGAATTTACTTATTGTGTTCCTGTTGTTGTGTTAAATGTCATGTTTCTATGAATATTAGAATAATAAACAACAAAAAATATTGCATTCATTGCCAAATATGCATAAACAATAAATATTACAATGGAACACCTTACCTCTTTAATAATGGTTAAGAAGTGGGCCACAACCCTAATGAAAACACAATATGTTTTTCTTTTATAGCAACATAAAATGTAATTCTTTTTTCTAAAACTATTACAAAAGCAAGTTTTGCAAAGGTTGGACACTTGAAACCATAAATAGTAATATAGATCAATTCATTTCAACTTTTAATGGTAAATTTATAATGATGGATTGTATTAAAAATGATGTTGTAAGAAAATAGGGAGAGAGAGATTTAAGGTTCATTGATGTCTATGATTTATTTATTTGGGAAATTAAAATTATATGATTTTAAGTATGGAATTCAAGTTTTTGCTTAAAAAGTTTAGAATTCAAATTTGTGACACTAAGCATTTATTGAATAAATTACGAGATTACTATAAGTCAAGTGTCCTAGGCATATGTCATAACGATGTCTAAATTAACTCTTGATTATTGCTTTTCTGATGACCAACATTAAAGTTTTAATTTGACAAAATATGATTATAAATTTTTTGTTTACATCGATTTTAGTCTAATTATGTATAAAGCAAGAGTAAAATGGAAATTTTGACATGGAAGAATATTTTTTTTCACTTAGTATAAGTCCAATAAAAAATTTAAATAAAATAAAATAAAATGATATAATTTAAAAGTTAAAACTTTAAGGACTAAAAAATGGAGAGAAAAAAAAATAAAGAGAATTTAAGATATTCCATAAAAAGTGAGGTGAGGAAGAAAATCTAAACTATTGTGACGTGTCACTTGAAGGAGACAAGAAGACTTCAACTAAATTAAAGAGTGAGAAAAAAAACACATCTTAATTTTTTTTATTATATTTTGAAATAAACTCATAATTTACACGTCTTTGAAAGACAATGTGATTTGAATTCAATTTTTTTTACCCAATCAGACTCAACCTATATAAAGAGAGAATTATAAAGAACTTTTAAAAAAAGTATTCTAAGTTAAATTAATTAATATAGAGTCTAGGCACCATAGATTAAGTAGGAATAAAAAAATCTACCCAAAAGAAAAATCTAATAAAATAGACGTAATATTTTTCCTCTAAATTTTGATTTTTCTAGGATATTCTCCTTATATACATATACATAATAGTTTTCTTCTAAAAAAGACTTAGGGTTTTCATTTTTTACACAAAGATAAAGTTTTTTTTTTCTTTCGTTCATGTTATTGTAGAAATTAGAAAACTTATAAGTCAAGTAAGTCAACGAGGGGAATTTTTGAGAATTTTTTTTCTTAATTACTTCTTTACAAGTCTTGGACACACTTTGGAAAATCCCAAATCTGCATTAAAACTTTAACATCAGTTTCACATCATCCATGCTTCAAGACAAGGTCATATATGAACACGAAACTAGAAAATTAAGCATTAATGACTATAAGAAGTTTCAACTGATTTTTATAGCCAATGATTTAGTTTTTGTAATTGGTAACAACATATTCCAATTTTACAAAATAACCCTTTATATCATTGGTTTTCATAATTTTGTTAGGTTGAATAGTCAAATCAAATATCTAAAAGAACTAAGATGGCAAAATAAATTATTATTTGTTAAAAAAATCATTGCATTACATTTCTACATTACATTTCAATTCAAAAATTGATCATAATACATTATATCTCATCAAAGAGGAAAATTTGCTAAAACTTTTTATCACAATGCCATGTTTCAAGAACAACTCAACTATTGAAAGTTTCTAACTCTTATTTACAATTATTAACGTGACAAAATTTTGAGTGTTTGTAAGGAGTGAACATAGACCAACAATCAAATATTTAAAAATAGTGTTTATGGAGTTGGCAACAATCTTTTGTTAGGAAAGATTTAGAATAATTAGGTTTAATCTTGTTTTTCAAATCATGGTCCTAAAACTTTAAAAGTAGTGTTTATGAAGCTAGCACCAAGGATCAATTAATGTTAATTAGGAATTAATGTCTCTAGTTTCCATTTTACTAATTTACATATGGTTTTGTGCCACAATAAGAGATCAATTGTGAGAATTTTCCATGGCTAATAAGAACATCATGACTACTTGTGATGGTAGTGTCAGTAGGTAGCATCAGCAATGACAATTTTAGGGTATGTTTTTTTTATCACATTTGATTTCCTCTAGTCATGACATAATATTCTTTCTCTAATTGCATTGGCCTTGTGGGTTTACTAGTTTGAATTGGAATATTTTATTTCCATAGGCATATAAATTGAAAAAATAAAAATTTTTCTTATAATGAAAATGTAAGGCCACTAGTTTGGTAGATGATTCATCCTATGTAGCAAACCAATATGGACCAAGCACCTCAAAAATGACTTGCTTATGAGGCATTTATGGAGATTAAGCATTAGATTGATCATTGCTTAATGAAAGTTTTCAATGAGCATGTGTGTAGGCTCTATGTGTATGATTGAATTAGTGTCACCATATTATTAGAAACTTTAACAAACCTATTTTTGTGATGAAGTTTAATGAACCTCCTTTGTGCCTTAACTTATAGCCCATCCATAAAACCTTATGATCACAACAAGATTCTAACTCATCACACATCCTTACATGTGTAAATGCTCATTGTGATCATTAAATTTTGCATAAAGTACATATTAGCAAGTTGGTGCTCCTACATCATTGTCAAAATAAACATGCTTTTCCATTTTTCATGTATTTATATTTGTATATGCTTGTTTCATTTCAAAATCATTGTTACATACATGAATGTTGATTGGAAAATTGGAAAAAAAATTTAATTTGTCAAGAGAAGTTTTAGACACATTGTTAACAAAATCCTCTAATTTGAAATATTTGATGCTCTCAAATAATGGCTTTAATGGTAAAGTGCCATAGGCAATGTCCAAAGTAACTTCACTATGATACTTGCATCTAAGTGTTAATCACTTTATTAGAATGCTATTGTAACCCTTATCACCCAACCTTGGAGTTGGTGGATATCAGTGGCAACTTCATATCTAGTGAAATTCCTCACTTTATTGGGAATATGAGTTTAGAGCAACTAAACTATCTACATCTTGGTTATCCTTTCTTGATATTTCCTACAACAATCTTCTAAGCACTCTTCTTTCTTGCTTCAATTGGTCATCATATTTAGAGCATTCAAATTTGGAAAGGAATGGATTGAAGTATTCAAATTTGGAAGCATTTTTCAAATCTTCTAATATGACGATGATGAATTTTGGTAATAATTTTTTATCTATTGAGACTTTAAAATCAAATGGGAATTTATCCTATTTAAGGGTTCTTCAACTAAGACAGAATTCTTTAGGTGGCTTGATGCAAGAACAATTATGCCAACTAAATGAGCTAGGCATACTCAATCTCTTGCATAACTTGATTTTCTAAATCAACACCACATTGTTTTAGAAACATCTCTTTTGGAAAGGTAGACAAATTTTGGTTTTAGAAAATATGGTGGTCTAGGTCACCTTTAAGGTTCATTTATAGCTTTTAGAATAATTTAAAGCACTAAATAGCCTTAACTGATCTCAAGTACAATATTAGCAAGCAACAAGCAATGTTGAGTCGGTGAACGTATATAATGATAGCCTTCTTTGATTGATGTCCAAATTAGATTTGTCTTACAACAAGCAAATAGGGGAAATAATATCAAAACTAGAAATCTAAGCTTAATATGAGCATTAAACTTGTCTCATAAGTAGTTAAATGGCTCAATTCCAAAAACCTAAAAAAAGTTCAAGCAAATAAAAAGCATAGACTTTTTCCACAACAAATTGAGTTGACAAATTCCATCAAAATTGATCAATCTGCACTTTTAGTATATTTCAGTGTAACTTATAATAACTTATTAGGTAGGCTTCTAGACATAAAGGGGTAGTTTGCAACATTTGATAGTAAAATTTATGAAGGAAATCCATTTCTTTGTGAACCTCAACTAGATTTAAGTTGCAGAGCTGATTTATTAAAGTTGCCACCATATTCTAATGAAATTGATGGAAAATAGCATGACACTGTTAATCTTGTGTCCTTCTTAGTAGGCTTCATAAGCATTTAATCTTTCAAGAAATGCATTTAATGGTGGCATTCCATTCTCTATTAGAAGCTTGCCCTATTTATTTTCCTCTAGTTTGGAAACTTTGGCACTTTGTCAAATTAGATCTCTCATTACCCAAGCCTATATTTAGTGGATATAAGTGACAATTACATATCATGTGAAATTATTGGCTTCATTAAGAATTTGAGTTTATCTTTTCTGAACATGGCAAGTAATGCACTTAAAGGAACAATTCTGTATGCATTATTTACATCCAATTTATACATCCTTGATATTTCTCATAACAAACTGTTGGGCAATCTTTCTTCCTATTTGAAATGACCATCACATTTAGACCATTTGAATTTGGAATGGAACATATTCATGGGTACAATTCCAAAACATTATTCAACTCTTCTTTTATTAAGACATTGAATATTGCAAATTAATTTTTTGTCTGGTGAAATTCCAACTTTAATTGGGAATTTGTCCTATTTGAGAGTTTTACATCTAAGAGGGAATAATATAAGTGGTTTGTTACCAAAAGAGCTCTACTAGTTGAATGAATTAAGTATATTGGATCTCTCACATAACTCATTTTTTGGACCAATAACAAGTTGTTTTAGTTACATCTTTTTTGGGAAGGAAAGCACATTTGATTTTGCATAAGTTAGTTGGAATACCATCTTTTTCTAATTGTCTTACAATTTTTAGAGTAAATTAAGGAATAAAGAGTCTGTGATTGAATATGCATATAGTTCCATCATGCATAATGATTAAGTTGAATTGGTGGCAAAAACTAGATTCAACATATACAAAGATAGGCTTCTTGATTGGATTTGCCATATGACCAACTAATAGGGGAAATATTGGATGTTGAGAAAGAGTTGAATTCTAAATAAACATATTAAAATAGATGTGGATTAAATTAGATACATATTAGACTAGATGTGTATTAATTTTTTTGCAACTTGATTGCTTAACATCTAAGGTAAAAGACATTTTTGTACAATATTTGCACTATCAATGGTAAAGACATGGATCAGTTGAACTAGTTAAAGGGACAAGACTGATAATTGCTTTCAAATATTTGAGTGAAGTGTAAGGAATAAGATAGTGACCAAAGTATTTTATGTAGATTCATTAATTATGCATTATGTTCATCTAAATTGTATGATTTATAAATTATATATTTTTAGCCAAACTAAATGATACCTTGAATATTTGTTTAATTTTTTTTGATAGAAGATTCTTATATCATAAGAAATATGTTGCAATTGAAACAACATATATGCATAAACAATAAGCAATAAAAAATAACTCAATATGGTGATGAAACACCATGCTTCTTTAATAACTATTAGGAAGTGGGCAATAGCCCTAAAGTAAGAACAAAGTCTTTTCTTCTATAGCAGCATACATAAGCAAGATTGACAATACAAAAAAATTACATAGATGTACAAATTAAAGGAAAACAATTATATGTAGAACAATATCATTAAATCTTAACCATTAATTGTTGTTAATACATTTTTTGATAATTATTCAGACAATTGTAACTAAAAGTTAAAATTGAACAATATGAGCATACAACTAATTTTCAAGTCTGATTTTTATGGTTATGTAATGGAACTCTTATATAAGGTTAGACACATGACACTATAAATATTATTATAGATAAGGTCATTTCATGTTACAATGGTATTTTATAATGATAGATTATATTTTAGAAATAGAGATGTAAGAAATCTAGGAGGGATTAATGTTTATAATTTATTAAAGTTTAGAAAATTGGGACTTTAGGATTTTAGATATGAAATTCAAATTACTCAAAAAAAAAAAGTACGGAATTTAAATTTGTATCATTCAGTTTTTATTCAATAAATTACAAAGAGCAATTGAAATTATAAAATGAAACTACTAGCATGATAAACTCCTGTATGTAGATACTATTAGCACTTCTAATTATTATAAAATTTGGACACTATAGATTAATTAGCAACAAAAAATTTACCTAATAAGAAAATTTAATCAAATCAAACACAAGCCAAGCTACTTGAACTACCAAGTTAACTAAATTAGGATAAATGAACACAACTTTTTCCTTTAAATTTTGATTTTTCTAATATAAAATCTGTATATACAAATTCAGAAAGTAATATTAGACATAAGTCTAATATTTATATACATTTTGAATTTGGAAGATGCTCTAATTTGTGTTGTGACTGAAAATATTAAAGGTCATCTATCTCAATCCTCGTAGTTGTATGGGGAGCTTAATACTTATGCAGATGATGGAGGGATGTAACACAATGTTAATGAGGGGACTACGTTTTGGAGACAACTCCCGTGGAGAGTGAGAAGTGATCAATGTTAGAACCAGCTAATACACTATACTATCCTATGTTATCAAGAGAAACACCTTGTCAATGAACTATCCTCTCATTCTATACACTGGCTGAAAAGAACAGTAAATAGGTCGCTCATCATCATCATCAAGTAAGTGATCAAGATTCTGAAGTTATACCGAGGACTAGCTCTTCTTCAATGCCTAAATGCTGCTCTAAGTACTTGATGATGACAGCACAATAAGTCACTACCAATTCTCAACTGAAGGATGGGGCCAAGCAAATTGATGTTGCAATGCAAAAGATGATTGCAACTACCAGTATATGGCCACTTTTTCAATGCCTCTAAATGTCTTGCTATAATCTCTTGATTTGAACAGTTTCAGAGGCAATGCTTATAATGCATAACGGTAGTGAATTGAGCTTTAATCGGTAGAACTTTCACTTAATTTCTTTTATTTTAGGATGATGACAATGAAAGATGGGGAAAGAATGTACTATCAAAGCCTGCGAGGTTCGTTTTAACTTCTGCATTTAAACTGTATAAATTTTGTAATTACTTAATCGAGATACTAATTATGAATTGTTAAAGACTAATTTTGTGAGATTTTACATTTGATATGACCTAATTACCTATAGATATTCAGTAATTTGATTATTATCAAAGCTCAAAAACTGTGTTTCAATACATAAAAATTGTACAAAACCAAATACAAATAGCAATTATAATAAATTAGAAAGCATATGGCACTGCAAGCTCCTGCTGCAAAAACAAATTGGCTGCCATACAATTGCATTAAATACCCAAAGAAGAAAATTAAACGTTAACCAGAATGGCTAAAATAGAGATTTTTAGTTTAATCTCTATTAGTATAGGAATTTTTAGTTTTTGTTATTCTTGTTTTGAATTTCTTAGAGATAATAATATTCATGTTTTTTAGTTTGCTTTTGCAGTTATCTCAAGTTGTGCCGATTTTACATTTTGCAACATTGCTCACCGTTGAAATTAAGGTTTGTCATATGGTTATTTGCATTGACTAATTCTAAGATGTATTTTTTTATTCATTTATACCAAATTGTATATTGTGACAAAGCATAATAATAGTGTTTACCATTTACCAAGAAACAAAGATTTATGTTTTATTACAAAAATTATATAAATAAAAGGACATCTAGACATAACTCAAGATGCTAACAGACACCCTGATATTTAGACAATGAGACTCAAACTCAAAATCTAGTCTTCGAATCCCATAGATGCTAATCTTTTTGGTTGTTTGGTTGAATAAACCAAGTTATCAATGATCTTGATTTAAACATATATAGAATGTTCAATTCTCAAAATATTAATCTAGATATCCTACAACAAACTTAGAAAATTAAGACATTGGTTGCCTTATAAATTCTTTAATCATTTCCATTGGAAAAAAAATTTTAAAGCAAAGGGATCGTTGATTCTCTCAACTTTATTGAACAATCTTGCTTTTTGAGTTTTGCTAATATGAATAAACACACCTATTTATCTCACACAAGAGGAGCCCCTAATTTTAAACTTTTTGGTTGTCATACATAAAAGAGATTGTTGATCGTGATCTAATTCTTGAGCATAAAACTTACACAAGTTAAAGGTTTTAATTTTGTGTAAAGGAAAAAAATCATCCTACCATGTGATTCACTATAGGTGAACAAAAATAAATATTTTAATTTTAAATCCCTTAAATAAAAGGCAAACAATTTCAAAGATGTTGGTATTCATATCACAGAAAGTTTAACATTAACTTGCTTAATTAAGTTCACATCATGGTGTGAAACCTCATATAAGTTTTAATTGTTTAAGCTAGGTTAGACAAAAGGTTTAACATTAACTTTGTGCATGACTCACCCAAAACTTTATACCTAAATGTTGGTTTCGGTGACTATTATTGGGCTTTTTTTTCTCTTTTTATGTTGAGACTTCATTTTTCATAATCAAGCACAACCACCCAAAAATGCATCTTGACAAAAAATTTCTATGACAAAGTAACATGAATAATCCTACATAAGGTACACAAATTTTGACCAAACAATTTCTTTTTAAAGGAGATGAGATATAATTGAATTGGTTATGAAGTCTTAATGTAAATATGGAAATGAAATAAATGAGAAAAACTTAGATTCTTCTTTTTGGAAAAAAAAAATTAGTTATTATTGAGAATCATACAAATTATATTAAATCAAATTACAATGTGTGGACATGTATTTAATATGACTCAAATTAACTTCTTAAGGAAAAGAAAAAAACATGTGTGTGTGTGTGTGTATTAATGTTTTGATCACTCAATTTAAATGATTTGTTTATTGTACTAATTTTGAACTCTTTTCTTTTTTTGGATGATAACTAGAAAAAGAAAAAAAGTGATAGGACAAAGCAACACAAATAGAAAATTCACATTATTGATAACCATAATAATAAAATACATATATTCATCTTTGAAGCACAAATTTTTTTTTTTTTTGGGATAAGTGTAGGCAATTAGAGGTAGCAAAAATTAATCAAACTTAACCCATAGAAAACTAACTTGATCTGATCTACATCGAATTAAAAAGGCAAAAAAACCTATAAATCAATTTAACTTGAAATTTAAAAACTCAAAACTCAAAATAATTTAAAATTTAAGTAACATATATTTAACTTAATTGAAATACTTGAAACTTCATTAACTTAAGATACTTGCAATCCAAATTATCTAATACCCAAATAACTCAACATAAAATAAATCTAATCCAACCATTTGCAACCTTTGATGTTAACATTGGAGTAGTTCAAATGCAATTTTAACTACAAAAATAGATAAAAATAATATTTATTGTACAAAAAATAACATTCATGCAAACAATTGGGCTTCTTAATGGTCAAAGTTTTGCATATTGCACAATCCAAGCACAAATAAGGAATTTTATTGATGCATGCAACCTATATGCACTTGAATAAGGCATATAATTATGTAGTATAGGCTTCACATAAGGTCCTTGCCATGCAATTGGTCAAATAAGGAATTAACAATTCCTTAATTGGATTATGGTTGTTTGTTCCTTAAGTGCTAACACCTTAATTGGTCTAGTGGTTGTCCATCATCTCTTTATTTAGGTAAAGGAAGATTTGATCCACTTGGACACAATCTCTAGTGTCCCTCTTCAAAAGTCATCATTAGACAATTTCTTGGACAACCTAAATGTGAAGACTGTAGTATGATAGCTAATTTCTCTCTTTTGACCTTTTATAATTATTACACATTTTTACCATTCATATGTGTTAGAAAGAGATAATACTGATCATAATATTATAATTTAAATTAAACATATTTATTAATATTTAAACAAGAATTGAAATGTAATAATATATAATTTTTTTTTGAATTAAGTCATATTATGATTAAGTTGTTAATAAAAATAATATTTAAAAATATTTTAATTTTATTAATTAAAAAATTATAACATTAAAAGTAGAAAAATGTGTTAAGTGATTTTGTGGTTTATACCTTTAGTTAGATGGTTTTAACCTTTATATATTTGTTTTATTTTGGTGACAAATCTTGACCAAATGACTTCACTTAAAGTTTTATCTTTAGTTAACAACAAATTGAATGGACTTTTAGCTCAAAAAGGTAGTTGTTAACAATTTACCAATGCTTAAAAGCAGCAATTACCTATCATCTTTTATGGAAAATGTTAAATATTATACCATCTTTTGTTTTAGGTTTGTGTTCACTAAAAAACCTTCAAGAGTTGGATCTTAGCCGTAATAATTTTAGTGGAACTATTCCATCTTGTCTTGGCAATTTGAAATCCCTTAAACTCTTAGACTTGTTTTCAAACAAACTTGAAGGGATCTTTCATCATTTCTAGTTGCTACTCTCAAATCTCTCAAGTATATTGATCTAAAAAATAATCTCTTTTAGGGTCAAGTAATAACCTCAAGTTAACTCATTATCCATATGATTGGCTACCTAAAGTTCAGCTTCAGTTTCATGTGATGTCAAGCTATAGACTTAACAATATTCACCATTTTCTCACTCACCAAACTAAGCTAAGAGCCATCAATCTCTCCCACAATATCCTTACAAGAACCTTCCCCATTTGGTTGCTTGAAAATAATACATAATTGGAGTTTTTAAGTCTTAGAAATAACTCCTTTGTGGATTCATTTCATTTATCCTTAAATCCTAGCTTTGTCATAAAGTACATAGTCATCTCAGATAATCACTTTCATGGAAAGCTTCAGCAACATATTAGCAATATTATTCCAACTATAGAAGCTTTTAATATTTCAACAAATAATTTTAATGGTAGCATTTCATTCTCTATTGGAAACTTGCACTATTTTTCCCTTTTAAATCTATCAATCAATAAGTTTTTAGGAGAAATTCCAAGCACTTTGTTAGCAAATTCCACTAATTTGAGAATTTTGGTGTTCTCAAACAATCAATTAAGTGGTCATGTGCCAACAAAAAAAATCTAATAATACTTCATTATTTTCCTTGAACCAAAGTGGAAATCAGTTTACTAGAACTTTGTCAAATTGGATCACTCATTACTGCAGCCTATTGTTTATGGATATAAGTGACAACTACATATCAGGTGAAATTTCCAACTTCATTAAGAATCTAAGTATTTTTTGTCTGAACATGAAAGGTAATGCACTTGAAGGAACAATTCTATGGGCATTGTTTACATTTGATTTAGGCTTTCTTAATATTTCTCATAACAAACTTTCGAGCAGTCTTTCTTCCTGTTTGAAATGGCTATCATTTTTATATCATTTGAATTTGGAATGGAACAGATTCATGGGTATAATTCCATAAACATTATTCAACTTTTCTTTTATGATAACGTTAAGTGTTGGAAATAATTTTTTTAGCCGGTGAAATTCCAACATCAATTAGGAATTTGTCCTCTTTAAGAGTTCTTCATCTAAGAGGGAATAATATAAGTGGTTTGCTACTAGAAGACCTCTACCAGTTGAATGAATTAGGCATATTAGATCTCTCACATAATGCATTTTTTGGACCAATACCAAGTTGTTTTAGCCAAATCTCTTTTGGGAAGGAAAGCACATTTGATTTTACATAAGTTAAAGGGGATTATGGCATATCCTTCAAGATGTCCTATAGCTTTTAGAGAAGATTAAGCAATGTACAATTTAAGATTGAAGACACAAACGGTTTCATCATGCAACAAGTTCAAGTTGATTTGGTGACAAAAAATAGATTCAACATATACAAAGGTAGGCTTCTTAAATTGATGTTTAAATTGGATTTGTCATGTAACCAACTAACAAGGGAAATACCAATAGAACTCAAAAATTTAAGTTGTATACGAGCATTGAACTTGTCTTATAATTAGTTAATTGGCTCCATTCCAAGAACTTAGAGACATTTAAGGCAAACAAAGAGCCTAGACATTTCCCACAACAAATTGAATGGAGAAATCCCATCAGAATTAATTAATATAAACTTTTTAGAGATTTTTAGTGCAGCTTACAACAACTTCTCAAGTAGGTTTCTAGACATAAAGGGATAGTTTGCCACATTCGATAATAATTGCTATGAAGGAAATCCATTTCTTTATGGACCTCTATTAAATGTAAGTTGTAGCACTGAGTTACCATAATTGCCACCATTTTTTGATGCAAGCCATGGAAGATGGCATGACATTATTGATCCTATGTCCTTCTTGGCAAGTTTCATGGCAACCTACCTCATATTCTTGTTGGGTTTTATGGTTGTTCTTTATGTCAATCCTTATTGGTGGCAAAGTTTTTTCATGTTTATTGAGAATTTCATAGATGAATGTCATTTCATGGTTTTCTATACTATTCCTAAATTGTTTTCTAATGTAGTTATGAAGCCATATTTTTCCTAATTATGTTTCTATTTAGGTAGCAATACTTTATGTGATAGTATTGGACGTGTAGTTCTTAAATTTACCTACTAGCTTTGTGTTGTTGTGTTGCATGTCATGTTTCCATGAATATTGGATGTTGGGAAAGAGTTGGATTCTGAAAAAACATATATGTATTAATTTTCTTGCAACTTAAATATTCAATGTCAAGATACAAGACATTTTTATACAATATGTATATTGTTAATGACAAAGAAATGAATCAATTAAATTAGTTGATGGGAAAAGATTGATAATCACTTTCAAATATTTAAGTGAAGTATAATGATCAAGATAATGACCTAAGTATCTTAACCATTAATTGCAGGTAGCATGCTTTTTGATAAATAATGAGACAATTGTAATTAATAGCTAAGATTGAATGATATGAACCTATGTCTAATTTTCATGTCCAATTTCTACGTCCATGTAATAGAACTCTTTACAATAAGGCTAGACACATGACATCATAAATAGCAACATAGATAAGGTCATTTCATGTTACAAAAACATTTTATAATGATGGACTATATATATTAAAAATCATGATGCAAGAAATCTAGGAGGGCTAGATTTAATGCTCACTAATGTCTATGATTTATTAGAATTTGGAAAATTGGAACTTTAGGATTTTAGGTATAGAATTCAAATTTTTGCTCCAAAAAAAAAAGTATGGAATTTAAATGTGTATCACTCAATATTTATTGAATAAATTACAAAGAGTAATGGAAATTAGAAAATGAAACTACTAGCATGATAAACCCCTATATTCAAAGAGTATTAGCACTTCTAATTATTATAGAATTTGGGCATTATAAATTAATTAGCAGCAAAAAATCTACCTAATAAGAAAATTTAATCAAAATAGACACAGGTCAAGCTACTCCAACTTCCAAGTTGACTTAATCAGGATAAAAGACCACAACTTTTTCCTTTAAATTTTGATTTTTCTAATATAAAATTTGTATATAAATATTCAAAAAATAATATTAGACATGAGTCTATTATTTTGTCAATGTTGTGGAAATTAGAGAGCTTAAAAGTCACTTAAGTCAATGATTTCTAGGAAATCATTTTCTCAAATTTTTCCTAACAAGTTTTGATCTTGCTCTTAAGTAAACCAAAGTCTCCATTAGAACATGAGAACTACTTATTTTAACAACAAGCCATTAATTGCTATAAGGTCATTTTTTATAGTAACTAATGTCTCATTTTCAAACTTTTGTATTATAAAGAAGGTTTATTAGACTAGACCTTTCATTAGAGTATGACCTTATTTTAAGAGATCTAAGATCATTATTTCTATTAATTTGCATGAAGGTTTTGACTAAATAATTAAGTGAATCCATTAAGCATGAGAATGTTGTTAAAAGGGTCATTAATCACAGAGGCAGAGGGGAGGCCTTGTTGCCTTCAGCCATGACTTCTTAGAATCTTCCAATTTGATTGGAGTAATTTAACCATAATTCAAACAAAGATGGTTCTCATTTTTACATTCAAAACTTTTTGTTGCTTTTTTTTTCTCAATATTCGATGGAGCTAAATTTGGTATGTAGCTTTGTAAATTGAAATTATATTCTATGTGACTTGCAAACCTCTTGATATATTTTTTGGGAAGTAATTCTTCTTAATATAAAACTCATATCACTTTGTCTATATTTATGTGTTGAACCATCAAATTTATAAACTTGATCGATATTCATTAATGACAATTTAATCTACTTTTACTCTTATTTTAATTTGCTGCAATTACAAAAATTTTCAAAATATTACTATTAATTTAGTTTAAATACAAGTACTAAATAAATTTGATCAATCTGCTTATACTCCTATGTAAGTTATTGCAATGTGATAACACCTCCTTAGATCTTATGCATTTTTTTTTTAAAATCAATTCAAGTTGACAAAAAAAAAAAAACAAAAATTTACTTAGTAATGTGAATCATGTTGAATTAAGGGATTTTGATTTTAGTGCAAAAGAAGATGAATGATGTCCCTTGTAATATTTATATGCATTTTGAATTTGGAAGATGCTCTAATTTGTGTCATGACTGACAATATTAATGGCCATCTATCTCAATCCTTGTAGTTGTATGGGGTGCTTAATACTTATGCAAATGATGGAGGAATGTAACAAGATGTTAATGAGGGACAATGTTTTAACTCCTACATCTAGATCATATAAATTTTGTAATTACTTAATCAATACACTAATTATGAATTATAAACTATTTTTACTATGATTTGTAAAATATTACAAATTTTTGTATTATACAAATTAAAAACTCATTTTGTGAAATTTTACATTTGATATGAGCTAATTACTTATTAATGTTCAGTAGTTTGCTTACTTTCAAAACTAAAAAATTGTGTTTTAATGCATAAAAATTGGACAAAACCAAATACAAATAGCAACTATAATAAATTAGAAAGCATATGACACGACTTTAGAAGCTCTATATATGTTGTTTGAAAAGCCATCGAGTAAAAATATGATAAAGCATTACGTATTCTCTTAGAAACCATTAAATAAAAATAAAATTAAAAAAAAAAACGGTAAATTCTCTAAAATCTGCCAGAAAGACAATATGCTGATTTTAGAATTGCTACGTATTTTTTGAGAACCGCAACGGAGAAACGTTGCATATTTGTTCTGTAGCCAGGGGGAGCAGCTTCTTTAGCAAAGAAGCGGACAGAAATGGCAAGCTCCTGCTGCAAAAACGAATTGGCTACCATACAGCTGCAGTAAAGACCCAAAGGAGAAAATTAAACGTTAACCAGAATGGCCAAAATAGAGATACTACGAAAATCAAACACTGGTCGTTTACACATTTCGTGAACGCCAAATGCACAAAAGTTGATTGCTGGGAATGGAATCGGACAATCACATATTCAAATTGCATTGCTGCTTCAATAACTAAGGAATTAAAAATCTGCAAAATATTCATTTTAGATAAGCGTTCTGGGACATGGGTTCATTACATTACATTCCCCATGTTATTTTTACTGCACGTGCTGATGGAAGTCTGGACATGTACCCAATTAATCCCCGCATAAATTAAAGTTACTAAAATAATTTTAGTAGCCAACATTCTGTTAATGATTAGTTATCAAAGTCTTTTATGATTTGTACGCTAAAATAACTTTTAGAGAAATTAAACATATTTTATGGTAATTAATTAGATACTTCATAGATATATATGGTTGCTTCTTTTGTTTAATCTCTGTTAGTATTAGGAAATTTTAGTTTTTTTTTTTTTTTGTCCTCGTTTTAAAGTTTCTTAGAGATAATAATATTCATGCTTTTTCGTTTGCTTTTGCAGTTATCTCTGTTGTGCCGATATTACAATTCCCAACATTGTTCAATGTTGAAATTAAGGTGTGTCGTGGTTATTTGCGTTGACTAATTCTAAAATTAAGACATTAGTTACCTTATCACTTCTTTAATTCTTATCTTTAATCATTTCCAACAGAAAAAAATTTTTGGGGCAAAAGGATTGTTGATGTTCTCAACTTTATTGAACAATTTTGCTTTTCCAGTTTTGCTGATATGAAATGACCCACCTATTTATCTCACACAAGAGAAGCCCTTAATTTAAAACTTTTTGGCTGTGGTACATAAAAGTGATTGCTGATCATGAACTAATTTTTGAGCATAAATTTTTTACAAGTTGAAGGTTTTAATTTTGTATAAAGGGAAAACAATTATCTTATCATATGATTTGCCATAAGTGAAAAAAAAAAATTAATTTTGAGTCTTTTAAATAAAAAATAAATAATTTTATAAAAATTAATATTTATATTAAAAAAATTTAACATAAAAAAATTTAAATAACACATATTTAATGTTACCAAAATACCCGAAATTCCATTGACTCAAAGTATTTGAAATCCAAATTATTTGATACCCAAACAACTCAACATAAAATCAATATGATCCATCTATTTGCAATCTTTGATGTTAGAGTAGTTCAAATGCAATTTTAATTATAAAAATAGATAAAATTATATTTATACAAAAATAAATTCCAAGCACAAATTTTGCCAATAGAACAAAAGATGTCCAACTTTAGAACATGAGTCACATATATTGAGTGCAAAAGGTAAAATGGGTACTTTCGGATTGTTCATTTTTGGCTTGTTAATTTGCATGCCAATAGAGTTCTAGCTCATCAGGAGGCATCTATTTCGGGTTATGGTTAATTTAATATGCCTGAGCATTTATCAAAGTGCTAGGAGTCTGAGTCTTATTTCCATGTTGTGTATTAGTAGTTGTCTGTTAATTTTTTTTTTTTTTGGTTATTTATCCTCTTTAATGATAAATTTTAAATTTCATTGGCATAAAACATGGATTAAGCAAGTTGCAAAATAAAAAATTTAGAACCATAGTAAATCTTATTGAGAACAAAATTAAAAGATGCTCTTCATTGTGCAGGGCCTCAAACAAGTTAGTATGGGTTAAGAAAGATTATGTTCTTTGTATCAATGTTTGTACACACTAGGACTCTAGGAGTTTGTTGCCACTTAAATGGTTATGTCCAACACTTCTTCTATAGGCCTGTTTGGTTTACTTGGTGCTAATAGGTGTTATTAATTATTATTACTTATTATTGATTGTTGTTACTGATAAACCAAATAAAATTGTAGTTCTTAGTTTTAATTTCCAAAAGAACAAAAGACAACTTCAGAACATGAGTCATGTTTCCAAAAAAAAACCCTATAATTAACTGGGTTGTTAGGTTTTAGTTTCAATTCTAAACCGTGGATTCCAATTCCAAGATTAAGGGGAGCCTTAACTAAACCACAATAATTCCAATTTAGGTTCAATCCTAGATTCTAGCTCAATTAAGGTTTTGGTTTGATCGGGTTCAAAATTGTTTGGTTTGGTCTAGCTTGGTTCGTGTCAATCATTTAAAAAACATTGAAATACCTTAACTTTTTTATATATGAAATTCTTGTACATAGTTACATCAAAAATAGTCTTTAGTTTTGATTAAAAATTTTATTTTTTTATTTTATTTTTTTAAGGGAATTGTTTATTTAATCAAGAGTTATTTGGTAATTTCAATTTTAGTTTGAAATCATCAGTTAAACCAATAGTTTATGGTTCTTAAAGGGACTGAACTTTAACCAAATCACTCCTCCCTGAACTAGGATTAGATTGATTTTGGTTCGATTCTGGTTCTAGCTTAGTTCAGTTCTAGTTTAATATTAGTCTGATCCATAACCACGGTCATGTCTGTGTACAGCAAGATTGTCCGTGCATGTTCCTATAAACCACTTTTAATTAAATGGGTTGTTAGGCAAGATTAACATATTAAATTCATAATCTTGGTTTAGCTATATCTCCACTTAATTATAGTTTTGGTTGCTGGCATCTTAGTCATAACATGTAATAATGTTGGCTCCCATTCATGACTCATGCAATTGATTGAGTGTTTCCTTGGCATCTTTGTTAATTGCTTTAAAGAAATTCTCTCTCTGTATATTTTTGTCAAAACAAGTCTTATTTTATCTTGTTGAATCTTAATTGACCAATTGTAGGTTAGATAGTGGTATGTTCGTTTAACTATAAGAATATTAGTTATCTTTGTTTCACTTTTTATCTAATATAAGGATATGGTCATAGAATCTAATTCTTAATTAAACTCTCAAAGGATGAGAAAAACATCTCCTTGTTTCTTTTCTATTTTTTACTAACTAAATGGAACCAGGTGTGTGTCACCAGCTCTCAATTTTTTTCTCTTGATGATTGGTCTAGTCCAATTTTTGGAGTAATAAACTAAACCTTATACGTGATCTAAATTTTATTTTGTACTTTTTGAAAAATTACATGAAGAAATATTTTATCTATATTTATGTAAATAAAATTTATCATGTTAAAAATTACAATTACCATAATGTACTTTAATATGTCAGATTAAGGTCTCAAAGTGTGTATAATTAACGCAAGTTATGAGATGTTTTATTAAAAAGATAAATGTAACAGCAAAGCAATAACATAGAACCACAATAGAAAACATAAGAAGGGCTAATTCCCCAAAAATATACCTAAATTTCTTGTTTTGTTTGAAAATTATTATGGTTTTTTTTTTCTTTTTGTTAAATATATCACAAGCTCTTCTATCACTCTAAAATCTAACGTGCTACTAAGTCAAAAGGACTCTACGTCTAATTTGGCGCATAATGCCATATAGGACTAGCACGTATAATAGGGATAAATATGATGTGGATTTAGAAAATAAGAGCCTTTCAAATGCTATTAAGGAAAATGAGAGAGATAGAAAGAAAAAATGGTTAACCTAAATCCTCATGGGATAAATCCTTGTATGGGGTAACTCTGATGTGGCAACAAGACACTAGATTGTTGTTTCTCAAATAAGTTGAACATATTCAAATAAATATATATATATATATATACACACACAATTTTCCAAGTGTGGCTTAGAATGCGAATGACAAGAACAAGAAATCTTTCTTCATCAGTTACAAACAAGGCACAAAGCAGCCAGAACTGAGGAAGCAAGTTCACTAAGTTTAATGAAGAATAAAGAGTGGTAGGATGGTATAAGAAATAAAGTAAATTTGTTCAGAAAGAAAAATTAACACCATTTTGTGGGGATTAGTGATAAGCCAAAGGAGGCAATTTTAAATAGTATGTGTGTTGTCTACAATAGCTTCTTGTCCTGCATGTGCAAGCAAATAAGAGAAAATGCATTACTAAACCTCAATGGAGTTTATTGCTAACAAGAGTGAAAGCCTATCGGGATACAAGTCTTAGTTCCCATAAGTTGGGAACCAAGAAAAAGTTGCCCAAAAGCAACTTTACACTCAAGTATCCATCTCTTTTTTTGTTCACGTGCAAAGGGGAGGGTAGATACACCTACTTGTTTTCCTTTCCTTTCCCCATGAGTTTCATTCATTCCCTTATAACTGCTAAAAGGGCAAGAAACTGTATGATATGCATGCAACAGTAGACAAAAGAGACATACCCTTCTTATTTGTTAATATTCCTCGTAAAACCATTAGTAGGCCATATAAAGCATCTTTATCAGAAACATCCTTGCTTAATAGAGTTAAGCCCTCTAACAACACTGGAATTAATTATAGAAAAAGTGCTTGGCAGCAATAAACATGCTTGCCTCACAGCAAAAACATAATGGGACTTAAAGGTCTTTCAAAAACTAACCTTCTTTGCATCATTTAGGATAACAATCAATGGAGTATTGGATATAATATGAATAAAAGCCTGAACTAATAAAGACCTGAAATGAAAGTGCCCAAGCATTTGTAAGCAGGAATTAGACCTAAAATACTAACTTGGGTTGCTCTACAAATGTCTCTTCTAGCAAAACATGGAAGACTAGGGGTTCTTCATGGTATTAGCGATGTCTAAGATAAGTGCAACACAAATAGACAATTAGCAATTAGTTCAATAAAGAAAGTGGACCTTGACAATTATGAATTGGATTTGATTATCAAAGGTTAGAGGATGGGCATCATGGTGGGAAAAAAACATTACTTATAGAGTGGCTTTGTTGTTGCATGGAACTATCTATTTAAACAAAGTTCAGAATCAAACATAAGAAGGGACCATCCCTTTACCCAATCAGTATGCATTTGAGAAGCTAGGAAGGAGTACATTCTCCAAATCCCATTATAGGGTTTCTAAACTTTCATGATATTGTCATGGCCACCTAAGCAAAGCTTTTTACCAAGATCAAGCAAACCAAAACCAATTAGGGCGCTAGGCACATTTGATGGGGCCTATGAAACAAACCTTACTCCAATTGGCTGAGCTTTATCAATCCTAGACATGTCCCAACTAATATTAGCTTGTTTAAGAAAAATAAAATAAAGAATGTAATGTAATAGACCCATTTCCCAAAAGGTTTATGATTCCTTTTTCTTATTTAAAATGAACATTTGTTATATTTTATTTCATTATAAAATTGTATACATCTAGCAAGAAATCAAACTATAAAAAGGAAAATGACCCTCTCACATGTATCCTTAGTTATCTAAACTTTAATAGTTTTGACTATGATGATTGCAAAATGTGGGAAAATAGTATTATAGCCTTTAAGAGTTATGATCCCAATAAATATTCCACTTTCAAATATGGCATATTTAAAATTTGTTGTAATGAAAAGTGTTTTCTCCTCACATTTTCTTGAGAAATATTTCTATTGCTTGTGTTGAGGTTTAAAGCAACTAAGGTATGCTTATATGTATGTATGTATGTATATATGTATGTATGCATGCATGTATATATTTTAGAATCTTCAAAATTATCAAACTTTTCAATATGGTGTCTACATTTTTCTTTTGCATTAAAAATGTCCCTTATTCAAATCATGTGTCATAAAGAATGTCTATTATGGTTTACTAAGAATTTATGGAGGTTGATTTCTTATTTTGAGTTCATACAAGTAGGATTTATCACCTAGCATGTTTATAGGGGAGACATCATTTGCAATAATCATGGGTGCAGTTCTTTTTGCCCATTTGATTGGCAATATGCAAGTATTGGAAAATGTTTTATGCTTAAGTTGTATTCATACTCCTGAGATACTTCTTCTATCCAACTATTTGTTATTACTATACTCTCTTTTTCAAGGATTAAAGACATCTTTGCCTTTTGGTTTTCAATTTCATTGCAAACATTAAATGGTTTAGCATTTATTTATATATGGTAGGCATACCTCAAATCTCTTACTATAAGACTCAAGGAATAGAGACTAAAAAAAGGGACACTGAGGAGTGGACAAGGCATCACTAACCCTTTAAGATCTATGGTAGCAGGTTTGATGTTTTATTCATTACAAGTGACTTGTTACTCATGGAATGGATAAATGAGCTTTTACTTCAAGGATTGCCTACTAATCTTCAACATGATATCTAGTGCGACCTATGCTTGGACCTTGATCAACATGTAAGTTTCCTCTCATTCATTCAATTCCAGGGAATGCACTTAGAGTTCTACTTGAGGTGACCCTATACAAACCAATCAACTTGATAGTTTTGTTGCACCCATGAAGTGACTCTTGATGCCCCTACTTAATGTCTTATGGATATTATTTAATCCAAAAGGATAATTAAAGTCTTCCATGTTGATGCATCTTATCATGTTGTAAGCCCTTCTCATAAGGCTTGGTTTAAAAAAGAAAGTCATTGCAGGAAGATCAGGTGATGAGGTTGAACATTTACCAGTGCCTTCAAGATTGATTGTGAGAAATAAATTGACTATTGCCATAATAGAAGGAGATTTAGGGGTAAGGCTCATGGATTTGTGTGTTATGTGTAGATTATTACTATTTCGGATTGTAACTATATTATATGCCTTTGACATTATGTTATACTTTCAAGGCATTTCAAATTTTAAGGATCATATTTTAAAGTCAATGATGGCAAGAATAGACTAGGATGATTGCCTCAAAAGGCACCAACATGCCTAGGCAACAACTCCCAAAAAAAAAAAAAATGGTTCAAATTGCTCCATTTTAATTTAATGAAAGAGAAAAAAAATAATGATAAAGGAGACTTAAAAGCTGAAGCACACTAAAAGAACCACAAGATATTTCTTCATCTTTTGCTTTTACTTTTAAATTAAATTAAGAATTGCTCCTATATATTATGAAATTTTTTGATTTAAAAATTTCATTTTAAATTACTCTCCACGTTAACACTATTAGATAAAAATGTCCTTACCTTTCCATTAAGTCCATCATATGACTTGTAGTTGAGCGCTATGTGAAACATAGAATTTAAAATAGTATGACATATCAAATAATGATATTCTTTATTTTTTATAGTTGAAAAATTAAAAAATATATATTTCAACTAATTTTCATAACAAAAACTTTTAAAAATTTAAATTTAATAATTTAAATATAATTTTTTAAAAATAGAATATTCACATCAACATTGCTAAAATATTATGTCAATTAATATTCTAACTCTCATGTAGTGTTTAACTAGACATTATGTGACGGATTTGAAGAAAAAGTGAAAGTGATGAACATTTACAACTAATAATGTCAACATAAAAGAACAATTTTGACCAAAAAGAAAAAAGAAAAAAAAAATATATCGAGAGGTTTCATAAGTTAGGGAGTAATTATGAACATTTAGAACTAAGAAGGTTAACATAAAAGAGCAATTTTGACCAAAAGAAAAATAAAAAAAAATTATTATATCGAAAAGTTTCATAATGTAAGGAGTAATTTTGATAAAAAAAAAATAATTGAATCAAAAGTCATCATAATGTTAAAAACAAAAAAAGAAATTCTTAATTTCATCCTTCACTTTTTTTCTCCTTAGCTTAAGACGATCACATAGGCCCACAAAGTTAACTTCACTAAACACTATTAGGGTCTGAACAAAAAAGAAAATATGGTCATTCAAAAAAAAAAATAAAGAGAGAACTTATGAACTGCTTCTTAGAAAGGAGGTGGTTGGACTGCTTCTTAGAAAGGAGGTGGTTGGTCATAAACTTCCTTGTCTAAATAGTCACAACGTTATTTGCCACCCTTTCAACTTTAAATAACAAAAACAACCGCATGAGTATTCTTGGAAGTGGCAAGTTGTGGTGAAATAGGGGTGGGGTTCTCTCAACTAGACCCCTTAATTTTTTATTTATATATAGGGGTATTACCATAATTTCATGAATTCCATCCATTTTGACTTTTTAAAATGTTCTGTAATAAAAACAAAGTTTATGTTATTAAGGGTAAATTTTTCATAATTAATAGATGTTAAAAATAGTTTTTAATCCTTAGAAAACTAAAACAAAGGCATAAAATAAAGGGCATTACCATCATTTTGACAAATTCCATCTATTTTGACTCACCTTCATTAGTCATGTTATTTCTTTATATATTTTGTAATAAAAATAAAGTTTAAAATATTAAGGGTAAATTTTGTATAATTAATAGATATTAAAAATGGTTTTTTATCTTTGGAAAACTATAATAAAGGAATAAAACAAAGGTTTAAAACATTTATAATGAAAAAGGGCTGAAAATCCAAGATCAATTTTATTTAACATTCCAATCTTTCACTCTAACATTATCATGTTCATTGAAAACATGCACGTTAATTATCTCTTATCAAGATGAATGGTCATTTATCATAATTTTCCCTTTTTTTCTTGTTTTTGGGTTGTTAGGAGCAAATGGCATTATAGATTAACTTATATCTATTATATTTTAATATTTTTCTTCTATTGAGTTGAAATTTATTTAAAAAAATTAATTATTATTTAATATAACCCAAAAATCTCTTATCTAAATTCATATCACAAGGTGCTAAATGCATTACCAAGTCTTTACTTTTTCAAGTTTAGCCCAACTCGTCTTATATTTTGTTTAGTTTAAGGAAATGGACCAATTTGGGTAAAGTTTTGTGCTCAATTTAGTCAAGTATGCATGTGGGTTTGCTCTAGTCCTCAACATGTTTTTGTTACCCACAAAAACTTTGAGTTAGTGAAAACTAAAAGTGACATAATGACAAAGTGGTTCTACGCTTCTAACACAACTTCTTATGACATTTCTTTTTATAACCTTTCAATTTTGTGTTCAAATTTTAGTAATTTTGTTATCCTTTTCTAACATTCTAGTCTCCTTTGCAACAAAAAAATAAAAATAAAAACAGATGAAGTGAGAGAGTTCAATAAATATGACCATCCACTTTTATAATATAACAATAGTTTATAATATTTTAACTATTATTGTTATTGTATTACATCTAAAATAGTTAGACAAATTTCTGAAAAAAAAAAGTCGAAACCAAAGAAATTTTAGAATTGTCAGTATGTGTAATTAATTATAAAGTATGAACATGTGCACAACAAAACAAATACAATATGACATAATAAAGGCATTGTAATGCACTAACTTTAAAAATACAAGGACACAGATAGGATTATGACACAATTATATATATCACAAATTTTATTTTTTTATATTTTATTTACTTTTTATAATTATCATATCATTCTTGTATATGGTATTGTATAGTAATTTTAATAATTATTTTTTAAATTACAAAAATATTCCAAGTGTGTCTTGGTGTCTCAAATATGTTCATAATGTGTTAAAGATGTGTCAAAAACATATTTGATTTTTTTTTCTTTTAATTTTTTTTGACAAACACATTTATTATTTATTATTTGGTGTATTTTGTACATTTATCAAGAAAGAAACAATAGTCTTTTTTGAAGTAAGGCCACTAACGTAAGAGTGGTTTGTAATGAGATAATCATGAATTTTTCTAGGTAATGTATTGGTTATAGTATTTCTTTGAATTGAAATTTATTTTTATTTACTCCTTATGCACATTACTTTAGTGTACCTATTAACATTATCTTTATATTTAGGGAGTGCTCTTTCTACTGGGCATTATTATTTTACATAAATAAATCTTCTTTATTTATTAGGATAAAAAAAAAAGGAATAACATGCAAAAGATACCCATTTAAAGTTAAAAGTGAAACATGCTTTCTTCTCATGTAAGTTTTGATTAAATTCTTTTAAAGTGAAATATATGTCCCCTACTCTCTACTATAAGGAAGGGCTCTACTATATCTTATATGACTAGGAGTACCAAAATCATCAAATCAAGCATTTCGTCTTGTCAAAGCTTGATGCTTATGAAATTGCTTATGATTTGATACTCATGATCCTTTTGACGATGGAGAAATTATGGGCAAATTAATCCCATCAAATTAAAAAATTCCTTTCAACAAGTTACTCTCTAATGGTCATATATTTTTCTTGTTAAAAAAAAAAAAGAAAAACTAGTTAGAAGGTCCACATAATTATTTCGTCTAAAGTTTTATTTGATGTTATAAACTACAAAAATATGTATCACTTTTTTCTTATTTTTTATATATCCTCACATTAATTTAGACATGATTTGATGTTAGATTTCTAAAATTTATGTTGATATATCATATGTAAAAAAAGATATTCAAAGAAATCAAAAATTTAATGTATAAGTCTTATAGACTATAGAATAATTAATTTGTAATATAATTTTTCCAAAGTAACAATTTATTTGCAATATATAATAATACATTCTTTATTATACTAATTGTTTGTTAGCTATAAAATTTAAAATGTCTTTTGTAGTTACTCTAAGGAAGGTATGTGTTAATAACCTACATGCTAAAAGTACCAAACATTATCAAATCACTTTTTTGTTTTTGCCAAAGCAAAAGATTGAATCCCACAGTAATTGTGGAAGTAAGGAACCACATTGTTCCTTTTATTAATGCTTCACTTTTATCACTTAAATCAAGCTCCATGAACAGTTGCTTGTGGCAAAGATTTTCAAATTGGCACAATAGCTTTAATCTTCCCAAGGAAGAATTAAGTTTTGATTCTTCATTTTCTTTTAACTAAAAGTTCTTATACTGCTTAGCAATTGATCATTGTTCAAGTCATGATGAATTTTTTCTCTATTTTTTTGAAGTCTTGTTTTTGGACTAGGTTATGGATTCTAGAAATTAAAATGTTACCTTATCTATTTTAATTTAGTTATGCTACAAAGCCTTAATGGGAGTGTACTGATTTGCCAGTTAATTCTTCAGCTCCATGGGAGTTCAATTATAACTTAAGGGGTTTGCTACAAATGGATTAGTTGAGGAATGTATAGATTGTTTCAATTTGATGTCTAATTATACCCTCTACAATTGTTGATTTTAGAGGTTATGTCTCTTTAAAAGTTTAAATAAAAACAAAAAAAAAGGTGGTTTCTTTTGTAAGGCAAATAGAAAAACCAATTTGCTACATGAATTTGAAACTAAATTTCTAATGAGCTTTTGATCTAAAAACTCTGGGTTCTAGTCCATGCTTTGTCCTTATCACTAATGAAACTAGTATAACTATTTTCATTCTTTAAAAATAGGGTTATGCCTTAGCTTTTTCTAGCCTAAATTGAATTTTTTTTTTTTAGTGTATGACAATTTTCTTTCATATTTAGTAATGCATGTCATGTAGAATTAAAGAATTTTTATTTAGTTCAAATGAAGATGATTAACATCCCTCATAATATTTATGTATATTCCAAATTGTGCTAACTTGAATTGTTAAGTTCTCTATCTCCTTAAATAGTAATGAAAGTTATAAATTTTTCTAAATTAATTAATTTTTAAAAAATTGTTATTTTAAAATGATTAAAATAAAGATATGCAATCTAAATAATAAAGTTGAAACCAAACAAATTTTAGAGTCATCAGTATAAAATATGAATACAAACATAACAATATAATAGATATAAACATTGTGACATACTAACTTTAATAATAATTTTTAAATTTACAAAAATATTCCCAACTTGTCTTAGTGTGTCTCAAATAAGTTTCTAAAATGTTGAAGACATGTCCAATACATATTCAATTTTTTTTCTTTTTTTTTTTTGACAAATACATTTATCATTTGGTGTATTTTGACACCTTTATCAAGAAAGAAACAATAGTCTTTCAAAGTAAGGCCACTAGCATGAGATTGGTTTAGTTGTCTAAGAACTTATCCATAAAAGATATGATAGAAATAACCTATATTCTTGGAATAAAGATCTATAGAGATAGAACTAGGAGATTGTTTAGTTTATCCTAGTTAATGCTTGTAGACAAAGTATTAAAGAGGTTTAACATAGAGGGATATAAGAAAGGATTTTTGCCCATGTCGCATGGCATGTCTATCTCTAAGGACAATTATCCTAAGACATAAAAGAAAAAAGATAAGATGGATAAAATCTCCTATGCATTAACCATAGGATCCAACATGTATGTGATGTTATGCACAAGACCATATGTCTATTATGCTGAGCATAAAAAGCAAATATCAAGATGATCTAGATAAGCATAACTTAATTGTAGTCAAAGAACATCTTTAAGTACTTAAGAAGAACTAATGATGTCTTTCTAGTCTTTGAGGAAGGTGTAGTCTGATAAAGATGATAACAAGTCACAATCTAAATACATCTTTACTCTTAAAGGTGGTGCAGTTAGTTAGAAAAGTTTCAAACAAGTGACAACCATTGAATTAACAACTAAAGTTAAGTATATTGCTTCATCTATGGTAGTGAAGGAAGTAGTCTAAATCAAGAAGTTCATCACTACACTTTGTGTGTTTTCTAGTATTAGTCAATAGTAATGTACTATGACAATAATAATCATTGTACAAGCAAAGAAACCAAGGTCTCATAAACAATCCAAACATATTCTTACATAATTTCATCTCATTAGAGAGATTGTTGAGAAGAAAGATATAAGGATAAGAGGAATGCCCACTCAAGAAAATATAGCATATCCTTTTACTAAGTCAATATCCCTTTAAAAACATGATTACCACATGGGCTATAATGATATTAGATACATAGGCAATTGGCTATAATGCAAATGGGACATTGTCAGTGTATATCCTAGTAGCCAATGAGTTGGTTTTTATTTAAGTACATATTAAATATTTCATACATATAATTTTATTAATGAAAGCAATTTTTATCCTTAATATAATTTATATAAATAATTTAATTATCAATAAACTCTAAAGATATAGTCTATAGAATAAATATATTTTATAAAAATAATTATAATTGGATTATAATTATGAGATATTTATTATATTAAAATATTATTTTTAAATATTCATAGTCAATGCGTTATCAAAATTGGACATTGATAGAACCATAAGACTAACATATATTATGTTAATTTCCTATAAAAAAAGTAGTTAATCTCATAAACTAAAGTATAGGGATACTTAAACAAACATATAGGTGTTTATTAGATGAGTAAATTAACTAAATTGACTTATTGTAAGAATTTTTAAATGAAACATTTCTTGTATATCTATGAAATTGCTCATGTGAAAATCATATAAGTGATCCTTCAACTTGTGATCACCAAGGTGTATCATATAACAAGTATTATATTTTGATTTGGCCCTTGGATTATTCTAATCAAGGATCACTTGTAACAACTAGTATTAGACATAATGTGAACTATATGGAGATAATTGAATGATAAATAAAAAATTCATCACCATAAAGTAATAATAAGAGATTGTTTCACTATTTTTAATAGATATTGATTTAAGAAAATCCTTGTCCAAGGTAAAATGATTATTCATGAAAAATTATAATCTCATTCATGAAATCGATAATTAATATTTAAAAATAAATATGACTAAATAAAATAAAGTAGACACTAATTTCATACTGTTCACTAAAAGCATATGTCAAATTATCTTTTGATAATCATAACATTTGAGTGGTCATGACATGTGACTAAATATTAATCATAATCTAAGAATATAAATTGATTTATTGATAAATTAATGATAAATATAAAGAGTTTCATTGATCTAATCTTTTGAGATTATAATTCATATTAATTGTTAGCACGTTAAAATTCTAATGGGTATCACACATAAAGACAATTGTAATAATATAAAATAGAGATCAAGTTATACCTAATTGAAAGTTTTAAGAAACTTTTAGGGTTAAATATGAGATATTTTAAAATCTAAAAATTAAAGTGCAATTTATAAAATAAAAAATTAACACAAATCTTTCAATTATGGTTTAAAGTTATAATCTCTATATATACCCCTTTAACTAGTTAGTTAAAAGAGACTAAACCTAACACAATAATATTGGTTTCTAGATTTTTCTTCCTAAAAGAGTTTAAAGAGTTATTTTAAATTGTTTGATTGGATCATTATTAGAGTTCAAATGTTTGGATAATGTTAATTTGTAACAAACTATATTTGTAACAATTATATTTTTGTAATCATATATGATTCCTAATAAACTTTACTACATATGTAAAATTAATGATGTTGCAAAAGAAGGACACCTAAATTTTCTTTTCAACTTTAATACTATAGACTAATATATATAGATAAAGGAATGTCACCTCAATTTTATGTTCTTGATTAAATGATCAACTCCACAACTTAAGTTTAGTCGACATCTTTTTTTAGCAATTAAACTCTTAATTAATTTATTTTGTTTAAAACTAATAATATTTATCACAACTCAAATATCTTAATTTTTACCATTTATCTTACTTGCAAAACTAAAAATTCATGTAGATTTCGTACCTCACTCTGTATAGTTTGTTTTTGCTAAAATTAATTTACATGTAACATAATTAGAAAAAAAAAGTTTTGTAAAATTGAATCTTGATACATATCCTTAATTTTTATTCAAATTAGGTCAAATTGGATAGGTACCTAATCTTTCCTTTAAATCTACAACGTATTATGAGTCCCAAATTCACCTAATTGTTTATGAACTAGCAATTTTTTTTTCTTTTTTCAATTGTTTAAAATTAAAGGTCTTTGTGGGAATTTAAGAGAAATAGATTGTTACAATTTCATAATTAATAAAATTGTAATCAATGATATTATTCCCTTAATTATTTTTATTCAATATCATATTTGATTTTTTTATATTTTATCATATATATTAAGTACTCTTGAGTCTATTGGAAATATGCATATGGTCTATGTCAACTTCTTTATTCAAAATTTAATGTATTATATGATTAAAAAAATAAATGAATATACATTAATAGGACAAAAAAAAATTGAATTTTTTTTTTTAAATTGTACCTTAACATCATATGACCCATTTTACTTGTCTAACAAAAACTATTATTATATCTTGATGATCATAAGTATCACACCTCAACTGAAAATCAATGACTCTTGAGAGATCTACCTCTAATATTCATCCCCAATAAACTAAGTATTCATCTACCTAGATGTGACAAAAATGATGCAAAAGAATAAAGAGGGTAAATGCAGTGAGACTAGCTACATGTCTTTTGATCTTTTTTTTTTCTTAAAAATACATTTAATGTGCAACATACTAATAAATATGTACAACAAACTTTGTACAATGTGAACTTTTCTACCTTTTAATAGTTGTTTGTATATTTTATTATATGTATTGTATATCTATCTTTTTTTGTTGTATATCCTTTTTTTTTTACAAAAATTAAAAAAAATATAAAACTTATATATAGATTCTAAGTTGACCCACATATTATTTTTTATTTTATAATTAATTATTATTATATTAATTTTTTTATAAATTAATTATTTTTAAATTTTATAAATTAACTAATAAATTTTTGTTGATATTTTATATTTCACATAATAAAAATTTTTAAAATATTATATTAATATTTAATAATATAATAAAAAATAAAAATAATTTTCAAATAAGTTATATTGTGTTAGTCGTAAGCGCACTACAAGTAGTGTTGTGCCTAGGCTCACGGGCCAAAGGTTCTCAGCCAAGCCCAAAGACTAGCAATAGGCTGAACTCGACACAGCTTGATACTGTTTATTTGCAGTCTATGGGCTGCTGCTCCATTTGTCGCATCTAATCATTGTTCAAGCGATGTAAGAAATACGCGAAGAAGAAGAAAGTGAGTAAAAAATAAACAAAAACTCGAAGCATTACACCACTGTCATTTCCCCATCCAGACGATTTGAACAACAGTACTTTAGACCCTAAACAGAATTTTTGGAGTCTCAACATCATGCTTGACAGTTTCTACTCTTTAAAAGAAGTAAAAATAACCAATGTGTTTTGTGTGAAGGGTCAAATGGCCCAAGCATTGAGGAACAGTGACATGTTATTCAATTGTTCTCCATTGACATCACTCTCTTCAACTTCTTTAATTATTCCCTTCACAAAGGCAGGTTTCAATGGCTCAAAACAGTGACATGCTCTTCAATTTTAACTAAAAGAGCTAAGGTATAAGAAATTGAATTTGTAAAATAAATTAATCTATTTAAAAAGTAAAAATTTGAAACAGATTCTTATAAAAAAAATTTATTAAATTAAAAATATAAATAAAAAATTAATTTTAATTTTAATATAATATCGTGAAAAAAATTAATAAATATATATATATATTTTCAATACGTCGACAACTTTCATTGTTGTATAGAACAAGTTGTCTTATTGAAAGTATCCACATAGTCCGACATGAACAGCATATACAAAGGTGACATATTGTATGAAAAACCTCAACAATTCTCGTATATATTAGAGGCTCTTAATTCCAAAAGAAATATCCAAACTTGATTAAAGAATCCTACCTGCCTCTCTGTGAGATAATTGGGTTCAGTTGAATCACATTAACTAATTAATAGTTAATTATATATTAATTTTCGAATTAAATTATTAAAAAATATATTTTAAATTAACAATTGAATTAATAATTTATAAATATTATTTAAATTTAAATTTTAATATTAATATTTATTTTTAAAAATAAATTAAGATATTTAAATATATTATAATAATAAAATTTAAAATATATTTATATTAATATTAATTTAAAATAATTATTTAAATTTAATATTATTTATATAATAATTTTTATAAAAAATTTAATAATAATAAATAATTTTCATCTAATGAATATAATTTTTATTTATAATTTCTATAATTTTTATCAGAAAAAAAAAAGATTCCTTTCGACATTCAGTTCAAGTAGGCTGACATCCCTTTTATTCTCGTTTTGCAACCCAAATCCTAATTTGTTTTCTTCACCTTAACTTGTATACATTAAGTGATGATGATCTGTGCTTTTTATTTGTCGTAGGTCTGATTGTATTGACTGGTTTTTGCAACTGTTTCTGAGGAAGTTCAAGCTAATTTCTCCAAGACCAAGAAGACGGCATCGTGAAATTGCTGCCGGAGACAAGATCAGCTAGTGGAGAAGAAGTGGCTATAACTATCTCAAATGTTGAAAGTTGACCCAGAAGCTGATAAAAAGGCCCAGCTCTCAAAAGGGTCTCCATCAAATGATCCTGCAGGCCTAAAAGAATCAGGTCCTGCTGTGCTTCCAAAGTCACCTGATCCCCCGAAGATCCTTCCCACCATGAAGACAACTTTGGCACCATTGGACCACCTGTGAGGTCAGTGGACAAAAAACTCCATTCGTTTCTGCAAGAAAAAGCTGCCATAAGAGGCTCTCCTGGTAACGAGTCTATCTCTAGTATTAAGACAAACTCTGCAACTCCAAAAACGCCTCCCATTGCACTTCCAAGAAACCGGAAGAAGATTATGATGAACAGGAAATTTATAAGAAAATTGAATCGAAAAAAGAGAGGTCTACAAAACTAAGAGTCCATTTATTGATAAAGTGGGTTGCAGCTCTGGGAATTTTGGGTTGCTTCATGGCAAGCTTGACTGTTAAGGAACTGAGAAAGAATGCGATGTGAGTTTTGGAAGTGTGTTTGCTTTTGAATGTGATTTTTTGCGGCATGTTGGTGGCAAACTGGTTCGTGCATATTGTTGTTTTCCTGAATAGGAGAAACTTCATGCAAAGGATGAAGGATCTTCCATTTATTCACCATCTGCAGAGGAGCCTTCAGGTGTTTATTTGGTTATGTTTGGTTCTCCTTTCTTGGGCTTCTGTATTCATTTCTGGGATAAACAAACCAAGACTTCCAAAAGGATTGTGGATATAGTGACATGGACGTTTATTTCAGCTCTCGTTGTGTCAATTTTATGGCTGCTGAAGACTTTATCTCTAGAGATTTTAGAATCTAAATTCCGGGTTGACACCTTTTTTGACAGAATTCAAGCATCACTCTTTATTGAGTACTTTGTGAAAAGACCTTTAGGGCCTCCGCGTATCGAGATGACTCAAAAATTTAGTTTATATGTCAGGCTCCTTGAAATTGGTAAAGATATAAAGGACGAGAATAATTGACATTGATAAGCTTTACAAGATGAAGAGAGAGGATATTTCTGGTTGGAACCTGAAGCTTTTGGTTGATCACATCACAAGCTCTGGGCCCTCCACTTTTTCCGTTTTGTACGATGAAAGTGATGATCGGGAAGGGAGTGGAAGTTAATAGAAAAAATACATTACCAGTGAACTGGAAGCACGTGTTGTTGCTTATTGCATTTTCAAGAATGTTGCTAAGCCTGGTTATAAGTGAGAATATTGTTATCAGGATCTTGATCATGACATCTTTATGTTATGTTCCCCTCTTTCTGGTTATACACTTAACATATTCTCCTTACATAATAGGTACGTCGAAGAGAAAGATCTCCTAAGGTTCATGAACAAAGAAGAAGTAAATCTTCTTTTCCCCTCTGTTGGGTGGATTTGAGACTGGAAAGATTACAAAAAGGCTATGGAAAATTGGGTGGTATGTGTGTTTTTTTCCCATCTTCTTTTTAAATGTAGAACTATGAATTACCCTTTTGTTGATTACACTAAAATCTCTTTTCTCCATATAACTGGAACATATTACATAAATGTTTTTTAGTTACTAAGTTACTTTTTTCTTATATTACAGCATTATGTCATGGGATGAGTTTGCGGACACTCTAGACCCGCGCGGTACTAGACAACTTTAAGAGGAAGTTACTAGTAAGCCTAAAGAAAGAGAGAGCAAAACTAAAGAGGAATTAGAGAGGCTTGGAGAAGGAGAGCTTAGATTGATACTTGGATAGTTGATGATACAAATGAATGAGGTTTGGGGTATATATAGCCCTTGGCGTTGGATCTAAAACATTCATATCCTAGATATTTACAAGGAATATGTTAGGGAATATTACATTCTAGAATTATGTACAGGGAATATGCTGGAAAATCTTCCCAGGTCCTTTGGGCCTTTGGTAACGGGTTTGGACTCCTTTGATGGATTGGGTCTGCATTTGTCGGTCCGTGACATTCTCCCCCACTTAATTCGGCGACGTTCTCGTTGCTGCTTTGTCTTTGTAGCACCGGATTTCGTCGGGGAATTGCCATAGTGTGTCTTCTCGTTCCCAACTGGCCTCCTCATGAGGATGTCCCTTCCATTTCACAAGGTATTCTGTATAATTGGGTACACCCCTTTTTCGGATCCTTCGATCTGCAAGAATGCTCTCCACTTCCTTGTTGAAGGCGGTGGTAACAACTGTTGGTGCTCGTTTGGACTTGTTCCTCTTAGGGTCTTCCATGTCTTCATGGTATGGCTTGAGGAAACTCACATGAAAGACAGGATGGATCTTGAGGTTGGGCGGAAGTTAGACTTGGTAAGAGACTCTCCCAATGCGCTTTATGATGGAAAAAGGCCCTTCATTCCTTCAGATTAGCCCTTTGTGGACCTTACGGTGGGACTTGAATTGTTGTGGGAGTAGCTTGATAAGCACTTTGTCTCCCTCTTGGTAGTCAATGTGCCTCCGTTTGTGATCCGCCCATTTCTTCATCTTACGAGCGACTTTATCTAGGTGACCCCGGGCAATATCGGCTTACTCGTGCCATTCCTTGGCGATTTGATATGCCATAGGGCTCTTGCCGCTATATGTGGAGGCCATGGCATGTGGTGTCATGGGCTATTGGCTGGTAATAATCTCGAAGGGGCTTTTACCTATAGCCTCGCTTATCTGGATATTGTAGGAAAATTGAACCACATCAATCAACTTGGCCCAATCCTGTTGATGGGCACTTACATAGTGCCTCAAATACAGCTCCAATAGTCCGTTGATGCGCTCGGTTTGGCCATCACTTTGGGGATAGAAACTGGTGGAGAAGTTAAGATCGGTCCCCAAGAGTTTGAAGAGTTCTGTCCAGAACCTTTCAGTGAAACATGAGTCTCGATCGCTTACAATGTTGCATGGTACTCCCCAAAGTTTGATGATGTGTTTGAGGAAAGCACGGGCAGCTTCCTCTGCGGTGCAATCCCGAGAAACTGGAACAAATGTAGCATACTTGCTGAATCGATCTACGATCACCATGATGCTCCCATAACCTTCGAACTTGGGCAAGGCCATGATGAAGTCCATGGACAAGCTTTGCCATGGTCTTTCGGCAATTGGCAAGGGTTCCAAAAGACCTGCAGGGTGGTGTAGATCGACCTTGTCTTGCTGGCAAACAAGGCATGTCCGAACGTATGCTTCCATGTCATCCCGCATTTGTGGCCAATAGTAGGCAGATTGGAGAAGGGTAAGGGTGCGTGCAACACTAGGATGTCCTGCCCATCGAGTATCATGACACTCTTTCATGATCTTCCTCTTTAAGTTCCCGTACCGGGGAACCATGATTCAATTGCCGATGGTCAAAAGTAGCCCATTATCTTCCCAAAACCGTCGAGTTTTGCCTTCATAAGCTAGTTTGACAAGGTTTTGTATCTTGGGATCCTTGTCTATGCCTTCCTTGATGCGAGAGATGAGGAGGCCCTCAGGTTGACTAAGAGTTAACAAACTAAGCTCCGCTTTCCTACTAAGTGTATTAGCTATCACATTAGCCTTGCCTGGCTTATACTTCAGCTGGTAATCAAACTCGGCAAGGAAATCTTGCCACCGAGCTTGCTTCGGGCTTAACTTCTTTTGGGTTTGGAAGTAAGTTGTAGCCACATTGTTGGTTAGGATGGAGAAGTGTGAGCTAAGCAGGTAATGTCGCCATGTCCGTAGGCAGTGGACAATGGCTGTCATCTCCTTCTCTTGCACGGTGTAGTGGCGCTCCGTATCGTTTAACTTCCAACTTTCAAAGGCAATGGGGTGGTCATCCTGCATAAGAACACCTCAAATAGCAAAGTTAGAAGCATCAGTGTGTACCTCAAAGGCCTTACTCGGGTGTGGAAGGCTAAGGACCAGCTCCTCAGAGATGGTTTTCTTTAAACCATCAAAGGCATGCTGACATTGTTCTGTCCATCTCCATGCACGATCCTTCTTCAATAGGTCGGTCAAGGGTGTTGTCCTTGCTAAGTACCCCTTGATGAACCGACGGTAGTAGTTGGCTAAACCGAGAAAGGATCTCAACTCTGGAATTCTGGTTGATGGCTCCCAATCCATGACAGCTTTCACCTTTACTGGATCCATCATGAGCTGTCTATCCCGAATGCGGTGGTTAAGGAACTCCACTTCTTGTGTGGCGAATGAGCACCTTTCTCTCTTAACGTAGAGTTCATTGTCATGTAGCACTTGGAAGACTTGTCGTAAGTGCTGCAAGTGTTCATTAAGTGTCTTGCTATACACCATGATGTCATCTAGGTATACGACCATGAATCGATAGAGGAAGGGATGAAATAGCTTGTTCATGAGAGTGCAGAAGGTTGCCGGTGCATTGGTGAGATCAAATGGCATAACCAAGAACTCGAAAGAGCCATACCTCGTCACGCATGCTGTTTTAGACTCGTCTCCAACTGCAATGCGTACTTAGTAGTATCCCGAGCGTAAGTCTAGCTTTGAGAACCATCGTGCATCACCAAGCTGGTCGAAGAGATCCGAGATCAACAGTATCAGATATTTGTTCTTTATGGTGACCTTGTTCAATGCTCGGTAGTCAATGCACATGCGGAGACTTCCATCTTTCTTCTTTTGGAAGAGCACCGGGGCACCATAAGGAGACTTCAAGGGCTGGATGTAGCCTGAATCCAACAAGTCATAGAGCTATTTACGTAGCTCCTGTAATTTGGGTGGTGCCATACAGTAGGGCGCCAAGGCAGGGGGCTTGGCATTCGGCTCCAACTTGATTTCATGATCCACCTCTCGCCTAGGTGGGAGTCTCTTTGGCAGCTCTTATGGCATGACATCCTTAAACTCTTCAAGGACTTGTGCCACCTCGGTAGGCAAGGAAACCTTGGGGTTGACATCCCCATCATTGAGTTCACGGATGGTAGCAAGGTAGCTGGGGTCAGATTTCATACCTCACTTGAATTGTAATGCAGATAAGGCCTGATCTTCTAACCGTCGAGCACGTTCCACAAGGATGGTGCAAGCCTTTCCTCCCTCTAGTATTCCGAGTGAGTTGGAAGCTAGGAATAAGAAGGCTTGTACCTTATCAAAGAACTTCATGCCTAACACCACTTGGAAGTCATCCATGGGGATTATGAAGTAGTCAATGCTTCCTTTCCATGCACCAAGAGTTGTGGGAACACCTTTAGCAATGCCGGTAATTGGTTTTGCTGGTGAGTTCACTGCTTTAAGGGTTTCACCCTTACTTGTCAGCTTGAGGCCAAGTCGCTTGGCCTCCTCCATGGAAATGAAGTTGTGGGAAGCTCCGGTGTCTAGCATGGCTCTAGACTGCTTCCCGTTGATGGTGAGTTAGACGTACAGCAAACCCTTATAGTCGACATGAGGTTGTGCACTTTTCCCCTTCATGGTTGCCAGGATTTGGAGTGATCCTATCTCGATCTGACCTTGCTCGTCTTGTGAGGAGTCATCTTCGAATTGACTCATGATGGCGTTGAGGGTCTTGCGCTTGGGGCAATCCTTCATCCAATGGGAACCATTGAAAATAAAACATGGAGTTTTTGGTTTGGGAGAATCAGACTTACCTCGATCATGCCATTCACCATGTGACGAGGCTTTGGCCTTCCCTTTATCCTTTGATCCCAAATCCTTGTGTACAAATTTTTCTCCCCCACTTTTACCCTGGTTAGATCATTTTTCTTTGGATTGGGTGTTGTATTCCACGAGAGACTCAGCAGCGGCGATGGCTTCATCCAAGCTTTGCACATTACGTCTCTCCAGTTCGACCCTAGCCCAATCTTTCAATCCATCCATGAAGTAGAAGAGAGAGTCTTTGTCGGACATGTCCTCAATCTCAAGGATAAGGGTAGTGAACTCCTTGATGTAGTCACGGATGGTCCCTCCTTGCTTTAATCGTCTGAGACGACCTCGAGCTTCCTTCTCGGCATTGCTTGGGCAGAAGTGCTTCTTTAACTCCTGCTTGAAGTCTACCCAAGTGTCGATTGAGCAAATGCCTTTGCCAATCTCGCCATGCTTGCGATGCCACCATAGCTGAGCGGCATCTCGAAGGAATGTGGGGGCAGTGCAGATCCTAGCTGCATCATCTCAAACAAACTTGGCTTCGAAGTATTATTCCAAGGCAAAGAGGAAGTTCTCTACTTCCATAGCATTACGAGTACCATTGTAGGTAGCTGGCTTGGGCACCTAGATTGTGCCAAAGTTGGTGGTGCCGGTGGAACATGAGTCATTAGCAATGACTTGTTTGCAATCAGCACGGACATCATCTACCTCATGTCTAAGGTCTCGTAACTCAACTTCAGTAAAGGAACGATCATTACATACCTCTCGTCGGATGTCGTCGAGATCACGCTTGAAGGATTGACTGATCTCCTGAATGGTGGATTTCATCACGCGGGTGACTTCCCCAAATTCTGTCTCCACGTTGTCAATTTAGGCAGCCTGCTCCTCAAGGGCTAGTTCTATCCTTGAGAAGTTCTTCTCCAACTCTACAACACGGAACTCCAAGGGCTCCATTAGAGCGGTCTTTGATTTACCACGCTTTGGGATGTAGGTACGTTGTTCCTCTCGACCACGACTTTGCTCATCCAGACAAACTTGGTTGATGGAAGCCATATTTGGTGCTTAACGGTAGCAACCAAGGCTTTGATACCAACTGTCACGGGATGAATTTGCGGACACTCTAGACCCGCGCGGCACTAGACAACTTTAAGAGGAAGTTGCTAGTAAGCCTAAAGAGAGAGAGCAAAACTAAAGAGGAATTAGAGAGGCTTGGAGAAGGAGAGCTTGGATTGATGCTTGGATACTTGATGATACAAATGAATGAGACTTGGGATATATATAACCATTGGCCTTGGATCTAGAACATTCATATCCTAAATATTTATAAGGAATATATTAGGAAATATTACATTCTAGAATTATGTATAAGGAATATGCTGGAAAATCTTCCCAGATCCTTTGGGCCTTTTGTAGCGGGTTTGGACTCCTTTGATGGATTGGATCTGCATTTGTCTGCCCGTGACAATTAGCTGTGCAAATATGAGATAAAAATTTTCATGTCTTCTAAGTTTACCAATTTGTTACATAAATTCAGTCTGGCTCAAATAACTTGCATCAAATATTAAAGTAGCCTCAGGTCCCATCCCCTCTCACCCCACTCTTTCTTCTGTGCACTGTGAAATACCTCAAAGCTTAAGCCAAAGCCAGAAATGGAAATCCCCTACACTGACCAAATTCTGTCCAGCACACGGCTTGCTTTGCAATGATAGAGAGAAAAGATGATTAAAAAATTATTCTCTGCTGACAGAGGCCTTGGTACTGTAAGGTGGATGTTTTAGGAGTGAAAGACGGGAGGTCAGAGGAGCCCTGGGGCAGTAGTGTTTAAGATAGTCCCACTGCTACATTTTAGCATTCTTTGCCTGAGGTTCTTAGTCATCCTTGAATGTTTTTGAACTCCTCGAATGAAATGGCTGGTTGCTCTGTACACGGGCCTTTGATAATCCTGGCTTCTCAAGCATTGGGTCCTATTTGCATAGTAGCAAAGTTGAATACAGTATTTGTTAAAGAACAATGTATTTGGTGTGTTGTGTGATAAACTTGTTGAACTCTTGAAAACGGACATTTCTGGCAAATTAAAATTCACTTTTTTCTTTTTGTTTTTTGTCAACTACAATATCAATAACAATAACAGAGCCTGAATCCCAAATTGTTTGTCCTTCAAAATCAGAGACCTCTGTATGGTAACACCTGGTTTCCTTGCAATTATGTGAGAGATTTTGTCAATTTTTACAGGTGAAAGTTTATCAGGGTTGGAAAGCACTTTCATTTGCTCTGAATGACACCAGAAGAGCTATTGCACAGTTGAACAAAGTTCTGTTAGGAATCTTGGTTGTTGTTAGCTTTATTATTTGGCTGCTTGTGATGGAGATTACAACTTCAGAAACAATTGCCATATTCTTGACTGCAGCAGCTTTTGCTTTTAGTTACACGTTAAAGAACATATTTGAAGCTGCTGTATTTATATTTGGTGTCCATCCATTTGATGTTGGTGATTGCTGCGTTGTTGATGGAATTCCAGTAAGGGTTGAACAGCACTTTCTTGTTTCCTTTTTGTCCAAGGAATGAATCTTCATCAATCATGTTCAATTTTGAACTTGACAGCTAATAGTAGAAGAAATCGACATCTTAACAACAGTTGTATTGAAACCTGATAACGAAAAGATCTATTATCCGAATTCCGTTTTGGCTAAAAAGCCCATTAGCAATTATTACAGAAGCCCTGATATGGGCTAGTCTCTGGAATTCTCAATAGCTTTTGCAACACCACTGGAAAGATTTGGTGTGCTGAAAAGTTGATTGTAGTTTTATTCTTCCTTGCTCTAGATTTCTTGGAACATGCAATTTTCTTAATTTGATCGTCTGACGTACAAACATCTTTGCATCCAAATATTTTCGAAAGTAACGTGTCATACTTCTTCGTTGCAGAGTAATTGGGGCAACCTGATGCTAAGTCTCTTTGTGTAGCTAGCAGGGATGTTTTTACTAAGGCAAATGAACTATCAGTGCTTGTCTCAGGTCTTCTTAACATCCTATTATTCCTTGCTCTGAAAAAGTATCATGCAGTCCTGATTCAAAAAAAAAAAAAAAAAAAAAAAAAAAAAAAAAGTGAGCTTGTTGGTACTAGCATTGTGGACCTGTAATCAACTTCTTCGAAATTGTGCATTTAGTGCAATTTAGTGGTCACAAAAAAGGAATTTTGTATGTGCATAGTTGCAACCATTGTCCTCTGCAACAGTTTGTTTTCACTACTCTCAGCTGATGAGGGTAGGCAACTATTTAGCATATTAAAGATGAAGGCTTCTTTAAGTTTTTTTCAGTGAGCTCAAGCTTATCCGAGCACTAGTTTTCCACTTTAATTCAAATGGAAAATGCAATCAATGGTGGGATAGTTTTACAAAGGTTTGAATGGTGGCGAGTGGTGACAAAGAGTAGAGAAGAATTTTTATTTTTAGGAATTTATTGTTTACTTTTTATATTTTTGATAATATTGCCTTGATAGGAGTTCTTATTTGATTATGACCTTCTAACCATTGGGTTAGATAATCTCCTAATCAGAATAGAACTCTTATTTAGAGTTATACTACTATTTTGTTTTATAATTATTTTCCTTTTAAGTACTTTAGCTAATTCTATAAATAGGACTCATACAATTTAATCATGGAAGATTCTTAATAATTATCAACAATTTATATTGATTATTGAATTCTTCAACAAGTGTTGATTCTTGTATGCTTCTAGCTACTAATTGCTGGTGTTTTCTATTTTTTTGGTGGATCCCCGCATGTTTTCTTTTTCATTTTTGGTGGGTTCTTGTGTTAGTGTCTCATTTGTGCTATAGTTTCATTTCTGTCCTACATCAAGTGGTGAATTCAATTGAGCTCAAGCCTCTCTCTCTCTCTCTCTCTCTCTCTCTCTCACACACACACACACACACACCCACATACTAGATGCTCCACTAGGACTAGGACTAGTTTGCTACAAGAGGTGAGACCGAAAAGAGCCACCACTTCACAAGATTTTGTGATTGCTCAGCCTATATATGATCTGTTTGGTGGACCTGACAACCCTGTGGGCCATTAAAATGCTTGCCCAGCCAGTTGTGGGAAACAAATAATTTTATAGGTGCCTGATTATGGCTATCAACTTTCTGTTGATTTTCAATCAGTTGCATATTTTTAGCCCATTTAGCATTTATCATGTTCTTACTACCAAATAACCTTGGGTTTTGCCACTTAAGAGTAGGTGACACATCCACTGTCCTTTCATAATGGTTAAATTGCTTCGTGGTCTACCAAGTGAAGTCCTCAGCACTTCTCTTGTAAATGCAACATGGAAGCATTGTTTTACCTTTAAACCTACCAAATTACATTTCATCATCCACTAGGCTTTCGATATTATTCTGTTATCAATAATCTTTAGTATGCCTTCTGGCTGCCAGTCTTCAATGAGGTATTTGGATGCAATTGTAGATGAAGTGAGCCACAACTTGGAGGCAGGCACAGTTTTATTTTTGTTCTTGAATCTGTTGCCTATCAATTGATCCTAATTGCTTTTGCTTTTTGGACTTGAAGGATACATGGGAGGAGATTGATGCTGGTGAATTTTCTTATGAGGTAAGCTTGGCTTTTATCTGTTACTTCCGCTGAGGTTTCTATTTTGCTTTACGTCTCATTTTCCATGCTCAATATTTTTGGAGTTGCTTGCAGTGAATGATGTTGTTGGACCTGAGAGCAGAGGGCTTTCAGGTGATACTATTTCCTCATTGCCTTCTATAAAATACAAGTCTGGAAGCAGTGATTCGTAAGTGCAACTTCTCTAATTTTCTGTCATCTTTATGTACATTGTAGTAAATTTGCATCCTTTTGTTTCAGCTGTCATATGTCGTGAGGATTATGAGGATGGTAAGACTCTGACCTTTCTTTCTTGCAAACATACCTACCATTTGGAGTGCATAAATAATTGGCTGAAAATTAACAAGGTATTCTTCCTTTATTTTGGTCTACATCCTGCCTCAACTTTGTCTGAAAAGAAAATCATATGCTTTCTCTCTCTCTCTCTCTCTCTCTCTCTCTCACAACTTGACATTGGCTATAATGTGTAATGCTGGGCGCTAGTTGCATTTGCATGTAACTCTTTCTAGGATGACTACTACTTTAGGGTGTTGCTTGCAGTTGATCTTACAAGTCAAATGATCCTCTTTCTGAAATGTTCCATTGGTATGAGCTATAGCTATTTTGGTGTTCCAGGAATTTGTTGGAGACGAAATTAACTGCCTACCATTTTTCAGTGACTTTGATGCAATCATATTGAATGTCTGGTCTGTTACACTAACTTTTGATAGGCAGATGGGTAATGGACAACCTGCTGTTGCATTTTATTAATGGCCATTACATATTATGTTTGGTTTCCTGCCCATACCCAAGGCAGTTACTGCGGAGAGCATTTTGGTGGTGCTGATGCCTTTTCATTTATTCACCTCCTTTTTGGTAGGCTGTCCACTTCTTTTCCACTTTTATTCCCGTTAAATAAACCTAAATGTCTCTTCTTTTGACACATTTCAAGGTGGGTCTTAAGTAGCTTGTTGATTAATGAGAAAATAAATTATGTCCTCAGGTTTATGTACATGTAGTTTGCAGTTTAAACCACCTGAAGGAGGATCTCACCCTTGTGAAGTGCAGCTAACTTGTTTTGCCTTTTATTGTTGTCTTGTCAAACTGATCTCTCTCTCTCTCTCTCTCTCTCACACCCGCACACACGTGTGCATGCACGTGTGCACATATATGCACGTTGCTTCGTTAGATGACATGTCTAAATTACTAATTGTGACATTTGCTGTGACTACAGGTCTGCCCTGTTTGTGGTGTTGAGGTATCCACTTCTGGACAAGGTTAGCAGTGGCTGGACTTTCATTCTGGACAAAGTCCAAATTACGTGCCAAGCATTGCATTGACCCTCGCAAAACTGCAATCATCCCTCAACGTAAACAAGTGCATCCTTGTAACCTTTATTTTGATTTTGCACAACTCTCAAACTGTATCTTGGTGTTCTGCGTTCCCCTCGAATCGAAGGGCATGTTTTATGTGGCTCATAATGTCTTATGTTGTGTAATTTTTCCTTTCAAGATTAACAGCAACGGTAATCGTCAATTTAGCTCATCGATTGATGGTTCTCATGTCATTTTCAATGCCATTGGACCAATGTTTTCTGTCAAATAGCATTGAATTCCTCTCGATGCCTATATGCACAGTTGCGCGGGAACCATTGTTGAGTGGTTTTCTCGTAATAATAGCTCAGTAGGATATTATCTTTGATGCTGCGCAATCAATTGATCCACCATCAATGAAACATACCCTTACGGGTCGGATAAGGTGCTCATTTGAACCGTTTTGATTACTTGTCGGGCATTTTAAAATGTGTCATACACTTATATTATAGGTATTAAAATATTTCTTAATGTTATAGGTATTAAATACTTCTTATTAGTGTTAAATTGTTATTATTTATTACTGTTAAAGATAATAATAAAATGATAATTTAAAATATTATATTTTTATTTTATTAAAATTAATAATTCTTTTAAATTAATAATTTTTAATATTATTGAAAAATAAAGTATGATTGCTTGTGAATTGATTGGAAATTGGGAAGAAAGAAAGATGGAGAAAAGGTTAACAAAGGAAAATGGTTTGGAGGCAATGGGTACATGTCCCGTGAGAGAGAGGAAAGCAATCCAAGGAACAGCTAAAAAAGGGAAGGAAAGGACAAGGAGAAGATAATTTTATTAGGGTTATTTTAGTATATGAATATTCAGCTGTTGTTTGATAAAAAAAAAAACATAATGATTAAGAAACTACTTTTGGTGATTGATGAATATTCAGCTTTTAGGGTCACCTATGGGTTATTGATGTCGATTTCGATGAGAAATTACTGAGGGTGAAAACATAGTAAAAAAATTTATGATTATTTTGTGTAAAGGACGTCTTGCAACAAAATTAGAGACATCAATATTGGAAAAAAATCAAGTGATAATGTCATCTCCTGAGCAATGGAGAATTCATATATTAAAAGAAAGCTAATTAAGCATAATGACTAATTTGCCCATTTGACTTAATTGGATTTAGATCACCCATACATTGACATGCATCTTCCAACGAAATCCATGTGGGTGTGGACATATAAGTTGGTTTCAGGATTTTTATTTTAATCAATACTTGCAATGAATGAAGAAGCTACATTATTGGTAAAAAATCAAGTGACAGTCTTACCTTTCAAGGAACGAATAATTCTCTTTTTTTTTAAAAAAAAAAAGAAAGAAAAAAAAATCTAATCTAGATAAATGGTTTCTTCGTTCAATTTGCTTTCACGGATTAGGACCATATGTGAGGTATTGATGATGTTGATCTCCTATCAAAACCATTATGAGTGTAAAAGCATAAGTTTAATTTCATAATACTCTTGTGTGATTGATTCCTTGCAAGGAGTAAAGGTATTGTTTGCAAAAAAAATAAGTGATAGTCTCATTTTTGAACTATTTAATGACTATCCCATTCAAGAAAGGTACTAAAGATATAAATGAATCCTTTGTTCAATTGATATCTGTGGATTACAATTATCCATTAGATATTGATGTCATTACAATTATCGATTAGATATTGATGTCAATCTGAAAAAGGGAAAAAAAAAAAACATTATGAACATAGAGACATAAGTTAATTTTATGAAACTCGTGGGAATGATTCATTATTGTATAAGAATCAATTGACTACCTCCTTTATAAAGTAAGGGACAATTCTCTAATCATAAAAAGCAAATCAAGTTGAATGATTTCTTTATTCCATTGACTTCCATATATCTTGACTACCTTTGATGTGTTGATATCCATCTCCCAACGAAATCAAAGTAAGTGTAGACTCATATGTTAATTACAATATCTCTTGTACAACGGAATATGTTTGTCATCATTGAAGCAATGAATGATTGTCCTATTCAAGGAAGCAATTGAAGATAAATGGTTCTTTTAATCGATTAGCATCCATAAATTTGGACCGCCCTTGAGTTATATCGTTGATCTCCCAACAAAATCATGATGAGATTAGAAACATAAGTGATACTCTTGTGTGAAGAAGAAAATGAAGCTTATGATCCAAAGAAGAAAATGAAGTCTAATTTAGGATCCTCTTGTGTTATTACATACCTAAAACAAAAAGAGATGCATTATTGTCAAAGAATCAAATGACATTTTCATATTTCTCCTTTAGAAGAAAGCAAATCAAGATAAATGTTTATTATTTCTTTTGGCTTCCATGGCGATCTCCACTCAAAATCATTTTAAGTGTGGAAATATAAGTCCACTTCACGATCTTTTTACGTGATTAATTCCTTGTAATGAAAGGAGAAGAATTGTTCGCAAAGAATCAAATGGTAGTTTTATCTTTCAAGCAATGAATGATTATTCAATTCAAGGAAGACAACAATGACAGTTGGAAATTAAAGGTATAATCTTTTTTATGAAAAATTAAAAATAAATATAACTACTTAAAAACTAAGTTTGATCCATAGTCCAAGATCTAGGTTGAATCACTAACCTTTAATCATCATAGTCATTATACGGTATAAGTGAAATCACCTTGGAAAATATCCAATTTCTAAAGCCCAAATACCTAAGGACGCGAGAATAGCCTCTAATATTTTTGTTCTCTCTACTTCACTTCATAAGAGACTTATGTCTCTGATTTTCTTACATTTTATCACTTCTACAAAGAGAGAAAGGGGATCCAATTACATAAAGAGCATGGTTTGAGATTTTCCAACCATCTCTTTTAAATAACTCTTGTCCCTTTAATTCCCCTCTTAATTTATTAGTTAGGTTAAATAACCATCATGGGCGAATAACTAGACTAATAAATTAACATCTCTCACTTGCACATAATCAATTTCTACTATTCAACTGTATATCCACTCGATTTTCTCAAACATCCTTTCATACATGTTAGATGAGCTGACAAATAACAATTATAATTATTTCTCATAGTACCTCAAACTCATTTTATTGCATTAATCATAGTTTTCTTATTCCTCCAAGACTAAAGTTGACACTTTTCATCATCATGTATCCATAGTTACATTCAATCTTTGAATGACATAATTGACTGGCCAATGAATACATATGGTAGATATCTAAAAACAGTAGTCTTTCTCCAATACTTATAGCTATTAGCATTAATCCAATTACACTCCTAGACATATTTAGAAGGTCAAAACTTTAGCTATAAATAATATGCTAAAATAGCAATTCTTTCTTAAATTGACACCTTAAGATATAATTGGAAGTAACATAATACACATAAAGATGCTCTTTTATTGCCCCAAGGGACACATACAATGAAGAAATAAAGATGAATTCTTCCATTCTTCTTATTGGTTGCTTAATTAGCACATATGGTATGAATCATGTGCTATGATGGGTTTTCTTGCACTTGGAGCATATGTAATTTTTACTTATTTCTTGATAGCTCACTATACAGATCTTAGTCTAGTTGCTTTCAAGCATCTAATGTTAGTTCTTTGAGCAACCACTCTTCAAAGCACCAAACTAAGATCTCACATTTGGCTTTTCATAAGTTAAATGGATAGTGGGCAATTCATATCAATCTTGCATTTTTGTTTAATCTATAAAGCCTCGTCTTGACTCTTTTAAGGTGATTAAAAATTATGAGCACGATTTCCTTAAATCTTTCCCTTTACTCAAATAGTTTTATCTCTATTTGTTATCTAAGCAATAGAGGTGATTGCCCATGTGAGTAGGCTAATCACAACTTGTGTGAGATATCATTTTAGCAACATATTTAAATGCTTATGTATATGTCACTTACATATTTACTTGTTGTTGCAATTTTATATTAGCATTAAACACATTGCACTTTAAGCAAATTTATAAGTCTTTACTCAATTTTCAAAGACTTAATCATTTGCATTATTGTGTTTCTCATTGAGATATGCTTCAAGTCAATGTAATTGGGCTTAATGTCTTAAAAAATTTTTTTTAAGTAGGTGCCACTTTATTGAAATTGTCATATAAAAACACTTGTAATCTCTAACAATTTTCAACATTTCAAAGATATTTTCAAGTAAGCATTATCACTTAATACAACTAAACATATGCAATAAACTTTACCTTTATTTACATAAGGCTATACATGTGCACTCCTTGCTTTACCTTGCAATGGTTTTCACCATTATGCGAGCAAGCAAGTTCATCTACCAATTTTCACTTAATTAAGTTATTGTTCTCAATAATAACCTAATACCAAATGAAGTGTAATTTCTTTTTTTTTATTTATTTTTTATCACTTTTAGTGACATAAAGAGTAGCTTGCAACACTTGTTAAGTATCTTAATTTCATTTTGATCACATTTTGAATGCATGTATGGATCTAAAACTTTTATTGTGATTTAAGCCTTGGATGATTTTTTTTCCTTAAATTTTATTTGCCTTATGATATCCAGGGAGTTTACTATTGCTAAGGATTTATTGTCAACAATGTTGAGGAATGAGGCATGCTGATGGGTAACTAGAAGTCTCCTAAGTTGGTTGGTGTGGGTTTCACATACTGTTGAATGCTAGTTACAACATACGAAGAGGCAATAGTTGGGGAGCTCATGAGCTTTGGAGCATCTGTGGCCATTTTTTGACAAGCTTTTTGATGAGTGGGATTTATTAGTGGATAGATCAACCTCTAGTGATTTGGTTGTTGTCATCTTTTTCATTTTTTGACCATTCTCCAATACCAATGGTGACATTCTAACAACCTCGTTAGGGTAGTGTAAACTTCTCCTCTTATTTTCTTACTTCCTTTTATTGTTTTCCTGTGTTTATATTTTTCTTTTGCCTTTTTTTTATAGTATATACACTTGTTTGAAAAATGATGGAAAAAATAAAACAATAAAACACTCACTGACTCTTACCCTTCTCAGTGGTAGGAGATAATTTAAGTTGAATAGAAGCAACAATGTTAGCCAAATAAGTGTTTCCTTAATAAATTTGTTTTAAATTACAAGTGTTGATGTGTGTTATGGATTATGTTTCTTCTACTAAATGTTGTGGGTTTGGGTTTTAACTGGTCAAATTAATTTCCTCATTTACTTTGTTCTCTGCTAGTGAAATAATTCTTTTAATTTGATGATTAGCCATTAATATTTACATTGATCATGATTATGGATTTTTATTATGGCTCACTTATGTTGATAAATGCCTTGAAAAATGCCATAAAAATAAAAGGAAAAGGAATTAGAAAAGTTGTACAATCTTGTTTGGAGTACCTCGGTTCCCATTCTTATTGAATGAAGAGTGTAATCTCTCTTTTTGAGTGGTAGCTCAAGCATGATTTTTGGGCAATTTTTGTGTTAACACTTTGTATTGTTGCCTTTGCTCTTGTCTAGTAGTTTTAAGGGAGGACATATAAGGGCTACAAAGTTTTTTGGTACCAAGTTAATTGGCACCGTATTATTAACTCTCTTCTCTCTCTCTCTCTCTCTCTCTCTCTCTCTCTCTCTCTCTCTCTCTCTCTTGTGTGTTTGTTGCCTTTGGAATTTTGTTGGGACGTTTTGCCTCTTCCTCTCCCCTTTCTTTCTTGATTATTGGCTCTCCCCATTTTACCATGTTAATAAGGATGGGTTTTATAGAAAAATTGGCCTAATGCAAGTTGTTAATCTTTAATTACTTTTGCTAGCCTAATGTTGACCATTGATTTTTGATTACTTTTGCTAGATGGTGCAAATTGGCTTGCCTTACTTTGGATGGTTGGGATTGCCTTTTTATAATTAATGTTTGTGGGCTTTTGACCTATATGATTCAAACTTAGGTTGAGTTGTTGGGCCTTGTAAAAGGGGTTAGTGGACTGATATTGGTGCACTTGGATGCTTGACCTAAGGTGTTTGAGAAGGAAAGGGCCTCTCTTTTTGGTTCAATAATATGACTATATCTATAAGTAATTTTTAATTTTGAATTTAGTCTAAAAACCTAAAGGGTCATAAGCTTTTTCTTTCAAGATGGGTGTATATTGTTATTATACATTAGATTGTATAAATTAATTTACAACAATATAATTAATTTTCTTTTCCTTTTTTTCCATAGAACATTATTATTATTATTATTATTATTATTATTATTATTATTATTATTGTTATTATTATTATTATTATTGTTATTATTATTAGATTTAAATGTAATTTGTGAATAATCATTGTTTGTGACAAATTGTGAGAGTGAATGTAAAACCTTTTCTTTATTAGGGCACACAAAATATGGGTGCCTTTCTTTGTGAGTTACTTTGATCCAAAGGAACAAACAAAGACTTTATTGGAATGTTATTTTGATTGCCTCCTAAATGCCTGTATAGCAATGCTTGTAATTGATGTGTACCAAGCTAACTCAAAGTAGTTAATTGTTGTTTGTATGTTAGGGTGATTTTATGAGTGATGATGGATTGAAAGTCCTATTAGGGGCTTATGACATTACCAAAAATTTCTTTATTCTCCACTAAGGATGTTTAATGGCTGGTGTTTTAGTTGATAACTCCATTAAGGAGTTTTAGTACATAATGAATAGTTCCACTAGAGAATTAGTTTACACGATGTGTGAGATTTTTGGTGGCACTTATTGGCTAGTACATAAGAAGTTTCTAACCATGGTGTTGGAGATATGATGACTTTTCATTTAAGCCTACTTGAGGTGGCAACATGACCCTTTGGCTTGGGTCACTAATGCAGAATGCAGTCATAAGCTTGTATAGAATTGTTATTTACTATGACTACATGTTACCTATACTTGTTTAAGATGACTGCATAACCCTTTCACTTAAGTTACTAATGCAAGACACATTCAAACCCTATATAGAGTTACTTCTAATTGCCATTTACTAATGAAATTCCTAGAGTATGTGACATAAAGCCTATACTTGCTTAAGATGGTTGCATTACCCTTTCAATTTGGTCATCAATGCAAAGCACATTCAAACTTTATATAAAACTATTGACATGTAGATATGTGACTTATACTTGTTCAAGATGATGCATTTGAACTTTGTACAAAGTCACTAATATGTGATCTAGACTTACTCATGATGGCTATATAACCCCTTCACTTGGGTTGTTAATGTATGATACATTCTTACGTATGCCCAAGGCTGTTGGTTTCATTGGTTATAGTTGCTTGTATTGGCACAATATTGCTTGAGGATTAACCTCATTTGTTGTCGACATTATTGTTGTTTTTTTTCTCTTTTGAGGAGGAAATCATTTTTGGCTCCTTGTAATCAATTTTGTTCCTTGTTTTAGACTTTTACTTTTCATTTCTTATGATTTTTTTTTTTTGCTTCCAACATGTTGCTTAAAGCCTTTATGATTTGTATTAGTTGTGTAGATGGCATAATTTTTCTTCATGTTTTTAAAATGGCATGTTTGGTTTGTTTGCTAGTTGATTCAGTTTCTATCTTTATTGTTGTGATGCTACTAGGTGCTTTACAAAGGGTGGCCCTATGTAGACTTTTCTCATATCCTGGAAAATCTCAATCATAGAAATGTAATCTATACATTCATTATTTCAAAGTTTCCATTGGCACATATTAGCCGAATAAATATGAATATGCCAACTTACACGTAGGTCAAGGTTTAAAAAATAACTATTATTCACAAGGTTATCAATTTGTACGTGGGATCAATAATTTTCTATAATTTTGGTTAAGGAAATGATGCATGCAAGGATAAAGTGGCTATTAGGTGACTGGGCTATTACAAGGATTCGTGAAGGTTGATAGTAAAGCTAGCAACTTGGCTGCATGTCCCTTTGTGTGGAAACTTCATTTGTCTTGTTATGACTTACATCCTTTTTGATCTCCTTTAGTGTGCTTTCATCTTGCATTGTTGTTAATTGACTTTACTCTCAACTGAGGCTTAAGCAAAATACTTTTTGTTAGTGTTTGAATTTATGGGATTTAGCATATCTTCATCATTCATATCTATCAAAATAAGTGCTTCACCTAAGAATGTCTTTTTCACTACATATGAATCTTCATAATTTTGTGCCCATTTGACCCATAGGTCATTCTAATTTACTGGAACTCTTTTCAAGATTGAGTGTCCTAATTTGAAATCTCTAGGGCTTTTTTTTTTTTTTCATGGACTTGCCTTATTTAACTTTGATACAATTATCCATGGTAGATTTTACTTAGCCTCTTTTCTTCAACGAGATTCAGTTGCTTGTATCTAACTTTGACCCATTTAGCCTCTTGTAGCTTTACTTTATCAACACCCTTAAGGAAGGAATTTCAATCTTTACTAGAAAGGCTGCCTTAGTCCTATGAACTAGTGCAAATGGGGTTGCCCCTATGGAAGTTCTCATGGTGGTGCAATATGCATGCAATGCAAAGGGAAGCTTCTCATGCTAATAGTTGTAAGTGACTATCCTTTTTTTTTCAATGATTTGCTTGAGATTTTTGTTTGTTGCTTCAACTACTCCATTAATTTTTGTTTGATATGGCATAATATTGAGATGATTGATTTTGATTTTTGATGGTGTTATCAATGATCAATTGCTCTGGCATGCCATAATGACATATAATGTCGTTCTTAATGAATTTAATGACCACTTTGTGGGTGACATTTATATTGGATGCTAATTCAACCCATTTTGTGAAGTAGTCAATTATCTTTAGAATGAATTGGTGCCTAATGGATGCTTTTGAGGTAATGAGACCAATTACATCCATTCCTTGTACAGAGAATGACCATGGGGACATCATAGTATGTAGTGGAGCAAGTAATGTATGTATTTTGTCTACATATATTAGACATTTATGGCATTTTTAAGCATGCCAAAAATTATATGATTCCATAGTTGACTAGTACTAATTGGCTCTTAAGATCATTTTGACCATGAAAAGGCTAACAAAATGTGACCTACATAGGCTCTCATGCATTTCTCACATAATAACTTTTTCCTTAGCCACATTTATGCATCATAGAAGGATTGAGTCATGGTTGTGTTTGTAAAGGATGCTTCCATTGAGGAAGAAATTTATTACTAACCTTTATAGGGTTCTCTTGTCATTTTCATTTGCACCTTTGGGATAGTCTTGGGTTTTTAGTTAGTGCTTTGTGTCATGATACCATGGCCAGCCATTTACCTCTTTTTATATATGAATACAATGAGCCAAAGTGTGGTGGATGTTGACATGGATCACCTAAGAATGAGTTTTAAGACTAAATTTATACATTGCTATTAATGTTCCCAAAGCATCAAAGATTTATTTGTTTTCCCAAGGCATATGTCTAAAAGTGATTTGATCAAATTATGCTACTAACTTCTTGATGTATTAGTGATAAGGAATGATCTTGTGGGTGCGAGTTTTCCATTTGTTGAGTAATTAATAGATAACTAATGCTAAGTCACCATATACTAAGAGATTTTTGGCTTTCATTTCTAGGGCATACAGTATGCCCATTACACATGCTCTATATTCTTCCATGTTGTTAATGCACTTAAACTATAGTTTTACAGTAATTGGATACTACTTACCTTTGGGACAAATAAGGATTACCCTTATTTCATGTCTCAATGCACTAGATGCTCTATTGAACCATATATGCCATTCTTCCATTATGTCATTTCCATCTTCTTAAGGTTGAAGTATGGTTAAGATGTCCTTATTTGGAAAATGAAACTACATAAGTTCATATTCAAGAATAATCTAATCTGTCAAAAAGTCTATTATTACATTACCTTTGATAGTTTTTTTAGTTGACATATTAAATGTCATATTTGGATAAGAGAACTTACTAATGGGCAACTCATTCTAATAATGCTAGTGTTTCCTTGGTGATGAGCTAGGTTGCATGGTACAACACGTATAACGAGTTATCTATGCTAACGAGTAGCAAATTTTTTCCATATGAGAATATTGAGTCTCATGATCAGTAAACCTCTTGCTAAGGTAGTAGATGAACTTTTCTTTTGTGTTTGTTTCATCATGTTGCTCCAGGATGTAGCCCATGCATCGTTTCCATACAATAACATATAGCAAAATTGGTTTATATGGCATTGGTGACATTAAACTAAAGGATTAAAGAGATAATTTTTGATCCTATCAAAGGCTTCGTAGCATTGGTTGTTCCATTACCTTAAATTACTTTTTTGAAGCATTCCAAATATTGGCTTGTAGGTTGTGGTTTGTTGAAAATATAAACTGAGTGATGTAATTAATTCATTTAAGGAATCCTTATACCTCCTTTGGTGTAGAAGGTGCAGGCATCTCTTGTACAACTTTAGTTTTGTTGGGATTAATCTTAATTCTCCTTTGGCTAACTATAAAGCCTAACAGCTTGCTTGAAGTTTACCCTAAAGGTGTCTTTAGTTAAATTAAGCTGAAGTTGAGAATTTCTTAAGTTGATTAAATAGTTTTCTAAGGACTATTAAGAGATCTTTGTCTACTTAAGATTTAATGATTGTATCATTAACATAGACCTTGATCTCTTTATGCATCATGCAATGGAATAGGGTGACCAAGGCCCTTTGATAAGTGGTGCTTGCATTTTTGAGGTCAAATGTCATGAATTTGTAGTTGAAAGTCCCTACATTGTAACAAATGCGGTTTTCTCTATGTCTTTAGGTGCCATTTTGATTTAATTATAACCCAAGAAACCATCCATGAAATAGAACATTGAATGGCTAGTGGTGCTATCCATAAGGATGTTAATGTGTGGTAAAGGAAAATTGTCTTTAAGGTTGCCTTATTCAAATCTTTGTAATCCACACACATGCAAATCTTGCCATCTTTCTTTGGTACTGGCACAATGTTGGCAATTTATTTTGGATAGGCCATCACTTGGAGAAAATTGGCATCTAATTACTTCTCAACCTCCTCCTTAATCTTAAGGAGGACATCTAGTTTCATTCTTCAAAGCTTTTATCATATTAGTTTGCATTTTGGCTTTAGAGGGAATTTGTGCATCATTATGTTAGTGTTTAAGCTTGGCATGTGTTGGTATGACTAAGTAAACACCTCTATGTATTATTTGAGCAACTAAATCATGCCTTGCCAATTGTTTAGTGGAAGTATAGTCTTGATTTTGACCTCTTACAAATACTCCATGACACCTAGGTTGACCAACTCAACTGGTTCCTTCTCAACTATAGACCATTTCTCTTCTTATCTGATTAGGCATTAGAGATCTATTAAGATTTCTTTATTGTCTAACTTATCTTAGGTTAACACATCAAAGGCATTTTCAAATTTAGTCTCAAGGTCAGTATTAGCTAAACCACTAGTCTTGTTTTCAAATAACTTGGATGATAAACAAAATGTGATAGGAAATAAACATGTATTGTTAAGATGGTTCATATGGAAGTAAAAGTAGATATTGAGATATTGATAAATCTAGTATTATAAGTGCAAGTGTCATAAACATATATTATTGGATGACATGTGATAAAAGACCACCGATTTTATTATATAGATTTATTTGATTATCATAGGTATCAATAAGGGGTTTAGATTACATTACTTTGCCAAAGATTGCAACAACTAAAGAATCTCCTAGGCTTTCCAGATTTTTATGGGAGCAATGAGATTGCATGGCTAGATAAGCATTGTTTTGAGTGACCACACTTCCTCTTCTTTAGAGATCATGTGTATTTTCAATGAGCTAAGTTTAGCAATGGCCTCGACTATTACATTAGTGTTGTTGTAGGTTTGATTGATGAACCTTGCACTTTTAAAGTGATGAGTAAGGGGAAGTGCAAGGTTTGTTGCCTCAAATGTACTCTTAAATGGCATTATCCTAACTAAGATGGTATCTAATTCTTACCTAGTCTTACTACCCAATTAATTGTATAGGAGTAGTGATGCCTTGGGGATGCTTTCCAATTTCTTTGTCTAGGTAGTAGCCATTCTTCATCATTACTTTAGCTACACTAAATAATGCTTCAAATGGTAAGGGTGACATCTTGAGGAATGACTCCTCTAACTAGAGAATTTTGAAAGATTGAAAGGTGCATTCTAATGCCTTTTCAGCTGCCTCAACATAAGGCATCCTTGAAGGTTAAGAGACAAGCAAGTCATATTCTACATGAACTCCCATCAATTAATCGCATATTTTGAATTTTACCTTTTGAAGCAAGGTGGAAGGAATGATTTTTGCTATATATAACCACATGCATCCTAATGGGTAATTATAAGTGGTTTTTATGCTCATGAATTGGAAGGGCACATTGGAAGTGCATAGCCTTAACTATATTAAGAGCTTAGCTAACTTTATGACATTGTATTTTTTACCATCAAATGCTTGAACAATCATATAACTAGGTGTCAAGATGATAGTGTCAATTGGAAATTATTCCAAGGTGTTTTAGGCATGACATTTAAGAATGACCCGTTATCAATCAATTAAGACGTGAGACATGTTGCAATCATAATAGATGACCAAAATATGGTGCATTTTGGTGTGTTATACCCCTTAATTAGAATTTCTTTGTCCAAAAAAGAGATGCACTTGCTTATCATGATATTATGGATAATGTGGTCAAAACCTACCAAGGAAACATCAAAAGACATGTGAGCTTGATTGAGAATGTGCAACAAGGACTTTTGATAAGATTTAAAGTTTATTAGTAAAGTGAGGATTGAGATTTTGGCTGATATTTGGCTAGCTGAAATTTGACTAAGTTATTCAACTACATTGTATTCAATTTGCTTGATGTATTTAAGAAACATTTCACCGTCTTACTTAACAACATTTTACTTAAGCTTGAGATTTTGCTTATTGGATGACCTTATTCCTTTAGTATTTTAAGGGGAGATTTGTTTGACCTTGTCTGAGATTATAATGACTTTCCTTTTCATTTGTTGAAGCTTGCTTACATACTTTAAGGTGTACCACCTCCAACTTTGGGTAATGCCTTTGAATCCTACAATCTTAGATGTTGTTGTAGGCATAAAGTTTGGTGTTGACATCTTATCTTGGGAGTCCACATAAGGAGGTAAGGCTTGGTAGTTAAGTGAAATATTTTTTTATATGATGCCAAGTTTCATTAATGGCAAGAAGGTGGGTTTCTACCATGCTAGCACCTTAATCACCTTGATCTTGAAGAAATTAGAGTTTAAGCCTTAGTAGTTGATATTTAAACATTCTTCAATTTGATTCACTATCTTGTGATCAAGGAGCTGATTAGTATTAATGTTTAGCTTTTTCACAACTTTTGAGAAATAGATCCATCCTTCATCCCTTAGTTCTTAGACTTTGCTTTTGAGAGTTTAATAGTTGTCTGTAGAATGTCCAATCTACCATACATGCTATTTGCATTTGACATTGGCATGGTACTAATAAGGTTATGCTAGTTTCAATAGCTCTTTGGCTAAAACTATGATTAATTCATTCTAGATGAGGCAAGTTAGTAATTCTGAATAAGCCATTGGTATGCGGTCAATACTCCTCCTTTCTTGCCTTCTGGGGTTAGTTTGATTACTTAAAGGTGTTGACATGTATACATTTGACTATAAGAGTCATGATTAAGAGCTTTAGGATAAGGATGAGGTTGTTAGATCATAGGACTAGTGTAATTATTGAGGAGTAAATTGCCCTTTTGGATTGCCAAATGATTGATACATAGGGTAGGGCCTAAATTGGTTATCATAATCAACTACTTGAACTTCACCTTCCTTCTTCTTAATTGCTTTGGTTTTCTTAGAGGTTCCAATATTAATGGTAACATCAATAATTTTGTCTTTCTAGATTCCCTCATTGATCCTTTTCTCTAATGATTACCAAATTAGCAAAACTACCTAATGCACTTCATACCATTTTGTCATAATAAAGGACTTTCAAGGTACTAAGGAAGGTAAAAATGGTGGTTGGACTTAGACCACCACATTGTGCCATCATTGTGTATGTTGTTTAGATATCTCTTCCTATTTCTTATCCATGGCCTATAAATTAGTTCCAATTGGTTCTAGCTTAAAGATATACTTTAATTTGGTCTTAAAAGTAGTTGCTAGTTTTGCCCAGGTTATAATGCTCTTCTAGTCCTGCTTAATATACCAATAGGAAGCCACACCAGTTAGATTGTCTTAAAAAACAATGCATTAAAAGTTTTTCATCATAAGCATATGTTGCTATCTTCTAAATACACATAGTTAAGCGATCTGCAAGAGGTCTTATGCCATTATATTTTCAAATTTTGAAATTTTGAATTTTAGAGGTAGGACCATGTCTTGAATTAGACAAAGGTCTAACACACTTATGAAAGTATGAAGGTTGTCTCCTTCGATGGCTCTAACTTCTTCCTATATAAGATTGATCTCTTACTTCATAGAGCACTCTACGCTTTAAGTAACCTTGTCTTTGGGTTTGAGAATGACTTTAAGCTCTATGGAGATAGCTTCTTTTTTGAGTGACATCATATGTATGTACTTTTGTGCTTAATGATTGTGCAAATATTGGTAGTCCTAAAGTCAAATACGTGGCTGTCTAAGAGTAGACCAAAGGTGTCAAAGAAGTTTTTTATGCTAGAGTTGCATGAAATAGCCTGCTAGTTAGGGTAAGAGAGTTTTCTTGAGTCTACCATTACTACATTTCCTTTGGAAAATGTATGGAATATCTACTAAATTTACTCTTTTAAATCTTTAATTAAGGTCTATATTTTATTCATATGGCTAGTTAGTCCCTTAACTTTGTCTTCCATTTTTCTTATATGGTATCTAGTTAGGATTGCATGCCTTGCCTATTATAAGCTCCTTATTGTTCATTAAATAGCACCTTGATTGTCTTCTCACATTAGAAAATGCAAATGCATTCACAATATTTATGGATGTTATGCTAAATGCATGAAATACTTAAACACACATATAAAAGGCTTTTATACACAAAAAAAAAAATTATTCAATGATAACAGTCGTACATAGGGGACAAATGTATATGTTCTTTTCATTTTGGGCTTTGTTATAGACAAATTTCATTGCTTTATCTTTGAATAGAATATTCCTCATCACTACTCAAACTATTTTCATTAGTAATAGATTCTAAGTTGTTAAAGTTTAGGTTTGTCTATGCATGAGAATAATGCTATTAATGATGCAAATATTAAGCACAATGAAAGGAAAGTGCCCCAGTGTTGAGATCAATGCAATCATCATAATGATAAGGGTCAACTCTAGAAAAGGGCTTGATGAAAGGTTTATGGATTTGTCACATTATGCTTATAACGAATGATTTTGACATCTTGCTAAAAGACTAGATTAGTGCATGATTGGCTAAGACATTGAAAGGGAACTTGATGACCTTCTAGATGGATGGGCTTACATGCATCTTGATTTCTTTGTCTTACGCCCACACATCTAGGTGGAGATGGAAAATCCAAAAGATATAGGAAGGGTGTTCAAGGCTAGTGATGATGTCCTTCCTTTTTTTTGGTAGAGGGTGTGCTAAAGACTCTTAACCATTTGTGAAGTGGGGATTAAGCCTAAAGATATTATTCATAGCATCTCTTAAAGGCATTAACCCATTTCTGATATATCATTATGCCTACACTATGCTTCTTAATGAGATATATAAGCAAATAAAGGGCTTTTTTTTTAGGAAATTGCTAAAATGTTTTGGAGAAATGAAGAAGCAATTCATGAAAGGGTATCGTGAATGCCAATTGATAAATTTGAGGGGACCATTAGTGATTCTGTAGCATTTCAACAAGAGTCTTTGTAGCTTGTTTACCATGAAAGTCTTATGCTTTTAAAAAGCATCTTTGGCAATTACAACTAAGGGTATTGACAAGAAATTTGTTGGATTGGGAAAAGGGATCTCTAGTCAGTGTTATATTACCAACTTTGAATGATTTGGGAGGATCATCTATTTTTTCTTCAAAGTTGGACTCTAAACCGTTAAGCTTAGGAATAACAAAGACTGCTAATGGATAAGAAGGGCTTACCATAGCTTCACATTATGAGAGTTAGAACTTGCCCACTTCATATGGTTAGATGTCAAGATGCATTGCTTGGAATTGAATGGAGGTCATGATGACGTCTCCTCTAATTATCTTCCTTTTTAAGAATTGTTGAAACCTTCGGCATCTATAAGTTGTATGTGACTCATTTTTGTGCCATTTGTTGGGATCATCCAATCTTCCATTAGGAAGAATGACATATTTTCAACCAAATAAGAAAAGTACAACTCATCTTAAATGTGTTTGGCAACTACCACCCCTTTAAGGAAACCTTCCATCTACTTTTATCCCATTGTTAAGCAAGCTACTTGAGAGTTGCTACCTTTCATTTGAAGTAGACAAGTTTAATTATAAAGCCATAAATATGCATGCTTAAGTGGAATGTTATGATATGGATGTGGACATCTTCACCTTAGGAAGTGTGGGTTATCATAACAAACCATGCATCAAGTTAAGTCATGAGATAAAAGAGTTTGCTCTTTTATATTACAAGATGAAAAGTGAAGAGACATTTTAGTTAAGTTAGTTATAAGATAAGGAATGTCCCTCTCCATTCATATGTATAATTCAAAATTAGATGAGGGCTTATCAATGCTTATAACTTAGATTTTCAAATAAAATGGAATATGAGTTCAAAGTATCTAAAAGATTCTTTAAGGAAAATTTTGAGGCACATATCGAATGGATAAAATGGAGGAATTTCAATTTGCAATTCTTTGGCTTCATCTGCCATGGCTCTTTAAACACTACCTACTACCCCTCTAACCCATTGTCACATTTGGAGTTCTTAAGTGTGATGATGGGCGACTGTCTCTTAAAGATGAAGAGTTAATTCTATAATTTGAATGTCTTAAGCAACCAATTGTTAGGTCAAGTTTTGATTTTCTTAGGTCAACATCCTTATTTGCTATGTTTGGTTTTGGTTCTTTTGTGTGAGTAGGTTCATTTGGTGGGCCAAACTTGGGTTTTCCTAAAGGAGTAGGCTTCTCATGAGAGATTTTATGACTATCTTATATGGAAGCCATAGGTTTTATGAAGGACCTAAATTCTCTCTTATTTAAGTTATAAATAGTAAAGGCTAGGTTTTAGACTTTTATAAATGTGTGTAATGAAGATTATGATGCAAATGATAATCATAAATATAAGAAAAATAAACAAAGTATTAAACAAGAAAAAAAAATGAAAGTGTATAAATAAAATAAGTTAGAGTAGCTTGTCTCTCATATTATTCCCTAGTAAAGTTGCCAAGCTATCATGATGGATTGCCTCGAGAAGGAAGGGTAGGTAGATGCAAAAGGAGGCATGATGTTTGGTGCCTTAGGGCCTTTTTTTTTTTCCTATATTTTTAAATAAGGTTATGTTAGGTTAGGAGGGGGATTGTAACATGCACTAGTTGACTTTGGAGTTGGCACCAATTATTTTAGGTGCAATTGCAACACCATAGTAACTTGGTTTACTTCACTAGGATTTGCTATAGTTCAAAAGATTAGTTATGCTTGGTGGAGGTTATAGCTAACCCAAACATGCATTACAAATGATTCACTGCATTTTTACACTTTTCCTATTGATATGTTATTTTTCTCTCTGTTTTTATGATTCTCTATCAGTACATATACTTATTTATATGGCAAAAAAGATAATTTACACTTGTGGGCTTACTTGAGGGCCAATGAAATGTGCCTCCACTAGGAAGTTGGTGTCCCATTTTTTTTTTATTTCCTTTCTCTTTTCCTTTCTTTTCCTTTTTTTAAAAAATTTGTTTTCCTTTTTTTCTTTTTCCTTACTTTATTGTTATTTTCCTTATTTTATTCTTTTCCTTATTATATATTTCTCTTTTTCTTTTCTCCTTTTTTCCTTTTTTGTTTTTCTTTTCTTTCTTTTCTCCTTTTCATTCTTCTATTGTCAAACACTCACTTTATAATTTCTTTGGTCATTTTAATTGTTGGCTATTGTTCACCTTCTTTAAGCCCAAGTAGTTTCATTATGAGCCCTTTTGTGTTAGGATTTACTACAATCTCACCTCCCAAATTTATTTGTTAATCTTTGGCATGGTAATTGGAGTGTTAGATGATATTTTTTTTCTCAAATTTTTGTCTACCTTATAATATCCATTAAGTTTATTATTATCAACATTTTGATACCAATGACCTCTATTCAAAGCACAAGGCACACCAATATATGGTTGGGAGTCCCATGAGATGATTAGTGTGAGATTTGTTTATTTTTCACTACTAGTTATATCATATGATGGGACAAAAGTTGAGGAGCATATGAGCTTTGGATATCTGTTGCCATTTTTTGGTAAGGTTTCCATTACATTAGACCCACCAATGGATAGATTAGCCTCCAATGATTTGGTTGGTGTCTTCCTTTTTGTTTTTTAGTTATTCTTTGATGACACTCTAAAGACCTCCTTGAGGTAATGTAAGCTTCTTCTCATACTTTTTGACCTATTTTTGCATATTCCTATATTTACTTTTGGCTTTTGCCCTTTTTTTTATCTTACAATATATATACACTTATTTGAAAAAAAAAAAAAAAAAAAAAACCAAAACACTTATTGACTCTTACCTTTCTCATTGGTAAGAGATGAATCAAGCTAACTTGAAGCAACAATGTTGACCAGATAAGTGTTTCCTTGATGAATTTGTGTAAATTATAAACTATTGATGTGTGATATGGATTATGTTTCTTCTACTAAATGTATTGGGTTTGAATTTTAATTGTTCAAATTAATTTCTTAAGTTTTTTGTGAAATAATTCCTTTGATTTGATACTTAGCCATTAATATTTACATTGGTCATGATTATATATTTATTATGATTCATTTATGCCAATGAATGTCTTGAATAATGCTATAAAAATAAAAGGAAAAGGAAACATAAAGGTTGTACAATCCTATTTGAGGTATCTTGGTTCCCATTCTTGTTGACTAGAAAGTGCAATCACTCTTTTTGAATGGCAACTCAAACATGGTTTTTTTTGGCAATTTGTGTGTTGACACTTTATATTATTATCTTTGCTTTTTTTTTTTTTTTGGGTGACATTGAGGGAGGACATACAAGGGGGCTAAGTTTCTTGGCACCAAATTAATTGGCACCTTACTATTGACTCTCTTGCTCTTTCCTTCTCACACTCTCTATCTCTCCTATGTTAACTGCCTTTGAAATTTTATTAGTCCTTTTACCTTTTCCTCTTCCCTTTATTGGTCAATTTTTATGCCCCCCTCTTTTTCCTTATTAATAAGGTTCGGTTTTATAGAAAAATTGGTTTGATGTTGGCCATTGATCTCTAATTACTTTTGTTAGCCTAATGTCAACCATTTATTTTTGATTACTTATACTTTGGACATTTGAGATTTCCTTTTCATATTTAACATTGTATGGCTTTTTGACCTATAGGATTCACACTTAAGTTGAGCTATTGGGCCTTATAGAGAGGGCAAATGGACTAATATCATTGCCTTTGGATGCTTGACCTAAGGTCTTTGAGAAAGGAAGCTATCCACCTTTATGTTTTGATGATGTGATGTATACTCATAAGTAATTTTTAGCTATAGATTTCATTTATAAACTTAAAAGGTCACTGACTCTTTCTTTTAGGATAGGTGTATATTGAAATTATACATTGGATTATATAAATTAATTTGTAGTAGTATTATTATTTTTTCTATCCTTTTTGTTTGCTTCCATTTTAGTTTTCCACATACAAATACACAACTTTAGATCCAAATGCAATCTATGAATAGTCATCATGTGTACCAAAGTGCAAGAGTGAATGCAAAACCCTTCCTTGATTAGGGTGGATAAAATAGATGTACAACAAAAAATTATGGTGAGAATTAGGCAAATTAAATATAATTCCTTAATGTTTACAAAATGTATGTCATCTTATTAGACATACTTTCTTTGCCTTTAATGAGTCTTATAATTCCTTAATCACCTCTCATACATATTGTTGATATCAATACTCACTTTTAATTGATGTAACCAAGGAAAAATAATCAATATTATAAAATTCACTATCCATATAATTAAATCCATTAGGCAAAAGCTATAGTAAACAATATTAGCTTAAACAATTATATCACTATCAAATCAAGAAAGATTAGGAAAGATCAAATCTTGCCAAACTTTGACATATGAGGAATCTTATGTAAGAATTGGATTTAGCCACCATAAAATCTCATTTGCAAGTGATAATAACCTTTGGTATTCAAACAATTCACTATATATCCATTACACCATAATAACATTCATCCATGCTCCATTTATACTCTAAGTTCTCATATTATATAGCTTATTACTTAAAATTTATCATTCAATTAAGACATGATCCCATGAGTAATACTAATTTAGAATCTTAAGTATAAATAAAAGGTAGGCAATCAATCATTTTCTTTGTTATCTCATTGCACTTTAAGCATTTGAGAGTATTTGACCCTTCTTGCCATAACTTGAATAATTTGTCTTATCCTTCTATTCATTAAGTGTTTGCTTAGTGAGTTAACGCACATATAAGAAGATTTAGTAACTTGTAAGTCCTTGCCTTGACAAGTACATATGTGCTCACAACTTTTGAAATTCTTATTTGCTACTCGAATGGAGGTGTGAATTGATATTAATCAACTCTTACTTCACACATTATTAACGCTCTATCACATAAGCATTTAGTGAAGATTTATTACTCACATTGAGTCCTTTAGCTCAATCAGGAATATAATTGTAAAAACTATTGGGGGGCAAACCATGTTATTTGGTAAGTGAAATATATTTCAAACCTTTGAATGAGATCAATTCTTATATTTCTCAACATTGATATATGAATGATATTAACCTTTAGTTTCTGTTTAGGACTTAATAAGTCTCTTAATCTCCTTATGGTGAATAATAATTTCACGTTCAAATGTAAAACATGTTGTGGTATAAAATTTTTCAATACATTCTTCTCTTATGATTATACTAAATTTTACAAAGTCAAATTTCTTAATTTCCCCCATTGACATAAGTAATCTATTCATAATAAATCTTAGTTACAACATTTATGGATAAAGAAACACTTGCATATAATGAAGCTAATACCACTACACATATATATTAATTTTGCAAAAAACTTAATTAGACTAATGATAGTCTAACAAATGATATGAGATTGAAACATTGTTATGCTGACAATCATCTCTTATATTTCAATGTCTAATTATTATTATTCTAATTAATTATTGTAAAATTTTAATTTTGTAGATGAAATTTTTTTTTATTTTTTTATAATTTATGAACTTCTATTAGAATTTAGATTTTTTATTGAAATTAAAATTCATCATATTTTTAATTTTCAAAAACAATTTTTTTCCATGCCTTCATTTTTTTTTTAATTTTCTTATTTTCTAAAACCACTCTTCGAGCTCTAGGCGTAGTTTTCCACCTATAGCTTTTAATAATAACAATTATAACGTGATTAGAGTAAAATTACATTGAAAAACATTCAATTTTTATATCCCAATTATTCAAAGGATGTGGGAATAATTTTTAATATTTTTATTCTTTTTTCTTCGTTATATAGAAGACTTGTGCTTTTTATTTTTTGATTTTAATGTTTTGTCACTTCTTTAAAAACACGCATCGTTATTGCATAGGCCGAAGGTAGCCAAAGGACTCCTACAATGGTTCGTCACACTCGGAGAGATTTTCCTGCTTCTCTATTGCCCTAGCATTGACCAAACTTTCTTGGTTATGAATTACAGGAAGAAGGAGGATGAAGATCAGTGTTACTAATCCAACAAAATGGGGTGAATGCTGGCACTAATTTTATCTCCTAATTATATATTAAAGCGCTCTATGACGAAAATGTTTCCTGAAAATGCTATTGGCAGATAAATTTGCCAAGTTATCAGGTGAATTCTTTGCAAGCTCTTTTCATAACAATAATCAACTGTTTAATAATTTGTGTTGGGTCTAACAAATTCCAATAGTAAAATGGATAGAAAGCATCTCAATGTGGCTCTTGCAATTCTCTGTGCATATTGTTGAAAATTTGCAGGGATTGATGTTGTCTCAAAGGATGGTATTGTGGTGGTTTTTCTTGGGAAGAGAAGAGAGTTTAGTGATGGTTCGTATATTTGGATTTTTTTATTTTTAGTATATTTGAATTTTTATTTTTAGTAAATATTTTATTTTTTTTTTTTTAATTATAATAAATTTAATAATTTATTTATTTTTATTTATATTTTATTCTTATTTAATAAATTTAACAAAAATATTATAAAAATAATTATTAAAAAATTTCAGATTATTAATATTAAAAATATAATATATAATTAATATTTTAAATATTATTTAATAATTAAAATTTTTAAATATAATAATTTTTTTATTATAATATAATAATTTTTATAATTAAATAATTTTATATTTAAATTACATTTTATAAAAAAAGTCTTGTATTATTTCTCGAAAATTACATTATATTATAAAAAATATAAATTTTATTGAAAAGTGTGCTACATTTTCCGGTTCTTCCACCAAACACCACGCATCGTTTTGCCCAACAAAGGGACAGTCTGTCATCTACGAATCCAATAGCCTTCTTGGGCGTTAAAAGTCTCCCTTAGACTTGGAATTTTCATCTATATCACCGTCCAAATGCGACCGATAACGATACCAACCAAATGGTGCACATGCCCAAATCATCAATCCGCTGACAAACGGCCACTACAGTATATAAATATTTAAATATTTATCTGACTTATTCCAGGCAAACATTATCGCACCAATTTGCAAATCCTTTACAAGTGAGGTGAAAAAAAAATAAAGAAAAAATTCAAGTGCTTAATTGTATCAATTAACCTTTAGACGACGAAGGCAATTGATTTAGAAAAAATTACAAAAGTAATATAGATATTTTATACCAAATAATTCATACAAATTTTATATTTTACCTTTTAATAAATTTTATATTAATTTTATTAAAAAAATAATATAAATAAAATTTTAATTTTTTTATAAATTATATAATGTAAAAATATAAAAAATTTATGAAATATTAAATAATTTATAAATTATTTTTATTTAAATTTTTATGAGTAAAAAATATATATATATATATATATATATAAAATAATTATAAATATATACTTAAAAATTAGATAAAAAATATAAAAAAAATTTAAATATATAATTTTTTTCATAATTTTTTATATTAAAAATAAATTTATTAGATTTAATATTTTTATTTAAAATTAATGAGATAGATACAATTACTCTTATAAATTTAATTAATAAACAAAAATTTATTTTTTTTAAGAGGCTTTAGTTTATGGAATCAATGGAAAACTTATTTTAGAAAAAGTCTTATCTTTTTTTTTTTATTTTTCACATAATTTAATATATATATATAATATAATATATATATATATAATAAAAATAACTCTTATAATTTTTAATTAGATAGTTTATAATTTTTTTTAAACTTTTACAAACTTACAAATATAATTAATTAACAAAAAAAAATTATAAAATTATAATGTAAAATGAAAAAAAAATTATAATTTATAATAAATGATTAATCATTTATATATTAATTTATAAAAATATATATATTTAATTAATTATTTATTTATACCATGTGGTCCAATTTAAAAAGAAATGGAGTGGATTATCTTTCTGCTACGCTGCCTAACGGTGATGTGATCCAATTTAAAAGGATTCCTACAATTTTGTTCCATAGACCATATCTTCATTTTTCTTGGATCAAGAATTGAAGGAACAATGGTTAGGGGGCGGATGTTCCTTCTTGAATCTCACAAAACTCTCTATTCTCAGCTACAAGTTTCCATGATCTTCTGATTTCAATTTCGATGAAATCCAATATGGGCGTTCCTTATTTCTTGCTTGCTCTATCCCTATTGTCACTGTTTCCGCTTTCAACTTCCAAATACGCTTCTTCAAATTTGACTGAAGGTTCCTCTCTTTCTGTGGACAACTCGGATGATTTGCTGACTTCAGCAGGTGGGATCTTCTCTGCCGGCTTCTACCCTATCGGCAGCAATGCTTATTGCTTTGCTATTTGGTTCAGCAGACCGTCGTGCAGGTACAACTGCACAATTGTTTGGATGGCTAACCGAGATTTTCCAGTTAATGGCAGGCGCTCTAAGATCTTGCTGCAAGCAAACGGAAAACTAATCTTAACCGATGCCGGAAAGTCTATTGCTTGGTCCACTGACACGATTTCACAATCTTCAACAGAGTTACATCTTCAGGACACTGGCAATCTTGTCCTGCATAATGTGGAGGGTTCTGTTTTGTGGCAAAGCTTCGATTTTCCTACGAATACACTTCTTCCTCTGCAGCCACTCACCAGAGACACGCAACTTGTCTCGTCAAGAAGCCAAACAAACCATTCTTCTGGTTTCTACAAACTGGTTTTTGACGACGAAAATATTCTTGTTCTTCTCTACGATGGTCCTGAGACTTCCAGTAAGTACTGGCCGTCCCCGTGGCTTAACAGCTGGGAAGCTAGGAGGTTCACGTCCAACAGCACTAGATTTGCTTGGTTTGATTCGTTGGGAAATTTTACTTCATCAGATAATTTCACTTTCCTAGCAGCAGATTATGGAGTTAGACTCCAGCGAAGATTGGCACTAGATTTCGATGGTATGCTTCGACTGTACAGCAGAGAAGAGGGCAGTGTGACCTGGACTGTGTCATGGCAAGTTCCATTAGAGCAATGCGGGATTCATGGATCTTGCGGACCCAACAGTATGTGCAGCTATGATACTATCTCTCGCGGAAGATGCTCTTGCCCTCCAGGGTATGAGATAAAGAACAGCACCGACTGGGCTTATGGTTGTGAACCCAAATCTGATCTCCCATGTGGAAATTGACAGTGAGGCAAGCTTCCTTCATCTCACCAATTCTAACTTTTATGGCTATATGATTATAACTATCATCCCAATTACACATTGAAAATGTGTAAGCAAATATGTTTGCAATCTTGCTTCTGCAAGGGGTTCCAGCTCAAGTATGAGTGGCATCAAGGCAATATGGTTACAACATGCTATCCAAAGTTCTTGCTACTAAATGGACTGCGTACATCAGGTAACAATGGAGATATTTATTTGAAAGTTTCCAAAATCGGTTTCATGTCTGGTAATAAGGAGATAGTGTCAGAATTCGGATTAAATTGCAGCGGTGAAAGTTCCAGTCCAAAAGGCCAACAACAAAACGGCACACTGAAGTTCATGCTCTGTTTTGTCGGTGCACTAGGATTAGTCGAGATTATTGGCATCCTTCTAGCGTGCTGTTTCCTGATCAATTCGCACAAGCACTTGGGCGAAGCTGAAGCTGCACAAGGCTACCATCTCGCAGCCACCGGATTTAAAAGAGATTCTCTTATACTGAACTAAAGAATGCCTCACGAAATTTCAGTGAAGAAATTGGAAGAGGAGCAGGGGGAGTTGTGTACAAAGGCGTACTGCCAAATGATCCGGTTGTGGCAATCAAAGGACTCCACGTGGCAAGCCATGGAGAAGCGGAATTCTTGGCAGAAGCAAGGACAATTGGGAAGGTTAATCACATGAATTTGATAGAGATGTTGGGGTATTGTGCAGAAGGAAAGCATAGGCTTTTGGTTTTTACAGGTACATGAAGCATGGATCCTTAGCAAAAAATCTATCTTCCAAAGCACTTGATTGGAGAAAGAGGTTCGAGATCGCCTTGGGCACGGCAAGAGGGCTTGCTTATCTGCACGAAGAGTGCTTGGAATGGGTTCTACACTGTGATGTCAAGCCCGAGAATATACTCCTAGACTCTGATTACCAAGCAAAGGTGTCAGATTTTGGCTTATCCAAGCTACTAGACAGAGGCAAACTAAGAAACTCAAGCTTCTCAAGGATCAGAGGAACCAGAGGTTACATGGCTCCTGAGTGGGTTTTCAATCTGCCAATCACTTCCAAAGTGGATGTTTATAGCTATGGAATCGTAATAATGGAGATGGTGACTGGAAAAAGTCCTTTAACGGAAGTTGATGCTACAGGGAGCAATGGTGAAATGGAGCCAAAGACATTGGTGACTTGGGTGAGGGACAAGAAAAGTACCGCTAATTACAATGCATCTTGGATCGCAGAGATCGTAGACCCTTCGTTGGAAGGAGAATATGAGCACGATAAGATGGAAAATTTGGTCTCAATTGCACTGCAATGTGTAGAGGAAGATGGACGTGCAAGACCAACCATGAGTAAGGTGGTTGAGATGCTTCTGCTTCATGAAAACGATCAATAGAGCCAATTGTAGAGATGGACAACTTCTAGCCTAATGGCTAGTGGCCTTGCGCGCCGCGGTGGAGTTCCAGGAAATGAATATTCTTCTCTGCCCAGAAGATTTCCAGGGCAGCTTTCCACGCTTTTATGAATAATAATTAAATAGGAAAATGAATAAAAAAATGCAAGAGTAAATGCATTCTAGTCGAAAAAAACTTAATGGAAAATTTGTTCTTTTTCTTCTACTGTCTCATTTCTTTCATTTGCTAACCTTACTAGCTAAATCTATTGTTGCATAGATGAGGTGGTCATTAACTGATTTTTTTCTCAACATTCTTAGGTAAAAATGAGTGGTAACTTTGAGCTTTGATAAGCAATCAAAATTGAACCTTCTTGAACTCGAATCGTATCATGCTTGGTAAACTCATTTTTTTGAAAAAGTTTGATGAAATGTTTATATTGTGATATTTATTTGATTTAAAAAAAATTATTTAATTATTTGATTTATATTTTAATTTATTATTTATTTAATAATTAATTTATAATATTATTTTTTAATATTTTAATAGAATTAAATTTTTTAATATACATATAATCCACTTAATTTACTCCATAACAATTCAAAATATATTATAATTTATTTGATTAATATTTATAATTTTTTTATATATATTTAATAAATAGATAATATAAATTCTCATAATTAAAAAAAAAAATAAAAAATTAAGAAAAATAACTCTAAAAAAAAATAAAAAGTTATTCTAAATTTATCCCTTTTATTTTAAAAATAACATAATTATTTTTTTTATTTTCTTAAAATAAAAAGCTTTTAATTTTCTTTTTCAAAAAAAATACAACTAATTTAATTTTTTTGTTATTTCGTTTAAATAAAATTCAAATAAAATATATTTTTTAATAATATGAGTCTAATACCATTTTTATTTTATTCATTGAAATAGACAAATTTTTTCATCCTCAATTTTTATAATAATAAAATTTTATAATTAAAAAATATTTCTATTAATATTATAAACTTAAATAAGCTATTTAACAACATACATACTTAAGTTAAGTTGATAAAGGCTCAATTGACTAAGATTTGTTTATTGAACCATTTGAGGTTTGATTATTTGTTAATTAAACAATACCATCATTACAGAACCAAAACTGAACATGTGAACAGCCAATTGGGCTCAGCACCACTCATTTGTTTGGCTAAGCACATGTCGCTTGTGTTGAGCCTTAATAGGAGCCCCATAATTACACTCTTATAGATCTCCTTAATGAAGTTTGGACGACGAGAACAAACCAAACCAAAAAACAAATAGAGTAAATTTAATGAAAAGAATTTAAACTTAAATTACTATTAGATTAAAAAATGTAATGTTTTAAATTGGTGAAGATATTAGCCAAAAGTGTGTCATTGTAACGTCACGTCTGCTCCAAACATCATGACTATAATCCAAAAAGAAGTATTTGAGTTGATTTAAATAATTATTACAATCTAAGGTTTCGTTTTCTAAAATGTGATTTTTATTTTACATAAATATTAATTAATTTATTATTTAAATTTATAAATAATATAAAATAATTATATTTAAATTTATAATTTTAGTAAAAAATTATTTTAAAAAAATATAAAATAAACTATATTTGAATAAAAATAAAAAAAAGTCAATTTGAATAATTATATTTTTTATTATAATTATTTTTCAAATTTAACATCTTTTTATTTAATTTATGTTATTTAAATATTAAATTATTCAACATCCATGGAAAGTGAAAAAAAAACCAATATTTTTAATATAATATATTTTAAATTTTAGTAACTATTTAAATCAATTAAAATTTAAAACTTTTTACTATAATTCTTTTCAATTTCAGTAAAGGGTTACCCCAAATTTATCAAAAGATAAAATTAACTATATATTTGAACAAAAAGTAATTAATTTAAATAAATATATTTTTTATTCTAATTGTTATTTAAATTTAATTTTTTTATATTATTTATACAATTTAAGAAATAAATTAGTGAATATTCATGGAGGGTGAAAAGTGACAATTTTGAATATAAAACTCTAGATTTTATTAATTATATAAATCAATTCAAATGTTATTCAAATTTAAAATCTTTTATTATAATTTCTACAATTTTAGTAAAAAGTCTCTCCAAATTTAGTAAAATGTAAAATAAATTATATTTGAATAAAATATGACCAATTTAAGTAATTATATTCTAATTGTTATTTAAATTTAAATTATTTTTATATTATTTAAGTAATTTAATTAATAAGTTAGTTAACATTGCTAAAAAGTAAAAAATAATATTTTTGAATACAAAATATAGATTTAATTAGTTATTTAAATGAAAACAAAATATTACTCAAACTTAAAATCTTTAATTTTAATTTCTATAATTTTAGTAAAAGTTACTTCAAATGCACCAAAAAATAAAATAGATCATATTTGAATAAAAGAATGATGAATTTTGGTAATTACATTTTCTATTTAAACTATTATTCAAAACTAAAGTCTTTTTTTCATAATTTATATAGTTTAAATAACAGATTTCTCAACACTTATGAAAAAAATTAAAAGTAAAAACCAATATTTTTAATAAAAAATCTTAAATATTAGTAGTTATTTAAATCAAACTAAATATTATTCAAATTATAATTTTTTTATTGTAATTTTTATAATTATAATAAAAGGTCACTTTAAATTCACTAAAATGTAAAATAGATCTTTTTTTTAAATGACTAATTTGAGTAATTGCACTTTTTGTTTTAATTGTCATTCAAATTTAACATTTGTTATATAATATAGACAATTTAAGTGTTAGCTTACTCAACATTCATGAAAAAGTAAAAAATACTTTTTTTTTGAATACAAAATCTCTATATTTCAGTAATTAGATAAATTAATTCAAATGTTATTCAAATTTAAAGTGTTTCACTATAATTTCTGTAATTTTATTAAAAGTTATTCAAAATGCACCAAAAAGTAAAATATATCTTATTTGAATAGAAAATGATGAGTAATTGTATTTTCTATTCAAATTGTTATTTAAATCTAAAGTATTTTTACCTAATTTACATAGTTAAAGTCATAGATTTCTCAATATTTATGAAGAAGTAAAAAAATTAACATTTTTAAAAAAAAAAAAACCTTGGATTTTAGTAGTTGCTTATGTCAAACTAAATGTTATTTAAATTTATAATCTTTTATTAAAATTTTTGCAATTTCAATAAAAAAAATTACTCTAAATTTACTAAAATGTAAAATAAACTTTATTTATATATATATAAAAAAAAAAACTGATTTAAATAATTTCATTTTCTATTCTAACCATTATTCATATTTAAAGTTTTTTTTTATATAATTTATATAATTTAAGTACTGAGTTATTTAATATTTATGAAAAAGTAAAAAATGACATTTTTAAATATAAAACTTTAGCTTTTTAATAACTATATAAATCAATCCAAATGTCATTCAAATTTAAAATCTTATATTGTAATTTTTACAACTTTAGTAAAAAGTCACTCAAAAAGTACCAAAAATTATGATAAAATTATATTTGAATAAAAAAACAACTAATTTGAATAATTGCATTTTTTATTCAAACCATTATTCAAATCTAAAGTCTTTTTATATAATTTATATAGTTTGAATAACAGATTTCTCAAAATTCTTGAAAAAGTGAAAAAAAAAAAATTTGAATAGAAATCCCAAAATTTTAGTATTTATATAAATCAAACTAATTGTTATTCAAATTTACAATCTTTTATTTTAATTTTTATAATTTTAGTAAAAAGTTACTCTAAATTGATCAAAATATAAAAGAGACCCTAGTTGAATAAAATAGAATTGATTTGAATAATTGCATTTTTTTCTACTAATTGTTATTTAAATTTAATTTTTTTTTTATATAATTACACAACTTAAATGTTATGCTACTTAACATTTATGAAAAAGTAAAATAGTGAAATTTTTGAATATGAAACTCTAGATTTTAATAGCTGTATATATCAATGTAAATGTTATTCAAATTTAAAATATTTTATTGTAATTTTTATAATTTGAGTAAAAAGTTACTTCAAATGCATCAAAAAAGTAAAATATATCATATTTGAATAAAAAAATGATTGATTTGAGTAATTTCATTTTCCATTAAATTATTATTCAAATCTAAAGTTTTTTAATGTAATTTATGTAGTTTAACTAACAAATTTCTCAACATTTATGGAAAAGTAAAAAAAAAAATGACATTTTTGAATAAAAATTTCAAATTTTAGTACCTACTTGAATCAAACTAAATATTATTCAAATTTATAATATTTTATTATAATTTTGACAATTTAGTAAAAAATTAGTCTAAATTTATCAAAATGTAAAATATATCTTATTTGAATAAAAAAAAAATAATTTGAGTAATTCATTTTCTACACTAACTATTATTCAAATTTAATGCCTTCTTATGTTATTTATGCAATTTATCTATTAGGTTACACAACATTTATGAAAGAGTAAAAGAGTAACATTTTTTAATACAAAATTTTAAATTTTAGTAACTACATAAATGAATACAAAAGTTATTCAAATTTAAAATCTTTTACTATAATTAATACAATTTCAATAAAAGGATGCTCCAAAATTCACTAAAAAATAAAATAGATTTTAATTGAATACAAAAATAATTAATTTAAATAATTACATTTTTTTTATTCAAACCATTATTCAAATCTAAAGTCTTTTTATCTAATTTATATAATTTAAGTAATAGATTTCTGATTATTAATTAAAAAGTAAAAAACAACATTTTTGAATAGAAAATTTTAAATTTTAGTAGCTATTTAAATCAAACCAAATGTTATTCAAATTTATAATCTTTTATTGTAATTTTTTCAATTTAAATAAAAGGTTACTCTAAATTCTCTAAAATGTTAAATAGACCCTATTTAAATTAAAAATCACTAATTTGAGTAATTACATTTTCTATTTTAATTCTTATAAAAATTTAATGTCATTTTATGTGATTTACATAATTTAAATATTAGGTTCCTTAACATTCTAGAAAAAAAAAAGTAAAAAATGACATTTTAAATATAAAACTCTAAATTTTAGTAACTAAATAAATTAATCCAAATGTTATCCCAATATAAAATCTTTTACTATAATTTTTACAACTTTATTAAAAACACTACTCCAAATATATCAAAAAGTAAAACAAATTATAGTTTAAAAAAAAAATAATTAATTTAAGTAATTATATTATCTATTCAAATTGTTATTCAAATCTAAAGTTTAGATTTTAGTTCAAATGTTATTTAAATTTAAAATATATTATTGTAAAATTTTATAATTTTAGTAAATAATTACTATATATTATTGTAAAATTCTCTAATTTTAGTAAATAATTATTCTAAATTTACCAAAATATAAAAGTAAACATATTCAAATAAAATATGACCAATTTAAGTTAATCCAAATATTTTTTAATACAAAACTCTAGATTATAATAATTATATAAATTAATCCAAATGTTACTCAAATTTGTAGTTTTTTATTTTAATTTATCCAATTTTAATATAAGGTTACTCCAATGCATCAAAAAGTAAAATATATCATCTTTCAATAAAAAAAAAAACAATTTGAGTAACTGCATTTTCTATTCAAACTGTCATTCAAATTTAAGACCAATTTGAGTAATTCATTTTTTTATTCTATTTGTTATTCAAATTTAATATCTTTTTACATAATTTATGTAATTTGAATATTATATTACTTAACATTCATGAAAAGGTAAAAAATGAAATTTTTAAATACAAAATACTAGATTTTAGTAACTATATAAATTAATCCAAATGTTACTCAAATGTATAGTCTTTTATTGTAATTTATCCAATTTTAGTATAAGGTTACTCCAAATATACCAAAAAGTAAAATAAATCATATTTCAATAAAAAAGAAACATCAATTTGAATAATTGCATTTTCTATTCAAACCATTTTTCAAATCTAAAATATTTTTACTTAATTTATGCAATTTAAGTAATAGATTTCTCAATATTAATAAAAAATTTAAAAATTATCTTTGAATAGAAAACTCTAAATTTTATTAGTTATTTATCAAAATAATTGTAATTCAAATTTATAATTTTTTAATTGTAATTTGTATAATTTCAATAAAAAGTTACTTTAAATTCACCAAAATATAAAATAAATCCAAATTGAATTAAAAATTAATAATTTGATTAATTAATTTTCTATTTTAACTATCATTCAAATTTAATGCATATTTACATAATTTATGCAATTTATATATTAGATTACACAATATTCATAAAAAGTACAAAATAACATTTTTTTAATACAAAATTTTAGATTTTAGTAATTATATTAATCAATCCAAATGTTATTCAAATTTAAAATCTTTTATTGTAATTTCTACAATTTCAGTAAATGGTTTCTCCAAATTTACTAAAAAGTAAAATAGATCATATTTGAATAAAAAAAAGACAAATTTGAGTAAATGCATTTTCTTTTTAAATTATTATTCAAATCTAATATTTTTTTAACCTAATTTACATAGTTTAAGTAACAAATTTTTGATCATTCATAAAAAGGTAAAAAAAAAAAATGACATTTTTGAATAAATGTCAATCCAAATTTTTGATCATTCCTAGATTTTAGTAGCTATTTAAATCAATCCAAATTTTTATTTAAATTTATAATGTTATATTACAATTTCTATAATTTTAATTAAAGATTACTCTAAATAATCCAAAATATAAAATATACCTTATTTGAATAAAAAAATATAGAGTTGACTAATTGTATTTTCTATTCTAACATTTATTTAAATTTAACATTTTTTATATATTTTGCACAATTTAAGTATTATATTACTTAACATTTATGAAAAAGTTAAAAAGAATATTATTTTAATACAAAACTCTAAATTTTAGTAATTATATAAATTAATCTAAATATTATTTAATTTTAAACTCTTTTCCTGTAATTTATGTACCTTCATTAAAACATTACTCCAAATACACCAAAAAATAAAACATATCATATTTGAATAAAAAATAATTCATTTAAATAATAGCATTTTCTATTCAAACTATTGTTCAAATCTAAGGTCTTTTTACCTAATTTATGTAGTTTAAGTAATGGATTTCATAACATTTATGAAAAAGTAAAAAGTTGATATTTATGAATAGAAAACCCTAAATTTTAGTAGCCACTTAACATGATTGTTGGGAAACAATTTTGCCTATGTTAGCTTTCTTAACTAAACTTTTACTTAGTATTATTCAAATTCAAATTTGATGTCATGATTATAATTCAAATTTGTATTAAATTTGAATCATTTTGAAATACTAGTTGCTAGAAACTTTTTAAATTTAAATTTGGAAATATATGATGTAATCAAAGCAACAATAATGTATAAAACTATTGATGATGATTAATGAAAGGTGAGTTGCTTCTCTTACAAGTCTAAAAAACCTTTGGCCCCTTTCCTTTTGTTCTTTCCAATCAAAAGAAAATAGAAAACTTACAACACCCATTTGACGGAAGGAAGATGCAAATATGCCAATGAAGAAAACTAGCAATAAATGTGCATGCTTCTTCTACAGAAAATATGGACATATGAAAAAGCCTTACTTCAAGTATAAGGCATGGTTGACAAAGAAAGATTCTCTTATATCTTTAGTGTTTCATCATTTTTTTTTTATTAATGCTTAAACTAATACATAATAGATTGATTATGGTACTATAATCCATATAGCTAACACTATATAGAACATTATAGAGCTAAGGAAGTTAAAGAAAAATGAGAAAGGCATCTATTCAAGAAATCAAACACATTTTTATGTTGGGGCTGTAAGGACTTTATCATTTAGTTTTGAAATATGGATTTGTTTTAGATCTTCAAAACACTTGTTATGTTTTATCATTCTCTAGGAATTTAGTTTTTATTTCTAAATTAACTTGTCTTGGTTATCATTTTGTCTTTGAGAATCATAATTTCATTATTTTATGAAATAAAATTATTGTTGGTTCTAGATATCTAGTTGATTGTTTATACAAATTTGATTTAGACCTTACTCAAGAATGCAACACTACATTACATAATGGTATTAGTATAAAGAGATATATTGTTAATAAGTAATCTTCTCAATCACGATATAAAAGATTAGGTTATATCTCTTGAGAGTTAATAAAAAGACTAGTAAATGATGGAGTTTTAATAACTCTTGACTTTACAGATTTTGCTATTTATGTTGATTGCATAAAAGGTAAGCAAACCAACAAAATGACTAAAGGTGCCAAGAGAAGTTCAAAAATTCTTTAGATTAAACACAGACATATGTGGACCATTTTTCTTATCTTAATGGTTAGATATATTTTATCTCATTCATTGATGACCATACAAGATTTATGTATCTCTACTTCTTATTTGATAAAATTTAAGAATTTGATGGTTTCAAAACATGTAAGGTTAAAGTTCAGAATATAAGGATAAAAATATTAAAATCATAAGATCTGATTTGGTGAGAGAACTAAAAGGTCCATTTGGTGTAGTTGAAAGAAGGAATTACACACTTATGGACATGGTGAGAAGCATGATCAATAATTCTAAATCGTCCATTTAGTTTATGAAGTGAATCCTTGAATATTGCAATGTACATCTTAAATAAGATTTCATTGAAGGTTGTTCCTAAAACACCATTTGAATTATTGAATAAGTGCAAACTTGGTTTACATGTATGGGGTTGTCCCAGTAAAGTAAGGATTTAAAATCCTCAATTAAAGAAATTAGATTTGGGAACAACTAATTAAATTTTCATAGGCTATGTGGTGAACTCTAAAAGATTTAGATATTATTGTCCTGCTAGAAATGCAAAATTTTTTGAGGATTTTAAGTTTAGTGGGAATGAATTTTCTTGAAATCTGCAAGTTAAGGAAAGCAAGGACTTTACTAAAGTTTCTATAAACTCCAAAAATTTAGTTATTATTCAAGAAGATTCACATGATGATGTCAAAGAACAACAAATTAAAAATCAAGTGCCTAATACAATACATGCCTAAGGTACCTAAACATAATAAAAATCCACAAAAAGAAGAGCTTATGAGATTTTCAAGACTAAAGAGACCTATAATTCCTAAAGATGATCCTTACATGTATTCACAAGCCATTAAAAGTGAAAAGTTTGAGTTACAGTATAATGCTACGAAGGAAGAAATGAAATTTATAACTAATAATCAAGTTTGAGACCTTGTTGAATTACTAGAAAAAGTTATAAGTATTAGGTTAGACTTATGGCTAAAAGTTTCACTCAAAAGAAAGGCAATAACTATTTAAAACCTTCTCTCTAGTTTCAAATAAGGATTTATTCAGAGTTATCATAGCTTTAGTAGCTCATTTTGATTGAAAGTTGCATTAAATGGATATGAAAACTATTTTCTTGAATGAGAATCTTGAGAAAGAGTTATACATGAGTTAGCTTAAAGGTTTGATTGCTAATAAAGAGAGTCACTTGGTATGAATGCTTAAGAAATCTTATTATCAGTTCAAACAAGCCTCCTAACAATGGTATATAAAATTCCATGATATCATAATCACATATGGTTTTACAAAAAAAAATATTATGGATTAATATATATACCTTAAGATCAATGGAAGCAAATAAACTACTATAGTCTTTATATGTAGATGATATTTTACTTACATGCAATAAGTTGAGATTGCTACATAAGATAAAAAAATTTCTCTCTTAAAACTTTGAAATGAAGGATATAAGTGAAGCTTTTTATGTTATTGGTATAGAAATTCACAAAGATGGATTTCAATGAATGTTAGGACTATCTCAGAAGGTTTACATTAGAAAGGTTTTAAAGAGGTTTAGAATGCAAAGTTATTTTTTTCCACTATAACACTTAGAGTCAAGAAGACAAATTCAATCTCATATAATGTCATCATAATAACTTGAAGCAAGATGAAATGAAGCTTATACCATATGCTTCAGCAATTAATAGCCTTATGTATGCATAAGTTTACATTACACCTGACATTGTAGTTACAATAATAATATTAAGGAGGTACCAAAGTAATCTTGGATAAGAACATTGGAAAGCTACCAAAAATGTTATGAGGTATCCATAAGGAACTAAGAGCTATAGCCTTACATGTAGACACACCAACCATTTAGAGATGGTCGGGTATTCAAAGTTGATTTCACTAGTTATGTAAACAACATAAAGTTTATTACTTGATACATTTTTACACTTGCTGGTGTTGTATTCTAGAAAAGTATCAAGCATGCTATTATTGCTTCTTTTATTATGGGAGCGGAATTATTGCATGCCATAAGAGTATAACACAAGCTTTATGATTGAGGAATTTAATCATAGGACTGCAAACTATGGATTTTACTTCTAGACCATTAAAGATATATTGTAATAATTTAGTTGTTGTCTTCTTTTCAAAGAATAATAATTGTGAAAGTCAACATAGTATATCAATACAACGTTTTTAGCTATTAAAGATCATGTTAAAGAGTAAGCAAGTGTAATAGGTATGTCAATATCCGACTCATAATTGCTAATTTTATGACTAAATTGTTGATTAAGTCATATAGAGATCATGTTGAGCGTATGAGCTTTGTTAATTCTATTTAAGTTTTATTTTAAATAATGTTATATGATATTTTGAAGATTTATTGATGCTTTCAGACAAGACAAGTACATAATCAATATATACAATTATGAAATGTATATATGAAATGTAAATGTCATTTATAATATATTGGAACTTAAATAGTGCATTTTTTAATCTGAATGACATAACATTCCATTTAAATTGTCCAAATGGTATTACAAAACCTTTATCTTCATGATTACAAAGTCTATATTTGTTGATACTAAAAATACATCACTCACTCAATTTATTTTGACAAATAAATAATTATTTTCAATCAATTGTAACATACCATACCAACGAATTCTTAAGGAAATAATTTTTCATAAGACATGGAGAGATATATACTTATCCTAGGCAATAACGAGTGAAATTCATTGAAAAAAGAGATTAATAAAATAGATTATTTTTAGTTTTTTTTTAAATCATGTTTTTACGATATCATAATTTTATATGATTTAAAGGAAGTATAAAATTCAAAGGTAGTCATTAATAATTGTTTGCTACTTTGAATTTTTATATATTAACATCAAGGATATGACCCGCTACACAATTAGAGCGCAAAATTATAATACCATATGGTTATGTTCACATCGAAAATATAGTGTTGTATATTTTTTTAATTAAAAAAATATAGGATATATAAAAAGAGATTATTAAATTATAATTGTATAACTCATAATTTAGTAATATTTTAACAAAAAAAAATAAAAATTTGTTTAAAAAAATATAATTAACCAATTAAATACTACAAGTAATAACTATCCAAGGAGCAAACATATATGGCTGAGGTGTGTGTCTATATATATGGACATATACACCCATGCAGTGTCACCATGGAAATGTAAAAAATCTAACTCAATCATTATTAAGTAAACTTCTTCCTTTCACATTTAAGTCGACCAAGACCAATAATTATATTCTTATTATAGAAAGAGAAATAAAAACAAAACAATATATATATATATATATATATATATATATATATCTATGTGTGTGTGCATATATGTGCATGTGTGTATATGTAACAATGAGAGAAAAACAAAAATCACGAAAATAATATCAACTAGCCACCTCTTGAAATGGCTTCCCAATTATTAATTCAATGACTATGATGGAATGGTAAATAAAACACATGATCTACAATTGATGACCTTTATCAACTAATATTCTATATATACAGATTTATAACCTTTTGTGCATATTAGCCATTTGATAATCAATTTATCTTAAATCTATTCAAAAAATAAAAATCATGAATCATTGAAACAATATTTAATTTTTAAAACCAAATATTCATAATAACTAGCACTACTTGTATGTTTTTAAGAAATTATTTTCTGAAAAGAATAAATGGAAAGTTATTCATTAGTAAGTTGAACAAACCCCTAAGGATCTTGCATTGTCACCGTACATATGGGAACTTTGCAAATGAGAGTTACAAGTAGAATATTCTTGGCCTTTTATTTGCAAGAACAAGGAAAGACAAAGTGTATAGCCTTGAAATAGAGAATTTCACTCCTTACATTACAACAAAAGTAGAAAAGTTAAAAATAAAAGGGCTTCACAAGCACCTACCCCTCGTCTTTTATTAGTACATAAATGTATGCCAATCCATAAAACCAAAACTTCTTAAACTCTAAAAACAAAAATCATATCTACATTAAAAAAAGGTCTCATCTGCCCTTTCTATATAACATCATGAAGCATGGGTTTCATGGAAAGCATTGGTGAATGCTGAGTCTTAGAAATAGTGCTTGCACTAGTAGATAAATTGTCATGGGTAAGATTAATTCCTTTAGTTGCATTATTACTCATAAAGACGCTTGTGTCGTCAAATGTCCAGTCAGTTAAATATATAGGTCTTGAAGTGACATTGCTCACTTCAATATCACCAGATAGCATAGCTACTACACTTGACATTGGTGGTCGTAGACTTGGTGAAGTTTGAGTACATAATAGAGCAACTCCTATCATCACACATTTTACTTCTTCCTCATTAAATTTAGATAAAATTAGAGTCCATTAGTTCAACTTCACGTTTGTTCTCATGAAGGTGTTAGGGCTAAAAAGTAAGAAAGACATGATCCGTTAATTTAAAAGTTTAGATAAAATTAAAAGGGAATACCATATGCAAAGTTGTATAAAATAAAAATGGTTAAGAGTCATGACATTCAATCTATGTGCAATTTTATTGAGTTTAATCATCCTAATTTAAGTCTCAATGAACTCATTTTCTGCTTTGACAAATTGACAAAGGAATCTTAGCATTAGAAAAACTAAGCCATCTATAGATTGTTTCTTGAGAAGGATAACCTAACAAAATAGACATTATGCTATTAGTTGCTATCATAAAAGGTTTTTAAAATAATATCCAACCAGAGCCAGCTCATGTCTTAGGAAGTGACAAAATGTTAACATCAATTACAATGCCTAAATGAAGTGTCAACTAATGGCATAAACATATCATAATGAAGCTAAATGATTTTAATAAATACTTTCAAAATAGATGGAAGGAAAAAAAAGAAAAGAAATGGCCACTGAAATAAAAAAAAAGAGAAAAATACAATCACAAGGCACTACATAAGCATATCTTACCCATTCAAGAAGGTATTTCTTTTCTTCTTCCAAGGTCGAGTCTGAATTTGGTCTTCCACTTACAATTTCCAAAGCCACAACTCCAAAACCAAAGACATCAACCTTCTCTATAAGGTGTTCTTGCATAGCATACTTCAGTGCAAGATATCCACTACATTAGTGCCAATTAAGCCACAAAATAAGTCATGACAGCCACATAAAAGATTGCAACTATAAATAAATACCACACAAAATATTGCAACTAAGAACAAGTAACTAAATAAAGTGCATGTAGAAAAGAAGTTCTAGGGCATCACTTAGAGCATAAAAGATGGAATGCAAGTAAAAATCATAGTTTACAAGGTTGACTGGTTGACTAGTTGACTATTTTTGAAAAGCTGAAAAGATGTAAATAATAGGATTAGCATGTCTAAAGCTTTGCTTCATATTTTCTCAAAGCCCAAAATTCATTATGACTTGTAATGTTATTCCTTACACCAAATGTGGATGAATGTAATGTTATTCCTTATTAAGCTAAACAAGCCCCCAAAGATCTTACATTGTCCTTGCAACACGAGTACTTATGTGGGTCTTCTTATCATCAAATAGTTTGGCCCAACCAAAGTCTAAAATTTTGGGAATGAGATCAGAATCAAGCAGAATATTGCTAGCCTTCACATCTCTGTGTACAATTCTGACCCTTGACTCCTCGTGAAGATATGCTAAACCTCTGACTACTCCTAAGCATATATCAAAACATGTTGCCCAGCCAAGATTCAAACTTTTTTCTCCTGCATCATGCAAGCATATATAATTACAATCTGTGCCCATGCAAAATATATATTAAAAGGATAATAAGCATCATACTAATTATAACTTGGTCAAGACTCTTGTTTTCAAGATACTCATAAACAAGAAGTCTGTTATCTCCCTCAATGCAGCATCCATACAATTTCACAAGGTTACGGTGTCGCACAACAGATATAGTAGCAATCTTTGTCACAAACTGGGTCTTTCCTTGGTGGGATACCACAGATAGCTGCTTTATGGCAATCACCCTCCCATCATTAAGTTTTCCCTATTGATACAAAATTCAAATAAAAAGTAATAAGAAGTTCACTAAAAAAAAAAAAGGAAAAAAAAATCTTACATGAAATGCATAAAAATTTTCATAAATAAGACAAAAGTTTAGCAAGCCATGATGTTCACTAGATTCAACGTATATGTCCTACCCTTTGTATAAGTTAGAAAGTTTAACCTTTATGTATAATAAAAGGCACCATGTCAGTAAATAGACAAGTTCCAATTGCTAGAGAAAGTAATATGTTAAGTGCTTCAATTTATTTTGGTAGAGATTGGATGTTCAATTATAATTTTTTTCAATCTAATCCACATTGCTCTCAGAAGAAACATTAAAATATTTGTAAGATGTGCCCTCTTTATCTTTAATAAATTAGATGGCATGATTTTATTTATAATATATGTTCCAACTCCTTTTTTTATCTTTAACAAATTTATTAAACACTTACCTTGTACACTGGTCCAAATCCTCCCTCACGGAGCTTGTTGGCTAAGTTAAAGTCTTCTGTAGCAGTCTTTAGCTTAGTATAACTGAATGTGTAAGGTGTAGCATCTATACCTAAGAGCTCTACATTTTCAACAAAACCAAAATCGTTAAAGTGCTAAAAAAAGGCAAACTAAGGACTTCTTGGGGCATAGACATGCCAGGCAAGATGAAAAAAAAAGGCACCAAACCAATACTTTGAGTAATAGATAGTGGATGCTTAACAAAAATTTCTAGACCTCCTCCTCCTATTATTATTTATTGTTTATCATTTTATCACTTTAAGTGTAAATATGAGCCTGAACAAAATATAAGGTGCACAGTTTATATGTTTACCTTAATTTGCAAAGGTGCTCTTCCTTTTCTGTCTTTGAAAAGAAACTAAAAAAGCAAGAAGAAAACTTGCTATTCCAACACCAACAACGATCCCTACAATCATGCCAGTTTTATCCTTCTTACTACTTGGAGGGTTGTTGCTAACAGTTGGTATGAAATTTGTGTAGCAGATGCACTAAATAACTTGGTAGAATTGTGAGAGAAAATCAACATAATTGATCATTTATATTACTTGGTGTGGCACTAATTGCTGAAATAGAAGGTCCATATGTACCTTGCAAAGGAATACAGCAAGTCCCCTTTCCTACCCAAAACAAATGGATTTCAAGGTAATTTTCCCTTACAGTAGCTGTAAAGTTCCTTTGAACAGCTTGCTTAGAAATTCCACCCGCTGCGCTTCATATGTCAAAATTCTTTAACACAAGATTGCCCTAGAATAACAATTTAAGAATTCAGCCAAAATGAAGAAAAAGATTCTTACAGGAAAGGAACACATTGGCATCACCAAATACTATATCGCTTGCATTGTTAATATAATGGGTATTATCTTATGAAATTTTTTATGATTGACAAATTTAAAAGGAAAACATTGTCATTTAAACAAAAAAGTTATGTTCAAGCTATGAGGTCATATTATAGAAAGAGTCCAAACAAATAAAGTTTAAATAAAATTTCTGACAAAATAGTTGGTAGAATTACTTATAAGGTACAAACAGTCTTTCCTATGTTTGTATCCAGCTAAAGACTTTCAAAAAGGATGAGAGAATTTCTCATTAGGAACCTAACAATACATGTAATGGTACTTTTGTTGCATAAAAACTTTGGATTGGAAGGCAACACTAAAACAATCTCCAAAATTCATAATGTAGGACTAACCTGGACATAAACATAAAAAATGCGCCTCCCAAGACTCTTCCACGTTTTACCATTCTCGATAATAGTTTCTACAAATTGAAGAGTCACAATGTAGTTGCCATTCTTAAGCCCTAAGCCATAATATCTCAAGGAAGACGCAAAGATCTATGCAGTCTGGAACAACTCAGGGTCTAAAGTATTTGTGAACTGAGATGATGATGACCATATGCTTCAAGGATTGTTGTTTCCAGTAAAATATTCAACATTACTCACTCCCCATCTGTTTATGCCAGTCACATAATATGTTGCTGGGCCAAGAGTCTCATTATCTCTCTCATACACAATTCCAGAAGATGATGTGATTTGTGGACCTCCACACTTAATTGAAAATTGAAAATCTAGACATCAAAATAAAAAACATGTATGCACTTATTAGTAATATCTCATGTTTGCTTCCTTTATTTTTAAAGACCAAACCATTCACATATCCAGGTGTTGATATGCTTTTATATTGAATATAAGGGACTTCCTGCCCCATGTTGCAACTCCAAGCCTAATAGTTGGCACACTAAACTTGAATAAAATATGATAATAAGCAAAATTTTAGAATAAAGGGCCATCAACTCTTATAGCTCTTAAAATGGTTTCTATTAAAATTTTGAAAAGGTCCTCAAAATAATTTGCCTTAAAATTTTAAAAAATGTTAGCTATTCTTGTGGCTTCCTAAACTAATTTTGGAATTTTATTGCATAAGCTATATATTGTTAAATTTTTACCTTGTAAGAAAAATGTCAAATGTCCACTTTGAAACCATTAGATTTCTCATATGCATGATGCACTAATATTTTAGCTGATGATAAACATTTATTTTCCTATGTCTTTATGATCAGATTAGGACTCCTTTTTATTTGATGATAGTGTTAAGGTTTCATTTAGGCATTTTAGATTCTCAATAAAAATTAAGTGTGTTGCTATCATCTAGAGGTTGAATCTTCATTTACTATTCTATCATGAAATGTTCATCAATAATATATTAGTACTGTGAGTGTAGGGCTTTCAACATTATGCCTAATGTATATCATTCTTTTAAGAACCTATCACTTTTCATTTTTAGCTAATTATACAAACAAATAGACCAATGGTAAGTAGACACATTAGTAATTTTCATGGTCAATTTTAATGTGATTCATTTTTGTAATTATCTGATTATGCCTGTTGGCACATGCAACCCTTTACACTTTGCCATTAAGATTCCACAATTTAACTTTGAGTAATGATATCCATATGATCAATGTCACCCAATCATTTAATTTTAGGTCATCCTATTGATGACCATCCACTTTGACAACACAATGGAAAGCATTTTATTTGCACTTACACCTAGGAGATCCTTGATGACATGGAAAGTTGCGTTGAAGGCAATTTAAGCTTGATGGCAAAACATTGACAACAAAAGAATATAAGGGGTTAGATACTGACATCAAAATTATGCTTAAATCACAAGTAGGTACTCAGGATTCACCTTCTCATATCCCACACTCAAATGACTTATTACAAGTCATATCCATAGGATGAAGAAAAAAAAAAAAAAAGGAAAAAATACACTGGCAAATTGACTTTTTTTTTTTAACTTCAAAACAATTGGAAAGTATTAGTTAAAGTAAAAGATGAATGAGTAAATATAAAATCTATGTATAGCTCATGCAAAATAAGTAAAGAGTGTTACTAATTCAAAAAGTATGCAAAAGGCAAGGAGTCAAACCACTATGCTATTGTTTATCATGTGATTGATTTTTTGTGGCTTTTATTTGACAATTCCCTAGTTTGTTAACTCATTAACTTTCTGGTAACATGCTTTTCATGACATGTCAAAAGGGCAAACAAAGGACACCCATAGATTAAATAGCTAGCAATGTTTAGAATCTGATTTTATGAATTGGTCAAGACAATACATATTGGTTTTAAACTTCCCCCTTTTTAGTGTGGGCAACATCTTAATGCAACCAAACCAAGTTAAAAAAAGTGCACTGAAATGCTTCGTTTTGGTTATGCCATTTGCATGCCATCAATATACTTCCTAGCCACTAATCATTTCACACCCAATACAAGTAGGCAGAAAATATAAAAGGAAATTTTTGAGTGTTAGATACATCTTCATTAGAGAAGCTTACTAATATAATCATTGTCTTAGTCATTTAATAGTCCAAAAAGCTAGCTTGCTCTATGACTAAATTAGAAATTAAACTGGATTAAATAATAAGCTGATTAACCATTCTGGCTTAGGCATAGTTGGGAGGAAATAGACACATGAGAGATAAGAACCAAATTGAAAAACATTATTAAGATCATGATGCAAAGTAAAAGAAATGAGGTGTTATAATTAAATTAAATTATAGAAAAATTTGTAGGTAATCATAAAATTTTGAAAATTAAAATCTAAATTTTTGGAAAACCATAATTTATATCTTTTGCTTTTGCAGTTAGGTGGGGGGAACTTGTCTCCCTCCTATGAAGTTGCACAAAATAAGAATAACCATAGAATAAGTATAAGTTTTATGAACAAAATTATTAAGCATAAAAAATAGAGATGAAGAAGATCACCTGCTATTTAAAGGATTTATTGTGAGGTTATTGGCAACTAAATTGTTGCAAACACCATAAAGAACTCAATGTAAGTATCAAATAATAATAGATGCATACTAAACTTAGTACCTATATGAAAAATTAATGTTCAATAATTGCTTAGTAATTAGAGAGTGACAACCCACTTGGAAAGAATATTAAATAAAGATAATTTTTTAAGGACATATAACTCTAAATTTGTCTGGTTGATCTAGGAAGGGAAGCTCCCCACTAATTTATTGTATGAGACATCTTTGTGAACATCAAATGATTAAAACAAGTAAAAAATCCATCCAATATGTACATATTACTATGTTAAGAACATAATTAACACATTAAGAACATAATCCAGTCAATTAACAAATGTTAAACTCATAAATGACTTACATATTGAGAAGTAATAAGCTTTTTTGTGACGGTAGGGTACCATTCAACTTATTATTTCCAAGAAACCTAAGACCAAAGGTAGGACATGCTTAAATATGCAAAAAAACATGTTAAAATCATGATGATAATAGATAGTATATTACAGGTGAGAAAGCTTGCTTAAATTGAAAAGTGACTCTGGAATCAATCCTGTGATATTGTTGAAGCTCAAATATCTAAGAAAGGATTGTCATGGTCAAATGTTAAAAGGTAATTAAAACTAAAAAACAATTGCCATGAAAAATAAATGAATAAGCAAGGCTAGTGGGGAAGGTAAAATAATAATAATAATCACAAGCAAACCAACTTAACGTGAGCTATAAAATTTAAACATAATTATTTAGCCCCATCCTAGCAATAAAAATCCAACATAATGAGAGAGAGAGAGAAAGAGAGTAAATGATCTCACAAGCAAATTGATGATTAGTAACCTATTTAGGAATTCAAGCAAACAACTTAATTTGATGAGCTATTTAATACAAATTCAATGCATAAATGTCCCCTAAAGTCTAAAAATCAAGCCAAAATCTTGAGATTATAGTTTAATGGCATTGTGAGCCAAAATAAATTAAATATAAAAATTGTCAGTTACTCATATATATTATAATGATTGTAATAAAAGTAACTTACAATTGTGTCAAATTTTGGTACTCTCCAATAGTGGATGGAATTGTACCAGTAATATTATCATTCCACAACACTCTAATAAACACACAAACAAAATTGTTATGTTACTTCCCATGAGGTCAATGAATATTTCAAATGAAACATGATACATATTAGACTCTAAGAAATAATGCAATAAAGAATGAAACTACTTTTTGCCTTACAAGACAGTTAGAGACTTCATGTTCCTGACAAAGTTCAGTGAAGAGCTTCCATTGGATAAATCACTTATTCTCCTAAATTTATATTTAGCATGAGATTGTTAGTCACACATAACATGACCACACAGAGGAAAAGACAAAGTGATATGGGTACTCACAACTCTGTTAAAGAAGTTAGCTTAGCTAATTCTGATGGGATTGGACCTATGAAAGAGTTGCCTTCAAACCGTCTACAAAACAATAGACATGATACAATAATTGTGTAGATTCAATGTTCAAAGCATAACACTCAAATGCTCATTAATAGACAGTTAAATTTCATAAAACAAAATTTTTGAAATATGAGCAAAAGCTTATTAACTTAAGAGCCACCTAAGAAAAGGTTGAAGAAAAGTATAAAATTTCTTACAAGACACTCAGTTTTGACCAATTTCCTATGAAGGCAGGTATCATGCCAGTCAACTCATTATCAGAGGCCCAGTTGAAAGCAAATCTAGGTATTGCTCAGTCAAAAATATATATAAATAAAAACATATATCTACAACTTTTTAATTATATCTTCTCCTAAACAGGGGATAAAAGGTCAAAGTAGTTGAATGCACTTACACAGTTTGGATGTTCTACCAACTAGCAAATGTCAAAGGAATCTCACCCTTAAGTCCAATACTGTTAATATAACTATCAAGGAAAATAATATTTATTAGCTAGTTTTTCCCCCAACAAGTGAAAATTTCTAAAATTTGTAAATATAATAAAAACAAGTAAACTCTTAAGAGGTGACAAACATGATAAAATAATTATAATAAATAAATATAATATCAAGATGTCTGAAGGCCTAATCATTAATACAATATGTGTCAAGACCTTAGAAAAAGAAAATAGCAACATCATATTGAGATAGAAGGTTCGTATGTCCTTCAAAACATTTACATTTTTTTGGTATGCTTAAGAAACAGTTTATAAGCTTTATAGCCATGTATTAAAATTAAAATTATTTTTTTATTCATATTTTCAATTTAATAAATTTTTTTTATAAGAGAGTTTGTCTTAAATTTTTACTTTAACTTTTAAGTATACTAATTTTTTTTACAATTCCAATTTCTTGTATCTCAACTCTTTTTGTTAAAATTGAAAAGCATCACTGATCCGAGCCATTGAAACCTGCTTTTGTGAGGGGAACAATTAGAAAAGTTGAAGAGAGTGATGTCAATAGGGAACAATTGAAAAGCATGTCACTGTTCCTCAATGCTTTGGCCATTTCACCCTTCACACAAAAGACATTGGTTATTTTACGTCTTTTAAAGAGTATAAAGAGTAGAAACTGTCGAGCAATGGAGACCCCAAAAATTTTGAGTTTGGGATCTAAAGTATTGTTGTTCAAATCGTTTGAACAGGGAAATGACAGCGGTGTGTAATGCTTCGAACTCTTGTTTATGTTTACTTTCACTTTCTCCTACTTGACGTACTTCTTACGTCGCTTCAACAAGAATTCGATGCGACAAATGGGTCAGCAGCCCGTAGATTTGGGCTAGGCTGAGAATCTTCGGCCGTGAGTCTAGGTACAGTAATACTACTATGAGCGATCGGCTGAGATAGTTTATTTATTTTAAATTTATTTTTATTTTTTATTATATTATTAAATATTATTATAATATTTTAAAAATTTATATTATATATAAAATAAATAATATTAAAAAAATTTATATAATTTAAAAATAATTAATTTATTAAAAAAATTTAATATAATAATAATTAAAAAAATTTAAAAAATAATAAAAAATTAATTTAAAATTTACACAATTTTTATGTATAATATTTTAAAAAATAAAAAAATATATAATAAAAAAAATAAATATATAATATAAATAATAAAATATGCAAATAACTATTAAATAAAATAAAAAGATTTACATTATATAAAGTTTGTTATACATAATTATTAATATATGACACATTAAATTTTTTTTAAGAAAAAAAAAGATCAAAAGATGTATTAACAGGCTCACTGCATCAACCCATTCTTCTGTTTCTTTACATCAATTTTGTCACGTCGAGGTAGATGAACGCTTAGCTTATTAGAGATGAACATTAGAGGCAAATCTCTCAAAAGTAATTTCTTTTCAATTGAGGTGTGATGCTTCTATTTGTCAAGATCTAGTAATAGTTTTTGTAAGACAAGTAGAATGAGTCATGTGATGTTAAGGTACAATTTTAAAAAAATTAAAATTTTTTTGTCATATTAATGTATATTTATTTAATTTTTTATATCATATTATATTTTAAAATTTGAATAAAGAGTATGACACAAACTCTATGCATATTTTCAATAAACTAAAAAGTTCTCAATACATATGATAAAATATAAAAAATATCAAATATGATATTAAATAATAATAGTTTCATAATTAAGAGAATCATATTATTGATTATAGTAATATTAATTATGGAATTGTAATAATCTCTTCCTTTTAAATTCTCACAAACACCTTTAATTGCAAACAACTGAAAAAAGAGAAAAAAAAATTGTTAGTTCATAAACAGTTAGGTGAATTTATGGCTCATAATATATCATAGATTTAAAGGAAAGATTAGGTATCTATCCAATTTGACTTAATTTGAACAAAAATTAATGATATATATTAGGATTCAATTTTACAAATTTGTTTTTCTAATTATGTTACATGTAAAATAATTTTAGCAAAACAAACTAAACATATTGAGGCATAAAATCTACATGAATTTTTTGTTTTGCAGGTAAGATAATTGGTAAATTAAGATATTTGAGTTATGATAAATATTATTATTTTTAAACAAAATAAATTAATTAAGATTTTAATTACTAAAAAAGGATGTCAACTAAACTTAAGTGGTAGAGTTGATATTAAGAATATAAACAAGAGGTGACATTCCTTTATCTATATGTATCTGTACATAATATTGAAGTTGAAAAGAAAATTTAAGTGTCCTTCTTTTGCAACATCATCAATTTTACTTATGTAGTAAAGTTTGTAATAGGAATCATATATGATTACAAACTAGTTTACAACAATATAACTATTACAAATATAAGTGGAAACCAATACTATTGTGTTAGGTTTAGTCTCTAAACCAATACTAACCAGTTAAAGGGGTATATATAAAGATTATGACTCTTAACCTTAATTAAAAAATTTGTATTTATTTTTTATAAATTGCACTTTAATTTTTATATTTTAAATTATCTCATATTTAACCCTAAAAATTTCAATCAGGTGTAACTTGATCTCTATTTTATATTAACACAATTGTCTTTATGTGTATGCCTAATTAGAATTTTAATAAGCTAGCAATTAATATGAATTATAAGCTCAAATGATTAGATCAATTAAACTCTTTAAATTTATCATTAATTTATCACTAAATCAATTTATATTCTTGGATTATGATTAGTCACATGTCATGACCATTCAAATGTTATCATTATCAAAAGATAGTTTGACATATTCTTTTAGTGAACAGTTTGACAATATAATTTAATTTTTTTATCATACTAATATTTTAATTAGATATAAAATATGAAATTAATGTATACTTTATTTTATTTAATTATGTTTATTCTCAAATATTAATCATCAATTTCATGAATGAATTATAATTTTTCATGAATAATCACTCTATCATGGACAAGAATTTTCTTGAATCAATATCTATTAAAAATAATGAAACAATCTCTTATTATTACTTTATGGTGATGAATCATTTATTTATCATTCAATTATCTCTATATAATTCACATTATGTCCAATACAAGTCGTTACAAGTGATCCTTGATTAGAACAATCCAAGGGCCAAATCAAAGTATAATACTTGTTATAGGATACACCTTGGTGATCACAAGTTTAACAATCACTTATATGATCTTCACATGAGCAATTTCATAGATAAACAAGTAATATTTCATTTAAAAATTCTTAAAGCAAGTCAATTAAGCTAACTTACTCATCTAACAAACATCCATATGTTTGTCTAAGTATCCCCATACTTTAGTCTATGAGATTAACTACTTTTTTTTTTATAAGAAATAAACATAATATGTGTTAGTCTTATAGTTCTATCAATGTCCAATTTGATAATGCATTAACTATGAATATTTAAAAATAATACTTTAGTATAATGAATATATCATACTTATAATCCAATTATAATTACTTTTATAAAGTATATTTATTGCATGAACTTTATTTTAAAAGTTTTTTTATAGTTAAATTATTTATATAAATTATACTAAGGATAAAAATTGCTTTCATTGATAAAATTATATGCATGAAATATTTAATATATGTTTAAGTACAAACCAACTCATTGGTTACTTGGATATACATTAATAATCTCCCATTTGCACAATAGCCAATTGCTTATGTATCTAATATCATAATATCCCATGTGGTAATCATGTTTCTAAAAGGATAGTGACTTAGTAAAAGGATATGCCATATTCTCTTCAATGGGCATTCGTCCTATCTTTATATCTTTCCTTTCAATAATCTCTCTAATGGAATGAAATCATTTAAGTATATTTTTGGATTGTTTATGAGACCATGGTTTCTTTACTTGTACAATGATTATTATTGTCACAGTACATTACTATTGACTAATGCTAAAAAACACACAAAGTGTAATGATGAATTTCTTGATTTAGACTATTTCCTTTACTACCTCAGATGAAGTGATCTACTTAGCTTCAGTTGTAGATTCTATGGTTGTCGCTTGTTTGAAACTTTTCTAACTAATTGCACCACCTTTAAGAGTAAAGATGTATTTAGATTGTGATTTGTTATCATCTTTATTGGAATACACCTCCCTCATACACCAGAATGACATCTTTAGTTCTTCTCAAGTACTTAAAGATGTTCTTTGATTATAATCAAGTTATGCTTATCTGGATTATCTTGATATTTGCTTATTATGCTCAAAGCATAATAGACATATGGTCTTGTACATAACATCACATACATGATGAACCATATAGCTAATGTAGAGATGATTTTATCCATCCTATCTTTTTTCTCTTGTTTCTTAGGACATATGTCCTTAACGATATACATGTCAAGTGACATAAGCAAGAATCCTTTCTTATATCCCTTTATGCAAAACCTCTTCGATATTTTTTCTATGAATCTTAACTAGGATAAACCAAACAATCTCCTAGATCTATCTTTATAGATCTTTATTCTTAGAATATAGGCTATTTCTATAATATTTTTTATGGATAAGTTCTTAGACAATTAAACCAATATGACACTAGCGGCCTTACTTTGAAGACTATTGTTTCTTTCTTGATAAAGGTGCCAAAATACACCAACTGATAAATATGTTTGTCTAAAAAAATAATAAAAAGAAAAACATCAAATGTCTTAGACACGTCTTTAACACATTAGGAACATAGTTGAGACACATTGAGAGACAAGTGGAATATTTTTGTTACTTTAAAAATTATTATTAAAATTGCTAGGCAATAACATATAGAAAAAAATGACATGATAAACATAAAAGGTAAATAGGATATAAAAAAATAAGATTTATGATAGTTCTTATATATATATATATATATTATGAGGGGAGATAAATGCAAGAATGAAAACAATGATGTAGATCTATAGTATGTGACATTATTACACTAAAGGTTATCCTAGACCAAAGTCGCTATAGACTGTTATCAGTTTCCAGCCAATATATTACAGACTTAAAATATTTGAATGCAAACAAAGCTTTTTAAAATAATTTTTACTGAAACTTGTAATTTATAAAACTTACAAATTACAAGGCTTTGATAACTTGAAGTGGAGGTTTTTCAAGGCTTTTACAAGAGATTTTTAGAGAAAGGAAGATGTAATCTCATGCTTGGTTCCTTCAAATGCTTGAGATTCCTTTTATAGGTGGGGAGCCACTTTGGATGCTTGATGAGGTGGAAAGCAAATGGAGTATGGATAAAAGTTCTTTGGGTGAGGGAATCTACTTTCACTTTTGCATTGTTATTTTACTAAGAGGGTAAAGACAAAAGCATTTTTGGTGGAAAGAAAAGTAAATTCTTTCACCAATTGCTAATACCTTTTACTTTTGCTTTTACCTCTATCCTTATCTAAGAATCATCATGCTTGTCTCTGCTTTTGCTTTTTGCATTTGCTTTGTCACCTTTAATAATTAAAGGTCCATAAATGTCTTCATTTAGACCATAGTTAGCAAATGAATCATTTGATGAAGAGCTTGAAGTTTTTTCAGTTAGTATTTATTATGCTTTTTGAAGGGTATCCTTTAGGAAAAGAATATATTCCCCTTGGGATTTTGCACTAGCTAAACATGCTTATGATTGAGACTTGTGCATCAAAAACAATGATGTACTTATCTTAATGGTGTTAAAATGATTTAGGTGTTTTTTGAACCATTGTAAAACACCAATTTTGTACACCTTTTATTGACAGCTTAGAGAAAATTGGTGCTAGAACTTGACATTATAAACTTTGCCAATAACTAGGGTACTTATGAATGGATCTGGTTGTTGTTGGAATTCCTATGCACAACACCACAGGAGCTTGAACAAATATTAAAAATATAATAATTTTGGATATAAAGCTTCATCTAATGGAGTTACACACTAAGCTTTGAATGCCTGGATACCTTCCTAAATTAGTTAAGGAAAGAATTTTGTAACTAGGCCAAACTAGTTCCACCAATGAACAAACCATAATGGAAATATGATTTGTACTTGAGATTCCTAGAAAAATAACCAAGAATATTTGAATTAAGAATTTTGATAGCAAAAGGCATTATATCATGCTTGCTTGTAATCCCAATATGTGAACAATGGGGTAAAGGGTGAAGCTTGGATAACTAGATTTTGAAAGGGCTTTAAGGTATTTGGATTGTTAGGCCATTGGTTTGGATGGATTATTTAGACAATCTAGATGGTTGAATAGGCATATTCATTGGCTTGGGTATTGTATTTGATTTGTACTAATTGAGTATCAATGAGTAGGCCTTCATAGAATTAGTGGGTTTTCTTGGAATCCCAGGGGCTTGTAGTACCTAGTCTAAAATAGACATTAAGCAATGATCTGTAGGCTTCATAGAATTTATGGGTTACCTAGAGTGGGTTATTGCTTTGATTTTGCTATTTACTTGTCCAAATAAAGTCTATCAAGCTAGGCTTTCATAAGGTTTTGGGTTTTGGGGCTTAAGGCTTTAATATTCAAAAAGCTTAATCCTGAAGACTCAGAAGAGTCACTAGTTGCTTGTATTCTGAGGCTCGGAATGCTTTGGAAACCCAAAGGGCTTGGCCTTTGGATTTTTGAACTGAACATATTAGACCATGTTTTTGGTTGGTTTGTTTGTGATTAGACCTTTTTTTGGTTAGGTTTTCTTTGTGTGGGTTTTCTTTTTGGATTTTTTTTCAGGCATTTTGGGCTTGGTCTAATGTTAAGATTCTTTTTCCCTGCAAGAATTCTCTTGTAAGAAAATTTAGTAAGTAGTTTGAAGAACCTTAAATATGTTTAGTTTGAAAATTAAAAACACTTAAAATCACTTGTCATTAGGCAAAAATTTACTTGGATACAATCTTTTGAACATCTTTTTGTAAAATAGATTTTGTTGCATGATAGTTAATGCATAATAAGAATTTTTGATTTAACAAATCATGCTGAAATTTTGAAATGCATAAAAAAATTGCCAAAATTTCCTTTTTAATGGTAGAGTACCTTCACTAACAGTTATTCCAATGCTTTGATGTAAAACAAACCAATTGTTCATGTTGATCCTTGGCTTGTTTCAAAATCCCTCCATATCCTAATTCAAACGCATCTATTTCAACTATTTTGGGTAGGCTGGGATTACTTATGTGAAGACAAGGCAATTCTTTGACTTGATACTTAATCTCTCACAATGGTTGTATGTTATTCAATCCATGATTGAGATGTAGCTTTCTTGGATAACTTATCATGTAAAGGCTTATATATAAGGTTATGCTTTGGATAAAAGTCTAAAACATAATTTAGGCTTCCTAAAAATATTTGTAATGAAGATTTGTTTGAAATCTCACCAAGAAACTTATCTGCAAAGGCAATGGCTTTAGAGAAAGGAGTGATTATACCTTACTAGATGATATAACCTAAGAACCTTACTCTAGTTTAGAATAGGTCAAGCTTTGACTTAAAAATGTCTAGGCTAGCTTTTTTAATAGCTTGGACGAAGACACTAAGATGCTTAAAATGCTAATTTAAATCATTAGAGAACATTAAATCATCATTAATGTAAACAATGATAAAATACATGTAGGGCATGTAAATGTCATTCATAATCCTCTGAAATTCAGATGGTGCATTTTTTAATTTGAATGGCATAACATTTCATTTGTACTAGCCAAAAGTTATAATAAAGGCCATTTTGTACCAGTCCACTTCATGAATGTTAGAACCTAAATTTCATGTCATATTTTAAAAAGATTTGGACTTGGGCCAACCTTTAAAGTAGGTCTTTTTGGTTTGCAATAAGATACTTAATTTATACCAAAACATCATTTAAAGGTTTGTAAGCAATCACCAATTGAGGAGGTACACCATACTCTAGTTCAACATTTTTTTTGACATAAAAGGTTGCACAACTCCATGGTGACTGGGTTAGATGGATGATCTTCTTTTTTCAAGAAGAGCTTCAATTTCCTACTTATAGTAGTTTACTAGTTGAGGATTCATCTGGATAGGTCATACTTTGGTTGGGGTGTTCCTTTCATCAAAGTGTTTAGCATATGGAAAAGTAACCACATGTTGCTTTTGAAACCAAAAGGCATTAGGAATATCAAAACAAATTGAAAATTCAATTTGCCTTTTGAGAATTTGAATTTTATTTTGAACAATAAGAGAAGCAAGTTGTTGCTTAAGCTTTTTAAAAGATACTTTAGATTTTAAAAACTAAAGATGAGTTTGTTTGGTTTTTAGCAAAAGGTTAATTTTTGCAACTTTCTAAAATGAAAAATTTTTCAAAAGATTTAAATTTCTTATTTAAGGTTTTTGAATAAAATGAAAGGTAATAGGTTGATCAAGGACAATAGTGTAAATTCCTTGATTAATAACTTGGGAAAGGCTTAATCAAATTGAGAAAGGAACAAAAATTTATTATTGGGTTGTAATTTGTATTAAAAGAAATAAAAATTCATTATTTTTTAGGCTTTCAATTTATAGAGCTTTTAAAGATTTTGGTTAGTCTAGTGCTTTTGGATTTTGGGGATTGACTAGGCCTAATAAGGACACTAGCATTTAATGGTCTTGGTTTTGTTTGGTTTTGAGGTCATGGATCTCTTGCTTAATTTGGTTTATTTCATGTTTAAGATTTGTCAAAGTGATAGGCTTGCTTTGGGGCTAATCAAACCTTTTTAGGACATCCTTAAGGTGATAAGGAGCTTGGATGGATTGAAGTAGAGGATTTAAGTTTGAAGAAGATGAGCTTTCAAGAAGCTTTTGTAGAAACTAGATTTTTGCTTGATCATTTCCTAACATATTTAGTATTTCTAGGATTTATTCTTGATCATGTGTTAGGACACTTACCTCCTTCTCTTTTGACCCTATTTTAGAAAAGGCTTTAAGTTCATCCACTTAGAGACTAGCTTCATCCTCAAAAGATAATTCAAGAGTGCTAACTTTTAAAGTTTCAATCAATAGTGCTTGGAGTTGGGTTTGCATAGTATCAAGTAGTTCAAGGGTTTGGAGTTTTTTATTTGGTTTATAGTATCTGAACATGTGACCAAGCCTTCCATAATTGTAATAGACATATCTGGATGTTTAGGCTTTGGTTTGTTTAGGTTTATTAGGTTTAGGCCTAAAAGATGTTTTGGGCTTAGTAGGTTATTGGTACTATTTGGGCTTGAATTTTGAGTTAAAAGGATTTTTGGATTTAGTATTGGGCCTATGTCTTTTAGTTTTTTCTTTTTGATAGAGGTTATTGATAATAACCAAGTTTTGCATGATATTTTGTCTCATACTTAATATTTTATGTATGTTTAATTGTCTAGATGATGTAATTTGATTGGTTTCTCACTTAGTTGTCCATATGCCTAATTATTAGAAAAATCTGATAAAATTCAATTTTTGCGCAATTTACGTATTTTAGCTATTTCTTAGATTGTAGGGCACCAACAGGGTTTTTTTTTTTTTTTTTAACAAAACCAATTTCTATGGATAGCTATGATACTCAGCTATGACTTCCACCAACAAACCACGTGTAAATTCTGAACCAATTGGACAAGGCAAAATATTGATCTTTGATTACGAGAAGGGCACTGGACAAAGCAAATCAACTGCACATTGCTTAGTTTTTTAGCAATATCTCATAAACAAGAAGGAGTTTAGCTGCCAAATTTGAGTCCTTGGAAAGCTACTCAAAGGGGTATAACTCTTGTGAAGGAAACAAAAGAAGATAAAGCCATTTTAATGGAGTTATGCATCGGTGAAGTTCAGCAAGCCTCCATGGAGTTGGAAACTAGGTTGATTTGTATGTTTTTGGCCATGATACTCCACCGTCCAAATTTAAGGCCTAGAATCATGTCCAAACCACTTGGAATTAATGTCTAAGTTGAGGAATAATCTATTCTAAAAGGTGGGAAGAGTTTCAAGGCAAGCATCAATAGCCAAAGGAGCATTAAGTGCAAGGAAGATGAAGAGGCAAGCATGAACGTCCAAAGGAGCATTATGTGTAAGGAAGATAAAGAGGTGGTGAATGAACATAGAAAATGGATGGTCATAGACTAACAAATTGGGGGGAGGATAGACAAAAACAACTCATTCATCTCATTTTGCATTTCTCTTTTACTTTGCTCCATGATTGTGTAAAATCATTTTAACTTTAGAGTTCTTGAACTCATGTACCTAGAGATCATGTTTTATCATTGAATGAATGCATTCTAGTTTGTCTAGAGATTTGAGAGAGTGAAAAGTCGTCTAGTGCAAGATCTTGGCTGGGACTAGGGCTAACCAACTAGACAAATATTCCTATATCCTTAGGAATCAAAGATAGGTCATCAAGGTTCAAGAACTATTAGAGTTAATCTCATATTATATAGTCTAAAAAATACATTGGTAAGTTAGTCTCATATTATATAGTCTAAAAAATACATTGGTTCATTAAAAGATGACTAAGGTCATGCCACTAACTATAAGCCTTTAGGTTACCCTAAGAATTAATTTGACTAATGCGACAGTTGAATTTGTCAAATTTTGGTACCGTTATTGGGGACCTAAGGTATGTTGATGACCTTTTCTTGTTTAATTGTAAATAATTAAACACTTTTGTAGGTGTCTCATTGCTGGTCACGACCAAAGAAAGGAAGGGAAGAACATCAATCTCAAGATAGGATAATTCATCTCAATCGATTCTTTTTCTTCCTTAGCTACCTCACGTGGCTTTCTACCAATGTCCGACTAGTGTAAGTTTTCTTTTAACTCTCCTTTTCACTTTATACTCATTTACGTTATTTGATTCATGTTTGCTTTAGTTTATTCTCTAGTTATTCTATTGATTTAGCTTTAATTTGTCTATTTATTTAAGTTTTAATTAGTGTTGGTTATATTTTGCTAGTTCTGTTGCCATTCCTTCCAGCTTTGACTTGTTTCAAATTTTTAGCTATTGTATATTCCATTTTCAGTTGGCTCAGTTGCTCTTTACTATTTAAGGTCGTTCCAGTCAATTGCAATTCTTGGTTGTTTTCTCTTGTTTTGTTCAGCTCTATTTTATCTTTATTTCAACTTTATTTTACATGGTTTACATAGTGTATGACTAGGTCGTTTAACAATTTATTGTTTGATTTCAACCCAGAAATAGAACGAACATTGAGTAGATGTCATAGGAATGCATGATCATCATTAGTTTCACCCACTTTATGCTCATCTAGATTCATTAAGGAAGAATATCAAGATTTAGAGCTAGTTAGGGATAACAACATGGTTGGGAATAATGGAAATAATAATTGAACATTAAAAGAGCTAACGACACTCGATATCAATTACCAACCTTTATGTATTTAGTATCCAGGTGTTGAAGCTAACTTTGAACTCATTCAATTGTTGCTTAAATAACATGGCCTTGCAGGTGAGGATCCCCATAAACAACATCTCAAGGAATTTCATATTGTCTATTCAACAATGAGACCAGAAAGGATCTCCAAGGACCATTTCAAGATCCAAGCATTTCCATTTTCTTTGGAGGGAGCTAAGAAAAATTGGCTTTATTATCTCCATGCTGAGGCCATCCGGAGTTGGAATGACATGAAAAAGGCCTTCATTGAAAAATTCTTTCATGCTTTACATACTATTGCCATCTGAAAAGAGATTTGTGGGATCCAATAGCTTAATGGAAAAATCCCCTATGAATACTGGGATCAATTTAATAAGTTGTATGTGAGTTGTCCATTTCACTAGATATCAGAACAACTTTTGATACATTACTTTTAATAAGGTCTACTCCTGATGGATCATAGCATGATCGATATAACAAGTGGTGGTACACTAGTGGATAAGACACCCTAGGCTGCTCGAGCATTAATTGAAAACAGGGTAATGAATTCCCAACAATTCAGCACGAGGGCCACAGTTCCATCTCAAGAAGTACATGAAGTATCACCCATATGTCAAGATCATTAAAGAATGGAGCACTGTCTTAACGAACTGACCTGACTTGTAAAGAGATTGGCTATATATCAATAACAACCAGGCCAAGGGGGTGATTGACTTGCCCCTAGGAGCCAAGTTTGTGGTATTTGTGCAAGTATAGGGCATCTTACTACCTCATGCCCAACATTGGTAAAGGAGTCAAAACATCAAGTCTTTGTAGTTGGAAGATGTCGAGGAAGGCCATATCAACATGAAGATTGGCCTTGGTATGACCCATACTTAGTCACATACAACCTAGGGTGGCATGATCATCCCAACCTTCAGTATGGGAACTCAGGATCGACATCGTAAGAGCAACCAAGACAGCTGCCTTAGAGATTCAGCCAAGGTTAGCACCAACAACAACTGTATGGCCAAACACATCAATCACCTCTACTTAGGTTCGAGTCATCTTTAGAGGATATGAAGAAATAGTTAACAACTCACACCACATAGTTGGCCGATCAAAATATTCAATTCTAGTAGAAAACTAACTCAACCAAACAAGATCTGCAGACACAGATGACTCAAGTAGCCACTTCAATGAATGCCCTTCAACAGCAAGTCTCCAAGCAATTGCCGAGCAATCCATCCCCAATCCAAAGGGGAGTGTAAATGCCATTGAATTAAGGCCTGGAAAGGTGTTGGATGAACAGCTAAGACTAGTGAAGGAGAATGATGAAAAATAATCATTTGCTTTAAACTCAACCAAGACCCAGATCAGCCAAGAAAATCAAGCCACCAAGGGAAAGGAGATAGCTAACCAATCCATTAAGCCACTCCCATTTCCTCAAAGGATGAAGTTTAAGAAAAAAAGATGACATATGGACAAGGATAAGGAAGTTTTGGAGATGTTCCAAAAGGTGGAAGTCAACATTCCACTTCTCGATGCAATCAAGCAAGTGGAGGCTATACACAAATAAGTGGAGGCTCCAAGGAAGTGAGAATGTCAACTCTTATACAGCTTCTACCATAAAAATGTGAGGATCTTGGTACTTTCACAATTCCCTGCATTATTGGTAATTGAAAGTTTGACAGGGCCTTGTTGGACCTTGGAGCTTCGATCAACGTTATGCCTCTCTCGGTGCTTATTAAGCTAGATCTTAGACCATTAAAGGGAACAAAATTGATTATCCAATTGGCTAATAAAAGTAACACCTATCCACTTGGAAGAGTTGAGGATGTTCTAATGCAAGTTGGTAAGTTGATCTTCCCCACTAACTTTTATATTTTGGAAATGGAGGGCAAGACACAAAGTAGTTATTCACCTTTAATTTTTGGTCAACCTTTGCTTAAAGCGGTGCAAACTAAAATTCATGTGCACTTTGGGGTGTTGTTAATGGAATTTGGTGACTCAATTGTTCAATTTAACATTCTTAAAGCCATGAAACACCCATCATAGGATTGTTCTTTATTCCATATCGAGCTCATCGAGGATTTGGTAGAGGAAGTGCAACCTGAGCTTGAAAAGGAATTCCCATAGATAGCTTATTTTGATGACTCTTTAACTTGTGGCACAAATCTTGTTGAGGGAAAAGGAGTCCAAGAAGGTGCTGAATTTGAACAGAAGAAAGAAGTGTCGTTCAACCCAAAACAACTTGAAAGAAGTGGTAGAAATAGAGTTGATCAAAATAGCTTGGAAATTGCACTCTCTCCCTCCCTTCTAGTTCCTTGTCATAATGCACAGCTTAGGAATGATGTATGCAATATCTCTAATTCATGCACTCTAAGAGGAGTCCCTGAGAGGACAAAACAAGTGGTGTAATTAGTAGAATAACAGGAAATGGACAAATTAGCACCGAAAATAACAAAGAGGGCTTAATTAAAAACAACTAAGAGCAAGTCGATCAGACTTCTTCCATCCATTGTACAACCTTTCAAGCTCGATTTAAAGTCTCTTCTAGAGCATCTAAAGTATGCATTCCAAGATGAGAATAGCAAACTTCCAGCAATTATTGCTAGGAGCCTTGATAAGTTGTAAGAAACTTGGTTTCTTAAAGTTTTACGAGAGCACAAGAAGGTTATTGGCTCGACACTTAGGGACATTATAGGGATTAGTCCAACAATTTGCATGCATATAATTTTCCATGAAGAAGGAGTCAAACCTGTGAGGCAATCACATTGAAGGCTCAACCCACTTATTCTTGATGTCGTGAAGAAATAAGTGTCCAAATTGCTCTAAGTTGGAATTATTTATCCAATCTCAGATAGTGATTGGGTGAGTCTAGTCCAAGTGATGCTAAAGAAATCTAGAGTTAAAGTAGTTAAGACTGAGAATAATGAATTGTTGCCAACTCGTGTGCAAAATTCTTGGCGAGTGTGTATAGACTATCGGTGGCTCAACCAAGTTTACCTTTTATTGATCAAATTTTTGAAAGATTGTCCAAGAAGTCTCACTTCTGTTTTTTTGGATGGTTTTATAGGATATTTTGAGATTCAGGTTGTGCAATGCTCTAGGCACTTTTCAACTTTGTATGGTAAGTATTTTCTCTAATTTCTTGGAGGATGGCATGGAAGTTTTTATGGATGATTTCACTGTCTATGGCTCCTCTTTTGATGAATGATTAGAAAGATTATCTCAAGTTTTTAAGAGGTGCACAAATACTAACTTGGTCCTTTATTATGAAAAGTGTCACTTCATGGGTGAGTAAGGAATTATGTTAGGACATGTAGTTTCCAAGGATGGTATTAAAATTGATTCGGTAAAAGTTGAAGTTATTTCTCATTTATCTTATCCTATATGTGTGTGGGAAGTTTGATTTTTTCTTGATCATGCAGGGTTTTATCAGAGAATTGTATGGAATTTTAGCAAGATAGTCCTCCTATTGACCAACCTTCTAAAGGTGAACATGGAGTTCAAGTTTCACAAGAATTTCCATGAAGCTTTCAACCAACTCAAGCATGCCTTGACCACCATGCCAATTGTGCAAGCCCCAGATTGGTCTTAACCATTTGAGCTAATGTGTGATGCATCCAACAATGTAGTGGGAACTATTTTTGCACAAAGATTTAATGGGCAGCCATAAGTCATCCATTATGTATCCCGCACACTCGATGCTGCTTAATCTAACAATACCACAACAGAGAAGGAGCTTTTGGCTATTATTTATTCTCTTGACAAATTTAGATCTTATTTACTTGATTAAAGTTGTAGTTTTCTCTAATCATGTAGCGCTTAAATATCTCTTGAAAAAGCCTAAGACAATGCTATGACTAATCTGATGGATGTTATTACTCTAAGAGTTTGATGTTAAGATTAAGGACAAAAGTGGAGCTAAGAATTTGGTGGCTGATCCATCTTAATTGGATTAAAGGGAGTCTAGAACTCCTTCCTATTCAAGGTGACTTCCTAGATGAGCACCTCTTACAAATCCATGGTATGTCCCGACATCAACACACTCCTTGGTATGCTGACTTAGTTAACTTCTTAGTTGCTGGGGTGATCTCCTCTGATTTTTCTAAGCATCAAGTAGACAAGCTTCGAAGTGAGTTCAAATATTATGTTTGGGATGAACCTTACCTTTGGAAATTTTATAGTGATAACATCATTAGGCAATGTGTGCTTAAACATGAATATGAGCCTATCTTTAGGTTCTATCATTCTAAAGCATGTGACAGCCATTTTGGTTCTTTCAGAATAGCTAGGAAGGTGCTAGATTTAGGTCTTTATTACCCAACTCTATTTCGCAATGCCCATGTTTTTTTGTAAATCATGTGATTGATGTCAATGAATTGACAATTTATTATGTAGGTAAGAGATGACCCAACAAGTATTATTATTTTATGAAGTTTTTGATGTTTAGGGTATAGACTTTATGGGATCATTCCCAATTTCATTTGGTTATATTTACATTCATTTGGCGGTTGATTATGTTTCTAAGTGGGTAGAGGCCAAGGCTACCCAAATTGATGATGCCAAAGTAGTGACAAACTTTGTTTATTCACAAATTATTTGTAGGTTCAGAGTTCCACAAGCTATCATCTCATATTAGGGATTCCATTTTTGTAATTGGCAAGTAGAAGCTTTGTTGAAAAAGTATGCTCCACCCCATATCACCTACAAATAAATGGCCAAGTCAAGGTCTCTAATCAAGAAATCAAGAGCATACTTGAAAAAATGGTTCAATCAAACCAGAAGGATTGGAGTGCATGGCTAAAGGAAGCATTATAGGCATACCACATTTCCTACAAAACCCCGACCGATATGTCCCCTTACTAAATAGTCTATGGGAAGGCATGTCACTTATCGGTGGAAATTAAACATAAAGCATGTTGGGTAGTTAAGCATTGCAACTTGGATCTAATCCGAGTAGGAGCTAGAAGGAAGCCACAATTTCAAGAGTTTGAGGAGATTTGAATGGAGGCTTATGTAAATGCTTGGATTTACATGGAGAGGACAAAGCAGCTACATGACCAAATGATTCATCGTGGGACATTTAAGCCTAGGCAACTAGTTCTTCTCTACAATTCAAGGCTCAAGTTCATGTCAAGTAAGTTACGTTCTTGTTGGGAAGGACCTTTTTTGGTTACTCATGTGTATCCATATCGTACCATGTAGGTGGAAGAACTAGCATTAAAGAGAAGGTTCACAGTGAATGGCTATAAGCTCAAGCACTTCCATGAAGCACTCAACCATGAAGAACCACTAGGAGAGGAATTGCACTTGTTGGATGCACACTACCCAACACCTTGATAAGATTTTTAATTTCATCATTTTCTTTCAGTTGTAGGTGTTTGCTTGCATTAAATAAGGATAGTTGCATGGTAGGTTCATTTATGTTCATAAATAAAATTTTCCAGATAGTTGCCATGATAGCTAATGACTTAGGCCGATGAAAAACTATTAAGCAAATGCATACTTATATTTCATGACATTAATTGGTTTGAGTGAGTCCCATCATGGATTGAGCATGCCAGGAGCCAGATTTTAGGTTGCTTGGCCACATTGATAGATGGAAACTAGGTGAGGATATTTGAGTCTAATTGAATGGATTACATCACATGTCATTCTCATCATTCTTTCATGAGTGTGCACTCCTAGGAACTTTACACACTAGAACTTGCTCTCGTTCTTTATCAAATCACATGACATTTGTATGCATGAAAATGATAGAGGCATTTTATTCTTCCTAAGTATGGGCCAAATAAGTCGACCCTTATAAATTATGACCATTTGTAGCCCCATTGAGCCTTAAGCTTGTTTATTCTTAACCATTATATGTTCATGATTGACACCCTTAGACATTGTAGAAAAAGCTTTTGATTTAAGTATAGGGGAGTCCCTTTCTTATGCTTTAGGATAAGCATGATTTAAGTGTGGGGGAGGAATTACATTGTGTGGGGTATTTGGCCAAGCAAGCACGTAAAATGTTAAAAAAAAAACAAAAAACAAAAAACAAAAAACAAAAAGCATTCATTTGAAAAAAGAGTAAAAATCATGAGAACCCAAGAATCATCATTTGGGTATGCTTTCACTTAAATGGATAAGGAAAATTAGAATGATCAGAAGAGTTGAGTGGGTATTAGAAGAAAGGTCGAATAATGGGAAGAGTGTTTTGTTTGATATTGCTTGCATTGTGGGAAACCTTCACCTTTAGGTTAAGAGCTCTTCCTTCAATGATCTTTCCCTAACTTGAAATGACATTGCAGCCCATTCATCTCTCATTTTTACCTACCCAATGCATTACAACCCATGGCCCTGTTACAACCCATGAAAGTCCTCTTAATTTTTGTATTACATTTGTATTAAGTGAAATGATTGCAAGCATATGGTTATATGGGTTGTCTATGGAGTATGTTTTGAGTGCAAACAGGTCCCTATATCCTTAAGAGAATTGAGAGAATCTATGAGGACCTATCATTTGGCCAAAGTTTCTTATATGATGGTAACTTGTATATGATTTTCATGGTGTGGATGAATGAGAACCATGATATGTGGTGTTGTTCAAATTTGGTTGTTTGTTTTTTGATAAGTTATTCTTGGACCTAGGAAGTCATCCGAAGTGGGAAATGTCCAAGAAAGGGTTGCATCTCGCATAGACATAGTATTTATAGGATAAAGAGTTTGAGGAACCCTTTGGAGTTATTTTTATTTTTGCTTTGCCAAGGACGTGCAAACATTTAAGTGTGAGGGAGTGATAACAACTAAGTTTTGCATAATATTTTTCCTCATACTTAATATTTTATGCATGTTTGATAGTTTAGATGATGTAATTTGATTGGCTTCTCATTTAGTTGTCTGTATGCCTATTTATTAGAAAAATCTGGCAAAATTCAGTTTTTGTACAGTTTACTTACTTTGACTATTTCTTAGGTTGTAGGAGGTTTCTTTTAACAAAACCAATTTCTATAGATAGCTATGATACTGAGCTATGACTTCCACCAAGAAACCATGTGCAAATTCTTAACCAATTGGACAAGGAAAATTATTGAACTCTGATTATGAGAAGGACGCTGGACAGAGTAGATAAGCCACACATTGCTTAGTTTTTTTGGTCATATCTCATAAACGGGAAGGAGTTTAGCTACCTAATTTGAGTCCTTGGAAAGCTAACTTGAAGAGCTACAACTCTTATGAAGGAAACAGAAGAAGGTAAGGCCATCTCAATGGAGTTATGCACCGATGAAGTTCAGTAAGCCTCTATAGAGTTGAAAACTGGGCTGATTTGTATGTTTTTGGCCATGATACTCCACCTTCCAAATTTAAGGCTTGGAATAATGTCTAAACCACTTGGGATTAATGTCTAAGTTAAGGAATAATTCATTTGAGAAGGTGGGAAGAGTTTCAATGCAAGCATGAATGGCAAAAGGAGCATTAAGTGCAGGGAAGATGAAGAGGCAAGCATGAATGGCCAAAGGAGCATTATGTGTAAGGAAGATAAAGAGGTGGTGAACGAACATAGAAAATGGATGGTCATGGACTAACAAAAAAGGGAGGAGGACAGATGGAAATAACTTATTCTTCTCATTTTGCATTTCTCTTTTCCTTTGTTCCATGATTATGTAAAATCATTTTAACTTTGGAGTTCTTGAACTCATGTACTTGGAGATCATGTTCTATCATTGAATGAATGCATTCTGGTTTTCTCATTCTAGCCTTATTCTCATTTGGTCACTTAACGAGATTCCTTAAGTGATAATATCGATTGGTTTTAAGTGAGTTAAGGAGTGTCTTAAGAGCTACTAATTGGTAACTTGAGTCACATTTAGGATGAGATTGAGGGACAGATTTGCAATTTAGGTTAGTGAACTTTGATACTTAAACTAGTTAGATTACACGATAATTGCGTGATAGTGGGTTTTCATGAGTCATAGTTAGTCGAATCTAGGCAATCGTCTAGAGATTTTGGGGAGTGTAAAGTCACTTAGTGCGAGATATCAGTTAGGACTAGGGCTAACCACTAACTACAAGTCTTCAAGCTACCTTAAGAATTAATTTGGCTGATGCGACAATCAAATTTGTTAGTTATCATCAAATTGGGTACAAAAGGATCCTAACTCCTTTTGAGTCTATTTTTGTTCTCACTTGATCTATTTTTGAAGCTTAAAATCTACATAGAACTGTAATTCTTCTTTCTGGATGAAGCCTATTAGTTCACTGTAGGCCAATTGACAATAACAAATTTGACCATTATACTAAGCTTGCAATTTATATCTTACCTTATCGCCTAATAGCCTTAGTAGTCCTGCCAAAAACTTCTCTTTCCAGAAGACTTGATTTGCATCATCCCACTGCATGACATGTGTTAGAAATATATCTTTATACTAATGAAAATTATGTAGATATTTACATTTGAGGTTGGATAAGAACTTAACATTCTTATTCCTTAGGTGAGACAAATAACCTATAAAATGTTTTGTTATGGCAAAGAACAAGCTTGCCATAGCATTGGGAATTGTTTGTTGGTTAATCAAGAAGAGGTTCACCATGAACATTTCACTTGATAGCTTTGAAAATGCTGTCATGATCAGCTGGAGTGAGCATATGATTCCACCAGCCTTTAAGTTGTCATGAAAATCCTGCAACTAGGATCTCAATGATGGCTTGGTCAGAATAATGACAATGGGTCCTATAAGCATCGGACACCATTTTCATTTGTTGGAGGAGATTCAAAATTTGATAATCTAAATATCAAAGTGTTGGTCAGGCCTTAAGGGAGCTGTTATTGCCTTAGATTTGATTAGATTTTAAATTTGTTTAGGAGATGAGAATAGGACAATTTCTTGAGATGCATGTATGTTTTTCGTGTTGCGGTCACATAAACCAAGGACTTAGTTAAAGACCTTGATGATGTAATGAGAGACTTCACTTAGATTACTAGAGCCTTCTGCCCCACCATCTTTCGAATTTGGTGTACAGTATGGATGAGTCCAATCAAGCAAAGGAACTTGAGGACAGACAAGGAGTTGTTTTAACCAAAAATGTAGGGATCAATTTTATGTGACAAATAATGTTTCCTTGTTTTATTGTTTAGCCTCTCAAGATTTCCCCAGCTGTGTAGGAGTTTTACTTCACCAATGTACATTTCCTTTTTCCAAAGAAGTTCTTACCCCTCAGATTTAGGTATATACCTTGTATGTGTTTTGAGCATGGACACAGTTTTGTGTTTCTGGTTCATTCTAGAATTGGTTGTATTTCATCCATTCTGGTCTGATTCTTAGGAGGACAAATTTGAAGAACTCTTCATAAACAATCAATAGCATTTCTAAAAGCATCAGATGAAGAAAATGTTTGCTAAGTCATTGAGCTTTTAGGTAGCATATAAATGTTTATGTACTGAAATAAAAGAAAATAAAAGGAAGCTTTTTTATGCTGTGCAATCCTCTTAAAACTCAAAGGAAATGATATCTGAACTCTATCTGTAGCTATGAACCAAGCTGGACCGGCAGATTCTGTTGGTCGAGTTGTCAGTTTTTGCCATCTGCTTCTTCACTCTGTACTTTATGGAAGAGTTGCTTGGACAAAAAGTTGCAGAACTTAACATTGCAAAATCTCTCTTCCCCTCTATATCTTTAAGAATTCCTGGTGCAGCATTATCTGGTGGAAGTGCACATTTTCAATGAACTACAAAAGATGGTAAATCCATGTTCCATTCCCATTAGCTTATATGACACACTTTATTTTTGAAGGTTTGAGACAATGTTTAAACTTTGATTTACATATTGTGGGTGAAATTGTAGTGAGATAGGCCTCCAAACCCTTGAACTATATGACTATCAGGTGAAGATTACCACACAAGAAGGGTAAACTCTTTAGTCGTCTGAAATCCATTATATCCTGCTTGTTAAAATCTTCTGATGTGTAGTCTCAGGCTTGCCCATTCTATCTTTGGCTTCATCTTAAGGTTCTTGTTTATGTTATTCTCTTATTCCTGATCCTCTGACCCTGTTTATTTATGTGCACATAGTTTAATCAAATTGATCTCTCTCAGTTGGTGTTGCAAGTGGGAGATGTTTGAGGTCAGATCTTAATTTTGAATTCTGATACCATATCTGCCCAATACCATGCACAAGCATGGAATCCTTTCTTTTCTTACTTCCAAGGTTACCCTTATACTCATTCCAATTATGTTTTCGTTGGTAAATTTCTGTAACATTATCTTTTTAATGCACTTTCATGCTTGAATAGTGGTAGTACAATGAAATTAATTGATATAATTCATAAAGTTCACAAAATTTGCATCAAAGTAAACACAATTATTTTCTGCAGAAATTTAAAAGTGCAGTTTTTCAATGTAACCCCCGAAAGAAGTCAAAGGTCCATTTGTAGCTCTTGAAATGAATGACACCTCTATTTGATGCCCATTATTCATTGTTTGAACAATTTTTGAGAGCTCAATATTCCCATTTTGGGCTACCAATTCATTTTTGACTTCTACATACTATATTGTACATAAATTTTATGACAAAAGTAGCATTATGTTTATATCTAAGCTTTAGATACCATTAAACTTGCCCAGAGTGATGTGGGATATTATTCACACATTTACTAATGCCAATCTAGGAGAAGCCCTAAGGGATGTTTAAGGCATTCAAATATTTGTAGGAATTGGCAGCAAGCGACTGACAAATGTATTGAAGGTAATCCATGCCAAACTTCTCCTTGTCTGCTTCAATTAAGCTTGCACATGTTCCAAAGATCTTCCTTTTCCTTTTTCCTGTTTTGATTTGTTTTGTACGCCTCTTTGGGCAAATCACTGCAATAGTCAACTTAGTAGGTTATAATCCCTTCTACAACACATTAGTATCTTTTATAGACTTTTTGGAAATGCTATGGTTTATAGAGATGCTACTTGCTCATTCAATGGATCCTTTCTGGAACTAAGCAAATATAATTTCTTTTAAAAATTTTGGTCATGTTATTAGAACTTAAGGATATAAATATTGTTATTTTATCTTTTTGCTCCACCATTGTTCTTTTGTCTTCCTTGTATTTCTTTTTTTCTCATTTCTTTTCCTCTCTCAATTCCTAAGCATTGGGTGTTGTTTGTGCTTGGCATCCCTCCATCTTCTTTAATAAACAAGTTTTGCTAAATTGCTAACCCAGTCATAACTTGGATTGCTTTCTTGGCTATATGTAGAAAATTATTTAAATGTATTGAGGGAACCAATATTAAGTTGTGTTAGTTAAGTGTTTGTTTCTCAATGACCATGTACCTTTATTTATTTTTGTTTGAATTCTTGTATGGCAATATCTTCTCATTCAGTGTCTACAAGCTTCTTGGTGTAAATGTTAGCAAGCACATTTTTTTTCCTTGTTTCCATGCAATTTGCAAAGTGTGTTGTTTGAGTTATTTACTCATTCCATTATAAGGGCCTTTATGACAGATACTAAACATTGCAAAGACAGCTGCTCTCTCTCTCTCTCTCTCACTCTCTCTCAAACAAACACACACACACACGCATGGAGGGTTGTGGTTGATTATGATGATTTGAAGATTATGAGTGCTAACTAATCTTCTGTTCTCTTTCTCCTATTTTTTTTTCTCTTTTAATTTTTTTTTCATTTTCTCTTTCTTTTCCCAATAACTTATTGTTAAACTTATAGTTTTCTATTTTCAATTTGTCAATGGGATATATTATAATTTATGTTAAGAGATGAGTTTTTGATTATACCCCTTAAAGACAAAAATAAAAATAAAAAAATAACTAAAAATAAGGGACATCAAATTTACGTAATTCAGTCAATTAGACCTATGTTTACAAGTGAAAATGAGAGCAAATATTATTAATGTAGAAAATACAAAAAGAACTCTTTGTGAGCCCAATTAATAAAATCTCAAATAATAGACTAAAGGCTCATAAAGTTTTAACTCTCTTAATTTTGTTTTATATTACTTTTACAACACACTATATTACTTCATATTTATAAAAAATAAAATTAATCAACTCTACTCAATTTCCCAATGTAAGACTTTAACTACCAAATTAACAAATTTCCAGCTTGACTCAAGTCTTATATACAAGCATAGTGATAATGTTCTACCTTTTTCACAAACTCCTAAATCATCATAGCACACTAATTAAATCTAAGCACTATTTGAACTTAATAATTAGAAAAGGCTTTGTAATCATATATGTAGGATTGTTTTTGGTGCTAATTTTCTAGACCAAAACCTTCCTCTTGTCAATTGTCTGTTAAATGAAGTGATAGCTCTTGTTAATATGCTTCATCTTCTCATGATACATATGATTCTTAGTCAAGTGTATTGCACTTTGACTATCACAATGGATGGTAACATCTTAATGTAAACTAAGCTCACCATAGAGGCCTTTTAACCATAAGGCTTCTTAGATTGCTTCAAGTCATTGCCATGTTTTTTGCTTTAGTAGTAGACAAAGCAACAACATGTTGCAGAGTAGTTTTCCAACTAATAGTAGAACCACTAATACAAAATACATAGCCTGTAAGAGATCTTCTTCTATCAAGATCAATGGTGTAGTTAGAATTAACAAAACCAATCAATACATTTGAATTTTTACCAAACTCCAAACATGTGTTAAGAGTACCTTGAAAATATCTAAGAATCCATTTCACAGCTTGCCAATGTGATTTGCTTGGAGAAGACATATGCTTACTAAACACACTAACTGCCTGTAAAATATTTGGATATGTACAAACCATCGCATACATAAAACTGCTAACAACACTCAAAGATGAAACTTTATCCATATACCTCTTCTCTTCATTTGACTTTAGCAACCAAGTAACTAATAATCTAAAATGACTAGCAATGGGAGTATTAACAAGTTTGACATTTTTCATACCAAATCATTCTAAACCTTCTCAATATAATTCTTTAGGGTCAAATATAACTTACTGCCTTCACGATTCCTTCTAATTTCCATGCCAAAAATCTTCTTTGTTACTCCTAAGTCTTTCTTTTCAAATTCATCATTCAAAAGTGCTTTCAAAGGGTGACATAATGAAACAAGTAAATGAATGAGTCATTATCTAACTTTCAAAAGTAAATACAATTATCATGCATGCTTATGGAGTAACCATGACCCAATATAAAAGAATCAAATCTCTTATACCATTATCTTGGAGACTACTTTAATCCATACAAGGATTTCTTTAATAAACAAATATGGTCTTCCTTACCTTTAACTTTAAAACCTTAAGGTTGCTTCATATATATTTGCTCCTTAAACTTGCCATGTAAGAAAACTATGTTAACGTCAAGTTGCTCTAACACCAAATCATACACGACCACCAAAACAAGAAAGACATGTATCAAATTGTGTTTAACAATAGGTGAGAAAACATCATAAAAGTCAATACCTTGTACCTAACTAAAGTCTTTTGCAACCAAACGTGCCTTGTACCTTACATCTTCAACCCTTAGTATACCTTTTTTTCTTTTTGAAGACTCATTTGCAACCAATGATTCTTTTTTTTTAAGGCAGTTTCATAAGAACCCATGTGTTATTCTTATTGAGAGATTTTATTTCCTCATTCATTGCAACCAACCACTTAGATGAATCAATACCTGAAACTAATTCTGAATATGTAGATGGCTTGTCATTTTCATTAATCTCCTATGCAACTGAAAGTGCATAAGCAACATAGTCATTATATCTCTATGACAGTCAAATTTCTCTTCTTGGTCTGTCTTTGGCTATGGAATGATCCTCCTCTTTATCTTCGGAGGAGTTTATAATATCTAATGAATCTAAGTGAATGTGAGGACTTCATTGTAAAACATCTTAATTCACAACTTTAAACTTCACTTGCTTATGTGCACTGTCACCTTTACTTATATCTAAAGGAATAAAAGACTCTCCTTTCAGATGTAACATAGAAGATTCATCAAGTGTAACATCTTTACTAATCACAAAGTTTGGTTTGTCAAGACACCATAAACGATATCCCTTCACTCCAAATGCATGCTAAGAAAAATGCATTTTTTAGCTCTAGGTTCCAATTTTTATCATTAACATGCATGTATACAAGACATTCAAATATCTTCAAATCAAAGTAATTAGTAAGAGTACTTGACTAGACTTTCTCTAAAGTCTTGAACTTTATAGATGTTGAAAGTACACGATTAATGATATGACAAGCTATAGAGACTACCTCTACCTAAAAGTTTTTTGACAAATTAGCATTGGAAATCATATAACGAGCTCTATCTAAAAATGTTTTATTTATATATTCAACAACACCATTATATTAAGGAGTCATCCTAACTGTACAATAATGAACAATGTTTTCATTTTCACAAAATTTATTAAATTCACCTTCACAAAATTTTAAGTCATTGTTTGTCCTGAGCCACTTAATTTGCTTCTTTGTTTACTTTTCAATCAATACTTTCCACTTCTTGAATGTTTGGAAAATATCATTCTTATATTTCAAAATGAAAACTCAAACTTTTCTTGAATAATCATTAATGAAAGTCCACGTATACTTAATACCATCATTTGACAAAGTGTAAGATGACCCCCAAAGATCTGAGTAAATATAATCCAAAGTGCCTTTTAACTTATGAATTGTTGGAGACTTGAAACTAACATGCTTTTACTTTCCAAAAATGCAATGCTTATAGAAATCCAACTTCCCAATATGTTGTCCACAAAAAAGGCCTCTTTTATTTAACATAGATAAACCTTTCTTACTTATGTGCCCTAATCGTATATGTCATAATTTCGTAATATTTGTCTCTAAATTAGATGGTGTAAAGACCATAGTAGTACCCATAACTATAGTTCCCTATGTAATGTACAAATTTTCAGATCTACAAGCTTTATAATAATAAGAGTACCTTTATTGACTTTTAGAACTCCACCTTCATTAGTGTACCTATAGCCAAGAGCCTTAAGTGTTCCCAAAGAGATGGGATTCTTCTTTAATTTTGGAATGTGTCCAATCTTCTCATAGCATCATCATATGTCTTGATTTTAACTATATTAATCTCAATAATTTTTTAAATTGCATTATTGCCTATCATAACAACTTCATCTTTAATAAATTCATAAGTGGAAAAGTAGTTCTTATTGGACACATATGGTATGTGTAACTAGAATCCAAGATACATTCATTAGTAGATTTTAATTTATCATTAGCAAAAAAAATAATTCATTCATGCTCATCTTTAACAATATTAGTTTGAATTAACTTATTACTTTTGTATTTATCTTTATTTTTGACTTTTAGTTTCAAACAGTTAGCATTGATGTGCCCTTTCCTTTCACAATAATTGCATACCAAATTTTTATATTTGGATTTAGATCTATTGGATCTCTAACTACTTGCATCTCTCTTATCTAATTTACCTCAAACCATCAAGCTGTCAGCTTGACCACTACTACTCTCCTTAGTTATATCCTTGTTGATCTAGTCTTTTAATTTCAAATTGACTTGATTTCTTTATAAGAAATAGTCTCTTTACCATAAAATATTATTTTTTTGAAATGCTTAAATAAATAAGGAAGAGAACACAATAATAACGTGGCTTGATCCTTATCTTCAATATAAACATTTATATTACTCAAATCCATAAGCAAAGAATTAAATTTATTAAGATGCGACAATATAGATGATCTTTCAGGCATACGAAGTATATACAAATTCTACTTTAAATAAAATCTATTCTCCATTATTTTCCTTATATACAAAGTTTTTAATTTCTCCCATAAATTTTAACAATTATCTCAATAGCCACTTCTCTTAAAATCTTATCAAAAAGATTTAAGATGATACCTGATCTAACTTTTTTGGTAAGACCAACAAACTCCTTATCTAACATCTTTTCTGGCCTTTTCTGCTTCCCTAGTAATGCTATGTCAACACCGTCTTGAACCAGCATAGCCTCCATCAATTGTCACATTTTGAAGTTGAGACTCTGATTGAATTTCTCGAAATAATACTTAGTTATTATCATAATGACTATTTTTCCAGTGAACCAGACTATAATACCAGTTCATTAGAATATAAGCTCCAGATTATAATCTTTAAAGACAATAACAAAAATAAAAAAAATTAACTGAAAATAAGGCACACCAATTTTATGTGGTTCGGTCAATTTAACCGACATCCATATGCAAAAGTAGAAACAAATATTACTAAAGTGGAAAATATAAAAGGAATTCTTTGTAAGCCTAGTTAACAAAAGCTCAAATAATGGATTAAAAGCTCATTGAGTTTTAACTCCCTTAATTTTCTTTTTCTTTTATTGATTTTACAACACACTATATTACTTATTATTTATAAGGAATAAAATTAGTCAACTCTACTCAATTTTCCAGTATGGGATTTTAGCCACCAACTTAACAATTTATTATAGTATAATATTCACTGGGCTTTTGAAAGATTTGTTGCAATGTTCTAATCTCGCTATTGTGTGCAATGTTCACTTCACCCCTTCTTCTCGGTTGAAAGGAAAATCCATGTTAAGTAAAGAGGGTGGAAAGGAGTTTGTTTTGCAATGTTAGTGCTTGCTACTTGTGTATAGCTAAGAAAATCAAATAACTTTTGTAGGGCTATTGGATCCAAGCTTTGGCATGCATCTCAAGATCAATTTAGAGAGTCATCTTATTTTAAAAAATATGACATTCATAAATATAAATTTGAATTGTGGAAAATATTAAATTATATTGGTTTGTTTCACTTCTATTTTTTTAATTTCTTAAAAAAAAAAGAAAAAAAGTGTTTTTTTTTCTTATCGTCAAGCATTTTGTTCATATGGAAAAGTAAGCTCACCACTTCCAAAAAAATATTTTCATGCTATTATGGAGTCTAGAGTAAGGCTATACATGCGTTGTATTGCTCTTTTATTATTATTTAATAAAAAGATTATTTTTTATTATTATATCGCATATTTACTAGTTTAATCAAATTTGAATGAAATTGAGTTGATTGAGTTATATTAAATAATATAAGGAGCCTTATTTATAATTAATATATATGACTCTTGGATCTTATATTCTAATAATGACAAACTAATTTATTAAATATAAATATCCAATAAATACAAAAAAGAGAAATGCATATACAATCATCTAGACTAGGCACAAGGTTTCCAAGCTTTATACTTGGACAGTATGGGAAGATTGTCCACAACAAAAAAAAAAGATAGTTGTTAATGCATCCCCCAATAAAGTAAAACCATACTTGTCGCCAATGTGGGTTTATGTATAAAATTGCAGCCATTCTCAACAACACCACATTGTAAGAAGCTAGAAAGCTTGGATAACATGCATCCATGTCTATCAATCTAGTTTCTTCTTTGTGCCTACTTGAATTCTTGGACAATGATGGAGATGATGGACGTGGATTACAACTTTTATTCATTGGTGGTCCACACAGCAAAGGATTATCGTTATAGCTTCCATTTTCGAATGTTGCAAATTATGCACTCTCTAGGATTTTTCCAGACAAGTTATTATGTGCTATGGTAAAAACCTCTGGTTGGGTCAGGTTAGTAAGCTGAGGAGGAATTTTCCCATCTAAGTTGTTGCATGAAAGATCCAAGCTCTCAATTTCCTTCAAGTTTGAAAAAAGTTGATGGGATTGGCCCTATCAAGTTGTTGTGGGATAAGTTAAGCCCTTTAATAGTACATTAATTTTTGAGTTCTCGTGGAATCTCTCCTGTCAAATTGTTACAAGAAAGATCAATTCCAAACATATAAAAGAAGGGTCTCCCTTTATAGGAATAAGAAATGTCCTTGGTCATGAACTCTGCATGTTGTTGAAAAGTGTAATTAATCAAAATTGAAGGTACTACCCAAGAGCATTCAGAGGCATGTGTTCCATCCCAAGTACTTCCAAATCTTAGGCAAGGGAGAATATGAACAGATAGGTGGTTGTGACAAAAATCTATCAAATTTATTTTCTCCAACTTGCACAACTAAATTGGGATTTCACCTTCAAAGTAATTATTGTCTAAAAGTAGATAACTAAGGTTAGAAAATGTATCAATCCATCATGTAATGTTGCTAGTAAAATAATTGCAGTCAAGATCCAACATCATCAAAATAGAGTTTTTATGGAATGCCCTTTCCAATGGCCTTTACAATCTATTCTTAGATAGATAAACTTGTTCTATGCTCGAAGGGAAATTTAAAGGTAGGCTTCTAGAGATATTATTGTCTGAAAGGTTTAAAACTCGAAGTGCATTCATATTTTTTGTCCATTGTGGGAGCCTCTCGTGGATATTATTGTGACTAAGATCCAAGATAATCAATGAGGAACTATTAAATAAACTATTCAGGATTTGATTTTGCAAACTATTGTTTGAGAGTAAGAGATTAGAGCAACAAGTGGCCAACTACCCAACACATCTCCTGACAATCCATTATTGGATAAGTCTAAGATTGTTATATAGCTCAAATTAGTGAGAGAAAGAGGAATTCGTCCATTGAAACCATTTCTTGACATGTTTAAATACTATAGGTTTAGAAGATGTGCTCCAATTAGTGTCGAAACATGGTCATGTAAGCAGTTCTTAGAAATGTCCAAGTATTCTAGACTCATATGAGAATGACCTAGCAACGGAAGTTGTCTTGAAAGGGAATTATTGTCCAAGTAGAGTATAGATAAGCTCGTGTTGTTATCTAACAACCAATATGGAAATCTTCCCCTCAATTAGATGTGCGAGAGAGCAACACCACTTAGATTGTGCTGGTAGTAAAGGAATTCAGGAAATGTTCTGCTGCAACTGGACAATGAGAGATATGTTAATTGGAACTTTGGGGTCAAATTATGTTGCTTTGTTTCAACAAATATATTATTTCTTGGGGTAAACAAAGAATCGAGTTTTGTATGGTTGAAGAATGAACTGAGTGTCACTAGAATCTGAAGTTGATTTTGAAAGATGTAGAAATTTAAGGGATTTTAGAGTCCGTAGAGGAGATAGAGATATATCCCCTATCAATAGATTGTTAAAGAGATTTAATCACTGAAGAGACGTCAATTTAGTCATACACGGAGGCAAGGTACCATTGAGATTATTAAAGCCTATATCTAGGTTTCAATGCTCATTTCATTTGCCTATACCTAAAAATTATTTGGTAATAAAGAACTTAGTCAAAATTAAGGAGACACACACACACACACACCCTTAGACACACAAGGGGGTTTAGAGGAGATTGATTGTACCATGGGTTATGGGTATAGGGTCACTCAATTGACAACTAGACATTGAAAGATCCTCTAATGAGATTAAGTTTCCCACAGTTTCCCACATTCTATAATTGAGAGTAGTAGTTCCATACAAGTCTAGTTTTTTCAGACTCTTCAGAGGAGGCAAACCTAAGAAAATTAAATGAAAACAAAAGGTTATTATTAAAAAATATGGAAAGAATTGAAAAATTAAAAATATTTCTTATTTTTCATTAATTTTTTTTAAAAAAATTATTTATTTTTTATAATATATATTTTTTTGTGAGATTAAATGATAATAACATAAATATCATTATTTTATTACTTAATTAATATTAGTGATGTGAGTTCAATTTAAACAAAAAATAATAAAAATTGATTAGAAACAAAATTATAGTTCTGAAAATTAGATCAAATGATTGTGGTGTAGACAAAAATGTTGAAATTTACCTTGAGTGAGTTGGGAAGCATTCAATTGTTGCATGAACAAATTTCAAAGAGAAACCAGTGCCTCAATGCTTTGGAGAAAGTTATCACATACAGTAGAATTATCCAAATATAGTTCTTCGAGATTATTCAAATGGTAGGACTTGCAAATTTGGGTAAAATAAGAAATTATATCAACCACAATCTTGAAAATAAGAATTAAAAGTTAAGAAATGTAAGTATTTTTGTATGTTAGAAAAAGATCAAATGATGTTCCTTGTAGGTTGTTGGATGCTAAGTCAAGGCTCTTAAGGTTCGGGAAGAAGCCGATTAGTGATTGCAGCTCTTGCTTGGAACTTGCATCTCTCTTTATTTCTTTGAGAAAAAGTAAACTACAATTGTTCCAGCTTTTATTGTCTGCGAACGCCAAGAGCTGTATATTATGATCTCTTTTTCTGATAAGTACAAGAAATATACCATATTTGAGTGACTCCTGGTCTCATGGGCAGAAACCACGTTTATTTTTAGTAGTTCTAATTGGTTAAGTGATATTTTAAGCTAGTTTGCGAGACCATATTAAATAAACTTTCTTCAATTAAGTTTAACACTTAATTTTTGATTTTTAACAATGCTGGATGTGTTAACATATAAGCATAACATTTAGTTTTTGTCCTAAATATTTTAGATAAGACCCGATTTCTTTTGTAATTATTATGTCCACTCCAAATTCTTTTTAAAACCTAGGAAAAAATTGGTATGTCTTTTGCCCAAAAATATACACCATTTTCCTATACTTTTATATAGCCTAACCCAAATATTCAAACCTTGAGAAGCATACTTACTTTGTACAAACTAAACAAATCATTAACTTTTTTAAGTTGAATCATCATGCGTTGAAAATTTCATAATTTATGAAAACATAATGTAAAAATATGATAATATCACTAAGAAGTATCAATCTAGAATGTGAGATCTTACTTTTTTAATACTATGAGTGAAAGTAAAGTATAATATAACATCATCCAAGTATATTCATGGTCTTAAAAGGCATTATAGGTGAATGGGTACAAAATTTTGAAAGATTATGACCTGTCCAGTAGGATGAAAAAGTGTTCCAACGATCTTGCATTTCAAGGAATTTAAAAATGATGCCAAGAATAAAAAGATCTCAAACATGAAATTAATTTTAAAAAATATATTGTTAAAAAGAGTTTACTAATTAATATTATGAGTAAAAACTGTAATAATTCTTAATATATCTTAAAAGAGATGTTACCGAAGATGCTATAACTTGGACAAGAAAATGATCCAAGAAACTTGGGCCGGGGAGGTCTTGTTGTGGCAATGGATCAAGATTGGAATGGATTAAAAAAGATAAAAAGAAACTTTGATTTATACCTCCTACAGCCACAAATCCAGTGATCTCATTTGCGCTTAGTTCCAGCTCCTCCAATCTGCTTAAAGCAAGTAATTATGGGAACAAGGAATTGAAACTAAAGAATCATAACCAAGCTTAGCATTTACCATCCCAACAAATCATGTATGTATGTTATATCCCTCAATTTCTTAAAAATTAAGATGGGCAGAAAAAGTATATCTAACCTTTCACATTTATTGATCCTTTTAGGTGATTGTTTCCAAGATATAACCACTTAAAAGATAAAAGCCCTTTGAGGCATGACAGAATGCTACTGTCCAAGTTATTAGAACTCAAATCAAGGGAGTGAAGATTGCTTAACCTCAATACTTCATCATCATCTGAAGATTGCTTAACCTCGATACTTCATCATCATCTGGAGAGAAGATTGATATATATATGTGTGTGTGTGTGTGTATGTATGTATGTATTAGCTTCTGGGTTCAACCAACAATGGAAAATACTAACGAGAGAAGTTGAGTCAGTGAGATCAGAAGCATAAATAAAAAAGAGTTGTAATTTTCAAATGTAAAGCATGAGAATAAGAGAGTAACAAGAAAATTAAGTTCTGTGCTTTATGTGAAGGGTAGAATTCCTGGTATTTCAACTGGTTTCGGTCAACCATTACACAACTAAAATCTGAATAAATTGTTCTGAATCGAACGGCAATAAAATTCATTGGCGGATTGGCATGTGAGACCTTTCGGGAAAGTAATAATACTAGAAAACAAGGAAAAAAAAAAAATCAATCTTACCCCGAAAAGGCATGAAGCCTTCAATTTCATTGTGTCCTAAGTATAATTCCTCCAGGCTCGTCAGATAATGCAAATCTGATAACATGCAATGATATACAATGTGAGGGGAGAGATACATTCCCTTAATATCAGTTCCTTAAAACCCATAACACTTACTAAATATCAAAACTATCCCTAAAAAGGCAATATCATCAAGACTCACATTTAGTTGAGAGACTATTGGAACTTTTGTAATCTGAATATTAGTTACTTTGTTTTCTTTTCTTATCATTTTGGCTTCCCTTTAAACCCTAAAAAATAAGGTATCACCAATAATTTTTTTTATATAGCTTATATATATATATATATATATATATATATATATATATATTATAATCTATTATATTATATTATTTACTAAATATTTAATAAATTAAAAATATAATTTAAAATACTTTATTTTATTTTTTTATAAGTATTTTTTACTAAAATTTTAAAGTTTTAGTTATAAATTTTTATTTTATTTTGAAACTTATTAATTTTTGTAAAGATACAAAAATAGAAATAATCAACAATTTAAAATCATTTCTTTTACCTTTTCCCATCTCAATAGTGATGCTTATCTTCAGGTCTTTCTTTCTTTCTTTGAACTTTTTATTTCTCATATTAATTTTTGAGTTTTGGGCAGATTTCATGATTTGCTAATCCGATCTTGTAAGTTGGCTTATCTTAGGCCACCGACTGAGACGATGGCATTCTACCCGGGTAGAAAGAAGACCAATCGGAAACCTCGAAAGTAACAAATCGCGGGGCGTAAACTGTTGAATAAGCTGTGGTTTTTATCATATACCGTTTAAAGAGATAATATATTTAATTTTATTGATAGATATTTAAATATTATATACGTAAACATATAAATTTAAAAAAATAAGAGGTAAAATAAAAATTTAATAATTTTACATTGTTTTAATCTCACTTATTTTAATTTTATTTTTTATGACAAAATTGATTTTATTTGTCACATTATGTAAAACGCATTAAAAAAGAATAATAAAATAAAAAAATTGTCAGCTGATAGCCGTGTATAGGCGTGGTTACCATGAGTCTTACCTTTGGATGTCGACTCTTCCTTTTATTCTGTTGTAGGATAGATCCAATGTTTCCGTAGATGAAAGGCCACGTAGTGATGACCCTGTTGAATTCATTATTATTTAAACTGAGAGAATCCAAATGTGCAGTCTTGATAGTTTCTAATATCATGCATAATAAAAAAGGATATATATATATATATATAGAAAGAGTATAGCTTCCTATGGGTTTTCTTTTTGTTTTTTTAAAAAAATAAAAGAAAAAGAAAAGAAAAAAGAGAATCCATCTTATCTTATAATTATGAAATGAAAAGAGTAAAGAGCTGTAAAAAGAGGATCTTCGTTCTCAATACAACCAAGTATTTTGCTGACTCAAGACTTGTAAGATCTTTGAGAGGAAAAAACAAAGAAGCATTCAGGTACCACCCTCCATAACCCGTATCCACAGCATAACGAAGGTCAAGTTCGGTGACTCGATTCATTGTTTCGTTGCACGCGACTGCTGCTCAATTACAACAATCAACATCTATCCCCCAGGGAGACTCGGTGGCGCCATTATCCCGTGGAAGTGGATGACTGAAGAAAGGCTCGATTTGCAAAAGAGCAGTTCCCTCGTGTTCCGAGCAACCAGGACACTGAGTCGCCCACTCCTCTAATAAACCAAAAGCACTAGCATCCATGACCTAATAATAGCTACTAGCCCCCATTTGTATGTTACGAGCACCTCTTAATTATTTTTTCTCATTCACATCCTCTCCTAGAAATTGACACATTTAATTTCCACATAACTTAACCTTGGGTCAAGTTGCGTAAATTTGGATCTAAGACAAACTCAATCATCCAACTACATTTGTTAGAAGCTTTTCTTAGTTGTTTTGTCATGATTAATTATTATATTTATATTTTTTATATGATTTTATTTCATAATATTTATAATAAATAAAAAAATATTTAATTTAATTTAATTTAATTTTTATATATTATATTAATAAATAATTTAAATTTTATAAATTTTTAAAATTAAATTAATTATTTATTTTATAAAATTAAAATATATTATATTATTTAATTTTATTAACAATTAACTTATCATTTAAATTAAATTATATAAAAATTGTCATGAATATGGCAGCAAGCAGGTAAGTGGCCAACATTTAATTTCATCACTTTTACTTGTCAGGGTTAAATTGTGTAAAACACATTAGAAGCTTTGTTTTGTGGATTGGCCCTGTAATTCTCTCTACTAATCATCATGCTCACGCTTTTTTTGTTTTTTCTTTTGGTGGGAAAATTATTGGTTGAGCTAGCGTGTGTGAGAAACCATACAACAAATAAAACAAATAAAAGAACTTATGCCGTGAAATGAAGTTTTCAGTGAGGCTGTGGGCCGAAAACAAAATAGATGTGTGATTGAAATGACTAGACACTAGGTTCAAGAGAAGCCGGTCAAATTGGGCTTTCGTTTTGGGGCCGAGTCGTTTGGGCACAAATCATTTGAGCTCGGCTTAGTTGCTCCCGATCTTGTTCTGACTTTAAATTAAAAAACTCAACTTAAATATATAAATATATAAATATATATATATATATATATAGTTTGTGCAAAGATTTTCGCTTAGAATAGATTATAATTTGTTGATTTCTTTTCAAGGCCTGAAGCTTTTAGATGGCAAGCCCAAAATGGATTGTTGCGTTTTCAAAACAAGGTCACAGGACAGATAATAAACTTCAAAAACAAGACAAAAGTAAAACTTAACCAATCTCGCACCATAAACCAGAAGATTCATGCAATATAGATAGGTAAGACATCTTGCATTTCACCTTCCATGGCCACCACCATCAGACCTGTGTTTCCACATTTTCCTTGGCTAAAACAGAACATACCCTTTACATCTCCATGGATTCATTGCAAACCCATCTCGGATTCAGTGGCCAACTGGCCTGTTTCACACATCACTAGACAAAAAAGACAAGTTGCTGTCTCTGTTGCATTCAATCCATCTGGGAACTTTGACCTTTCTTTATACGACGATGAAGACAGTATTCCTGTAATTTCATTTTGTTCACAGTCTGTCCGTTCAATTGGCGTTGCACTACTCTTTAACTTGAGATTAAAATTCCTCAGGAAGAGAAATAGTAAAGCAGCATCCAGGACCAGGATGATTTAGGAAAGTCGAAACCAGGTGCTCGGTCCCTAGAAAGAAGTAAGTGATAGCATTAGCATTCAGTAAAACATTCATGAATTAATAGCTTTATTGTGATTTTCTGGTACATCTTTCAGTGAAGTTTTGGCTAATTTTTTTTTTACTGTTGCCTCTTCCCTCGTTGGCAGGCTTGTACTAATTTTCAGATAGCTAACCCACAGAATATACTTTAATCTCAGGCTCTTATCTTACTCAAAGTGATCATTTAGTAACCGAGCTACAAGTGCTCACAGTTTGAATCTGACTTTTATAGCTGCATTGTCAAAAATGCTCGAGACAAATGCAGCCGTAACCTTGTAATACCTTGAGAATTTTTCTACCAATTGAACCTCTAATCATGTATCTTGTGATGGCAAAATGACCTAAATTTTCACTAATATTCAATTTCATCATAACTTGACATTGACTTAACAGGGTCAAGCTGCGTAAATTTGGGTCTAGACAAGCTAAATCATCCATAAAAATTTATAAAAAATCAAATCTGTCAGAACGCAGTCTCAATCAAATAGCCTAGTCTTCCCTCTTCGTTTCATTAGTATTCTCTCATGGACGGCAACTAGTAGGTAGCATCATTTTTTTTTTTGGACCTTGACAATGACTTGTTGGGGTAAAACTGCCTAAATTTCGACCTAGCTCAATCATCCGTATGAATCTATAGACAACCTCATTGGTAAGAAGGCTTCTTTGGTGGATTGGCCCATTAGTGAGCACAGGTGCTGCAGGTCCAGATAATTTTTGGTGGCCCAAATTTTTCAATTTTCTCTTGTACTGTTTTTTTATACAATACAGAGATACAAAGGTAGGTTGGGGTCAGGGCTGGGTATTATTTTATTAAAAAATATATACATCAGAAAAGTAAAGTCGGTGGACGAAAGGACCGGACCAGGCCTGACTTTATAAAAGAAGTCCATTTTGGAACCATTTCAAAAGAGTTATTGTTGGTTTGATTCTGATCCTCCACCGACATCAAGTAGCAACGGCCTAATCGACTGGTAGCTTCTTTCTTTCTAAATATGATATTTCTTTTAGCTTTTGCTAAATTCCAGTCCATCTTAAGTTTAGGGTTTCTGCTAATACCCCATGTCAATAGTTGTGTCCACAATCCGCCAGCCATCAGTTCTCAGCCGTCGCAAGCACAGAGATTGGAGGTCAATGTACACCATTCACTATTCTCTTCTTCCCGCTTTCAAGTTCCTCTTCCATCTTTCTTTCCTTTTCTTTTGAAAGAACTGAATTCTCACCGACGGTGTTGTTTTTTTCTTGCATGTTTTCTTGGATCTCCTTATGTTCTTCTTCTTCTTTAATTTTTCGTTCTTTCTTCGTCTTTAATTTGAAACAAGATAAAACCCAGGTTCTTTGAGGGTCAATACCAACAATGTTTGAGACATCTTTCATTTTCTTGCTTTCTTTTTTCATAATATTACAGCCTCAATGTGATTTACGGAACCATAGAATTAATTTTGGCAAACTGAAACAAATATGAAAAAGAAAAAATATTTAATTCTCATGTTAGTTAATAAAAGAAATATCAAAATTTTTGTTGAAATTTCATTCCTAGAAGGACGTCGGTCCCAAATCCCTTCTTACTTTGAAATCTATGGGCAGCCTCAAACGACGGCTTGGTTGTCGTGTACAAAATATGCTTTTTTTAAGATAGGAGAACTAAGGGGGGCCCACAACCTTTCCTTCCCTCTCTTGCAAGGATTTTCCTCTGTTGGAAGAAATTCTGATACCCAGTGCTGCCTCCAACTCTTTGTATATCTCTGCTCTACTATTCTCTCCAATTAAACCCTATTTTCTCCCTCTCTCAGTTGATACAATTTCTTTGCCAATGGATTCTTATTCTCTGTCACCAGATCACATTCAAATACTCTTTCGCAGGCAAAAACAGACCTGCATTGCCCAATGATAACATGATCCCCTCCTTCACACGAACGCATGGGATGCCTAGACAAGATATGCCTTATTTGCAAGATGGAAGACCTGTTGATATGGTTTTCAACCCATGGCTTTCTGGAAACCCAGAGTCTCGAGAAAGATCCATTAGAAACAAAAATGGGAGCATGCCTTTGGTATTTCTTGACAAAATGAGGATAATTCCACGAAACAATAACGGTCTTATTCATCTTGGTGCTGTGATAAGTACTTTCAGTGAAGGGGCACTTCTTATCAATATATGTTCCCACATGAAACACATTTAGATCAATTGAATTAGTAAAGACCAAAAAGCACTAGAAATAGAAGTAAACACATAGGCAACGTAGCTGCAACTCCAAGATCCTATAATCTAAGCTTACAAGAAATAGGACTGGCCGACAACAGATTGGAAAAGTGCATGCATATGGCACCCATTCTGAAGAAAATTCATGTTTCTCTAGGTCATTAAGAGTTCAAGCCAATTTTAAACATTAGAAGCCAATAGCATACACATTCTAATTGAGTCGGTCACAATTTTCATGACTAAAATTTGCATGCCAAAGTCCAAAATGGTAATAAAAATTGAACCTTGATAAGCATTTGATGCACAAATTTCTGTCATGCTTCACATTCTCCAGCAGACTAATATTATTAATACATGGAATCCACAGGACCATACGACATAACTCAAAGAATTAAAAACTAGGGGAACTCAACAAACTTTAGTTCTCGGAAGTCTACACACCAACACTGTCAACAGCAAAATACACAAGTTTCCCCGATGACCATATATCGAAACCGAGCAGACATTCGCAAATTATTGTAATAAAAACATCTCCGTCTGCCGATAAAAGAAGAGAGAAGAAAGTAAAGATGAACAACAAATACCACTCTAGGAGTCTTAAAACCGAGACCAATGCTCTTCCAGTAGCGGTTTTCACCCTTTCCAGGCCGCCTTCCCTTCCCAGACGTTTTCGAGCTACAAAAAAAATAAGGAAAAAGTTAAAAGAAATTGAGAACAACCCAAATCATCAGATACACCAAAATCCAAAATCACAATGTTATTACCAAAGAAACACTTTGGGTTGCTTCAAAAAAGCATTCTCTGTCTGCAACAAAGCAAGACCTTAAAATTCTACTCTTTTTGTCAAGAAATAGAAAAGTGGACAAGGCAACAATGCCAATGGCTGCCTCCAAGACAGCTTCTCTCTGCACCGTTCTTTGGCCTTCGTCTCCGTCGCCACCGACGCAGACGTGTTTCGTTTTTGAGTGCTTCTTTCTTCTTCTGTTCTCTGTATTTTGTTTTTTTTTCTCCTTTTTCTCTTTTTAGTTTACTCTGTTAATTTTGGTAGCAATTAAATCTCTAGAATTTTAACTGTTTGCTCATAATTATTTGTCTTTAATTGGAGAATGTCATTTTTCTTTTTTATTTTTCTGTTTCGACTCTCTTATCTATTTTCGCCAATTTCAGGGTGAATGTCAGGCAGTTCAGATTTCACCGTCCCTCCCTCAGCTCGGTTGCTGCCTTTGCAGGTCTCGATTCCCGTTTGCTTTTCACCGTCCGTTTTCACCGATTGCGATCTTCATTCCCGTTTTCCTTTGCCTTTCTTTTCCAATAATTGAACTCTCACCTCACCACGATTGTTTTTATTTTAGTTTTATTTTTTTTTGCGTATTTTCTTTTTTTTTTTTTAATTATTATTATTATTATTTTTAAATTTCGAACCGGAAACCCTGCACAGCGGCGTCTGGGTTCAGCTCCAATCAAGATTTACGGATCGTGAGCCCTTCTCATCTTCTAGACTCTTTCTCCTATACTTTACTAATCCTTAATTCTTTATTTTCTTAAAATTAAAGTCCGGCCGTTTAAGTAGTGTAACAGAAATATGGTTCTTAATTTTTGTTCTAAGCCCCCGCTGGTTATTTTTCAATCTCAAGCTTAATTATGTTTATGGTTGTGACTTCTTGTTCCCTTAATTGTTTATTTTCTTGTTTGTTTATACATCCCAGCGGCGATCAAGAGGTATAGATTGTTACTCTCTTTTTCTTTCTTTTTTTTTTTTTTTTCCTTAGTATCGATCAAGGTAAAACAGAACTTCTTTGAGTGTTAAAGTAACCTTTAGTGATGATTTCTTTAAACTCTTCAAATTGAAAAGGAAGTTCTTTTGGGTTCGAAACAATCCTTGTGGTACCATCACTTAATGACATTTACAAATTAACCAGTCTATGGATAACATCTTGAATTGATCAGAATAGATATGTAAATGTATACCCCAATTTGAGTAATTAATCATTATTATATATTATTAACCTACTCAGTTTGCTTGTAATATTATACTCAGAGTACCTACGAATTTCATAACATGTTACGCCTACTCTTATTAGAAAATTGCATTTGGTCACGTTGGAGTACGATTAATCTATTTATTATTGGTAACATTAACCATTTGTGTTAACCAATGATCTTATTAAACTGTGCCCATGGTACCCAAAAGATTGTCCATAACCCACTATTATCAATTAACTTAAAGAATAATGGTAACATTTTATCATTAGTTGGTAACAGGTCACCAATCTATTTCGTTACTGATTTAACCCATTACTAAAATAGTCCAATTTTCCACATTTTAGGTTAACGAAATGTATAATGATCTTAATAACCTATTAAAAGAGTTACAATTAATTAGTTCATATTTAACCCAATCCTAAGGTTACAATGAATTTAACTCAAAACATTATTTCATTTATGGTATTTTATTCAATCATTGTAATAACTTGTAATGACTCAATTTAACTAGAGTAAATCACATAATTATGTTCCCAATTTCAAATAAAAACCAAAAAAAGCAAAATCAACTTAAATAATCAAATTAGTTAACATTTTCAATCAATTATAATTTTGAATGGTTAGTTAATTATTTTTTAAATGATTAATTAATTATTTAAATTGTATAAATAGTATAAAAAAAAAATCCTAATGTTACCCTTTGATAACTGTAATCTTGGTTCCTATTAACATTTGATCATGGTTAACCATACTTATTGGGAATGATTAAGGTTACCCAATCTCTATTTAGTTAGTAACATCTTTGATAGGTTACAATAACATACCCATATAACCAATGTGAGACATCAATAACCCATTTAGTCCATTGGTAACATTATCTATTAACCTTAGCATTTTAACATGTAATTGGGCTATTATCCAAATGATATTAATCAATCCTATATGTAATTGACCCCAAAAAATTTACATAAATTCTAAATAAATGTTAAATATAACATGGATATTTTTAAGGGTGGTTATTCAATTAGATTATTTACCCAATAGGTTATAACCATATACCATAATTTGGTAATTGATATAGTGTAAGACTATAACCATTGGTGACCATAATGATTAACTAATCAATGCATTTAATGTGTTTGCCATTGGGTTGATAAATAATTGGAAACCAACAATTTTGTATTAATTAATCTAATTTGAGTAAGAGTAAAACATGATTGGTTCCATTACCATATAAGTAAAAAAGTATATGACCAAATTAGTATCCATAAATTGCATTTATTCATCAAACAAATGGTTATCTTTGTCACTAAATTGGCCATCATGGGTAAAATATGATGGTTGATAATGTAGGTGAGGGGGTGAAATAGATTACTAAATCCATAATGGACAAAACTTTGAACCCAAAATATCTAGCAGTTAAATTATGGTAATCCTATGGAATATATCATTCGGTCACTAATGTGTAACCGTAGTAAAAGAATCACATTAGCCAGTAACCAAGTAATGGTCATCTTACATATTTTCTTGGTAAAATCAATTACTTAAAGGATAACCTAGTTATCCATACTAATCAGGTTATGGTACCAATAAGTATGGGTTACCATTGTCATGACCATGTCAGGTTATTATCATTCCATTAGTTACCATGCACCCCAAATTCAATGGTTATTAGTCTTAAAATGACATCCTACTCTTATGTTCATGGTTAGCCAATGTTCCCAGCCTATTTGTCCTTTAGGGTAAGTACACCTTATATTCATAACCATATTTATAAATTGGTAGGGTTAACCTAATTTCACCATGTAATAATTGGTAAGTTACCCAAATGATTGTTAGAGTAATGGCGGTAACCTATTGGATAGGGATGGATTGAATAACCAACAATTTGTTTCCATGGTTTTATTGCAAAGATTAAAGATTGGTTACCTATAAAATATGATGGTTGGGGTCATTATGGAATATAAAATGAGTAGAGTATCATTTCCAAAAAGACTATTTTATTTTATTAAGAAAATTCTAATGTAACCTAAGTCAAATTAATGAGTGCAATTTTTCAATAACCTAAGGTTGACCATAATGTTAGTATGGGTACTATGTGAATAACCATCAGTTACAAAGAAATATGATAGCCATATTAACCATGTTTAATTTAAATTCCAACATTAATCATTGCTCTAACCCAATAAGACCAACCTTAGTCAAGGTTACCTTGGGTTACTAACTTTTAAACATTGTTAATATCAAATTCAGAAGATAAGGTAGTTAACTAACATTCAATCGAGTATTATCCAAGGTTGACTACTAAATGTCATTACCTATTAATCTCATTTGATGACCTCAAAATTAAAGGTTTGGTTTATTACCAAGGTTAATGTAAATATTACCTAATTCAATGAATGGGGTATTGATTAATCAACTGTTATGGCCAATGATTCCCTCTCAATCATTAAACATTATTTAGTGGTTTAACTATTGCCATTGGTTAAATTACAGAATTGATCACCATGTACCAATTAACCAAATGATATCCATATTGCCCTTACTCATTAATATACTCTGATTTATTGGATTACCTATAAATCATAACTAAGGGTACCATTAGACACTTTAAATGTTCACAGTTAATAACCATTAATTAGGGGAATGTGATTATCAAAAATGAATGTTATTACCATGCCAATGGTTAGTCATGTCTTAAATTACAATCATTTAACAATTTATCCTAATGGTACTAACATTTAATCCAAATTGGATTCATCAATAAATTATTTTACTATTCTGAAAATGGTTTGATTTTGCATTTGGTTAGAATTTTAACCAACATGAATCATGACTTGATTTACCCAGTTATTTGATCATGGTTATCCAATGTGATTATCGAATGACTAATAGTTATTTAGGACCAATTTAGTGACCCTTTTACCAATTGATCAATGGATGGACTATGGTTATTCAACCATGATATGATTCACTACCATGGTCAATTAATGTTGATTTCATAACTACGGTCATTCCAAGTGATAATTTGTGACCATTTGCCATAATTTCACACATTTATGGTGAATTAGTTGTTTTCCATATGGGAATATCATTTAATCCAAGTAATCAATTGTATTGGGTAACCATAAAGGTTATTCAAATTGTTTGTTAGTGTTGATTAGCATAACTGAGTAAAAGAGTCAATTACTCATGCTTATAAATAACTACTTCATTTGATATTCATTAGTATCATAATCAAATTATACTAAGTTATGGAATAGTGTAACTGTGATTATAGTAGCAAATGCGTAGATGAATATAACATAATCACCAATAAATGATTTCATTGGAGAATAACCTGGTTATCATGTCACATACTCAATTATTCGCCCAACCTAGTGGACTAACCTGCTATTTATAGGAAATTTAACCAAGTTTGTATATCATTACTCTTATACATTCAAATGTTTCATTGGTTACAAGAATGACAATGTAACCTATTATACGAATGTTAGTAGATTACAAATGGACATCCACCAAATGTTACCATGTTATTGTGTCAATGATGACTCATAAGGATACCATAATAGGTTATATGACATTTTAGATTATGGTTGAATCTAATATGGTAAATTTGTAGTAGTTTTTAGTTTGTTAAATTTGCAAATGCTACAATAGATCTAACATAATGATTTTTATAATGTTTATGCAGTGGTTATGAGATGCATAAGTAATGATTTTTCCATATATAACAATAATGTCTAGAGGAATAGGTAGCAATTGTTAAAGAAATAGGCAGCAATCATTAGAGAAATATGTAATAGTTTTTTATTACAATAAGCAATAATTTTTGAATAGAATATACAATGATTTCTTGATAGTATATACAATGATTTTTGAGTAGAATACATAATGATTTCTTGATAGTATAAATAGTAGTTTTTAAGTAAAATATATAGGGGTTTTAAGTAAAATATGCAGCATATTTTTAATAAAATACCCAACAATTTTTTGGTGGAATATACAATGATTTTTTAGTAGAATACGTTATATAGTTTTTAAATAGAATATGCAATCATTTTTAAATAAAATACACACTAGATTTTTAATATAATACACAATAGTTTTCTTCGTGGAATATGTAACAAATTTTTTTGTAGAATACACAATAATTTTTTTTAAATAGAATATATAACAATTTTTTATTATAATAGGTAACATTTTTTTTAGTGGAATACACATTGATTTTTTGGTAGAATACATAACAATTTTTTTGTATAATATATAATGGTTTGTAACATATTAAGTAATGATTTTAATCAACATAAGCCTCTTCTATTAACATTCACTATCTTAAAATACTCAAAAAGAAAGTTGCCACTTCTCTAACAATAGATGAAGCCTTTTTTTCTCGATAGCTAATGGCTATCAAAGGATTAGGAGGAATTAAAAATTATATAGTAAAGTAATAACAACAATTGCATTTCTGACATGCTATTCATATACTGGTTGCATCATATTTCACAAAATCAATGAATGAATCACAATTTAGTAATACAAACATAACAAGAGAAGAATCTCAAACCAACAACTCTCAATTAACATATTAAAGATCAAAACAAGAAAAGGAAATAAAAAACTTATTAACTTGTTTTATCTAATTATTTGTATCCATCCACTCTCAAAATGTTTCATTACCATTTGCATTATTGTTCAATTGGTCTAAATTTCTTTCAAAAGGTACATCATTTATGTGTAGGTCAATTATGGTACCAGGCATGTCTTCTCTTATCAAACTAGATTGCTCAACATTACTAATGCCTCCCATATTTGAATTTGCTACATTTGGCTTCCCCTAGAATATATCTTGTACACTTACATTTTCTTCTTTATCCAACTCAAATAATTCTCTAGGAATCTTATGCATTATATAATAAATGTTTTTCTTAATTGGATCCTCCATAAAGAAAACTTGGTGAACTTGAGATGCTAGTATGAAAGGATCACTTTAATAGCATAACTTGTTAGAGTTAACTTGTGCAAGTCCACAGTCATCATTCTCCAACTTAAACCAATCACATTTAAGCAAAATAACATCAAATCGACTCCAAAAAGTCCAATTCAATAATTTTTACAACTGCCCCATAATAACTTATTTCTCCCTTCACAATATTTTACTCTTTTAAACTAGTAAAACTATCTATTAATACTATTAATGTACCACTACTATTTTGTGTCTTGCACCTTGCATCTCATTCCTTTGAGTTGAATCAGTAGCTATTAATAATATAACCACCATAACCCTTTGCCATAGTATTAGGACTAATAGATAACCATTAAATATAAGGAGGAACCTTCTTAGTTGCAACTTGGGCTTGAACCCAAGCAAGAAAATCTTGAATATGATTTTATGATCTAGCCCATCTCTTTCTTTGTTGTCTGCTCATTAGTTACCTATGCTCTTTGTAATGTAATTAACAATGAGTAATAGAAAGAATGGTATTTTAAAAAGACATGATTAAATAAAAATTTTAAAGTTTGGTTTAGCTTACTTCGTATATCTCTTAACTTCTTCATCTTTACAATTAAATAATGCAAGTCTATGTACTTGCTCAAAAGAAACAACATCCAAAGTAATGGCCTTACCTTTCCTTTTCCTTTACTCCCAATTGCATCACTTTTATTTGGAAATAGAGGTGTTTGCTCCTTTATTATTGTATTAGATTGTTGATTATATCTCATAGAAGGAGTCTTCCTTACATCATGAATATATCTTAAGCTAAACATCAAACACTCTTAAGCTAAATGCCTTTTCATGATGGAACCTTCAGGTTGACTTCTATTAGCACATATAATTTTAGTTTGCACAAGTATTTGTTAATACCAAACATCTAACAATAATGCATGAGCCCACTAAGTTAGATTTCATCAATTAAGTTTATAGACAAGTGCACCATGATATCAAAGAAACTTAGAGGCAAAATCATCTCTAGTTGATGTAATGTTTCACTAATTTTGTCTTGTAAGTAACCCAAGTCTTTTGACTTCACAATTTTACTATGTATTGATTTAAAAAAGAATCCTAATCTTGTCAAGGTCATAGCAACATGCTTTGATATTGTCTTCTTAACTATGATTAGAAGAAGGTCATACATTACTAAGTGTGCATCATGACTCTTACACCTTGCAATTTTCTTCTCTTTTTCATTCACACATCTAGAAATATTGGATGCATAACCTTAAGGAAGTTTAACACCTTTTATAATGGTGCAAAACATAGTTTTCTCCTCCAGTGTCATTAAATAGCATGCTTTAGATAGATAAGTGTGTTGACCATCATTAGAAAGAATAGGTTGAAGCTCTTTTCTTATCTCTAAGTCTTGTAAATCAAAACAAGCTTTTACATGATCCTTTGTTTTACCAAGAACGTCAAGGATAGTCCTAAGAATGCTGCCACAAATATTCTTTTCTATATGCATTACATCTAAATTATGACAATATTTATTACTCTCACAATATGGTAAACAAAAAAATATGGACCATTTGGTTATGTAAAAGATTAGTAAATAGATCATGAAAAAAGAACAAATCAAAGTGAATGTATCGTGGAAAGAAAGGGACGAATTTCTGCCACACATTGTCACCATCACCACTGCCTGATCTTTTGCTTGCCTTCCACCTCTAGTGACCAAACCAGCCTAAAAACACTTCCCATTGCCGATCCAACAATTTTTGGCATGTTTTCAAAAAAAGGCAGCTTGTCCTCTGGCATTTCTGTCATCGTCAGACTAACACCGTCGCTGTCAAAGCCCACAGCAACCTCTGTCTAGTTGTTATCATGTTCCAACCTCCATTTTCCATAGCTAGAGTCCTCTGCATTCTAATATTATTGCCTGCATATATAATTTTTTGACAGCACATGCGTTCTTACCTTGTCAACTTTGTCAATCAAAGGCACCATTTGAAACACCAGTTGCTGATCATCCTGTTTCTGGCTATCATGCACTCAAAATACATAAATTTACAAATATTCAAAGCTTGACCCATTGTTGCTCCAAATCCCATATGTTACATCTACTTACTAATGTCGTAAGGGACCATTATTTTCCAACCCTCTGGCTATTGATCTACGTATCATAGCCAAGGACACACTATAATATTTTCAGCAAATCATTGTAAAAGCCAACTCCTCTCTCTTGTCATTTGTGTGCACATCGTTGTCGCCATTGACTGATCAGTTCTGCAATGTTGCTGCCCATCCACCACTTTGCTGACTAGCTGCTTCTCCTAGCTATTTGAGTGCCTAGAACCAAGTTCTTAGGATAGATTCAAAGGGATTATGGCAAATTTTTTAAAGGTGGGGAAGGGTGATAGATATAATGATATTGAGCAAGATGTCTAAAGAGAGGTGTCATTTCAGCTTCATCAAGTTCAGCAACAGGTAAGACACAATCAATGCTGCCAGGAGGTTGAATAAGGAGCAACTTCATGGCCACCAGCTAGGGGTCTAACTAGCCAAATTCCCAATACCCAACTCCAAGTTCTCATCTAATCTCCCTAAGATGGAGACAAGGATGCTTGGTTGATATAGGAGACTAGAAGGGTTTGCACAACCCAGGATGAGTGGGTCATACCATAATGTGATGGTGGGATGGACAAGGGGAGGACTCCAACAATCGACTAACTTTAAGGGTTTGACAAATTGGATAGCAGGTTAAATACCAATTGAATTGAAGTATTGTATGAAGACTATTGAAAGGGAGTGGTTGTACCGAAGTGTGGGGAGGGGGGTGGTTTATGAACCCAGTACCATTGAGTAAGGGTAATGGTTATGAAAGGTATTAAATGTTTGTTGATGTTTAACTCTATGGAGGAGATGATGATAACACTTGGGGATAAGGGTATGGAGATCAAAGGCTGCTTTTAGAGCTCAATGCCTTGGTTGATCAATACAGTAAGTGCAGATTAATAGATTTAGGTCTTTTTGGAGGGATTGCCATTACATGTATGGTTTGATGAGTTCTTAGCTTGGTTGGGGGAGATATGGGGAGTGTATTTAGGGATGGATCTAGTGGTAGAGCAAAAAAAGTGATTAAAAAAGTGCTAATTTTGGCTGTTGGTGACTTCTGAGGTGGTTCTTCCTTTGTTGGTGACTGTTGAGATCAATAGGAGGGAGATTTGTCCTCCATGTTAGTGAAAGTCCAAGGATGAAGTTTAGTTAAGCAAAGGCCAATATGGAGTTAGTGGTCCTACCAAGTTTGGCAACTACTACCTAATGTGCTAGAAATATATATCTTTGAATGGTCAATTCAGGGGTGAGTTCTGATCTAGGTCTTGACAAGGTCACCAAGGAGGAGGTTACAGAGGGGTATGGTGGTGGAGGTGAGAGCTAAGGGTTGGGAGGGACAAAGGTTAGGCCAAGGCTAGGGGTTAGCTTGGTCACTAAAATTGGGCCACCTTTGTAAGAGCATGCATGGGCCACAACATAAGCCAATGCATTAAAGATGAAGCCCATTTGCATGCTAGAGTTCATTAAGTAAGGATGGTTCACTTTAGTCCATTCTTACAGTCCAAATGTTAAGGAAATAATGGGTTGAATAAGATATCCATTTGCCTCAATCTTGGCAACCCAGCAAGTAGGAATGGGACCAAGCATAAGTGACATGAACTACGCCATTAAGGTTGGCTTACCTCATCCTATCCCTTTAGTTTAGAAATAATAGGCATCTTTAGAATGGGTAGAGGTGACGTTGGTGGACCAAAAGGATACACTGATAGCAATAGAGGATATGGCTACATCATTAATGGGTGTAAATGAAGGCACTGACAAGCAAGGAGCTGGTGTTAGTGGTGAGAAAGGGATGCTACTACAAAAGGGTAACAGGGAAAGTGGCATAATGACTCTAATTAATGTGAATGGCAAGGAGATTGAGGTCTTCCTGGCCAATGACTAGAACGAAGATGTTAAGGCTTTACTGGGTGGATGGAAAGGGGATATATATACCACAACCCAAGTGAGGCAAAGGGGCAAGCTAGTAGGGGGGAAGGGATTAGGCAACAAAGGGAGTGGGGCTAGTATGTCCAGATGTTGCAAAATGCAAATCTAGCATGAGAAGTGACCTATAAGGAAAGTTCTATTAGAGGAGAGGTAGTTATCTAATAGTTATATTAGGTTTTACAATGACATAATTCAACGAGAGTTGCAGTGGGTGTTAGAGTTAGGGAAGATGATGGGCCAATCACCAATTGGGACTGACAAGGTAGCTCTCCAATGAATAGCTTTGCTAGAAGATGAGGACAAGTTGGGTTAATAATACAAACTTGAAGGGGGCAGGTCAGGGTTCCATCTTTAACTATGATTATTTGTTTTATAAATGTAATAGGGTTAAGGAGATTTATGAAATGTAGGGTAGTTTAATGATAGGTGTGTTACATTAACCTAGACATTTTGTTTGTGCAAGAGATTAACTTACGCCAAGTGTCCTAATTAATTTTAAGACAAATATGGGTTGGTTAGGGAATTTTGGCCATGGCAACGAAATTAGAAAGAGCCATGGGGGTTCAGTTGTGTTTTGGTGAGACTTTGTGTTTTAGTGGCCATCTAAATTTTTGGCAACTAGGTGTATGGTATTGGTGGGGGAAGCAAAATAGTGTTGCCAGTTAACAATTATGCCTTGAATAGTCCTTCCAAACAATAAGGGTTTTAAGGGGATTTGTGAGGCTTACGAAGCATGTTCATGGGTCGGTGGTGCATTGGAAATGATTTTAATATGGCGATGTTAGAGGGTCAAAGGATATGGGCTACACACAATAGTTGAACTCTTCAACAGTTAAAAAATTTTGCTTATGATATGAGACTTGTTGATTTACTTATGTAGGAAAGGCACTTCACCAAGTGTAATTTTCAAGAGAATCCATCAATGAGCTGGGTTGATAGATTTTTGTTTAAGGCTAATTGGTTGGTAACTATACTAAACTTAAAATAATGAGGGGTTCTTAATTGCTTTAGTGATCATTTAGGGCATTGCATTAGGATTGATGACAAATAATAGGGCCTTAAACCTTTTAGGTATTTTAATCATTAAGGAGTTAACCATAAGTTAAGACAAAAAAATTTAGGAGTATGGTCAACTCAATGAGGTAAATGCCACTTAGGCTATATTTTGTGTGATAGAATGAGATTAGTTAAAAATTTTTTAAAAGCCTGGAGTATAAAAGGAAGGGAGCAATGTTAGAAGGGTTTAAAGGAGGTTAAGACAAAGGAGGGGTAGTTAGCCCTAAAATAGGAGACATAATTGTTGTTCAAGGTGATAAGAGAAAAGATGATATGGGTAAGGGCCAATTATTGGATGTGCCTTAAAAAAACAAGCAAGAGTGGTTTTAGAAATCACAGCTTAAGTGACTCATGGAGGGTGATTGGAATTTGGCATTGTTTTCACATTACAACTTCTAACAAGAGTTAAAAGAACATGATTGAAGAATTAAGACAGGGGGCATACATTTAGTAATCCTATAAACATTCAGTAGGACATTTTGTCCCATTTCAAGGAGTAATTGGGCACTTGAATGTTGCCATGTCTCAAGCTGGGTGATAGCTTTTTCCAAAATGAAAGGTACTGATAATATGATATTGGAAAGCCCATTCATAGTGGTAGGTATGAAATGTAATCAATGAATGTGACGGTAACAAGGTGCTAGGGTTAGATAGATTCAATCTTAATTTCATCAAGTAACATTGGAAACTTATAGAGAAACCTATGATGGATTTCATGCGATTATGCTTGTCTCTTACCTCTACTTTCTTAGTTTATATATAAAAGGTGATTAGCATAATGTCTTTTGGTTAGTTTCATCTGATCTCATTAGTTGGGTCTATTTACAAGATCTTAGTAAAAATATTTGCTAAAAGACTTAAGTTGGTGATTGGGAAGTTAGTGGAGGAATCATAATTTGCATTTTTAAGGGTTGTAATATTCTAGATAGTGTCCTAATTGTTAATGAGATGTTGGGTAAGGTAAACAAATGGCAAGAAGGAGGTATTAGATAAAAATTGATTTTGAAAAGGCTTATGACTTAATGGAATGGGGTTACCTAACAAACATTTAAAACATATAGGTTTTGGTGCAATATAGTTGTAATGGATATAGGAGTGTATTTTGATACCATAACTTTTGGTCCTAGTTAATGGTTACCCTACGCAACAATTTAAAATTGCAAGGGGTTTATGGTAAGGCTACTCATTTTTTCTTTTTTATTTCTTCTCATCACTGAGGGTTTGAACTCCTTGTTTAAGAAAGGGTTAGCAATGGGGCTTATAACACATTTATAGTTAATGATATTGTTATTTTTAGCACAACTAATGATAAGTCAATTGAGAATTACAAAAAGATTCTCTGATGCTTCCAATGTTGTTCCCAACTTAAAATTAATTTAGCTAGAATAGTAAAATATGGAGAAAAGGGGTGTAAGGCAAAGATTTTGTGATGGGTTGAGTATTATAGGTGTAGTGTGGGTTCACTTTAGTTGAAGTACCTTGATTTTCCATTAGGCATCAATCCAAGAGTGAAAGTTTTATGGAACCCAATCATCCCAAAGATGGAAAGATAGTTGGCAAAGTGGAAAGCCAAATTCTTATCTAAGGTGGGTTGACTAGTTCTTTTGAAGTCATGCCTTTGATCACACATGATTTAGTTCATGTCTATGTTTAATACGCCAAAACAAGTGGAACAATGGATGGAAAAGATTCAACAATCATTTTTCTAGGGTAAACAGGAGAGTAATAGATATATGTATCAAGTGGGATGGGGCATCATGTGTAGGAAATAGATATGGGGTACGCTTGACATAAGAAGATTATGGGCTAGTAAATCATGGCCAATGAGCACCTTTTCATGCAATGATTTCCTGATAAATATTAGTGAGGTTTAGTTGATAAGGAAGCATAAGATTCAACCTATGGGTCTTACATAGGAGGCACCACCAAAAGGATCATTCAAATTCAATATTGGCATGACTATGGCAAGTTCAATGAGTGTGGTTGATATTAAAGGGGTATTGCATAGTGATGAATGGATAGTGATGTGTCAATTTTCCAAATTAGTCATAACAACTAGAGTTGTTAGCAATCCAAGAGGCCATCATATTATAGGGTCAATAATAGGAAGCAGGCAATGGCCCTCTAATTATTGAAAGTGACTTGAGTATGGCAATAGGGTGGATTAATACCAAGGATAAAAGACCTTCGAATCTTGCAATGGTAATAGGGTAGATTAATACCCAGGATAGAACACCCTAGAATCTTGTAATGGTATTCAAGGATATTAATAATAGAACCAAAGACTAGGTTTCCTTTGTCTTTGACCAAGTGAGGGTAACTTCTTTGCAGATACTATGGTCAAGTAGGGATTATTTTGGAGCTTGACTTCATTGCATGGGTGTAAAATAACCCATTATGGTCAATAGGTTTGTTTTGTTTTTTATTTTTTTATTTTTTTATTTTGAATTATGACTTGTAATAAGGGTTTCCTTATATGCAGGGCTTAAGGGAGGATGGGTACATTATTTCCTAACTTATATCTATGAGTCTATCAATTTTTTGCTTGGGGCCTATGCATATTCTTGTACACTAAATTGAGGTTAATGGTATTTTGCCTTACTCTTCAGAAAAAAAACAAAAAAAGACCTTAAAAAATTATCACCATAATTGGTCATTTTGTCAATCACTCTAAATACCAAATTAATGTAGATTGAGTCTAACGTGAATGGTTTGGAACAAGTTAGTCCATGAGTAACTATGGCCAAAGTGGTATGAGATTGGTTTAACATCTACTAGGTCATTAACCATAATGACTTTATTAATGAGCACAAATTTGGGCCATAAATCCAAGTAATCAATTGTATTAGGTAAGGATTAAGACTAATAAAGAGAATGGGTGAAGGTAATCACTAAATTTTATAGATTGGTGAAATGTATACATTTAAGTAGCCTTTTTAAATTTGAACTCATTTAGGGGTAACATTGCAATTATACTCACCATATCCTTATAAATGGTGATCATTGATTTTGTTATCAGTTAAGGAATATAGTATATGACCAAATTAGTATCCATGAATTACATTTACTCTTGAAGTTATAACAATGAACAAATGGCTATCTTTGTCACTGTATTGTACATGGTTAATATACAAATAGATTACCATGGTTATTTAAGTAATCATTATGGATTACTCAATAGTGTTTAAAGGTTATTAGGAATCTTAACCATGGATAGGTATCAAATAGGTTAATGATCTTATTAACAAATTTAATCAATTGTTGAAATACACCTATGGATTTCAATATCTATGACATTAGTCCAATTTGATTATGGTTCTAATGGCAACATTTGCAACCAATGTCATTATAGGCTTCCTTGAGAAATGATGTTATTAAATTGTGTAATTCACTCAAAAAATGTTATTGTTGATTTCGGTAACCAGTAAAGATTTGGATTAATATACTAAAAAGGTTAACCATATTTATTTGAAATCCAAGAAAATGAATTGGCCAAGTGGTTACTCCTAGAGATTAATTTCTAATGTTCCATAGGTTCAGATTATCCAATTTATACCCATTGATCACCAAAGTAATAATGTTCATGTTATTTAAAGGTGAGAAATAGAAATTAATCTCTTATCATTTAAGCATAAAAATGGTCATCCAACTAATACAATTGTAATTAGTTTATTACTACATAGAATTTCATCATTACCCTTAAATTTGTTATTGAAAAATTATCCAATGTTAAATTGAGTCTAGGAATGATCACATAAGAATATGAATATAATGGAGGTAAATGGCTATATCAAATAGAAATGGGTCAGTTTATTAAATGACTACTATTAATTAAGGGTCCATTAAGTAATTAATTTGGTTAACCATTTGTCTATAAAGGTTACTTTAACCTAATCAAATATGGGTATCCAATTATTCAATTAACCTTAAATAAAACTTCCATTCACCATTCATGTTCAAAAGAAAATCAAGTTAAAGAATTTGCATGGTCATATTGATCACAAAACATTTGGTAACATTGATTTTGAATAAATAAGTAACTAGTATGTTATTAATTAGTGGGTAATGTGATTACCAATCTAGTACCTTGGTCAATTGGTAAAGGTTAATTAGTTGATTATGAATCATATGATCAAAGTAACCCATTACACCTAATTGGGTTAAGAAGTAAATGGATTAACCAATTAAATATATCATTTAGTAATTCATGGATTATTTGACCATTAATTTGAAGTTCAATATGGTCATTCATTTCTATCCTAACCTGCATAGTTTGCATACTAGGATTAATCTTAATTAGGTTACTCATATACCAAATGTTTGGGCCAATGGTATTACCAATTGAATATCCCCAATTATCAACATTATCTTTTTGTTGGTTACTCTAATGGTTCTTTACTAATTACCCTTTATGTTGATATTAGTCAGTCTATCATCAAATAATCAATTGTATAGGTACCATTTGGTTACCATTCTATTTGATTAATGGTAGATGATCAAACATCGATTTTCTTTAGCCATATAGTAACCAATGAATTATGATAATAAGACTACAAACTTATTCAACATAATAAGTTAGACATAGTTGTAATCATTCAATTTAATACATTATTTTTACTCATGAATTTAATGTCTTAATTTCCTCACAACCCTTGGTTGTCCTTCCAATATCGATAGATTCTTAGTCCAACATTGTAAAATAACCATTGGTAATCTTGTCATAACTCTATTTGTATATTACCATTGCATATGGTTTTGAATTTTGTTTTCATTGAAATTATAGGCAAATGATACTCACCAAATCAATCAATATTTAAGTTCATGATTATTGCATGAATTATAGTCATTTGGTAACAAGTTCATGCATTTGTTACAATCAACTAATTACAATGTTTATTTGGTCATGTAAATCATAAATAATAACCAAAATAGTAAAAATTATGGTTGGAAACTAATCCAATAAACTAAAAGGTAGATTAATTTGAATGTTAACCAATGACCTTTCAATCAATTGGTAAATAGGTTATATGTTAGTAATTGATTGTAAATCTAAGTTGGTACAAATCTTTACCAATTATTACTTAAATGTTATTGGTTACCAATATTCTCAATTTCTCATAATTTGACCATTACAATATTAATAATATATGTAGCCCCAACCCAAGTGCATTTGTTTATTCAATGCAAAATCTAATAGTTTTAACCAATATGTTAACCTTTTAATCAATGGTCAACATCTTATATAAAGTACCCTATTGGTCTAACCTTTTTTAATCTATTTCTAAAGATATTTTGAATCATTGGTTAATTTTTTATTCTAACTATTAGAATTACTAGACTTTCATGAACTATTAAGTAGTTACTTTATTTTGATTAATTTAGCCTTAAATTCAATTGGTCAATAACCTTAGTTAAACCAATAACATTCCATTTGTATTGAGTAGCCAACCTATGGTAGATTTTTACTAATTAGCCTCACCATTTATTGTAAGGTAGAACCCATTTGATTAATTTGGTCAATCAGTAAACTACAATCAATTCACCAATCATTCAAAATAAATGTTATGAATGGTTAGAATAAATGACATCTATTTGACTATAAAGTCTTTCTACATATTAACCAAGGCTACAGTGATCATACTTTAACCTTTGTAATTAGGTATCATCTTTTTGAATTTAAGTACATTCATTGATTTGGTAATTCTAGAAAGACTAAACTATTCTACCAAGACAATTCTAATTTTACCTAGGTTAAATTATTAAGTGTAATTGTTCAATAACCTAATAGTTCAAAACCTTTATTGGTCACATGAAAACCAATTGGTCATGAATGTGACCAAAGATTATAAATTCATTGGTTAAACTAATAACATTTTACAAGTTACATCACCTTATAAATTGGTTATGTTTGAATGTTATATAGTTACCCATTGACAAAATTAGGTATCAAATTGATGGGTAGATTAGTCACTTTATAGTAATTCTAACAATATTAGTTTAAGTTTACTCAAATTCAAAATGACCATTTTTAAGTATAACCAATGACTATTAGATTCTATTTATATCTATATAATACATAATTGCAAAGATTATTGCTTAAAGACTGTATTGATAAATGGTTAGTTTGGTGATTTGGGGTTAGCCTTAGTAAGGTGGGTAAGGTTACTCACCTATGACCATTACTAATAGACACATAGTTCAATTAGTCATGCTAAAAGTGTCTATAATTAAATAAAAAGTTTATAGTAATCAATGTTAAAAGTATTCATTCTAATAACCATTTAATGTGACCAATCTTGTATATGAATAAAAAATGGTCAACATACAGTTACTTCCATTTACGGTTGAATTTATGTTAATTAAAGTATATTCATTAAGTAAAAGGTTACTTTAATTACAATGTCATAATCGAAGTAAATTTAGTTATAGAATGTATCCTTAAGTAGAGTAAAATGGGTTAATAAGATATTCATGAAAAGTGAAAAATGATATTTTGAAATACAAAACCCCAAAATTTAGTAGCTACTTAAATCAAATCAAATGTTATTTAAATTTGCAATCTTTCATTGTAATTTTTACAATTTTAGTAAAATGCTATTCTAAAATTACTAAAAAGTAAATTAAACCATATTCAAAATATTAGGGTAGCTACTAAATGTTTGATTACCTCAACATAGTGTCATTCAAATGCATAATATGTTGGAGTGCTTGTTACTTCCAATAACATGTTAATCAACTTTAATAAAAAATAATAATTAATATAATGGTCCTTATTCCTAACATTTCTCCACTCATTTGAGTAAAAGGTTCTTGACATCTATTTTTAGGTGTAACATTAAGTAAATATATATGTGACCAAATAAGGTTACCTGATAATGGTTATTTGGGTAAATCTTGAGTTGTAATGTCAATCATTGCTTGATCAATGAGATCATCACTTTATTTATAGCTAATAAGACTTATCATTTCATTCTAAGGAGTCATTCACATAAAAGAATCATGAAGATAACTTAAATTTCTACACAATCAAGTATTTCATTATGACCAATAACTCAATCATTATTTAATGAATAATAATGAATTACTAATTTAGTAAAGAGATCATATTTGAAAAGCAAATATGTAATATTTCATATGTTAACCTATAATGGGTCTCTTTAATGAAGTAAAAGATATAAAGATGGGGTTTAACCAATGTTATTGATGGAAGTAAAAATGTTAATTTGCTGTGATTAAATTTAGTAATACAAATTTTAAAAGTTAAAAACAACATAACCATTAATAAAGTAATGATCTAGGGGTTAACCTTTAATCTTGTAATAGGTATTAGATAATCCAATAAAAGGATGTTGTTATTTGGTCAATCTACATTATTGTGTAACCTTGCATTCAATCTCTTCAACATGTAAAAGTAACTTGATAATGGAGTAATTCATTAGCTTAATTCAACTTAAGGTAACCTTGATATCCATATTCCTGGAGTAAATTTTTACATATATGGTTACATAAATTATTGACTAGAGCAATTTCAAGATAGATTTGGATTGAAATGAATGGAAGGTCACACAATAATGTAGATGTTATCGTTTGGTTATCATAATATTATTTGATAAATTAATTCAAATTAAGACTAATTATTTTAAACACAAGAAATCTAATAGACCATACTCATAATAATATGTTTGACCCTATGGTGACCAATAATGTTCATAGGTAATAACCATTTAGTAATAATTCAATCTTGAGTCTTGGATTGACAAATCATTCATTTAAATGGACTAACCAAATTTGTTCATTTGAATAATGTCCTATCCAATACTTGTGTTAACTAATATTGGTGTAGATTCAATTGTTAACCAATACTCTTGGTAATGATGTTTAATCAAAATCTTGAGTTTTTTTATTTAAAAATATATTTCTTTTACCTTTTTATGAATGTTGAGTAATATAATATTTAAATTGGCATTGAATAAAGTAAAAGCTATTCAAATTAATATGTAAATTTGGTTATGATTTATATGGTTAACAATTAATGTTAACCAATTAGTCTAAATTGACATATAGGGTATCTATTCAAATTTCAACATTAACCTTTGACAGTAACCTTTGTATGACCACTATCTTTTTGTCTATTTTAAAGGGTGACCATACCATTTCATTAACAATTTAAAATAGACCCTTATTTGATTCAAAATATTTGTCTTTATGTAATCATTATTAAAAATTAAAACGTAAAGAATAATTTAAGAAATTTAGACCATATTATATAAAGTAACCTTTTGAGTTAAATGTTTATTAATTGGACGAATTAGTAAAATTTCATTTAAGTAATCAACTGTAACTGTTATTAGTCATTTACTTAAGAAATGGTATATATTTGAATGTTATATATGGATCCTATTTAAATATCATTTTGGCTAGTAATATATGGTCACCCTCTATTTTTTTTTTTTTCCAAGAGTAAGGTATGATGATATTAACTTCAATCCACTATGCAAAAATATGCATAAGCCCTAAAAAAATAGAGGATAGCCTTATGCATTCAAAGGCATCAAATGGTATTCCTAGCCTCTCATGACCACCAAACCAAAAGAAATCTTTATCATAGGTCAAAACTCAGGAGTGTGATACTGAGTGAATCCATTGACCATAGGTAAATCAATTTTTACACTCATGCAATGATGTTAGTACTCTTAACTAATCCCCACTTCACCATTGCATTCATAAAGAATTTGTATTCCTATGAATGAAAGATGAAGGAAACCTAGTATGTAGTCCTTTTATCTCTAATATTGCTGTATACCAATATAAGATTCCAAGGTCTTCCTTCCTTTGTCTTGATCCAACTAATTGTTATACTTAAGTCACTTTCAATGTTTAAAGGACCATTACTTGCATCTTACCACTAAACCTGCAATATAACTATCTCTCGAATCACCAATAGCTCTACTTCATAAATACTCTCCATTACTACTGCTGTAGAGAATAGACAAATCACTACCCCTACATCACCCCACAATACTCCTACTATTCCAGCCACCCTTAGCAATCCTATCATAGCTACATCAATATTTAATTTGAAGGATCCCTTCAATTGTGCCTTCTATGTACGATTAGAAGGATGAATCTTATGTTTTCCTATTGGCTGGACATCATTAAGACTTATTAGGAAATCATCACATGAAACGGTGCTCATTGGCCACTTAAACTTTTCCCACCACCACATCTCAATGTACATCAAGTCGCATATTTTCTCCACCAAGAAAGATTTACCATTAAAATAATGCCCATTTCTTGCCAACCAAATAAACCATGTAATCACTTAGAATCCCACCAACTAGATCTCTCTTGACTTACAACTATTCACTAGATCATGCCATGAATGCCTTGCTTGCTCCAATGCTCCAGTGAATCCCAATAATCTAAACATTTGCACCATATAGCCTAAATAGGGGAATAATGAAGAAATAGATAATTGACTAATTTCTAGACTATCCTACAAATCGTGCAACTCATGTTTGGGCTATCCTAACCTCTGATTAATTGGAGGCATTCATTGACTAGTAACCTCCCTCTTATTAACTATCAAATGAAAATCTTCGCCTTTGGTAAAGCTAGCCATTGCCACACATAGGATGATGTTATGTTAAACGATCCCCTCTAATGATCCATTACATTGCAAAATGACTTCATTGTGAGTGCACCATCCTTGTTTGCTTGCCTAATTAACTTGTCCTCCATTATGTATGAGAGACATTGGCTACTCAACATCTACTCAAATTAATGGAGTGGCCCTCCCTCCAAATCAAACAAACTTGGATGCAATGTGATGCTCCATTCCCACCTTTTTTCCCCTCATTGTCTAAAACTTTGTACTAGACCTTCTTTTAGCTTTGCTAGAGCAAAAAGACAAGGGAACCATTAGGTAACCCATACCTAATGACATAAACTTACCTTCTTGCCATCTCCTTTCAAATATTTGTAATTGGATTTAGAGTGCTTGTTTAAGTGGCTCTACTTTGCCATTCAACTCACACTCCTCTCCATAATGGCATCTTCTGCAAGCTTCTCACTAACCATTCCCAAGGCCAAGCTCGTGTTTCTTCATATCTTACTTTAAGAACTCTTACCTAGAGTGCTCCATCTTCCTTTTCCACCCTCTACAACCACTTTGTTAATAATTCTAAATTACTATCCCATAATCTCCTGATACTAAGCCTCCCTTATACCTTTTTCCTACATATGAGACTCCATCTCACATAATGCATGCATTTACTACCCTTCTATTCCCTTCAGAAGAAGGATTGTTGAATCTTCTCCAATCGTCATTCCACCTATTTTGGCATATTGAAAATGGACATCAAGTGAACATAGAGGGTTAAAGACATAACTTCCAAAGGATTAATTGACCTACCTTTGATAGGAATCTAGCTTTCCATGTCACTAACCAACCTTTTATCTTACAAATGATAGGATCCCATAATCCTTTCGCTCTCTAATTAACCCTAAAAGGAAACTTAAGGTATTTCATAGGAAGTAAGCCCACATTACATTTCTAATACATGGCCTACAACTATATCTTCGAATTGTATCCCTTCACTCCATAGACGAGTATCTTAGGTAAATTAAGTTTTAGCCCTACATTGTATTAAAAACATATGAGAATCCTTTTATAACTCTTGATGGACTCATCACCTTTTATAAGACCATTACTAACCCTTTTCTAAATAAGGAGTTTAGGTCCTTAGCAATAAGAAGAAACAAAAAGGGAGAAAGTGGGTCATTCTCCTATAAAACCCCTTACTATTTCGAATTACTACATAGGATGATCATTAACTAGGATGGAAAGGTATGAGGTTGATATACACTTTCATATCCATTGTCTCCACTTTGCACCAAAATCCATATGTTTTAAAATGTCTGTCAAGTATCCCTATTTTACTTCATAGGCAAAATCAATCTTTATCATAACCCTCTTTCCCTTCTTCTCTTCACCTTACATATCATCTCATTATCAATTAAGATGTTATCTAAAAAAATATGCCCCCTAAAAATGCAAATTGTGATTTCCCCACCAACCTCCTAATCACTAACTTGAATCATCAAAAAAGTACTTGGGCTAGCATCTTATAAATGGATCTATGTAAAGAGATCAAGTAGAACTAAATAAGTGTCGTTACATTTACCACCTTTGGAATAAGGACCAAGAAGTTAGAGGTAAGAGACCCACACATTTGACCTTTCACATAAAAATCCTATATGAAATCCATGATTAGTTGTTTTCACTATCTTCCAATGTTGCTTAATGAAATTAAGATTGAATCCATCCAAACTCGGTGCCTTGTTGCCATCAAAATCCTTGATTTCCTCCTAAACTTCCCCCATCATGAATAGGTCTTCCAAGAACATATTATTAGCACCTTTTAATTTTGGAAAAAAGCTTCTACCTAGTTTCAAGCATGGTAGCATTGATGTGCCCAATTGCTTCTTGTAATAAGAGACATAATAGCTTGTTATATCTCTATAGGATTAGTATAGATTTGCCCCTAGCTTAATATGGTCAATCATGTTCTTCTTGATGTCTATTAAAGGTTATGATATCGAAATACACCAAATTCTTGTCACCCTCCATTAGCCACTTCAGTTACAATTTTTGTATCCATTCTCTCTCATTTTTCTTGAGGCATATGCAACACTCAGCCCTTGCCCACATCAACTCCTCTCTTTCCATGTTTGATAACACATATGTTTCCTACTTCAAGGATAACTAGCCCACTTTTCACTCTACTTCCTTTATAACTCTCTATCTTGGCTCTCTTTCCTTTAGGCTCTAAGAATTTAAAAAAGTTTTAACCAATCTCATTTCATCACACAACACATATCTCAGGTAGCCTTTACCTTGTTGCTTGGACCATTCCTCTTAAACTTGTTGATGTAACTCATGATTGTCTCCCAAATGATTGAAATACCTAAAGTGTTTATGACCCCATTGTTTGTCATCAATCCTAATGCAAACCCTAAAATGATCATTGAAATAATTAGGAATTCTCTATTGCTTTTAGGTCTTTCATTTCCATAAATCAAATAGCCTTAATCAAAAATCTATCGACCTAACTCATAGGGGGATTCTTATGAATGTTCCACCAAGTGAATCACCTTCCTTACATAGATAAATCAACAAGCCCCATATCATATGTAAACTCATTAAACTATTGAATGGCTAACTATCTTTTATAACCCCTATCCATTGGTCCTTTGCCATTACCATATTAAAGTCACCCCTCATACACTTGCAACCCTTAACCTAATTCCTTAGGCCTTTTAATTCCCCTTAAAATTCCTATTAGACTAAGTGATTATTTAGGGTATAAACATTAACCAACATAATTGTTTTGCCTAAAGAAACTATCTCCTCCACCAATACCTCACACTTAGTTTCCAAAAATTCATATTGCAACCTGAACACAAATTCACTTGAAAATACTACTAACCACCTATTGCCCTTCAATGGTAGTGGCCATAACTTGAATATCTAACCACTCCAAACCTATCTCAAAATTGATTCTAACACCATGCTCAATTTAGTTTCTTATACAAATAAAAATCAAGATTTACTTGATGCATCCATCGTTTGACTGCTTTACATTTTGTGGACCTCCTTAAACCTCTAACACTTATTGAACAAATAGTTATGATGACATTTGAAAACCTAATTTTCCCCCAACAAGCTTATAGGATTATCACATCTCCTTCTAACCTTTTAACAAAGAGAGCATGTGGATAACCACTTATTCATCTTCGAATGTTGTTAGACCTATCAACTTTCCTAACTTAATCACCTTATGTGAATTCCACCTAATAACCCAAATAATTATAAATTTAATTAATGTTAGTTATTGAAATTGATCATTTTCACATTCACAGGTGTACTAAAGTGAACTATTATGCAAAAAATGGCAACCATTCAAAGATGGTCAATTATTAACCTTGAGTAATGGTTTGAATCTTTTGCCAATACTTTGTTGTCAACCACGTACCAATCATTCAATACCATAGATACAGTAACATCGGGTCAAATTTCAAAACATGACTTAGAAATTACCCGTTGACCAATAGATGATCGCACTAACATATATGAACCCTTTAGACATTTGGTCTAAATGTTTAAATTAGGTTAAATTTATTTATGGCTATTATGATAACTGTAATTCATTTTCCTAAGCAGCATTACCAAAAATATTCACATTTAATTTCTTACTAGAATTTAATTCTTTTTATTTAATCATTTGTTGCTCGTTATCCTTATTTTGTATAACTAATCCCTTTAAACAATAGTCAAAGGATGGCAATAAGGTTGATAAAAAGTAACCTATCATTAATACAATTTAATTGGTTATATTAATTGGACAAATCTAACATGACCATGACCATGTCCATAACATTGAATTACTGAATGGTCTATTAATTCACTACTAGTGCCAAATAACCTTAAAAGATGACTAGGTAATGATGTTACCATAATGGTTACTCATTTGATATACAAGTGAATCATGTATATGATCTTAAGTTTATAATCTTATCTAAACATGATTGTGTCAATGGTAAATTGGTTATTTAGATGGGTTACCAATAACTAGTAGTTAATGAATGGACACTATTATGCTTTAAATTATGTAAATAGATGGTCATCAATCATAACCCATCTCGAATTGGTTAATCATCATTTACATAAGGACCCATTCCTAAATCATTAAAATGAATGAATTATGTAACTAGAGTTTGACCCATGGTGACAAAAGGTATCAAATGACATTCGTTTTGATTGATCCATATGTTATTATTGGGTTTTTATGGTAAACTTAATCCAATTACTCAATGTTTATTCCAATAATTATATTGAGTAGGAAATCTTTTAAGTAATTACTCTTTGGTAGGTCACATAAACATTGATCCTTTGAATTCAAAGCCTTTTAAATTAACGTTGGTAATAAATGTTAGCTTGAATGTAAGTAACCAACAAGTATCTCCAAACATTTATTAATAAGATAACGCTTAAATATGGTACTTTAATTTACGTGATATTTTACTTTAAGTTACATGATTGAATCCTAAGGTTAATAAATTAGTTAATTACTCATAATCTTAAATTTTATTCAATTGAGTAACAAAATTTGTTTATTAATTGGTGATGCCATTTGGATAATGGATGTTTGATTATTAGTACCCCAATTCATCAAATGCTTATGTGATCATTCACTTACAGTCAATGGTATTGCATTTCTAATGGATAATCTCATAAACTAAGTTAACGTATGAAGAGTCTTGGTTAACACATTGGTAATCTAATCTAAATTTGGTGTCTTGAATGTTTGGGGTTAGTCATAAATCACTCATTATATTGAATGGTACCAATATACGTGAGGTAATAATGTATTGTTGTAAGGTTAATATAAATTTATGGACATTGAGTAAACAATTAGGTGATAAAATCATATTAGTCGATGGTTATCATTAGTGAGTGAATTGAAATGACATATATACTTGAGTATGTTAATAATTGATCACCATGTAAGAGATTGCATGGTAAAACCCATGGATTAGCCCTTAACCTTGGTAACTCCAATGGTGTATATAGGAACCAATCAAAGGTTCAGAAATTCATAATAGGTTGTTCCCAATTTTAACCATGCCACTTATTAGTCTTTAATGTTCCATTATAAGAGTTGCCTTACCATTGATATCCACATTTAGATGTAATTAACAATTACTAGCCTTTATCTATAATTGCCCATTATTCTTAGCTACTTAAATTTATGTATTATGGGTGGATATTCCCATGGTAACATTTAACAACCCATTATTCAAATAAGGTTTATTATAACTACAATGAATAAATTGGTAACAAAAAGATTAGATCATATCAATCATTGATAACATTAATACATAGAGGTTAGTAGTCCCTATCAAATAGGTAACCTTAATTTGGTAAACCATTGGTGGACATTAAATTGGATAATGTCACTAGTGGTCATGTAGTACAATGGTCATAAATGATTGATTAATAATCTCAATTTTGTTATACGTAAATTATTTAGCAATGTGTAAGACACCCATATGGAGTCTTTATTGGTAGTGACTAGTTTGCCCATTGTTAAATAACCAATAAATAGATAATGTTGATAATTGGGGATAATATGAAAATGAAGTTATTAATAATTTGATAGTCATAACAATCTAATGATGGTTATTTACTCTATTGAATGTAACTAATACTCATTAATTCATCTTAATAACAATGAGGGACTATTAAAAGTGAAAGCCATGATAACATTTGTTATTATCTGGGTTAGAATAAAATGGTCTAAGTAACATTTGATACTAACTTTGAAATTATCTATCTTAACCATATCAAATGATAAACTTTAATTATTCTATTACCACAGTAGTAACATGTTTGGTATTTGGATAATGACCAATGTGAATTACATTAAACATGGTTATATTGTGAGTAAATTTATGCATTTAACCCATTTAGTAATAGGGAATGATAAACCATATATAATTAATTAAAATTACAAATTGACTCACCATCTAACCATGTTTAAAGTAATCCCCTATTAAGGTAAATAAATTAGGTCTTCCATGTAAACTCGAATTGATAATAATTAGGTAAGCCATATTGAACAACTTAATTCACATTAATTCATAGCCAATGGTTACCAATCCATGATGCCTTTATGTTAAACTTGTAAAAATAGGTAATATAAGATTATCAATAGGATTTACATAATGATAATTCACCAAAATGTGAATTAAAGATCATTTGAATAATCTATGTGGTTAAAATTTTAATATGGACACTTTTGGCTTGAACAATGTAAGTATCAATGGAAAACATTAAAGAAATGTACCACTAACCTAGTTACTAATCCATTACAATGAATTTATCAATTGTAAATACAATGTATTTAGCCTAATTAGTGACAAACCTTAATGTTACATTAAGTGGTTACTGAAATAATGTCATTAGTTGGTTTTAAATAACCTTAATCATTTAATAGGTTATTGGTTACCCACCTATTGATGTAACAAGTATAATGAGATACAAATGTTATATTCAATTCGTGGTAATATCCTTAGTATCAAATGTCATTTTGCAAAAGAAATGATGTAAGGTTATAACTGAAATTCATTATTCTAAGGGACTTAAAAGTTTACTATCTAGATTTGTTGGTTACTATTGATGTACCCTTACAAAATACAAATTCTAATACCTTGTTACAAGTAATATTCAGGTTAAAGTTATGGTACATTTAACTTAGGGATACTTTGACTTATTGGTAACCAAGTAGGCCATATGCAAATATTAATGTGAATAAAATTGGCAAATTAGATGTGCCATAAATAATTATAAGTTTGACATAGTTGAAGTTATTAATCATGGTTAATAACCAATTAATTTTCAATCAAATTTAATAATGGTAGATTACTATCAAGCTATGGGCCAACCTGGTTAAAATACCTATCCATCAATAGAAAATGTAAAAATGGTATTATTGAATGTGTGATCATGATCATATTGAGTACTTTGTTAGGTATGGTTAATTATCAAATATTAGATCACCTTATCTAATTAGATTGTAAAGGTTACCATTATGGTAACCTAATCGTAATTTATTCAATCAAACGGCCAATATTCAATCTCCTATGGTAATTAGTAATTTACTTAAATGAGTGTTAGAGTAATATGGTAACCGATTTGATAGGGGGAAATAAATTACCAATTGAATAACTAATGAGGAAGAGATAATGTCACTTTGGCTAAAGAAAATGAATATCATAATTTGTATCAATCTTAGTAACTATCAACCTGTCAAACTCATTATTGTTCCATATCACCATGAGCTATGTAAATATTTGGTAAAGGTTACTTAATTAGATACTTACCTATTAGATGTTATTGGGTAAGAAATTGTTAATGCCAAAATAATAAGATAACCAAGGTAAATTGGTTAACATAAAGTAAATGGATTTACATTCAATTTCTACCATGATTGAATAAGGAAAAGTAAGTAGCTGTTAGAAACAATTTACCAACAAAATGATAGTACTTACTTTCTAATGTTAGTAAAATACATGGTAATGGTAATGGTTAAAATTTGGTGAGTAATAACCATTAGTATATGATTGATGTTTGTTAGAACATAATGTAATCAAATGAACATTTTGAATGTAATTTAAGAACCTTTTCATAGTATAGGTAATAACCAATGAATTATTAGTGTCTAATGTTTTAAAGGATTATCATACTATTGTTAACATAGTATGATAATCGACCACTTATCATACCATTTAATCAATTACTGTTACCTATCAAATAACCTAAGGTTTACTCTAACCATTTCAACCAAATGATTATTCTGGGGCTAGGGTTTGTCTAATAACCAATTTAAATTGTTGACCCTTTAATTTGGTACCGTTAATTGATACATTAATGTGACAATTGAATCTACCATTTGTCACTATGGCCAATATCAGTTAAACCCATTGTCAATGAGACAATTGGTTACATTTAATTAAGTAAAGGTCGATTTATCCCCCATTACTCATAAACAGGTATTCATACAACAACTATTGTAATTCATAATGGTTAATTTAGATCATTAATAATGGTAATCTAACCTTTATTGGTTAGATAATCAATATAAGGTTATCAAATTGATGAGTACCTCGTTAACCAAGTTTATTTGGATTAATTGATATTAACTATGAACTCATTCCTATTCTTACATTAACCAAACAAATTTGGTTATCTTATTGGACTTGTAAGTGAACATAATCTTAATATCCCCATTGGCCCTAACAAATGTATGTCTACTCGAATGTTTGATTATTCATTACCAAATAAGCTTAAAAGATGTCTTGCTAGGTAATAATATTTGTTCATAGATGGTAATAAGTTATTTAAATGAAGATTACCAACTCAATTGCTTGTTTAAAATTGAATTACTAAATATCTTAACAAATGAATGGTTAAATATATTCTTATTTTGAATATGGCTTGTAATTTCCATTATTCATATTTGTATTACAAACTTTACACCATACATTATTGGGTACCCATCTTATTGGTAACCATTTGCTCAATTACTGTAATGGTAATCCTTTGACCAAAATTAACCTTTATTAGTGAGTAGCCTATTGAATATCCACTAACAATCAACATTTAGTCATTTATGATTAATGGGTATAATCCACATAAGTCATAATTGATTAAGTAATGGGTTGGTTTTGATTACTTAAATATAACATTGTCCAATTAATATAAATTTGTATATTAGGGATTGTATCCGAATGAATCCAATTGGTAAATTATATTCAATGGTTAATTGTAAGGTTAGTGTAATGATAGTATGGTTGCTTCAATTAATCTTAAGTTGATTACCTATTCAAACCATTCAAATTGGAATTCAGTAACCAATTGGAATATTCAATAACAATCAATATGAACATTGTAATATGATATTCATTACAAAATATTTGGTTAATATAGGTTAAATTAGGTAGTCATAATAACCATTATGAACAATCAATTCATAATGGGTTAATTAATTAATGGGGGTAACCTATAAAAAGCGTAATGATGAAGGTCGATGGACTAATGGTTTAAAATTTATATTCTTAGGAATGGATTTTAACGAATCATTAGCATATTAACCAAGGTTAGGTCAAATTGAATAATTTATTTAAGCCAAAGGATGGTAATTATTGGTTATAACACTAATGATGGTTGGTAATGGGTAACAAATGCATAGGTACTATAACATTGGTTTAAAGTAACCCATCCTATCATATAGTACAAGTTGAATACAAGATTACTATTACCCAATTAACCAACTAAGATATGATTATTTCATCAATGTTATATTCTCATATGGTTATAATTATACATTACTAATATCAATCTTAGCAATCCATTAGTTTTTTACTATAACTGATAAATGGCTAAAAATTATACTGTTTATTGTTGAATAAAATTGGTAATCCATTGAGACTTACAATCATTTGTATAAAGGTTACTCTAAATTACCTTCATTCAATTCACATTTTTCAATAACCTACTTATTTAAGTCATTATTAGTAATTTTTTATAACTATATGGTAAACTCATCAAATTTTTTTTCATGATTGACATTTAAAATTTTTGAGGGTTCATTTTCTACTAAATTTCACTTTTAACATGAATTTGGTTACAATCGAATAGGTTATGATAAAATAATCAAATTGAGTTAAGAATCAATTGATTGTATGATTGAAGAATACCCATGCATGATTATTACAATTGTCCATAATTCATGCTCAATTAGTAATCAATGATCACCATAAGGTCATGTTCAATAGATTAATTTCAACCTATTTAACTCACCCACAATTTAAATTGAACCAATACCATTTTATGAGTTACATCACCCTATGAGTTGGTAATGTTTAAATCTTGGATTGACAAACATTTAATAGAATTGTCATAACAATTTATTTGGTTATTATGGGATTACCTGTAAATCAGATTGGTATAGATGATTCAACAAATGTTTGTACTAAAACATTATTAACCAATGACAATGGGCACCAAACATATCAAGTGCATTAGATTATAGTAGTGAATGCATAAATGAATATAACATACTAATCGTAGTACACTATAAATTTGGTATTACTTGTTTCATAACCATTAAGGTAATCTTAATTTATAACATCTTACAAATTAATAAAGCTAAATAACATTAGAATGTGGTCATTTGGCAATCATTAACATTTTGTTTACAATTAGTTAATAGATTGGTTAATGTAATTATGGGTTTTCTAGGGTCACCCTAGGGATTGCAATGATTACTTCAATTATGACTAATTGGTTAGTAAAGTTACTTTAAAGTACTGTTGATTGTCCATTAGATTACAATCATGTTATATTTTAGTAGTTGACTAATGCTATGTTACCAACAATTACACTAAAGTGGTTAATATGTATGCATATTAATAGGTAATTCAATTGTAACCATAATTGTTTAACCAATACCTGATATCTATTGATTCAACGCATTTCATTTGCATTACTTAATATAATATGATCTCTACATTTAAGTGTCATTTTACATATGGTCCATTATGATCTAATCTAAGTGTCATAAATTAATTGGATAACTTTGGTTAATATTTCAATGACAAACATTGAAAATGTTTTAAGGTTATTGATTGCAATAAAATTGTTTTGCTATTCCTAAACTAATATAAATCCAACCCATTTCATAAATAAAATGTGACCAATTAACCAACCAAAAAAAATATATCCCAATAAACTTATTCAGTTAAGCATGAAAACCCTGAAACATGTATTCATGAAATGGTTTACTCCATATCATATTAAGGAGGTACCAACCATTACACTTATTAGGGGTTATGAACATTATAATTATAACCCATCTTCAAATGGTGATCAAATTATTATTATGTTAGTTGGATGAGTAACCATCCTTACATATGGTTTGGTTATTTGATTCATTAACTAATGGTTACTCAAATGTTGATGTCACTAAATTAACCAATCAGTTGAATGCATTACCAAATGGTTAGTAAAGGGGATGGACTTGTAACCAATAACCTTAGATTCCATGGAATCAAACTGGTTACTTAATATCATATGAGATAATGGAAAATATGAGCTAATTTGATCAATGTTACCTTATGTTTGACTACCTTCAAATTATCTTTGAGTAAATGAAGTATTGACCAATGTCATAATTCAAATTATGAATACTTGGGTTATATTTAATAATTTGGTTGTTATTCAAAGGACTAATGTAATTTTATCAATGGATATGATTAGTAATCAATCATTAACAATACCTTCTATTAATTAGTCTAACTAGAGAAACTAGTCAAATAACATTTAAGTGATTACCAAATGTTACTAATGTCATATTAAAATTTAAATTATTACAATTAACCTATAATGTTTAACTAAGGTTACTCAAATTCATAAAAATTTTCATTATTCAAATAATTTAGGTTACTAAACTTGGTCCTTTTAACATATATTTAAGTATGTTAAGTAACCTTAGTTAAACATTTTTCCTTTATTTGATTGGTCACCCTAAATTAAGTTTGATAATTTACCTCAAATAATAGATAACATTCAGATTTTTATTTGAATTGGTTACATAATTTAAGAAATGTTATTAACCAAATGTTTATTTTAGACAATTTGACTATATTGGTAAATTTACTGAATTGTAATATCAAGCAAGTAAATTTTTCATCTAATAATTGTGTTAATCTAAAGTAATGACCATCCCAATTCATTTTTAACCTCAAGGTAATCATAAACATATGGTCATGTTATTGAGTACCTTTAAATTCATTTACAATACCCTCTAATCAATATGTTATTCAAATTTAAATGTTAATGAATTTAAATTTTACTAACCAAATTAATGAAAGTCACATTGTATGAGTGAACCTTTATAGGCCTACTTTTTGCATAATTTATGCAAAGTAATGAGAGTGAATTTTAGTAAAAAGTTACTCTAAATTGAGAAAAAAGTGTACAATTTACTATTTTAGTTTGTCAAACTACTGTGATGCAATGGATTTACTTTTCAATTTGTGCATTTGAGGTAATGACCAAGTGAATGGACTTATTATTGGTAAAATGACATATTTTGAATCATTACTCATTTACAATTTAAGTAACCCCTAATTTTTGATCCTAGAGTAAAGGTTACTCTAAGTTGCTTCTTTTTATGTAATCTCTTTAGATGACGAACATTTTAATCTATTCCAAGTTCAAACACTCTAAGTTGACTAACAACATATGAACATTTTAGACTATTTTAATTTCGAATTGAATTGGTTACAAAAAAGTAAAAAATGATATTATTAACCTTTTGGAGTACTAACATTAGAGATTAACTATTATCATTTTGTTTGTAAAATAATGTTAACCAATTGGTCCATCATTATGTAATTATGGATCAATTAAGTAACTGAATTGCATTGGCAAATAGTTGGAGTAATATTACATTAATTGGTTCATTACTAATTTAAAAATTGGTTAACCTTTTATAACTCAAAGGTTAAAAAAAAATCAATCATGGTAACAAAATATAACATATTTAAAAGCTACTAAATAAAAACATTTGAATATAACTGGAGTTACAAATCAAGTCATAAAATGATATCCAAAATATATGGTAACAATTAGTCATCAATTTTGTTACCGATTAACATTTGATGGCCATTGCATCAACTATTCCATTATCAAAATGAAAATAGTTAAAGTAACCATTTGGTAATAAATTGGTTTGGATTCTTGATAGTAACTCTAGGTCATCTTTCTCAAATGTTGCTATAATGTTATTAGGTGTGCATGTTTATTGAGTATTGGTAAGCTTACTCTAACCAAATAACAATTACTCAATTTATAGTAACCGTTGTCTTTTTTCTTTATGGTAATCCATATTCTTTATGAGTTGAATAACTAAAGATTAATTGGTAAAAAATGACTCTATGACCATATAACTATACTTAAATCTTTTGACTTTTGTAAACCATTATGTAATGGTTACTTTAACCATTTATACTCTAGGTAACCTCAAAATATATTTTAAGTAACACCAAATTGGTAATTTAGACCCCATAAATAACCTAATATTAAATGAAATAACCTTTGCATAATGGTAACTAGGAAGCAAAAGATAATCAACTTGTAATTTGCATTACAAATGCATTCACCAAGTAAAATAAAATAAAATTGCAATTCACCTTCCAATATTGAATGTAATGATTTTGTGAATTTGATGCAATCTATTACTCAAAACTTGACCAAATTACAATTGACCAACCCATAATAGATTGTTAATTGTACTTGATTACCAAATATGTTATGGGTTGAAACCTAACAATGAATGTCCAATATTGTGTGCTAATTGATCCATGGTAAATTTGGTAATCAACATTATTGATCACGAGGAATGTGGATCAACTATTATTACATACTAAAATAGTTACTAATGGCTAATGACAATATAATCATAACTACTACAAAAGAGAATTTGGATTAACCATGGGCTATTCAAAGGTTATTGAATATACCAAAAAGTGAATGCTTTTGGTTACCAAATCTACTAGTGTTATTTTATTTTAAGTTAAACTACAATTTAAGTAGCTGAATCTAATTGCTTTTATTGTAATACCATTTATTCAAATAAACCAATTGAATTTCATTTTAGTCCCTTACCATAAAATTGTTATTCAAATTAACAATCTTTTACTCAAATTTAATATTAAAAGACCAAATTTATTTTCAATCATTTTGTAGTAATTGTATTTTATTTTTCATTAATATGGGCAGGAGAAAAGTAAAATGAAAAATACAACATTAACCAATACTCATTTCAAAATTTAAGTGTAGATTTAATATTTTACTAACTAGTATCAAGAAGTGTTACTCCAATTTTGATTATTGTAACATTGGTCATTTGACATTATGCAAATATGTTATTTATGCAATGATCAATCCATCAAACTATAATTTTTCATTTGGTTAGTCAAAGAGACCATTCTATGTTAATAATATTACATATATTGGTAAACCCAATTAGAAATTTTATGAATGTGTGTATAAACCCATTAGGTTATTAGTAATTTGTGAATTAACAATATAATTTAAATACAAACCAAATATTTGGTCAAATAGAAAATCAAACCTTGTACATTAGTCCTCATTTGTTTTAATCATTCTTGAATGGTTATTTTCTCTTATCAACCTATTAGTCTACCTTACTTGGAGTAACCAAGTATTTGATGAATAACCTTTTGTGTAAATAACATAAAAAGATTACTCATAAATGTAAACAAATTTATTGATCACCAATAATGCAATTTGGATAATTCTTAAATATTGTTCATTTTTATCATAAAATGAATCGCATAAAATGGTCACCAATATCCTAATATAAAACAATAAAGAATTTTGTATTTATGAATTGAATTTAAGTAATATCTTTTAATTCTAAACAATAGCTAATATTCAATCAATTGGTTATTGATGACCAAAGATTCAAATGAAATATGACAATAAGAAAGTCAAATAATACTCATTTGAAATTTAGGGTAAAATTAGTTTGGTTATTGATTGATGGCTATTGTTTAGAATCATTTGAGATGGTGACATATTTGAATAACATGATGACATTTGGTAAATGTAGAGTGTGTAAGTAGACTTTATTAACTAAGATACTCAAGATTGGTTACCAAACATGTTTAGTCCACTTAAATTGCATATCCATAAAGATTGGTGTAACCATTTTTTTAAGTACCTTTAATGTAAGTTTAAATTAACTAATTACTATTAATAGGTTATATTAACTTGAATACATGTTAGACCAATTATCTATTGGTCACCATAAGGTACTCAATAAAATGGTAACATTACTCTGACATTCAAAAAGGAAGTCATCGATAATTTAGGGTTATCTAATTTGACCTCAATCAGTCATTACAATGTTTGCTCCTTGAATTGCCCATTAGGTTATCAAATAACTTGAGAAATGAAGTTACTAAATTGGTTAACATTTTTTTTAGTGAATAACCAAAATGATTATTGATTATGGTGATCAACCTCATTGGTCAACGATTGACCCCTTAATTGGTTAACCAAATGTTTAATTAGGTTATATGTCAGTAATCACCCCAAGTTTGTATCCAATCATTTATCTAACAATGTAATCACCAAACTATTAGAATTAATCATGTTATTATATGTCCTTTCTAACCAATATGATAGATTAATCAAGAATAAAGATTTATCACTAAGGTCATCAAATGAAATCTAAGAAAGTCATTAAATTTGCTTCTTGGTAACCATTATTGTTTTCAATCTTTTTGATTAGCAAAGATTGTAGCTACTTTTTTAATTATGTTTTGATTTAAGAAATAACCTTTTACCAAAAGGTTACATTAAATAATCATTAACCCATTATGTTTAACATTGATTAAAAGGTTAACTAAAATACACATGGTTACTACTTAAAAGGTTACTCAATGGTATAAATTAGTCTAATTGTTATTCAAATGATTTTAAGTTACTCCAAATTTGAATATGACCATTTTAGTTATGTAATGTTTCTACATTACTAAAAAATAATCTAATTGATTACAATCAACTAATAAGTTAATATGTTATCCATTAATGAATAATCATAGAAATTCAACAAATGATAACCAATATGAATTTGGTCAAATAAAGTCTAAACCAATGTTATTACCCATACAATTATTAGAATTCAATGTTATTATTTATCTTGATCAACCTCATTGGTTAATGATTTACCCTTAAATTGGTTAACCAAATGTTTAATAAGGTTATGTTAGTAATTGAATAACTCAATGGAGGCCGAAGTATCTACCCAACTATTTTAAGGTGTAATGATTGGAGGTAAAAGGGTAATGGTTTAACCTTTCGCTCAAATCAATTAGGGATTGATTATGGATAAAAACATGGTCACATCTTGTCATATTGATTGGTCAATTAACCAATATTTACCCAAGTTGGATAACATTCATTCCTAATGGTTACGACCCATTTACTAATGATTCACCTAAATTACAATTTAGGTTATCTTGTTATATTTATCAATATGATTTATTAAATCCAATGAATAACCATTAGAATAAAAAATGAATTGATTTATTCATGAGACCAATATAGTGAATAGTAACCATTGAAAACTAGATAATTATCCAAATAAGTACTCCCAATTTATAACCCTAAATTGTAACCAAGACTAACATTTGTATCAGTACTCATGTTAGGTAATTAATTATATTTCTTTTACATTATTATGCAAATTGGGGTTCATTAATTCTTCATTCCATCCAATAGCCTCAATAAGTTTAACCCATCTTGTTTCACTTTATGTGCATTACTTTAACTAATATATGTTTTTAATTTTCATAGTCGTTGCAAGTATTCCATATTTGCATGTTACCCTAGCCCCATATTGAATCGTGGGTTAGACTAATTTAATGTTAAAAGTATCCATTCTAACAACCATTTAATGTGACTAATTTTGTATTTTTTAATGAATTAGAAATAACCTTTTATTAAAATTATAAAAATTATAATAAAAAATTTTAATTTTGAATAATATTTATATTGATTAATATAAATATTAAAATTAATAATTAAACTTTTAATTCATCAACTTCCAATTTCAAAAAGTCATTTGACATTAATTGACCAAATTTAGATCAAATTTAACATAATAACATTAATAAGGTTTTTCTTTCATTTTCACGGAATTATTCCCATAAATTAATGATGCAATTAACTTCTATGTATGCATTGAACAATAGTTTCATTCCAACATGCACATCAATACCCAATTCTAACTAGTTAATGACCCTACTTACGATTGTCTAATAAATGTATGGTGAATGTAGTGAATCTTTTGCGGTTATACTCAAATAGGCCCGTAATGCAAATGTCGTAACTGGCCATACGTTTGAATGACTAATTAACCTATGATTGTAGTTACTAAATCTGAATTACATATAAAGATTGGTGTAATTTACTCTAATTTACCAAGGATAATTCAAAGAGTAGATGTTGATGTATTACATGACGGTACCCTAATTGAATGGTCTTTAATGTTATTGGTCATCGGTTAACAATAAGACATGGTTATAACCTGAGTGTTATTTGATGGTCAAGTAACCATAATGTCAAGATGATGGTAATAATGCTATTACTGGGAGTAAAGGTGGTAACGAACACTAACATTCAATAATAGAAAATTGGATTTCTATAAACCAACATTAATCAGTAAAGATAACAAAATTTTAGTAAAGAGGGAAATTGTAATAACCTCAGTATATCTATCAAGTTACATACTCAATTACAGGGGCTAGTGTAGAGGATGGCAAATTCAAATGGGTAACTACAATTGTTGGTTACTTGATCATCATATTACTGAAATGTATGTCGGGTACTATATCGGGTGAGAACAACAATTAGCTGATTAATAGTTACTAACCGGTCATTGAATGGTTACCTCATGATGACAGCCATGGTAAAATCGAATTCCAATCTAAATAGTGTCGAATGGTCCATTGTTAAAATTAATTGGCCAATTATTGTTCAATACTCATTTGAACCATTTGATTAGCTATGGTTCTCTACATGATTATGCTTTTATAATCTACTAATAATGACACTTCTAAGGTTAGTCGATTCAATATTATGTTGAATTTCTTAAACATTCACTTTTACCTTAAACCATTAACATTTTAGATTGACATTTGAATTGATAGTACCAAATGCATATGGCCCATATACCTCAATGGACGGTTGATCATGGATGGGGTTAACATTGAATAACTACCAACCCTTATCAACCTCCATATCAATAGACCAAAATAACAATTAAGGTATATGAGTACTAACATGTCATGAATGGTTATCCAATAATGTTAACTAGAATGTGCAGTAATATGACCTTGGAATAACAATCATGTATGGTGATTGAAAATGGTACCAATCTTGATTGGTCACAAATCCGCAGCCAATTAGATTGAGTCTATGAATACCCTCTGTAGTGAATTGTTACTTCACAATATCCTACAAATTACTAAGATTATATGAACCATTTCAAGTATTCAATTCTAATCATTTACTATTGAATTAAATGGTTGGGATTGATGGTCCAAACCAATAATTTGGGGTTACTAAACTTGATTACATTCATTATAATCTATTGAAAATGGTCCTTTTAACCTATATTTAAGTATGTTGAGTAAACTTAGCCAAACCTCATCCATTTTGGGTAACTCAATTTGTGAATAGTGATCAATCGGTTAATGTTAAAAGAAATTCAATAAGTTAATTGGTAGCCTTTGATTTTTTCCATTAACCCCATAAATTTAAATCAATCATTACTCAACATTTATGAAAAAGTAAAAAATTATCTACTCTTGAATAATAGTACTTCATTGGAACGAAGTACTAAAATTAAATGGTTTTAAACTTTAATTGTCTAAAATTATAGTACTTCCCTGGAATTTAATGATTGAAATTATACAAATATGAATTAATCATCTTGATATGTATATATTTACTAAATTCTTTTGCAGTCCGCGTAGTGAAATTCAATGCCCCTGTCCACAATCCTGTCTTGCCTTGGATATGTATATACAATAATCAGAATAATACTTTTGCACGCAAACAAAATTAATCTCAACAAATTTTGCTGTGCAACAAACGATTATATGATATATTTACTCTACATGATTAATTTTGTTAATTTTTATAATGTATTTATATACTTTATTTGTGTAATCAACGGTAAAGCCTAGAATTTTTGACAGTAGGAGCAAACAAAAAGATGTGGAGGAGTGCACAAAATAAAAATTTTAGAAGAAACACATAGAAAATAGCAATAAAATGAGACTGACTTCTAATTTTTAGGGCAGACATTTGCGCCCACAGACTTCTTTGTGGCTCTGCTACTGACACTTGAGATCAAATGGGTGTCTTTGGGTAGCGATTTTGTGTTGATTATGTTGGTTAGGTGTTTACTTGGCTTTTTGTTGCATATGGTGAGATTTCTGGTTCTTGGCTGTAGGGGGCTTTTTGGGGTATTCCTTAATTTTGGATACTCGCGAATAAAATTCATCTGCCGTTCAAAAAAACAAAAAAAAAATCATATAGACACTTTATTAACAAACAATCAACATCTGTGCATGAATTAAATGTTTTATTGACTACTTTAAGTCATTATTATTCAACAAACCAATGTTATTAAAATCTCAATTCAAATCATAGAATCTTAAGATGGATCACGCTAGGATTTATTTAAAATAGAATTATAGTAAAGTCTAGCTCAAAGTCGTAAAATCAGTAGAATTCCAACATAAACAATGTGGAGAAAGTGCTCTGCAACTAAGGCGTTAAGGAAAGTTATGGCAGATAAGATTGAAGGTGCTTCAGACGAAGAATCCTCCGCTGTTCTTCCCAGCAAAGAAGAAGAGGTTCTTCTCGGCACCACCCATGGAGGCAGAGACTCGCTCAGCCAACTCATTGTTGATTAAAATTAGAACGTTAGAGAGAAATATTTTCTATCTCTGCTGTTGAGATTGATTGAGAGATTTTAATAACAAAAGGGTCCTTTTCAATGACGATGGGAACCACATCTACATGGAGGCTTGATTTTTTCGTATTTTTGTTGGCGCTCTCCACTGGTTTGAGAGAACGTGCTTTCTTGCAACAGAAAGACCCATGACCACAGTCCGTCAACCACAAAAAAATAATATGTAACAAAGCAACAAATTGCTGCTGCCCCTAATTAGATTATGATTCCTTAATTAGAAGATTTCTGTTTTTCTTCCCTCACAGGCATGCATTGCATTTTTAGGCAGTAATGGCGGCTGCTGGAATTGAAACAAAGAGATTGATGTCAGCGTTTAACAATTGTACTGCTCATGGTATCCACAACTACAATATAACTCACTGCATCAAAGAGATTGATGCTAGCGTTTGCCAATTGTGCTCCTCATGGTATCCAAAACTACCGCCGAGAACAGAACTCAGTGCATCCAAGAGTGCTTGTTTGCCTGCCACGAATTTGGAAGTCAGGAGGGTCCATTCGCATGCACTAATCCTTGCAACAATATGTGACGATTTGCAGGTTCTTTTTCTTTTCCACATCAAATCGGGACATTATTGGTTGCTCCAAAAACTTTATTTTAATATTATTAAAATTTAATTTTTATTTAATAAATAATATCATAAATATTTGTATTAATTATAACTTAAAATTTATCATTTAATCTTATTTTTATCATATGAGATGGATCCCAAGGGCACCATGATCCCTTGACCTCTTTGTTATTATATACATGCACAAATTTATATCAAATGTCATATTATTTTATAAATTAAATTTCTTAATTTTTTTATCTTTCAAGTATTATAACAATATATATATATAAGCACACATCTTAAAAGGCTATTTTTTATTTTTTTTCCTTTTGTTATTGTTGCCAAGGGAATGAAGTGGAAGGAGCCAAGCAAGCAAGCAATAACCCTGGAAGATTAAACGGCGAAATGGATATGTCTATGGTGGCAATCCAAGTTGCAACATTGTCTTTCTGTTATTCATTCTCTTTTTCGTTTATGCTAGTGTCTATGAAATAAAAAGGACGGCTATGTGGTTCTTTTGTCGCCCTCAGTAATTGGCAATGTGCCAATTGATTGTTGACAATCCTCACGTCTGCATGGACTTGAATGCAATATGTTTTTTAATGAAGAGTCTATTTCTAAGACAATCGTGCCAGAGATTGAAGTGAGGACCCTAGTACATTTCGTCTCAAATGTAAGTAATATCCCCCATCACTTGGTTTTATTTTCTCTGGGTCGTGACTTATTTCTCAGAATAGTGCTTGCATAATTCACCCTTAGAATTGTGAAATTTTGATTTTACATTGCAGTGAAATTTTAATTTTATATTGTAGAAGTTGTCTTTTAATAAAATAAAGTATATTACAATTTAAACTATTAAAATTAAGTTTTCAAGAGATTTATATATTATTAAAATCGTTCTTTTAAAAAATAATATTTATTATTTTTTTTTTTTGAAAAATAATATTTTTTTTATTTATTTTTTTTTTTAATTAGAAGAGAACTATTTTATATATATACTGTGATTTAATAGTTATTTGACTAAAAAAGATATCTTTTCATACCAATAAACATCACACTTTGAATATAAAAAATATTTTCATAACTACAAAATAAACTAAGAATTTTTTTAATTTTCAATTTTAAAAATGTTCCAACGTGTTCATTGGTTGAAGAATGCATAAATTGGCTTAGGTGATTGGCAGCAAAAGATATATCGGCCTAAGCCAGCCAGGGTGGCATAACCTGTCTATAGACAGGGTCGCTCAACAACGCTCCAAATTCACTGATAAGAGCTGATGAGACTGCCATTGATGCGGCATATCCTTCAGCACTACCCACCTTTGTTTTCACCAACAAATTCTGAAGATAGCTATGCTAGGATAAAATCAAACCAGAAGAGTCATAATGTGCCTTGATAAGAAGAAAGTAGAGAAACTCAATCACCATGCACCTTCCCTGCAAATTCTGATTAGAGCTTGGCAATAATTTGTTGAATTGCCAATTTGTCATTCCTAGTAACTATAATATCATCCACATATATTAAGATGAGAATTTGAGTCTTACCAAAATTATAGATAAAGAGAGAGCTATAGGCTTCAGAGGCCTTGAACTGATGATGAGTAAGAACTGACTCAATCTAAAAAAAGTGCTATATAAAGTGTTTGTTTGAGGCCATCCATCCGGTGACATGGCATAGGCAACAGATAAAATCAGACGTCTTTTTTGTCAATAAAACCAGCAGGTTGCACCACTTGTCTTTCTTCCTCAAAGAGGTCATAGAGGAAGGCCTGCAGGATGTCAAGTTGTTGCAATTCCTGATTGTGCAAAAATGGCCAAGCAAATTACGCGCACGGACTGTTGTGAATCTCACCATAAGGCTGAATGTTTCTTTGTAGTCAATCCCTTTCCCGTTGGTTGTATCCTTCAATAACAAGACAAGTTTTCCATCTATTGATTAAAGCATCATCTTTGTTTTTAATTCGAAAGGCCTACTTGTTGCCAATCAAATTAAAATTCCCTGGTTTGGACACCAGAGTCCAATTAGTGAGCAAAGCATGGCTTTCTTCACAAATTGCCTTTCTCCAGAGTTCATGGCCTCGGGATTGTGAGAATGATTGAGGTTATGTGTTTTGAAGATCATGTTCTGGGGTGTTGAGATTGGCCTGACATTGTGAAACATTTGAGGGCAAAAGAATCATAGGATGTTGACTTTGGAGAATTCTTTTAAAATTAAACAATTGCTTCAAAAGGAATTCTTTCGAAAAATATGTTCAAGGGTTCGTTTTGTTCAATTAGAATTCAGGATTGAAATTACAAAGCTGGGATTTCCGTCATTTGTTTGACTGTCCAGGTAGGATTAGAGTTTGAATTCCAATTAAAATTATTGTTTGATTGCTTAACGGTACTTGGAAAGTGTCGCTATTTTCTTGAAGAGATGTTGGAAAATCGTATACGGCCTACTCATTGGCTAGATCAGCATAACAAATGAAAGCTGGACAATATGCCCACATGGATTTAAACAATAGTAGATTTTGAATGCATGCTCATGTAATACCAAGAGTAGCTGTACACAACACTATGTACACAACACTATGGACAATACGTAACTGCTATATGACTGCAATCGTCTCGCAACAACCGATGGGAAACGTTGAATCAGGAAATTCAAGTGGTGGGGTATGATGATTGCATGGCAATTCCACACAAAGTCCTTCCTTTGCATCAATGTCTCTTTGCATTTGCATCCTCTCACATATCCTTCTTTGACCCATTATGTCTCCCAGGAATTATTCGCCAGCCACAAGTTTCATTCCATCGCTTGTTACGTATCCAACAGTAGCAACCCATGGTCTAGTTAAGTGCCGCAATCTCCCCTGTAAACATGCCACTCTTGTCGAATTGGAATTGAAGACCTTCAGCATCAATGGCGACTGCAACTGGTTGCTTCGCAACGGCTTTCAAGAGTGCTGCTTCGTTGTTGGCTGGCACATCTTCCTATCCAATTATTTTGGCGGCATGATTGGTTTCCTTTTTGATGTTACAATTCAGTCCACCGTTTTTTAAAATGAATTTGAAGGCATTATCCATTAGACCACATGCATCCACCTTAAAATGAATTTCTAGTGTTTGTTGCTACTTAGAATCAACAGGGGCAGTCCGCTTAGCACCATCAATTTATAAACAATTATGAGCCCATTTGTGAACGCGTTTTTCACATACCAAAAAGATTAAAAAAAAGTATTGAGTACGATACAATTTAGTGGTAAAGTTAAAGTTAAAATTAAGTTTCTACTTCCTAATAATAATAATAATAAATATATCATGACAAAGACAAATCCTGTGGTCATTGGTTTTTTTTTTCTTATTTTTTTTTTGGATGAACATGGTCTTGGTTAGTTTATGTGTTTGCCTTCTTCCTTGTGGACTAATAATCCAAGAAAAGTCAAGCCGATGAAGGGACCACCGTACCCAAGGTAAACCAACCAATGTGCTTTTCTGACCATTGATTTGGGCCGCTTGGAAATGAATCAAATCTGACGGATTGTATTGTAATATTTGTTGGTTGTTATTTCCGGGGGATGTCGGGCTACAGACGATCCGACAATGACTGATCGTTACATACGAAGGGGACCATCGTCATGCTCAACCTGCGATGCAGGAGAACATGGCCGCCGTGTAGACTTAGGACATATTAATTAATTAACCGTCCTCATCACTCTGCCCTCTGCCATCTTTCAAAGAACTGAAACTCTTATTAATTATAATTGACTCTATTTTAAATAAAAAGGGAAGAAAGAATGCATCATGGCAGTTCCAAACTTCAACTTTTAAATTAGAAATCTTAATTGCAAAGTCTACTCGATGGAAAATAAATTAAAAAAGAGAAGATAATAACAATTATTTTCAAAACATTTTTTATGAAAAAAAAAACATTTAATATAAAATTATTTATCTATCTTGTAATGATTATATATTTATTGTAGTTAATTATTATTTTTATAAAAATTATTAATAAATTATTAAAATTTAATATAAAAATTTGTATTATTTTGTAATTTCACTTAAAATTGAATAATTAAATTAAAATAAAATTTAAATTGAGTAATTTAATTTAAAAAATTAAAATTAAAACATAAAATTAAAAATAAACAATAAATTTAATGATGAAAAATATAAGTTACACAAAATAAACTAATATATTAGGTAAATTCTAATTTCTAATTCATTTATGACCATCACCAACTTCAAACTTATAAAATACATAAAATAACTAACCTTTCCTTGTGGAGGGGACTTGGTCTATCCTTACTAAAATAACAAAAAGGCCACCTAGAGCAAAATGATAAGCCTTAGTCTGAGTTTTCATAGAAGCAAAGGAGAATTGGCTTGGTCTTCATTTGCTGAAAGGATAAAAGTCCATGTGCCGAGGGTGGACTCGATACTTAGACCTAAAGATAAAGGAGGGGAGAATGGGTTTAAAAATTAAATTCGTATGATCGTATGCAGGTAATTTTGAATTTTTAATTATTCAGATTTTAAGTTAAAGTAATTCAAATTTTATATTATTTTAAATATATATTATTTAAATTTTAAAATAAATCAAATAAAATAATTAATTTTTTAAATCAATTTAAATTAAACTAAGTTAAATTTAATATAAATTATTTTTTTTTCTTGAATATAGTCAACTTTTTAATCTTTAATAATTATTTACTTATATATATATAAGTACTGAGTGCTTGTAGGGTGAACATAAAGTCTTTTTTTTTCATTTTCGCACTTTCCGTTCCATGCTTTCCATCCGATGGCACAACCATTTTCCAATCGTTGGCCCTCAGTACTACACTCCTAGTAACCATAAAATTGCCCTTGTTTAATTAATATTATTTTATTTATATTAAAATATATTTTAACTAAAAATAATTATAAAATAAATTAAAAATATATAAATTATAATATATTTTATATTAAATTTATTTAACTTAAATCACTTATATTTAAAAACATAATTATATTAATTAATTTTTTAATTTTATTATAAATATACTACACAAATATATTTATAATTAAACTATTTAAATATAATAATATAATATATATAATACTTATATTTTATATATAATTATATTTTATTTATAAATATTTTTGTATAATATATATAAATATTATATAATAATAATAATAATAATAATAATAATAATAATAATAAATACCAATTTATCAATTTAATTTTAATTAAATTAATTAAATTTTAAATTTTAAAATTTTTTGATTAAACAATCGATTTAATTTTTAAAATTTTGAAATAAAATTGAAACAATTAATAATTTATAGTAAATGAGTTGAAATTCATTAAGATGCAAGACAATACAAACTTGAATGTGGGCTTGGAAAATGGCAACATTGGTGGTAATGACCATCTTCCATGTAAGATAAGGTAACTGTTCTTAATTATGTCAAAAATGTAGGTAAAAAAAAATTAGAAATGTTGAAGTTAAATGATATAGATAAAAATTTACATTTTTACCTATGAGATTATGAACTTTAATTTTGAAAAGATGATATAAAAGTATAAAAATAAAGAACATTATACCTATTGTATAGTTCAAGATTCAATAAATTTTTAATAAATAAATAAATAAATGAATGTATTAAATATTATATTATTATAATTATTATTTATTTAATTTTATTTTTAATATATATTTATTATTAATAATAAAAATTATTATGATAGAATAATCTATATATTTAAGACATTGTGAGAGTTTTCATAACTAAGCTCAATTGGAAAATGAAATAAATTTGGCTTGTGATTTGGGAAGCGGAATGCACTCACAAACATAGTTATTAGATCTGGTCCAACCTAACCAATCGTACCAAAAACATAGTCACTTGGGCATAAAATTGGGCTAGGTCACACTATTGAATTGAATCATCATTGACCCAGTCAAACCTAAAAGAAGGGAGAAAGAAAGAAAAATAAAAACTAAACTTTAAAATAGACCAAAATATAGATTATTATTTTAATTTTTTATATTTTGAGATTAAAATTTTCTAACTATTTCAATTTATTTATTAGTATTTTATTATGCTAATTTTATTGTTATTTATGAATTTTTAAATTATATATAAGATTTAATTAATCATCAAACGATTAAATTAATTACTTAGTAATCATATTAAATCATCAAGTTCATGGTTAGATTGAATTTGACAATTATTTGCACATATGTCCACTAGTGCAAGGGAGAGGAGCACCACCTCTTTGAATTGAAGATTCAAAAGCGAATTAAGAGGAAATATTCACATCTCTCAAATATTTGGTTGTTGATCCCATGTAATAGGCTCAATTGCAAAGATTTGAAACACAAGATGTTGGCTCAATCTCAAATAAATGAACTCGAGTAGTTGGTTGAATTGCAAAGACTCATACTTGATGAGCTTTAAACTTCAATGAGTTGCTAACTTTTGACAAGAAAAATTGTAGGTATAAATAAGAAATTATGTCTTTTTTACGTTGTAGTGACATGATTTTATGAAAATGTAATTATAATGATTATATTATAAATGTATTTTTTAAGTTAAAAAAATATACATTATAATTATATCAATTATCGTCTCATAAGTTAAAACTAGGAGCACTTGTTGTCGTTTTCATTTATTTATTATTATTTTTTTTATGTAGAAAACTTACCGTTCAAACATTGTTAGACTCAAGTGAATCTCCCTCATCCTTGGTCTTGATTTTATTGAGTCTAAAACACAACACCATACATTGACAAAAATCTTGAATTTACCATTACATGCCTCAGTGCAGAGACTCAAATTTAGGTAATAGAAAAAAAAAAAAAAAATGAAATTACAAACCAAATGGTATTGAATTATATATTTAGAATCTTATTTTTATGAAATTAAAATTTTAATTTTACATTATATTTAAATAAGTTACTTTGCATAAAAAAAACTCTCATTTCCTTGTGCATCCTATCTTTTATTTCCTTCACCAATAACATAACAGGATATATAAAAAATTGATCTTAAATTTCTATAATTAAGTTCAAAATTCTTTTACATTTTTTTTATGTTTATTTCAATAGTGCTATATCGTTGTTGGCTGGCACATCTTCATACCTAATTATTTTAGCAACGTGATTGGCTTCCTTGTTGGTGTTACAAGTGCCATCAGCTTCGTTGTAAGGATAGTTGGCCTCAGCTGTTAGTCCACCGTTATTTAAAATGAATTTGAAGGCATGTTCCATTAGACCACATGCATCCACATAAAATGAATTCCAATATTTCTTGCTACGTAGAGTTAACAAGTGTAGTTAATTTTGTTATTGGTTTATTTGCCTATCAACGCCAAAGGCTCAATGTTCGGCTAAGAGAGTGAACGATAGAGAGGGAGACAAAAACATTTACAAACTGTTTATGAATATAAAGGAGTTAAACAACTTGTTGTTTAAGGTTAGCTCGATTATCAAATAAGATTTGGAATTAAGATAGGTAATTATTCATTTATTTTATTAAATAAACTCGAACAAGTTTTTATCGAGTCGAATTATCAAATTTTCATTAAGCGTATATATTTGTTTACACCCCTGGCGAGCAGCCAACAAGAATAAATTTCTTTTTTTTTTTTTTTGTTAACCTTTTCTATTTGTTTCATGTCATGGACTCCATTTTACACATTATAGCCAATAATGGTCCACTTAGCACCATTGATTTATAAACAATTGTGAGCCCATTTGTGAACGCGTCTTTCACACATGCACATAAAAAAAAAAAAAAACATATTGAAAGAATTTGGCAGGGATTGTATACATTACGTCAAGTTACTTGAGCCTTTGGGTTTGAATTTTAGAAGAACTGAGATGGAGACACATTCAAGGTCCACAACCTTCTATTGATTAATGTTATGAAATATTCGTGCATTTGCAAGGAAATCCTTTAAATTAGATCAAATTGGATATTGAAAGGATATTGTGGAAAGATTCTCTGCTGGATGGTTTCTTATCCAGTGATGTCTTTGATGTGATGTTGCCTATTGGGGTTAAGGTGGAAAATGCATGCTTTCCATTTATGCTTGTATGCCATTCTTTTACTATCTTCAAGATGCTTTTTATTTTTTCATTTTAAATAATTTTATAGATCTTATGTCTTATGGATAGATAATTCAAATGCTTTGATATGTCATAACTTTTATAGTTGCTTTTGACAGAATGACACATCTTTCATCTCTAAGTGAATTTACTTTGTGCCACCTGAGGTCATATTTACCTTTAAATATCTAGGCATGGTAGAGCAAGAATTGTTTAATCTAATAAGTTTCAATTTTTCTCTTTGCTTATTTTATTGAATTAATTGAAATAAGATGGTAAATTGGGCATTAAAATTTTTTTTTTTTTCTAATGCCCATAAGCATGGAAACTTTATGTTGTAATGTTTGATTTATCTATCTTATTATATTGTATATATAAATTCAATACATGTAGTGACCTCTGCCCACATGAAGTTTGAATTTATATTTTTTGATTGTTCATTAGTTTCATGGCAACAATGTATATGTGTTCTTGGTAAATGTAGTCATTTTTACTTTTTATAATGATCCTATTTGTATTCAAATGTTGTATGGTGACAATTTTGTGGATTGGAAGGAAAAGGTCCTTTTGACTTTAGGGTAATGGATATGAAATTGGCCTTCCATCTAGATCAACCACATGTTCCCATGGAATCAAGTATGTTAACTAAAAAAGCTACTTATGATAAGTGGGAGCAATCAAATAACTTGGGCTTAATGCTCATTAAGACTCATATAAGCAACAGCTTAATGGGCTCTATTCCTAAAATGGAGAAAGCCAAAGATTTTATGAAATCTATCAAGGAATAATTTTTGAAATTTGATAGTGCATTGACTAGCACTCTAATGAAAAAACTTTTAGGAAAGAACTTCGATAATTTTAAAGGTGTATGTGAGCACATTATGGAAATAAGGAATGTTGCTTCAGAAGTTAAGTCTTTAATGGTTGATATATTTGAAACCTTTTTAGTGCAGTTCATCCTAAATTCTCTTCCTTTTGCATGGACATGTGAAGAAGGCTTATCTTAAGTATAACACATGGCAGGAAAAGAAAGGTATTCTTATGCCCTTAATGTATCATCATTCCTTTTTAATTAATGTTCCAAGTTACACATGGTGGATTGATTTAAGTTCTACAATACATGTTGCCAATATTATGCAAGGCTTTTTAAACCTAAGGAAGCAAAGGAAAGTGAGCAAGGCATTTATTTTGGAAATCAAATGCATTCTCATGTTAAAGTTGTGGGAACTTATCACTAAATTTTCAAATATGGTTTTGTGTTAGACCTAGATTAGACCTTTTATGCTCCTTTGTTCTTAAGAAATTTGGTTTCCAATTCTAAATTAGCACATAAAAAGTTATCAATTTATCTTTAAGAACTTCATTTTTAGTATTTTCATTGTAAAAATACTATTGGTTCTAGTTGTTTGGTTGATGACTTGTATAAATTTGATTTATATCCTACTCAAAATACAATGTTACATTGCATGATAGTATTGGCTTGAAAAATTGTATTACTCGTGAACAATCTTCTCGATTATGACATAAAAGATTAAGTCATATATTTATTGAGAGAATAAAGACACTAGAAAATGAAGGAGTTTTAAAAACTCTTGACTTTATAGATTTTGGTACTTTTGTAGATTGTATAAAAGGTAAGCAAACCAATAAGAACACTAAAGGAACAAAGAGAAGTTTAGAAATTCTTAAGATTATGCACATGGATATTTATGAACCATTTTTCACTCCTTATTTTAATGGTCAAATATATTTTATCTCTTTCATTGATTACCATATAAGATTTATGTATCTATGCTTATTACTTGGTAAAGATTATGCACAAGGATATTTATGGACCATTTTTCACTCCTTATTTTAATGGTCAAAGATATTTCATCTCATTCATTGATTACCATATAAGATTTATGTATCTATACTTATTGGTTAATAAAGCTAAAGAATTAGATGCTTTCAAAACATATAAGACTAAAGCAGAGAAATATAAGGATAAAAGGATCAAAATTATACAATTTGATAGGGGTGGAGAAGATTATAAAAGGTACATAGACATAGGACAAATGAAAGGTCTTTTTCCTTAAGCAATAGGGTATTATTGTACAATATACCACACCAAGTAAACCTTAACAAAATAGTGTAGCTCAAAGAAGGAATTGAGCAATTATAGATATGGTGAAAATGAAGCATGAGCCTCTTATGTTTGATGGATTTTAATGGATGTGGAGTACTAAAGGTGTATTAGCATGCTTGTCTCTTTGAATGACTCCTTGAGATCACTTGAGAATCCTTGTAACAAAAAAAATTTAGGGATAGTCTTTTCTTGAAGGAATTGAACTATTTGAAAGATGTAAGCAAAACTAATCAAGATCAATGACTCTGATATTTGATGAATCTCAATGGATAAGACTACAAAAAGTTCATTGACATGCTAGTGATGAAAATAATGTTTGGAGTACACCTAAAAATTAATTTAATGATTATTTTATATGAGTGTGATGTGATCCATGGTGATATGAGAGTTGCTCGAGATCATGTGATTCATAGTTTTGGGCCACTTACTTGTTCAAGAGCCAAGAATCTTCAAACAATAATGGAATTGCTTCTAAGGGAGAATACAACATGTATGGAGAGTCTATAGGCCAAAGCCAAGGAGTTGGAACCCACATTGATCACATTTCTCACAAGCTTAGAGGATTAGGCATTAATGGGCCTACTTGGATTAGAGTGATTGTAAAAGTTTATTTTTAGTTTGTTTCTTCTTATTCTAATTAGTTTATGTAATTTTGGGCTCTTAATTAATTAGGATAAACCCAACCCATATATGATTATTTCATATGTTTTAAGTTTTATTTTATAATCTATTATTTAACTAATTACTAGCAGTCCTAATTTTCTTCTTTTTCAATTATCTTAGCTACTTTTAGCATTATTCCCTATTTGAGAGATAAAGAAACATTTTGGAAGAGAAGTTTTTGAGAACATTATTAAACTTGCATCTTACATTTTACCCTAATTCTTATCGAAGTGATTTATTTGTTTAATAAATAATTAGCAATTGATTCTTATCACTCCACCTTCTTTTATCTAAAGGTGTAGTGAATCAAACTAGTTTCTTCTTATTTATGGTGAATTTCTTACCAAACAAGTGGTTGCTAGTTTTTCTTTCTATTTTATATCTTTTTGTCAAATCATTGCCTTAAATATAACAATCATTACTTTAAATTTCCTTACACACAAATACAAGAAGGTATATGATTAATGGGTACAACATAGTAGTATTAGAGCACAAGGTTGTGTGTGCTTGTGATATCGAGAGAAACATGTGAGTACATACCAAAGGACTTTCCTTTGAACAAGCTCAAATCATAGGGCTTTAACAAAGACAAGAGGAGATGATGAAACAACCCCTATGATAGCATGAGCCTTAAGCACCAAGAGGTTATTTGTGATGTTGTAAGAAATGGAGATGAGCTCGAAAGAGATGATTGTGTGGAAGAACAACCTTGGCAAAGGAGGTAGTAATGGAATATGGAAAACGACAAGAAAATGAACATTCTACCATTTAAAGGAATCAACTCACCCAAGGACTAATTGGAATGGGTGCAACGAGTGGAAAACATATTTGAGTGCGAAGATTATACTAAGGTTAAAAAATGGACATTTGTTTTTCTTGAATTCAAATAATATGCTAATTTATGGTGGAAGAATTTGAAAGCATAGTGAAGGAGAGATAGTGAAGAGGAGTTCAAAAGTTGGATATTTATGAAGAGATCAATGCAAAAGAATTTTATTCCTAAATATTATAGGCAAGAATTATACATTAGGTTGCAAAGTTTCAAGCAAGGAGATGTGTACATTGAGGATTATGTTAAGGAATTTGAAATATTGATGATAAGAAGGGTTATATGAGGAAATTAATGAGCTCTTGTTTAGGATCAACCATGTTAGTTCTAAAAAAGGATGGGAATACGAGAATGTGTAGGGATAGTAGGTTGATAAATGAAATAACAGTGAAGTATCACTATCCTATCCCTATGCTGGATGATATGCTTGATTAGTTGCATGGTTCTAAAGTGTTTTCAAAGGTGGATCAGCTTTATGATTATGTAAGTATGGATTTCATACTTGGGTTACCAAGGAGACAAAGGGAAGGATTTGGTTATGGTGATCATTGATAGGTTCTCAAAGATGTCTCACTTTATACCTTTTCACAAAATTGATGATGCTTAGTATTTGGTAGATTTATTCTTTTGAGATATTGTGGGATTGCATGGAATACCAAAGAGTATAGTGTCTGATTAGGATGCCAAGTTCTTTAGTTACTTTCGGAAGATCTCATGGAAGAAGCTTAGCATAAAGCTATCTTTATCACAACTTGTCATGATCAAATAAATGGGCAAATTGAAGTGGTAAACTATTCACCTCATTTAAAGTATGTGTATTTAGGAGAGAATCACACCTTACCAATTGTTATTGCAAGGAATTTTGCATATATGCATGAAAAGAAATTGATTCAAGTGCTGTGGTGGCATAAGATGGCAATTAGTTGGAAAATTGTAGACATTAAGGAGATAAGTTCAACCATATGCATGAATTACATATTATTGGAAGAAGGAGCCAAACTAATTAGGGAAGCTCAACATTAGTTAAACACCCCAATGATGGAGGTAGTGAAAAAGGAGTTTTTGAAGCTCTTTAATGTTGGCATCATTTACCCAATCTTGTATAACAAATGGGTGAGTCAAGTACAGACTATTAAGGTGATGAAGCTGGCAAATCTCATCTATGTTGACTAAGGAAACATGTTATTAAGCTAACAACTTTAAATAAAGGCGTTACTTTGGAGGCAAGCTAAGCACAATTTAGTTAATTCAATTTTTATTTCTTAACCATTCTTTTTATTTATATTTCAAATATCTTTCTATTAAATTTGGCCTTACATTGAGGACAATGTAAGTTCTAAGTGTGGGGGAGAGGTTTAGGTAGGATTTTTATTTATTAGTATTTTAGTTTTTGTTGGTTATGCTTTAGAATGCTTTGTAAAGCATATGTATGAAACTAAGTTATTTTTATGATATACTACTTGTCTTATGATGGTGGCAATATTTTGTAAAATAGTGGTAAGTGTGCTTGACTTTTTAATACTCAATTGAAAAAATGCTTCTTAAGTAGTTATGTGTGTTTTGTGATGAATCCTAATTGAGAGGTATGCGGTTTATTTTGAAAATTGGTCTTCTTCCTAAACTGGGATTAAAAATAAAATTTATTCTTCACCATTGTCAAAGCTACCTAGTAACTAGGGGTACTTGACCAAAAGTGTTGACACTCATGTCAAATGGTGACTTAAACATGAGTTTACAAAGCATTGTGATATATATTTCCTAATTTTTGGGAATGTTTTAAGAAAAAATATCAATTTGATTTTTTTTCTTTAACAAGGGACACCCTAGTTTGCTACCTAATTTGTAGTAGTAAAGAGGAATGCTTGATAGGTGAACTATACATGAATTGGTTATGATAGTTACAAGATGTGCATTAACTAATTGAGAGCAATTATGGATAGAGAGGAAGAGAGATGAGAATGATGCTATTATTTTATTTGACATTCTTGTATTCTTAAGTTAGGTATGTATGTTGGTTGAGAATTGAACATAATTAGCTTATGCATTACAATGATGTTCTAAGGTATGACTAATATGTGGTTTACTTTCTTTTGATTTTTGTTTTGTATTGCTTAAAGATGTGTAAAAGCTAAGTGTAAGGGAATTCGATGAGTTAGGTATTATTTATTTATTCCCTTTTACATTTTGTTAATTGTTAATAATTTCATACCTATTTAAGTTTATTGGAATATGTTTTGTAACTTAGGTATGTTTGGAGGAAGTTTTAGAATTAGTGATTTTAGTAGGCAAAATTCCAACATTTCATCATTTCAATCTCTGTTGTGTATTTTAGGTTTTTCACTACTTAAAAATTTAGATTGGAGAAGTGGTTTTTAGTAAAGTTATAGCAAATATTTCAAATTTTTCAGATTATGAGGTCAAAAGTCATAAACATGTCTCAAGTACCTAAGAAAAGATGGGTGCCATTGGGGAAGTAATAATGTAAAACTAACATGGTTAAGAGAGAATTTTGAGGAGTTGCCTAATAATCCTAATGAGAGAAAAATGGCTGAAATATTACTACCACTCCTATCTAAAAAAATAGTAGTGTCCTAAACATGTATGGAAGTTATGACCAGAAATGTTGATCTAGTACCTCCTCACTCAGATTATTTGGCATCTCCACAAAATTCTCTCTTAACCATGTTAGTTTTACAATATTGTATGACCCATGATACCCATTATTTCCAAAGTTCTTGAAACATGTTTATGAATATTTAACCTCATAACTTGTCATTAGTCTTCCATCCACTAGAAGACCCATTATGTACAATTTATCAATCAAACTAATGTACAATTTAACCACCAAGATATTGAAAACATGTTATCTCTATTCTTTTCACAATTTTTACATGTGGTTTCTATTGGCTAAACATAGTCATATGTGTTAGTCACTTATACTAACATCAAATAAAGTAAACATTATAACCAAACCAATTTCATAACTGAATGAATAAGGGATCTTAATAAGGAAAGTGTGTTTTTAATCTTTTCAATAATATCATTATGTGGTCTCCATTGGCTAAACATAACTATAGGGGGAAAAGAACAAAACTACAAGGAAGGTTGTACCTAACATGGCTAAAACACCTATAGAAATGTGGCTAATGAAGATTTTGGAAATATTGGGTCTGATCACAATGCAAATTTGTCTAACTACCCTTAGGTCTTTCCTTTTGATGGTTCAAACCCAATTTTGGAAATATGTTCAATAGCAACGAAGTACTTAAATCAAAGAAATATTATAAAAAAAATTATAGTTTTTAAAAATAAATGAATAGAGGATTTCATTAAGAAATGTGTAAAGAAAAATTTGATATGAAACTCGTAAATCAACAAAGGATTATCAATTTGTCTTTCTTTAAAGGCTACCACTTTCAGATATTTTTTCAATAAAGGTAATCATAAGAATTGTAAGCCAACTAATACAAGTGAAAAAATAACACTAAAAATAACAAATGCAAATAATTTGGAAATATTAGAAATTGTAAGACCTTAATAACTATATTTGTAATGTAGAACTAGAAAGGTGGTGATTGATGATGGTGGATCTATTGTTGTGGTGGGTGATCAAGAAGAGAAAATGAGGATTATATGGAAGGATTTTAAGAAATTAGAAACTTTATAGCACATAATGAAAGAGAGGGAGCAGGCAATTAATGTAGTGATGCTTAAAGTGTCGAAGAGGTTCACCCCACTTTTAATTTTAAAATTCAAAGAATTTCTCAGTATCAATGGAAGATGAAGAGTTTTTAGATAAAGAATTTGAAATTATGGGGTCTCAATAATTGTTTGTAATCTAGAAAGAGAAAGATGGTGGTTGGTGAAATGGTAGTGGTAGTGGTGATTCTATTGTCCTAATAGGTGAATGAGAGAGTAATTAAGGACTATACGAAAGAAATGAAGGAATTGGAAACTTTTACAGTAAGAGAGAGAGAGAGAGAGAGAGAGAGAGAGAGAGAGAGAGAGAGAGAGAGGGGGAGGGTAGTTAATGTGTAAATAATTTACCTTAAAGTTAATGGTTTTAATGTGCAAAAAATTTGTTTAACTTGGGCCTAGGGGTGACAAACTAATTGAATTGTCTAGTAGATGGTTCCCTCCAAAGTTTCCTATAAGATAGCTAGGGCATAGTATAAGTTCTGTCTAGAAAGCTAATGATTAGTGGCATTGATGGTGCAATGCCCTCAACTTATTCTCAAACTTTAAATAAGTAGGATAGTGTAACTGCTCCATTAAGTTGTGCTAAGGAATCAAGAGCTCCAAGTGGGCTATTTTTGGTGAGCAAAAATAATGATGTGAGATGAATCAAAAGCTAGGTTATAGTACCCAACTGAATGCCAACTCAAATCCTATAAAGGCTATTGTTTGGTTAAGACAATAGGATAATGGTCATGGAAGTGAAAATCTACTAAGGAGTGTGTAACAACTAACTAATTAAATCAACTAGCCCTAAAAATGGATTGTGCTAAAGTCCATGACCCATACAAGTAAGATATTTAAGTGGAAAAGTTTACAATGTGATAATTGGTATCGAAGTGTGATTCAATCTATGGTTGGTGGATAAGGTTTTGATGTAATGTAGGAGCGAGTGACCAAGATCAAAAAGACCCTTAATGATGTCTCAGAGGAGCAAGCTCTTTCAATTTTAGCAAGGCTTAATGAGTTAGAAAAATCAATACATCTTTAACAATCTAATTATGATCGTCTTAATTCTTTTTAAGTCTCTCATTTTGGCGAGGTTGATTAGAAGATTTTGTTGTCCTCAAGAAGGCAATAGATAACCTACCTAAAGGAGGGTTTGAGGGTTTATGGATGATGAAGATGCCTAAACTCAAGGCCTTTAAGGGCGAAGATGATGCAAAAGCCATTGAAAACTTCTTAAAGGATATGGAGCAATACTTCAAAGCTGTCAATGTGCTAGATAAGACGAAGGTTAGTATCACCAATATGCATTTTGCCAAAGATGCCAAGTTATGGTGGTGAGCTAGGCTTGACAACGATGCACGTGCACACTAACCATAAATTGAGCATTGGGAAATGCTAAAAAAGGAATTGAAGAATTAGTTTCTACCTTGAAATATGTCATGGATTGCAAAGGAGTCGCTGAAGAGGTTAAAACATAGTGACATGGTTTATGACTATGTCAAGTTCAACTTCTTGATGCTATCCATTTGTAATATGTTCAATGATGATAAGCCCTTCAATTTAATGTCAAGGATCCAACCTTGGGTATAAATCGTGCTAAGGAGGCAAAGTGTGAAGGACTTGCCTTAAAAATTAGCTAACAAAATTCTCTAGAGTTGTTGGATTCAACCTAATCACCCAAATTGCTTACAAGTTTTAGCAATTTAAAAGAACTTCTTGTTGATGATTGCCCTGTCATCACAAGCTTAGTGAGCTGTGATAATTCAAAAAGTGAAGCCACCAATTTTTTTCCAAAGTTGAAGAAGGTATCACTCCATTACTTGCTTGCATTGGCGAGCATCTCTAACACCAATGGCATAAGCATGCCACCAATAGTAGAACGGATGAATGTTTATTGTTGCCCAAATCTTCTTTATCTCTTGCTTGACAAAGGTTATCATATTAGTCTAAAGAAAGTCAAGGGTGAGAGGAGCTAGTGGGAGGCACTGGTGTGGACAAATGCCCAACAGCATTCTTAGGATGACATTTTTGTTTTAATTAATGCATGTGGTTAGACTGGAAGTCATGGACTACTGATATTTATGAACTAAATTATATATGTGATGGACATCTGTTATGTGTTTATCTATACTTCTATCTAATTGATTATGATGTTTCCGTAGTGCATTTTAATCAATGTGATGGGCATTTACTGTGTGTTTATCTCTACATTTGTTATGTGTTTCCATAGTATTTATGAGCTAGAATATATATGTTACGACCATTTGTTATGTGTTCATCTATACTTTTGTCCAATTGATGCCAATATTTCCATAATACATTTTGATTGCTACAATTCCCTGTTAACATCTCCATTTTATTGTTTTAGGGCAAGATCAAAATTCATGAACATGTTGCAGACTGCAACAAGAGCACTGTTAAGTATAATGGTACTATTAAGAACTCAAAAATACCCTACATAACTTGTATCATTGAAAGTAATTTTTTTTTTTGAAGCTTTTGTTATGCAAAGGAGGAGGTAGCAGTAGTGGTTGGCAAATGACTACTTTTTCTTTTTCTTGATTATGACCATGATGGAGTTGATCTAAGTTATCATTCAAATGGGTGACATCATGAGATCTCCACCATTCATGCAACTTATGTCTTGTTTATAAGACTATTTGTGATTAATGTCTCTGGTCTTGTTTCCTTTTCCTACTCCTTTTTATGTCTTGTTTTAATCTAGCATATCATGTGTCTTGGTGAAAACTTTTGAGAAAAAGTTAGGAAAAGGTCCCAAAAAAATCATTAGCTTGCCTTGCCCTATTCATAAGGCTACATATAATTGTACTAAAGATTAAACTAGGGCATTATTTGGGCCAAAAAAAATATAAAGTTTTATGCCACATACTGAATTACAAAATTTTTATTGACTAAAAATTGTCACTTATCTTGAAATCTCAAGATTTCAAAATATGGAGTCTTTGTATCATTAGAGACTTAGGGGCTACCCTCCTCTCTTCCATATGTACATATCTTTAATTCTCTTCTACAAATTTGATCATTGACCATGTATACTGAATCTGTAAATCTTACATTCACTTCCATCTTGCAAATGTTTCATTGATTGAAAATTGTTATTTGTCCCAAGATATAGCCTTCAGTGAGCATATTGGAGCCAAAACTTGATCTTGTAATTAGATCTACCTAACCTGTAAAGTGATTGACTAGGAAGATGAATTCTAATGATTATTCTTTGGATTCTCATGTATTGCCTTTCCAATTGCATGTTTGAAGTAGTTCTTCCCCTTTTTGTTTCAATATTTTCTTCATTATGATCTTTAGATACTCTATTGTTTATCGTTCTATGAGTTTTAATAAATTCATGTCCACAAACTTTATGTCAACAATTAGAATTCTTTTTATTTGCGATTAGTTCCTTCTTCTTCTTCTTCTTCTTTTCTTTCTATTTTTTTTTTCTTTTGGTTTTAAGTGGGACTTCTCTCTATAGTGGTGCCTAGTTTTGAGGTGTTATGTAAAGCATGTGATTTGATTAGGTTACCCATTCCAAACACCAATATGAATTCTGTAATCATTTGATGAAGTTTTTGTTAGGAATTTTTAATATTTTGTCACAATTGTTGATGCCCTCTACTTTTTTATGTTTGGTCATGAATAACAATGGCAAATGGATTACTATGGGCTGAGTGGGTTGGCCATGCATAATGATCATTATTGTTTTATTTCCTTTCCTTTGTTTTAAATTTCATCTAGTTAATTACTAACCAAAAAAGGGGAGATGTAAAGGGATGGTGCTTATATGGTAGTATGATGGACAATATCTTGTTTTAGCATTTAAGATTAAGAGGATGTTGGCAAAAAGAAAAAGCTCTTAAGTTATAATAGTTTACATCTTTTTAACTTCATGCATTGGACTTTTGGCCAAATTTTTGACATTCAAGCATTCTTAGTCATTGAAAGATATGACTAGAGAAATCTCAATGGATCTTTGTGCTATCAGACAAAACTATATTATATGAGCTACTTATGAACTAGAGGAATTGATGAAAATTGGTGTTGTTGCTATGTCTCTTTGATGCTACATTTCTAGTTTTTGGTTTCTAGCCTCTACTGAAGGCCTAAAAGTTAGTTAAGTCAATTAGAAGTTAGTTAAGTTAGTTAACATGGCTAATAGGAAACAATTTCCACCTGTGTTAGCTTACTCAACCAATCTTTTACTTAGTATTATTCAAATTCAAATTTGATGTCATGGTTGTAATTCAAATTTGTATTTAAATATGAATAATTTTGAAATACTCATTGCTGGAAATTTTTTGAATTTAAATTTGGAAATGTATGATATAATTAAAGCAACAATGATATATAAAACTATGGATGATGATCAACAAATGGTGAGTCATTTTTCCTACAAGTCTAATAAACCTCATGGTCCTTTCCTCCTATTCTTTCCAGTCAAAAGAAAATAAAAAACTTACAACAGTGGTATTTAAGCATTTTTGTTCTTCATGGACTAATCAAAATTGTGAGGTTTGAGAGTAAACATTAGAGAGAAACATGTGAAGGAATGGAAATCTGGAAGAAAAGTTTGAGAGAGTCTATCATAGGAGACCAAGTTAGCCTCTACATATGGCGTTTACAAATTTTTCTCCATTGCCACCTTTAGATTTCAATGGAGATAACTGTCTCCAATGGATAGTCATGATGGAAGCCTATCTTAGGGCCTTTAATCTCTAAAATGTAACAAAAAAATGGAGGAGTCATTCCACCATTACCAATAAATGCAACATTAGCACAACTCAAAAGCCATAATAAGCTTGTGTCAAGGTAGTATGAAGCCTTGACATGCATTCATTCAACTATAACAGAAGCAATTTTCAATAGGATTATGACTTGTGACATAGCTAAGATGCATGGGAAAAGCTAAAAGAGGAGTATGATGGAAGTGAAAAGACAAGAAGAATGCAGCTTCTTAATCTAAGAAGAGAGTTTGAGCTATTTAAGATGAAAGAAATAGAAACCATAAAGGATTATGGTGATATGCTTAAGAAGTTGGTCAATCAAATTAGAATCCTTGGAGAAGATTTTCCAAATTCAAGGATTACTCAAAAGGTGTTGGTAAGCACATTAGCTTAAAGTAAAAATATATTTACTTGAGGACTCCAAAGATCTCTTAAAAATTTCTTTAAGTGAGCTGGTAAGTGCTTTACAAGCTCAAGAATAGAGAAGATTGATAAGATTGGAGGAAGCTTCTATTAAGGGTGCATTCCCAGCTAAACACTAAGAAAAAGCACAACAAAAGAAAAAGAAACAATCTACAAGGCAACAAAAAAGGGAGAGAGGAAGTAGTACTAATAGTAAACAAATGTATCCACCTTATGAATATTGCAAAAAACCTCTCTCCTGCCAAAATATTATTGGTGGAGGTTGATATCATTTGCAGACACTGTAATAAGAAGGGGCATAGAGAAAATGTTTGTCCTAAGAAAAGAAGGCCTCATTAGAATCAACAACAAGCATAAGTATCAAACAACAACCATGAGGAAACTGAGGAATAACTTTTTGTTGCTACTAGCATTGTAGTTGATAGAGATACTAAAGTTTGGTTAGTTAATAGTGGTTGTTTAAACCACATGTCAACAAGCTCAAAAGTTTTCTAAAGGCTTGATCAATTATTCTCATCTAGAGTACAGATAAGGAATGGTGGTTTCTTACAAGTCAAAGGAAAGGATGTTACTACAATCCAATCTCACTTAAGGGCAAAGGAGATCTCAGATGTGCCATACATGCTTAACATTAGTCAAAATCTTCTCAATGTAGGTTAGCTTCTGAAGAAAGGGTATTCACTAGAATTTAAAACCAAACTTTGTACCATTCACAATGCATATGGTGTGGAGCTTTTTGTATTACCTATGAATAGAAAAAACTTCCACCTAGACCCAAAGCAAATTGAGAATGTAACAATGCATACTTAATTAACTAGAGAAAACTTATGGCACAAGAGATTGGGGCATCTATACTATATAGGCATGTAAAAGCTTTATAAGAAACAAATGGTGCATGATATACCAAAAGTATCTAATCCTGAGGCTATGTGTCAAGCTTTGCAACAAGGAAAACAATCTAAATTGTGTTTCTCAACTAATCAAAGCCAAAAAAAAAAACTAAAAATAAGTTATAATTGTTACATAGTGACACTTATAGTCCCATTAACATAGATTCACTCAATGGTAGCATGTATTTATTACTTTTATAGATGATCTTATAAGATTCTGTTGGCTTTTTCTCTTGAAACAAAAATTAGATACTGCAAAGGTATTTGAAGAGTTCAAAGCTTAAATTGAGAACTAAGCATGCTACAACATCAAAACTATTAGATCAGATAATGGAATTAGATATACTTTAGGTTCCTTCAAACAAATCTACCTAATAACTAGCATACAACTACAATTCATAACTTATTACACCTCTCAACAAAATGGTGTAAGTGAGAGGAGGAATAAGACAATAATGGAGATGTCTAGGTGTTTGCTTCTTGAGAAAGCAATGCCCAAAAAGCTATGGGGTGAAGCTATGATGACAACAACATATCTAATCAATAGACTCCTAACCAAGGCTTTGCATGAACAAACTCCTTTTGAAGTTTGGATTGGGAGAAAACATTCTCTTAGCCATATAAAAGTATTTGCCAGTATCTATTATACTTATGTCTTAGAAAGGAAAAGAGATAAACTAGATTCTAAGGTAGAAACAAATGTGTTTATAAGATCTTTACTAATAGAGATGTCACATTTGCAAAAAAGAGTCATGGAATTGGGAGAAAGACAATGTTAAGATTCTTTTTCCTCAATCAACACAAATGCAATAGTCAACTGTAAGGGAATATGAATCTTTAAAATGATTCCTCAGATGATGAATTGATATATAACACATCAGCTAGAGGAACAAGGTATTTTACTGATATTTATAAAAGAAGCCTTGTTATTTAACTTAAACCATCAAGTTATGCCGAGGCCCTAGTTGATTCTAGGTGGACAAATGCTATGGAAGCTGAAATTAAAGCAATTAAAAGAAACAAAACTTGGATCCTAATAGACCACAAAACAAAAAACCCATGGTAGTCAAATGTGTTTACAAAATCAAGCTAAATCTAGATGGGTCCACAAAAAGGTTGAAAGCAAGGTTAGTGGTAAAGGGTTATGTTTAGCAATATGGCATTGACTACTCTGAACATTCTCCCTTATTGCTCGATTAGACACTGTTAAGTTGCTCCTAGCAATGGTGGCACAAAAAGGTTGAAGGTTCATCAACTAGATGTACAATATGCAATCTTAAACAGTGAGCTATAAGAACAAGTTTTTGTTGAACAACTAGAAGGTTTCCTTAAGCAAGGACAAGAAGACAAAGTCTTTTTGCTGAAAAAGGCCCTATATGGTTTAAATTAGGCACTAAGGGCCTGGTACAACAAAATTAGTAACTTCTTATTAAAGCTTTCATTCATCAAAAGTAGGAATGAGGCTACCTTGTATGTGAAAGTAGGAAAGGAGGAGTTGTTGATAGTTTTAATCTTCATTAATGATCTCTTACTCATTAGAAGTAACCTTAAAATAATTGAGCATTTCAAACATGACATGATGAACATGTTTGAAATGACTAACTTGGGTCAAATCAACTTTTTCATTAGATTGGAAGTGAAACCAACCAATGAAGGAATATTTATGAGTCAAAAAATGTATGAAGAAAAGCTCCTTGAAAATTCCAAATGATTAATTGCAAGAGCTCAAACACACCATTGGTTGTTGGTGTAAGGTTTTTGAAAGAACATAGAGAACCTAAAGTAGATCCTAACAAGTTTAGGAGTTTAATTGGTTGTTTGCTATAAATGTTTGCATCTAGGCTAGATATTATGCAAGCAATAAGTCTCTTATCAAGATACATGCATGAACCTCGCCAAATACATTTCAAGGCTACAAAGAGAGTTCTTAGATATGTCAAAGGCCCAACAACTTATGGCATAATGTTCAACAAAAGTAAGAAACTTGAAATGGTTGGCTACACTGATACCAATTGGGGAGACACTCAAGATGAAATGAAAAGTGCTTTGGGGTATGTGTTCACCTTAGGATTAGGTGTGCTTAACTGGTGCTCAAAGAAATAATCAATTGTTGCATTATCAATAGTAAAAGCTAAGTATTTAGCTACTACTGCAACTGAAGCAAGCCATCTGGTTACAAAACATGTTAACTAATCTACACCAAGCACCAACCAAGCCTACTGTGATATATTGTGACAACAAAGCTACCATTGGAATCTTTAAAAATTCAGTGCAATGAAGTTAGGCTAGTATTTTGCTCTTCAAAAAAGCAACTAACAAACATTTTAACTAAATCTCTCCGTAGAAGAAGATTCATGGAATTGAGAAACTCGTTGGGGATACGAAGCAACTGCACCAAGGAGGAGTGTTGATGAAAGGTGGTGTTGCTGCTATGTCTCTTTGATGCTGCATTTTTTGGTTTATGGTTTCCAGCTTCTACTAAAGGCCCAAAAGTTAGTTAAAGTTAATTAGAAGTAAGTTAAGTTAGTTAACATAGTTACTAGGAAACAATTTATGTCTATGTTAGCTTAGCTAAAGTTTTACTTAGTATTGTTCAAATTCAAATTTGATGTCATGATTGTAATTCAAATTTGTATTTAAAATTGAATTTTTTTTTGAAATATTAACTGTTAGAAACTTTTTGAATTTAAATTTGAAAATGTATAATGTAATCAAAGCAAGTATGATGTAATCAAAGCAACAATGATATATAAAACTATGGATGATCATCAATGAAAGGTAAGTTGCTTCTCTTACAAGTCTAAAAAACCTTCTGCTCCTTTCCTTCTATTCTTTCTAGTCAAAAGAAAACAAAAAAATTATAAAAGGAGGCTCAACAGTGATGCACCAATTCAGAGTGTGTGTGTTTAAGGGAATAGAATCTAAAAGGAAGTTTGATGATTAAGCTTATTCTCATATAATGTTTTCTAGTTGCTTGTACAAAGCAACTTTTAAAATAAATAAATAAATAAATAAATATATATATATATATATATATATATATATATATATATATATATATATATATATATATATCGGTGCATTAGCCTTGTCCAAATATTAGTGGATGAAGAAAGACTTAGATCCTTGGCTCATTTTGTTATTACAGTATATATAGATACTATATTGTGTATTTTTCATTTGTCCAGAAGAAAAATAATGCATATTTGTCTAACTGCATAAAATGTGTAGCAATCTACAAGTATATATAGAAGGCAAAGATGGTTGTATTTGAAGGTCTGTCTTAATTCTTACAATGCAAGAAATACCCTTAATAGGCCTCTAAAATAGTGTTGTATCTGCAGGACTAAACCCCATGTTTCAGTCTCTCTTGCTGCCTCATGGAGACAATGAGGGTGTAAAATTGGTTGAGATTTGAGATTTGATCAATTACTCGGACGAGCTTGATCAATCTTTCGGTACCCATCTCGAATAATCTCTATCCTTGTCAACTCTAGTGAGTTTGAAGGAGGTTTTTTCGTTCCCTCTCCCTCTCTCTATGTAAGGGTGTGCATGTATGGCTCTAATATTAGCATTTAGATTTTATTGTTTCTTGCAACAATTGTTTGCATACATTGTAACGAATTTGAGATGTGTGGTGTGGGAATTATGGGGTTTTTAGATGAGTAAATTTTGTTCAATTTAAATTGGGAATTGTACAAGAGAAAGTGACACTGACTGCCCGTGAGCTACGAAGGGGCACTAGCAATGGCTGTGTTGATCACAGAATCTTTGGATAATAACTTCAAATTTGCATCTTGTCCTCGTGTAGGTGGAAAAAGGGAAGGGATTTATGTTTTCTATTTCATGTCTCTATTATCTTTTAGAGAATAATCAACAATATATTCCCGATTGGCTGATTGTGAGACTAAGATGTTGATACTGCTACTCATGATTCATGGAATGATTTGTGGTCCAACTGTGGATTCCTCTTGGACATAATAACTATCAGGAGTACGATTATAGTCTTTAGGTGACATATTTGCACATTTCTATTTAACTCAATTTATTCCATCAGCAAAGTGATCTGTCAGAATTGAGTGGGCTATGTTCTGTTTCTAGTGACTCATGCATTCTAAAACATTTCAAGGCCTAACATCTCACGCTAGGCTCCCAAAAAGTAAGCAGTGACAGAAGCTAGCTCTTTTAGAAAGAGAGTCAAAATGAAAGACGATAGAATATAACGCCTACTTCTGCAAAGGTTGTTGCCATCGACAGTCATACTCTGCATGGAGACTAGATAACTATTTTGCTTCAAAAAAGAGAAGGAAATTCCCTAAAATTGGGAGTCCCTTAGGACAATAGCGTCCATGGTTTCCATCTAATCCAGATGGACAACTAAAACTGTTACAGAAGAAAGAGATGTGTATGAGAAAAGTTGTGACCCTCTCAATTCTATCAGAACTTTTACGGAACAAATCCAAATGCCAGACATATTTTATTCTTTTTGCAAGGTCTTGGCCTCGGAGTTGAGGTTCTATATGGTAATATATGGCATTGGGAGCATTATATGATATGAAACCCCACGACTTCAGCTGTGCCTCGCAATCTCGCTGTTTTACATTGTTAACTTACCATTTATTTTTAATTTCATCACTCCATTTGATTTTTTTTTTTTAAATTAAATCATTTAACATAAATTTTATTTTAGTTTAATCATTCAATTCTGAAAAATTTCACATAATAAAATAAGTTAACTCACATCATAGTCTTAATAATTTATTTGTAACTTGTAATTAGACTAATAATTAATAATAATAAATATAAAATCATTTCAAAATAGACAGATAATTTTATAGTTGATTTTTTTAACATAAAGAAAAGTTTTAAAAAAAAATTGTTATTATCTTCTGATTTATAATTTTAATTTTCTTCCATCGTGTGAACTTTGCAATTAAGATTTCTATTTTACAAGTTTGAAGTTTGGAACTGTTGGCACAGAGACTGCGATACATTCTTTCTTCCTTTTTCTTTAAACTCAAGTTAGTTAGGTATAAATAATAACAGTTTCTATTCTTTGGAAGATGTCAGGGGGCTGAAAGTGATGGATGGGAACGGGGATGGAATATCTAAGTAGATGGCCACTAGCCACACACGTTTTTTTTATATCCGTACCATTTTGTTATGTTTACTTTATTTTTCATAATTCATTAAATATCTATCGTCTCTTTCTCTTGTAAATTGATGAACTCCAGGTTGACTTTTGGGGTAGAGCATTAACATATGAAGTGAGCACACGAGAAGTGGACCGGAGACGAAAAAAAAAGCAGAAGAAAAATTTACACACAATAACAAATTGATGGTGTGTTTGATCACCATATGGACTATTAGGCTATAACATTAACATATAAAGTGAGTAAAAACGAAAAAAAAAAAAAAAAAAAGAACAAAAACCAACCGAAAGCACAAGTACAAAACAAAACGACAAAGAACGATGTTTTTTTATATGATAACCGTAAAATTGAGAGAAATTCATAGTGGGCTGAATGGGTCCAAAAACTCAATTGTTGGGGAATTGATAGACTATTGGGTAATGAGTTTGACTTACAGCCCAAAACACTGAGAATATAACTTAAATTGAGAGTCATGTAGTGACCAACACTAAAAAAAGAATATCTTGTTTTTCATTTTGAATTATGACAATAGGGTTTAGTTTATTGTAAGTGTATTTTTTTATTTATATTTTATAATTTGTGTGTTATAAAATATTTTAGAATATTATTTGTATTTTAATTAAAATGTTTCTTGATAATTTTTATTTAAAAATGCATATATTTTGATTTTAAAAAGTTAAATTGTAATTTAAATTTTAAATTTTAATTTCAAAATTAATATCATTATTTTTTATTAATATTTTATTCTCTCCAATTATAATAATTATGATAAATTACATAATTTTTTTTTCAACAATTAAATTATTATTTTAAAAATTATTTATTAAATTGTAAATAATAGAATATAATTAATTTATTTTTAATTAACTTATTTAATTTTTTATTTATATTAAACTAAATTTATTTAATATAAGTTATTAATTATAATTAAATTAATTTTTGAACCGATGTAGTAGTAGATTTTACCCTTTGTTTTGAAAGAACTGGCATCTGCACATCTCCCCCACAAAAGCTAGTGCCTCTTTCATTGACCTTGCACTTCTTCCCCTGACGTTCGGCCAATCTCATTCTCTACTTGAGCAATCACAGTATCTCGCTCAGCTTGTTGTTGTATTTACATAGTCTGCAAGAAGCAAATTGGCATTAATATGGATCATGCATATTTCAAGAGTAAATCGGAACCAAACGCTCTTAAACCAAAGCTGCAGCCACCAAATAAAAAGAAAGAAAAAGGTAGAGAGAGCGAGTTATTTATCAGTCTCTCAATCATCAATTCTTTGCACATACCATGTAAGCAACGAATAAGTAATACAGTAATTTTTTTTTTTTTTTTGAATTTTCAACAAAAATCAAAAGAAGATCAATTCTAAGGTGCTTTTTGTCCCACGTAAGATAAATAAATATATTCATTTTTCATTAATTATTTGGCATGGTTTGCAATCATGATATGTATATGTTATATTAACATTTTATTCATGCATGAATCTTAATGTACAAAAATTTAAAATTATTCATATTAACTAAAAAAAAATCAATATTTTTAAAATTACCAACTAATTTTATCTTATACATGGAAACACACACACACACACACACATAATGATAGTATGTCAGTCAAAATTTATGAGTAAATTTTCGCATGATACTTGACCAAATGTTGTCAATTACACTACATTAGTTATTATTAAGTAAATTATAAAAGTTTACAAATGCATGAATATTTCATAGCATTAATCAATAGAAGGTTATAGACCTTGAATGTGTCTCCATCTCAATTCTTCTAAAATTTGATCCCAAAGCTTAAAGTTTGAATACTTGAGATAATGATACAATTCTTGCCAATTTTTTTCAGAATTATTTATTTATTTATTTGTGCGCGTGAGAAGGGCGCATTCACAAATGGGCTCACAATTGCTCATAAATCATTGGTTCTATGTGGATGACTATTGGCTATAATGTGTAAAATGGAGTCCACGACATGGAACAAATAGAAAAGGTTAAGAAAAAAAAAAAAACAAAATTTATTCTTGTTGGGTGCTGCTAGGGGTGTAAACAAAGAGATATGCTTGATAAAAATTTTGTGATTCCACTAGAGAAAAACTCATTCAAATTTGTTCGATCTGAATTTCAAATTCGTAAACATTTTGTGAATGTTTTTGTCTCCCTCTTTGTCATCCACTCTCTCAGCTGAATGTTGAGCCATTGGCATTGCTAGGCGAATAATCCAATAACAAAATTAACTGCCCCTATTAACTCTAAGTAGCAACAAATACTTGAAATTCATTTTACGTGGATGCACGTGGTCTAATGGATAATGCCTTCAAATTCATTTTAAATAACAGTGGACTAACAACTGAGGCCAACTATCCTTCCAACAAAACTGATGGCACTTGTAACACCAACAAGGAAGCCAAGCACGCCACCAAAATAACTGCTATGAAGATGTGCTAGCCAACAACGAAGTAGCACTATTGAAATAAACATAAAAAGATTATAAAAGAATTTTGAACTTAATTATAAAACTTCAAGATCAAGTTTTTATATATCCCATCATGTTTTTTGTGGGGGAAACAAAGATAGGATGCAAAAGGAAGTGAAAGTTTTTGATGTGAAATAACTTATTTAAATATAATATACAATTAAAATCTTAATTACACAAAAATAAGATTCTAAATATGTAACTTAATGACACTTTGGTTTGTAATTTGGTATTTCATTTTTATCTCCACCTGAATTTAAGTCTATGCACTGATGCATGTAATGGTAAATTCAAGATTTTCATCAATGGATGGTGTTGTGTTCTAGACTCAATAAAATCGAGACCAGGGTAAGGGAGATTGAGTCTAATAGTATTTGGAAAGTAACTTCTCTTTATAAAAAAATAAAAAAAATAAAAACAATAATAAGCATTCTTAGTCTTAACATATAAATATGATAACTAATATAATTATAATATATATATATATATATATATAATAACTTTAAAAATATACAATGTAATCATAATAATTATATTTTCATTAAATTGTATCACTATAACGTAAAAAAGATATACTTTCTTGTTTCTACCTACAATTTTCCTCGTCAAAAGTATGCAACTCATTAAAGTTAAAAGCTCATCAAGTACAAGTCTTTGTAATTCAGCTAACTACTCATGTTCATTCATTTGAATTGATCTATGTTTCATTCCCTTGCAATTGGGCGTATGGCATGGGATCAACAATGAAAAAAAATATTTGAGGGATGTGAATATTTCCTCTTAATTTGCTCTTGAATCTTCAATTTGAAGAGATGGAGCAACTCTCCTTGCATTGGCGGATGTTGTGCACATAATTATCAAATTCAAACTAAGCATTGACTTAATGAATTAATATAATTACTAAGTAACTAATTTAATCATTAGATCATTAATTGAATCGAATATGTCGCTACCAAATAAAGGGGTTTTTAGCAATAGTTCTTTAGCAACGATTATAAACTGCTGTGTAAAACCCACATGACAACACTAATAACCACTACATAAATTCATTGTGGCAATAGTTATGTGGTAGTGGATCAAAACTATTATGTTCTCTTGAGAAAAGGTAGCAATTATAAATATTTAAGCAACAGTTCCTACATTGTTTGTAAAAAAAACAATAAGATAGTGGTCTAGAACTATTGCCTAATATTCTTCTTTTGTTTGTTTTAAAAATAGCTATTCATTAGGCCTAGTAATTATTTATGGACCCGAATAACAACATTTGCACCTTTTTTTTTTTGTTCTTTTATATAATGGTAGGTTCTATAGGAGTCTTGTGCATTGGGATGTTATAATTGTGGGTTCTTGACTTGGATTCTACAAATTATTTGTATACTAGTAACAACTAAAGCTACAACCTTTTTAAGTAATGAGGCTATTTTTTCTATAACAAATGTCCTTTTTGGAAGTTTTCTACTTGAAACTACCCCTTTCTCTCCCTTTATTGACTAGGAACTGGATGTGAGAGGATTCTGGGAAGGGAAATTGGAAAAGAACTAATGGCAGGGATATGATATCCTAAATTGCTTTAGAATAGTATGGATTTTGTCTTGTAAATACCGCAAAAAAGAATATTCACTAATGTTATAGGTGTTCCTAGTCGCATTTGTTGAGTTTCTTGAACAGGTGTGAATTAGTTGCTTCCTGACCTTCTGGCCATTTTCCAACCATGTTACTTTACACATCATACTACTATGCTAATTAATTTCTTATTTGATCAACCAAGAATGCCTGATTGCAGCACCTTATGGTTATATAATTGTATATTTTTGTTCCCTCTACTAACTAAAAATTTAGTTTGGTGTTTCGAGTTGACCATTGGACGGTTGCAACTTATTGGTGTTTTGGAGCAAGTGCATACCTTTTGATTTTCTTGAAACTTTTAGGAAAAGTTACGAATTGTAGTTCTGGTTTCCAAGGCTGCATTTCAATTTCTCCTGGGTGAGCCTCTTCATAATTGTGGGTTTATCACATTTAATGGTTATCCCACCATCCCACCCTTTTCCTTATTTCTTTTTTTTTTTTTTTAAAGTTTTGTTCCTTTCCTTTTCCTTGTTCAATTAGTTCCAATTGTTTATTTTGTTTCAATTTCTCTCACTTATCATATAAAAGTTGGAATTTCTTGTTCTAGTGATTAGCCTAACCAAGAAATATCTGTTTCTTTTTTAAACCAGTATGTCTAATAATTAAATTCCTGCTGTGCCAACTGTGCTATAATTTTGATCATTTCACTAGAAAGAAATATCCCCAGTATTTGCTATCTATCACTTGGAATTTTTTTTAAATTTCTTAATGCTTTTAGTTTAGTTTTAATCAACTTTTGCATAGTCTCTTGTTTCAAATGTTTGTGAGAAGGGACTTTTAATTGTTTACTTATTTTTCATTAGGAAGATATTTCCCCACTTCTTATTTTGGTTCCCTATTTGAGATATTAACATGTCTTTTATCTATTATAGTATTTACCCAAATTGTTTCTTAATTTTCTTCACTTCCTTTACCTTCAATTATATGTGCCCTACTTGAATCCTTATTACTACTATTTTTTTTCCCTTTTCATGTGTATTTTCATTATGTTATTTATACTAAAATTCATTTGACTGATTTTTGGCAAACCAAAATCAATAACATTGGGGAAACATTCGTAGGGGTAGACAAAATTTGGTAATAAGTATTACAAGAAACTTGGAGATACTCAACTTGGTTAGTTTTTCGTTTTCATATGCTTTTTTTGTTTTTTTTTTGTATCATTGCCTTCGAAAAGAGTTAAAAACTTATGACAATTTGCATTACATAATTTTTTACAATGTTTACTTGGTGTTTTGGGGATGTGCACTTCAACATGCATGTTTTATCAGTGGCACAATCATTTGACTGCTTGACTCTTATTCATGACACTACCCATCAAGCTTTGTTTTAATTGGCTTAATGTTTGGTACAGATATGTGTTTCTTGACCTTATATCTATAGATAGGCTTGTCTACTTTGTACTCAAGGCTTTTTCCCAATAATTTGCATATACATTAGCCATTTTTTGATTTTTTTAAAATAATATTTTTAATTTTCTATTTCTGATTTGGTTCAAATAAGCTGGCCATTCATATTATTGGCCAAGGTAATTGTAAAATTTTCTATAACCGCAAGCTTTAAACATTGTACAAACTCATTCAATGTGGATAATATTCAAGAATTAATTACCATAGTAGGTACACACATGTATGACTTCTTTTATTTGCAGTTGGACAATATTCATAAGCAGTGGTGGCACATTGTACTTGGAGCTAGGATTCTACTTTCAAATTAAAAATTCTATTTTTTTTTTTTAGGCAATTTGATGATTAGGTATCAAAGTGTTATCAATTTAATCCTTTTTTTGATGTGCCATGTTGTCATTTCTTAGACAAACTTTGTAGACCCTTTTTGCTTCTTAAATCCTTGTTGAAAACTAAAATTAGCTACTTGGTCATGATTGTACCATGTTTAATTATGAAGATCAATTTGGAGGAAGAAGAAGAAGAAGAAGAAGAAGAAGAAGAAGAAGAAGAAGCAGCAGCAGCAGCTGCTTTTAGTCTTCCACATTTGCATCATTGCCACCATTGAACATTGTCTTGGAAGAAGTCAGAGAATAAGGCAAAGAAAAATTAGAACTATATATTCTTATCCTAGTGAATTATGAGTATTTATTTTCTCTTTTAGGCTTTGAATGCAAAGTTGAGTTTAGTGTAAAGAAAATCCATTTGAAACCCACTATCAAACCATTAAAAAAAAAGGTTAACTATATCAAGAGAAATTAGAGATACTAATAATTGCAAATATTTCATTTAACAACATATAATCAAAAATTAGAAAGATATACTTTTATTACTATGATTCATTCATAAGGATAGGATTAATTATCATTGGCTTTGAGAATCAATCCCTTATGGTTTGATAGTAAGAGAAAGTGTTTGTAAATCCATTTAATACAATTGTTTTAGTTTCTTTTCCTTGTCACTACTTATGAAATCTACAATCTTTGCCATGTAATAAAATTTTTGTCTTGTTCTATTTTTTTCCCTTTTCCTACTTTCACTTCCTTTTATTATGATGTTTGATTAAAGATTGCTTGATCAATAGGGAACATAGAAGATAAATGGATTTTGATAGATTGAGTAATGAATACTTAAATGGTGTTGAAGTTTTCTTAAGGAGATGAGATATCTTGTCCTTGTAGAAAATGTTGTTGTCAATATTGGTACTCTAGAGCTATGGCTTATGAACATTTAGTCATTTAGGGGTTCATGCGAGATTATAAGATATGGATTTTCCATGGTGAGGGACTGCAATCTAGTAGGGTGATAAATGATGTTGAAATTGAAGTTGATAAAAATGATAATATTCATGGGCATTTGAATGACACCTTTAAGGATGTGAGAGAACTAATAGGTTTTGGCAATGTTGGGGAGAGTCCTAATGAACAAGCTATAAAGTTTAATAAGTTAGTTGAGGAAGGGTGACAAGAATTATACCCTAGTTGTAAGACTTTCTTGAGGCTTTCATTTACAATTAGACTATATCCTCTTAAGTGTCTCCATGGTCTAAGTAATGCAGCATTTGGAGATATGTTGGAATTAATTAAGAAGGCATTCCTTGATACTAAGGTTCCTAGTTCATTTCATGAAGCTAAAACTATGGTCAAAGAACTAGGACTTAACTACAAAAAAAATTTATGCATGTCCCAATGATTGTATGCGGTTTTGTGAGAAGTGAGTTAAGATAGAGAGTTGTCAAATATGTAGGGTTACTAGGTGGAAAAACATGAAGGAAATTAAAGGGAATGAAATCTCTAATGTATCCTTAAAGGTCCATTGTGCATTAGCTAAAATTCTATGATATTTCCCTTTGAAATCCATACTTCAAAAACTTTTCATGTTCCCAAAAATGACTGATGATATGGTTTGGCATGTAAAACTTTGACTTATGGATGGTAAAATGAGACATCTTACTAATGGTGAAGCTTGGAAACATTTTGATATGTTGCATCCATATTTTGCAAAGGAATCTCGAAATGTGAGAATAGGTTTGGCTAGTAATGGATTTAATCCATTTTGAACCATAGGCATTCCATATAACACATGGCCAGTTGTGCTCATTAATTACAATCTTGCACCATGGTTTTGCATGAAACTAGAATATATGATGCTCAGTATGATCATTCCTAGCCCTCATTCACCTAAGAGAGAGGCTAATGTGTTTTTAAAGCCATTAATTGAAGAATTGAAGTAGTTGTGGGAGTCTGGTATGTAGACATATGATGCATGTAATAAGTAGTCATTTCAAATGCACCTTGTTATGGATTATTAGTGATTTTCCAGTATATGCAATGTTATTAGGGTGGAGTACAAAGGGAAAGTTAGCATGTCTTACATGTAATTATGATACTTCTTCTAAATATTTGCATCATAGTAGGAAAACATGTTATATGGACCATCATAGGTTCTTAAATGCTAAACACCCTTGGAGAAGAGATAAAAAATCTTTCAATGGTAAGATAGAGTTGAGAGATACTCCAACAACTTTGTTAAGGTTAGAGATTATAGTAGAGTTGTCCAACGTTGATAATCAGTTTCAGAAAAGTGAGTTATTATAGGTCAATTGTAGAAATTATTGAATTGGACTATTGGGTTCAATTTGATGTTGTTTTGTTTAAATGTAATTGGTTTGAATTGGAGAATGACTATGGACTAACATGGGTTAACTCCAATAAATTGTGTTATTAGAGTGATCCTTTCATATTAGCATCTCAAGTTCACCAAGTTTTCTTCATGGAGGACCTAGCTAAGAAAGGCATTTATTATGTAATGCGTTCACTTCCTAAAGAATTATTTAGGTTGGATGAAGAAGAAAATGTAATTATACAAGATATTTTCTGGGGAGAGCTAAATGTAGCAAATTCTAGTATGAGAAGCCTAAGTGATCTACCTTTTGAAATTTTGTGATAAGAGAAGACATGCCTAGTACCATAATTGATGTAGACATAAATGATCTACCTTTTGAAATAGGCTTAGACTAATTGCATGACAATTTGGATGATGATGCAACACTTTGGGAGTAGGTGAATACAAATGATTAGACAAAATAGGTTAATAAGATTTTTATTTTTTTTTTCTTATTCTGATCTTTAACATGTTTAATAGGAGTTGTCACTTTGAGGTTTTACTTTTGTTATGGCTGCATTACTAAACTGTTATTCATTCATTGATTTTGTGAAATATAATGTGCACAGTAAATGAATAATATGTTAAAAACATAATTATTGTTATTACTTTGCTATTCATCTAATTTTTAATTTCTCATTATTTGATAACCATTAGCCAGGAAGAAGAAAATTGCTCGAAAAAAGAAGGCATCATCTACTACTAGGGAGGTGGTGACTTCTTTTTCAAGTATTTTGAGATAACAAACATTAATGAAAAAGGCTTTTGCATAAGAAGAGACTCAAACCCCTTAAATGAATATTGTCAAATTGTGCTTTTCTCTTTTAAGTGGTGGGTTATAGTCCATTAAGACATCAGAAATAAGAGATGGATAACCATCAATGCAACCTTTTAGGGAGCACATAAATTTTGATAATCAATGATTGAGAGGGATAACTTTTGATGAAATGAGAGCACAACCTTATAGGGAGGCAAGATTAGGACAATGATAACAAGAAGAAGGAGCGATCCAAGGTAATTAAAAGAGTTATCTCTTAGTTATGTGATTCACTAAAATGTTAATTATTAGATCAAATATTTACATGTCTTCACTCATATTGTTTTAGTGCATTAAAATGAAAAGGACTAATGATGATGAGAGTAGTACATGTGAGACATGAAGATGAGAAAAAGCCTATTTTCTTAAATGTTGAAAATCAACCAATAGGCTAAGATGATAAAACTCTTTATGAGTTTAGCAATTTCCTTAGGCATTGGTTAGGAAAGTCAAATTGATGCCTTTATATTTAAAGACTTGGCATGTGCTGGATCCTGAGAAAAAAAAATGCTTCGTGAACGATTGTGCAAGTAATGCATATTGAAAATTTTCTTCCTTATCTCTATGGAAATGTATTCATTACAATTAACTTTTTTCACATTTTAATTGATTATAGGATAAGTATATGGTTCTTAAGGAAGACAAAAAGTGGGTGATGAGTATCATTGGAGCAAGTTGGAGGTCTTATAAGTGCAGGTTGAAGAGATAGCACTCTATGAAGGACAAGATTGATAGACAGATATTGAGAAACTATCCACCTCATATACATTTGGATCGATTTAAATAGTTGTTGCAATCTTGGAATTTAGAAGAAGCAAAGCTTTAATATTATCTTATTCTTCATTATTTGTCAAATATTTTTTTATGGGTTTTATATTAATATATTTTGACCTTTTGTTATTTCTTATTAATGCTTATAGGCAGTGGCAAGAACCTACATTATTAATTGCCAAAAGCAAATAGGAATGTACACTACAGGCATAAAGAGTTTTGTTAGGATTTGAGAACAATTAGAACTCAAATCACCAAAGGCTACATTACATTGCATGTATCCACAATTTGGCACCTTTAATTTACTTTATTTAAATTGTTCTTGTTGCATTTCATTGTTTGGATTTATATTAGAAAGCTGAAGATCCTAGTAAAACCTCTTTATCTCAACTTGACATATTTAAGGCTACTTGCAAAAGACGCTTTGACTAAGAATATAAGCTATCAGATCAAATATTTGAGCAAATTATTAGCATTTCCTTTTGTTTTCCTTTTTTTATGTATGACATAAGGTTCTGCTATATTCTTTCACTTGTAACTTGACTTGCTTTAGATCTAGAATCAAATTATGGAGCTTTAAACTTAAGGAGAAGGAACAAGCAGCTAAAGTCCTACACATGCCTTCACTATAATTATAAGGGGCAAGCATTCTAGGAGGGTGAGGCTTTATGGGAGAGGTATGAACTGTAGTACTTTGAAAGGCAAATCAATTGTTGGTGATACTGTCAAAGTTCTATCAGACTTTATGCAATTTATTAGGGAGGATGTGGAAGGTGAGATGCAAAAGAAGTTTGAAGCACAAGCATAAAAGCTACAAAAGAGGATGGAACTGCAAACTACAGCAATAGCATACCATTTTTATGCAATGTTTCAAAAATTGCAGCAGCAAAATCTCAAACTAAATGTTAATTTTGACATTCCTCCCTTAAACATAACAATAGCTCCTTCACCAAATGATGCTTTTAGTACTCTTGAGCAAGAGTTACAGCAAAGGGCCCATTTATACTTAGAAGGCACATACGATCCATGCATTTAGGTATTCCTTCTATTTTCTTCTTAATTTTAATCTTTCCTAGTGTGTAATTTATTTCTCCTCTTTACTTATTTTTAGTTTGTCATTTTATTTTAAATGTTTGTAAGTTTAGATCAAAAGCTATATTTATCTTTGTAGGATGATGCTCCCCCTCAAGGCTGAGGACATTAAAAAGATCTTAAGAATGTTCAATGGGAGTTGCAAGAGGTATATTGGTTTATGGAACTAGTGTAGCCTAAATTCTACCCTGGAAGTAAGGAGGGCTATCTTTTACATCCTAAGAAAAAATTAATGGCCTTTTCAACTGGAATTATAGAAAATGATATTGTGTATGGCTTCCAAGGAATATAGCCATCCAAGAAGAGCATTATCAAGTTCAATGAACCAAAAGCTGCCTTAGATGAATAATCACATTTAAATATGGATGATCCCACTACCAAGTTTTTAGTAAAAGCTACCATGTGGGGGAAATCAAAGAGGTATTTTATTTCATACTCTAGATTTTCCTTATGAAAAAATATTTCCTGTGTACTTGCATTCTTTCTTCACTTGTTTTATTGACATTTGGCTTTATTATAAATTAGACCAGGCTATGAAAAAGATGCCAAGGGATGGTGAAAGGGAGGTAGTTCTTGTGAACATTAAGAGTGTTGGAAATTTTAATGTTCTTAAGGATCTCTCTTCTACATTACTCGTAGAATTTTGTCCATTTTCTAATTCTTCAAATCTTTCTTTTCTATCAACTTTTGACATTTTGTGTTAATGATTTTGGCTTTTTGTAATCCTATAGGATTTTGATTGGACTAAGGCAGAATAGTTGGTTATGATAAGAGATAGGGTGGAAGTGGAGTTAATTAGTTCCAATGCTAGAGGTTTTGCTATAACTACTACTAAAGTTATAGTGTTTTAGGATAAAATCCTTCTTGTGATTCAAGAATAAATTTGGAAAATGATTGAAATCTTGATAGAAATGTTAGTCTAGATATGAAGTTGAAAGATTTTCTTAGCATTTATGATCAAGAGAAACTAAGATTTTTGGCCTCATTGATTGGTTAGGTTAGTAGAAGTTGACTTGATGCTTGAATCTTAACTTCTACTTTGTTGAATATTTACAAACTGTGTTTAATATAGAAAACAAAGGTGAATCTAATTATAATAGATCAAGAATTGAGAAAACTTATAGTTTCTTTGAGGCCAAAAGAGAATGAAGATCTAGCTAAGTAAAAAAAATGAAATCTCATGGTAAGTAGCCACTATCCAAGTGTGATATCTTTTGGTGCTATATCTTTTTGTTTGCCACCTAAAGACTACCTATTCTAAACATCAAGTAGCATATTATGATAGTTATTAGCATTTTTTTCTATATAATTTTTTATTTTTTAGTCTATATCATGTGCCACTATTGTGGTTGAAGGTGTGTTCTCCTTATGATGTCAATAAACTAGGAGTTAATCAAAGCTTGCTTTAAATGGAACTTCAATTTCCCTTTTTGTTTTAGTTGTAATATGGAGGGGAAATGTGTTTCCAAATCTTGTATTGTTTGAAAGTGTCTTCTACAGAGTTATGTTCATATCTTTATGCTATTATGGGGTTTGTTATTGTAGGCTCAATTGTAAATTGGAGATGTAAAATGCTGCATCAAGAAATTTACTTATTTTGGTGTTTTTGTTGAGGTAAACTAGTTGTTTTGGTTTCATTTTGGTTAACGTTAACATATTGGTTATGCTTGAAAGAAATAAATGTCTATCTTATAAGGTGTTGGATATCAGGATAATAGTTTTATGAGATCTGAATACTTTGAAGAGATTAGTTAGTTGACTACTTTTAGGTGTTTGGGCATTACAATCTATGTAAATTTTTGCAAGAACAAGTACTTGTAATGGAATGAAAATTGAAAAAGCCTTCAATTCATGATTGGATCTTTTGGCAATATATTAATTCAATGTAGGCATGTAAGTTGAATGTGTGCTAGTGTTGATTCACAATATAAAGATACCATGGGATGCCACTTTGGACCCCGCATCATATTTTAAAGTTGATTAAGTATTTTTGTTCTCTTTGCCATTAAGTTGGACCAAATACATATGTTGTTTTCATTTATCTCTAAGTTTAATTCCTATTCCATAAACACATTTAAATAACCTACATAAACCTGGCTTGCCAAATCTGTGAATCATTTGGACCAAGTACTAACCTTTTTTTCTTGTTTGGTGTTGGGGCTTTAACATTGCCAAACCTAACTAAATGCATGGCATTTTTTTCGTTGTTTCTTTAGTGCATATCTACTTTATCTTGTTATATGAGCAAGTGGTGAATTTATAGAGAGTAATTTACTCAGTTGCTTAATGGATACTTTATTCTTAGCATCTACACATCTTACCATTGCCTTTCCTGATCTTCTTTTTTTATCATTCTAATAGTGGGAAGAAGTTGAATCACTTATTAAGGAACTACAAGAAATTGAAGGTGTTCATTTAGTATCTAAAGGCCAATTTTTTCTCAAGTCCAAGTTTGGCCTCAACATTTTAGGTATGGAGCAGAAAGTAAATACCATTAAGGTTTAAATAGGAAATTCACAAAGTGGTTCTAACAAGTCATTTAGATATTTACTTAGGCTGTAACTTATGTTGGTTTTCCTCTTAAAAGCTTTAGTTGAAGGAAATTCATAAAAGTGACAACACACCTTCTATCCATAAATGGGATCTCTTTGGTCCTAAAAAGGATGGAAAGTTTGTTGCTTAGGAGTGATGTGGGTTGGAATTTATGGAATGAGATAGCAAAGGAGAGGGAAATCTTTTTGTATGACCCCTAAAAAAGGAAGCTGAAGAACTAGTAGTATAAGTTGTTGTTGTTGTGGTTAAGGAAGATGTGGAGGGACATAGGTACCTAGAAGGAACTTGTTTTCCACTAGGCCTTTTAGTTGCAACATGGCCATTGCCATTGTTTCATTGGTCTTTCTCTGATGGAAAATGTGGGTGCCTTGTGGTTGAATTAGGTGTCTTTTTAGCAATAGAAGTGGCAGCAATTGCTTGGGGAATGGTAGCCACCATAACTATTATGTGGATGAGGGTGAAACTTGGTCTCCATTTATCTTACATTACCTCTTGAACTTATGGGCTTTGATTTTTGTGGCTCTTACATCAAAAGCAAAACATTAGTATCCATGTCTAAAACTTGGAAAAGAACTTGGTCAAAGTTTAAGACTTTACAGAATTCTAGATTAAATTAGTATTAAACTATTTAGCTACTTTGTATTGTGTATCTATGGATATTTAGAGATGTAATTACATTAGCCAAAACTACATGTTGCACTTAACGTTGAATTTTTTTTTTAAAATGTGTTCATTGTGAATAAATGTGTTCTTTAGGGATAACATTGTGTTTTATTAATTTTTGTGATTTTATTTAAATAATTGTCACAAATGTCATTATTTTGAAACATCGAAATAGTTAGAAAACTCATGCTTATTTACTCAAAAAACCACTGCCTATGTATTATAAAAAAACTATTTCCTATTTGCTCAAAATACTGCTACCTATTCACTAAAAAAATCATTGTCCATTTGCTTAAAAAATTATTGCTTATTATCTTAAGAAACCACTATCTATTCTCTAAAAAATCATTATCTATTCTCTTAAAAAATCATTACCTATTCTTTAAATGAACCATTACCTATTATCTTAAGAAATTACTACTTATTATTTAAAAAATCATTGTCTACTTTTTTAAAAAACTACTACCTAATTTCTTAAAAATTACTGCCTATTATCTTAAGAAATTGTTGTTTATTCTCTACAAAATCATTGATTATTCTCTTAAAAAACCATTGACTCTCTTAAAAAGTGTTGCCTAAGGTAGTAGTTTCATATATGCTACTATTGATAGAGAAAACCATTGTCTTAAATCTATTATAGTGCTTGTAAATGTAGTAACCTAAAAACCGTTGTATTAGACTTTAACCAAAAATTTTTGGCTCAAAAGTAACAATTCAAAATTGTTGCGTTAATCCATTTTTTTTGGTAGTGTATAATTGAAAAATACATAAATAACAATAAAATTGACATACTAAAATAATAATACATAAATTGAAATGATTAGAAAATTTTGATCTCAAAATATAAAAATTAAAATAATAATATGTATTTTGGTCTCATTTTAATGTTTAGTTTTTATTTTTCTTTCTTTCTCCTTTCTTTTTGGGTTAAATGGGAACAATCTACTAAGGTTTATTAAAAATGGGTCTCCGAGTTTCATCAAATCGACTCAAGTTTGATTGGATCAATGATGTCCAATTCAATAGTCTGACCTAACTCAATTTTATGCCCAAGTCACTATGTTTTTCATCCGATTGGTTAGGTCAACTAGATCTAATAACTATGTTTGTGACTGCACCCCACTTCCCAAATCACAAGTTGAAATTGTTGCATTTTCCAATTGAGCTTAGTTTTAAGAACACTGTTAATGTTTTAAATGTATGCATTGTACTATTATAATAATTTTTATTATTAATTATGATTATATATTGAAAAATTAAAAATAAATAAATAATGATTATAATAATATAATATTAAAATTTATTTATTTATTTTAACTTTTAAAAAATTTATTAGGTGTTAAAACTATACAATAGGTATAATTTTCTCCACTTCTATACTTTCATAATGTCATTTCAAAATTAAAATTCATAATCTTGTAGGTAAAAATGTAAACTTTTAACTGCTAAGTATGTTATAATTTCAACATTGTTAATTTCTTACCTACATTTTTGACATAATTGGGAACAATTTCCTTATTTTGCATGGAAGATGGTCATTACCACTAATGTTACCATTTTTTAAGCCCATATTCAAGTTTGTGTTGTCCTACATCTTAATAAATTTCAACTGATTTACTATACAAATTGTTAATTACTTCAACTTTATTTTAAGGTTTTAAGAAATGAATGAGTCATTAAATTAGAAAACTTAGAAAAGTTTAAATGTAATTAGTTTAATCATTTTAATTAAAATTGAATCCATATTTAATATTAAATATATATAAAATTTAATATTTATATATATTATACAAAAATATTGATAAATTAAATATAATTATATATAAAATATAAGTCTTATATATATATATATATATATATATATATATATATATATATATATGAATAGTTTATTTATATATATATGTGTGTGTGTAATTTATATATAATAAGACTAAAAAAAACTAATTAATGTAATATATTTTTAAATATAAAATACAAAATTGTAATTTATTCACCAATTTACAAGTCAATTAACTAATTCACTTGTTTGATGATTAATTTTAAAATTAACAATTTTTGAAAATAAGTCAAACTAAATTAAAGTTTGATTCCTAATTTTATTAATATGATTTGTCAGTCTAATCTAATTTTAAAAACATTACTTTTTATATATATATATGAATACTTTATTTTTATATATGTGTGTAATTTATATATAATGAGACTAAAAAACTAATTAATGAAATATATTTTTAAATATAAAATACAAAATTGTAATTTATTTATTAATTTACAGGTCAATTAACCAATTCACTTATTTGATGATTAATTTTTAAAACTAACAATTTTTGAAAATAAGTCAAACTAGATTAAAGTTTGATTCCTAATTTTATTAGTATGACTTGTTAGTCTAATCTAATTTAAAAACATATGCTTTTAATTTTTCAAAAGATGTCTTACACTATTTTTTTTTTTTAATATAACAAGAAGTTTCACTCTATCAACTCTCTTTTATTTTTCACCATTAAAGTAGCCTGATGGTAGAACAATTAATTTCTTAGAACTTGTGCTTAATGATCCAATTCTAATAATATAAAGGAAAACTCTTTTTATATCCTTAGCATTAGTAGAATTATATATAGAATTATAACAATACAATTCTTTATTTGTCATTACATAAACTAAAAACTGGTACACCATTAAATAGAATTAGATAACTAAAATGTCAATCAAACCAAACCAAGACATTTAATAAAGTAACATTTAAAACAAGAGAATATAACTACAAACATTATGTTTAGAAGCATTACTAACACAACAAATGCTCCTTATTACATAACAGCCTTTCATGATTTTAAACTTGTAGACCATTTACAACATTTATAGTCAAAATCATAGAATTCGCAAACATGTTACTAATGGATTTGGACTTTTGATTGATTACTTCAAGGATCATAATAAGTGCAACTATGAATGCATAATCAAAATTAGGGTATGCTGTCACCATGAAGTTGTCCTCCCTTAACAAGATATTATCAACATTTTGCTTGCCCTTCTTTTTCTACATTTGCAATAAAATTGCCTTCAATTTTTAGTGTTGGATTGAATTTATGGGTAAGCATGTGCATTAAAAAGAAAACAATGAAAATGAAACATGACCTCATGATAGATCAACCATCCATGGACGATATTATTTCTATCTTCGGTTTTGTGTTTGATAAAACAATAATTATACATAAATAGGACCTCATGGATGAGCCTTAAATGCAATAATATGGTAGTGCAAGCTCGAAACTTCTACACACATTTTTTTTTTTGACACACACATACGAAAAGTAAGTTAGAATGTTCAAATAAGTAATAATGCAATATGTAAACAAATATTAAGATGTGTTAAGTTGCACATTATATGTTTTTCTAAAAAGGAAAAGGTATTCAAGGCTTACACAAATCCACACTATCACATCATTGCTTTCAAAGACCCATTCCAAGAATTTTGTTCATGTAATGAGACTCTTAATAGAAATATTATTGTGTTTATCATAAGTAATTAATCATTAGACATTTGAATGTCACCAAATGTATTCAAAAGTGGTATGCCACCAAGTTTACTAAGTTTACTCACTAAGTTTACTATGTTTTCCAAGTTTTCTCAAGTTTACTAATTAGTCAAAAGTGCTTGCAAATTGTACTATTAGAGTGATCATTTCTTATTGGCATCTAAAGTTCACTATGTTTTCTTTATGGAGGATCCAATTGAGAAAGACATTTATTATGTAATGTATAGGATTTCTAGAGAATTATTTGGGTTGATGAAGAAGAAAATGTAAGTGTACAAAATATATTATGGTGGAAGCCAAATGTAACAGATTCAAATGTAGGAGGCATTAATAGTGTTGAGCAATCTAGTGTGATAAGAGAAGACTTGCCTAGTACCATAGTTGACCTACACACAAATGATCTACCTTTTGAAAGAGATTTAGACCAATTAAACGATAATGTAGATGACAATGGAACACATTAGGAGTGGAATGATGCAAATAATTAGATAAAATATGTTAATAAGTTTGTTTATTTCTTTTTCTTGTTTTGATCATTAATATGTTAATTAAGAGCTGTTGCTTTGAGGTTCTTCTTTTATTATGGTTGCATTACTAAATTGTAATTTATTCATTGATTTTGTGAAATATAATGTGCATAGTATATCAATAGTATGTCAAAATACAATTGTCATTATTACTTTACTATTTATATAATTTTTAATTCTTCCTGATCCTTTGATAGCCATTACCCATGAAGAAAAAATTCACTTAGAGAAAAAAGGCTTTGTTTACTGTTAGAGAAGTGGCAACTTCCTTTGCGAGTATTTTAAGATAGCTAATGTTAATAGAAGATGCTCATGCTGAGTCAAGCCATTGCTCATTATGTTAGAATCCACTATGTATTATACTAAAAAATCACTATGTATTCTACCAAAAAATTAATGTGCATTCTATTAAAAAATTATGTTGTCTATTGTAATAAAAAATCATTGCATATTTTATTAAAAAATTATCATGTATTCTATAAAGAAAAAACCATTACATATTCCATTAAATAAAACTACTGTGTATTTTATTAAAAAAATGTTGTATATTCTATATAAAAACAACTATGTATTCTATTAAAAAAATTGTTGCATATTCTAGTAAAAAATCGTTGTGTATTCCACCAAAAAAACCATTGGTTATTCTATTGAAAATCTGCTACATATCCTACTTAAAACTCTTATGTATTCTACTAAAAAATTGTTGCTTATTGTAATAAAAAACTGCTACCTATTTCTCTAATGACCACTGCCTATTCCTCTGAACATTGTTGTTATATATGAAACAATCACTATGTATGCATTTCATAACCACTACATAAAGATTATAAAAACCATTGCATTAGATCTATTGCAGTGCTCACAAATTTAATAAACTAAAAACTATTGCAAATTTACTAAATTGGATTCAATTCTAATCCAAAATGTCATATAACATATTATGGTATCCATATTAGTCATCATTGATGCAATAACATGGTAACATTTGGTGAACATCCATTTGTAATCTACTAAGATTTGCATAATAGGTTACATTGTCAATCTTGTAACCAATGTAATAGTTGGACGTATAAGAGTAACAATATACAAGCTTGGTTATCACCCTTGCAAATAATAGGTTAGTCCACTAGGTTGGGTGAATAATTGAGTATATGGCATGATAATTGGGTTATTCTCCAATGAAATGATTTGTCAGTGAGTATGTTATATTCATTTATGCATTTGTTACCATAACCATGGTTACACTATTCCATTACTTGGTCCAACTTGATCATGATGTTAACAAATATCAAATGATGTAGTTAATTTTAGGCATGAGTAACTGACTTTTTACTCACTTAAGCTAATCAACACTAACAAACAATTTGAATAACCTTTATGGTTACCTAATACAACCAATTACTTTGATTCATATGGCATTCCCATATAGAAAACAATTGATTTACCATAAATGTGCATGGAAAATGGTCATAGATTATCACTTGGAATGACTGTAGTAATGAAATCAACATTGAATGACCATGGTAGTGAATCGTATGATGGTTGAATAACCATAGTCCATCCATTGACCAATTGGTAAAAGGGTCACAAAATTTGTCCTAAGTAACTATTCATCATTCAATAATCATATTGGATAACCATGATCAAATAACTAGGCATATCAAGTCATGATTCATGTTGGTTAAAATTCCAACCAAATGTAAACTCAAACCATATTTAGAATAGTAACATATTTTATTGATGAATCCAATTTGGATTAAATGTTAGTACCATTAGGATACATTGTTAAAAATGCTAACAATCTTTTTAGATGACTAATATTAAATTATTGTAATTGAAGACATAAGTAACCATTGACATAGTAATAACATTCATTTTTGATAATCACATTCCCCAATTAATGGTTATTAATTGTGAACATTTAAGTGTCTAATGGTACACTTAGTTATGATTTATGGGTAATCCAATTAGTTAGTAGACTAAAGAGTAAGGGCAATATGGATAACATTTAAGAGGGAATCATTGGTCATAACAACTGATTAATCAATACCCTATTCATCAAATTAGGTACTATTTACATTAACCTTTGTAATAAACCAAACCTTTAATTTTGAGGTCATAAAAAGAAATCAATGGGTAGTGACATTTAGTAGTCAACCTTGGATAATACTCAATTGCATGTTAGTTAACCACCTTATATTCTAAATTTGATATTAATAATGCTTAAAAGTTAGTAACCAAAGGCAACCTTGACTAACCAATTGGTCTTACTAGGTTAGAGTAATGATTAAGGTTGGAATTCGAAATAAACATGGTTAATATGGTTATCATATTTCTTCATAATTGATGGTTATTCACATAGTACCCATACTAACATTATGTTCAACCTTAGGTTCTTGAAAAATTACACTCAATAATTTGACTTAGGTTACATTAGAATTGTCTTGGTAAAATAGAATAGTCTTTTTGGAAACAATACTCTACTCAATTTGTATTCCATAATGACCTCAACCATCATATTTTATAGGTAACCAATCTTTAATCTTTGTAATAAAATCATGGATACAAATAGTTGGTTATTTAATTCATCCCTATCAAAGAGGTTACCACCATTACTCTAACATTCATTTGAATAAATTACCAATTACTATATGATGAAATCAGGTTAACCCTACCAATTTTTAAATAAGGTTATGAATATAGGGTGTACTTACCCTAAAGGACAAATAGGGTGAGAACATTGGTTAACCATGAACATAAGAGTAGGATGCCATTTTAAGACTAATAACCATTGAATCTAGGGTATACGGTAACTAATTGAATGATAATAACCTGATGTTGTCATGACATTGGTAACCCATGCTTATTAGTACCATAACTTAATTAGTACGAATAACTAAATTATCCTTTAAGTAATTGATTTTACCAATAAAATATGTAAGATGACCATTACTTGGTTACTAGTTAATGTGATTCTTTTAGTAAGGTTACACTTTGGTAACCAAATGATATATTCCATAAGATTTACCATAATTTAATTGCTAGATATTATGGGTTCAAAGTTTTGTCCATTTTAGATTCAATAATCTATTTCACCCTTTAACCTACATTATCAACCATGATATTTTAACCCTGATGGCCAATTTAGTGACAAAGATAACCATTTGTCTATTATTATAACTTCATGAATAAATGTAATTTATGGATACTAATTTGGTCATATATTGTATTCCTCATATGGTAATGGAACCAATCATGTTTTACTCTTACTCAAATTAGATTAATCATTACATAATTGTTGGTTTCCAATTATTTACTAACCCAATGACAAACACATTAAATGGGTAGATTAATTAATCATCATGGTCACCAATGGTTATAGTCTTACATTACATTAATTACCAAATTGTGGTGTATGGTTATAACCAATTGGGTAAATAATCTAATTGAATGACCACTTTAAAAATATAACATCTATTTAGAATTTATGTAATTTTTTTGGGGTCAATTACATATGGGATTGATTAATATCATTTGGATAATAGCCCAATTACATGTTAAAATGCTAAGGTTAATGGATAATGTTACCAATAGACTAAATGGGTTATTGATGACTCACATCAAATATATGGATATGTGATTGCAACCTATCAAAGATGTTACTAACTAAATAGAGATTGGGTAACCTTAATGGTCCCCAATAAGTATGGTTAACTATGATCAAAGGTTAATGTTATCTAAGATTACAATTATCAAAGGGTAACATTAGGATTTTTTATTTGTTATTTATGCAATTTAAATAATAGTTTAGTCATTTGAAAAAATATTGACTAACCATTCAAAATTGTAATTGATTGGAAATGTTTATTTAATTGATTTTGTAGGTTGATTTTGCCTTTTTGGGCTTTTGTTTGAAATTGGGAACATGATTATATGATTTACACTAGTCAAATTGAGTCATTACAAGTTATTACAATGATTGAATAAAACACAATAAATGAAATATTGATTTGAGTTAAATTTTATATAACTTAGGATTGGGTTAAATATGAACTAATTAATTGTTACTCTTTTAACAGGTTATTAAGATCATTGTACATTCCGTTGACCTATAATGTGGGAAATTGGACTATTTTCGTAATGGGTAATATCAATAATGAAACAGATTGGTTAATTGTTACCTACCAATGATAAAATGTTACCATTTTTCTCTAGGTTAATTGATAATAGCAGGTTATGGACAATCTTTTGGGTACCAGGGGCACAATTTAATAAGATCATTGGTTAACACAAATGGTTAATGTTACCAATAATAAGTAGATTACTTGTACTCTAATGTGACCAAATGCAATTTTCAAATGAGAGTAGGGGTAATATGTTATGAAATTCGTAGGTACTTTGAGTAACCATAATATTACAAGTAAACTGAGTAGGTTAATATTTAATAGTCATTAATTACTCAAATTGGGGTATACATTTACATAACTATTCCAATTGATGTCATCCATAAACCGATTAATTTGTAAATGTTGTTAATGATGGTACCATAGAATATTATGGTTAATGAGTGAACCTTGGATAACCTTTAATGGTTATTGATACTAAACATTCACTAAATGCTTAATTTGACATGGTAATAAAATTAATTTACCTAGATAGTCTAACTAATGTAATCTAGGTCATACTAATCAATTGAAACAATCCTATTAATAGCAACATTTGCTACAGACAGATCATTTGAACAGACCAGTATAATCAAATACTATTGACAACTAACATTGGACCCTAGCTCAATCTTGCAACCATTTTGTAGTAACATGTTTGGTCACAAATAAGCTGTAATCAATACATGGTCATTGGGAGTGCAACTATGAATTTGGGTTACCCATTTGTAATGTAATAGATAATGTTTGGTGAACATTATATGGTAATTTGAGTATGGTCATTGAATAATATTGTATGATAGACCAATAGTATTAATTGAGTTTATGAACCAATAACCAATGGTAACACCATGTAGTATCCAATAAGTAATTGATATTCTAATAGGTAATTAATATTCTAAAAGTCCAAGTAACAATTATACCATTGGTGATTCAATCATGGTTATTTAGTTGATATTAGTTAGTCTAATCTATTTTAATAGGATGGGTAAAATAGATTAATGTAATGTTAGCTAAACCATTAAAAGCTATATGTTTGGTTATTTGACCATTCTAATTTGAATTCATCGGTTGGTAACAAGACCATACCAAGGCAGACTATTTAAAGTGTATAGATAACCAATGCAATAAATCTAGATTGGTAACATGTTATTGGTAAACCTATCATAATGTTAGGTTAATTTACTCGTTACCTAATGGAGTAACCATATTGCTCAATTCATATCCTAATTAACCATTGTCCAATGATTTAACTTGGTTATTTACCATATTTGGTTAACCTATTATTAACTACTTATGGTCAATCTTTACTATACCATTTCTTTGGTTAAACTAGTTCATAACCCTTAGTAACCTAATAATGGTCATCATACTAGCCATTCTTAATGGGAATCAACTCAAATTAATGGGGTTGCTCATAACATTAGTTTACAATAATCATGAGACCTATTCAATTTGGATATTTAGGGTAACCTAAAAGGTTAATCTATTTCATGAAAATGATGTAATCCATCCTATGATCATTTCATTTAATGGTCAATATTTCCCAATTGTTATCATTTAATCATAATGGTACATTACCAAAATAATGGATAGTTGCATCATTATGTAATTATGGATTGACTAAGTTACTAAAACCATTGATCTAGGTATTCAAATAACATAAAAAAATCAGTAACCATTTGCCAACTCTTAATAAGTAACTGGCTACATTGACCATAATGCTATTGGTTCTAAACCTTGAACAATAACTAAATTTTATGTTCACCATCCATTCATTATATAACATCTTTCAGATTCATATAGTACTCAATTTTATGAGTTAAAATAAATGATAACCATTCATGTCTTAACCCAATGGAATAATTGGCTAAAGGTTGAATTGAATGGTAACCTTTCGATATGGACCAATAGACTAATACTAAGGTTGAATTGTTGATGGTGGTCATTTTGACATGTTGATCATTAATAATAGTTGAGTAATGGTCAGTTCAAATCAACCCATGGTTACAATTATTTGGTTTATGACAATAAGAGTCCTTAGTTCATATTGAATATCCTAAGGATACTAATGCATTGACCAATTGGTAAAAGGGTCACTAAATTTGTCCTAAGTAACTATTTAAAGGATGTAATCAATAGGATAATGTAAGACATTGATTGCCCACAATCAAGACATTTACGTGAGTTATTAGGTTCACTAAATGACCTAAGCAATAAGAGGTCCAATGTTAGTATTTATGGATTGATTTATAAACGACCTTCAAAAAATCTTTGAAGTAACCTTTTACCAATTTAAGAAATTACAACCTATAATATCAAGTTAGTAAAAGGTAAAGTTTATTGCATACCATATTGTGTGAGTAAAATAAAATGGTTATAACCAAATCTAAGTGTTTTTATGTTAAAATAACATTATTACCATTATGGGGACTAGTGAGGTAGTTTACCTAAATGTTTGGGTAATTGATCTGTTAGTAAATAAAATAACAATCATGCATGTATAAAATAATTTTTGGTAAATGGTTAGCTTGGGTAAAGAAATAATTTTTTCTAGAATGGTGCATTCCAAAGATGATCATATTGCTTGATTGTTAACCATTTGTAATGATTAATAGGTCAATGGGTTAATTATTGGGTGACTTCAATTATGGTAACCCATATGGTAGGAATGTTAACCAAGGTTATTAATCAAGGTGAATAGTGGTGAATGGGTGAACCATTCTTGAATTTTTCATCATGTTTGTACCAATTAATGCTTTATTTGATTGACTTTAGTAACCATTTGGTGTACCATTATGACCAAATGATAACATTATTTGCAATTTCAATGGACCTATTCTTTTACCAACTACTCGTTTTACTTATGGTCTCACTGTAATCATTAATTGTAATAGGTATAATAGAATGGTTCTTAATTGGGGGTTATTAATCAAGGTGATGTAATGGTTACTAGATATTGAACCTCTACTATTAACTTGTGTAACAATTATCTGGAGTAACAATTGACTCAATGACATTTTCAACCACTAGCCTATTACAAGGATAATACATTATTCCAAGTGATAACCTACAAGGTTATAATGGACTAAGGTACCAATAAGGTTAGTATTAGCTTTGGTAATGAGTATGATTTTTGATTAATTCTAGTATTTATTGGACCATTTTTGGATACCAATTTATAGGTGTATTTCATTACATCATCCATTATTATAAATGTGATTACCAATTTGATTTTACTTAAATAGGCCTTATAATGGTGATTTATTATTCAAAATTCAGTGATTGCTCTAACATTAATGGTAACCTTACCAAAGGGATTGAATGCTTTTCAAGTGTAAGGTTATTCTTGCCTAAGGTTATGAGTAACCACATTGAATGAATAATGTGGAATGATGTTATTTGAATAAAATTTGAGATAATTTTGGTTATTATCATGTTTAATCATGTATTAAATAGTAACTAATGTTAATTCAATTCAAAAGTCTATTAACTTAAAATTTTGTACCATTGGTTATTAACCAATTTTATTTGGATTAATTGATATTAATTGTGAACTCATTCTTATTCATGCATTAACCAAACAAATTTGGTTATCTAATTTGACTTGTAAGTGAACATAATCGTAATATCCTTATTGGCCCTAACAAATGTATGTCTACCCTGATGTTATTGAATAACCTTAAAAGATGATTGGGTAATAAAAGTATCATTATCCAATGGTGGATAAACTTAATAAGGTAACCTTTTGGATTAGATAATTACATAATTCTAATCCAAATTTTAAGCAATTGAAAACTATATCATTAAAATGTCATTACTTTTTAATAACATGAAATGACCCATGGTAACAAATGGTAGATTCAATTACTCTTAATAACATGTTATGGTCATTACAAATGGTTAATTCTAACCTTAATAATGGTAACTTTTTACCATATTCCAAATGTACCATGAATAACCATTTGTAACATCATTTTGATTTGAAATCATTACCATGAGTAACCATTTGTAACATCATTTTAATTTGAAATCATTATCATGCAATATTGGTCAATCATTTTTACTTAAGGGTAACTATTTATGCAAATTTCATGGCTAGGGTAATTGTTAAATAGACAATCCCAATTTATTTGGATTACAGATGGTTTATGTAAAATTTGTACTATGGTTAGTCATTTGATTGGATAAAATAATATCAAATTTAACCATAATGTGAGAGGTTATTTGAAAGAATACCAAACATCTTTTACCATCGTTATTGGTACATTACAAATGACTAAACAAATTCAAGGTAAAAATGATTTAGTAATGTTATTGATAAATGTAGAGTACCCTAACTGAATGTTGACCATTTTTACATTAGATTTATTTTACTTACATTAAATATAGATTACCAATTTAATTATTACCATTAATAGATAAGGTTAGGTAAAGATTTACAATCATGACTTAATTACCATTAATATTAGGAATGGTGTGATTTACAAATGAATAATTAGTTACATTTCTTACTAAAGGTTAATCCATCTAGGTTAATTATATGATTGTTCCTCAATTGTACATTGGATTATAAACCATTACAACCTAACCTTAATCATAACCTTTAGTAATTTAAATAAGGGTACTTGCATTCATTAGATGTTAAACAAATTAGTGTTACACTAAAGTAACAATCATAGTAATCTTGAGTTTTGACATATTAACTTAGGGTCATTTTATTTTACTTTTCATCAACCCATCATTTGACCTTGATTGGTTTAATTAACTTGAATTGCTATTAAATATTCATGGTTACTTGAATTTGGCTAATGTAGTTTAGAAAAGGTCAAATTTAATTGAATAATGCAATTGTTGTTAGACTCAAAACAATTGAAAGTGATGTTACTTATCATAAATATAACAATTTAGAGTAACCAATTTTAAGATTACATAATTTATGTATCTATTGGAATTGGTACAAATGACCTAAAGTCTTACTTAGTCAACATTTGGGGATGTATTGTTAGCAAAAGAAAAGAATATGCTAAATATAAATGCAACAAAAATCAAGCTAAATAGAAAAATTTGATTTTTGAAGCATGCTCAACACTATTCTTAAGGATAATTTTTACCCATATAGACAATGTCTTAGTGTAGTAGGTTATAGTAACTATCCTCCTTGGATACAATAGACCTTTCCACTAACATGCACTTCAAATAGTGAGGCAATAGAAACAACATTAATTTGCTTAACCCAACAAATTTTAGAGAGTAATAGAATGGAATAAGAAAGATGCGATTTCTTTACCTTGGAAAAGAAGAGAAGGCTCCTTTTATACTACTTTGGATTTAATTTCTCAAAAAAATGGTTGTTAAGGATGAAGATAATGGTTGATGGTCATGGTGGTTTTATTGTTGAAACTATAGATTTACTAATGGCTAGTTTTCCAATGGACAAAAGAATGACTAATTTTCAATATAAGATACAAGCTTGTTAAAATATACTATTCTTTTTTAACATCCCCCCACATATTTTAAAAGGCTAAACTTTGTTAGAGTAACTAATGAATATATAACACATTGCATTTAGCACCTTTTAGGCTATGAACTAAAGACTAGGATGTACAAGCTTTAATATTCAACAGGATGGTGAAATTAAAAATTTTTATGAACCATGACTTCTTTATAAATAACAATGAGCTTACCTTTATGTTATATTCTTTGAGATTATATGGTAAGGTCTTGTGCTTGCCTAGTTTATTTTCATGAGAGCTCTAGAGATTTTGCCTAGGATTTTATAATAGTGGCCCCTTTCCACTTTTATCTAGTTAAATTTATGAAGCGTGCATTCCAATTACATACCACCTATAAGGGTTAAACAATTCATTAAGATTATAATTCAATCTCTAACACTGGAATTATTGCACTATTTATAGCATAGAAAAGGACTTTTCAACAAGTAATTCATGGTTACATATTGGATTATTCAATTCAATGCTAATCTAATTAACATATTATTTGAACAATTTAACATCAAATTCAAAAATGTTGATTACTTCAAATACTAGTTAAAGATTATCATTTTGATAATGGAAAACAAATGAATCGAGGTTAAAATAGGTATGGTTTACTCAAATTATCATTGAAAAGGTACTAATGACCAATTTCTAAATTGGTACTCCAATTGTTATTTAATTTGACCAAAAAAGTTACAATATGAATGGTTATACATATGTAACCTGAACAGTCATAGATTTGTAATCCATTGAGATTAGTCCATCAAGTCAATTATAATCCTATTAACATTCTTAGGTCTAAATAATAGGTCATTTTGAGATCATTTGTTGTTACTAATTTAGAAATTGGTCATTAAATGTTACTTAACATTATGGTCATAATTTGATTGAGTAAATTAAATAAAATAGACTAGTTAATGGAATAGTAACCTTATCAAAAATTACAAAATCCCAGATTTTACTTAATAATGGTTCTTAAAGATTACCAAATCAAACATTTTACTTAATGGTCATTTACTCAATGAGTAATAGTCTGTAAATCTTACATATCATATTTGCATAATGACCTTTTGAAATAAACATTGACCATTATTGTCAATTTGATTATAACCCATTATAATATTATGACCATTATGTAATGGTTGCTCCAACCATTTAAACTCCAGGTAACCTCAAAATATGTTTTAAGTAACCTTAAATTGGTAATTTAGACCCTGCAAAAAACCTGAAATTAAAAGGAATAACCTTTACATAATGGTTATTAGGGAGTAGAAGATAATCAACTTGTAATTTACATTACAAATGTATTCACCATGAAAACTAAAATAAGATTACAATTCACCTTCCAATATTGAATGTAATGACTTGGTGAATTTGATATAAACTTTTGCTTAAATCTTGACTAAATTGCAATTGACCGACCCATAATAGATTGGTAACTATACTTGATAGGTAACCATAGGCCCAAAATAGAGCAAACATTTAATCTAGAAGACATTAGTTATTAGTTTAAGGTTATGGTCAATTGATACATTATTTCTCCATTACAAATGGTTATTTGGAGTAAAGGCCTTACTATTTGGATAGTAACCTTTCATCATGTAATTTGATTCTAATCATTCAATTTCAGTAACCATTTTATTGGATAGTGACTTGTTCCAATTTAAATTATGTAACATTCATTGTTATGTTGCAAATTACAAACCAAATATGTAACCCCAAATGAATCTATTAACATCAAATTCATGTTACGTTATGGGCTAAGGGCTACTAAACATGTTCAAACAATTTAATTAGTATATTGTCCATTTTAAGTTTTTACATGAATTGGTTACTTAATCCAAAATTTGGGGCAAACGACATGACGGGTAACCATTTTGAATACTAACTCAAGGTTATTCATTTTCAATTATTGAGTTACAAATTTGCAATTATGCATGCCACCATAATTGTCTTAAATAACCAATTTACTTTACAAATTTAACATCTTTTTACCAAATGTTAATCATTATTCTAGTCTAACCATTTATTAAAATATGAATTACCCTTCATATAAGGTAAACTAATAACCTTTAATTTATCATTGATAGCTTTAGAGTATTAAATTGATTCAAAGGTGAATCATAGGGATCAAATGATAAAATATAACATTATTCCATCAAATTTTAATAATTATACCATTAGAAAAGAATATGAATTACATTGGTTAAAAATCAACATTCAAAATGTCATGGATAATGTTACTGGGTAATTTAAAGAAATGGTTATTAAAAGGATTACCCTAATAATGGTAATTTAAGGTTAAAAGACTATATTTGGTAAACATTCATGTATAATCTTTATGGTTAATTTGATGTGAATAACCACAAATTTATTTGGATTTAATGACATAATACAAAAAAAAGATTGGGGTTATAAAAATTGATAATGGTTTGAATAAATCTTTATTGGTAAAACAATAGAATTCACATTAGATTGTAAGTGTATGATAATTAACATATGATCATGAAGGGGTTACTTGTAATTATTTGGTTGGTTAACCTTGTCAATTAGTATGATTATATGTTTGGCTACTACATGACCCATACTACTGGTAGACTAACATCAACTATGTCGCTTTTACTCTAATGTTATCCACATTACAATTGTTGGCCTAGTGATGCTTCATGCTAACACTTCATGAATGTTGATATTTGTAAAGGTTACAAAGGTAAGTTATAATGTTTTTAATGGCAATTACTAACCTCTATAACTAATCATTTTTAGTTGCACCATATTACTCTATTTTATGTAACCAAGTTTATTCATGATTAAACAGAATTGTTTGCCTTGCTTTTCATAGTACCTAACAATAGATTTTAACTCATGTAAATATTTGCATAAATATTATTAGTCAAATTTTAGATTAAAAGGGAACGGTGTAATAACCAAGATTAAACATTTAAGTAGTCAAACCATAGATCTTACATCACTTGCAAATGAATGGTAGATTGGAATGACATTTATCCAAATATAGTACCATGGATAATAGACTATTGAAGATCAGTAAAATGTAACCATGAATGTTAATGATAAACATCAATGTATGATTGTACCTTCATAAGCTCTAATATTTTTTTTAGTAGGTTACTCCAAATATGTTCATAACCATTTTATTTTTGAGTAAAAGTATGCTGTAATAGATTAATTGATTTGGTAACCTCTAAAAATAATTTGATTGAATAACCATTTGGTAGCCAATGGTTACATAGATTAATATGGTAACCAATAATATCCAAAATGGGTAATGTTAGTTACCATGTAAACAAATTTGGTTATATTCGTATGTAATTTGTATATCGAGATTGAATTGTTTAGATTATTCAAATCAATAATACAACCAATTGGTCCAAAATGTTATTAAAATTGGTCATTCAAATGTTTATTAGAGTACTTAAGTAGGCTTCATTAAAATAATGTAATTAAAGTATTTAAGCAATTACAACCTCAACACATACTCCAAATTTTTGTTTTACTAATTCAATAATTTGTCTTTTTGACTGAAGTAACATTCAGAGTCAAAGATCTTACTAAATTTCATCTTTAAATTACATTTTTAAGTAATTGAACAAAAAGACATATGTTACTTTTAATTGCTATAGAAACCACCAAAAATTACAATTTAATGATACTGCTAATAATACCATTTATTGGAATATAAAACTTTGAATTTTAAGTTGGTTGATAATAGTGTTTGTTCATGTTATGAGGTTATCTAATATTCATTTATCTAACCAAATCAAGAGAAAAGTGACATGGAGCTTAACATATAGTTACTTTAAACCACCTTGAAAGGTTGCTTAATTGTGTAACTATTAATGATGTTAAACTTATTAAGATAGAATGTAACCATATTTTTATCCAACCATTAATGAAGATTGAAGGGTAATCTATTACCAATATGATCTGTTGTTGACTACATGAATTTCATTAATTTAATGGACCAATAGGTAAAAATTGGATAGTGAATATTAACATTATAATAATCTATATCCTTGTTCATGGGTCCAATGTCATTTATAACAAATGATATGATGTCAATTGGGTGTAATGGGTTACTATGATTGTAACCAAATTCATGTTTGAATTGGTAATGGTTACATGAGTCTAGACCTAACATGTAGTTTAATGGAGGTAACCAATTTGATCTCAGTAATACTAGATGTTGATGTATTACAAATAGGTTACTTTATCCAATAAATGCAACTAGATAATTATCCAAATTACCACCATTTATAGAAATTTTCCTTTATTTTACACGTAATTATGTTCAACATTTATGGTAAAATCTAACTAATATGGTCCTAATATTGGTTAATCACCATAGGTTATCAAATTATCAAACCATCTGATAAATAGTGAATTACTTTTAGTTAAGAACTTAAATTAATAATGTTTAACCTCTAAAAGAAAATATTTACAATAATATTGATATTATAACATTTCTGATCACAATTGGTAATGATGTCATATTAACATATTAGTTAGATTTTGAAATATAAGAATTGGTCTAAATAGAGTAATATTCATCATATTTAGGCAAATGATTGACTATATGGTTACAAATGATTGTAACATAGTTATCATGATTAAATAGGGGTCTATTTTAAACCACTTCAACAAATTACATAACTATTGGTCTAAATGAATTGGCCACATACTTTTGATTGCAATGATCAATCATACCTATTAGATATACCCTTAACTGAATGTTGAGTAGGCAAATTTACATCATAGGTATGATTGATCATTGTGACACTTTGATTTTCATGACAATCTTGAAAAATTTATCTGTTAGATTTAGTCAATTTCCAATCCTTAAATCATCCTAATAATGATGGTTACCTAACCTATTAACATCTAATGGGTAAGTATCTAATTAAGTAACATTACCAAATATTTACTTAGCTAATGGTGATATAGAACATTAATAAGTCTAACAGGTTGATAGTTATTAAGATTGATATAGTTCATGATATTCAATTTCACTAACCAAATAAAAAATATCTCTTCCTCATTGGTTATTCAATTGGTAATCTATTTCATCCCTATTAAATAGGTTACCACCATTACTCTAACATTCACTTGAGTAAATTACCAATTACCATATGAGATTGTAAACCAAGGGCTAATACCCTTGTAGGTTGGTTAACTACATGAATATGATGGTGGTAACCAATTGAATAATTTATGAGGTTATTGAATTCTAATTTTTATCAATTGTAACAAATACCAATTAGCTAATCATTGCTAAGTATATTACCTAAACTATATCAATACATCAGGACAATGATTTTAAGTAATTGACAAATTACTACAGTAACCCATAATGTTAGTACTAGCATCCTTTACTTTGTCATTCCCTTATGTTAATTGGTAATTATGTAATGGAAATGTTCTAATCATTATGGATGGGGGACTAAAATTTATTTTATTAGACCATTCACCATTGACTAAATTACAAGTCTAGATTCATTACAATAAATATTGGTTAATGCAACCATAATGATTATCAAGTATTATGACCATTTGGTGACATATGGGCCAATTACCAGCATTCATGATGTCACTTAATATTGAGTACAAGGGAGTTATTCACCATATCAAATAGTTACCCTAGTTAGTCTATCAATGTTACTTTGGCCAATATTATCAATAATAATCAACTTATAATATTATGGTCAACCATAGTAATGACCATTATTTGCTAAGGTCCAATAAACAAAATTGGTCAACATAAGTGAATATAGTTAATGCATTGAAGTGGTTGTTCATAAGAGTAATCTGATTCCATACCAAAAAGACCAAACTTGGATGGTTAAAGTTACTAGTAACCACTTGATTGGTTAATAAGGTTAACCATCAACAATTGCAAACATTAGCTAAATTACATCTTCGATCACATCTGGGGTCATATGGCTAATTTGGAATCACTCAGAATTGCATAGAATTAAGTAACCCATAACCTTGTTTTGCTACAAAGTATTATTAATCTAATGGATAAAGTAACCTATGTACCATTTATTTGTAAAGGTTAATCATTAACCACCCTTGCATAACCTGATTATCCATGATTCACAATAGTACCCCATTCAATTTGACTTACACCATTCCTAGGTAACATGATATGTTAGGCCAAATAGTTGTTACTCAAGATCTTGATTTGTCAGTTTATCAAATCTAGAAGGTTGCTTAAATTAAGTAATTGGTTTTTAGATTAAAATCACTTTGATGTTAAATTTGAAAAGGAAGGAGTAACAGTAAAATGGTTTTGTCATTTGTTCAAATCCATTTGATAGGACATTTGTTGAGTGGTAATTATTCTAAGTACCTTCTTTATGCAAATAATATTGCATTGGTCCTTTAAATGTAATAAGGGAAAGGTGTAAATTTTGAGATTTTGAGTAATCCAATACTTAATGGTTAACCATCAAATTCACCAAATTACTCATATACTATTGATGACCAAATTTAATTAGCCAAATTCACAAAGGTACATTATCAACTAATTTACTAGTCAATTTACCAAAATTAGATAGGTTGATGATAAATTTGATGGTTAACCAACCATGATATGGTTAATTGTCACAAATGGTTGGTAACATACCAATGTAAACTTTATAAAATGGATGTTGAGTCCTAATCTACCTTTAAACATAAAAAATTGGATTGGTAATTTAAGTGCCAATTACACTTAATCTTTGATTGATAACCACATGGTAGCATTTGTATGGGTGTGGTACCCAATTGACCAAACTCAAGATTAGGTACCAATTTACCTATGGTGAGTACCAATTACCCATATGTAATTAACCCTAAACCAAATTATGTAAACTCTAAATAGATGTTAATATAACATTGATATTTTTAGGTGTGATTATTCAATTAGGCTATTTACCCAATCGATTCATGACTAAACGATTCTGATGGTTACCAACACTATATCATGTTTATTCATTTTCTTGGACCATCGATAACTTCTTTCATTTTCAAGGAATTATTCCCATAAATTAATGATGCAATTAAAATCTTTGTTTGCATTAAACAATAGTTTCATTGCAACATGCACATCAATACTAAAAGGAACTAGGTCATACCTAACCATTTGATCATGATATGTTACATTATATAATTGCTTGTAGTCATATAACCTCTAATAGTTACTCAATCATATACAGTTGGTCTTAATTTACCAACTATTTGTTCTGGAATAGTGTATTTGAATAAGATTTCAGATAAATTCCAAGAGATTACTTAGTAACTATTAGTATAACCATTAAGCCAATCCACATTTCCCCATTGTATGACAAATTTTATGTTAAATTGACCCAAAAACTTGACCATTGTTGCATGTTGTATTAGACTAATTTAACTTGTTATTTTTGCATGAGCTTCAAATTTGTCTATGATCATTAGTACTATTCAAATCTTAACATGTACACTAGATAGACCTATAAATAACAATCCATAAGAATAGTTATTTGGAGTTCATAGTATCATGTATTTACATAATTTAAGTAAAAAGTTAGTCAATATTCATGAAAAGTAAACTTTTAGAGGTCCAATATTCAAATTGAATGCCATACTTTACATGATTCATGTAAATTTGAATGTTATTCAACTCAAAAAGTTAGAAATTTTTGTTTAATCTATGATTGGGTTAATATGATGGAAACCTATTGTTAACCAAAAGGGATAGGTAATCACAGATTTTAATCAAACACGTCTCCAAACTAATTCAACTAATCCATTCATTACCAAATGGCACATATCATTCATCATATTGTTTATTAAAATTTACCAAAGGGGTCATTATATAATAGGTGCATAACCTTACGTAACCATCATATTAGTAATAGGATACCCTTCAATCATCATTAATAGCTATTAGTTGAATCTACACTTATTGTAATTTCATTTGAATCAACCATCTAAACATGTTAACAAATGACCCTTATGGTAACCTATTTGTATATTACCCATTAATGATGATTGAGTAACCTAACCTAATTGGTTTAATAAAGGTACTCTATTAACAAAATTACACATCCATGTTAAATTTGTCTTGAGTAATGCCCAATTATGGCTAATATGATTAAATGTTACATCTTTTGTTCGAAACATTAGGCTAGTTAAATATGTGGATTAAGTAATCAGGATATAAATATTTCAAGTTTGTTACATTAATAATCTTAAATGGTACTCAAATTGACCATTGGGTATTGAGTATATTGAGTAAATTGGATGATGGGCAACTTCCAAATTACTAAACCAATTGCATATTGGGGGAAAAATAATATCAATCATTTATTAAAGTAACCATATAGATTAAACATTTGATATTAGTGTACAATAACCTAGAATAAATTGGTGACATCAATTTAACCTAGAATGGTTACTCAATTAACCATAATAAATTGGTACTATAATTACCAATAACCTAGAATAACCATTATTGGTTACATCAATAACCATTATTGGTTACATCAATAACCATTTGGTGACATTATACTAACATGAATGGACCAAATTGGTAACCCTAATCATTACAAATCATCAAGAAATGACATTATGGTTAATTGTAAGATTAATATAATGATAAAATGGTTACTCCAATTAATCTTGAGTCAATTACCTATGCAAACCATTCAAATTGGAATTCAGGAACCAATTGGAATATTTAATAACAATCAATAGGAACATTGTAATATGATATTCATTACCAAATGGTTGGTTAGTACAAGTTAAATTCGGTAGTCATAATGAGTTAACTCCAAGTACCCTTAATCATATTCAATATGGGTGACAATCATACTTTATTTGATCACATAAGAATAATCAAGGTGACTTGGAATAATGGTCATTGCCATTGGCATAATCTAGCCAAAATGGTTATATACATTATTGTCTTAAGGTAACCTCATACGATCATGATTATAATTTAGCTTGACCAACTAACCTAATTGAAAGGTCATTAATAACCTGGGATTACAATCATATAGGATTTCATTCAAATCAACATCAATACCAAGGTGGGTACTCAATCAAGGTCACTAAAAATAACCCCACTCAATGCATTGGATCACCCTATTAATAAGTATGGAATTAGGTAATTAGTTGATAATGTTATTTTTGAACCTTGTAATTTAAATTGATGTTTTACCAATTGGGTTAACCAATACATATGGTTGCAATATTAACCCAATAATTCAATGTAATTCATGACTATATGAGCCTTTAGTTCATATTGAATATCTTAAGGATACTTATGCATTTATGTGCATTAGTATTACCATAACTTGGTAACCAGGGTAATTCAATGCTAATGGTACCTAGTAATTGAATAATGGATTATCTTACCATAATGGTTAGAGTAATATGTTAGTAATTGGTTATATTGACTGAATTAATAGTTATTATTCAATCATTAACTACACATTTCAAGGTAATACTAATGTACATGGTTTGGGTAACCTTTTCTTATCCAAACTAAAATCATGCAATGGATATTTTTTAACCATATCAAATGGTTAAATTGTTGGTAAGCTTAACCCCCAAAAAAATCTATCAATGTTTTAGTAATTGATGTATAGTTAATATTTGAATGATCATGGATCATACCCTATCCATTGTTATGAATTAATACCTATTAAATTGGTCAAAAGGTATAGATTGTTATTTACAAAGAATGTAAATAATGTAGTCCCATTAATTGGTCAAATCAACCTATGTAATGAATGATTAATTTGCAATAACCATAAATCAATTGCTTGATTCAATTAATAACAAATTACTCATGCTATGGTTAGAAAGGATTGAATAACATAAAGTAAAATGAATATGGACTATTATATTAGTATTTGAAGTAACCAATTTGACATACTATTAATAGGATAGTTAACATCCATTGAGGTTAACCCCAAATATTAATCTATTTAATTAAATCAACCAATTACCTATTGATGTTTGAATGACCAATTATGTATATAATGATTATTTTAATTGTTAAGTGACCATATTCCTAAGGGTTGACATGAGTATAAAAGTAGAATATCAAAGTTAATTTGACTATTAATGACCTATGATTGAATTACATGATAACATTAAGTTATTTAAGTTGTATGTCAAATATGGTATATTTTACTTTTTGATAAATTTAGAGTAATTTTTTATTGAAATTACAAAAATTAAACTAAAATAATTTAAATCTAAATAACATTTTGATTGAGTTAATGGGTCATTTGAATATTATGAAATGAATGGTTAAGATAGATAATTTCCATAGTCAAAGGATTACCATCAGGTAATTGAACAAATGGTTACCAATAATATGGGTAATTTTTGCACCCTAAATAAATTAATGAAATTCATGTAGTCAACAAAGGATTAAGATAATACCATAAATTGCAAATTAAATGGAGGTTACCAATTTGGGTCAACCATTAATTGAAATATCCATTCAATAGGGTAAAAATAGGGTCAATTTGGTACCATGGTCCAATAGTACTATTAACCAAAGTCAAGCAACATAATTAGTATGTAATTGGCTATTGATTGTAATTTGATTCCTTAGGTTTACCATTTAACATTTACCATCTTATTGGCCACATTTTAACCTATTAGATTAAAAAGCTATTACCAATTTTTTTTTACTGTAATTAAATTAGATATTACTTCAAGTGGCTAGTCTTGGTTAGTTTAACCAAGTAAAAAGGGTCTATTAGAAATTCAACCAATTGTATTTGTGTAAATATTTGACAAATTATTTTAGACAGTCTATTTAATGGATAACCTTGAATAGGAGGATTATGAATGGTTCTAATAATCATAAATGAGTAATCCTTTTTATGTTAATTGGCAACCCAATCTATACCTTCTTTTTGAGTATTTGTTGACCGTAGATTGTACCAATATGTTAACCTTTGGTGCTAATTAAACAATCATTATTTTCATAATTGGTCATTTAAACATCAATAGGTCTAACTTTTTAGTACCTTTTACCCCATAATAATACTGTTTATTGGTTGTTTATGACTAATAGACTTTTGAAAATTTACACTTTAGATTCAAGTTACTCAAAGGTCAATCAATGGATATTAACATTGGTCAGGAATAACCATAGACCCAAGGGTTTGTTTGAGTAAGATACTAAAATGCTAGACCTATTATTGAAATACAAATGGTTTCTAGCATAAAGATGGTCAAGTTTATTTATTGCAAAGATCATTTAGGTTGTTAACCTTTCAATAACAAATGGAATAACATATGTTTCATGGCAAAGACACTAACCTCTTTAAATGGTTAATTGATTGACTTTAAAATTGGACAAACCATGACAATTCTAAATAAGTAATCATGTTATAACCATTTAAAATAATTGGGGACTAGACAATTGTTCCACATTCAAAAGGTTAGACTATAATGGTTTAAAATTTGTATATAGGTCAAATTTGGCATACAAACATTTGCATGAGGTTTGCCCATGTACCTAAGCCAAAATTAATTGATATCCATTACATCTAACCATGATTATTAGCTCTAATTGTTTAACTAATTTGTTATCCAATCACCAATGAATTACCCTAATTGATTTTCTAATGAATAATGAGTATTTGGAGGATAGTCAATTTGCTTACTTAGAATCCAATCATCTTGGTCTATTGAATCTACTAACATTTGGATATTACCACATAAATGTTATTCGAAAGACCAATGTAATTTTATCAACATGAGGAATTATCAAAGATAATTTAACGGTGGTAAATAATTTATTGCTATATAAATTTGATTACATTTTTGGTCTATCTAACCATTCATAACATTTTAGTACCCAAAACCATCTTGTGTCCATATTAAGGTTCCGATTGTACTCACTAAGTAACTAAGGTTTACCCTAACCATGTCATAGAGATGGTTTTTAAATTAACATCACTTTGATGTTAAATTTGAAAAGGTTAGAATAAGAGTAAAAGAGTTGTCGATTGGTAACTACAAACCAATAGATTATTAATTGTGTGACCAATGGTTATTTACCATAGGGTCAAATTATAAGCAATTAAAGTAAAACTAACCATAAAAAAATGTTATGGTTATAACTATATTAGTAATATCATTAGTAACCATGGTAACCAAGGTATTAATTAACATGGTTGATAGATAGGCGATAAAAGGTCCAATGTTAGTTACACCTTATGTTATCCATAATATATCCATTTTTGTACCAATCTACCATATTATTGACCATTTGTAATAGTCCATGTTTTTCTAGAGTTTATATTGATTACAATTACCATTCAACATTGATGGTCTATGGGTACTAACACATTATGAATGGTTAGATAGACCACAATGGTAATCAAATTTAGATAGCAATAAATTATTTACCACTATTAAATTATCTTCATTAATCTTAGTTATCCTCATTGATTATGATTGAATTTGGTGGTAACTTTTATATGTTGTAATATCAACCTCACCATTTAAAGTAATTTGTTTTGGTGAATAAACTTGGCTTGCAAAGGTACTCACCAACTATTTAATTTCAAACATTGTTTTTATTCATTTGGTGAGTACCTTTTCAAAAGCAATCCTTTAGACAATTATCTTTAACTAATTTAGCCATTCTATTTACCTTAATTTATGGTTATTGTCTAAATGTTAATGGTGAGGTTGAAATTACATCACAAAATTGTTGACATTTCAATCATTATAAAGATTAGTATAGTATCAATTTGAGCCATAAACCAAATTGATTGAATGTACCTAATTGACAATTACTCATATGGTAACATTTTTAGTATTATGGTTAATATGGGTACTCTTAAATCATATTGTATTAAGGATATTTACTCAGAAGAAGGTACTTATCAATGCTTAGTAATCAAATTGGGTTGTCCAATTGTATTCATAAATTTGATTACTTGGTGAGTAATGGGTGAATATCCTTAAATTAAATTGAGCTTACGAATGATTGGTTAAATTAATCAATGGTTTATGAATAAATATAAACATACTCTAACATTAGTCAATTAGGGTAAATAACCAAGAGTAATTATAAACCTAAATGGTTAAGAAGATGGTTAGAATTTGAGTACATGATCAATTTGTTATTACCATAATGGTAATTAACAATCAATCTTATTTTATGAAATAGTTAATATGGTCTTTGGTTAGGTTGATGAACCTTTACATTTGTCTGGATTGCATGACCTTATCCAACCATATCAATTAATAATTTAGTGTTACTCAATCCCTCATCGAGTAAAGTTATTAAGGGTACCAATCAAATGATCAATATAAAACTTAATTTTTAACTTGAACATTAAAATGTCAAACAGGTTATTCAAAATGACCAATAACCATATGCATTAATGGGTCAAATGCTATATACATTTGTTAACATTATCAAACATTATGATAATGAATGGTAGATTGTTAAGGTGATGATTAAATAAGAGACAATGGTAGACTACAAAATGTTAATGACAAATTTGTATTATATTGAATACCAAATTTGGTTTTTTGATGGACTATATGAATATCATATTACTCAAAAGGGATAGGTACATCAATATACATGATTGAATAAGTAAAGTGGGTAACTATGATTAGTAATTGAATTGGTTACCAAAAATTATTTATCCATGTGGGTCTATACTAACATTAATTAAGTTACCTACCTATGTCCCCTTGATTAGTGAATCTAAACATTAGTATGGTTACTAGATTTACCAAATAACCAATTATTCAATTTGTAATATGTTATGGTTACTTCCAATAGATTAAAATTTTGAATTGGTCTTAATCAATTTACTTCTTAACCATGATGGGTTACTAACTCTTTAGCTTGGTATGTATTACCTAGTAACCTCACCGATTGCATTACTCATGTCATGGGTTAGATTACCCTTTGTAACCTTTTTCGGATTGGTTAACTTCCTTGTGACCATTAGTATCACAGAACTATTAATGCAATAGTCATACAATTTGATGTACCTATGTCAATGTTAACCAATCAAGATATTTAAGTATTCACTTCATTATACTTTGGTCAAATAAAGATTAACATTGTGAGAATATGGTAAATTGTAATACTCTAAATAGTTTCCTACAATAATCTAAGGTGGTAAATGAATAAGTGAGTAAAAGATCATGATTAATTGGATAATGTAACATCAAGTTAGAATAATAATAATCTATTACTAATTTAGTAGGGAGATCATTTTTGAAAAGCAAATATGTAATATTTTAGATGGCAAGTGTAATATCAATAGATCAATTCCACTCAATCTCTTTAGTTGGATCCATTTATAAGATATTAGCAAAAATACTTTCTAGAAGACTTAAGTTTGTGATTAAGGTGTTGGTGGGGATATTACAATTTGTGTTTTTAGGGGGTGTGATATTATGGATAGTGTCTTAATTGCCAATGAGACAATAGATGAGATAAAGAAAAAAAAAAGGGAAGAAGGGGTTATGATCAAGATTGATTACAAAAAGGCCTATGACTAAGTGAAATGAGGACACTTGGCAAATAGTTTAAAACAGATGGGTTTTGGTGCAAGATGGAGATAATAGATAGATAAGTGTATATCAACTCTGCACCTTTCCATCCTAATTAGTGGTCACCACACATAGTAATTCAAAATGGCAAGGGGTTTGGCAAGGTAACCCACTCTCTCCCTTTTTATTTCTTTTTGCTACTGAAAGCCTAACAAAATGGTATGAGTGAACTTGGTATAAGGACATGGTAGGAGAGTAATTTAAAAGCTACTAACAAAATGGTGTGGAGGATGGAAACAAAGATAGAGCACTCTGGGTAAGAGTTCTCAAAGCAAAATATGAAGAAACAGAAGCTTAATGACAAGAATGGTCAATGAGATGCTCACAAATGACATCAGTATGGAGAGGGGTGTGTGTTGAATGGTAAAAGGGAACCACTTAGACAAGCATTGTAAAATCCAACTTTAAGTACCTAATAGGAGATGATAGAAAGGTGACATTTTAGCATCAAGTATGGGTTGGAGGCATGACTTTGGCCCAACAGTTTCCCCATCTCCTTGATCTAGCAAAGCTATAAGAAGGTCTAGTACAAATTTTTGGACAATGGGTAGACAACAGGTGGGAATGGAACATTGCATGTCATTGAAGGCTATTTGATTGGGAGGAAGGGCTACTTTAGGAGTTGGAATGGTTGTTGAATAGCCAACATCTCTCACACATGAAGGAGGACAAGTTAATTTGGTGAGTGAAAAGAGATAGTGCACACTTACAATGGAGTCATTATGTGATGTAATCAAACATTAAAGGGGGTCATTTAACATAAAATCATCTTGTATGTGGCAACAGCTAGCTTTGCGAAAGGTGGAGACTTTTGTTTGAAAGTTAATAAGGGGGAGGTTACTAGTCAAGGAATGCCTTTGACTGGCTAGAGGCAAGGATAACACAAATTGTAGGATAGCATAAGAGTCGATCAACCATCCATTTCTTCATTGTTCCTTGTATAGGTTGTATGGTGCAAATGTTTAGTCATTGGAGCAAGCATGGCATTCATGGCATGACTATAAGTCAAGAGAGATCTAGTTGATGGGATTATATGTGATTATATGGTCTATTTTGTTGGCAAGAAATGAGCATTATTTTATTGGTAAGACTTTCTCAGTAGAGAAAATATATGACTTGGTGTGCACTAAGAAGTGGTGGTGGGCAAAGGCTAAGTGGCCAATAAGCACCTTTTCATGTGGTGATTTTTTGATAAGTCTTAGCAATGTTTGGCTATTGGGGAAATATTGGATTCATCCTCTTAGTCTTACATGCGAAGCACCACCAAAGCACTTCTTCAAATTCAATACTGATATAACTATGACAAGATCACTAAGGATGGCTAGTATATAGGGAGTATTGTAAGGTGATGCAAGGATTGTGATCTGTCTATTCTCCAAAGTAGTAGTACCAGAGAGTATTAACAAAGTAAAGGTGTTAGTGATATGGGAGGTAGTCATATTATAGGGTTAGTGGTATGATACAAATAATGGTCCTTTAACCATTGGAAGTGACTCAAGTACACCAATTAGTTGGATCAATAACAAGGAAAGAAGACCTTGGAATCTTACGTGGGTGTTTAAAGATTTTAGAGACAAAACCATAGACCAAGTTTCTTTCATCTTCCATCCATAGGAATGCATCTTCATTGCAGATGTAATGGTAAAGTAGGGATTACTCAAGAGTACTGACTTCATTGTATGGGTGTAAAAATTGATTCACTTATGGTTGATGGATTTGCTTAGTATCATGCTCCTAAGTTTTGACTTATGATAGAGATTTCTTTTGGTTTGGGGGTCATGAGAGGCTAAGGGTACCATTTTTTACCATTAAATGCATAAGGCTATCCTCTTTTTGTTCAGAGCCCATGCATATTTTTGCATAGTGGATTAAATTAATATCATTGTGCCATACTCTTCTAAAAAAAAAGGATGAACCAAAAATTGAAAATGTTTTACAATTACTAGTAATTTTGTAACATTTACATGAATTATGGGTAAATTGAATAACCATCAAATTGCATGGGATAATTATTGGTCAAGTATATTAATTATTATTAAAAAGTAAAATAGACTATATTTGACATGAGGGTTATGGTTACCCATATGACATTAATTGGCCCACTTGATTGTTCATTGACATGATGATGTCAAATATTTGACCTTTTAAGATTAATAAATTGACCCAAATAACATTATAACTCAATTTAACATTGAATGTGACACTCAAACAAATGATCAATTTGAATTTGGATTCATTTTTTATTCCTAGAAAATGTAATCAACTTTGGTTAAATGTATTATACATTTAGAGTGACTTATCTAAATCATTGGGATAGTATCTAATATGACCAAATGTTTAAGTAAGATTAACCTCCAATGTATAATACCAAAAGGTTAAATAATAGTTATCTTTGAGGTAACTAAAGCCAATGATTAATATGGATGGGGGACCTAAACCTGTTTATTAGACCATTCACCATTGACTAAATTACAAGTCTAGATGTTAAATTTAGTTATTAAATGTTGAATTTAAACTTGAATTACAAAATCAGTAATTATCTTAACCAATAGTTAATCTTTTTAATCAATGTTAGACGTAATGAGTTAATGATTATTATAAAAGGTTAATATGGGTAAACTATTTTTAATGGTCATTTTAATAGTTATCTAACCAATAAGGTACTTGGAGGACCATCTAGGTAATCTACATTTCAATCTATTAGCCTAATTGGATGGCTAATAATTTTTGGAGTAATTGACGAAATTAAAATGACCTTAATAACATAAACACTCAATTTAGATTTTTATGATGGTAACATTCCAATTGAGTAAAGGGAATCTAGACATTAGAGTATACTCCAAGTGAATGGTTAATAACCTTATTAATGATTGTTAATGAATGAATCTTGGTCTATTAAATCTACCTAATTTATTAAAATGGATATTGGTTGACATTTCGATCATGATCCATTAAACCTGATTAATGGCCAGGCCCGACATTTGAAAATATTTAGCATTAACCTTTATACCATAATATGTTATGTGTTGATATATTGTAAGGGATTGACTAGTGTCATTATCTTATTCAATCATCAACATTAACCATATGGTAGTTAGCTAAAGGTGGTTAAATAATTTATGGGCCAATGAGTACCCTTAATAGACTACCATATGTTAACAAAGATTGATTACTTAATCTTGAGGTCTACCTTTTATTTAATTTGAATAAAGTACCTAGAGTAAATGAAATCAATAGGTTAGAAAAAAACCTTGAATGTTTGGGTAAGGACATAGATGGCCATATGGATAAAGTAAACAAATAGAGATACATTAGTATTCAAGGGAAGAATGAAGTAATACTTATTGATTTGGAGTTTACCTAAACAAGTTACCAATAGGTAAGATTACTAATACTCTCAGTTAGAGTATCATTAATATCAATCCATTAGCCTAAAGAAAAACCTTATTAAGTTTCAACCAAAATTGATTTTGATGATCATATATTGTTATTTATTGTATAACTGAATATATGGTTACTTTGAACAATTGATCAGCAAATTATATGTCAAATTGGGGCCAATAACCAATACAAGTAATTAACATGATATGGGTCTCCACCCTTTCATGGATGACCAATCCACCAAGTGATGGTTAATGTTATTCATGAATATTGACTAAACTACTTGGGTTATATTAGTGAGTTTAGTAATGAAATACATAATAACCATTCATGGATCATTTACATAATACTCATGTTTAGTAACATTTGTTTATTATATTGATTCATTGGTACCAATGAATGTCAACCAACTTGTTACTTAAATTGCATAAATAACATAAGCTAACTTACATTAGCTTGGTTACATAATGCCATATTAGGTCACCATTTGACCTTATCATTTTAACCAATTGACCCCTAAATGATTCAATCATCTTCTATTTTTCCATGGTTGGTCCTGTTAAGGTTTGACTTGGTTAGCTTTTACATTAATTGTTAATCTTGAGTTTGTTTGAAATTGGTTTGGGTACTTGGTTCAAAGTACTTGCCATTTAAGCTCACCTAAGGTGCTTTTTCTACAATCTTCGAACAAATTAAATAGTTTATACTATATTAGGACCAAACATGGTTGTTATCCAACCATTATAGTAAATGGTAAAACATTAGTTAGAATGATTAAATTTGATAGTTTAGATGGTCAATTCGAATGAAATTACAATAAGTGACCTAATTAATAAGTTTGATTGATTACAGATCATTCATTGAACTCCAAATTGTAAACCATTCATTTAAGATCAATTCAATAATTTGATACTTATGTTTGATTACAAAACTCCAAATTAGTAGCTAAACAATAGGTTAAAGTAACCTTATTTGGAAATTAGTCTATTGTAACCATCGGTTACTAGTTTGGAGCAATGCTAAATAGGGATTGAGGAACCCTTTTACTCTTATGACTATCTAAATTAATTGGTCTAATATTTACAAAAATAAAATTGGTTGAATTTCTAGTAGACCTTTTCCATTCAACAAAAGATTGTATGACAATAATGGAACATACTTTAATCTTTTAATCATACAATCCACATATTAAAGCAATGGTTATAATAAACTTTGACTAATGTTACCAAGACTAAGAGCTTATTTGATAACAATGGGATAATCTACAATAATTACTCATGATTGTCTACATTAACCATGTGTAGAATAATGGCATTATATTTAATAACCTTTATTTGACATAAGTATTATGTATATGGAATGGGTCCCCAAATTCTTTTCATGTTGGGTTAAAAAATGACATTATAAATTGCATTTATATAATAGTTGTAATAATTGACCAACCATTGATTTAATACAACCATGCAAATTCTTTATATTGAATTTCTTTTAAATGTAAATGGCAAATGGTAGTTTCATTTAAGGTTAATTGAATCTCCAATGTAACCTTTACCAATTATTAAACCCCATCCTTATAACGTTATTTGACTTTCTTATAATCATATTTCATTTGAATCATTGGTCATCAATAACTAACTAATAGCTATTATTTAAAATGAAAAGATATTACTCAAATTCAATTCAATAATACAAAATTCTTTATTGTAACAAATGGTTGGTAAGGAACCAATCACTAAAATCTTGATCATTATCAATCAAAGTTAGGCTATTACAATTTATTCATCTTTGTTATCATTTACTTAAATCTTCATTGATAATGGTCTATTGAAATGTTATTCAAATGATCAATCAATGGGGGTTATACAAAATGTATACCATGACTGACCCAAATTGAACCTTGTATTTCTAGAGATAAAAGAAATAAATGCGACCATGTTATAGTCTAGCATTTCTATGGTTATCAATATAATTTCAGGTTATATCAATAAATGGTTAATACTTATATTGTCTGTTATTAGCCAATCCAATAAAAATGTGCAAATATTACATTGACAATGTCCTTTCACCAAAGTAATAATGTCCCTAAAAGTGAAATCAATCGGCTTATCCCAAAAAAAGTAACCAAAGATCCCATTTGGTCACATGAGACTATAATCAATACTTTAACCTTCTTTTGGATATTCTATCTAAATTGATTCAAATGAATTCCTAGAGTAAGGAATTATAGCTAAATCTTAGTTTCATCCATTATTAATAAAATTAATGAGTACTTTATTAACCAAGTTTATTTGGATTAATTGATATTAACTATGAACTTATTCATATTCATACGTTAACCAAACAAATTTGGTTATCATATTGGACTTGTAAGTGAGCATAATCTTAAAATATGGCAAAGTAACTAATTTATGGTTAAATTGCATGGATAACCATATATATGATAAGAGGTTATTTTCATGGCTAGAAGGATCTATTCCATTATGGTTAAATTTAGGGTGGAGACCCAATGTGGCTGTCCACTTATGATGCTTTGTTGGCCTTGCCGTTTAATTCCACTTGGTTGAAGAGTTAGCTTGTATACTTAATAGAATCCACATGTTTTACCTTTACTCAAATAACATGAACATTATTACTTTGGTGATCAATGGGTAAAAATTGGATAATCTGAATTATTACTGGTGATTTTAGTAACAATTGAAGATTTGGATTAATAGACTAAAAAGTAGAATAATTTGAATATGTAATAATATAAAAAGGTAATATGTTATTGATGAATTATTAAAATTGCACTTAATAAGCTACTAAGTTAGGTTACCTCAATGGATAAGTAATTTAAATCAATGTTGATTGAATACAACCAATGATTTTATTGATTATCATGCAGAGATCAACAATTAGAAATATTACTAAAATTTAGAGTAAATTAATTGATTGTTACAAAGAGTCCAAATTTGAGTAAAATTTGTCGATACTTACCAATTGACATGGTAATTTTTGGTTAGAATGATTATCATTTATTAGGGTTAAAATGCAATTTAAAATCCAATGTTAGATTCAATTATGATCATGTTCATGACCCAATAAGTATTATCTTAGAACAATAATTGCTCGAATTTAAGTACTATGTAATTCCAATGTATTACTAAAGATTGTGTACTTGTCACATAAACTTATGATCTTTGTGATACCATTGGTAACTAATGTAATAAATATTATAATCTAGATTTCAATCATTTTTTTTATTGTCCATGGTTACATTAAATAAAAGATCAACCAAATTTGACCAGATCAATCATATGGAACATTGGTCTATGTTTTCACTAGCTGTTATTAAGGTTATTTGAATATGATTGTTCTAAACATTAAAATTCAAATAACTATTTGAGTAACATAAACAATTACCCAACTTAAGCCATTCTAATTGGGTTGACCTTTAATTGATGTGGTAATTGAATATCCGATGCAATCATAATTGGGGTTAATGGAACAATGTCGTTAAAATACATTTATGAGAATACAAATTTTAAACCATTACTTGAAATGTTACCATTTATATTTGTTGGTTACTATTGATATGACCTTAGTACAGGTAAATTCATCTAATGGGTTTGTTTCATCAATGACTCTAATAGTTACCAAATGTTTGATGTTATAATGTAATCACCTACTTAGTAATGGTGAGCTAGTTTGTGACCAAATGTTTGACATAAGGTTACAATAACTAAGTAAGTTACTATATTATTGGTGATTACCATATTACTATTTGTTATGAGAATCTAACAGATTAATTCACATTTTTCAATAAATAGATCATTCCTTATCAAAATTAGTTAACCTTATTACAAATGGTTAAAATTGCCCTTGATATTGGTTTTTATCCCATTTATGTTTACAAATTGTATTTACCCATATTAATTGCCCATTAAGTCCACCTTGAGTTATTAAGATGGGAAATAACCTAAGGTAAATGAAATGCCTGTTACCATGTTGAGTATATTGGTTAGTAATAGATAGGTTTGAATCTTGGATAAGTATGGATTAAATGCATGCATTAACCATTGACAATCATTAGTAGCAAAATGTAACCATGTAATAGGGTAGGGTGTCAAATTTAGAATAGAGGATGGTTAACTAACATTCAATTAAGTATTATCCAAGGTTGATTACTAAAGGTCATTAACCATTGATTTCATTCAATGGTAGTGTATCAGGTAAACAAGATTATGTTTTTAACCATGTTACCACCAGTCCATCATCTAAGACAAATTCCCATAGTTATTCATTTATCAAGGAATATTAACACCTTTAACTCAATCGGGTATCAATGACCTCAATATCTCTCCATTCATGGTGACTCATGCTTGTGGTTAATATTATTCAACCTTTATAACCACCTAGCTAAGATGGTTAAGTAACCCTTAGGTAACTGTTTACATTAAATCCATTGCTTTTAGTTGATATTGTTAGGTAGTAGTAAGTAATGGTGACCAATGTTATACAATCATGCATATTGCCAATTTGTTAGTCAATTGGTACATAACTGATATGTTAATTCATTCATTTTAACTAATCTACACTTTACTAACCATTTGCATTCCCATAATAGGTCTAACCTTTTAGTATCTTACTCAAATAGTCCCTTGGGTCTATGGTTATTCCAAACTAAGGTTAATATCCACTGACATTTATGAGTAACATCTAATAAAGTAATTGTCTAAGTTAATTGGTCAAGGTTAATTAGTTGAGTATGAACCATTATGATCAAAGTAACCCATTACACCCAATCATGTTAAGAAGTAAATGGATTAATCAATCTACTTAGTCGATTGGTAGGTAAATTAAGAATTTCTATGATTATTAACCTAGTAGCCAATATTGGGTACTTAATTAAAGATATCCATGGTTAAAATTATTATGTATATGATTTAATTAATAGTTGATTTTGCTAAATAAAGATTCATTAATAGTCATTAATATGGTGATCACCTCTTGTAAATGGAATAAGGTTACCATATATGTTAATGATGGTGAGGTTACTCTTGAAATTTAAATTACAGATAATTGGTTACTAAAGGACCAATACATATTAATTTAATAATATGGGTAATGACATGTGACCATTAATGAAATGGTAAATACAATCCAATATATGGTGAAAAACCATCTCAAATTCAAATGGTTACTTTTAGAGTAATTTGGATATTAAATTGAAATCCACTGATTCCTTTGGATAATTGAATTACCTTAATAAATTACATTTCAAATCACAGTTAAAATATGATAAGTAATAATCTTTTCGGGTATGATTACCAAATAATTTAAAATCAAACTAAAGATATTACATTTTACTAAGTACATAAATCTATTAAATATTATTCAAATTTAAAATCTTTTACTATAATTTTTGCAATTTTAGTTAAAAGTTACTCCAATTTCATCAAAAAGTAAAATAGACCATATTTGAATAAAAAATAACTAATTTGAGTAATTGTATTTTTTATTTTAATCATTATTCAAATTTAAGTAACAGATTAGTCAACATTCATAAAATGTAAAAAATAACATTTTTAATACAAAACTCTAGATTTTAGAAATTACTTTAATCAAACTAAATGTTATTCAAATTTATAATCTTTTATTATAATTTTTACAATTATAGTAAAAAGTTACTTTAAAGTCATTAAAAAGTATAATAGACTCTAATTTAATAAAAAATAACCTATTTGAGTAATTTATTTTCTATTTTAATAGTTATTCAAATTTAATATTAAGTTACTCAACATTTATGAAAATATTAAAAACAATATTTTTGAATATAAAATCCTAAATTTTAGTACCTAGTTAAATTAAACCTAATGTTATTCAAATTTATAATCTTTTATTGTAATTTCTACAATTTTAGATAAAAGTCAATCTAAATTCACCAAAAAGTAAAATAAACCCCATCTAAATAAAAGAAAAACTAATTTAAGTAATTAATTTTCAATTGTAATTGTTATTCAAATTTAATATTTTTTTTACATAATTTACACATTTTAATTATTAGATTACTCAGTATTCATAAAAAAGTAAAAATCAATATTTTTTTAATACAAAACCATCACTTTTAGTAAATACATAAATCAATTCAAATATTATTCAAATTTAAAGTTTTTTACTATAATTTCTACAAAATGTTACTCCAAATTCTCTTAGAAAAATAAAATAGATTATATTTGAATAAGAAATGATCAATTTTAGTAATTACATTTTTATTCAAATTGTTATTCAAATTTAACTTTTTATTTAATTTCTAAATTCACCAAAAATGTTTTTAGCTTAATTCATTTCAATTATTTTCAATAACTAAATAAATCAATTCAAATGTCATTCAAATTTAAAGTGTTTTATCATAACTTTTGTAATTTCAATAAAAGATTACTTTAAATTCATTAAAAAGTTAAAAAATAATTTCTAAAATCTACAATGATGGTTATAATGATTTAGATTATGTCGTTTTATTTGATTAGTAATTGTAAGGACATAAAGTCTTTTATATTGTGTAAAATAAATATGGGTTAAAAGGTTGCAAATAATCATAGACTATCTATCATTTTGTAACATTTATGATCTTGATGGTGGGTAAATATTGATGCATCATATTAGATAATACTCAAATTGGTTCTAACCTAAATTTTTTTGTAAATAGTCAAATTAACCTAAAGGTTTAACATCCATTGAACCAATATCCTATTATATCGACACATGTTACAATAATCATTATTGTACATGCAAAATAGAAATATGAATTAACCCAAATGTTAACTTGGGTAATTATCAATACATGTTACCATAGTATTATCTTTGAGTAATGTTGACTATAAAATTATAAATTATATATTTTCACAATAACTGATTTAAGAAATTAAATTTTTTATTCTAACCATTATTCAAATTTAAATTTTTTATATTATCAATGCAATTTCAATAATAGGTTAGTTAACAATCAAGAAAAGTAAAAAATGACATTTTTTGAATACAAAACCCCAAATTTTAATAGTATCTTAAATCAAACCATAATTATTGACAACCTTACTATTTAATTTCTCATTAAGGTTATTCAATTTTAATTTAACCTAAGTTGAATTAAGCAATTAATTGTCTTATTGGGATGATTTATTTATTACATTTGACCCAATAATAAGGTAGAGTAATTTGAATGTTCATTCAAATTTCATTTGGTTATTCAAATATAGTATTAGTTTTGTTTAATATAAATCATTTTTTAGTAACTATATAAATCAACCCAAATGTTATTCTAATTTAAAGTGTTTCACTTTAATATTTGTAATTTCAGTAAAGGTTAACCAAATTCACTAAAAGTAAAAAAGTTGATGAAATTATTAATAAAAAATTACCATAATTAAGGTTACCCATTTATCAATCCTTAAATTGGTTACTCCCATTAGTAACATTAACTATAAATGCATTCATTTGGATAATGTAATTCCAATTTGGGGTCATTCATTGAAATAGGAATAAGCCATTAGAAAATCAAATTACCTTGACCAATTAAATGCTTGAAGTAACATATATGTTGACCCTTTTTTTTATCCATATGCAAGATTGGTCACATTAAATGGTTTTTAGAATGGATAAGAATGGGTATTAATATTGGTTATTGTAAACCTTTTATCCAAATATAGACACTTTTAGCATGGTCAACCAATGCTCATGAAATTAAGTAATGGACAATTGGATGAATGAATTTAATTCAAACAAATGACAATATAATGGTCAAGATTTAAAATGTTTACTTGATAACTTTGAAATTTGTCTTAAATTGAGTAGCCATCATCAAAATTGATTTAAAATATCTTTGACCAAATCTCTTGGGATCATATTATGCTTGGAGTCAACATTTGATGTTAATAAGAGGAGTAATGGTTAAAAGGTTATACCAAGTTATTAATCATTTAAGTTACATTTGACTAGATTGGTTATAGAGATGTAGAATCATTTTACTCAATTTTATAAGTAACCCCATCCTATTAAGCATAATATGACTATTTAACATGGTAATATAATCTAGGGTTAAGATGTGAATGGTTATCATTTATTTTAACATATAAAATTGAGTACTATATAAATATGTAATAGGTAATATAACCAATGGATGGTGACTATAAAATTGAGCTATTGTTCAAGGTTTAGAAACCTTATTGGTTAAATGATTATCTAATAATGATAGAGCATGAATAATATCAATTAAACAATGCTTGAATAACTATTATGGTAGGTATCCAAGTTAAGTAACCTACACACCTATTATTGATAGGAAATGGATTAACCATTTTCTCAATGTTTATTCATTAAGGTAACATTTATAGTTACCTTTCAATCACCAAGATTTACCTTGGAGTTAAGGTAAACCTTTAGACAATGAAATAATATTATTGATATTCTAATAAACCATTTGTTAATAAGATTAGAATAAATGTTGCTTATTTCAATAACAAAATTGATTGAAACCTCTTGAATCAGTGTTATCCAACCATAATGTGTGGTTTGTTGAATGACCACTTACCATACTTAAAGGTACCTGATTAAAGATTGGAACCATTCTTCTCTATTTTAAAGTAGATTTATACCTAACAATCATAATTGGGTGACCTTTGATTAATTATCACCAGAGGTTATTGCTTTAGAATAACACAAGATTGGTATGGCTAATAGCTGACATTCATGTTTACTCCCAATTGATTAGCCCACGGTTAATTGTTCCATTTTGAGTAACATTATTTGATCAACTATTAAATAGAGTTACTAACGGATCAACTAAGTTACCAACATAATTGTTGGTTAGCCAACAAATTTGAAAATGAATTGTGTGTCTTGTGTTATTCTAAAGTAATGAATTAATTGTAATGAAATTATATGGTAATTAGTTCATAAAAGTAAATTGATCAATCAAGAAGAAAGTGTATAACTTATCACTTTAATCATTATATGACTATTGGGTACACCAATAATTTTATTATGGTTGCCATCAATAGACCACCATATGTTAACAAAGATTGATTACTAAATAGTAACACATTTAATCAATAAGTAATGGACCATGGTATACCATTGGTGACCAATGATTTATTGGTAGCCAAATCTAGGTTGCTCATAAATTTACTTATGTTCACTATTATTTGATTATAAATGTTATCTCTAGCGACTAATGTAATGGATTTAATCCAGGTCACTTACTTATTGATTTATTAGAACATAACCAATAAAGGACCCCTAATAGATTAATGGCAAGGGTTTTGGTTACAGATTTAGTGACATTCGAAATGATTACTTGAATCCATTGGTGAAGATTACTAATCCAAAAGATTAGTAATCTAATTAAGTAACCAATTGCAATGGATGGTACCATTATTTGGTTAAATTGAAAATGAATTACCTCTCTTGTGTTATTACTCAATGGTTACTTATAGCCACATTCCTACTTACCCAATTGATTATTATTAAATATTCCAATTAGTTATTCTCTAACCTATTTGCATCAACCAATTAATGGTAAGAGTACTAAACTATTTACCAATAATGACAACCAATGGCGTTCAATTTATGATGTCAATTTGAATGTAATCCTATATCTCAACATTTTATGAATGTCATTCATAATTACCATGATGGTTAATGTTTGGGGTTAGTCATCCCATTAACCCTTTACCAATTGGATTGAATTAGTTATATGACCAACAGTTATTGATAATTAAGAGGTGACCATAATGATAATTATAGGTTAATCATCAATAAAGTCGGTAACACCAATGGTTATGACATTATATAATTGATAATTTAAGGAATACAAAGGGTAACCATACATGGTAAATTATGATACACCAAATGACCTCTTCAAGTAAAGTACGCTTTCCCCATATCATTGGACCCACAAAGACTATTCTACTTTACCAATTCATTATACACTACTTACTAGTGATAAACCAATCTTTATTGATCAAATGATTAAACATTGGTCTTTGGATAAGATGGGTCAATTGGTTATTGAAATGATCTTTGGATTTGTGGATACAAAAGGTAACCATTTGATCATTTACTAATGGGGAAGATGGTCAAATACACAAGCAAGGTGTAAATGCATTAACCCTAGTGGAACAATATCACTAGGTTACTTTACATTCACGAAACAAGTAAGGTGTAATCTATCATATTGGTTACCCTATGGAGCATTGATGAAAGGTACCATATCACAAAATGTAACAATTTGTACCATTACTAATACCCATATGATTAGATCAAATTAAGTTATCAGATAATGTCAACCATTAACAAACCCTATTTATGTTAGACTATTATGTCACAAATTTGATCCTTATGCATGGTTCATTATTTAGATTACCAATATTTGGTAATAGTTATGAGTTTGGAATAAGGGGCAAAATAAAGGTATAACATTACCCAATTAAAATGAACCAATAATATCATACCATCTATTTAATTGGATATGGTAAAGATTGGCTAACATTGCAATAACAAAACATTATGGGCAATTACTATTCAATTGTTTAACATCTTAGCGTTATTCACTTATGTTATCCAATTGAAAATACTATCAAGAATTCAATCATAACACTCATGAGGGAATAAAGTTCATTACTTAATTTGGTTAGTCAGTCTTCTTGCCTTAAATTTATCGTTAAAGCTTATTGCAACTAAATTAATTGTGGAGTGCAATAACACTAGATTCAATCATATTGAATATTTAGGTTAAAATTTTATCAACATAGATTATTCAAATGTGGAGTATAGGTTAAATAAGTAACAATGGTAGATCTAAAGTTTAATTAATGAACATGGTCACCATTACTACTTAAAATCATTATCTTAATGTTTAGTGTAAAGATCTAATGATTACATAAGTGAACATTGGATAACATATGACCACTTAAGAGTTTTTTAGTAATGGTGGGGTAATATTAGTGAACCAATTTACCTATACATTAATGGGATACAAGCCTAGTTTTGGGTGAATTCAATCAATGGTTCAAAATATTTAATCTTGATATGACTGATTTGGTTAGGTTAACACAATAAAACATCTAGTTGGATTGGAATGGTGGCAAAAACCGTGCATTATAATGTTTGGGGTTACCAAATTGGTTACCTTCTTCCATACATTGGTTGGATAACATAAATCAATGTTAATTGATATAGATTGATCAATGGTAACCCCACTAAGTTACCAATTACATTGATCAAACTAATATCGAGTATACCAAACCATTTTGTATTAAAATTGGACAAATCAAGTTACACCATTGGTTACCTCAGTGGGGTTACCATTGATTAGTTTTACTAGTAAAGTGGTCGCCAAGCTGGGCTAGTAATAACATCCAATGATGAATGGTTAAATTGTATTACTAATCATGAGATATTATCAATTGGCTAGTTAACCAAATGGTTGTTGTACGATGATGAATGGTTAATATGTATTACGTTAAATGGGTGTAAAACCATTTGGTCACCTTACTTAATCTTACATTCCCATTATATCCACTTTACATAACTATTTGCAATTGTGATTATTGGGCATGGCCAAATTCTTTTTTATTTATATTATGATATATAGTTAATTCAAATGAAAGATATTAATTTTGCATGATGCTTGATTTAAGATGTAGCAGTTCTTTATAACGAGGAGTTAACCATGGTTAACCATCATTAGACTTATAAGTTTGGGCAATTATTGGATAATGATTTCATTGGAGAATAACCTAGTTATAGATGATCTATTGATCAATAACAAAGTGATAGCATAAACTTGGTACAAACATTTAGTGAAAGTTGAGTAAGTCCTATGCCATGAAGGACTTGGAACTAGCAAAAAAGATCCTCAGCATGTCAATTACGTAAGAAAGATAAAAACTTTTATTTGTCACATAAGTCGTACACTAAAATGGTGCTTTAAAGGTTCAATATGAATAAGGATGAAGTGGTAAGCACTCTTCTTGCTACACATTTTAGATTATCTATTATCTAATGTTCTTCCATAGAAAAAGAGAAGGAAGAGATGTAGAGAGTTCCTCATACATTAGTTATGGGCAATTTGATGTATGTAATGGCATGTACAATGCTCGATATAGCTCATGTAATTGGCATAATTAGTTAGTTCCTTTCAAATCCTAGTAAGAAGCATTATAATGTAGTAAAGTAGATATTGAAATATTTGCAATAGAAGGATAGAGAATTTATGGATGATGAAGATGCTTAAGCCTAAGGTCGTTAGGGGTGAATGTGATGCAAAAGCCATCAAAAGCTTCCTATGAGATATGGAGCAATACTTCAAAGCTACTTATGTGCCAAATGTAGACAAAGTGACTCCCACTAGTATGTATCTTGCCAAAGACACCAAGTTGTGGTGGTGAACTAGGCTTAATGACAATATAAGCATAGTTCAACTCCTTGATATTGGACATTTCCAAATGAGGATAAGCTCTTCAATTTCATATTAAGGCTCTAACCTTGGGCATAAATCATGTTTTAAGAGGAAAGGTGTGAATAACTTGACCTTTGCATTTATAACTGCTAATGATTTGGTAGATTTTCAAATCAATACCTTTGATTCTTCTAGTGGCAAACAACCCTAAGATAAAGGCATGAAGAAGAAAAAGGACTCTTGGGAATGCAAGCAAGTAGAGGACAATAAAGAGAAAGGAAGAGCTATTGCTCTAGACCAAGGTAAATGCAAAACAAATTCTAGTTTAATTTTTAATGGACCACATAGGATAAAGGAGTGTTCATAAAGGAAAAAATTGAGTGCCTTGGTGGCTGAAGAGGGTGGTAACGTTGCTAGTTTGGATGACACCAACCCCTTATGGATTAATCTAATACAATTGATCAATGTTATGAATGTAAAGCTTGCCCCAAAGCCCTACTTGATATTTGTCAAAATTAGGCTTAGTAAGTAAGAGTTTTAGGTGATGGTTGATTATGGTGTAACCCATAGCTTCATAGCTAAGTGAGTGGTGAGTTCACTAGGGTTGATTGTGAGCAGAAGTGACAACCAAGTAAAAGTAGCCAACTTAAGGGCATGTGACATCCTCGAAGTGGCAAAAAGAGTTAAGGTAACTCCTGGATGATTTTGATGTGATTCTAGGATTAGATTCATTTGTACAAGTGAAAATTACACTAATGCCTTATTTGGGTGGCTTGATGATCATGGATGAGAATCAACCATGTTTTGTTACTAGCAAGAACTACTCTTATACTAGTAAAGGTGGGATCACTTGTGTTATGTTATCTACCTTACAGGTGTAGCAAAGGGTGAAAGAATGAGATTTAAAACACTTAGTGGCATTAAGAGTGATAGAGCTTAAGGTAGTGATTGTGCTCATTAACAAAGGTGCTTTAAAGGATAAGGCAAGTCACTATGTGTTGACCAAACCTCCTTTAAAGAAGCATGTCATAGACCACAGCTAGTTTTACATAATTAGATGTCATAAGGAAAAGAGTAGTGGGTGCTAAGAAGCCATGCAAGTTTGATGCGAGAACTATTTGATTAGGCCCAAAAGGGTGGAAATGACGCATGATGGATTATGGAAGAAGGCAGAATGCATTATGCATTTTCTTCAAGTTATGATTTTAATCTTAAAAATGTTGATGATATGGGTAATGTTTCTTATAAGCCCCCAAAAAAGTGAGGTTAGTAGAGATTTGGAGTTGGAAAAACATAAAGGTTGGTCAACCCTACCAATAAGGATGTTAGCTTTAATAGGTAAGGGTGATTTGATAGCCCCCTAAGTCCCTTGACATGAAAATGCAAGCATTTGGTGGCATCTTGCACCAATGCTTTGGCATGTCATAGGTAAGTGATGGGCACATTAAAGGAAACAAGGTGAATATGGAAGTCAATGTGCATGATAACAAGCCTAGGGAGACTAAATGTAGGATATGGCATTAGCATCCCTAGGAACTTGGGTGGCATTATTGTAGTGTTGTAGAGGCTTTGCAACAATGAGTGGTGGCATAAGCTTTAAGTGGGAAAGGTGTTTGGGATGTTAATTAGTGCAACAACTTGCACTAGTTACACAACTTTTTGGACAAGCAAGCAATTGAGATCCTTACTTCACAAGTAGATTTTGGATGACATTGTTCAACATGATGGATTCTAAATTTAAGTTTTGCATTGCCAACGAGTTGATCAATGGCTTGTTGGAGGAGTATCTTTTGAAATATGTGATTGCTAGTTAACAAAATTAGCTAAAGTTGTTGGATTCAACATAATTTTGTTACAATTTTCATTAATCCTCCTCTATAGGTATTAATACCTTTGAGTTGGCTATGGGGCATCAACCCCTTTCTCCAAATGAGATTATAAAGATAGGTTTTGAAGGGAGTTGACTAGCTACCTATCAGTACGCTAGTTCATAACAAAAGCTATTTGATAAAGCCCAAGATAGCTTAAATAAGGTGACTAGTTATAAGAAGAAGTATGCTAACAAAGGGAGAAGAGACATAAAGTTCCAAGCTAGGGACAAAGTGTTGCTAAAATTGACTCTTTAAATTCGGAGGAAGATTAGAAACAAAGCAAGGCTTGGTGGGTTTATTCCCAATGTGGTTCATTTGTTGTGGTCAAGAAGGTTGACAATGTTGTTTATCAATTGCAACAAACTAAACGGTTCCATATGAACTTCCTAAAATCATTCCATGAGCAAGATGGTGTTAAGCCTCGAAAGAGATAGGCAAAATGTGCTTCCCTAATAATCATAATGGAATTTTAGTGGGAAGTGGAAAAGATTCTAGACCACTAAACATAAGGGAAAAGCAAAAAAATTTGCTAGGTTGAGTTCCTCATGTAATGCAGAAATGCTTTAGATAGTAAGGCTAGTTAGGAAGGAGATGTCACTTTATGGCAACTTGAAAAGTAGATCTAGGTTTACTCATTAACCCTACAAATAAGAATATTGGCTTGAAAATTGGTGGTTATGGTTAATTAATGCCTTAAGCCTATTGGCTAGAGAATGCAAGCAAATTGGTGGCATCTTGCACCAATTCTTGCATTAGGTTAGAGTGGGGCACCTAAGCAAGAAAGTTATAGAAAGAACATGTGTAAAGTAGCACAATATGGGAGCCTAAAGCATTGGCATCAAGTGGGAAAGGCATTTAGGTGTTGGTTGATGCAAAAGTATGCACTTACTACATGACTATGAGTACTAATGATGCACTAGCATGCTATTAGCTACTAAGTTAGAGCATAAGCACATTAATGTCTCCACTTACCAAATGGTTAGATTCCCTAATGCTCTTTAAGGAGGTAGTGCAAGTCTCCCATTAAAGTTAGCCAATGTCAACACATAAACTTGGGTTTAGGATAATGTTATAAAGGCTTTTGGCTAACAAATGCTATGAGAATTGGCTATAGCATGAATGGGTTATTGGTACATAAGCTTTGGACTCAGCCTGATGCTATTCAAGTTTGATACTGGTCTAGAAAGCAAGGAAAGAACTTGTGGAGTAGACTAAGTCAAATTACATGTATTATCCACTCACATTAACTACCTCCTTGTCCCTTATACACACTAGCCATTTCTCCTATTGATTTAATGGTCTGATAAAATGCTCAATTCACAACAAAGTTAGTGGTTAGTAATTGATGATGTCATGAGAAGTCCATTGAACCTTATCATTTAGTGAAAGGAGAAGTCATAACAAGGTTATTGTAGGTGAACCTATGGAAGGATTAGTGTCAAAAGCTTTACCTAAAAGAAAAACCCACAAACACATTTTACCACCTAATGTTGGGTGATCGGCAGTGCATATACCCCACTTGCCTCATTTGTTGTAAGGGTGATTACCTATTGATCCTCTCATGGTTCGAATGACAAACCTTGACATAACTCATGTGAAGGAAATCAAGAGGTGAAAGGCAATGCTAGTAGCCTTGGGAACGATTCACAGGGGAGGCATTATGTCTCCATAATGAGAATCTAAACAACTCTAATCATTGAATATCTCATATCTCACATCAATGAAGAACATATCAAATGCAATACTTGGTGTGAATTGTAAAACTACTTAAATCATTAAGTCTTTGAACAAAAGTTGCTCTCAAAGCCTTCTAGCCAAGGGCACTCCTACTTAGGTTTCACACAACTTTGTTGAAGCCATCTTTGAATCCTTAGGGACACTAGCAACAATAAAAGATTGCCTCTCATGAGAACAACCTAACAATAAGCCAAAAAGCAAGTCCTTGACACAATGTTTGCCTCAACAACGATGGTTGAGAAATCCTAGCATAATATGTTTGCATAATGTCTTTTGTTTGCTAAAAGACAGATCGATAATCCCTTGTTGAATTTTTAGCTTTATATCAAATGTTTCATTGCACATTTCTTGGTAAAATACCATGTTCATTTATTTTTAAGATTGTGATATTTAAAAAAAGAAACAAAAAAATTCCTTTAATTTAAGTGCTAGCTATTAATAGGTATCTCAAAAATTCAATGTCATTGTTTGTTCTAACTTTTTGAGCAAAGTACTGAAATTGGGTTTCGACCATAAGAATGAATGACTTAAGGTTAGTCAAATCCAATATTGCCAAAATCTTCATTAACCACACTTTTATGTGTGTTTCAGCCATGTTAGCTAAAATCCTCCATGTAGTTTTGTTCTTTAATCCTTGTAGTTATAATTATATCCAATGGAGACCATATGATGATTTGGTTAAATGGATTAAAACCACACTTTCTTTACTAAAATCGCTTGTTCATTTAATTATAAATATGTTTTTTTTTTTTGAAAAGTTTAATCAAAGTTCAAGCAATTATATATGGCTATTGGTTTGCTTATAATATTGACATTCATTTTGACTTTATAGAAAAAATAAGTTTTCAACATCTTGCATAATTAAAGGTAGAGAATCGAGACAATGCATTGCTATATATTTTTGAAAACTAGTATGATGTTACAAATGATTTCTCTTTACTTGGATAAGAAAAAGTGTACATTAGTTTGATTAATCTATTGGATAATGGGACTTCCAGTGGATGAAAGTCTAGTGATCAGTTATGTGGTTAAAGGTTTAGAAACATGTCTTAAGTACCTAGGAAAGGATAGGTGTAATGGGTCAAGCAATAATCTAAAACTAACATGGTTAAGAGAGAATTTTAAGAGGTGTTGTCCAGTAATCCTAGCGAGAGAAAGATGACTAAAATATTATTACCACACCTATTTGGAAACAGTATTGTCTTGAACATGTATAGAAGGTTATGCCCAAGAATGTTGATCAAGTACCTCCTCTAGGATTATCGAGTATGTCCTCAAAATTCTCTCTTAACTATGTTAATTTTACATTATTATATGACCTAATGGCACCCATTGTTTCCTAGGTACTTGAGACATGTTTCTTAACATTTGACCTCACAACCTCTCATTGGTCTTCCATCCACTAGAAGTCCCATTATGTACAATTTATCAATCAAACTAATGTACACTTTTTTTGATCTAAGCAAGAAGAAACCATCCATAACATCATACTAGTTTTTCAAAAATTTTAGCAATTCATTGTCTTTGTCCACTTTGCCTTTAAACTCACAAGTTGATGAAAACATGTTTTCTTTTTTCATTTAACAATTTCTAATGGCTAAACTTATGCCAACATCAAACAAAGTCAATATGAATGTCAATATTATAACAAAACCAATAGTCATAGTTAATTGCTAGCAATTTAATGAGACTTAAAAAAAAAAACAATTTTTAACAAAGAATATTAATTGAACAGGGGATTTTAACAAAGAAAGCCTATTTTTAATCCTTTCAACAATATCATCATGTGGTCTCCATATGCTAAACATAACCATAGGGAGTAGAAGAACACAACTATAGGGAAGGTTTTTGCTAACATGGCTGAAGCACCCAAAACAATGTGATTAATGAAGATTCTAACAATATTGGGTCAAATCACAATTCAAATTTGTCTAACTACCCCTAAGTGTTTAATTCTTATGGTTCAAATCCAATTTTAGAAATCTATTCAATAGCATTAAAGCACTAAAATGAACAGAATGTTTTTTAGAAAGAAAAAAATTATAGAATTATAAAAAAAAATAACAATTTTAAAAATAAATGAATAAGGGATTTCACTAAGACACATGGAAATAAACATTTGATATAAAACTAATAAATCAACATGGGATTACTAATTTTTCTTTCTTTGAAGGTTTAACCATTTTTAGATTTATCTTCTAGAAAGGCAATCATAAGAATGGTAAATAAACTTATATTGGAGGAAAAATAAAACTAAGAATAGAAAAAGGGAGATCATTTGGTAATTATGAGGTCTCAAAAATTCTCTGTTATCCATAAATAGAAAGTCACACCACTTTTAATTTTAAATTTCATAGAATTTCTTAGTATCAAAGGAAGATAAAGAATTTCCTAGTAAAAATTTGAAATTGTGAGGTCTTGATCCAAGTAGGAGAATGTGGGATTTTATAGAATACTTGAAGCATGGGATACAAAATAGGGAAGTGGGGGCACTTTCCTAGGCCACTAACCCATGAAAACTTGTAATCCACTATGGCTTGATTGGCTTGGCAGCCAAGTCATGCAAACCTATGTAGTTGGGAGTGTGACTATAAATTCTATAAATAGGTATGCATAGCCAAGGGCTCATAACAAGGAGAAGAGACACATAAGTGTGAGGTGTTTGGATTTGTATCCTTTGTATAGACCCTTGGCAAAAATACTTGCATGAGGCCTTGTATGACTTAGGTATGTTTTGGGAAAATTTTGAGAATTTGGGGTTTTAGTAGACAAAATTCCAGCATTTCATCATTTTGACCTTTGTTGCTTATTTTAGGTTTTCATTGACATAAATGTTTAGCTTAGAAAAGTGGTCTTTAGTCGAGTTGTAATAGACATTTCAAATTTTGTAGATTAGGCCATGTGTTTAAATTTGAGTTTGTTTGAGTTTTGAGACTTTGCTTCAACAATGGGGCAAAAAACTATAGACTAAATCCTAATTGGAGTAGGATTCTTGTCAAAGTACTAATTGGTTAACTCAAAATCCTACATTGAAGTTTACATTTAGGTTTACAATTGTTATGAAGAAACCTAAGTCCACAAAAGTTTTTTAAAGGTTCAAAAATAGCTAAGAATTTACTTTAAAATTTGTCATAGGTTGTATTGAGTTAGTCTTAATTTTTAGCTCATAAATTGGGCTCTTGACTATTGTTTTGGGCAATAATAGATGTGTTAGGAAGCTAAGTAGAGGACTACAGCTTTGATGAAGAAGGAATACCCTAATTTAGACAATATCTATTTTGGAATTAGCTTGGAACTCATTATAAGAATTTCAGCACAATTAAGAAAATGAGTTTACTGTAACCTTGAGAATTTAGCAGTTTTTTTTTAGTGTCCTAGGGCTTTCTTGTGTTTGATATGTACATTTTATAGGTTATCAAAAGGACCCTTTTAGGTATTGAAATTCTAAGAAGAAGAGAGAGGAGGAGACAACCACATAAGGAGGGCGGCAAACATAGCTTTAATAAGAATTTTCTTTTTAAAATACATGTAGCTAGAACTTTTAAATAGTTTTAGGGGAATTTAAAATATTTGGTATTTTGATGCAATAGAATATTTTTTTTATGTTGTTTTCTTTTTGATTGGAATTTTTTTTGGATTATTTTAATCAAATTGTTGGATGATTATTGTTTTAATTCATTTAATTAAGATTTCTAAATTGTTTAAATAATGCTTAATTGCTAAAGTTAGAGACTATGACCCTTATTTATACTATCTCTAATCACTGAGTAGAAATCAATAGTAAGGGATTATGGAAAAATTTTCATCTTATTGTTATTGATAACTCAACATAAGTTAAACAATCTGAACTTGTGTGATTGTTGCTTAAATTAACATATTTGAATTATTCTTAAGGCTACTAGTATATAACTCTATACAACTTGTTCTAAGGGTACAATAGTTAGGGTTTGAATGAAGAGTTTAATTTACTCAATGAATATTTAAAGGAGAATTTAGGTAATAGAGCTTGTTGTTATCTAGCATTATTAGTTCCAATGAAATTGAGACAACATTGGGGATAATTGAAAGTGTCAAATATCATAGTTGTGAATGAACCTATAATTGGAATTTATTAATTTATATTTCTATAAGTTGTTTTGGTTAATTGAGCAGTTTTCTTTAATTGTTACAAAGTTTGAATTCTAAGTTAAACCCCCATTCATATTAATGAATTTAAATTTAATTATCTAGCATTATGTTAGTAGCACTTTATGTGGGATCGACCCTTATTCACCTGATCTTTTGTTGCATGTTTGAGAATAAGGTACTTAATATTTTTGTGGCCTTGACAACACTTATCAAAAATTTGGTGTTGTTGTTAAGGAGTGTTTTCCATCAATTTTATAAATTTTGTTTTTGTTCATAGTTTTATTGAGTGGATTGTAGTGATTATATCCCCTTTTATGTGTGAAGTTATGTGCTTTTAGGTATTTTTGGTTTTTTTGGTTGTAGTGTACTATTCTTGAAGGAAGTTTTACTTGAATTAGGTGATGAGCTTACATTGTTTCAAGAGAGATGTCTTTCTACTTGAAACCAATCACTCTGCCATTGACCTAACCCTTTTAAACCCTAAAAATGCTATATGATAAGGGTTTTACAATTTTTTTTTTTTTGGTGATAGATTTATACTTCTCCTTAGATATTTTTAATGTTTCTTCTTTGTTTTGATTTCATTTATAGTTTATGACCTAATCATCTCCCTTTGAACTCAATTTTGATCCATAAGGTGAAGAAACCTAGCATAAGTTAAGGAGAGAGGCTTAACAAAAACAAGTTAAATTTATGGTTACCTTGCCTAGCATAAACATAGTACTTAATTTAGTATATAGGAGTTTATCTACTAACTCTAAGCTTAAGGAAATTACTATAAATAATAGGACATTGAGCAAACAAAATTAAGACCATCTCCATTCTCCTTGGCTGATGATGCTAAGGATTGGCTCTACTATCTACTATTAGGGTCAATCATAACATGGAATGAGAAGAAGAGGTACTTTTTAGAAAGATATTTTCCTACTCCTAAAGCTACAAACATTAAGGAAGAAATATGTGGTATTCACCAATATAATGAAGAGACTCTTTATAAATATTAGGAGAGATTCAAGAACTTGTATGCAAGCTATCCATACCACCAAATAAATGATCAATTATTGGTTTTACATTTTTATGAGGGTTTACCTCATACAGAAAAGAACATGATAGATGTAACTAGTGGAAGAGCTTTGGTGGACAAGATGTTGTATGCTACAAGGAATTTGATTTCCAATATGGCAGAAACTCCCAATATTTTGGGATAAGACAAGATGCCCTAATCAAAAAAGTGCATAAGGTAAATATATCTACTCTTAGGCAATAAATTTCTAATGTACAACAAGCTAAGGTGTGTAACATATGTTCAACAAGTATTCATAGTAGACAAGTTGAAGTTGCCACATTGAATTACAATTTTTATCGAATGATGGGTAGAATCCTTAGCAAACAACTTAAATATGCAATTGGGTATTGTTAGTGGCAGAGTGGCCTCATTGCCATTATCCATGGAGATTTAACACTTTATCACTTTGATTTATCCCCCTCAAAGATAAAACACCTTCCATCTTTTTGGGGCATTGAAGGACGCTAATTGACATGTTTGTGTTAGGTGCTATTGGTTTAGACACAATGAGTTGTCTAAGAGATGGTGGGCAATCCTTGGTCTTAAAAGAGATGGCAAAGCATTTCCATAAAGGACATTTTGAAGTGCTTGCTGCTAGCTAGCACATGCATATAAATAGTTGTAATTTGGGAGGCTAATGTCCTTGTGGGGGAAGTTATTTGTTTAGACATCATGAAAGGTCTTAAGTGGTTGAGGGCCAACCATTCATTGTGTATACAACAAACTGTCTCCATTAAGTATTGGGGAGGCTTGAGCATAACAAGTGTTGCCACTCTAATGTGTCAAATGGCCATAAATGAACAACCTAAGTGCAACTACCAGCACCTTTTCCCATATGTGAGGCACTTCCACTATGTCATGCACACCATCTCGACTGCATGCCAAGGGAGTTAAGTGGTAGCACCCATACTATCCCCTACTTAAGTGACAACCTACATTCTACCCTTATTGTGGTGGCCCTATGGTGTCCTTAGCCTTGTGTACCCCATAGCTTGCAAGGGAGGTTAGTTTCATACAACCTTGAAGGCACAAGGGAGCCTAGCAGTGCAAAACTCATCTAGGAAGGTTAACTTCCCACAACATGTAAGCTTGCCTTCAACCTATATGGGATGCTAGTAATACATTGTCTTTAACCTATAAGGGAGGTTAGCAATGCTAGTTCATAAGTAGAGACTGGTGATAAGGAGATTAGAGTGGGGGAGAATGTATATGTAGTTCTCCAAAGGAAGCTTCCCCCTAAATGCAAAGATTTGGATATGTTCACAATCCTGTGCAAAATAGGAAATACTAGATTTAAAAGAGCTATATTAGATTTCATAGTCATTATTAAAGTAATTCCACCATCCATTTATGCTACTTTAATTCTAAGACCTCTGAAAAAATACTAGTGTTAATATACAATTGGCTAATCGTATAAATGCTTGCCTTGAGGAGATAGTTAAGGATGTGTTAGTGAAGGTGAATGAGCTTGTGTTTCTAGCTGACTTTTACATAGTAGATATGGATGATGATGCTTCCCTTAGCCCTACCTATGTTATTGGAAAGGTCATTTTTGAGGACAGTTAGGACGAGAATTAATGTGCATAAGGGTACCTTAATGATTGAGTTTGATGGTGAGCAAATTTGGTTCAATATTTATGATTGTAACTCAATTTATGCCATAAATGTTATTGATTATTTAGTGCAAGAAATGTTTAAGTTGACAAGCAAGAAAAGTTAGAGGTGGAAATCATCAAACATCTTAAGGTACAAACAGAAGGAGAAGTAAAGCAAAATAAGGAGTTAAAGAAAAATGTAGCTAAATTACATTAATTATTAATGATTGTAGATAGGTTTTTGTAGTTTCTTCCATTTAGTTACTAGTTGCTCATAAGAACATTTTACCTTATATTTTTCAAGCTCTTATATTAGAACTAAAACTATTACCACCTCATTTGAAGTATGCATCTTTAGGAGAGGATCACACCTTACCAATTACTATTGCAAGGAATCTGACACATGTGCATGAAGAGAAATTGATTTGAGTGCTGTGGTGGCATAAGATGACAATTGGTTGGAAAATTGTAGACATTAAGGAGATAAGTTCAGCCATATGCACGAATTGCATATTATTGGAAGAAGGTGCCAAACCAATTAGGGAAGCTCAATATTGGTTGAACACCCTAATGATAAAGGTAGTGAAAAGGGAGATTTTGAAGTTCTTTGATATTGGCATCATTTACCCAACCTTGGATAGCAAGTGGGTGAGTCAAGTGTAGACTATTGACATGATGAAGTTGGTAGATCCCATTTATGTTAACTAAGGAAACATGTTATTAGGCTAACAACTTTAAACAAAGGCACTACTTTGGAGCAACCCAAGCATAATTTAGTTAATTCAGTTTTGATTCTTAACCATTTTTTTTTATTTATGTTTCAAATATTTTTCTATTAAATTTGGCCTTACATTTAGGACAATGTAAGTTTTAAGTGTGGGGGAGAGGTTTAGGTAGAATTTTTATTTTTTAGTTTTTGATGGTTATGCTTTAGAATGCTTTATAATGCATATGTATGAAACTGGATTATTTTTATGATATACTACTTGTCTTATGATGGTGGCAATGTTATGTAAAATAGTGGTAAGTGTGCTTGACTTTTTAATACTCGATTGAAAAATGCTTCTTGAGCAATTATGTGTGTTTTGTGATGAATCCTAATTGAAGGTTATGTGGTTTATCTTGAAAATTGGTCTCCTTAAGCTAGTCCTAAACTTAGGAATACAAAAAATTAATTCTACACCATTGTCAAGGTTGCCTAGTAACTAGAGGTACTTGACCAAAAGTGTTGACATTCATGTCAAATGATGACTTGAACATGAGTATACAAAGCACCGTGATATACATTTTGTAATTTTTGGGAATGTTTTAAGAAAAATATCAGTTTAATTTTTTTGCTTTAATAAGGGACACCCTAGTTTGCTACCTAATTTATAATAGTAAAGAGGAATGCTTGATAGGTGAACTATTCATGAGTTGGTTACGATAGTTACAAGACTTGCATTAAATAATTGAGAGCAATTATGGATAGAGAGGAAGTGAGATGAGAATGTTGCTATTATTTTATTTGATATTCCTATATTCTTAAGTTAGGTATAATGTTGGTTGAGAATTGAACGTAATTAGCTTATGCATTACAATGATGTTATAAGGTATGACTAATGTGTGGTTTACTTTCTTTTGAGATTGGTTTTGTATTGCTTAAAGATGTGTAAAAGCTAAGTGTAAGGGAATTTGATGAGTGAGGAATTATTTATTTATTCCCTTTTACATTTTGTTAATTTTTAATAAGTTTCATACCTATTTAAGTTTATTGGAATATGTTTTGTGACTTAGGTCTGTTTTGGGGAAGTTTTGAGAATTTGTGATTTTAGTAGGCAAAATTCCAACATTTCATCATTTTGATCTTTGTTGTGTATTTCATGTTTTTCACTAACTTAAAGGTTTAAATTGGAAAAGTGGTCTTTAGTAAAGTGGTAGCAAACATTTCAAAATTTTCAAGTTATGTGGTCAAAGGTTCATAAACATGTCTCAACTAGCTAAGAAAAGATAGGTGCCGTAGAGGAAATAATAATGTAAAACTAACATGGTTAAGGGAGAATTTTGAAGAGCTACCTAATAATCCTAGTGAGAGAAAAATGGCTGAAATATTATGACCACTCCTATGTAGAAATAGTAGTGGCCCAAACATGTATGGAAGTTATGTCCAAGAATGTTGATCAAGTACCTCCTTACTCTAATTATTTGGCATCTCCACAAAATTCTCTCTTAACCATGTTAGTTTTATATTACTATATGACCCATAACACTCATTGTTTCCAAAGTACTTGAAACATGTTTATGAATATTTGATCTTATAACCTATCACTAGTGCTCCATCCATTGGAAGACCCATTATGTACACTTTATCTATCAAACTAATGTACAATTTTTCTAAGTAAGAAGAAATTGTTCATAACATAATTCTAGTTTTCCATAAATTTTAGTAATTCATTGTCTTCTTTCACTGCCTTCAAACCCCCAAGATATTGAAAACATGTTATCTCTATTCTTTTCACAATTTTTGCATGTGGTTTCTATTGGCTAAACATAGTCATATGTGTTAGTCACTTATGCTAACATCAAATAAAGTCAACATTATAACCAAACCAATTTCATAACTTAATGAATAGGGGATCTTAGTAAGGAAAGTATGTTTTGAATCTTTTCAATAATATCATTATGTGGTCTCCATTGGCTACACAAAACTATAGGGGAAAAAGAGCAAAACTACAAGGAAGGTTTTACCTAACATGGCTAAAACACCCATAGAAATGTGGCAAATGAAGATTCTAGAATTATTAGGTCTAATCACAACGCAAATTTGTCTAACTACCCTAAAGTTTTTCCTTCTGATGGTTCAAACCCAATTTTAGAAGTCTAGTCAATAGCAATGAAATACTTAAATCAAAGGAATATTTTTAAAAAATTATAGCTTTTTAAATAAATAAACAAGGGATTTCATCAAGAAATGTGAAAAGAAAAATTTGATATGAGACTCATAAATCAATAGAGGATTACCAATTTGTCTTTCTTTAATGGCTACCACTTTCAAATTTTTCTTCTATAGAGGCAATCATAAGAATCGTAAGCACACTAATACAAGTGAAAAAAATAAAATTGAAATAAACAAATGCAAATAATTTGGAAATACTTGAAATCATAACATCTCAATAACTCTATTTGTAATCTAGAACTAGAAAGATAGTGGTTGATGATGGTGGATCTATTGTCGTGGTGGGTGATAAAGAAGAGAAAATGAGGACTAAATGGAAGGATTTTAAGAAATTAGAAACTTTGTAGCACATAGTGGGAGAGAGAGAGTGAGCAATTAATGTGGTAATGCTCAGAGTGTCAAAAAGGTTCACCCCACTTTTAATTTTAAAATTCAAAAAATTTCTTAGTATCAATGGAAGATGAAGAGTTTCTAGATAAAGAATATGAAATTATAGGGTCTTGATAATTGTTTGTAATCTAGAAATAGAAAGATGGTGGTTAATGAAATGGTGGTGGTAATGGTGATTCTATTGTCCTAATAGGTGAATAAAAAGAGCAATTAATGTCTATATGGAAGAAATGAAGAAATAAGAAACTTTTATGGCAAGAGAGAGAGAAAGAGAGAGACAGAGAGGGTAGTTAATGTGTAATTAATTTACCTTGAAGTTAATGGTTTTGATGTGCAAAACATTTATTTGACTTGGGTATAGGGGTGACAAACTAATTGAATTGTCTAGTAGATGGTTCTTTCTGAAGTTTCCTATAGGATAGCCAGGGCTTAGTACAAGTTCTATCTAGTAAAGCTAATGATCAGTGGCATTGGTGATGCAATGCCCTTAACTTATTCTCAAACTTTAAATAAGTAGGATAGTGTAACTACTCCATTCAGTCCTGCTAAGGAATCAAGAGCTCTAAGTGGGCTATTTTTGGTGAGTATAACTTGCGATGGGAGATGAATTGGAAGCCACAGTACGCAACTGAATGCCAACTCAAATCCTATAAAGGCTATTGTTTGGTTAAGACAACATGATGGTGGTCATGAAAATAAAAATCTACTAAGGAGTGTGTAACAACTAACTTACCGAATCAACCAGCCCTAAAAATGATCATGCTAAAGTGCATGAACCATACAAGTGAGATATTTGAGTGGAAAAGTTTACCATGTAACAATTGGTATCAAAGTGTGATTCACCATCTGTGGTTGGTGGATTAGGTTTTGATGTAATGTGGAGTGAGTGGCCAAGATCAAAAGGCCCTCAATGATGTCTTAGAGAAGTAAGCTCTTTTGATTTTAGCAAGGCTCAATAAGTTAGAAAAATTGGTATATTTAAAATACTCTAATTATGATAGTCTTGATTCTTTTTGGATCTCTCATTTTGGCAAGGTCAATTACAAGATTTTGTTGTCCTTAAGAAGGCAATAGGTAACCTACCTAAATGAGCGCTTGAGGGTTCATAGATGATGAAGGTACCCAAACTCAAGGCCTTTAAGGGTGAACATGATGCAAAAGCCATTGAAAACTTCTTATAAGATATGGAACAATACTTTAAAGCTACCAATGTGCTAGATATGAAGAAGGTTAGTCTCACCAATATGCATCTTGCCAGAGATGCCAAACTATGGTGGTGAACTAGGCTTGACAATGATGCAAGTGCACATTAACCTTAAATTGAGCATTAGGACATGCTAAAAAAGGAATTGAAGGATTAGTTTCTACCTTGCAATCTGTCATGGATTGCAAGGGAGTCGTTGAAGAGGTTAAAACATAATGGCACAATATGTGACTATGTCAAGTTCAACTTCTTGATGCTAGACATTTGTAATATGTTCAATGATGATAAGCATTTCAATTTAATGTTAAGGATCCGACCTTGGGTATAAATCGTGCTGAGGAGGCAAGATGTGAAGGATTTGCCCTAAAAATTGGCAAACCAAATTTTCTAAAGTTGTTGGATTCAACCTAATTTTGCTATAATCACCCAAATTGCTTACAAGTTTCAACAATTTAAAAGAACTTCTTGTTGATGATTGCCCTATCATCACAAGCTTAGTGAGCTGTGATAATTCAGAATGTGAAGCCACCCATTTTCTTCCAAAGTTGAAGGAGATATCACTCCATTACTTGCCTGCATTGGCAAGCATCTCCAACACCAATGGCATAAGCATGCCACTAGCAGTAGAATGGATGAGTGTTTACTGTTGCCCAAATCTTCTCTATCTCCCAATTGACAAAGGTTATCATACTAGAGTGGACAAGTGCCCAGCAGCATTCTTGGGGTGACATTTTTGTTCTAATTAATGCAAGTGGTTAGATTGGAAGTTATGGACTACTGGTATTTATGAACTAGAATATATATGTCATGGACATCTATTATCTGTTCATCTATACTTCTGTCCAATTGATGCCAATGTTTCCATAGTACATTTTGATCACGACAATTCCCTGTCGACATCTCCCTTTTATTGTTTTAGAGCAAGATTGAAATTCATGAACATGTTGCAGACTGCAACAAGTGTACTATCAAGTATAATGGTACTATTAAGAACTCAAAAATGCCCCACATAACTTGTAGCATTGAAAGTAATTTTTTTTTTTTTGAAGCTTTTGCTTTTGCAGAGGAGGAGGCGACGGCAGTGGTTAGTGAATGACTACTTTTTCTTTTTCTTGATTATGACCATGGTAGAGCTGATCTAAGTTATCATTCAAATGGGTGACATCATAAGATCTCCACCATTCATTGCAACCTATGTCTTGTTCACAAGACTATTTGTGATTAATGTCTCTAGTCTTGTTTCCTTTTCCTACTCCTTTCTTTGTCTTGTTTTCCTCTAGCATATCTTGGTGTCTTGGTTAAAACTTTTGAGAAAAAGTTAGGAAAAGGTCCCAAAAAAATCATCAGCTTACCTTGACCTGTTCATAAGGCTACATATAATTGTACTAAAGATTAAACTAGGAAACTATTCGGGCCAAAAATAAATATAAAGTTCTAATGATTGATGATTATTCTTGTGAGGCATTCTAATTGGATTCTCATGTACTGCCTTTCTAGTTGCATGTTTGAAGCAGTTATTACCCTCTTTGTTTCGATATTCTCTTCCATAGGATCTATAGATACTTAGATACTCTACTGTGTATTGTTCTATGAGTTTCGATAAATTCACGTCCACAAACTTTATGTCAATAGTTGGAATTCTTTTTATTTTCCATTAGCTTCTTCTTCTTCTTCTTCTTCCTCTCCTTTGTTTTAAATCTCATCTAGTTAAGAGGATGTTGGCAAAAAAGAAAAAGCTATCAACTTACAGCAGTTTAGATCTCTTAACTTGATGCATTGGACTTTTGGCCAAATTTGTAACATTTAAGCATTCTTAGCTATTGAAAGATAGGACTAGAGAAATCTCAATGGATCTTTGTGCTATTTGATAGAACTAGATTATATGAACTACTTATGAACTGGAGGTGTTGATGAAAGTCGGTGCTGCTGCCATGTCTCTTTGATGCTGCATTTCTGGTTTCTGGTTTCTAGCTTCTACTAAAGATCTAAAAGTTAGTTAAGTTAGAAGTCAGTTGAAAGTTAGTTAAGTTAGTTAACATGGCTGCTGGGAAACAATTTCTACTTATGTTAGCTTACTCAACTAAACTTTTACTTAGTATTTTTCAAATTTAAATTTGATATCATGATTGTAATTCAAATTTAAATTTAAATTTGAATAATTTTGAAATACTAGCTACTGGAAACATTTTGCATTTAATTTGGAAATGTATGATATAATCAAAGCAACAATGATATGTAAAACTATGGATGATGATCAATGAATGGTGAGTCACTTTTCCTTCAAGTCTAAAAAACCTTGTGCTCCTGTCCTCTGATTCTTTCCAATTAAAAGAAAATAAAAAACTTACGTCAGTGTTATCTAAGCATTTTTGTTCTTCATGGACCTACTGAAATTGTGAGGTTTGAGAGTAAACACTAGAGAGAAACACCTGAGGGAGCGGAAATCTGGAAGAAAGGTTTGAGAGAGTATCATAAGAGACCAAGTTAGCCTCTACATATGGCTTCAACAAATTTTTCTCCACTGCCACCTTTAAAGTTCAATGGAGATAACTATCTCCAATGGATAGTCATGATGAAAGCCTACCTTAGGGCCTTTGATCTTTGGGATATGGAAGAGTTATTCCACCATCACTAGCAAATGCAACATTGACATAACTTAGAAACCATAGTGAGCTTGTGTCAAGGTAGTACAAAGCCTTTACATGCATTCATTCAGCTATAACAGAAGCAATTTTCAATATGATTATGACTTATGACACAACTAAGGATGCATGGGAAAAGCTAAAAGAGGAATATGGTGGAAGTGAGAAGACAAGAATAATGCAGTTTGTCAATCTCAAAAGAGAGTTTGAGCTATTTAAGATGAAAGAAACAGAAACCATAAAGGATTATGGTGATAGACTTATGAAGTTAGTCAATCAAATCAGAATCCTTGGAGAAGATTTTCTATATTCAAGGATTGTTCAAAAGGTGTTGGTAAGCATTCTAGAAAGGCTTGAAGCAAAAATATCTTCACTTGAGGACTCCAAAGAACTCTTAAAAATTTCTTTAGGTGAGCGGGTAAGTGCTTTACAAGCTCAAGAATAGAAAAGACTGATAATATTGGAGGAGGGTTCTATTAAGGGTGCATTCCTAGTAAGCACTAACAAAAAGCCTAATAAAAGAAAAAGAAACAATATAGAAAGTAGTAGAAAAGGGAGGGAGGAAGCAATACTAATGGTAATCAAATTTATCCACCTCATTAATATTGCAAGACCTCTCACCTACCAAAGTATTGTTGGTGGAGGTCAATATCATTTGTAAACACTATAATGAGAAAGGGCATAGATAAAAAGCTTTTCCTAAGAAAAGAAGGCCTTACCAAAATCAACAACAAGCATAAGTAGCAAACAACAACCATGAAGAAACTGAGGAACAATTTTTTGTTGCTACTAACATTGCAGTTGACAAAGATACTAAAGTTTGGTTGGTTAATAGTGGTTGTTTAAACCATATGTCACCAAACTTAAAAGTTTTCAAATGGCTTGATCAATCCTTCTCATCCAGAGTAAGGATAAGGAATGGTGGTTTCTTACAAATCAAAGGAAAGGGAATTACTACCATCCAATCTCACATAGGGGCAAAGGTGATCTTAGATGTACTATATGTGCCTAACATTAGTCATAATCTACTTATTGTAGGTTAGCTTCTAAAGAAAGTTTTTTCACTAGAATTTAAAAATAAACTTTGCACCATTCATGATGCATCTAGTATGGAGCTTTTTGCATTACCTATGAAGGGAAAAAGCTTCCATCTACTTAGTTATGAGAATGTTGTCAATGTCTTAAATGTATACATTGTACTATTATAATAATTTTTATTATTAATTATGATTATATTTTAAAAAATTAAAAAGAAATAAAAAATGATTATAATAATAAAATAGTTAAATTTATTTATTTATTTTAACAATTTAAAAATTTATTGGGTGTTAAAGTATACAATATGTATAATTTTCTCCATTGTTATACTTTCATATCATCACTTTTAATGACTAAGTATCTCATAAATGTAAGGTGTGATTAATTATTTGTATCATTTAACTTCAACATTGTTAATTTCTTACCTACATTTTTTACGTAATTGGGAATGATTTCCTTATCTACCATGGAAGATGGTCATTACTACTAATGTTACTGTTTTCCAAGCCCATATTGAAGTTTGTGTTGTCCTGCATCTTAACAAATTTCAATTGATTTACTACAAATTGTTAATTAGTTCAACTTTATTTCAATGTTTTAAGAGTTGAAAGGGTTGTTAAATTAGAAAACTCAAAAAGTTCAAAAATTAGTTAAATTATTTTAATTAAAATTGAATCCATATTTAATATTAAATATATAAAAAATTTAATATTTATATATAATATACAAAAATATAGATAAATTAAATATAATTATATACAAAATATAAGTATTATATATATATAGATGTATACGTGAATAGTTTAATTATATGTGTGTGCATGTAATTTATATATAGTAAGATTAAAAAATTAATTAATGTGATATATTTTTAAATATAAAAAATAGTAACTAATTCTTTGATTTATGAGTTAATTAACCAATTTACCTGTTTGATCATTGATTTTTAAAGCAAATCAAATTAGATTAAAGTCTGATTCCTAATTTTATTAGTTCGACTTGTCGATCTAGTTTAATTTAAAAAACATTAGTTTATCTACATTAAAAACAAAATAGAAAATATCCTTTTACTTTTAAAAAAATGTCTTAGCAATATTTTTCATTTTTAATTTTTACTTAACAAGAAGTTTAACTTTATCAACACTCTCTTTTTTCACCATCAAACTAGTCTAATGGTAGAACAATTAAATTCTTAGAACTCATACTTAATGATCTAATTATGATAATCTAGAGGAAAACTCTTTTTTTATCTTTAGCAATGGTAGAATTATATATAGAATTACAATGATAAAATTTTTTATTTAGTTGTACACAAACTAGAAACTGGTACACCTTTGAATAGAATGACATAATTGAAATGTCAATCAAACCAAACCAAGACATTTAACAAAGTAACATTTAAAACAATAGAAGAGAACCACAAACTTTATGTTCATAAGCATTACTAACACAACAAATGCTCCTTATTACATAGCAACTTTTCATGATTTTAAAATTGTAGACCATTTGCAACATTTATAGTTGAAATCGCAGAATTCATAACCATGTTATGAGTGGATTTGGACTTTTGATTGATTTCTTCAAGGATCATAATAAGTGCAACTATGAATGCATAACATTAGGGTAAGCTATCACCATGAAGTTGACCTCCCCTGGCAAGATATTATCAACATTTTGCTTGGTCTTCTTTTTCTATATCTGCAATAAAATTCCCCTTAATTTTAAGTGCTGGACTAAATTTATAGGCAAGTGTGTGCATTAAAAAGAAAATAATGAAAATGAAACGCAGCCTTGTGACAAATGCACCAACCATGGATGATATTGCTTGTATCTTAGGTTTTGCGTTTGATAAAATAATAATTATACACAAATAGGACCTCATGAATGGGCCTCGAATGCAAGAACATGGCAGTGCAAGCCCCACACTTTTACACATCTTTTTTTTTAATACACACATGAAAAGTAAGTTAGAATGTTCAAATAAGAAATAATACAATACACAAACAACTATTAAGATGTGTTAAGTTGCACATTATAAGTTTTTTGAAAAAGGAAAAGGTATTTAGGGCTCACACATATCCACATTATCATGTCACTACATTCAAAGACCCATTCCAAGAATTTTGTTCATGTCACGAGGTTCTTGATAGAAATATTATTGTGTTTTTCATAACTAATTAGTCATTAGATGCTTGTATGTCACAGAATGTATTCATAAGTGGTATGCCACCAAGTTTACTCACTAAGTTTACTAAGTTTACCAAGTTTATTCAAATTTACTAATTAGTCAAAGTGCTTGCAAATTGTACTATTAGAGTGATCTTTTCGTACTAGCATCTTAAGTTCGCCAAGTTTTCTTTATGAAGGGTATAACTAAGAAAGGCATTTATTATGTAATGTGTTAGATTCTTAGAGAATTATTGAAGTTGGATGAAGAAGAAAATGTAAGTGTACAAGATATATTCCAGGGGAAACCCAGATGTGGTATATTCAAATGTGGGAGGCATTGGTAGTGTTGAGCAATCTAGTTCAATAAGAGAAAACTACTTAGTACTGACCTACACACAAATGATCTACCTTTTGAAAGAGATTTAGACCAATTGAACAACAATGCAAATGGCAATGAAACACTTTAGGAGTGGATGGATGGAAACAATTAAACAAAATAGGTTAATAAGTTTTTTTTTATTTCCTTTTCTTGTTTTAATCTTTAATATGTTAATTCAGAGTTATTGCTTTAAGGTTCTTCTTTCGATATGGTTACATTACTAAACTATCATTCATTTATTGATTTTGTGAAATATGATGTGCCTAGTATATAAATAGCATATTAGAAAAACAATTATCATTTTAACTTTATTATTTATATAATTTTTAATTCATCTTGATCCTTTGATAGTCATTACCCATGAAGAAAATTTTCACTCAAAGAAAAAAGGCTTTGTCTATTGTTAGAGAAGTGGCAACTTTCTTTTTGAGTATTTTAAGTTAACAAATGTCAATAGAAGAGGCTCATGCTCGGTGGAACCATTGCTCATTATGTTAGAATCCACTATGAATTATGCTAAAAAATCACTATGTATTCTACAAAAAAGTTAATGCGTAGTCTACTAAAAAAAGACACTACCTATTGTAATAAAAAATCACTACATATTTTATTAAAAAATTGTTGTGTATTCTACAAAAAAATCATTACGTATTCCACTAAAAAAAACTACTGTGTATTTTATTAAAAAGTTGTTGCATATTCTATTTTAAAATAACTACATATTCTATTAAAAAAACTATTGTGTATTCCACGAATAAACCGTTGGTTATTCTACTAAAAATTTGCTATGTATTCTCTTTAAAACCCCTGTGTATTCTACTTAAAAACTACTATGTAAACAATTTAAAAATCATTGTATATTCTACTAAAAAATTATTGTTTACTATATTAGAAAATTGCTATATATTTCTCCAATGACTATTGCCTATTTCTCTAAATGTTGTTGTTATATATGAAACAATCACTTTGTAGGCATTTCATAAATGTATCATGAAGATTATAAAAATTGTTGTGTTAAATTTATTACAATGCTCACAAATTTAGTGAACTAAAAACCACTACAAATTTACCAAATTAGATTTAAACCGTAATCCAGAATGTCATATAACCTATTATGGTATCCATATTAGTAATCATTGATGCAATAACATGGTAACATTTGGTGAACATCCATTTGTAATCTATTAACATTCATATGATAGGTTACATTGTCAATCTTGTAACCAATGTAACATTTAAATGTATAAGAGTAACGATATACAAGCTTGGTTATCCCCCTTGTAAATAACAGGTTAATCCACTAGGTTGGGTGAATAATTGAGTATGTGACATGATAACTGGGTTATTCTTCAATGAAATCATTTGTTAATGAGTATGTTATATTCATTTATGCATTTGCTACCATAATCATGGTTACACTATTCCATTACTTGGTCCAACTTGATTAAGATACTAACAAATATCAAATAAAGTAGTTAATTATAAGCATGAGTAATTGACTCTTTTACTCACTTATGCTAATCAACACTAATAAACAGTTTAAATAACCTTTATGGTTACCCAATACAACTGATTACTTTGATTCATATGGCATTCCCATATCAAAAACAACCAATTTACCTTAAATGTGTATGGAAAATGGTCATAGATTATCACTTGGAATGACCATAGTAATGAAATCAACATTGATTGACCATGGTAGTGAATCATATAATGGTTAAATAACCATAGTCCATCCATTGACCAATTGGTAAAAGGGTTACTAAATTTGTCCTAAGTAACTATTAGTCATTGGTAATCACATTGGATAACCATGATCAAATAACTTGGTATATATCAAGTCATGATTCATGTTGGTTAAAATTCCAACCAAATGTAAACTCAAACCATATTCAGAATAGTAACATATTTTACTGATGAATCCAATTTGGATCAAATGTTAGTACCATTAGGATACATTGTTAAAAATGTTAACAATCTTTTATGATGACTAATATTAAATGATTGTAATTTAAGACATAAGTAACCATTGACATGGTAATAACATTCGTTTTTGATAATCACATTCCCCCAATTAATGGTTATTAACTATGAACATTTAAAGTGTCTAATGGTACACTTAGTTATGATTTATGCATAATCCAATTAATCAATAGACTAATGAGTAAGGGCAATATGGATATCATTTAAGAGGGAATCATTGGTCATAACAACTAATTAGTCGATACCCTATTCAATAACCTGAGGTAACCTTGACTAACCAATTGGTCTTAATGGGTTAAAGTAATGATTAAGGTTGAAATTCAAAATAATCATGGTTAAAATGGTTATCATATTTGTTTATAATCGATGGTTATTCACATAGTACCCATACTAACATTATGATCAACCTTAGGTTTTTGAAAAATTGCACTCAATAATTTGACTTACGTTAAATTGAAATTGTCTAGGTAAAATAGAATAGTCTTTGTGGAAATGATACTCTACTCATTTTGTATTCCATAATGACCTCAACCTTTATAATTTAAAAGTAACTAATCTTTAATCTTTGCAATAAAATTATGGATACAAATAGTTGGTTATTCAATTCATCCCTATCAAATAGGTTACCACCATTACTCTAACATTCATTTAAGTAAATTACCAATTACTATATGGTGAAATCAAGTTAGCCCTAGCAATGTTTAATAAGGTTATGAATATAAGATGTACTTACCCTAAAGGAAAAATAGGGCAAGAACAATGGTTAACCATGAACATAAGAGTAGGATGCCATTTCAAGACTAAGAACCATTGAACCTAGGGTATATGGTAACTAATGGAATGATAATAACCTGACATGGTCATGACATTGGTAACCCATACTTATTGGTACCATAACTTGATTGGTATGGATAACTAAATTTTCCTTTAAGTAATTGATTTTACAAATAAAAATATGTAAGATGACTATTACTTGGTTACTAGTTAATGTGATTCTTTTAGTAGGGTTACACTTTGGTGACTAAATGATATATTCCATAAGATTACCATAATTTAATCGCTAGATATTATGGGTTTAAAGTTTTGTCCATTATGGATTTAGTAATCTATTTCACCCCTTAACCTACATTATCAACCATTATATTTTACCCATGATAGCCAATTTAGTGACAAAGAGAACCATTTGTCCGTTATTATAACTTTATGAATAAATGTAATTTATGGATACTAATTAGGTCATTTACTATATTCCTTATATGGTAATGGAACCAATCATGTTTTACTCTTACTCAAATTAGATTATTCATTACATAATTGTTGGTTTCCAATTGTTTATCAACACAATGGCAAACACATTAAATGGGTTGATTAGTTAATCATCATGGTCACCAATGTTATAGTCTTACATTATATTAATTACCAAATTGTGTTATATCATTATAACCAGTTGGGCAAATAATCTAATTAAATAACCACCCTTAAAAATATCCATGTTATATTTAACATCTATTTAGAATTTATGTAATTTGGTTTAGGGTCAATTACATATGGGATTGATTAATAACTTTTGGATAATAGACCAATTACATGTTAAAATGCTAAGGTTGATGGATAATGTTACCAATAGACTAAATGGGTTATTGATGTCTCCATCGGTTATATGGGTATGTGATTGTAGCCTATCAAAGATTTTACTAACTAAATAGAGATTAGGTAACCTTAATGGTCCCCAATAAGTATGGTTAACTATGATCAAAGGTTAATGGCTTCTGAGATTACAATTATCAAAGGGTAACATTAGGATTTTTTTATGTCCTTTATGCAATTTAAATAATATGTTAGTCATTTGAAAAATGATTAACTAACCATTCAAAACTATAATTGATTGAAAATGTTTACTAATTTGATTCTATAGGTTGATTTTGCTCTTTTGGGCGTTTATTTGAAGTTAGGAATATGATTATATGATTTACACTAGTCAAATTGAGTAATTACAAGTTATTACAAAGACTGAATAAAATACAATAAATGAAATATTGATTTGAGTTAAATTCTATATAACCTTAGGATTTGGTTAAATATGAACTAATTAATTGTTACTCTTTTAATAGGTTATTATGATCATTGTACATTCCATTGACCTATAATATGGAAAATTGGACTATTTTAGTAATGGATTAAATCAATAATGAAATAGATTAGTTAACTATTACCTGCTAATGATAAAAAGTTACCATTTTTCTCTAGGTTAATTGATAATGTGGGTTATGGACAATCTTTTGGGTAATATGGACACAATTTAATAAGATCATTGGTTAACACAAATGGTTAATGTTAGTAATAATAAACAAATTACTTGTACTCTAATGTGACTAAATGCAATTTTCAAATAAAAGTAGGGGTAACATGTTATGAAATTCATAGGTACTTTGAGTAACCTTAACATTACAAGTAAACTGAGTAGGTTAATATTCAATAATGATTGATTACTCAAATTGGGGTATACATTTAGATATCTATTCCAATCAATTCAAGATGTCATCCATAGACCAGTTAATTCGTAAATGTCGTTAAATGATGGTACCATAGAATATTATGATTAATGAGTGAACCTTGGAGAACCTTTAATGGTTACTGATACTAAACATTCATTAGATGCTCAATTTGACATGGTAATAATGTTAATTTACCTAGATAGTTTCACTAATGTAATCTAGGTCATACTAATCAATTGAAACAATCCTATTAATTATAACATTTGCTATAGATTAATCATTTGAACAAACTAGTATAATCAAATACTATTGAGTACCAACATTGGACCCTAACTCGATCTTGTAGCCACTTTGTTGTAATGTGTTTGGTTACAAATAACCTATAATCAATACTATGATTTTTAGGAGTGCAACTATGAATTTAGTTTATCCATCTATAATGCAATAGATAATGTTTGGTGAACATTATATGGTAATTTGAGTATGGTCATCGAATAATATTGTATGATAGACCAATAGTATTGATTGAGTTTACAAGCCAATAACCAATGGTAACACCATGTGGTATCCAATAAGTAATTGATATTCTAATAGGTAATTAATATTCTAAAAGACTGAGTAACAATGCTATCATTGGTGATTCAATCATGGTCATTTAATCGATATTAGTTAGTCTAATCTATTTTAATAGGATGGGTAAAATAGACTAATGTAATGTTAGCGAGACCATTAAATGCTAGATGTTTGGTTATTTGACCATACTAATTTGAATTCAATGGTTGGTAATAGGACCATACCAAAGTGGATTATTTAAATTGTGTAGATAACTGACATAATAAATCTAGATTGGTAAAATGTTATTGGTTTAAACCTATTATAAAATTAGGTTAATTTACTAGTTACCTAATGGCGTAACCATATTGCTCAATTCATAACCTAATTATCTATTGTCTAGTGATTTAACTCGATTATTAACATATTTGGTTAACCTATTAGTAACTACTTATGGTCAATCTTTACTACACCATTCCCTTGGTTAAACTGGTTCATAACCCTTAGTAACCCAAGAATGGTCATCATACTAGCCATTCTTAATGGGATTCAACCCAAATTAATGGGGTTGCTCGTAACATTAGTTTACAATAATCATGAGACCTATTCTATTTGGATATTTAGGGTAACCTAAAAGGTTAATCTATTTCATAAAAATGATGTTATCCATCCTATATGATCATTTCATTTAATGGTCAACATTCCTCAAATGTTATCATTTGGTCATAATGGTACATTACCAAAATAGTGGATAATTGCATCATTATGTAATTATGGATTGACTAAGTTACTAAAACCATTGATCTGGGTATTCAAATAACCTAGTTAATCAGTAACCATTTGCCACTTCTCAATGAGTAACCTGGTTACATTCAACATTGATGACCATCATGCTATTGGTTTTAAACCTTGAACAGTAACTCAATTTTATGGTCATCATCCCTTCATTATATTACCTATTTGATATTCATATAGTACTTAATTTTATGAGTTAAAATAAATGATAACCATTTACATCATAACCCAATGGAACAATTGGTTAAAGATTGAATTGAATGGTACCCTTTGGATATAGACCAATAGACTAATACTAAGGTTGAATTGTTGAGGGTAGTCATTTTGACCTATTGATCATTAGTAATAGTTGAGTAATGGTTGGTTCAAATTAACCCATGGTTACAATTATTTGGTTCATGACTATAAGAGTCCTTAGTTCATATGGAATATCCTAAGGATACTAATGCATTGACTAATTGGTTAAAGGGTCGCTAAATTTGTCCTAAGTAACTATTTAAAGAATGTAATCAATAAGATTATGTAAGATTATAATCAAATCTAAGTGTTCTTATGTTAAGGTAACATTATTACCATTATGGGGACTAGTAAAATAGTTTACCTAAATGATTGGGTAACCTATCTCTTAGTAAATAGACTAACAATCATGCATGTATTAAACAATTTTTGGTAAATGGTTAGCTCAAGTAAAGTAATAATTTGTTCTAGAATAGTGCATTCCAAAGATGATCATATTGATTGATTGTTAACCATATGTAATGATTAATATGTCAATGGGTTAATTATTAGGTGACCTCAATTATGGTAACCCATATGGTAGGAATGTTAACCAAGGTTATTAATCAAGGTGAATAGTGGTGAATGGGTGAACCATTCTTAGATTTGTCATTATGTTTGTACCAAATGATAACATCTTTTGCAATTTCAATGGACCCATTCCTTTACCAACTACCTATTTTACCTATGGTCTCACCATAATCATTAATTGTAATAGGTCAAAGTGATGTAATGGTTACTAGATATTGAACTCTAGTAATGACATATGTAACAATTATCATGAGTAACATTTGACTCAATGACATTTTCAACCACAAACCTATTATTGGGATAATAGATTATTCCCAAGTGATTACCAAGATGGTTATGATGGACTAAGGTACTAAAAAGCTTAGAATTAACTTTGGTAATGAGTATGATCTTTGATTAATTCTAGCATTTATTAGACCATTTTTGGATACCAATTTATAGGTGCATTTCATTACATCACCCATTATTGTGAATGCGATTACCAATTTAATTTTTCTTAAATAGGCCTTATAATGGTGATCTATTATCTAAAAGTTAATGATTACTTTAACATTAATGGTAACCTCACCAAAGGGATTGAATACCTTTCAAGTGTAAGGTTATTCTAGACCAAGATTGTGAGTAACAATATTGAATGAATAAAGTAAAATGGTAATATTTGAATAACATTTGAGATAATTTTTGCTACTATCATGTTTATTCATGAATTTAATAGTAACCAATGTTAATTCAATTCCAAAGTCTATCAACTCAAAATTGTGTACCATTGGTTATTAACCAAGTTTATTTGGATTAATTGATATTAACTATGAACTCATTCTTATTCATGCATTAACCAAACAAATTTGGTTATCATATTGGACTTATAAGTGAACATAATCTTAATATCTCTATTGGCCCTAACAAATGTATGTTTGCCTTAATGTTACTGAATAACCTTAAAAGAGGACTGGGTCATAAAGGTATCATTATCCAATGGTGGATAAACTTAATAAGATAACCTTTTGGATTAGATAGTTACATAATTCTAATCCAAATTTTAAGTAATTGAAACCAATATCCTTAAACGTCATTAGTTTTTAATAACATGATATGACCCATGGTAACAAATGGTAGATTCAATTACTCTTAGTAACATGTTATGGTCATTACAAATGGTTAGTTCTAACTTTAATAATGGTAACCTTTTACCATCTTCTAAATTTACCATGAGTAACCATTTGTAACATCATTTTGATTTGAAATCATTATCATGCACTATGGGTCAATCATTTTTACTTAAGGTTAACTACTTATGCAAATTTCATGCTTAGGGTAACTGTTAAATAGACAATCCCAATTTATTTGGATTAAAAATGGTTAATGTAAAATTTGTACTATGGTTAGTCATTTTTAACCTGACTATAACCCCAGGTAATCAATATTTACAATAGATAATTAGTAACGTTTACAATCCATGTTTATTCATGGATTACGTCTTCATACAAATTAAATAAAAATGTAAATGTTACCTCTTATTGGGATATTTAAGTAGTAACTATTCACCAAATAACATCATTAATTAAATTGTAACCATATATGGACCATTACATGATTTCCTGTTTAAGGGTTATTATGCTCAACTGAATAAGGTTACTGGGTTATATTTTTGTTGGTTAGTTAATTGGTCACATTTTATTCATGAAATGGGTTAGATTGATATTAGTCTAGATATAGCAAAATAGCTTTATTTCAATCAATAACCCTAAAACATAAACTTGTCATGTAAATGGACTAATGTAACATTTGACATTTTCCAATTTGGAATTAGTCATTCAATTTGTTAAAATAATATCAAATTTGACCATAATTTGAGTGGTTATTTGAAATAATACCAAACATCTTCTACCACCATTATTGGTACATTACAAATGACTAAACTAATTTAAGGTAAAAACAATTTAGTAATGTTATTGATAAATGTAGAATACCCCAACTAAATGTTGACCATCTTTACATTGGATTTATTTTACTTATGTTAAATATAGATTACCAATTTAGTTTTTACCATTGATAAATAAGGTTAGGTAAAGATTTACAATCATGACTTAATTGCCATTAATAAATGGTGTGATTAACAAATGAATAATTGGTTACATTTCTTACTAGAGGTTAATCCATCTAGGCTAATTATATGGTTATTCCTCAATTATATGTTGGATTATAAACCATTATAACCTAATCTTAATCATAACCTTTAGTAATTCAAATAAGGTTACTTGCATTCTTTAGATGTTAAACCAATTGGTGTTACACTAAAGTAATGATCATAATAAACTTGAGTTTTGACATACTAACTTGGGGTCATTCTATTTCACTTTTCATCAACCTATTAGTTAACCTTAATTGGTTTAATTAACTTGAATTGCTATTAAATATTCATGGTTACTAGAATCTAACTAATGTAATTTGGAGAATCCAAATTCAATGTAGCCATTATGACTAACCTGAGGGTAGATCGTATTTTTAATTACATGGTTAGTGTATTTTCAATTCAAACATGGCTTTCAAGTATCTACTTTTCAAGTAGATACTTATCAATTACTTACATTAAGTAACCTAAAAGGTTATACTCACACATAACTATTTTGGTAAATAATAAGAGGTAATCCATGAATTATGAAGAGTACTCTTTTGAATGGTTTTATTCAGTTATTTTATCTAATTAGGAATACTATCAAGAATTCAATTGTAATACCATATGAGATTATAACCAATATTTTAACCTTTATGAGTATATTAGATTTAAATTTGAAAGAACAATTACTTGTAAAAATGAATAAATTTCTCCAACATATTACATTTCAGATTATGGATGGAAAGTAATGAGGAATGATCTTTTAAGGTATGATTACCAAATGTTTCAAGGTATTGTTGATTATCGTTTTCTTGTGGACTTGTAAATTTGGTTTATGTACTAGGTAATATTATCAATGAGTAAAACTAATGTAAGATTTTATGTTCAAATTACAATTTATGTAACAAATTAGTCAACATTTATATTTGAAGTCTTTTCCAATTTGACTAAAAAGTAAAATATGTAATTTCAATATGATTCAAGTAAAATGAATCATGTAGTACCATGGAAAACCAATGTTAAATAAGTAAAAGATCAAACCAAATAACAAATAAAATAGACAAATAATATTTTTGAGTGAATGTTTTACCCTATACAAAGGGTAATAGGTCAATAAATGGTTTAGTAATTTACATTAGATTGGTAACATGGTAATTATGTTGGGTTAATTATTGATCAAATTAAATGCATTGGTTATTATTAAACATGTTCATATATGTTATTGGCTTGTTACATATATTGAATGTTAGTAAATCATTGAATCCTATTATGATAATAGTTGATATGCTACCATTGATTAAATAATGCAAATGTTCTTAGACTCAAATCAATTGAAAGTGATGTTACATGTCATAAATATAACAATTTAGAGTAACCAATTTTAAGATTACATAATTTATACATCTATTGGAATTGGTGCAAATGACCCAAAGTCAATAGGTAACTATTAAGGGTGAAATAGAGTGACAAAATATTTAGGTGAAATTGCTCATTTTAAAATCAAAGATGTTTAAGGTTTAAAGTAAATGGTTAGATATGACCAATTACTAAATTGAGTCTTTAATGTTAATTACTTAGTCAACATTTAGGGATGTATTGTTGGCAAAAGAAGAGAATATGTTAAATATAGATGCAACAAAAATCAAAATAAATAGAAAATTTGATGTTTGAGGCATGCTTAGCATTGTTCTTAAGGATAATTTTTGCCCCTATAGACAATGTCTTAGTGCAGCAAGTTGTAGTAACTATCCTCCTTGGATACAACAAGCCTTCCCATTAACATGCACTTCAAATAGTGAGGCAATAGAAATAATATTAATTTGCTTAACCCAACAAATTTCATAGACTAATAGAATGGAATAAGAAAGATGTGATTTCTATACCCTGGAAAAGAAGAGAAAGCTCCTTTTATACTACTTCTAGTTTAATTTCTCATAAAGATGGTTGTTAAGGATGAAGATAATGGTTGGTGGTTAAGGTGGTTTTATTGTTGTAACAACTACTTTACTAATAGTTAGTTTTCTAACGGACAAAAAAACGGCTAGTTTTTCAATATGGGATACAAGTTTGTTAAAATATACTTTTCTCTTTTATCATTCACCACATATTTTAAAAGGCTAAACTTTGTTGGGTTAACCAATGAATATATAACACATTTCCTTTAGCACTTTCAGGCTATGAACTAAAGACTAGGATGTACAAGCATTAACACACAAAAGGATGGCAAAATTAAAAATTTCTATTAACCATGACTTCTTTATGAATAACATTGAGCTTACCTTCATGTTATATTCTTTGAGATTCTACTATTTGACATAGTTTAGCACTATAAGGTCATGTGCTTGCCTAGTTTATTTTCATGAGAGCTCTAAAGATTTTACCTAGGATCTCATAATAGTGGCCCCACTCCACTCTCATATAGTTGAATTTATCAAGTGTGCATTCTAGTTACATACCACTTGTAAGGGTTATAGAATTCATTAAGATTGTAATTTAACCTCCAACATTGAAATTATTGCACTATTTACACCATAGAAAAGGACTTTTCAACATGTAATTCATGGTTATAAATTGGATCATTCAACTCAATGCTAATCCAATTAAGGATTATTTGAACAATTGAACATCAAACTAAAAAATGTTGATTACATCAAATACTAGTTAAAGATTATCATTTTGATAATGGAATACAAAATGAATCAAGGTTAAAACGGGTATGGTTTACTCAAATTATCATTGAAAAGCTATCAATGACCAATTTCTAAATTAGTACTCCAATTGTTATTCATTTTGACCAAAAAGGTTACAATATGAATGGTTATACATATATAACCTAAACAATCATACATTAGTAATCCAATCTACTATTAACTTTGAGATTAGTCCTTCATGACAATTATAATCCTATTAGCATTCTTAGATCTAAATTATAGGTCATTTTGAGATCATTTTTTTTATATTTTTAGAAATTGGTCATTAAATGTTACTTAACAACATGGTCATAATTTAATGGAGTAAATTGAATAAAATAGACTAGTTGATGAAATAGTAACCTTATCAAGAATTAAAAAGTCCCAAATTTTACTTAATAATGGTTCTTAAAGATCACCAAATCAAACATTTTACTTGATGGTCATTTACTCAATGAGTAATGGTTAGTAAATTTTACATAACATATTTGCATAATGACCTTTTGAAATAAACATTGACCATTATTGTCAATTTGATTATAACCCATTATAATATTATGACCATTATGTAACGATTACTCCAACCATTTAAACTTTGGGTAACCTCAAAATATCTTTTAAGTAACCCTAAATTGGTAATTTAGACCCTACAAATAACCTAATTAAAAGGAATAACCTTTACATAATGGTTACCAAGAAGCAAAAGATAATCAACTAGTAATTTACATTATAAATGCATTCACCATGAAAACTAAAATAAAATTACAATTCACCTTCCAATATTGAAAGTAATGGGTTAGTGAATATGACATAATATTTTACTTAAAACTTGACCAAATTGCAATTGACCAACCCATAATAGATTAGTAACCATACTTGATAGGTAACCATAGGCCCAAAATAAAGCAAACATTTACTCTAGAAGACATTAGTTAACAATTTAAGGTTATGGTCAATTGATACGTTATTTCTCTATTACAAATGGTTATTTGGAGTAAAGGCTCTACTATTTGGATAGTAAACTTTCATCATGTAATTTGATTCTAATCATTCAATTTTAGTAACCATTTTACTGGATAGTAACTTGTTCTAGTTTAAATTACATAACATTCTTTGTTATGTTGCAAATTCCATACCAAATATATAGCCCCAAATAATCTATTAACATCAAATTCATATTATGTTATGGGCTAAGGGTTACTAAACCTCTTCAAACAATCTAATTAGTATATTGACCATTCTAGGTTTTTACATGAATTAATTTCTCAATCTAAAATTTGGGCAAATGACATGATAGCTAATCATTTTAAATACTAACTCAAGGTTATTCATTTTCAATTATTGAGTTACAAAATTGCAATTATGCAAGCCAACATAATTGTCTTAAACAACCAATTTACATTACAAATTTAACATCTTTTTACCAAATGTCAATCATTATTCTAGTCTGACCATTTATTCAAATATGAATTACCCTTCATATAAGGTAAACTAACAACCTTCAATTTGTCATTAATAGTTTTAGAGTATTAAATTGATTTAAAGGTGAATTATGGGGATCAAATGATGACATATAACATTATTCCATCAAATTTTAATAATTATACCTTTAGAAAAGAATATGAATTTCATTGGTTAGAAATCAACATTCAAAATGTCATAGATAATGTTATTGGTAATTTAAAGAAATGTTTACTAAAAGGATTACCCTAATAATGGTAATTTAAGGTCAAAAGACTAAATTTGGTAACCATTCATGTATAATCTTTATGGTTAATTTGATTTGAATAACCACAATTTTATTTGGATTTAATGACTTAATACAAAAAAATGATTAGGGTTATAGAGATTGATAATGGTTTTAATAAATCTTTATTGGTTAAACATTAAAATTCACATTAGATTGTAAGTGTATGATAATTAACATACGATTATGAAGAGGTTACTTGTAATTATTTGGTTGGTTAACTGTGTTAATTAGTATGATTAATGAAATTTAATGATCATATGTTTAGCTACTACATGACCCACACTACTAGTCGACTAACATCAACTCTGTCCCTTTTACACATTAAAATTGTTGGCCTAATTATGCTTCATGCTAACCCTTCATGAATGTTGACATTTGTAAAAGTTACAAAGGTAAGTTACATTATTTTTAATGGTAATTACTAACCCCTATAACTAATCATTTTTAGTTATTGCATTATTACTTTGTTTTATGTAACCAAGTTTACTCATGATTAAACAAATTATTTGCTTTGCTTTTCATAGTACCTAACAATATTTTAACTCACACAAATATTTGTGTAAATATTGCTGGTCAAATTTTAGGTTAAAAAGGAATGGTGTAATAACCAAGATTAAACATTCAAGCAAAAAAACCACAGATCTTGCATTACATGTAAATGAATGGTAGATTGGAATGGCATTTATCTAAATTGAGTACCATGAATAATAGAGTGTTGAAGATTTGTAAAATGTAACCATGAATGTTAACGATAAACATCTATGGCATGATTGTACCTTTGTAATCTCTAACATGTTATTTAGTAGGTTACTCCAAATATGTTCATAACCATTTTACATTTGAGTAAAAGTATGTTGTAATAGTTTATTTGATTTGGTAACCTCTAAAAGTAATTTGATTGAATAACCATTTGGTAACCAATGGTTACATTGATTAATATGGCAACTAATAATATCCAAAATGGGTAATGTTAGTTACCATGTAAACAAATTTGGTTATATTTGTATGCAATTTGTATACCAAGATTGAATTTGACTGTTTAGATTACTCAAATCAAGAATACAACCAATTGGTCCAAAATTTGATTAGAATTGGTCATTCAAACGTTTATTAGAGTACTTACATAGACTTTATTAAAATAAAGTAATTAAAGTATTTAAGCAATTACAACCTTAACACATACTCCAAATTTTTGTTTTACTAATTCAATAATTTGTCTTTTTGACTAATTAATTAACATTTAGAGTCAAAGCTCTTACTAAATTTCATCTTTAAATTACATTTTTAATTAATCAAACAAAAAGGCATATGTTACTTTTAATTGCTATAGAAACCACGAAAAATTACCATTTAATAATACTGCCAATAATACCGTTTATTAGAATACAAAATCCTAAATTTTAATCTCATTTTAAGGTTATCTAATATTCATTTCTCTAATCAAGAGGAAAGTGACATGGAGCTTAACATATAGTTACTTCAAATCACCTTGAAAGGTTACTCAATTTTACATTAATGATGTTCAACTAAAAAGATTTTATTAAGATAGACTGTAACCATATTTTGTCGAACCATTAATGAAGATTGAAGGGTAATCTATTACCAATATGATTTGTTGATGACTACATGAATTTCATTAATTTAATGGGCCAATGGGTAAAAGTCGGATAGTGACTATTACCATTATAATAATCTATATCCTTATCCATGGGCCTAATGTCATTTATAACAAATGATATGATGTCATTTGGGTGTAATGGGTTATTGTGATTATAACCAAATTCATGTTCAAATTGGTATTGGTTACATGAGTCAAGACCTAACTTATAGTTCAAAGGAGGTAACCAATTTGATCTAAGTAATACTAGATGTTGATGTATTACAAATAGGTTACTTTATCCAATAAATGCAACTAGATAATTATCCAAATTACCACCATTTGTAGAATTATTCCTTTATTTTACATGTAATTATGTTCAACATTCATGGTAAAATCTAACTAATATGGTCCCAATATTGGTTAATCACCATAGGTTATCCAATTATCTGATTAAACAATGACTTACTTTTCATTAAGAACATAAATTAATAATGTTTAATCTCTAAAAGAAATAATTTATAATGATATTGATACTATAACATTTTTTATTACAATTGGTAATGATGTCCTGTTAGCATATTAGTTTGATTTTGAAATATAACGATTGATCCAAATAGAGTAACATAGGGAGGTATTCATGATATTTGGGCAAATGATTGACTTTATGGTTGCAAATGATTATAACATAATTATCATGATTAAATAGGGGTCTATTTTAAACCACTTCAATAAATTACATAACTATTGGTCTAAATGAATTGGCCACATACTTTTGATTGCAGTGATTGGTCATACCCATTAGATGTACCCTCAACTAAATGTTGAGCAGGCAAATTTACATTGTAGGTATGACAAATCATTGCAACACTTTGATTTTCATGACAATCTTGAAAAATTTGTGTTAGATTTAGTCAAATCCAATCCTTGAATCATCCTAACAATGATGGTTGCCTAACCTACAAACATCTAATGGGTAAGTATCTAATTAAGTAACCATTAACAAATATTTACTTAGCTCATGGTGATATGGAAAAATAATGAGTTTAGGTTGATAGTTATTAAGATTGATACAGTTCATGATACTTAATTTCACTAACCAAATCAAAAATATATCATCCTCGTTAGTTATTCAATTGGTAATCTATTTCATCCCTATCAAATAGGTTACCACCATTACTCAAACATTTACTTAAGTAAATTACTAATTACCATATGAGATTATAAACCATGGGATAATACCCGTGTAGGTTGGTTAATTGCATGGATTAGATGGTGGAAACCAATTGAATAATTTATGAGGTTTTTAAATTCTAATTGCTATCAATTAGTAACAAATACCAATTAGCTAATGATTACCAAGCATAATACCTAAACTATATCAATGCATTAGGATAATGATTTTAAGTAATTGACAAATTACTATGGTAACCCATAATGTTAGTACTAGCATCCCTTACTTTGTCATTCCCTTATACTAATTGGTAATTATGTAATGCAAACGTTATAATCATTATGGATGGGGGACCAAAATTGTTTTTATTAGACCATTCACCATTGACTAAATAACAAGTCTAGATTCATTACGGTAAATATTGGTTAATGCAACCATAATGATTTTTAAGTATTATGACCATTTGGTGACATATGGGCCAATTGCCAGCAATCATAATGTCACTCAATATTGAGTACAAAGGAATCATTCACCATATCAAATAGTTACCCTAGTTAGTCTATCAATGTTACTTTGGCCAACATTATCAATGATAATCAAATTATAATATTATGGTCAACTATAGTCACGACCATTATTTGCTAGGGACCAATAAACAAGGTTGGTCAACATAAGTGAATATGGTCAATGCATTGAAGTGGTTAATCATAAGAGTAATTTGATCCTAGACCAAAAAGACCAAACTTAGATGGTTAAAGTTACTAGTAACCACTTGATTAGTTAACAAGGTTAACCATCAACAATTGCAAATAATAGCTAAATTACATATTCAACCACATCCGAGGTCTCATGGTCAATTTAGAATTACTCATCAATTGCATAGAATTAAGTAACCCATAACCTTGTTTTGCCAGAATGTACTATTAATCCAATGGATAAAGTAACCTATGTACCATTTGTTTATAAAGGTTAATCATCAACCACCCTTACATAACCTGATTATGCATGATTCATGATAGTACCCCATTCAATTTGAATTATGCCATTCCTAGGTAATGCAATATGTCATGCCTAATAGTCATTACTCAAGATCTTGATTTGTTAGTTTATCAAATCTAAAAGGTTGCTTAAATTAAGTAATTGGTTTTTAGATTAAATTTACTTTGATGTGAAATTTGAAAAGGATAAAATAATAGTAAAAGAGTTTTGTCATTTGTTCAAATTCATTTGATGGAACATTTGTTGATTGTCAATTATTCTAAGTACCTTCTTGATGCAAGTAATATTGCATTGGTCCTTTAATTGTAATAAGAGAAAATGTACCTTTTGAGACTTCAAACAATCCAATACTCAATGGTTAACCATCAAATTCACCAAAGTGCCCACAAGTATTGATGACCAAATTTAATCAGCCATATTCATAAAGGTACATTATCAATTAATTTACTAGACAATTAACCAAATTTGGATAGGTTGATGATAAATTAATGGTTAACTGACCATGATATGGTTGATTGTCATAAATGGTCGATAACAAACCAATGTAACCTTATAAAATGGATTTTGACTCCAATCTACCTTTAAACATACCAAAATTAGATTGGTAATTTGAATACCAATTACTTTTAATTTTTTATTAATAACCATATGGTAACATTTGTATATGTGTGGTACCCAATTGACCAAACTCAAGATTAGGTATTAATTTATCTATGGTGAGTACCAATTACCCATATGTAATTGACTCTAAACCAAATTATGTAAACTCTAAATAGATGTTAATATAACATGGATATTTTTAGGGGCGGTTATTAATTAGGTTATTTACCTAATTGGTTCATGACTGAACCATTCTAATGGTTGCCGACATTACTATCATGTTTATTCATTTTCTTGGATCATGGATAATTTCTTTCATTTTCAAGGAATTATTCCCATAAATTAATAATGCAATTAAGATCTTTACTTACATCAAACAATAGTTTCATTGTGACATGCACATCAATACTAAAAGGTACTAGGTCATACCTAACCATTTGATCATGATATGTTACATTATATAATTGCTTGTAATCATATAACCTCTAATACTTACTCAATCATATACAATTGGTCTTAATTTGCCAACTATTTGTTTTAGAATATTGTATTCCAATAAGATTTGAGATAAATTCCAAAAGATTACTAAGTAACTATTAGTATAACCATTAAGCCAATCCATGTTTCCCAATTGTATGACAAACTTTATGTTAAATTGACCCCAAAACTTGACCATTGTTGCATGTTGTAATAGAATGATTTACCTTGTTGATTTTGCATGAACTCCAAATTTGTCTATGATTGTTAGTAATAATCAAATCTTAACATGTACATTAGATAGACCAATAAATAACAATCCGTTCAGAATAGTTATTTGGAGTTCATAATATCATGCATTTACATAATTTAAGTAAAAGGCTAATTAATATTCATGAAAAGTAAACTTTAAAGGTCCAATATTCAAATTGAATGTCATATTTTACATGATTCATGTAAATTTGAATGTTATTCAACTCAGAAAGTTAGAAATCTTTGTTTAATCTATGATTGGGTGAATATGATGGTAACCTATTGTTAACCAAAAGGGATAGGTAATCAAAGATTTTAATCAAACATGACTCAATCTCCAAACTAATTCAACTAATCCATTCATTACCAAATGGCACATATCCAATTCATCATAATGTCTATTAGAATTCACCAAAGGGGTAATTATTTAAGAGGTGCATAATCTTGAGTAATGCCCAAATGTGACTAATATGATTAAATGTTACAACTTTTATTGGGAACATTAGGCTAGTTAAATATGTGGATTAGGTAATCAGGGTATAAATATTTCAAGTTTGTTACATTAATAATCTTAAATGGTACTCAAATTGACCATTAGGTATTAAGTATATTAAGTAAATCGGACTATGGGCAACTTCCAATTTATTAAATCAATTGCATATTGGGGAAAAATAATATCAATCATTTATTAAAGTAACCATATAGATTAAACATTTGATGTTACTGTACAATCTAGAATAAATTGGTGACATCAATTTAAATGAGAATGGTTACTCAATTAACCATAATAAATTGGTACTATAGTTACCAATAACCTAGAATAACCATTATTGGTGACATCATACTAACATGAATGGACCAAATTAGTAACCCCAATCATTACAAATCATCAAGAAGTGACATTATGGTTAATTGTAAGGTTAATGCAATGATAGAATGGTTACTCCAATTAATCTTAAGTTGGTTACCTATTCAAACCATTCAAACTAGAATTTAGGAACCAATTGGAGTATTTAATAATAATCAATGGGAACATTGAATATGATATTCATTACCAAATGGTTGGTTAGTATGGGTTAAATTCGGTAGTCATAACAGGTTAACTCCAAGTACCCTCAATCATATTCAATATGGGTGACAATTATACTCTATTTGATCCCCTAAGAATGATCAAAGTGACTTGGAATAACAGTCATTGTCATTGGCATAATCTAACCAAAATGGTTATATACAATATTGTGTTAAGGTAACCTTATACGATCATGATTATAATTTAGCTTGACCAACCAACCTAATTGGAAGGTCATTACTAAGTCAAGATTGCAATAATATAGGATTCCATTCAAATTGACATTAATACCAAGGTGGGTACTCAATCAAGGTTACTAAAAATAACCCCACCCAATGCATTGGATCACCCTATTAATAAGTATGGAATTAGGTAACTAATTGATAATGTTATCTTCAAACCTTGTAATTTAAATTGATCTTTTACCAATTGGGTTAACTAATACATATGGTTGCAATATTACCCCATTAATTCAATGTAATTCATGACTATATGAGCCTTTAGTTCATTTGAATATGCTAAGGATACTTATGCATTTATGTACTTTAGTATTACCACAACTTGATAACCAAGGTAATTCAATGGTAATGGTACCTGGTAATTAAATAATGGATTATCTTACCATAATGGTTAGAGTAATATGTTAGTAATTGGTTATAATGACTGAATAAATAGTTATTATTCAATCATTAACTACACATTTCAAGGTAATACTAATGTACATGGCATAGGTAACCTTGTGTTATTCAAACTAAAATCATACAATGGATATTTCTTAACCATATCAAATGATTAAAATATTGGTAAGGTTAACCCCAAAAAGAATTATCAAGGTTTCAATAATTGATGTATAGTTAATATTTGAATGATCATGGATCGTACCTTATCCATGGTTATGAATTGTTACCCATTGAATTGGTCAAAAGGTATAAATTGGTCTTTAAAAAGAATGTAAATAATGTAGTCCCATTAATTGGACAAATCAATCCTATGTGATGAATGATTAATTTGCAATAACCATAAATCAATTACTTGATTCAATTAATAATAAATTACTCATGCTATGGTTAGAGAGAATTGAATAACATTAAGTAAAATGAATATGAGCCATTATATTAGTATTTGAAGTAATCAATTTGATATACTATTAATAGGATAGTCAACATCCATTGAGGTTAACCCCAAATATTAGTTTATTTAATTAAATCAACCAATTACCTATTGATGTTTGAATGACCAATTATGTAAATAATGATTGTTTAAATTGTTGAGTGACCATATTCCTAAGGGTTGATATAAGTATAAAAGCAGAATATCAAAATAAATTTGACTATTAATGACATATGATTCAATTGCATGATAACATTAAGTTATTTAGGTTGTATGTTAAATATGGTATATTTTATTTTTTGGTAAATTTAAAGTAACTTTTTATTGAAATTACAAAAATTAAAGTAAAATAATTTAAATTTGAATAACATTTTAATTGAGTTAATAGGTCATTTGAATATTATGAAATGAATGGTTAAGATAGATAATTGCCATAGTCCAAGGATTACCATTAGGTAATTGACCAAATGTTACAATAATATGGGTAATTTTTTTAAATCAAATAAATTAATGAAATTCATGCAATCAATGAAAGATTAAGACAATACCATAAATTGCAAATTAAATGGACGTTACCAATTTAGGTCAACCATTAATTGAAAGATCCATTCAGTGGGGTAAAAATAAGGTCAATTTGGTACCATGGTCCAATAGTACTATTAAGCAAAGTCAAGCAACATAATCAATATGTAATTGACTATTCATTGTAATTTGATTCATTAGGTTTACCATCTAACATTTACCATCTTATTGGCCACATTTTAACCTATTAGATTATTAAGTTATTACCAATCATTTCTTTTACTCTAATCAAATCGAACATTACTTCAAGTGGCTAGCTTGGCTAGTTTAACCAAGTGAAAAGGGTCTATTAGAAATTCAACCAATTGTATTAGCATAAATATTAGACAAATTAATTTAGATAGTCTATTTAATGGATAACCTTGAATAGGAGGATTATGGATGGTTCCAATAATCATAAATGAGTAATCCTTTTTATGTTGATGGGCAACCCAATCTCTACCTTCTTTTTGGGTACTAGTCAACTATAGATAGTACCAATATGTTAACCTTTGGTGCTAATTAAACAATAATTATTTGCATAATTAGTCATTTAAACATCATTAGGTCTAACCTTTTAGTACCTTTTACCCCATAATAGTGCCTTTATTGGTTATTTATGAACAATAAACTTTTGAAAATTTACACTTTAGATTCAAGTTACTTAAAGGTCAATCAATGGATATTAACATTGGTCTGGAATAACCATAGACCCAAGGGTCTATTTGAGTAAGATACTAAAATGTTAATCCTATTATGGGAATACAAATGGTTTATGGCATAGTGATGGTCAAGTTTATTTATTGCAAAGATCATTTGGGTTATTAACCTTTCAATAACTTATGGAATAACATATGTGACATGGCAAAGACACTAACCTCTTCAAATGGTTAATTGATTAACTTTAAATTTGGATAAACCACTGCAATCCTAAATAAGTAACCATTTTATAACCATTTAAAATAATTGGGGACTAGACAATTGTTCCGTAATTAAAAGGTTAGACTATAATGGTTTAAAATTTATACATGGGTCTACTTTAGCATACAAATATCTGCATGAGGCTTGCCCATGTACCTAAGCCAAAATTAATTGATATCCATTACATCTAACTACGATTATTAGCTCCAATAGTTTAACCAATTTGTTATTTGATCACTAGTGAATTAACCCAATTGATTTTCTAATGAATAATGAGTATTTTAAGGATAGTCATTTTACTTACATAAATTCCAATCATCTTGGTCTATTGAATCTATTAACATTTGGATATTACCACATAAATGTTATTTAAAGGACTAATGTAATTTTATCAACATGAGGAATTATCAAAGATAAATTCATAATGGTCAATAATTTATTACCATATAAATTTGATTATCTTTTTAGTCTATCTAACCATTCATACCATGTTAGTACCCAAGACCATCTTCAATCCATATTAAGGTTTCAATTATTTAAAGGTACTCACTAAGTAACTAAGGTTACTCTAACCATGTCAATGATATGATTTAATGGTTTTTAGATTAATATCACTTTGATGTTAAATTTGAAAAGGTTAGAATAAGAGTAAAAGAGGTTTTGTCAATTGGTAACTACAAACCAATAGATTACTAACCATGTGACCACTAGTTATTTACCATAAGGTCAAATTATGAGCAATTAAAGTAAATCTAACCATGGTAAACTATATTAGTAATATCATTAGTAACCATGGTAACCAAGGTATTAATTGACATGGTTGATAGATGGGCAATAAAAGGTCCAATGTTAGTAACACCCTATGTTATCCACAACATATCCATGTTAGTACCAATCTTCCTTATTATTGACCATTTGCAATAGTCCATATTTTTCTAGAGTTTACATTGATTACAATCACCATTCAACATTGATGGTCTATGGGTACTAACATGTTATGAATGTTTAGATAGACCACAATGGTAATCAAATTTATATAGCAATAAATTATTTACCACCATTAAATTATCTTCATTAATCTTGGTTATCCACAATGATTATGATTGAATTTGGAGGTAACTTTTACATGTTGTAATATCAACCTCACCATTTGAAGTAATTCCTTTTGGTGAATAAACTTGGATTGTAAAGGTACTCACCAAATATTTAATTCAAACATTATTTTTATTCATTTGGTGAGTACCTTTTCAAAAGTAATCCTTTGGACAATTACCATTAACTAATTCAACCATATGGCAATTTAACATGAACATGTTAAATTTTCCTTTAGTCAAAGATCATTTCCCCATTCATTTTAGTTACCCTAATCTATGGTCATTGCCTAAACGTTAATGGTGAGGTTGAAATTACATCATGAAATTGGTAACATTTCAATCATTATAAAGATTGGGTATAGTGTCAATCTAAGCCATAGACCTAATTGATTGAATGTACCTAATTGACAATGCTTATATGGTAACATTTTTAGTATTATGGTTAATATTGGTACTCTTAAATTAGATTGTATTAAGGATATTAACTCATAATAAGGTATTCATCAATGCTTAGTAATCAAATTGGGGAGTCCAATTGTATTCATGAATTTGATTACCGAATGAGTAAGTGGTGAATATCCTTGAATTAGATTGAGTCTACAAATGATAGGTTAAATTAATCAATGGTTTATAAATGAATATAACCATACTCTAATAGTAATTATAAGCCTAAATGGTTAACAAGATGGTTGAAATTTGAGTACATGATCAATCTATTATTACCATAATGGTAATTAACAATCAATCTTATTTTATGAAATAGTTAATACAATCATTGGTTAGGTTGATGAACCTTTACATTCGTCTGGATTGCATGACCTTATCCAACCATATTGATTAATAATTTAGTGTTACGTAATCCCTCATTGAGTAATGTAATTAAGGGTACCAATCAAATGAGCAATATAAAACTTAATTTTTAACTTGATCATTAAAATGTCAAATAGGTTATTCAATATGACCAATAACCATAAGCATTAGTGGGTCAAATGTTAAATACATTTGTTAACATGGTCAAACATCATGGTAATGAATGGTAGATTGTTAAGGTCATGATTAAATAAGTGACAATGGTAGACTACAAAATGTTAATGACAAATTTGTATTATGTTGAATACCAAATTTGGTATTTTATAGACTATATGAATCATAAAGATCAAATGTAGACTAACCAACCATAATTTGTATTATCCTATTATTATGGTGATAGTCTACAAAATTCAAATCTCGATGTTCACGAATAATAAAGTATTAAATACTAACCAATGAATAACCATTACTTAAGATGGAAAATGGTTGGCAAAAAGAAAAGTGTTATCATAATTTATAGAAATAATGGGTCATAAAGAGGAGAATATCAACAATTAGGGTACTCAATACAAAGTACCTTAAATACTATTGTTCTATCATGGGTAATGGTTAATAATTCACCATGAGTATCATATTACTTAAAAGGGATAGGTACATCAATATACATGATTGAATTAGTAAAATGGGTAACTATGATTAGTAAATGAATTTGTTGCCAAAAATTATTTAACCATGTGGGTCTATGCTAACATCAATTGAGTTACCTACCCATATCCCCATGACTAGTGAATCTAAACATTAGTATGGTTAATATATTTACCAAATAACCAATTATTCAATTGGTAATATGTTATGGTTACTTCCAATAGATTAAGAATTTGAATTGGTCTTAATTAATTTACTCTTAACCATGATTGGTTGCTAACTCTTTTGCTTGGTATGTATTACCCAACAACCTCACCAATTGAATTACTCATGTCGTGGGTTAGATTACCCCTTAGTAACCTTTTGCAGATTGGTTAACTACATTATGACCATTAGTACCATGGATCTTTTAATGTAATAGTCATACAATTCAATGTACCTATGTCAATGTTATTGAAATTGCAAAAATTAAAGCAAAATACTTTAAATTTGAATAACATTTGAATTAATTTATATAGTTATTGAAATCTAGAGTTTTGCATTCAAAAATGTTTTTTTTTTTTTACTTTTTCATGAATGTTGAGTAACTTAATATTTAAATTGTATAAATTATATAAAAAGAAATTAAATTTGAATAACAGTTGAAATAGAAAATAAATTACTCAAATCAGTATTTGTTATTTAAATAGAGTTTATTTTTTTTTAATGAATTTAAAGTAAATTTTTATTGAAATTGAAGAAATTATAATAAAAGATTATAAATTTGAATAACATTTGGTTTGATTTGAGTAACTACTAAAATTTATGGTTTTAAATTTAAAAATGTTGTTTTTTAACTTTTCATGAATATTGACTAACATATTAATCAAATTGCATAAATAGCATGAAAAGAATTTAAATCTGAATAATAATTAGAATAAAAAATATATTTATTTAAATCGATCATTTTTTTTATTCAAATATGATCTATTTTAATTTTTGATAAATTTGGAGTAGTAACATTTCACTGAAATTACAAAATTTATAATAAAAGATTTTAAATTTAAATAATATTTAGATTGATTTACTTAATTACTAAATTTTTAAACTTTGTATTCAAAAATGTCATTTTTTATTTTTTTCATGAACGTTGTGTAACATTCATGAAAGATATTAAATTAAAATAAATTATATTAAATTTTTAAATTATATAAATTATATTAAAAGACATTAAATATGAATAACAGTTAAATTAAAAATAAAATTACTTAAATTGGTGATTTTTTTTATTCAAATAAGGTCTATTTTACTTTTTAGTAAATTTAGAGTAATTTTTTATGGAAATTACAAATATTACAATAAAAGATATTAAGTTTGAATAATATTTAGTTTGATTTAAATAATTACAAAAATTTAGGCTTTTGTATTCAAAATTGTCATTTTTTACTTTTTGATGAATATTGAGTAACCTAATATTTAAATTGAGTAAATTTTATAAAAATAAGTAAATTTAAATAGTAGTTAGAATAAAGAGTTTTGTATTTAAAAAATTGTCATTTTTTTACTTTTAAAGAAAGCTGACTAACTTGTCACTTAAATGCAAATAATATAATAAGAATTTAATGTTGAATAATAGTTAGAATAAAATATGTAAATTACATAAATTGGTCATTTTTATTCAAATACAATCTATTTTACTTTTTAATAAATTTAGAGTAATATTTTTACATAAATTTCAAAATATACAGTATAACACTTTAAATTTAAATAAAAGTTTGATTAATTTATAAAGTTATTAAAAATTTAGAATTTTGTATTCAAAAATGTTTTTTTTTTTTTGTCTTTTCATGAATTTTAAGTAACCTAATACTTAAATTTTATAAATTACATAAAAAGATGTTAAAAATATGAATAATAATTAGATGAAAAAATAAATAACAATTTAAAATACTTAAATAGTGTACATTACATAAAGACATTAAATTTGCATAATAATTAGATTAGAAACTAAATTACACAAAATGTTTGTTTTTTATTCAAATATACTCTATTTTACTTTTTACTAAATTTAGAGTTAATTTTTAGTGAAATTAAAATGAAAAAAATTATAAATTTGAAAAAAACATTTGATTTGATTTAAGTATCTAACAAAATTTAAGGTTTTGTATTTTAAAATATTTTTTTACTTTTCATGAATGTTAACTAACTTATTATTTAAATTGTATAAATAATATAAAAAATTAAATTTAAATAATTATAAAAATAAAATATATAATTACTTAAATCGACCTTCTTTATTTAAATAAAATCTATTTTACTTTTTGGTTAATTTGAAGTAACTTTTTACTGAAATTGTAGAAATTATGATAAAAATTTGAAATTTGAGTAATATTTGAATTAAATTATATAGTTACTAAAATTTTAAATTTTATATTCAAAAATTCCTCTTTTTTTTCACGAATGTTGCATAATCTAATATTTAAATTTTGTAAATTAGATAAAAAGATGTTAAACTTGAATAATGGTTATGTTAGACAATGTAATTATTTAAATCATTTATTTTTTTATTCAAATATTATCTATTTTATTTTTTGATAAATTTGAAGTATCCTTTTTTTACTAAAATTATAGAAATTTTAAAAAATTTAGATTATTTATGTAGTTATAAAAAATTTTAGTTTTGTATTTAAAAAATGTCTCTTTTTTTTTTTTTTACTTTTTCAAAAATTTTGAGCAAGGTAATACTTAAATTGTGTAAATTATATAAAAAGATATTAAAAATTTAAATACTAGTTAGATTAAAAAAATAAATTGTTAAAATTGATCATTTTTTATTCAACTAAGATTTATTTTATTTTTCAGTAGATTTAGAGTATTCTTTTACTAAAATTATAGAAATTATAATAAAAAATTGTAAATTTTAATAACTTTCAGTTTGAATTTAAATAGTTATTAAAACATATAGTTTTGTATTCAAAACTGCTGTTTCTTACTTTTCATGAAAGATGATTCACCTATTAGCTAAATTACGTAAATAATATAAAAAGAATTAAAATTTGAATAACAATTAAAATAAAAAGTATAATTACTTAAATCAATTTTTTTTTTATTTGAATAGAATCAATTTTATTTTTTGGTGAATTTAAAGTGTCTTTTTACTAAAATTGTAGAAATTATAATAAAAAATTAAAAATTTGAATATAATTTTAGTAAATCTAGGGCTTTGTATTTGAAAATGTCATTTTTAAATTTTTTATAAATGTTGACTAACTTGTTATTTAAATGTCTTTTATAGAAATTGTAAAAATTATAGTAAAAATTTTAAATTTGAATAATATTTATTTGATTTATAGAATTACTAAAATTTTGAGTTTTATATTTAAAAATGTCTTTTTTCATAAATATTGAGTATTCAAAAATATCACTTTTTTTCTTTTCATAAATGTTGACTAACTTGTTAATTAAATTGTGTAAATAACATAAAAAAAAATAAAATTTGAATAATGGTTAGAATATAAAATGTAATTATTGAAATCATTATTTTTTTATTCAAATTTTTAATGAATTTAAAGTAACCTTAAATTGAAATTGTTAATATTATAGTAAAAAAAATTTTAATTTGAATAATATTTTGATTGATTTAAGTAGTTATAAATTTTGAATTTTGTATTAAATAATTTTGTTTTTGCCTTAAATTTATCATAAATTTAAATAATATTTGGACTGATTTATTTAGTAGTTATTAAGATCTTGAGTTTTGTATTTAAAAAGGTTTTTTTTTTAACTTTTTCATGAATATTAAGTAGCTTAATATTAAAATTATGTAAATTCTACAAAAAGATATTAAATTTGAATAATTGTTAGATTAGGAAATAAATTATTCAAATTAGTTAATTTTTATTTAGATATGGTCTATTCTATTTTTTGGTGAATTTAGAATAACTTTTTACTAAAATAATAAAATTATATTAGAGGGTCATAAATTTGAAAAATATTTGGTTTGATTTAAGTATTTACTAAAATTTGGGGTCTTGTATTCAAAAATGTTTTCTTTTTATTTTTCATGAATGTTGACAAACTTTTTACTTAAATTGCATAAATAACATAGAATGAATTTAAATTTGTATAATTATCAAAATAAAAAGTATAATTAATTAAATCAATTATTTTTTATTTAAATAGAATCAAGTTTATTTTTTGGTAAATTTAGAGTGACTTTTTATTGAAATTATAAAAATTAAAATAAAATATTATAAATTTGAATAACATTTGTTTTGATAAATAAGTACTATATTATGAGGTTGTATTCAAAAAATTCATTTTTTACTTTTCATGAATGTTGAATAACATATTATTTAAATTGTATAAATAATATAAAATGAATTTAAATTTGAATAACGGTTAGAATAAAAAATATAATTACTTAAATCAATTGTTTTTTATTGAATTTTACTTTTTAATGAATTTAGAGGTTATTCAAATTTAAAGTAACCTTAATTGAATAAAAAAATTTTAAATCTTGGTTAATTTATGCAAGAAATTTATGTTACTTAAATGACATTTTATTCAACCATAAAAAAAAATGTAATTTAGAGTAAAAACTACAATTACTCAAATTAAATCAATTGCATTTGAATAACCCTAAATGGATATGTAAAATGGGGTTTTGTATTTTAAATAACCTTGCTATCAAACCAATAATGCATTTTATTCCAAAACTTGTTTTAAAGTTACCAAACCCCATTTTACATTTTTGAATTAAAATTCAATTATTACTGAGTAAATGCAATTTATGTTTAAAGTAAAATGGCCCTCAAAATTTAGAGAGTGTAAAATTTTCTAACCCCAAATTTCAAAATAAACAACATTCCTAAATCTCTTTACTAATTTAGTAGATAAAACTTGACTTAAGTAATCTCACTATCAAGTTATTAACCATGAAAAAGTAAATTGGTTAAGGAAAACAAAGGTTAGAATAAAACAATCAAAGTAACATTTAAATCAATTAGAGTAATCAAAAAGTAAAATTGGTGAATTTAGTGCATATGGAGCAATGATCAATTTGCTATCCATTTAGATAATTCAACTCAAAGCCACATTTTGAGAATACTTTTTTAATTTGATGAAAAAGACCAAATACTTTGCTAAAATGGTTGATTATTACCATTTAGGTAATTTGTTTCAAACCAAAATGTGGCTTTGGTTGGTCTATCACAACATTCTTTTACTCAAATGTAAAATGGTTACGAAAATCTTTTGCTAAGGATTTATGGTCAGTATTTTTTGGTTATTGTGAGGTATAAATGGTGAATAACAAGCCCATGATCACCATTAAAGTATTTACCAATTAGTATTGGCTAACATAGTTAATCAAAAAATGTCAAATTGCTACTTCAGATGGTTATTGATTATGGAGATGTTAGTGCAAAATACAAACTGATCTATTATCATTTAAAGCTTTGATTACCATTATACATTAATGATAATAATGGATAGATTGTATTTATTTTATGAGTTAATAGAATACAATATTGGATAACCAAATAACTTTACTCAAGGTTGAATGAGGAACTAATAATTGATTTAAAAGATTAGTTTAAACCGATAGAGGATTGTGAATAACCAAGGATATACCTTAGTTAAATGATTGGCTAATTCAACTTATGTTAAATTAGAATTGCATAACCTAAATTACTTTTATTGAGATTATTGATATACCTATTAACAAAATTATTGGTTACTTGATGAGATCATATGGTTACCTAATTTTGGATTGGAATTATGTATACTAAGATTGGATGAGAAATGAATACATATGGGTAAGTTATTGAATTGATTGTTACTTTATGTTTGACAAGTTATGACACTTGCATCATGAGCTTATTTGAGGATAACCCTAAAAGATTTGCCAAATTTAGATACAAAAATTTTAGGGGCAACATTGCAAATTCATATGGCCCAATAATATTAATTTGGTGTGTCTTAATTCCCATTAAGTAACATTAACCATATGTATTATAATATGTTGTAATAGTTTATTTGATTTGGCAACCTTTAATATTCAAATTAGAGGAATATATGTTATTTGCAATTTAATGTTATGGATAATAGTAATACATCCATGATTGTTAGTGTATTTAGCATTATTTTGATAACCAAATGACCAAATGTATGTGGTATAATACCAATATTGGGTTCAGGTTACTCTATACGCTAAGGAAAGACAAAACCAAAACTTGTGCACAAAATGGTCCATACACTAAACATCATTAGACTAAATCAAGCTACATAAAGGCTAAATTAGAGGCATGTAACACATTGAAAATAATACAAAAGCAACATATCTTAGATAGGTAATTTAAGTCACTCTTCAATGGTAGCCAAAGGATTTAATACTAGTAAATAATAGCATACCCATGTCAAAATTGATGGAAATAACACACTAAGAATCCAAGAAAAGATACCAAAAATAACAAGAAATTTGAAAATAATGGCAATAAGAATCACATATACAAAAAAAAAAAAAATTGATGAGAGACTAGGGTTTAGGAATTAGGGATAGAGATGGGAATTAAGGATTAGAAATAAGAAATTTACAAAAATAAAATGATATAATTGATTTCTTCAAGGGGATTAACCTTCAATGATTACTTTGAGGGGATTGGCCTCCAATGATCACTTTGAGGGGATTGGCCTCCAATGATCACTTTGAGGGGATCAACCTCCAATAAGCTAAAAGCTTTATTTAATATTATTGATCGCTTGAATAAAAAGCCATTGGGCATTACAAATATATAGACACATGTTTGACTTAATAAGCTATTATCACTATTACAAAAATAATTATACTGGCTAATTCAGAAATAATAAAAGACAAATATTAATTGATATAATTAATGATAATAATTTCCTAATTCAGAGGATCTCTTTTCAAATTAGTCTTGTCTCAATCAACTATCTTTTTCAATTTGACCTTTTACCATGTAACTTTTTCCAAAGGCTTGTCTCAATCAACTATCTTCTTTAATCTAACCTTCTTCCATGTAACTTTTTCCATATGATAATTGAGTGTTACATCAACTTTAGCACCATAATTTCTCTTTGAAAGGTAAATATTAAATGATATAATTGATAATAATAATTTCATAATCAAGAGAATCTCACCAAAAACATAGACCCAACTAAACAAAATAGATAAATCTTGACCACAATTGAATGTCAATTAAAGAAATGACCACAAAGTAGGACAAAATAACAAAAACCCCATTAAAACCCACTAAAGAAAATCACAAAAAAGGCCCCAAATCAACAAATTCTTGGAAAAGAACAACACTCAGCTAAAGAAATTGAACAAAGATTAAGTTAAAAAAGGACAAGGAAATAGAAAAAATAAAAAGTAACAAAAAACCATTAAAACCCACCAAAGTAGAACACAAAACAAGCCCTAAAGCAACAAATTTCTAGAAATTAAAAAACACCAAGGTGAGGAAATTAGGCAAGGATGCAATCAAAAGAAGGAGCAACAGTGGCCATGACAAAGATCTGGGGTTTGATCAATTACATCAAATCGACAAGAATGGCAATTAAACCCCAAAAGAACAAGAACCCAAAAGAAGTTTTGGATTTCTAATTGGATTGGATCATAAAGGGTTTTAGGGACAAGTAAGGGAGCTTGAGAGTTTCATAACCACCACTAGTCAAAAGGGGTTTGGAAGGGTTTCAGCACAATATAGAACTAAACATGAAAGAGTGTTTTGATTATCCCTTTATATTTTTGCCTCATTCCATTTTTTTTTTTTAAAAAAAGGTAGCGATCTAGAACTACTGCCTTATGCTTTATTTTCAAAAGGAATAGGTAGCGATTAAGAACCGTTGCCTTAGCCCTTCATTTTTTTTTCTCAAAAAGAGATTAGGCAACAATTCTAGGCCATTACCTTATTCCTTTTGTCTAATCTAATGAAAAGAAATAAGAAAAAAAGACTTATTAACCTATTTTGTCTAATAATTTGCATCCATCTACTCCTAAAGTATTGCATTGTCATGCAATTGCTCTGAGTCTATTTCAAAAGGTAGCTCATTTGTGTGTACATCAACTATGGTAATTGGAATGTCTTCTCTTATCAAACTAGTTTGTGCAACAATACCAATGCCTCCCACATTTGAATTTGCTACCTTTGGCTCCCCCTTGAATATATCTTGCACACTTACATTTTCTTTTCATCTAATCCAAATAATTTTCTAGGAAGCTGATGCATTACATAATAAATGCCTTTCTCAGTTGGGTCCTTTACGAAGAAAACTTGATGAACTTAAGATGCCAATATGAAAGGATCACTTTAGTAACACAATTTGTTGGAGTTAATAGCACAATTTGTTGGAGTCAACCTGTTTATGTCCATATTCATGATTCTCCAATTCAAACCAATCATATTTAAACAAAACAACATCAAATTGACCTCAATAGTCTAACTCAATATTTTCTACAATTGACCCAAACCTTCATTAGGTTTTGGTTTTTTGAATTAGCAAAACTATTTGTTAATGTTGTTATTGTAATACCACTATTTTGTGTCTTATACCTTGCATCTTATTCCCTTGTGTGGAATCTATAGCCATTAATGATATAACCACTATAACACCCAGCCACAGTATTAGGACTAATAAATAACCACTAAATGTAGGAAGGAACCTCCTTAGTTGCAACTTGGGCTTCAAACCAAGTAGAAAAATCTTGACTATGATTTTGTATTTTAGCCCATCTCTTTCTTTTTCATCCACTCAACAATTGTTTTTGCTCTTTACAATAGCGCCAACAATGAGTGATAAAAAGAATAATATTTTAAGGAGATAATATTAAATGACAATTTAAGGTTTGGTTTAGCTTACTCAATATATCTCTTGACTTCTTCATCTATACAATTAAATAATGCTTATCTATGTGCTTGTTCAAGAAAAATAACATCTAAAGTAATGGGCTTACCTCTCTTTTTCTCTTTACCCCCAATTGCATGACCTTTATTTGGAAATAGAGGTGTTTGCTCCTTCATTCTTGTATTAAATTGTTGATGATATCATGTAAAAGGAGTCTTTACACCATCATGCATATATCTTAGGTAAAATACTAAACACTCTTTTGCCAAATACCCTTTTACAATTAAACCTTCAGGTTAACTTCTATTACAAACATACAATTTCAATTTGCATAATTATCTCTCAATCCCAAACATTTAACAACAATGCATAGGCCCACTAAGTCAAATTTCATCAACTAAGTATGTAGGCAAATGCATCATGATATCAAAGAAACTTGGAGGGAAAATCATCTTTAGTTAGCATAGTGTCTCACTAATTTTGCCTTGTAAGTGAACTAAGTCTTTTAACTTCACAACTTTATTGCATAGTGATTTAAAAAACAATCCCAATCTTGTCAAGGTCATAGCAACATGCTTTGGTAGCATCTTCCTAACTACAATTGGCATAAGGTAATGCATCAATAAGTGTGCATCATAACTCTTCTACCCTATAATTTTTTTCTCTTTTTCATTCACACATCTAGAAATATTGGATGCATAACCCTAAGGAAGTTTGACATCTTTTGTAATGGTGCAATACAAGGCTTTCTCCTCTGGTGTCATTGAATAGCATGCTTTGGAAAGATAAATGTGTTGACCATTATTAGAAAGAATAGGTTGGAGCTCTTTTCTTATCCCCATGTCTTGTAAATCAAAACTAGAATTTGCGTGATCCTTTTTTTTACTAGGAAGTCAAGGATAATCCTAAGAATGTTATCATAAATGTTCTTCTCTATATGCATCACATCTAAATTATACCAACATTTATTACTCTCCCAATATGACAAACAAAAAAAATGTACTTTTTCTTCCATGGACCATCAAAGATTGCCTTTTGCTTTTCCCAAATTAATTATCAAATTTGGACAACTCTACTACAATCTCTAACCCTAACAAAAGTGTTGGAGTATCTCTTAACTCTATCCTGCCATTGAAAGATTTTTTATCTCTTCTCTAAGGGTGTTTAGCATCTAAGAACCTATGATGGTCCATATAACATGTTTTCCTACTATGATACAAATATTCGGAAGAAGTTTCATAATTACATGTAGGACATGATAGCTTTCCCTTTGTACTCCACCCCGATAATATTGCAAATGCTAGAAAATGACTAATAATCCATAACAAGGTTGTGTGCATTTGAAAAGATTACATATTACATGCATCATAAGTCTACAAACCATACTCCCACAACTCTTTCAATTCTTTAATCAGTGGCTGCATAAACATATTAATCTCTGTCCCAAGTGAATGAGGGCTAGGTATGATCATACTGAGCATTATATATTCTGGTTTCATACAAAGCCATGGTGCAAGATTGTAATTAATGAGCACAACTAGTCATATGCTATGTGCAATGCTCATGGTTCGAAATAGATTAAATCCATCACTGGCCAAACCTAATCTTATGTTTTGAGGTTCCTTTGCAAAAGATGGATGCAACTTATCAAAATGCTTCCAAGCTTCACCATTAGCAGGATGTCTCATGTTACCTTTCACAAGTCAATGTTTTACATGTCAAATCATTTCATCAGTCATTTTTGGGCACATAAAATGTCTTTGAAGTCTAGATTTAAAAGAGAAATATCTTAGAATTTTAGCTAACACATGATGGACCTTTGAGGATACATTAGAAATTTCATTCTCTTCAACTTCCTTAATGTTTTTCCACCTAGCAACTCCACATATAAGATAGCTCTCTACCATTTCATACTTGTCCCAAGAAAGCATATAATCATTGGGACATGCATGAATTTTTTTGTAGTTAAGTTCTAGTTCTTTCACCATAGTTGTAGCTTCACAAAACAAACTAGGAACTTTAGCATTGGGGAATGCCTCCTTGATTAATTCCAACATATCTCCAAATGTTACATTACTCAAACCATGGAGACACTTAAGAAGATATAATCTCATTGTAAATGAAGGCCTCGAGAAAGTCTTACACCTAAGGTATAATTCTTGTTGTCCTTTCTCAACTAACTTGTAAAACATTTTAGTTTGTTCATTAAGTCTCTCCCCAACATTGCCAGAATTTGTTTGTCCTCTCACATCCCTAAATGTGTCATATAGAAGTTGTTGAATATTATCATTTTTATCAACTTCAATTTCAACATCATTTATTGCCCTCCTTGATTATGGCTCCTCACTATGAAAAATTCATATCTTATAATCCCATATGAACCCCTAAATGACTAAATGTTCATAAACCACAACTCTAGATTACTAATAATAACAACATTTTCTTTAAGGGCAAGATATCTCATCTCCTTCAACAAATATAGCAAAAGCCTTATCTAAGAAAACTTTAACCCCAGTTAAGTAGTCATTACTCAATCTATCAAAATCCATCTATGTTCTATCTTCCATGTTGATAATCAATTGTTTTTTATTCAAATATAATATATTTTACTTTTTGATGAATTCAGAGTAAATTTTTATTGGAATTATAGAAATTACAATAAAATATTAGGAATGACATTATGTTTCATTGAAGTAGTTATTAAAATTTATGGTTTTAAATTTAAAAGTGTTAGTTTCTAATTTTCATGAATGTTGACTAATCTGTTACTTTTATTTGAATTTAAAAAGAATTTAAATTTGAATAATATTTTTTTTATTTAAAAAGATCATTTTCACTTTTTTATGAAAGATGAGTAACCTAATTCTTAACTTGTGTAAATTACGTAAAAATAAGTTAAGTTTGAATAACATTTAGATTAGAAAATACAATTACTAAAATATGTCATTTTTTCATTTTCATGAATGTTGACTAAATTATTATTGAAATTGTGTAAATAACCTAAAAAAAATTTGAATTTGAATAATAGATAGGATAAAAATGGATTACTTAAATTGATACTTTTTTTATTCAAATATGGTATATTTTACTCTTCTATTAAATTAGAGTAACCTTTTACTAACATTGTAAAAATTAGATTTAAAGACTTTAAATTTAAATACCATTTAGATTGATTTATATAGTTACTGAAATCTTTTACTTTTGTATTAAAAAAATGTCATTTTTTTTATTTTTATGAATATTGAGTATCCTAATATTTAATTTGCATAAATTACTTAACAAGAAGTTAAATTTGAACAACAATTAGATTAGAAAATACAATTATTCAAATTAGACATTTTTTATTCAAATAGGGTATGTTTTATTTTTTGGTGAATTTAGAATATCCTTTTTCTGAAATTGTAGATATTAGAATAAAAAATTATAAATTTGATTAACATTAGCTTTGATTTATGTAGCTACTAAAATCTAAGGATCTATCAATTTTTCATAAATAATGAGTAACCTTGTATTTAAATTATGAAAATTATGTAAAAAGATGTTAAGTATGCATAACAATTAGATTATAAAATGCATTTACTAAATTTTTTTATTCAAGTAAAGCTTATTTTACTTTTTGATGAATTTAGAGTAACATTTTACTCATGTTGTAGAAATTATAATATAAAATTGTAAATTTGAATAATATTTAGTTTGATTTAAATAGCTACCAAAATATGAGATTTTGTATTCAAATATATCATTTTTTACTTTTCATGAATATGGACTAACCTTTTATTTAAATTGTGTAAATTACGTAAAAAAATGTTAAATTTAAATAACAATTAAATTAGAAATGCAATTACACAAATGAGTCATTTTTTATTCAAATAAAATCTATTTTACATTTTGGGTGAATTTAGTGTAATTTTTTATTGAAACTATAGAAATTATAATAAAAGTCTTTAAATTTGAATAACATTTGAATTGATTTATTAGTTACTAAAATCTAGAGTTTGTAAGTAACTTAATACTTAAATTGTATAAATTATATAAAAAGATGTTAAATTTGATAAACATTTAGAATGGAAAATAAAATTACTAAAATTTGTTGGTTTTTGTTCAAAGAAGGTCTATTTTATTTTTTTTTATGAATTTAGAGTAACTTTTTGCTGAAATTGTAAAAATTACAATAAAAAATTTTAAATTTGAATAATATTTGGTTTGATTTAAATTGCTCCTAAAATCTATGATTTTGTGTTCAAAAATGTTGTCTTTATCTTTCCATGAATATGGATTAACCAATTAATTAAATTGTGTAAATTATGTAAAAAAGATGAAAAATTTGAATAATAGTTAGATTAAAACATGTAATTACTCAAATCAGACATTTTTTATTTGAATATGACTCATTTTACTTTTCAGTGGATGTTGAGTAACTTTTTATTAAAATTTTAGAAGTTACAATAAATGATTGTAAATTTGAATAATATTTGATTTGATTTAAATAACTACAAAAATATGGGGTTTTGTATTAAAAAAAATGTCATTTTTTTTATTTTTCATGAATGTTAACTAATATTATATTTAAATTATGTAAATAGCATAAAAAGAATCTAAATTTGAATAACATTTAAAATGAAAAATGTAATTACTTAAATTGGTCATTATTTATTCAAATTGGATTTATTTTACAATTTGGTAAATTTAAATTAACTTTTTACTAAAATTATAGAAATTAGAATAAAAGATTGTAAACTTTAAAAAAAAAAATTGGTTTGATTTATATAGTTACTAAAATCTTGACTTTTGTATTGAAAAATATCATTTTTTACTTTTTTATGAATGCGAAGTAATTAGTTACTTAAATTGTATAAATAACAAAATAAGAATTTATATTTGAATAACAATTAGAAAAAAAAATATAATTACTTAAATGAGTTGTTTTTTTATTCTAATAGGATTTATTTTACTTTTTGGTGAAATTAAATTATTTTTCATAAATATTGATTAACCTATTACTTATATTGCACAAATAACATAAAAATAATTTAAATTTGAATAACATTTAAAATAAAAAATTTAATTATTTAAATCAGTTATTTTTAATTCAAATAGAGTATATTTTTAGTTTTAGTGAATTTAGAATAACTTTCTATTGAAATTGCTATAATTATAATAAAAAATTGTAACTTTATATAACATTTTGTTTGATTTAAGTAACTACTAAAACCTTAGATTTTGTGTCAAAAAATATCTTTTTTTACTTTTCATAAATATTAAATAACTTATTACTTAAATTTTGTAAATAATATAAAAAAAATTTCAATTTAAATAACGTTTAAAATAAAAAAATGTAATTACTTAAACTATCATATTTTACTGAAATAGGGTTTATTTTATTTTTTAATAAATTTAAAATAAACCTTTAATGAAATTGTAGAAATTGTAGTTGAAGATTATAAATTATAATAATATTTAGTTTAATTTATATAGTAACTAAAATCTTGAGATGTGTATTGAAAAATTTTCATATTTTTCCTTTTCATTAATGTTGTTTATAACCTATTATTTCAAATGCATAAATAATGTAATAAGAATTTATATTTAAATAACGATTAGAATAAGGATGTAATTGCTTAAATTGGTCATTTTTTTATTCAAATATGATCTACTTTACTTTTTAATAAATTTAGAATAATTTTTTTACAAAAATTGCTAAAATTATAATAAAATATTATAAATTTGAATAACATTTGGTTTGGCTTATATAGTTACCAAACTCTTGAGGTTTTTTTTTGATAAAAAAAATGTAATTTTTTTAGTTTTTTGATGAATGTTGCATAAATTACATAAAATGATATGAAATTTGAATAACAGTTATATTAAAAAATACACTTTATCAAATTGATCATTTTTCTTACAAATAGGTTTTATTTTACATTTTTGTGAATTTAAAGTAACATTTTACTGAAATTAAAGAATATTTAATAAAATATTGTAAATTTGAATAACATTTGGTTCAATGTAAGTAACTATTAAATTATTAATTTTGTATTAAAAAATGTCATTTGAATTGTGTAAATAATATAAAAAGAATTTAAATTTAAATTATGGTTACAATAAAAAATGCAATTACCGAAATTGGTCTTTTTTTTATTTAAATAGACTATATTTTATTTTTTGAAGACTTTAGACTAACCTTTTATTGAAATTATAGAAATTATAATAAAAGAGTGCAGATTTGAATAAAATTTAGCTTGAATTAACTAGTAATTTAAATATGGGGTTTTATATTCAAAATTTTTTTTTTTACTTTTCATCAATGTTGATGAACCTATTATTTAAATTGTATAAATATCATATTAAATTTGAATAACATTTAGATATAATGTATTTTACTTTTTGATAAATTTGGAATATTTTTTTACTAAAATTATATATATTATAGTAAAAAGTTTTAAATTGAAATAACTTTTAGATTGATTTATGTAGTTACTAAATTTTTTTAATTTTGCATTCAAAAATGTAGATTTTTACTTTTTCATAAATGTTGAGTATTTTATTACTTAAATTGTATAAATTATATTAAAAGATATTAAATTTGAATAATGATTAGATTATAAATGAAATTATTCAAATTATTTATTTTTTAATTCAAATAGGGTCAATTTTACTTTTTGGTGAATTTAAAATAATTTTTTACTAAAATTGTAGACATTATAATAAAAGATTGTAAACTTGAATAATATTGAGTGTGATTTATATAACTACTAAAATTTAGAATTTTGTGTTTAAAAATGTTATTTTTCACTTTATCATGAATGTTATGTAAACTAATTCTTAAATTGTATAAATTACATAAAAAGATGCTATCTTTGAATAACATTTAAATTTAAAAATAAAATTATTCAAATTGGTTACTTTTTGTTCAAATAGGGTCTATTTTATATTATAATGTATTTAGAGTAACATTTTACTAACATTGTAGAAATTATAATTAAAAATTATAAATTTTAATAAAATTTGAAATTTTGTATTCAAATACTTAAATTAGTCATTTTTTTATTTGAATAGAGTTTATTTTATTTTTTTTTGTAATTCTCATAAATGTTAACTAACAGGTTACTTATATTGCATAAATTACATAAAAAAAAAACATTAAATTGGAATAACAGTTAGATTAGAAAATATAATTATTCAAATTAATCATTTTTTTATTTGATTAGGGTTGAACCTTGTATTGTAATTGTAGAAATTATAATAAGAATTGTCAAATTTGAATAACTTTGAGTTTGATTTAAATAATTACTAAAATAAGAGATTTTAAATTCAAAATAACTTTTTTACATTTTTATAAATATTGAATAATCTATTACTTAATTTGCATAAATAACTTAAAAATAATTTACTTTTGAATAACATTTATAATAAAAAATGCAACTACTTAAATCAATCATTTTTTATTCCAATAGATTATATTTTACCTTTTGGTAAATTTAAAATAACTTTTTATTGAAATTGTAGAAATTAGAATAAAGAATTTTAAATTTGAATAACATTTAAATATATTTTTATAGTTACTAAAATATTGAATTTTGTATTCAAAAATGACATTTTTTTACTTTTTCATGAATTTGTGCAATCTAATATTTAAATTGCATAAATCTTATAAAAAAATATTAAATTTGAATAACAGTTAGATTAGAAAATGCAATAACACAAATTGATTGCTTTTTATTCAAATAAGACTTACTTTACTTTTTGGTGAATATAGGATTAAAATTGTTGAATTTACAATAAAAAATTGTAAATTTAAATAACATTTAGTTTAATTTAAGAATCTATTAAAATTTATGGTTATATATTAAAAATGTTATTCTTTTACTTTTTGTGAATGTTAGACAAACCTTTTACGTAAATTGCTACATTACATAAAAAGAATATACATTTGAATATTGTTTAGAATAAAAAATACAACTACTTGAAATAATTAGTTTTTATTCAAATAGGATATATTTTACTTTTTGGTGAGTTTAAAATAATATTTTACTAAAATTTAAAAAATTATGTTAAAAGATTATAAATTTAAATAACATTTGGTTAATTTATATAATTACTAAAATGTTGAGTTTTGTGTAAAAAAAAATGTCATTTTTTTACCTTTTTATGAATTTGTTCTATCTAATTACTTACATTGCATAAATAATATAATAAGGATTTATACTTGAATAATAGTTCCAATAAAAAATATAATTACTTAAATTGACAACTTTTTTGTTCAAATATAGTCTATTTTACTTCTTAGTGAATTTAAAAAACCTTTTGCTGAAATTGTAGAAATCAAAATGAAAGATCGTAAATTTAAATAATATTTGGTTTATTTTAAATACCTACAAAACTCTATGTTTTTATATTCAAGAATGTCTCTTTTTACTTTTCATAAAAGTTGACTAACCTATTACTTACATGAATTTGAATAACGTTTAGAATAAAAATGACAGCTACTTAAATTAGTTTTTTTTTTATATTAAAATAGGATTTATTTTACTTTTTGATAAATTTACTCTAAATTCTTACTAAAATTTTAGAAATTATAATAAATGATTATAAATTTGAACAATATTTTGTTTCATTTATATTGTTACTAAAATCCTGAGTTTTGTATTAAAAATATCATTTTTTTACCATTTTATGAATATTGGCAAATCAATTACTTAAATTGTCTAAATAATATAATAAGAATTTATATTTAAATGACAATTCGAATAAAAAAATATAATTACTTAAATTGATTATTTTTTATTCTAATAGGATCTATTTTACTTTTTTGGTGATTTTAGAATAATTTTTTATGAAATTGCAAAAAATTATAGTAAATGACTTTAAATTTAAAAAACAATTGGATTGATTTATATAATTACTAAAATTTTGAGTTTTGTATTTAAAAATGTCAATTTTTACTTTTTCACGAATATTGAATAACTAAATATTTAAATTATGCAAATTATGTAAAAAAAATGTTAAATTTGAATAACAATTAGATTAAAAAATATAATTAGTCAAATTAGTCTTTTTTTTTATTCAAATAGGGTCTATTTTATTTTTTGTGGAATTTAGAATAACCTTTCACTAAAATTAAAAAAATTATAATAAAAGATTAAAATTTTTAATAACATTTGGTTTAATTTATATAACTACTTAAATATGGGCTTTTGTATGCAAAAATGTCATTTTTTACTTTTATAATTATTAATTAATATGTTACTTAAATTGTGCAAATAATATAAAAAGAAATTAAATTTACATAATGGTTAAAGTAGAAAATTTAATTACTTAACTCAAGTATATCTTATACAAATAGGGTGTATTTTACTTTTTTATGAATTTAGAAAAATAATTTAATAAAAATGATTAAATTGTCATAAAAAAATTGTAAATTTGAATAACCTTTAATTTGATTTAACTAACAATTAAAATGTGGGGTTTTGTTTCAAAAATATTGTTTTTTAATTTTCATAATTGTTGATTGACCTATTATTGATATTGTGTAAAGAACATAAAACAAATTTAAATTTGAATAATGGTTAGAATAAAAAATAAAATTACTTAAATCATTTATTTTTTATTCAAATATGATCTATTTTTGATACTACAATAAAACATGTCCTTTTTTTACCTTTTCATGAAGTTAAGAAACTTAATACCGAAATTGCATCAACTATGTAAAAAGATATTAAATTCGTATAATGAGTAGATTAAAAATGAAATTTCTTAAATTGGTCTTTTTCAACTAAATATGGTGTATTTTACTTTTTTGTGAAATTAGAGCATCATTTTACTAAAATTGTAGAAATCATATCAAAAAATTATAAATTTGATTAACATTTAGTTTAATTTATATAATTACTAAAATTTTAAATTTTGTGTAAAAAAAAAATGTCATTTTTACTTTTTCATAAATAATAACTAACATATTACTTAAATTATATACATAACTTTAAAAGATTTTATATTTGAATAATGTTTAAAATAAAAAATACAATTAGTTAAATCAATTATTTTTTTTATTGAAATAGGGTCCATTTTATTTTTTCATGAAATTATAATAACTTTTTACTAAAATTACAAAAATTACAATAAAATATTATAAATTTGAATAACATTTAGTTTGATATATGTTGTTACTAAAATTTTAAGTTTTGTATTAAAAATGTCATTTTTTACATTTTAATGAATAATGACTAACTTGTAACTTAAATTATATAAATAACATAATAAAAATTTATATTTGAAAAATAGCTAGAATAAAAAATATAATAACTTAAATTAACTAATTTTATTCAAAAAAAGGTCTATTTTATTTTTTGGTGAATTTAAAATAACTTTTTACTGAAATTACAAAAATTGTAATAAAAATTTGTAAATTTAAGTGACATTTGAATTGATTTTTGTAATTACTAAAATATTGAATTTTGTATTCAAAAATTTTATTTTTTGCTTTTTCATTAATATTTAATAACCTCATATTTAAATTGCATAAGTTACGTAAACAAATGTTAAATTTAAATAATAGTTTATAAAATGTATTTACTCAAATTGTTTGTTTATAGTACAATAAAAAATTTTAAATTTCAACAACAATTTCTTTGATTTAAGTACCTATTAAAATCCAAGATTTTGTATTCAAAAATGTATGTTTTAATTTTCATTAATATTAACTAATCTATTACTTTAATTGCATTAATAGTATAAAAAAAAATTAAATTTGAATAACATTTATAATAAAAAAAAATATATATTTATCTAAAATAGGCATTTTTTTATTCAAATAAGGAATATTTTTCTTTTTGTTATATTTAAAGTAACCATTTGCTGAAATTGCAACAAAAGATTGTTAATTTGAATAATATCTGGTTTGATTTATAGTTTTGTATTCAACAATATCATTTTTTACTTTTTCATGAATGTTGAGTAACTTAATATTTAAATTGCATAAATTATACAAAAAGTGGTTAAACATGAACAAAGGTTAGATTAGAAAATACAATTACTAAAATCAATCATTTTTTTTATTCAAATAAAATGTATTTTATTTTTTAGTGAATTTAGAATAATTACATATTAAAATTATAAAAATTACAATAAAAGATTGTAAATTTGAATGACATTTGATTTGATTTTTATAATTATTGAAATCTTGAGTTTTGTATTAAAAAATGTCATTTATTACTTTTTTATGAATATTGACGAACATGATACATAAATTGCATAAAAAATAACAAACTAAGAATTAATTTTTGAATAAAAATTAGAATGAAAAATGCAATCACTTAAATTTTTTTTTTTTTTTTGTTCAAGTAGGATTTATTTTTCTTTTTGGTTAATTTAGAGTACTTTTTTTATTAAAATTAAAGAAATTACAATAAAAGATAGTAAATTTGAATAATATTTAGTTTGATTGAAATAACAACTAAAATCTATAGTTTCTTATTAAAAAATGTCATTTGTTAATTTTTATGAATGCTGACTAACATGTTATATAAATTGTATAAATAATATAAAAAAATTAAATTTAAATAATGGTTAGAATAAAAATGAAATAACTTAAATCTATCAATTTTTTATTTAAATATAATTTATTTTATTTTTTACTGAATTAAGGGTAACCTTTTATTAATATTGTAAAAATTACAATAAAAGACTATAAATTTAAATAACATTTGGTTTGATTTTTATAATTACTAAAATCTTAGGTTTTATATTAAAAATGTCATTTTTTTACTTTTTCATGAATATTAACAAATATGTTACATAAATTGTATAAAGAAACATAACAAAAATTTATTTTTGAATAACAATTAGAAAAAAAATGTTATTACTTAAATTGGTTGTTTATTTTTCATTCAAATATGTTCTATTTTACTTTTTGGTGAATTTAGAGTAACTATTTACTAAAATTATAGAAATTACAATAAAAGATTTTAAATTTGAATAATATTTAAATTAATTTATATAATTAATAAAATCATACATTTTGTATTCAATCCTTTTTTTTTTTTTTTTTTTTTTTTTTTTTTTACTTTTTAATCAATGTTAAGATAAAGGACCAAACCTTTAGAATTTTGTAGATTTACAACGTTTAGAGTTTCTCCAAGACGTGCGGTGGTTGAAGACAAATCTCCGACGATGACGAGCTATAGTTTCTATGACTTTTGTAACTTCAACAACTTCTGTGATGACTCTGATGACTTCTATAGTAGATCCAGTAAGACTTATATGTTTTATCTCAATTTGAATCAAGGATACCTACTCTAATACTAACTCTCAAATTGAATAAGTTCTGATACCACTGATAGAAAATTATAAGAATATTATAATTTTATTAATATAATAAAATAGTCACACATAATAACTAAGAAATAGACACGTAACATAAATATCGTATCTTTAGATAAAAATAGATACCTAAACCTACCCAAATAGTCAAATTCAAATTGAACTCAACTGAACTTATATTATAATAGACTCTTAATCTAAATTAACTCCTATTCTGGATTAACATTAACAACTAGTGCATCTTCTAAAGTTTTCATGTAAACAAAGTCCTCTTGTTGACCATGAATGGACACCATGTTGCTCATTAATTTAAGCAACCAATGACATATGATGCCACAAAGTATAAAAAAATGGAACACGTTTTAGTCTTACGGTGTTGGCATTTTGCATAAAAAATAAACAAAAGTTATGTCCTACTACTAATTATCTATTAGATGCCTTTATATAAAGTCTGTCTTATGAAAATAATAAAAAAAAGGATAGAGTTATGGTTAATTGTAGTATATATAATTATAATAAATGTCATTTATGATTGGTCTATTATCCAAATTAAAAGAGTTGAAAAAACTTAATGAATAAAACATTAAGGTAAATAAATTTTAAACCTATGAGACTTAAGTATGATAAAAATTTGTAGTACCTTGATAATCCCTAGCCAAGTCATCTAGTTGTTATTATTAATTGTTTGTTAATGTGATTAACTTTTAAAGATATTTTTTGATTAAAAGACATGGTAAATGGTTGCATAAATTAAATTTTGAACTCATGATATTTTTAGTGAAAGGATAAGTTATTAACTATTTGATCAAAGATATTTATATGTCAATTGATTAATCAATGAAATTAAAGAGTAAAAAAAAAAAAACATCTTGTTTAACAAGATACAAGAGGGATTATTTTCAAACTCATATTTACAAATCATTTATGTTAAAATTTTGACTCAATACTCAATACAATATTAAGTTTTAAATTCAATTAGCTTAAAGTATATCATTAGTATGGTTGAAACACTCTACAAAATTATTTCCATTCCAAAATCACAAAGTATTTGGTACCCATAATAAATTGGAAAGATAAGATTTTAAGACTCTTAATAAACTTATAAAAGTATTATATAATGAGAGTCTTAATTTGTCTATATAAATGTAGAGTGCTTAGGTTGATTCAATATTTTAAAGGATTTAACTTTAAAATATTCATGAAAAGAATATGGACACAATAATCTTTAACATATCAATTAATTAGAAGAAAAGTATAATGATGTATAGTTATTTGTGTGAAATGATTCTATAATTTGTCTAAAAGAATAATTGATTTAAAGTTTATCTATCATATTATTAACTACTTGTAATTTACCTTTCACTATATAAAGCTTTAATCTATAAGACACTTTTACTTATATATTTAACTTTTAGAATTGTAGAGGATTTGTTATATTTCAAATATTTTGAAATAATAAGGAATTATTGAACTATCTCTAAAATAAAAATTAAATATATCTTTAAAATAAAAATTAGTTATATCTCTCAGTTTATTTGGTGGTTATAAAAAAATATCTATTTATGAAAAAAAAACTTGCTAAAAGACAATTTTTTTATCAAATAATTCTTGTATCATTATATATTTTATGATTATCTTTTGATCAAAAGGAGAGAATATATAGACATATTTTGTTTCATAATAAAATAATTACAAATAATACATAAATTTCTTAAGTACTTAATAACAATAGTATAAACTACAATTAAATGCATTTCATTTTATCATGTGAGAGAATTTGCTACAACTTAATTATATTGTTGTGAAGGCAAATTATATTTTAAAGAGAGTGATAATGGATATACAACATAGGTTTTATTTTCACTATACCCTTATTTTTGGTCTAATGGGATAGTTGAATGAGAAGTCCAACATAGGTTTTGTATGCCTTGTTGGTCTAAAGTCCATGCTAGCATTTGGAAATAGTTAACATTAGTAGTTATTATGTTATTCAAATTTATGGTAATTAGGCAATTGAGTTTTTTTAACTTGTTGTCACTAATAATCCCTCTAGATTGATGTTGTGTTCAATTTTGAGTGAATGCATTTTAAAGAACTAGTACAACTTTACATGTAAATGAGTTTACTAGCTTAAAATTTCTTTAAGCCATATTTTATATGCCAAGATAGCCTTCTCCAGGATATTAAACCTTGTCATGCAATTGTAAAGCAATTTATTGGTTTTAGAGTAACATTTTTTTGATAGATTCACCTACTGTTTATGCAGGTTTCCACAGAAGAACTAGAACATGTTTCTACTCTCTACGTAATAGGTATCGGAAGACATTGAGACTAGCACCAATAGATGCCTAGTTGGGATATACAAGCAACGGTTTGCACATGATTCATTGTAGGACTACAGCTGTAACTAGATGTCTTTGAGCAATCTTAATCTATCTTGGCATGCCAATTTGTTTGTTTGCTCAACTTTTTCACATTCCCACACATGATTTTAGTTTTGAGGTTCTAGATCTTAATTGTTAACTAATAAGTCTTTATGATCTTTCATTTTTTTCAACTTTTCCACATTCCCACACACAATTTCAGTTTTGAGTTTCTATAACTCAACTGCCAACTAATAAGTCTATATGATCTTTCATTTTTTTGGCCCTCTTTTTCTAATGTGGATGTTTTTACTTGTTAAGACTTGCACTATTGGAGATTTTAGTAGGACTATTGTTTTATTAAAGTTCAACAATTAAGAGTACATAGGTACCTGCACCTCAAATTGTGAAATGTTATCTCGTAAGTTTCCAAATTAATGGGAAAGGACTCGTTGATTAGACCTTGGTAGTTAGAGTTGAAATCAAGCTTAAGTTAAGTTTTGACATATTCATATTATACTCGTTTAACTAATGAGAACGAGGCTCTATTATTTAAGCTAATGAGCTTAGCTTTGATCAATTAAAGTTTGTATAGTAAATCAATCAAGCATGTGAGCTCTTCATGAATAGTTCAATTTACTTTAAAATATTAACGTAAATAATTAAAATTATAAAAACCTATAGTTATAAATGGAATTAAAATGATAAGAAGATTTGTAGCTTAAGAAAAAAAAAAATCAATTAAAAGATAAAAATGTTTAATTCTTAGGGCATATTATAAGTATATATTATATAATTTGAAAATAAGTTTATTAGATATATTCTAATAACAAGTTAAACAAAATCTTTTTAATAATTTTATAGATGAGTTTTTATTAATTGATTATGAAATTAAATTAAATTGATTACATTTCTTTTTAAACTTATTACTTATTTACTTAACTTAATTGTTAAGTAATATTTAACAATGATTGAGTGAGAATGGATCAAGTTGAAATACTAAACTCTTAATAAACTTATTAATTATTTTGCAATCCTCCTTGAGATATTGCAAAGAAAGTCTTGTATCATCAAAGTATGAATTAATGAAAGGTTAAGTGGGTGGGAGAAATAGTATGTGGTCACTAGTACTCTATCCTTTTTTCTTTTAAAAAAATCCCAATATACTACATTAGGAACATAATGTATCACATTTTTCCAAAATTGCATTGCATTATGAAAAATGTAAATTTTGTTAAAAAATTTGCTACATTTTCCAATTATTCTTGATAGAAAATTATGGAATATTGTAATTTTATTAATTTGATAAAATGGTCACACATAATAATTGGGAAATACTTAAACAATATAGATGATGTATCTTTATATAGAGACATACCTAAATCAACCCAAACAGTCAAATTCAAATTGAATTCAACTAGAATTTTATTATAATAAACTCCTAATCTAAGTTAACTTCTAATCAGGATTAATATCAATATCCTCTCTTAATCCTAATTAACTAATGCTCTCAATCCCAACATTTACTTTAGCTCAAATTGATGTCATAAGGTTTGGAGTTTCTCCATTTTAACTTTGTCTATACCCCAGAATGACATCGTCAAGATATCCCATACTTGCTTTGATAAGATTGCTCCTACGATCTTCTAAAAAATTTCATCATTCACCCCCTAATTGATGAAATAAAGTGTCCTTTTATCCTTCTTCTGTAACTCTCAGTGAGTAGCTCTTTATGCTTTTGTGACATCTGTTGTGACTTCTATAACTTTATTCTTTATAATACTTATCAATTCATTATAGTAAAACAAAACTTTCATTTGCACATGCCATTGGTTATAATTTTTTCCATCCAAATCAAGAACTGAAATATGGATTATCTCATTCATATTGAAATTCATGATTTTTTTTTATTTGACCCCAAACTTTTATTGTTTGCAACTTCTCTCAAAACTTTTATTATTTATAATATAACCCATTAACTTTTGTTATTTTTAATTTGACCCCACACATTTTTTTATTTTCAATTTGACCTATCAACTTTGATAGGACGACAAGAAGGTGAAATAGGTTTTTCTAGCAAAATAATAGCGAATTGTTAGGTTTAGGGCAACAATTACGAGTGACAATGACATAATTAATAGTAAAAAATAGTGGCAAACCTCTAGAATTTTATAGATTTCTTATGTTTGGAGTTTCTTTAAAGCGTGTGGTGGTCGGTAGTGAATCTCCAATGATGAAGACTGCAATTTTTGTGACTTTTGTGACTTAAACAACTTTTAGGGTGACTTTAATGATTTCTATAATAGATTCAACAAGACTTAAATATTTTCTCTCAATATAAATTAAGAATACCTACTCTAATATCATTGATAGATAGAAGATTATGGAATATTTTAATTTTATTAATTTGATAAAATAATCACATATAATAACTAAGAAGCACTTAAACAATATAGACAACGTGTTTTTATATAGAGTCAGATACCTAAATCTACCCAAACAGTCAAATTCAAATTGAAATCAACTAGATTTTTATTATAATAAACTCATAATCTAAGTTAACTTTTAATCTAAATTAACATCAACAATTCCATCATGCATCCTTTTACCCAACAAAGTGACAGCGTGGTTAGTCTATTATCTACGAATTCAATAGCCTTCTTAGGCGTTAAAACTCTCTCTTGACTTAGAATTTTCATCTATATCACCATCCAAATGTGACCGATAATGATACCAACAAAATAGTGTATATGCCCAAACCATCAATTTGCCTGGAAACGACCATTCTAGTATATAAATATTTAAATATTTATCTAACATATTCCAGGCCTAGGAAAATATTATCACAACAATTTGCAAGTCCTTTACAAGTGAAGAGAATAAAAAAAAAATCAAGTACTCAATTGTATCAATTAATCTTTAGATGATGGGGGTGATGGATTTGGAAGAAATCCAAAGTTCAACAATTAAAAGTACATAGGTACCTGCACCTCAAATTGTGAAATGTTATCTCGTAAGTTTCCAAATTAATGGGAAAAGACTCGTTGATCAAATTTTGGTAGTTGGAGTTGAAATCGAGCTTAAATTGAGTTTTGACATATTCATATTATACTCATTTAATCAATCGATGAGAATAAGGCTCTCTTATTTAAGCTAATGAGCTTAGCTTTGTTCAATTAAAGTTTGTTTAGTAAATCAATCAAGCATGTGAGCTCTTCATGAATAGTTCAATTTATTTTATAATATTAACATAAATAATTAAAAATTACAAAAACCTATAGTTATATATACAATTAAAATGATAAGGAAATTTGTACCTTATTAAAAAAAATCAATTAAAAGATAAAAATGTATAATTCTTAGGATATATTTATAAGTATATAATATATAATTTGAAAAGAAGTCTATTAAATATACTCTAATAACAAGTTAAACAAATCTTTTAATAATTTTATAGATGAGTTTTTATCAGAAATTTATGAAATTAAATTAAATTGAATATATTTCTCTTTAAAATTATCACTTATTTACTTAAGTTAATTGTTAAGTAATATTTAAAAATGATTGAGTGAGAATTGATCAAGTTAACATACTGAACTTTTAATAAACTTACTAATTTTTTCACAATCCTCCTTGAGATATTGCAAAGAAAGTCTTGTATCATCAAAGTATGAATCAACGAAAGGTTAGGTGGCTGGGAGAAACAGTATATAGTCACTACTACTCTGTCCTTTTTTCTTTGAAAAAAATCCAAATGTACTACATTAGGAACAGAATGTATTGTATTTTTCCGAAATTGCATTGCATCATGAAAAATGTAAATTTTGTTAAAAACTGTGCTACGTTTTCCAGTTATTCCACCAATCACGCATGCTTTTGCCCAACGTAGTTAGTCTGTTATCTACGAATCCAATAGCCTTCTTGGGCGTTAAAACTCTCTCTTGACTCAGAATTTTCACCTATATCACCATCCAAATGCGACCGATAACGATACCAACAAAATAGTGTATATGCCCAAACCATCAATCCGCCTACAAACGGCCATTCCAGTATATAAATATTTAAATATTTATCTAACATATTCCAGGCCTAGGTAAATATTATTGCACCAATTTGCAAGTCCTTTACAAGCGAAGAGAAAAAAAAAAATCAAGTACTCAATTGTATCAATTAATCTTTAGATGATGGGGGCGATGGATTTGGAAGAAATTGCAAAAGTGATGGCTGGCATAGGACATTTTGTACCAAATAATCCATATAAATTTTATATTCTAGTTTAACGATTTTCATATTCAATTTTTTGAGAAACCACGTAGATAAATTTCTAATTTTCGCATATATTATATAACTTAAAAATACAAAAAATTTACAAAATATTATGTATGTTACAAATTATTTATATTTAAATTTTCACGAGTAAAAATTTATGTATGTATGAGAAATAATTTTTAAATATATTCTACCCAAAAATTACATATAGAAATATAAAGAAATTTTAAATATATCGTTTTCATAGCTTTTCTTGTTAAAAATAAATTTATTAGATTTGATATATTTGTTTAAAATTAATGAGATAAATATAATTATTCTTGTAAACTTCCAATATAATAGAAAAGCACACCACCTTGTTCCACAGCCCAAGAGGCTTTAGTTTGTGAAATCAATGGAGAACTCTATTTTGAGAAAGTCTTCTCTTTTTCCTTTTTTTTTTTTTTTTTTCTCATATTGTTTATATATATTTGTACGTATGTGTTCTTTAAAGATAGTGGAAAGCAACTATTCATTGGATAGAGTTATAACTCCTTTACGAGTGCTCCCTCCTTTATTTTTTCAAATTTGCAAATATAGCTAATTGACAAAGAAGTTTATGAAATTGCAATCTAAAATGAAAAAAAAAAATCATCATTAATAGCAAATGATTAATCATTTAGGTATTAATTTATAAAAAAAGTATATTTAATTGTTTATTTATTTATATGATTAGTTTTTTAATTTATATATTCTAATAATATTAAAAATTATTACTAATAAAATTATTATTATTATATCTTAGATATACCCTTAATTTATATTAATAACAAAATTCTTATTAAAATTCTTATTAATAATTGTAATATTTTCTTCCAAATTATATTTTTTTTTAACCACTAACTATATTGTTTAGTAGCAAATATGTCTAGAGTATTAGTCTAAAATTTGCTAAATTTTTTATTCAAATTAACTTTCAACTAATTAATAAGTAAAAATAAATAAATAGATATAAAAAATTTAAATTTAAATTGATTCTTGAATAAATAATTTTGTTATAGAGTTCTCCTCTAATTATTCAAAAGTCATATGTCAAACAATGAGGAGATAATTTGATGGAAGTCTACCTTTTCGCTAGCTACCTTGTTTAGAAAACCTCCATTATTTCTCTTTCCAAATGTGCCAATAGACAAAGGTTAATATTGAAGCTTAAGAAACTAAATTACATTGGGATGTGTTTTTTTTTTTCTCTTTCAATCAATGTATGTGAGCAATTTCACATTTATGAATTGGTGGGAGAGATGGCTAGACAAGATTTGAGGGAATGTCTTGACGTAGAATCACCACAACCCAAGTAAACACATGTTCTTTTGTCTAGGCAAAGAAAGTACAAGTCCAAGTCACTAGGGATAGGCCCTTGACTAATAAAAAACCTATTTTGAAATTCTCAGTTCATATATTCAAAAGAGATGTAGTAAAAAAATGATGAGATTCTAATAAACAAACAAAAAGCTGTACCAAGCCAAAATCTCTTCACTTAGCTTACACCAAGACCACCCATAGTTTCAGTTCTAAGGAATCCTAGTTTGTCTGATTCCAATACCGTATATATGCCAACAAAGGTGTTAGTTTTGTGGTTGGGAACTCTCCTATGGGCAGTGTTGTTGCTTATCATAAATTTTTTGGTTGTAGTAGTATGGGATGTGAGGAGAAAGAAGAAGATAAAACTAGGATCCTTTTTTGTTTTTGTAAATCATACATTTCTATTAACTTGTATCCTCATTATATAAGAGGATTTCAAAATACAAAATTTGAAATTTATAACTTCAAAATTTGAATTATACATGTAGACTCATAATTACTTCAAAGTACAATGGTAAGGCTTTTAAATTACAAAATACAATTTTCAAAAACTTGACTTTTAACAAAAAGGTGACTGCTTGGATAAAAAGAAAGGTAGCTATTAGAATATAACCAACATAACTACCATTCAAATTCTAATATGCAAGGAACACCTTTACTTCATACTCCTTTGTTTTTGCCAAAAAGGAATACCATTAGAACTTCACTCCTCCTTGGTGCTTTTGTTTTGCATACCAAGAGCAAGCCTCAACTCTTCAAATCTTGATGTTGGTAGACCTTTAGTTAGAATATCAACTAATTGGTCCTTGGTACTACAATACACCAATTTTACTTCACCAACTTCTTGTGCTTCCCTTACAAAATGTAGCTTGACATTAAAATGTTTTGTTTTACCATGTTGCACAGGATTTTTAGAAATGGCTATGCCAAATTGATTATCACAGAATATGATGGTTGGCTCAGTTTGTTTGAGGTTTAGATCTGCATAAATTTTCCCAATCTAGATGGGAGGACTCACTATTAAGGCTACTACAATGTACTCAGCTTCTACTGTTAATTGTGCCATAATGCTTTGTTTCCTAGAACTCCAATTAAAGCTACTTGAACCAAAAGAAAATACAAAATTAAATGTGTTTTTCATGTTAGTTAGTGAACCTACCCAATCACTATTAGTAAAACTAATCAGTTGGTTTACAACATTGCTTTTGAACATGATACCCAAATCTGTGGTTCCTCTGATGTACCTTAAAATTCTGTTGGCAGCTTTGAAATAAGTTTCATGTGGTGAATGCATAAATATGGATAACAAGCTTACTAGAAACATAATATCTAGTCTTGTGGTAGAAAGGTACAAAAGGCAACCAATAAGGCTTCTGTATTGACTTTTATCTGCTTTTGGGGATCCATCTTGCTTCAAGAACTTGTTTCTAGGTGACAAAGGTGTAAAAGAGCTCTTGTAATGCAACATATTGAACTTTTGCGACATTTGGTTGGCATATTTGGTTTGATGTATCAGAATACCATGCTTAGCTTGCTAAATTTCTAGACCCAGAAAATAACTTATGCTGCCAAGGTCAGTCATGTGAAACCTACTTTCCATGGTCCTTTCAAACTGAGATATAAGGCTTGGTGAATCTCTAACAACCATCAAATCATCTACATACATTAAGACATATAGAAAATGCTTTTCTTGCTTGACCATATAGAGTATAGCATCATTGCAACTTCTGTTGAATCCTACACTCATCAGGTACTCATGAATCTTTGAGTACCAAGCCTTGGGAGCCTACTTTAGTCCATACAAGGCCTTTTGTAAATCTATTTGAGCAAATGAAGGTGGTGCTGGTTTGGTGTTTGTAGCCCATGCAACACAATTCGTCTTCCACCCACATCAAAGTTCATAGTGAAAGAGGCAAAATCCCAAAGTATTTGTCCTAACGTTTGGAGTCATTTAATTCCTAACACTAAATCAAAA